>JACATO010000132.1:2524937-3797374 GCA_018389105.1 Nautilus pompilius | reverse complement strand
AAACAAATGAATGTTAGGAATCACACATGTGTATCACAGAGTATCACATCAACAGGTTGTCCTTAACAATTGGATTTAATATATTAAAATTTCATTGTTGTGGAATTTGTATCTGTTTATATTTTGTTGTTTTCATTTCTGTGTATTTAATATGTTGAGGAATAAAAAAACAATTAGTCAAGTCATCTGAAGAAGATTGTTTAATTATTATTTAGATGACCAAGTTTTCATGGAAAAGGAAGAAGAGCGTAATGAATATGTGCTGAATGATACTGGATGTATTTTTGTCGGCAGTTCAGACTCTGTAACACCAAAACCATGGAATTTTGGACAGGTTAGTTTATTACAGTCAATTTTGCATATATTTTGTGGTCAGATAAAACAGATTTTTATTTGTCCTAATTTTTAAAATTAAAGGCATGAAATTTTCTAATATGAAATTAATGAATGGATTTTTAACTCAAATATTTGAATATTTTAATTTTCATCTTGTACACAAAGAAGACAATTTTCATGTAAAATTAAACTTTCAAATTGCATTTTATAATCTGTCTGACAAGTTTATTATGAGCCTTTTCTATTTGGCATTCTTATAAATCGTAGTAAATATGTCAGCCAATAAAATATTTGGTACTACTGTTTCTGCAGTCTTTTTGATAAACTGTCGAAAATTTTTGATTCTTTCAAGTTTGATATGATACACATTTTATGCCAGTTTTAGCCACAAACAGACTTGCCTACACTGACCTTTGCACGTGTCATGATAGTGCAGAATGTGAATAGTGAATAACACCATGTTTTAAACTGCCATACAAATGAATTTGTTAAATGTCATAATTTATTCAGTTATTGTCTAAATACAAGTGTGTAAATTTTATCATCAAAGTTGTTTCTATTTTCAGAGATTAGGAATATGCTTAATTTTAAATATTAGACCTACCTAGTTTGAATTTTTAGACATTTAAGGGAGAGCAAAAAGATCTTGAAAATAATTATGAGTTTTGAATGTGTAGGTACAGTCTACCATCTACAGTTACTAGTGGTCATAATCACAAATGAACTGAAATTCCACCAGAGCATGGTTAGATGTTATAAATTTTCTTTTAGCAGCAGAATTTTTAACAAAGACAATCAGTTACTGGAAACTGTGCTTAATTAAGAACTGTATTGATTGAGGCAGTGGTAAACTATAATTGAAAACAACCAGAACAGTTTCTTCTAAAATATTTTGAAAAATGGGTCTAATACTGAAAATTTAAACAATTTTGTTCAATTAAACAATAATCTTCATCCATTAAAATAAATTTTTTTAAGGATTGAAATTTAATATTTTGTTTCTTTATAAGTCGCATATACCCTATAATGGATCAGAAATTTTAAAAACAGAACACAATTAAGATCTGCACTTTGAATAGGTGTATAAAATTGTGATGATGATGATGACATTCTGTCTTAAAGACAAACATGTAAAGTATTATGCAAGAAAATAGTTGTAACAAATAAATTAGTTTTATTTCCATAAAGTTGTAATTTTTTTGTTTTCAGTTTGAAAGTGTCATTCTTGATTGTGCGATGTACCTTCTGGAAAACTCAAAGCTGAAGCCACCTATTTATGGGGATGCTATACGCGTTTGTAGAGTTATTTCAGCATTGGTAGGTAACTTTTAGATGGTCGCTAAGAAATGTTTAAGTGGAGTTTTGCATAGTATTAGTTTTAGTATTGTGTCTGTGTGGGGATACTTGGCAGTTCTGGTTACAATTGCCAACTCAGAATCTTTGGCTAATGATTTTGTCAGGTATCAGACCAGTCATGGCTGCCTGCATAATGGTGATGCTTCCACTGTTCAATGCTATCCAGAGGGTATTAAATTGGATATTTGCATCACTGTTCTACATCCACTGTTTCAAACATTGTTGTTTAAGCCAGTTCTTGTGAAAATGAAGGCGGGATGTGTCACTGGCCTTGTTTTCCACTGTTTTCTCCTGGATGTTAGTATGATGGAGACAGCCAACATCAGTTATCTCCACTTTTTATTCTTTCTTATTCTGAATGACAATGTCTGGCCTGCTCTGATAATCATAGTAGTTTTAGTAATAAACAATTTTCACTTCAGTTTTTCAATTTGCATAAAATTCTCTAGTAAGGATGACACTGTTGCAAAACCTTTAACATTTCCTAAGAAATTATAAAACTTAACAAAAAAGAAAAGGCAAGAAATGTTTTGTCTTTCTACTATACACATCAGGTGGAGTTCAATGTGAAGCAGCAATTGCTGTTAAGGAATAAGTAATGGTGGATTACTTTGTCAACAACAGAAATTGTTATATGATATTGTCATTTGGGTGCATGGCAAGATCATTTAGGCATGTGGATGATTAACAAATCAGGTGACATACATTAGAATGCCTGATATTTGACACTTAGATGAACCAGTTTACATATACATGCTAATTATATACTCAATTTTGTGCATCATTTGCTGCCACAAAGAAAATTACTCACCGAATTCGAAGAAAATTAAGTATTTTTTAGTATAAACAGCTACTAAAACCTGGACTCTCTAGGTAAGGAGTGCCAGATCTTGGTTGCTAACCATGAACAATTAAACACAGGAAATGCTTCTCCCTCCCTCCCTCCTCTTCAATGCCCACAACAAGAAGTGAAGCTCACATCCAAATTGACAACACTGGCATAAGTGCACTGACAAACAAATGCTGTATGGATGCTACAAGGTTACTTAATGGCTCAAGTGGAGTGAGATGTGATAATCCATGTGAACTGAAAACCAGATGCAACGTGATTACAATCTAGGACAATTCATGTCGATCGATAACCAGAAACCAAGTTAATCGCACACGTTATACTCTCCAATCAGCCATGACACTGGAGGTCCAGTGCATTTGGATAAAGGCCATATGAGTGGTCAACACCATCTGTTCAATGCTATTCTACCCAAGTTGTGTCCCTGTTCCTTGTTCAGGTTTTTCATCTCTCTGATATAAGTTAGATCCCAATTATTGAAATGTTCTGGCACATTATTAAACTGTTTCAGCAAATGTAACTGTGTGTTTCAGTGAACTTAGCACTGGTGCACACATTTTATTTCAGTGAACAGTTTCCTATTTGGTTTTTCCAAACTTCTGTTCCTTGCAAACTCTTTTGGTCTAAACATAATTTGATGGCGATGCCTGTATAGATAGCGCTGTAGTTAATATTTTCTTAATCTCATTTGTTATTTTGGAAATTATTGATAATTGTTGCTAATGTCTCGATATCTTTATTTCCGAAAGATGAACTACATTAATTTCTTGTGATGGTTGGGCATCATGCATCCTTGGGTTAGCTAATGTTGGAAAATCTGAAATTTAAGGCCTCTTCACTTGCAAATCCACTGTGAAAGCCATATAAGAGAAAATAATAGCTATTTAATAAAAGAGACTGTTTCAGTTTTTTAAAAAAATAATAAAATATCAACACTTCATCATGCTACACATCATGCAGAGACATATATGACTGCTTGTTGAGAGATTATAGAATTGAAGCCCTCAAAAAGAGATTAGCCAACCAGCAAAGCATTTTGAAGTGTGTGGATACAACATAGCAGTTGTCCAAGATAGTTACCATGTAGTTAAATTGACTGCTGATAGTGAAAGGTTATTTACAGATGGAAAGCTTGTCGAGAATCTCACGATAAAGTAACTGCAGTGTCCAGAAAAGAGAAGAAAAAAACGCTATCAGTAATTTAAGTTATCTGCCAGTACAATTACTAGATGAAATGAAGAAATGGTTGAGGACTTGTTTTCCCAGCTCAAGGAAAGGGCCAAGACCTACAAGTGTTTCACATTAGGACTTGAGGAGAGCAATGATATTTCAGATAAAGCACAACTTATATTTGTTTGTGGAATTGATGCAATGTTTGAAGTTCTGAGCAGTTAGCCAGACATCAGAGCATGAAAGCAACAACCTTTAGTGAAGACTCTTCTACTTGCTTTAATTGAATTGGAAAAGCCTAAAATGTGGATGACAGATGGCAGAGAAAACATGGTAGGGAAGAGATCAGAATGCACATGTTGCATTAACAAAGAAATGCAACAATTAAATGCCAAACTTCCCATGCAGCTTCACAGTATCTTTTATCATCAATATTTTTGTGAATTAAAATTGTATGGTGGGAATCTATTATGGATGTGATTGCTTTGTGTGTGAATTTCACCTGCAGTCATGGCTTGAATCATCACCAATTTCATCATTTCCTTTCTGTGCTAGAAGCAGAATATGATGACGTTTTGTATCATACCAAAATAAAGTGTCTCAGCTGTGATTGGCTTGAAAACTTTTCTTTTTTTTTATTTGTGCCAAAAAATCAAATATTTTTCTCAAAAAAAAAAATAAAACCAAAATCAGTACTGTCTGATCCTGCCTGCATAGGTTTGGGATCTGGCTCTTTTGATGGATATCATGTAGCATTTGAACAAAGGAAAGCTAATATGTGAAATGTTTACTGATATGAATGATTTTGGGTTAAAACCATGAATTTTTTAATGAACAGCTTAAAGTTGGCAGTTTGTCAGACATTTTATGTTGCTAACATTTGTCTCCAAATGAGGAAATCAAATGCATGCTCCAGCTATTTGGTGTATTGAGGCCTTAGAGCTATTGTAGATGGAATTCCAGATGGATTTTAGGACTTGCATAAGGGTGCAAGAAGATTCAATTCTTCTAAATCCCTTTTAAGCAGACATTCAAAAGGTTCTATCTAGCATGTATTATTTGGAATTAGGAGAATTACAAGCAAGCAATGCTCTCAGAGACGTACCAAGCATTTGGACTCATCAACTTTTATTTGGATCTTCCACAAGTGCATATCTAAATATAAGCAAATCTGTAGAAGGTATGACAGAAGTATGTCTATTAGCACCTATCTTTGCGAACACAGTTCTCAAAAATGTAGATCCTCACATCTCTGTTGCAATCATGAATAGTAGACAAACTTTTGACACTAAAAATGTAGGTGTCAAGCATGCAGCTTGATATTAATATTTTGGTCAACAACAAACAGGCAAGAAGTCCTCATAAAATTGAAATGGAATAGTACAATTCAAATTTACAGGGTTTTAATTTTGTTTATATATGCCAATTTAATATTTTTGCATTTGCAAACAACGAAAATGCATTTTTCAAAAAGTTTGTTAATTTATGGGTGCTTATTGTTTATTTTTTGTCATTATATAATATTTTCAGGTGTTTGTGCATTTTTTACTGTTTCACTCCCAAAATGTAGGACCTAGAATCACTGAAATTTTGCACAATGGTCTAAAGCTATTTTTCTCTTGCAGTGCTGGGTATGCCAGCTAGTTACCAATATTTTGTTCTTCTAACCTGTTTGAGCCAAAATACAATGGGCACCTGAATCTGTCCTAATACCTGAAAAGAGTTGTGGATTCCTGCTGTAGATTTTGATTTTCTGAAAACCTATCTTGAGAACTATGCTGCAGGTTTTCCTGAGGATCTGATCAAGAAATCTTCCAGTCCTTTGTAAGTGTACAGATGGAGAGCTGCTAGTGCTGTCGTTTGAAATATTGCTGCACACCTGGACATGTAGAAGACAACCAAGATATATTTAGTCTTTGAAATCCTAATGGCTATTTTCCTTTAATAATTCTGACCAAGATTCATCTGTTGAATGGTGTTTCACAGCAGAATTCATTTTCTTCAAAGAATACAACACTGAGCTCACTGAATTTGCACCACAACTATTTGCAATGAAGATTTCATGATGAACTCCCACAAAAGCCAAAGGAAATGTTTGCTTCTTTACTGTGAACTGGTGAATTTTCAATGTCTTTGTTCCCATTTGCAAAATATACTTATATTTTTAACTTTTAAAAAATTTAATTAATTTTAGTTTTTTTATCTTTTAGGTAAATTCACAAGATGATGATGGTGTTCTTATAGGGAACTGGTCTGGTAACTATAGAAATGGAACTTCTCCATTAAAATGGAATGGAAGTGTTTCAATCTTGGAACAGTACTTCAATACCAAGAAATCTGTACCATTTGGACAGTGCTGGGTATTTTCTGGTGTTTTTACATCAAGTAAGGAGAATCAATGCTGTTGTTTGTTTATAAATTATCTCAATATTTGTGACTAACTATAACGTCTGATTTTTTTGTTGTTTTTTGTTTTCAGTTTGTCGTGCACTTGGAATTCCTGCACGAAGTGTAACAAACTTCAGTTCTGCACATGATACAGATTGTTCAATTACCATTGACAAGTTTTTTGATGAAAACGGAGATATGATGGATGACATGAATTCTGACTCTATATGGTAATATGACTTGCCAAACAAAGATGAATTGCTTGACTATATGCCCTACAGCTAAGGCTGAATGTTTACTTAGATGAAAGAATTTTGTATATCTGTAATAAACCAGGAGTCATTTTAAGATTTTTATATTGAAATATTAACTGCATATTTAAGAATTTATTAGCTATTGCTAATCTTAAAAAAATAGCTAATAAATACATACATAAGTATAGATTAATTCCAAGAAATAATCTTTATCATGTTTTATTATACAATTTTTTTTAATCTATCAAAAATACAATTTAATTTTCATGGTTGTTGTACCTTGTATAATTCATTTTCCTAGATCCTTTTTTAAAATCATCTCCCATAAGTAATAGATTTATTATTTTCATTTTTAAAAGTGTTAAATAGTCTTTAATATATTTTTCTTCTTTAATTGCATACCTTCAGATTTTGCTTTTTTTAAGTTCTCTGAGGCAAACACTAAAAAAATGTAGTTGCAAGTATATTCTAGACCAACAACTTAGCCAACTGCAACATTTGGGCATCCATCCAATCAGATGATACATTTTGAAATATTTAAACCCTTTACTTACTTAGTGTAGGTACCAAATTATATTGTCCTCAACACCAAGTTTTCTCAGTGTGTTGGGTTTCAGACTCTTGTGATTCATTTTTTTTAATTTCCATTTAAAGGTTACTGCTCTGCATGATCTACTAATGGCTTTTCTAGCTGATCTTTTGTGTTGTTCTACTATGATTTTTGGTGAGTGGGAAGGTTGTACCATCAGTGTATTTCTTACCATAGCCACAGACAATGGAGGAAATTGTACCCTTGGTGGGTAATGGGTCTTGGTTTGGGGCCAGATGAGTTAATTGATTTCTGGAATATTGTAATCAGAAACATAAGTAAAAAAATTAACAAAAACAAGGAAAACAATACATACATGAAACTTTCAGATGTATACTGTGTTAATGTTTTTAATGAAAGAAAAGCAAATGAAGACTACCAACTCTAAAACAAAAAATACCTCATAATGCATCCAATACACGCTGACATTCAGAATCTCAAAACTCGTTCATGTTAATTCCATCTTCTAAAAACTTTTAAAACTGTTGGGAAAAGCGCAGTTAAATTAATCTTACCCAATGGCAGGAGGGATCTGTTAATAAATTCTAAGACATTTTGTTCTTATTGCTTTCTATAACTAAAATTTAGAAAATCTTTTTCCTAAAAAGATCTATTACATTTAATAAGTAAATAAAAAAACAAAAAAATGCATTTGTTGTAAATTTAATAGAAATATATCCAAAGACTATTTGCTGTTTTAAGTACTTAGTTAGACATTTAAAAAGCTTTGATTTCTTTACTTTCTTTATATTATTTATAATGGGGTGAGTCATTGTATTACTCAGTAAATGTAAGTCAAAATATACACTGGTTGGCCACTCTGTTCATACACAGGCCTGACTTAAGCTGCAGATGCAAATTACGTTGACCACGTGATGTGACAGATGCTCTCTACAGGACTATATATGATCTAGACAAGCACATTTGCAGTCAGTCTAACAGATAATGGGAAAAGGCAAAGTAATTTCAGTGATTGCAAGAGGCATGATTGTGAGTGCAGTCTATTAGGTACCACAGTGGCCAAGACAGTTTGATTGGTAGGCCACTCCAAGACATTGGTCAGTCATTTGAGTTTATCAGCAATGGCAAAAGTGAAGAAAATATTTCTGAGAAAAAACTCTGGCTGCAAACATGTGGTGACAGAAAGAGGAGAAAGGTGGTATAACTGTGATATCTATTCAAATTTATTGAAAGGGATGATAAATCTGAAAATAAAATAACTGCAGATATATTTTAAATAAATTGCTCGTGTTAAGCATCATGGTGAATAGTTGAGTGTATAGTGTGCTGGCCTGCTGAGAGGCCCAGTGTGTGCTCCTTGATGGCGACTGACCCACATTACCAAACTTCATGGTATGCTTTGTTTTGCTGATCCATACATCTATCAACAGGTGATTATTTTGTACTTGGGCACTTTGGTTTGCTTATAAATAGAAAAGACTATTTCATTATGTGAACTGATGAAGGTACTTCCTTCAGTTTCAGAGCTTCCCAATTATGTATACCAGTAATTTGTCTACCCAGCAGAACTGATAACCAACTGCTTAACATGTCTCTGACTAACCCACATACCAAGCCTGCAGGTGGCTATATTGTGACAGACTTTTAAGAAATCAAGAGATTTATTCAAGTAAAACATTTATTCCAAAAATATATTTAAAATATATTTGAAATTATTACAAGTGGTCAAATTCCTAACTGTGAATACACTTTGTCATTTTATTTATATAGTAAATGCCTCCAATTTGTGAAAATGACATAAATACAACTGTAGATATTCATTTTACAACATTTTAGGAACTTTCATGTGTGGAATGAAGCATGGATGACACGTCCAGATCTTCAAGGAGATTGCGGAGGCTGGCAAATTGTTGATGCTACTCCTCAAGAAACTAGTGATGGTAAGAGTAAAAATTAAGAAATTTAAAACTGATGAAAATAAGTTTTTGGTTAAATAGGGTTGTATTTTTTATTCTTGATTATATTTCCAATTTATATCTAACATTTGCTGCTTATCAAAATAAGTTTCAAGCTGAATCACAATTATATTACTACTTTCACATTCTGTAGTCTGTATTAACCCTTTCTAAATACACTGACAGAAAATTCAGATAAATTATTTAGTGAATTTACAGGTGAAAATAAAGGTTTACTTTCTTTATTTCTTTATCAATTCTATTATAATTGAGATTTTCTTAAAATAAAACATATTCTTGCATGTCTACACTAATAAGATAAAGTTTTATCAATTCTTGTAACTTAAAGTATCAAAAATTAATATTTTCCTTCAAAACCTAAAGTGTAAACATCAAGATGTTGCATACATGTATTAGAAGTAGTAGTTCTTCTGATTCAACAGGTGTTTACTGCTGCGGCCCAGCTTCCCAGAAAGCATTAAAAAGGGGTGAGATGGAAATGCGATACGATTGTCCATTTGCATTTGCTGAAGTGAATGCAGACATCATCTTCTGGTTTATGGATGAAACTGGTGAATTTAAAAAGATTGGACAGAGAGGGTATTCTTTTATTTTGGAAATTATCATATTACATCAGTATTCATTGTGATATTTTGTAGTAAGTTATAATGATGTCAAGTCTTGCTGTATGTGACTTTTGTAATTTCACTAATTGCTGCCTGAAAGGGGAAGTGTTAAATATCAAAATTTTAAAATTTAATGTAAACTGAAGTTCATAAAATAAGTTATTTATTTTTGGTTTTTTCCAGTGGAAAAGAATGTGCACAAAATGTCTTGTTCTACATCCATTAATCTATAATATAGTTATGATGTAATAAATATTCTGTTATATCAAATGTTGGACAAGAAGGTTTATATAACAATTTTATTGCTTTTATTAACTATGACTTAATGGCAGATTATTATTTTATTTATTTAACTCACTCAGGTGAAAGGCAGTTAAATCTGATTAATTGATGAATGCTTTCTCTGTAAATCTACAATTTCAGTTCTGCTGTTGGGAAAAATATTAGCACTAAAATGCCTGGTCCTGACACACTTTCCAGACTAGATGTTACTAAAGAATACAAATTTGAAGAAGGTATTTTTTTGTTTTTCCTGTTAACTTATATATTATTTTGTTTGTTTCATGTAAGGAAAAAGAGTTTTTTTTTAAAAAACCACATTCAAATGTATTTCACAAAATGTTTTAAGATAGGTTTTGACAAAACAGTTTTATGTTGGATTTCTCTTTCTATACCACAGTAGTGCAGTAGAGAGAGAGAGTGCAGTGCATGGAAAATTAAATACTGATGGTAAATCTTGACAATGTTTTAAGAACATGTGTTCGCTGACATCTGGGCAGCCTTAGGTTGCTTTCGGGGAACTGTGAATATCAAGAAGAAGAAACAAAGTCTGAAAGGTTTTTAAAATCTTTTTTAAAAGGAATGAGAAAATGATTTCACTGAGCAGCATAAAGTCATTAATTAATAGGAAATCAAATGACAAATTTACAATGTACAAACTGCATTCCTTGGTTTTCTGGTACTAAATCCTTGGGAACTAAAAGCCATTCTTTTCATTACATAAACAATTTTAAAAATTGTACTAGTTTTGTTAAAACAGCTGGTAAAAGACTGAAAGCTTTATTTGGTTAAAGGCATTGTTTTTAAACTACTGGTAAATTGAAATTAAATATGGTTTCATTTGCCAAGTAATATAAAAGTATTGGTAAAGTATATATACCAATTGTTTATAATTTAATTTACTTTCTTTTCTTTTGAATCATATTTAATTATTGTTTGTTTTAACACGGCATTTAATGAATCAAACATTTGGTATAATTTCTGTACTTTTCTAGTTTAGCTTTTATGACCCATACAAGAAATGAAAAATGCCATTGCTAATTAATGAAATCTATTTGAAAAAGGATTTTTCATCATCAGATAAGATAGCCCCATGTTGGTCAGGTACTTTTTCAGACTTCTAAACAAGTCAACTGAAACATAATCGTTATGCAATCTTAAAAAAACCCTTAGAATTCAAGATAATCCAATTCCCTGTAAAACTCAGCTTTGCTGTAACCATCAATAAAGCACAGGGCCAATCAATGAAAGTTGTTGGCCTCAATTTGGATAGTCCATGTTTTTACCATGGACAACTATACATTGGATGCTCAAGAGCTGACAAAATCAAAAATCTGTTTTGTTTTCACCCGAAGGAAAACTAAAAATATTGTCTATAGAGAGGCTCCAATGGAACAGTTAAATTTACATGTAAAGCTTATAGAATGTTAGGAAATGTATCATTAGCATCCATTCAGTGTTCATTCAATGGTTGTGTGTGTAAAGAAATAAAATTTCAGTTTTTCAGATTGATATAAAACCTTATTTTCATAGAAAAGCTATTTTTTCCCTTTGCAGTGTCAGGTACCCCAGCTGGTAATAAATAGATCATAAATAATTTCCAATTTGTGATTTAAGAAAGAAAGCATAGTGACCTACATCAGCTCTCACCTCGTGGTAACATTAGGTTACACCACGTGACCCGTAAACACACCACTGGTCATGAAAATTTGTTCTACTGGGTGGTATTCTTCAGGTATCAGATCAACTTAACAAAATTTTGGTGAACTAGTTCTAATACCTGAAAATTGATAGCATAAATTTTAATCTGTCTCTCTGAATTTGCCAGAATTTCAGTTAATGCAGGGTTCACTGTATTGAAAAAGTTTTATTATCATCTAGTTTCTATCTAATTATAATTTTGTTAATTCAGTTAGCAGATGGATTTTAAGTCGTTGAATCTGATGGATGGTTTGGTGGATGATGCTGCCAAACCACAAGATTGTATCATGACAAGCTTTCTTTTTCTCTGCAGTCATTTGGCAATCTCATGTGAAGCGAACAATGGTATCATTTTTTGAGTTGTGAATCAATCAATCAATCGGTTATGGTACTTATTCACTTGTTTTGCAATAAGTGAAATTTGATAAAATTAAACTAAAATTATGAAATGGATTTCGAATCAATGAAACATTGAAGAGAGAAGAAATGTTATGATAATGAGTAATAATGCTAAAATAACTAGAATTTTAATAATAGAAATACAATAGAGTTTATCAAATTTCTTTTTATTATTTTAAAGCAAATTAAAATGCTAAATAAATTTTGGTTATTTTTATTTTCTGTAAAAATGTACATTTTTGGTCTTTAAGAATACACAGACTGCTTAAAATGTTCTATTTTGTTAATTTATGGGGTTAACCAACATAATTTAAGTCCATTTGATATTTTCACCCAGAAGACCTTCATTGGTCTCTCTAGTGAATGGTGCATCTAAATTAAATGTGTACTTTCTTAAGATTCAGGTGCCTACTGAAAATTTTGTACAAATTATTAATCACTGAACAGAGAACTGATGTAATGTACTGAGCATAGAGAAAAATGTTGTGCTACTTTTCATTGATAATCTGCAATGCAAATTTGCTTGCATTTATGAACGAGAGTTATTTATGTAATTATTAAATTAAATTTTGAAGTTTTGCTTTAATACTTTAAATTTATTTAAAAGTGTAAAGTATTTGTGTTTTTGATTTTGATTTTTATTTTTTAAGTAAATGTTTACTAGTACAAAGAACTAATTGTTTTGATGATGTGTCCAGGTTCAGTTGAAGAACGTGCATCTATAATACGGGCCTTTATGTCTGGTTCATCAATCAAAGAAAAAGAGGTGTATGATCAAGGAGATCCGGTAGGTTTGCTTTATGTTGCTCTGTTATAAAATATACCATTCAGATGTTATTGTTGCTACTATTTTGTTTCTCTGGTTGGTGGAGAACCTTTGTAACTTGACTTTCAAATACACTCACGGTGCTTCTGATGTACTGCTCAGGTGCATGCTATCCTCCAGTGGCTTTTGGCCCATAAAAGAATACAAATAATAATAAAATTATCCTCTCAATCAGGTTATTTCTTAGATCATGGCCAACTTAATTAACATTTATGGAGTTTGTTTAAATTTTGAAAAATTAACTCTGAGCGCCATTTAATAACATTGCTCTTAATTAAATTAGAAATTTGTTTTGGATGTTGTCAAAATACTGGCCACATCTTTGGCTTTCATACTTCAAATTCATGAATATTTATTTATGATACATCTGAATCTTGTTTTAAATTAAATTAAAACACTTCCTTTTTATTTTTAAAATTAAATTTCACTTTCACTGTTTCCTCTTCTCTAACACATATATATATATAAGGAACTATCTTCTGTTTTATGTTTTTTTTTTTTGTGGCTGATGGATTATTTTTAATTAAAGAGGAACTAAGGTACAGTTCAGAATATTTTGTCTATCTACAGGTTTTGTAATTATGTTTCATAACACAATTTTGGTTAGTCTTTTTTTAAATATGAATATTCATAATCCACACACAATTTTACAAAAACAACAGTTATTTTGAAAACTTTATTGCTGAAAATTTCTTTTTCATTTTATTATTTCTCTGAATTTTTTGTACTTGATGAATTATTACACGAGTGTGTCCATAATTATGGCTGCTGGCATATAAAACTAATTCTGCTGCATGGTTACAATATTTGCACTTATTTGTCTTTGCTCGCAGGCTGTTACTTTTGAACTGACCCACAATGCCGCTGCCTTGGGAAAAGACTTTGTAATGGTCATCAAGGAAGAAAACAAAACTGATGTACCTCAGACTGTTCAGTGTTCTATGAATGCTACCTCTGTATACTATACAGGTGTGAACCATGATACAATTAAAAAAAGTCACAGTGAAATCAAACTAGGAGCACATGAAAGTAAGTAACTCTGACAGTTTAATTTCCACTGTTTAGTCAATTTAAAGATTTAGAACCTCTACTTCATGATCATGAAACATTTGAATGCACTAAAGATGATAAAACAATGCACAAAGTTTTACCTAGTAGCAGAGGAAGCCATTTAAATGAAGTGTAAGCTCATGGTCATGAGGAAAGATGTATGTCGAATGTAAGACAGCAAAAGTACCCTAAGAAATGTTTTAAATGGATTAAATCTACCAGGGATATAGCTCAGAGGTCTTATCCAAAGTTATGACATTCTGCAAATTGTGCACTATTGAAGTAGTAAAGAAGTGCAAAGTTGATGTTCTATAAAATTGTTTTTCACCTATAAGATATACGCTTGGAAAATTCAAATTGCAGGCATGAAATCAAAAGGTAACTTTAAAGAAAAATAGAAAATAAACATGTAAACACTTGCTGTTATACAACAAAAACTGTAATTGTTCTATAACCATACGCATCCTGTAAATTTATATTTTTTAGTCATATGGAATAACCAAAGTAGAGTGCAGGATATTTAGTATCGTTTTAAAGCTCCAATTTCCAAGGTGACAAATGTGAAGGGTGCATACTACACAACTTTTGTGGAGTTGCAGGCAAAAACTACATCCTTTTACTTCCCTCATATACACCAGTAATTAGAAAGGGAATAGTTTTATTTAATATGGACTTGAAATATGCAGTTAATTTTGTAACTAAATAATGTTTCTGTGGCCTAAAATTATAAACATGGACTATATACGTTATAATAATTATATTAGAGAAAAACAGTTTTTACTGCCACAATCTATTGCTTGTTAAAAATCTACCTTATTGTCAAAATTTGTTTGTATCTTGTACTCTAAGTTAACTACAAATCATTTTATTGCATAGAAGTGGGATAATAATTAGAATTAATTATTGTTTCATATGCTGTTACTGTTGTTTTTCTAATGAGCTAAAAGACACCTACACTACTTACATTCAATGCACATTGTACTATATGTCTATTTTAATTTTCATTCAGAATCTGAATTTAACGATAAACTAAATCATAGATGCGTGTGCTTCATTTTATCTTAAATGGTGTGTGCTTGTGTATGTGCATCTACTTGCCCAAAAAATTATTTAGACCTGGGAGTAACTTAAATTCTTTATTTAGTAACTTAATTTTGTCAAAGTGGTCAATAGTTCTATTTTGGGTAAGTTCCTACTTTAGGTTTGCATAAATATGCACTATCATTAATTTTGATTTTCACTTGTTTCACTTATGAGATTTAAAAATATTTTTCAGAGAAAGAAAGCCAATTTACGCTCTCATTTGATGAGTACTACGAGAAACTGACAGATCACTGTGGTATTTGCATACATTTTCTGCTGAAGATACATGACACTCATCAGGTGTATTCTGAGGAAATCAAATATTCCTTTACCAAGCCAACTCTGACAATCAAGGTGACTTGCTTTGCATCCTCTTCTTTATATAAAGAAAAAACTACCCATATGGGAAATTAGAAATAATTTCTGATAAGATAACAATGCAATTCAACTTTGACTGACTTTTGTATTATATATTTAAAATTTGAACACACCCACAAGCACCAACATGACACACTTATCCTTTGAAGTTTCATACATTACACTAGATAACTGTGAAAATGTGGACTAAAAGTATCTTTATAAAAATATTACAAGAATATTCTTGATGAGAGTGAATTAGAAATATTTAAGAAAATAAGAATGATGTAAAGTATTGCTCTTTATTAATCCAAATGCCTCTTATCAATTGTGTTATTGTTTTATGCTTTTATTAGAACCACTAGAATTAATTTACAGTAACTTTAACCAAAAAGCTGAAAATTTAGTTAACTGATTAGTGTCAGCAACTATGACCATTTCTATGTTGAAATTTCTCTGTGATTCCTCACTGTTGATATTTTCATTCATTGCAGATGCTATATATGGCGTCTTTCACAACATAGTCAGCTGGTGGTATATCTGAATATGCATTGTTCTATACAAACTTGAGTAATCAGATTTCAAGTGTTTGTAGATGTATTTGCAGATAAATATTTGTTGGCATAGAATGCTCATTTTTTTAGCCATTTACAAAACATCTGCACTCTGCTAAAACTGAATTTCCATTCTTGTGACAGTTGCTAACTTGTCTACAAGAAATTCTGTTTTGCCCAGTTGCATGGAGTATTTGTCACCATCCAGATATAACACTCGTTCTGATGGTACTTGTTGTTGCAATAATGAAAACACCAGCATTGAAATTCATTTTCACAGAACAGAGAATAAACAGTGGAGGAAACTCCACAAAATCAAAACATTCAAAAGTAAACAGTAATTATTGAACAACCTAATTTTACTACATAGATTATCTATACTCATCCTAAGCAGTTTTTTTCTCTTTCCTTCTTTAGTAATTGCATTCTTTCAGTAGTAACAGTTGTGCTACACAATTGGCAAAAGCCAAGGGACACTGTGAAGTGTAACTTTATGATAATGGTAATGTACGAAAATATATTACTGATTGGCATTGAACTGATAGTGGAATTGTTATTGCAAGAGTAAGAATACCTGCTTGATGTCCAAAGTGATTAAATCTGAACTACACTAGAATATTTAAACAAATATTTATTAAGAAATAAAATTACGCTTAATCCATGGGTTAACATGAAGTCTTTTTACCAAACTAAATCAGAAAATTTCTGCTATAACTTACTTACTGGGCAAAAGGCAAATATCTCTCCTTGGTCACTTGTCTACCAAAGCAATTCTTTCTTTGACTGAAATTTCTTTAGGGGTTCCGTAATCCTTAATCCTTAATCCCCCGTTGCCCCCCTGCCCGGTGGAGATAATCCATCTGTAAACAGTCGCTTCAACAGTTTTAAAGACCTTTCATATATCCAAATTTATTCCTTACCTGCCTTTTATTTTAAAAAAAAATATTCTGTGAAAAATTACTTGAAACTATGGGCATCACAGACATAAACCGTAAAAATTGAAGGTTTGCAACTCTGGTTGCAAAATTTTCAATTTGTATCGAATGTTTTACTCAATTAAGAAAATAATATTGGCTGCTTCATTTTCCTAGTGTATTTCAATTATTGCTTTTTCATGTGTAAAATCTTGATGTTTTCTGGCTTGGAAGAATTTGATAAATCTCGCAGATCTGTAAACATTTTCAATAAAGTAGGTACTACTATGGATTTGTTTTTGATGTTGACTTATGCTTATAGATTTATCTTTGGAATTTATGTACTAAAGAGAGCAAAACTTTGCAGCTGCAATTAATGCAATCTGTTCTTTGTGTGAATTGTTTTTAAAATTGATAATTACTCGCTGAAAATGATGTTTGTTTTGTAGGCTCCTGATAGTGCTACAGTAAAGGAGGCATTTACTGTTGAAGTATCCCTTAGAAATGAATTACCAATCTCACTGACAAAGTGCCAATTGTCTGTGGAAGGTCCTGGAATTCAGAAACCGCTTGTTCTGCCGCAGAAGTAAGTATTATCTGCTGCTATGTCCCATCATATTCTCACATTAAAATTTATTTAAAAATGTGAATGCTGGATGTTGAGGAGGAAAGTGGGAACACAGAAGCAAAGTTAAATAATGCCTTACATTAAATCAAAATTCACCTTAACTCAAATAAAACCTTTATTATATATTTTAATTACTATTCCTGACAAATGCAGAGTTTTCAATAAAATTAATGATTAAAAAATCAATCTTTTAAATTTTCAGACTTGAAAAAAATTGTTTTAATTGATTTCAATAATATAATTATGATATCATCAGCATTAAGCCAGATTTGCAGAAGCTGTAGCTGAATAATGTTTTCAAAGTTTATTCAGAATATTTCATTGAGTTTTATATAGAAAATTTGAACAATAATAGAATTTCTTTTTAATTTTTCAAAATGTGTATAAATGTAAGTTGTTATAGCATCAGTAATTCTTAATTAAATGTATAGATGAAGTTACAGTTGAAAACCAAAGCATGACATTTATTATAGTCTCATGTATATATTTAATCAGAAATTACTATTCCTGGTCTCCCCTTATGTTGTGGTACAAGTATTGCCATTAAAATCGTGTTTGTTTCTTTTTCCTTTACTCTCAGGGATATCAGCTCCAATGGAACATTTCATACTACTGTCATGATGACACCAGTACGTTTGGGTACTCGCAAGATTTTTCTGGCCCTAAATTCTGTTGAACTGGAAGGTATGACTGGGGAGCGTACGATAATAATTCAAAAAAATTGAAACTATGGGTCTCATCTTAAGTATTTTTTCCATAGTGCTGACATCAACAAAAAATGAATTAAATATATCTAATTTGCATGTGAAGTAAAAATATTTTTAAAAAATTGATTATTTAATACAATAATATGAAACTTTTATAAGCCACTGAACAAATGTAGACCTATGTTAAGACAGGATTCACCTGTTCCAAAAAACTAATTTTAAAAATATACATATTAGGGAGCTTAAAATGAAATACAGCTGGATACAATTATAGCAATTCTACTTCAGTTAGGTTTCAATTAAATGTACCTAGTAATATATTCATGTTTTAAAAAATAAAATGTTAAAATGACCAAGTATTCTGAATTATGGACTACAAACAGTTTGTCAAATAATTGGCACAAAGCAAACAAAATCAAACAGTCAAATTAGTTTTGAGTGAGCATGTTCAGCTCAAATTTTGGATAGTTTTATTAATATAAATCCAGTACCAGGTATTGTTTAACAGGTGACACTAGACTTTTAATTAGATTTACATTGTTAAAAATTGATAACTTATATTTTGCTATGTAACAAAATAATATAAATTTTTCAACATTTTTTAGAAAATTAGATATAAAATTGCGGAA
Organism: Nautilus pompilius; assembly: GCA_018389105.1. Classification (NCBI taxonomy): domain Eukaryota; kingdom Metazoa; phylum Mollusca; class Cephalopoda; order Nautilida; family Nautilidae; genus Nautilus; species Nautilus pompilius. The sequence goes on along the minus strand of JACATO010000132.1, from coordinate 3,778,762 downwards.
TTTTGATACAAATATTAAATCATAAATTTATTATTATTTTTATAAAGTTCTTTTTTATCTGCTAATTGATTTTGAACTTTTATATGCATAAGTAAACCTTGTGATAATATATATATATATGGGAATCTAGTTTTGAAATTGAGGGAGATGGGTACAGATTGATAAAAGAGAATTGCACAATTTTTAACATAATTAGCTGGTAGATAAAGGCTTTGTTAGATAATCTGTTATAGTGAATACACTCCAGCCAGTTAGGTTTTGTTTTAGTGGAACATTTTCTTGTTTTTTTTAAAAATTTTAGTGTTAAAATGGCTTTTGTTACATAAGTTGAATGTATGCTTTCTTACAATTTTGAAAATTATTTGAGCATCAGAATACTAAAGAAAGTGAATTTTAATAAAACATTTTCACAAATGTCATAATATTGTTGTTTGTTATTATTACCAAGTTTTCCAATAGAATTCCAACATTCAGATTTAAATTGTTCATTAGATCAGTGTATTGGTAAATTACAATTAGTAATACTACTAGGTGATCCCAGATGTTGACTAAATAGCTGCTAGTTCTAGAATTTACTTAAGAAACTGCATAGTGAATTCTGATACTTTCTCAGGTACAGATGGTCTGTAACTCAAATTGAAATGTAAATTTGTGTCTTTAAATAACATAAAAATTCATAATTTCAAATTCATTATGAATAGTTTTTTTGTGTGTGAAGCTAGTTTAATATTGTATTAATCATTTTGGACTCATAAATCTATCTTCAACCGAATGCTTTAAGTTTGTAAGCTAATTTGTGCTAATTCATCTCCATCAGAATCTATTTAAAAAATGCTTTTATTAAACTTAGTTTCAAAGAGCAAAGATTCCATAATTTCAACCACAGGTACAAATTATCAAATTCTTAAGCAAAATAGAACAGTGATAGCTGCTTGTGTTAATGAAACCAAACTAAAAATACTAAGAAACAATTATCACTAATACAAAGGTTGCCAATTTTTTTTTAACTATTAATGATAATTTATTCTAATCTTTTTTAAAAATATTTTCTAATAATGATCTTGCTATTTGTAAAATTGAAAATTATCAATTCTATTCATATCCATTGGTAAATGTATACATATTATAGCTTCCTTGTACAATATCTTTGATTATTCTAATCTAAACGCTTATTAAAATACTCTTCAAAAATGTTATGGGTTATAAAACACATCTACTGGCACCTGCCCTTATAAATTTGCACTTGTTACTGTATGCATCATGACTCACTAGTTACAAAGAAAACCACAGTTGAACTCATTACAACACCAGAACAATTTGAAGATGAGATGTTTGGGGTGACATCTGAGATCCAAAAATGTCACCAGTTGTGGACTGTTCTTTGACTCTTCCTATCAGGCCTGAAGTGCCTGGCTGGTTGGTGATGCCATACAATGGTGATCAAGTTAATTTCAAAATGTTTGTTGGAGAACAAGATAGCCAGAGTAGCAGAGATGCTGGCAGGGTGAAGCCAAGTGTTGTCTTGGTGGATATCTAACTATAAGAAGGTACCTGAGTTTGTTATTTTCATGCCATAACAGTTCACCAAATCAGGAAGAGCATTGTACTTGTTTCAGTGGTGGTAAACTCTGTCAATCGTCTACTTTATGTAGTAGAAAATAGGGTTTATCACCAAACAATAGTGTCATCCATTTACAGTGAATCCTGTATCACTGACACAATTGAAAATGGGTTAGTTTGTGAATTTAAACTTGGTTAATCTCTGACACATTAATTTTGCTGAAATCCTGGAGTCTGTGTACTGTTGATCTGTGGACTCCTAGGATGACAATGACCTTCAGTGCAGGCTATCTCACCTTGTAGCTCCCAGACTACATTGTTATTCTCAACATCAGATAGCTTCAGCATTTTGTAGAAAGTTACAGCAATTTCCAGTGCTAACTGCAGAGTATTTAGTTTAGCTTATTTTATTTTAGCAGCTACAAGCAGTTAGGAAGACATCATGACTTAAGCAAGGGCCCTATGAGAAAAGGCAATAAATGTAATTCATTAACTATGGTTGATAGCATTGGCATCCACAGAATTTTTTCCAGGTGGAGGGTAGCAAATTGACAAAATAATAAAGCATATATGTCAGAAGATAAAAAGATGATTTGTTTTTGTTGCTTTTTGCCTATCAAAGGTATTTGATTTTGGTCAATGACTTTTTTATTTTGAAATATTTCTTGTGAATCATTAGAATTTAATTTTTTTCAACATTACTCTGCATCCTTTACTATTGTTCCACCCCATCAGAGCTTAAAATAAAAAAATAATAAAACACCCTTTTATTCAATACAAATCATGAACATCTGTGGTCATGTCCAATACGTTTTGAATAAGTTTGTACTTGTTAGCTGCAACTTTTGTGCTATGAACACTTATACAAAATCCAGACAAATGATCTTCTGCCACTGTTTACCTTAGCCACATTTTCACCCTTCTCATTGTGCTAAATGACCTTTCTGCTGTGCAAGTTGTTACTGGTGATGTTAGAGCAACATGAACTGCTTGAGGAATGGATCAATGAGTCCATTTTTTAATTTTCCAACACATTGTTCCTCTTATTGGACCTCATCTCAAACCAGATGATAACTTCAGCTTCTAACTTCATTTCATACATTTCATTTAGTTTTACAATTTGATTTTTGAATTCTTCACATCTAATGTGCACCATTTATACAGGATGGAGGCAAAAAAGACAAAAATTTTGCTTATTTTCTGCAGCAAACTGGCTCTCTAGTGATGAAACGATTGAGTCCAAATATAGTATAAATAATGTTTGACAAAAATCTAGAACAAAATGTCTGCCACCTGCAGTCTGGGAACATAATTCTGTATTCAGCTTCAACAACTGTTGAGCTTTAGTGAAATGTTTGCTGAATTGTTCTGCTTTTTGTCAGTGTTCACAAAACACTTAAAAGCTCTTGAATATTATCAGTCTCTTTTATGATATCAAGTTTAAGAGCTCGTGCTGTAGATTCCAATGTTGTTGAATAGCTGGAAATTAGTCAAAGAATAAACATCACTGTGCTTGTAGCAGATTCTAATTAGTGTGCATCTTGTCACATTTTACCTGAAGCTATAGTGGCCAGTATGCTTAATTGATCAAAAATGCATTCAAAATTATTGGGAAAAATTCTAATACTTTTTCGCTTTGCAGTTCAGTGTGTTTCAGACAGTAATGGCACATTTTGGAAAAGCCATCTTCGCTTTTGAATCTATCAGAAAATTTTATGATAAATTTGATTGTACCAATTGTATTGCATATCTCAGGTACACAATTAAAGTTGTTCACAACCACATTCAGTTCATGAGCAACACAATGGACAAACAGCTTTTGGATACTTATGTCTTATTGTAGCTTGCATGTCCCTTTCCTTTCCTGCCATCACAAAGCACCCACCATATCAACCTTGGCCATGTAGCTTTTCTAGATTCAAGCCAATTTTTCAATGTACACCAAGTGACAATTGCACCATTCCAGATACATCAGCACTTTCATCAGAAATTACTGAAATCCAGTGAATTGTTTGCCAAAAAAACTATTTTCCCGATAGTTTCTTCACAGAGACTGATTAGTTCATTTTCTAAATGAACAGATGTATAGCAAGTATTAACTGGATCATTTAACAAATGGTTTTGTAGCATCTCTTGATTCAATATGAAAATTAAACAGGCTTTGAACATTTCCAGTTTTGATTCCTTTACCATGTAAAGAAATGTCATGTGTACAACAAAATAGAATGGTCAACAATATTGGATATAATACTTTCTGATTCTGTTCAATGTCCCACCTCAAAGCCTTGTCCAGTTGACACAATGTTCATTATTGGTTTTCTCCTGATGGCCAAAAGTTAGTTGTATCCACCTGACAAGGAGCCTGCTGTGTGAAAATTGTACAATATTGTTGCTCCTTTTAGGTGTGAAGAATGACTAAGCCACGGTGAATATTTATTTAGCCACATGCAACAAAAACTCCATGTTCCTTTTTGAATTCATAATTCTCAAAATAGATTAATTTTTTACAAGTAGATTGTATTTAAAATTGTTTCTTAGTTTTATAGATGAATTAACATGCAATCCAATATCATCATGATTGGGTTGATCACATTTAATTGTTGTTCTTGTAAGTTCTTGCCACCTTCTGTGCTTCCCGTTCTGATGTTGTAATTTATGCTTTGCTAAATTTTTCAGATACCCATTTTTACTTAACAAATGTAAAACACAGACTGAGTCACTCAACTGACTATTGGATGGCAATCTTTTTACCAATTATTATAGCCTAGTGGGATCTGAAAGTGGATCCTAGCACTTAGTTCAATTAACCAATTAGAAGCACTGCTAGGGTATCTAATTAACTAATCAAAACCGAGTTATACTAGCAAATTAGCAACCCCTTCAATTCTTAATTAACCTATTTACTTTAACATATGCATCTCTGCCAGTGCCTTATATTGTATCGCCTATGTTGCAACTCTCTTCCTGGCTTTTGACCTTTTTGCCAGCAGTCAGACTCATTATTTCTTACAGGGTTCATCACACACCACCAGTGAGCATGGTGAATCAGGCAAAATATAATGCCACCATTACACTATCACCATCAACTTTTGACACCCATGCTTAACAGTAATTCATTCTCCATATTAACAATTTGAGCCTGAATCTTAATTAGTTCTTATGACCCCTGGTATTAGTAACTGAAGATAGCACATGAAAAATAAACCTATCACAAAGCCCATGCACATTCAAACACCTTATTCTCTACACTAAAAATTCTAATGATGATAATTATTCTTAAGTTTCTTGTGTATAATAATATTGAAGATTAATAGCTTGAAAAATACTTGCCAACCTATAGGAATCACTTTATTCCTGCAATAAATTTCTAAATAAAAGTAAAATATTGTTAGGATCTGAGCTCAGTGCATCCATCACTTTGTATTTACACAAAACAAAGCTGTAGTGGGTGACTGAGGATATCTTGAAGTGTCTATTTACTTCTGATGAATCTCCATGCAATATTTTTTCTCTAAACTTATTAATGTTTGCATAAATCTTTATGCTCCCTGTTAATCTCTATATTTACATCTACCAGATGATTAACATCATCACCAATGAAAACCAACATGTGCTATGTTTGAACCTAAATAAGGTGGGATCAAGGCTATATTAAGTGTGAAGCATCTGAAGACCAGGTAAAAACAAGGTAAACAAATTTATAGTTGAAAGCAGTACTATTAATTACTATGTATCTGCTGTTATGAACATAACCAAAGTTAAACGACGCTTTATCAGCTAACATACTTCTCAGTAGAGTGTAGATTCTTCCTTTCACTTTTTATATTTTAACACAAAGCTTAGAAAAAATGTATGGACAAATCTTGTACTAAGAGTTTTGCTGATCTGAATATTAACATAATCATAAGAAAAAAAAACTAATTGCAAATCTTCCGCTCAAATAAAGCAACAGGTCCAGATGAGCTGCATCACAAAGTTTTGTCTAACAATAAACACTATTAGTTATCTTTTATCTAAAAATATTTCCATTAGCAACAGGTAAAATTCATAATGAAAAGAAAGCTACACTTAACTTTAAGAGGTAAAGAATTGCTCAAGCAAATATAGCTCACAAATATTAGTGTACCTAAGGGATTTGAACTTAGGTTCCATTTTGATTTGATTTAGTAATGACATTTGTAGATGATACTAAGGTGTGTGAGAGGGTGATTGAGGAAGGAGATGGGTACAAATTCAGAATTAACACAAAAAACCTTGATAACAAACACCCATAGAGGAAGAAGGCGCAGTCTAATGTCTCTAAATGTATTCCTGGATGAAGTATTGTGGGTTCTCGCCTAACCGCATACTATGCCATGTTCACGCTATTTCCTTACGTTAACCGGTCCATTGTGAACACAGCCAAAATGTGAGCCATACACCTGATACTTTGCCTGAAACCATTTCCAACAAAAGTCTGTTGCTACAATAAAGTGTTGGCCCAACATCTGGCTCGCACTGCAGTTGCCATACTTTTCTCATCGTCGATCTACAGGGTGATGGATGTTTGGCTTCGGGCAGACTAGTTCTTGTAAAAGTACACACCAAAGTCCCAGGCTCACCCACCACCTTTCCTCTTACAGGTGCCGATCAGGAAATCAAATCGCGATGCCATATCTATCCGAATTACACATCCATGACCCCACTAACCCCCCACCTAATCACCCCCCTAACCTAACCCCTCACCTAATCTAACCCCCACCTAATCTACCCCCTAGCCTAACCCCTCACCTAATCTAACCCCCACCCTAACCCCCACCTAATCACCCCCCTAACCCTAACCCCCCACCTAACCTAACCCTAACCCCAACCCCTAAACCCCAACCCCAACCCCTTACCACTCTAACCCAAGCTTGTTGGTAGGTTTGTGATAGTTACAGAATATAGACGAAAAACCTCGCTGACCTCTGATGTCCACCAGACAAAAAGGGTCAAGAAGCTGGCTACAGCGACGAGCAAATATCACGGAAGGAAATCCAAAAGTCATAGGGGAAAATCTCATTTAAAAAAAACAGGTGAGCCATCATTTCTGAAGAGCATCCGCGAAATGAAATGATGTAGATAGAATCCACTAGAACTCTGGGAAATAAGACAACATTGTCATGGCAACCCTCGTTATGTGAAAGCAGACCGATTTGCAGCATTTCTTTTATAGTTTTAGCATAAATTTTTGAAATGAGCATTTGCTAATAATTCAAAGGAATTTTTAAAGATCTAATAAAGTTGCTGATTTCCGTATAGTCTTCGTTGCGTACCAGAGATGGGGGATGGCGAGGACAGCCGGTAGTTTCCGAATATCGTGCGTTTGTTTGTAGCGCTGATGCTAAGAGGATGGTGTTGGTAGTTGCTTCCCGTGTAGTCTCCTTTAAGACTGCCGAACGTCTTTTCTGTCTTCGTAGGCCGATGTTGACCTTAAAGGCTGGTCACAATTGTTAGGTCGAGCTCCTTCCTCGTTTGTCTCATTTGTCCCTATCGTTTTAATGTAAAACGCTAGTGATATTTGTCGATCTTATTACTATTCTTACAACACGACTAAAGGAAAGATCGTCGGTCCGGTCATTTCGCGGTTCCAGAACTTTCAGTAACCAGATATATTTTACTTTTATTAATAAGTAGAGAGAGAAAACAAAAGAAAGTAATAAAAGACAAATTTGAAGCTTAAATTTACTGTTGATAAACAACCGCAAAACTCGGTCGTTGGTAGTTTGGGCGTCCGTTAAAATTAACCTCGAAAGCTTCGTTTCGCCAAATCAGCTTCGACGAACCGGAAACTGGAGAGATCGATAAACAGCAATGGCCGACGAAGAAGAGAAGAGACCTCTTCTGAAGGCTGGTGACGACGAAGTGTTTGAAGATCCCAGGCAGAAGATTCGAAATCTTTACCAGTGCAACAATCTGGGACTGCTGACGAACGGCAATGATGACAGGATCAACATCAGCGCCGCCGGGTCTCTGTCTTCGTTTTCTGTGGACCACGTTGTTGCTATTTTCGTGGTTACATTTGACACAAGATCTGGTGAGCGAGATGTTGTCCTTCCTCTGTTCTCAATGTTGACGACCATCTTTGCCTTGGGAGCCTTGGTTGTTGTTACTATTATATGGTAAATTGACAGTAAACACAACAGACACGGAGAGAGAGAGCAAACTAATTAATACCATTCGCCTTTAGGTTTGATTCGCTATTAGTCTGAAAAACGTCCGATCTGCAATCTTTTCGGAAATTAATACACTGCATTTCATGGGTTTTAGATGATATTTAAAAAAAGAAAAAAACGATTGAACCTTTCATTGTCAGGCATCCATAACAACAACAAACAAACATCGACTGTAGTACATGCACAAAGAGGAATAGAATATGTTATATTTGGGCGGAATACGAATACGATAGGCTGAGTCTGCAAATAATTTTTGTTTCAAATGAACTGCATTCGTCTAATAAATATTGACAAAAAATCATTTTTACAATTACATTTGCACATATTATAAAACAGAATTAACTAAAACAATTGTTAAAAATGAGTATTTGGTGCAACTCTCGTTTTTCTCATAAAGTATACATTTACAGATAATGTTGAATAAGGCTAATTTCACTTCTTAATGTTATTGTAGAGGACATATAGTAGATGTTTTGTTCAGTGGAGTTTGAGAGTCAGTTTTTCTGAGCAACTAGTTCTGACTTAAATTATATGTTTATTGTCTTCTATAAATCTTTACTTCATCTTCTCATGGCAGATGGGTGACCATGTCTCTTTAAAATGGTGTTGCACTTGCTTGTCCATTATCTCATGTATTTTCTTGAAATCACTAGCTCTTTGCTTAAACACATTAAAAGCTGTCCTACTACTATGGATTAGCATAATCTGACTGTCCAAACATAATACACCCATTATTTTCTTCCCTTTCTGCTTTATAGTAATCTCTGCACCTCTCTTTTTTTGTTATATCATGGCTGTGGCTTCATCTACTGATTCATTCCAGTTGCTAACATACAATGGCCATGACACTAACAAAAACAGACTCACATGTAAATACAGATTCTATTTACATTCTAGAAAAGCAGTTTTTGTCCAAAAAAAGAAGAGTTTAAAAGACATGCATTTTTATGCTCATGAAAACAATTTTGCACAGAAGTGTAGAGATTGTAAAATTTTGTCTCTACTTTGATTTATGAAGGTAACATGATTGAGTGGTGTTTACCTGAAGATACAGATCTGGATGGTGTTGAATTCAAGGCAATGGCCAGTGGGTCACATACACTGAACAGAGATTTTGTGTAAGTTATTGTTTATTTTTCATATTAGAGACACTAGAGAAACTGTCATGCAACAATGTCCAGTTTATTAGTGCCAAATTACTGATTAGTTATCCTCCATTTCTCATAGAAATAATTGCCTTTTTGGCAGCACAGTGGTAAACTACTGGACTGCTAAGGTAGAGGGCCTGAGTTGGAATGGCTCAGTTTGGCTTTCTTTGCTTGCACAGTTTCTTCCTACATATAAAAAAATGAGGAGTTCTAGAAGGACTTTCCACAGTAAGCATGCATTGTTTGTTCTTTGCTTTGTTTAGGGAACTGAACCCAAGGTTTCTTTATATGCTGATGCCAGCATGCAGGTTTGAAGAAGAAGAATTGCCTTTATGTTTTATTTTAAATTATTGAATTATTTTATTTTCATTATAAGTTTTAAAGGCCAAATAAGAATCGTTTGTGAACTAACAGACTGATGCTGTTACTTTAAAAATTGAAATTAATTTTGAAAGTATGGTGTACATATCTAGTATTCTTTCTTTGCTTTTATTGCATGGAATAATGTAATGTTGGAACCTAAAGTAGCTGAAAGTATCAAACAAATTTTTTTTAAAACATTTCCTGCACAATATTTTTGCTAAGAAGACTTGCATATAAAATGATTAGAATTAAGAGAAAAGTTATGTTTTAGTTAGCAAATTAATAAACAAACACCTGGTTATAATGATAAAATAGGTATACTTGTGGTTGGTTTGTATTATTGATTGCACTTACAGTACATTTGGGACAACAACAGATTATCATAAGTACAGAGGTTTTGGTTTAAATTATCATTTAATAAATTATATATTGCAGTTACTTTAGAAAAGACAATCTTTATGGGCTGGCATGTTTTGAAAACATGCCAGTGGAAAGCGAGATTGAGCGAGGAGCAAGGATGAAGTCTGTAGGATTACTTTCTCCAGTGTACACATCTTTATACAGATACATGCAGTTCTTGGAAACACAAGTGCGGTGAGAAAGTTTGTTTTGGAATAATGGTTTTGGTAATTTAATATGAAAAGCCAGTAGTAGTGTAAAGCAGTGACAAAGGATGTGTAGTGTTCACTTCTCATGGATAGTTTGTCTTCCTTTTTTTCTTTTTGTGTTTGTTAAGGTAGTCAAAGTTATCAAGCTCTTTTCAGGCTACCATTTTTTTCAGTGTCACACCTACTTTTCTTTCTTGGTTCTGCCATGAGCTACAAACACTCAACAGGATAACCAGGATAAATATTAGAGTAATACCATGCCACTGTATTCAAGGAGACTCTTGGTGTCTATCTTAGATTTTGATCATGTTTCATACACAGTTTTCTTCATTAATATAAAAGAAAGCATGCAGAATTTTACACCAGAATTAGTTTCCTGAAATCTATTTAAAGATAAAGAGTTTTGTATCTCAGTGAATATTTTCTCCCTTTTTTTACTATCCTCTATCTAATGAACTACCTCAAGTGTGGCCCTTAAACTATCTATGCTGGCTAACTATTATACAAACCTTTAGAAAATGGCCTCAAGTTAGTGCTTACTCTCTCAGCTTTTCAGTTATTGAAATATAAAAATTTTAATTTTAACAAACCAAAAAATTCTTTCCATTTTTTGAAAACCATAAACTAAATACCACTACGTGAAAACTTCATATTTAACAAATGTTATTTCTGGGTGATGGTGAATTTACATGTTGAAGGACATAGTTGTGGCTACACTACTTACTAGATCATTAAATAGTCTCTGGATGAAAATTGGCCAGAAATACCATGTATGGAAATCCATAGATGACCATGTGGATAGTGTACTAGAAATCTAATATATACAGTTTAAGTCTACAGAGTTAATGTCTCTATCATGGAAAATTCAACTGTTTTGAAATTTTTTATGAAATTAATTACTGAGAAGGAAGCAACAGCACAACTTTATGAATTATAACTCTACAAACTAGACCCCCTGTTTGAAATGAATGAAATTACTTGCTTATGCAGAAAAGTTTTTTTTTTTTTTACCTACCAGATTTTTATCAACATAAATCAGCCTAAAAAAAAAAATGAATAAATATGTTTTTAGTAAGTAGTTTAATGAAGAAACTGTACCAAACAACGCCTTATTTATTTATTTTTTAAAACTCTGGGCTGACTTCAAGTTTCCTTAGTTCTGATTGATCGGAAACTCTCCTCTCAAAAACACTATTTTACACCTGGCCAGCAATGTCTGACAGTGGTCCAACTATACAGATGTATCTGATTCCACTAGGTCAAATGCAAACAAAGATGAACAAGATTTTAAAATGCACTGCTGCCTTCATGGCACTTAAATTACATTTTATTTCTCAGGGGTTTGAAGATCTGGTTTTCTTTTGGCCAATAACACTGTTTCAGTTTTGTTCTACCAAAATTATTATCCCCACAGCAAAAGACAACTACGCAGGGATGTTCAAACGAAACCCACCTGAAATAGCATCACAGTAATGGTATCCAGCTTCCAGGCTTCATTTGAACTTCCCTAGTACAATGTAAAAGTGCATTTTTAACATAAAGCCAAATGACACCTTGTTCTGATATTGATGGAGACTTTGTGATGAACCTCCTGTGTAATAATTTTTTGTGGATATGCAAGTATAGAAAAATACTCACTTTGCAATACTGCTTTGGCCAAAGAATATTACTTTAGCAAAATAAATTCATAAATAATGAATCAGAAACAAAACAAAAATGCTTGAGAATTGCATTAGTCATTGTATGATATAATTCAATTTAGATGCAAAAAAGTCAATAAGTTTGGATGCTCTAGCAATTTTGGCCATCATTGTAGGATGGGTGGATGCCCTCATTGGGGTTTAGAATTTTGCTACTAGTGTTAATGGAAAAACAGCTCCATATAATATGTTACCAGAAATTTTCCTTGAACTTTCTCATTTTGCATCAATTAGATATTTTTCAATGGAAGCAAAATAATGCTTATAAAACAGTTTTGTACTTTGTCATTTTCAATAGCAGTAACTAAGTGTGTTTCATGATCTTATTACAAAGAAAAGCAGAACAAAAAAAAGTTAATATTTAAATAAAAGTCTATAAATCAGTATAACAGTGGGGTATTGTTAGTAGATTGAATAACATTGTTAATATTTACAGACATCAGCTACAGACTCCTGGTAAATATGTCCAATTGAAAGCATTTTATGATGACAAAAAAGGAGTTTTGCCTGCAAGGACAGATTCCAATAACCCTCAGTTGTGTTCTCAAGAAAACTGGTCTGCTACATCTACCCCAAGCCATGAACTACTGTTGCCAGAAATGAAAGTCAGTTTGTTGGTTTCTATTTTTATAGAGTTAAATGATACAACATTTTTCTTTTATAGTCTGTCCAGCCTAGCATAATGGCTAGTTGCTGATAAGGGCTTTATCAACCTTCTTTGTTGATATAATTTTATTAACTTAATTTAGTGCTAAATAATTTTTTTTTTTTAATTTTGCCAATAAATAGTGAGAATATAGCAGAATTTTAAGGGGAAGATCAGGACACAAGATTCTTCACCTGTTGGAAACTATGAGATCAGGACAGGCCTTCACTTAATTAGTTTTGTGTGCATTTATGATTTTAGAGTTAGCTTCCATCTTTTAATTTATTGGGCTTTTATGTTTTCTTGTTCACCTGAAAAAGACTTCAATGAGATAGGAGGTAACTCCAAACTGCATAAACACTGCCAACCTTTGACAGTACTCAACATGTTCCTCTCTATGATAAATATGCTTCTACTTTATGACTGTTTTTCATTCTTGCACGTTTGAATGTAAGTTAAATGTGAAGTAGGCATGAAAGAAGTTGCAATAAACAGGAAGATGATGTACCATGAAAATCTGTGATTGATGCATTGCTATAGGCCATGGCTTCAAAGCAGTTAAGACATTTACACAAACCCTCTTCTGTGGCTGTCGTCGTAGTGTCAGACTAATGACGTATTAATTTTCCCATGATTTTCACAGATTTTTATTTTTTACAATCTTTGCTTGACAAGACTACTGTCTAATAAAAATGCATTGTATTGTAAAATAAACATTTTTCTTTTTATACACAGATAACTCATCCGGCTGGTTGCTTTTCTCAGTTTATAAAATTTTTTGGTGAGAAAATTTTCATCCTTTGGAAATACGTTTTACTGCAGAAAAGGATATTATTTTTTTCCCCACCACCGATTGGGGTTGTCTGCTATCGAGGTACGTGAAATCTACCATCTACATACCTTTTGTATTTCTTATTTTGAATGGTTTTACTAAGGGCTTGGCAAAAAATAATAGAAAAGTTGTTCTTAGGATAAACCGCTTCACCCAGCCTAGAAGCTCTGGTTAGTATCTGCTGAACTGGCTGCATATTTACTCAACACATTTTTAACACAATACACAGGTCTGTCATTGCAAAGCATTTTATTAATGAGGAAGATAATGTTTTGCAGCCTCTTCGGCTCATCCTGTGCTGAGTAATGCAGATTTGAAGGTAGTAGAGAAATGCATGTGGTATACAGAAGGTCAGTCATAAACTTAGATGTTATGCAGCAGTAAGAAATTATTCAACATTTATATAAGAATAAGATAGCATACTGTCCATACTGCACTTCCATTGTAAAATTGCTTGAAGGGTTTTGTTTAAAATGGCAACATAAATAGTGTAATTGCAGTTTTGATTGTTTAAAAAACTTATGAAAAACAAAAGGTCTGTTCTTTGTGGCTAATGTTGGCTCATACTGATAAGAATGTATTTTGAAACAGAACACTTGCTATTTGTTTCTGTTATACACAATTTGCATGACTGGTGGGTAAAAAAAAGAAAAAATGCAGTAAATTTAAATAGATGTAGGAGTATTGTGAAAACATTTCCATCTGACATTTACAGTGAAGAACTCTGACATTTTAGCAGAGATATGTTTGTCTGTACTCCACACTATTGGTTGACTTACTGCCTCTTAATGTGATTGTGTAAAGTTTGTTATTTAGCTGCACCAAGGGAGGAGGCGGCATTAACTACCCTGAACACAACATTCCCAGTGTTTAGTTTAAGGAAACAAAATCGTTTAATCTGATATTTTTTATTATTATTCCGTGGACTGTGTAATTCATTTCTTCACAAAACATTAAACTTAGTAATACTCTGTCATTTAAAAAATGACAACTTAACTTTTTTTTTTTTTTTTAAATTTAAAGCATTATTTTGGAAATTTAAATCTGTCATAATTAAAGATTTTGTCAAGATAAAAGATATTTATTTTAAATCCTTCAAAATAAATTCAAATATATCAGTTCGGATCTGTAAACTTGTATTTAAAAATAACCTCCAGAAGGTTCTTTGTGATTAGTGCAGTTTTTCACCTCATGGGCTGTACAGACTGATACATAATGTAGAATTCAGCTGAATCTTCTGGTTCTACTGTCAGGAAGAAGTTCTGGAGGGCCACTGTTAATTAGGTGATTTCTCCATTTATTGCAGTAGAGCTGTGTGTGTGTGAGAGAGAGAGAGTCTTTTTAAGGAAAGCAATTGATTTAAGTTGTACTTTATAAAACTATTAGGTTGTTACAAAAGTTTGTCGGTTTTTTTACTGCAACAATGGGATTTCATATAATTGCTGAATGTAAAGTTTATTAATCAAAGTGAGTTCCATTACAATCAACACTTTTTCCAACGAGTTACAAGTGCATTTATACCATTTTGAAAAAAAATCTGGATTTCTGGAGTCGATAAACTGTAGTTTCAATTGCTGCTTGGTTGAAGAAGGATTTCATATGGAGAAAGCTGTCAAGGTGTTTGAAAAGGTGGTAGGTAGTCTGTGAGAGAAAGGTCTGGTGAATACGCTGGCTGAGGGAGAACTTCGTACCCCAACATGTTCAGTTTCTGAAGAATCACTTTTGGTACATGAGGAGGAGCATTGTCATGGAGCAGGATTGGGCCTCTTTGATTCACCAATGCTGGCTGTTGTTGGGAGAGTGATGAACAACATTTAATTCACAACAGTACCTTTCAGTTGTGATGATTTTGCCAGGTTTTGTTTCTTACGACAAGCAAAGAGCAGATCTCCAATCAATGGTTTTGTTGTGCATTCAACTCATGAGGCACTTACTTGTCCAGCCTTTTCACCTTACCGATTGCGTCAAGATGCTAGGAAACAGCTGCAGTACTTATGTCAAGCTCTTCAGAAATTCTCGCACTGATTTTCTTGGATCAGCTTCACCTGAGGCTTTCATACAGTCATCACAGCTGGAAGGATGTCCGCCATGTTCCTTATCTTCGAGGCACTCATCTCCTGATCAAAACTTTGCAAACCATTGTTGTACTGTGCACTCATTTTCTGTGTCCTCACCGCATGCTTGCTTAATGTTACGAGTTGCCTCGCTCGCTTTGTGGACTAGTTTGAACTCGTGAAGCAAAATGGCACAAAAAACCTTTCTATCCATGCTTCACTCAGAACCCTGAAACAAACATCTATTTAATGATTTTAAAAAGTTGGTTTTGCGTAATGTATGCCAAAACACATGCTACAGAATGATATACAACTTATCTACATACACTTTCACAAGCAGGCAAAAAATGAACCCTAAATGAACATAATATAAAAACCGACAAAACTTTTGTATCAACCTAATACAAAAAACTGACAAATATGAAAATTGAGAATTAAAAACTGGCACACATTTAATAAACAAAATTCTAGATACTAATTATTTACAAAAATTTGGTAACCCAAATATCGTCTTGGTGC
The DNA here is from genome assembly GCA_018389105.1 of Nautilus pompilius. Lineage (NCBI taxonomy): Eukaryota > Metazoa > Mollusca > Cephalopoda > Nautilida > Nautilidae > Nautilus > Nautilus pompilius. Next base: position 3,763,138 of record JACATO010000132.1, on the reverse strand, counting down.
TCCACTGTCTTGACTTTCAAGATCTAAGGATGTCTGACAGCAGGGGCTAGATAGGGGAGCTGGTAGGGAGTTGGCCCTGGTGACCAAGTAAGATACCTGGAATGGTTTGAGAGTCTAGAGTGGTGGCCAAGATGCAGGCCATTCAAAACCCTCCACTATTAACAGCTTTCAACTGATTAAAAACGTTTCTGCCATTTCATTCAGAATCTGCTTGTATAATGTTATTTTTGCCAGGTTGTAAATTGTTCTGATTTGGCTGCTTGTCTGAATACCAGTGACAAAAACCCATCTAATAAATTGTATAGGAAGCTTTCATTATAAGGTTTGTAAAATTGCTATTTACAAATGTTAGATAGTATTTCATGTAACAGATGGTTTTTCTTGTATTGTCATACATTATTTGCTTTGTTATGTCAAATAAAAAAGAAAAGTGGAACAACAGTTCATCAAGTGGGAACCAGGTTAAATAACAATTTACTTTTTTTTCCAGTTTATTGTGCTTGTTGCCTTGGTAACCATGATATCAGAGGTCTTGGCAACAGTGAATTGCAGCCCCACTTTTATGTAAACGTAGCTGATATTGAAGCATTGGAAACAGAAGTTTCTTATATTGCTTGTAAGTATTTGATTCTGCAGTGTTTGCTCAGTGGAAACTCAAATTTGTTTGCTTGCTATTCTTACTGCTAATCTCTCCTCACCCAGCTTTTGTGATGGCACTTAGAATGTGATGGCAACAACGTGAAATTAGTAAACCACTGCCCAGTTAATCCAAAGATATAGTATTCATTTTATCAGTAGTTAAGATTCTTAGACCTGAATAACAGTGACACAAATATACATAGCACTCACTATACCTGTAAAAGTTACCACAGATTAACTTTTAAAAGAAACAAACAAACCAGAAAACAATTGTTTAGTAACATAATTTTACTAGAATTAAACCAGAACTACTACTACATAACTAAGGAAATATGTGATTTCATTTTTGAGAAGTCTTCAGAGTTTAAATAACAAATGTAAAGTGGAAAAGAAAGTAGGATTCTTAGAATAGGCATCTTAAGCTTTCAACTGTCTTTGTTTGTAAGAAGATTTCCAACTAGGTAAAACTCTCATTTAGGAAGAAAAGTCTGAAATCAATACTCTAGCCAGGCAAGGTTTGAAACCCAAGAACAACCCAGTAGCAGAGTCAGTCTCTTTTGGCCAAAAGACAAAGCTTTTGTCTTGATGCCAGGTGTATGGCCCATACCAAAAGGCAATGTTCTGTTTGAAATATAATTGTGGAACTGGCATGACATTATGGTAGATCAAAATTTGACTAGAATGCTGCTGTGTAAAGTATGTGGATGTAATGATTCAGAGCATATATGCTGGTGTGGGATTTTCCTTCCAAGCTGTCAATCAGTGAAAGATGAGAGGTTTCAGATAATTCACTGCTGATATGGTTGTTTCTCACAGGAGATATAGTGATACTGTTTATCCACCATCCAGTTATCCTCAACCTATTTTTTGAATGTTCACAGATAAAATACAAAGGGTGCTTGTTGTTACATTCCTGGAACTTATTTTTAGTCATGGAAGTATGATAGATAGTATTAGCAGCTTTATTTTAACAGCCTTGTTTGTTTTATGTCATAGAACCTCTCCCTCTTTTTCAAGGTGGATATCTGGTATCAGAGATTACATTTCCGTGGTTGCTCGACAGCTGAAGTAGATAATCCATTGTCGTCAAGCTTCTGATTATCATGATACTATTAGAGAAGAGGCGAGGCTATTTGCTTTGTCAGTGCAACATTGCTAGTTTTAGTCAACTGTTCACACTGTCAGTTCCTAGATATGTTGTTTGCCGGGAATGAAAAATAGCACTTTTAACAGCATATTAAAATAAAGAGAAAATGGCTAGTTTTTCTTGTTATTTACAGTACAAAAATGTAGTCTCTTCTTCATTGTTTGGTGAAATTCAAATACTAGTAGATTTTTTCAGTTTTGTGGGATTCAAACATCTGATTATACACACAAGATGTCGTGAAGACTACTGCAGACAAATGAAGTTGTTTCTTATACACAGGAACCAGCAGCCATCCAAGGTCAGGCTCTGTGAGCTTTATGGTCAGCAGGTTTTCCCTGGCAATAGAGAATTAGCAGACATGGGAGGCTACAGAACGTTCATCACCAGACACCCTGTTATTTACAGTGGGGTGGGTTTTTGGAGCTTCTCTCTCACCGGACGACGACATCGTCATCGTGTAAAAAGGAAAATAGTGGAATAAACACTGTGATGAATGATTCTGTGAACCATTTATTTGCAAACTCTGACTGCCCAGTGGTAAGAAATGTTCCTGAATTTGACCAGAAGGAAGTTTGTGACCTAAGGGAACCCACCTCAAATGCTGCAGATGTGTGCATGGATCTGACAGCTTTAGAGTTGGATTAAATAAGGATGAAAGTGAGACAGATGCAAAGGAAAACAAGTTCTTTGGAAGCTGACTTATTCAACTTTAGTCTTTGTAATGTAAATACAATTATTTTTTGCTGGTTTTCATCTTTTTTAACAAATTAGTTCTCTTGAATAAATAAGTAAAAAAAAGGTGTTGTTGGCTAGGTGATGCTTGAAAAATAGGAAAAATATAGCATTTTCATTTCTCTAATGTTTATAAAGTACTGTGATAGTTTAGCTTCATACATCTTAATATACTGTATTATACTTATACATTATGTGATTTAATAAAGACTGGAAAATTGGCAGAAGACGGTCGGTCAGTATATCCTTGCACATTTGTCTGACAGGGAGAAGTTGGCCTTATTAAATAATCTTGTTCTCTTTCTAATTGACACCAAGATGCCAGCCAAATCACCTAATTCAGATGCCATTATTTTTCAAAAGGATTATGCCCCCCCCCAATTCTTAACAGCAGTTCGTCTACTCCATCCTTTCTGTTTTAATATTTTGATACATTTTCATTCTCCCACCAACCCACATGTAATGGCACATTTTTTCTGGTTTTGTGCTACACTATTTTTTCTTATATTTTGGGTTGTCTTTCCTTTAGTCCTTTTTAAGGACAAATTCAAAACATTCATTAGGGTTGTATAAACTTGCTTTTTGGTTTGTTTTATTTTTTTGTCATTAAAATATAAGTTTATTGTTTTGAGATTAATCTTTTCTGTTTAAATATCCTACCATGTGATGATATTCATCTTTGATAAAACATACATTTACCAATGTTTCTGATAATTTTTACGACAATAATTAGAAATCATCTTTCTTTTTTTAATTTTCCTTGAATAGCTAGCCATTAATCTGATGAGGGACCTTGTGGGTCGATTTAATAATATTGTGAATGCTCAAACTGACAAACTGAAATAAAATTATAACTGACTGTAAAGAAACTGATGAAATGGGTTTTCTGTAAGTCCACTATTAATTATGGAAATAACTTCAAAGCTGAAATGTAAGCTGAGGTTATTATTATTATATTATTATTATTATTATTATTATTTATTATTATTATTATTATTATTAGACAAGAGAGATTTCTAAATGAACAGAAAGCTGCATGTTCATTAGTTCTCTTCTGTGTGCCATCAGGTACCACCGAAAAGATATTTGAGAGTAAAACCAATCTGTTTGATGTGTATGTGGACAATCAGAACATTGTTTCTCACTCGCCTGTTCTCAAGGAGCTGCTAAAAATCAGTGATGCTGATAGAGACAAGTTCACTAAGCTGAACAATCAAAGGTAAGCTCTCTTTGAATTATGGAGTCATCACTTAGGTAAAAGCAGGTTGGCATCATTGTTTATTTATCCACTAATGTTTAACAAAAAACCCTTAGTCTATCATTGGACAACCAGGGAAGATAAAAAAACTTAATTCTTTTCAATAAAGAAATGTATGCCTATGTCAGCAGAAGGTACCCAGCAGATGAAATCCATTGCAAAAGGTTCCAGATGTAATTAGTTTACTGGATTAGGAACAAACTAAAACAAGGTCCAGTAAATACCTTTAAGTGGTGAATGCACTATCTGAAGAAAGGAATTGAGTACAGCTGAATAATGATTTATGTCTAGATAATTAAAGTTACCCATGATGATGTATTTTGTTTAATAGCATTACCACATTACTCAGCATAGGTTGAGCCATGGAGACAATGGCACAAAGTACCTTTCTTGTTAATGTAAGCCTTTGTAACAACAATTCTATATCACTCCAACCCTCTGTGTTTTGTATTATGAGTGCATTGATGAAATATACGACCAGCTCAGTGCTTTTACAGTGTGAAAGATTTTGAGCATGTCTCTCTAATGTCTGCTTTCTTTTCTTTTTATTAAACTAATAATAATAATAATGTAGTTCTAATTTCTAAGTTAGCATCTGAGGTTGTTAATTAATTTCTTTATGTTGCTAGATCAGCACATCTTTTCTCGGTTGAAGAATTAGGAGAACAAGCATTGGACGAGGACGAACTATTCACTTCGTAAGTACGTTTGGGTATACCTGGAAGATGATCAACTGTTTTATTGTTTGTTCAGGTGATTTATTTGTTTTTTTTTAACCTGAACTTTTAGTTCTAATGACAAATTTACCTTTTACATAGCCTTTAACATAGATGTGTGGCCATCTTTTTACCTATGGAAATTGGTAAAGCAACCATTAAGCAGTCAGCTCCTACTGTGATCATGTTTAAATGTACAGGTATAATGATGGTTGGGATACTAAAGTTAGCACAACCAGCTGGGTTTAGAATAATTAAAGGATTTTGTGAGCACTTCAAACAGATGTCTGTTTTGTCATATTTCTAGTAGAGTCATTTATGGAAATTATATTCATGCAAATAATTACCCAATTTTTATTGCAGCACTTTTCAAATTTTATTTAGTGGCAATATTTCTCTATTTAATTTATTCAAAACAGTTTACAGATATTGTTTGTTTACCCAAAGAACCAGGTGGGAGGGATAATTTGCTGTGAACTATAAATTGGTATATGTAAAAACCTGGTAAACTCATTATTTCATTCTGGTGTCTTCAATCCAATAATCTAAATTTCTATAGTTTAAATCTGCTTCTTATATACTAAAGTTAGCTATTTATAAAGAATTTTTGAATTAAAATAGTACAAACAATAAAAAACATATTCAAAATTATTTATAAATTTGTTATCAAATGCATGAGAACTTTTGATATTGATAACTGTTTTTCTGCCATGCCAAGCCGTTGACATCCAGTGGTTAGCTTGTGGCCAGTCACTAAAGGTGGCCATATTTCTGTCTGGTTTTTGTTTTGCTAATGTACCCGTAAGTCTGAAGATTGTTAAATGTTAAAGGTCTTCATGTATGTTACACCTGTTTTCACTCAGTAATTCCAGCATGGCACAGAGTTAAATGTCGAGGTTTGTCATATTGATTTCTCTACTTTCAGATTTTTTGCTGAACAGAACAACAGGGTGTTTCAGACCTTATTGGATGTGTCATCATCACAAGACCGCCAACTCACTTCAGACCACATGAAGTCTATGGGTCTGGACCCTGTGGGGGACAGGGTTTTTTTGATGGAGCTAGTAGAAAACTATGGGATTGATGTTGTTCTCATGGTGGACAATCCTTGCTGCCCAAAGTAAGCATTTCATTCCAATCTTTCTTCACACAGTTAATCAGGCAAAGACCATAATTTGCTGTGGGATGGCCATTTTTTGTCTTATTCTTGGTTTGAACTTCTGAATACTTCACCCATCCAATTTCTAGGGACTGCAAAGTGGAAAACGGCTGCAAATTTGGTTAAAATGTTTTTGTTTCTTTTATATTGACTGTCATTGTGGCTGTAAAACTAATCTTTTTTTTTTTCCAAGCTGTTAATTACTTTTCTTATGTACATATATTTAAATGAAAGGTCAGGTTGTGAATATGTATAATGATATCCTAAAGCAAGTCTACACTGCATGTATACTACTTTGATGTGCTCTGTAAATATTAAATTGTCTATAGTTCCTTGCATAAATGGTTTGTGACACACCTGAATACATTAATACTCCATTTTATTTCAACAAATATTAAAAAAAAGGCTTTACTTTTGTAAAGTTATTTATTGTAAATATAAAAGGCTGGTTAACTATGACCTGAGAAAATTTTGGCTATGCAAGACAAGGCTCTAACATTTAATCTGCTATTTAAAACTGAGCCATTATTTGCTGAAGCCTGTGACCATCTTAGATTTTTTCCTTAACATGTAAACATATCATTTCTAGTCACAGATGACAATTTTTTTCCTGTAAGAACAGTATCACCAAAATTTATGCATCCCAACTGTATATCAGGGCTCTATTCAACATATTAAATGTTTTCTAAACTCTTCTTTTGCCACAAGTTGTTAACATTTTTTATCCTGTTACATCATACGTTCTTCTGTCTGTCAGGTTGTTGCTTCTTTCCGCAGATTTTATCTTTATTCCGTGTAGTTTGTGCTGCCTAGTCTGTTCACATTTTCTGCTGGTTTAATTTATCCTATTGATTGGTGAAGTTGTGTTTTGGAAGCATAAACTGACAGGTTGTGGGTAGGAAGTTGGAGCTGCTGCTTCATTTTGTCTGCAGGTTCTGCTAATTTGTTTGTGGTCTTATTGAAAGTAGTACCAAACACCTTTGAGATTAGTGACTTAACTATATAAATGTTTGTTTTCATGTAAAAGAAAAAACTAAACACATTTATGGAAAATATTTACTGTCAACCTTGATTAGGTCACTTGAGAGATTATATCACATTAAAAAAATCCATGCTTATGGTTACTACTGAACATTTAACATATAAACTTGCATTTTGTCAGTTGTGATTTTTTTTTTCTTTTCTCTATAATATTTTGAAATAACTTATCACATGAACCTGAAATGGATAACAGTAGCTGATCAAATCGTCTCTCTCTCTAGGCAGAGCAGGGAATTGGAATAACAAGTTTAAATTAGCCGAGAAGTGAGCGTGTGGGCAGTAGATGGCCAAAGGCCAGAGTTTGATCCCTTCCTTTGTCGCAGACTGACTTGGTTTGCTAAGTCTGTCAGCTTGGGGTTTCCTCCCATAGCTTAAAAAAGATGCTCTAGCAGGGACTTTCCAGTTTCTGCCAAAGGTAGTAGCGGTGTCGAGCCCATGAAATGCGTGCATCAGAAGTGTCTACAGATAATGATTTCAGATGAAGGAAGGTAGCAGCTTACAAACAAGTCTTAAGAGCAGGGTAAAAACACAAGATTTGTAACTTATGTATTTAAGAAGAATACTACAAATAGCTAAGGACAATATAAAATGAATTGCATTTAATAGATAATGCAATGTGTGGTCAACTACTGCATCGAAAGAGTCCAGCTGGTCTTGTGTGTTAGTGTCACAGATCAGTTTGCTTACATGTCTCTGGAATGGTGCCACCATGATTTATATTTTTTTCTATTCTAATCATGTTTTACATAAAACTGAAGCAGGCTAGAGTTGAATTTGACTGAAATTTTATTGAAAATTTGCAAAAACTATAGATGTACTGTACTCTTAGCCTTTCCCCACAATGGCTGTCATGGAAATTTGAAATCTATCAAAACGCCCTATAGGAAGTAACTCTGACATGGTTAAGGTCACAGGTAAACACAGCAACCAGAGAACGAAACATGAACTCAGAGTTGTTTTGGTGGATTTCATGAAAAAAGAATGAAACTTTCTGATATATTCATTCACTGTGTATGAAGTGGATTGGCAGCTAAAGAAAGAAACACTAGTTCTGTTTGGTGTTGTTTATGAAATCAGTGGGAGATTTGCCATGAAAGAATTTTAAAAACAAAAGAAAATTAATTTTGAAACTCTGTCTACAGATGTTAGCTAACTGTACCAAAGAACAAACCTGTGATGATGATAAACAGACCAGACAACCATTATCATTGGTATAAGCCCAGGGGGGGGGCTTAAAAACTTGCAATGTGAAATATCTCATTTTATCAGAACTCTTAATTTACAGTGAAATTTTTTTCCTAGATCATTTTTTGAAATGCAAATTCTTGAGGAAAATTGTAAAAATGAGAATAGATAAATAAAACACTGATTTAAGATGGAGGCTGGGCTTGCAGTAGCGAATCTGCTTTTTCCTGAGTTTGTGCTTATTACTGCTGCAGTGCACTGATAGTTAGTTAATTGGTGGTCTCATGTAACTGTACAAGTGAGAAGCTATGCTACAGTATCACATTGAGAATAGGAGGAATATTATGAAATCTGCCCAGCTTCTTGAGAAACTGGTTTGGATAGGATTTCTGTGAATAATTTATTTACAAAATAAACAAACACAAATTATATAATTTATGCCATTTGTGATGACCAGGGGCCACTTGAGCACCAGTTCATTCATATTCTAAAAAATACAGACCATTTTTTTTTCCATTAAATATTTACTGCCATAAACAGTTAATCTTGTGGTTGGCACATTTTTTTTAAAATGTCAGTAGTAGTGTCGTGGAGCCACTTGAGGATGGACTGGTAGATGGGCCGTACAGGTGACTTGAGTGATCAAGTTTGAAAAGTGAATCTTGATAAGTCTTGTGCATTTAGTGAGGACAACAGTAATAGCAGGCTCTCTTGCCTGTTCCTTACACCAGCAGCCCCATTAATTGTCAGCATGTGTGCTGTGGAAAGCTCAGTGGCCCTTGGTTTGGATAGATGCTCTAAGTGGAGCCATCTTTGTTCCCGTTCTAGAGACCAGAACCAAACCAAATCATTCCAAGTTCAGCACCATGAGCTGAACCAACAAACAAAATACTTTTACTAGCAGCTGCTCACAGAAGAAAAAGGTGGTTCATTTCTAAACATGCTTTATTTCCATTTGTCACTGTTGGTGAGTTTGTTTTTACTTACCAGTTATTGTTGTTGTTTTGAATTGCCGTTGAGAGGAGGGTATGTATTGTTGATTGTAATCTTTTATTTTTTTATTTATTCTTTTTAAAGTTGTTGTTAAAATGGGAACCTAGACTCTCAGATCATGGCACTGTAACTGTCAGCATGGGCAGGTAATCTCTTGGAGGGCAGATTTTTCTTCAGAAAGCCAGCAGCTGCACATACTTGAGGTCCACCGCCACAGACACTGTATGAGCGACAGCAGATTTTCTCTGCTCTACCTATTAAGGAAATCAAAGCTAATCACAGTAACTGCCAAGTTTACAATGTGGTGTTTTCACTTGTGTTCTCCAAGTATACTACTACTACAAGACAAATAAGATGAGGAAATATTAAAACTGGAAAGAATAAGTCCATTAAATGAAACTTCAGCCTCAGGATACATAAAAAATAAAGCCGTTTTATTGCAATAGCGGGTGCTCTTCATAATCATATTTCTAAGAATAACATTCATAATTTACCTTTACGTTATGGTGGTTTGTTCACATCACAACTTTTTTTGAGATTGTTATCTGACTGTATCCCTTTTTCTGAAAGTTGTCAGCTGCACCATAACAACCACTAACTTTTAATACTTTATTTCTGACTTGCATAATTACCTTTTGGAGCACCTCCTTAATTTCTAAGAATAATTACTATATGTTGCTTATTTTTCATTACACTTTAAAAATCTAATGAAAACTTGGTTAATAATGTTGATTATATAGTCTCCTAACCATGATATTCATGTCATACAGCTCTTTTAATTCTGAAGTTCAGGCAAAAATATAATAAAAGGGGACTATTGTAGGTGGGTGGGGGGGGTCAATTTAGTTATCTATGGAAGACTTGAAACTGTACCGATGGGAAGTAGACAGGGAGCCTTTTCTTCCTACAGCCTCTCAGTTGTATTTTTTTGGCAGTAGCTCATTGAGTCGAGCTGTTTGATAAACTGGAATTCTGTACACATGCACCATAAACCTGGCATCCTTGATACAGTAACAGTCAGGTCATTAGATAAGATTGCTCAAAGTTTATAACTATTTACTAACTCATAATTTCATACACATTCCCTTTCTTTCTTGTATGAGGGTCATACAAAGAAAAGAGATTTTTTTAAAGCGGATACTGAATTGTTTCTAGCTGGATTAGATAGAGCTTCAGGAAGGATTTTTCTCATTTTAACAGAATGTCTTGTAATTGTTCAGGTCTACTTGAACAAGACAAAATAATTTGTTTTCTACACTTTGAAAAATATTTTAAAATTGCTTGCCTATTTGTATTTTAGTTGACCAAAAATACTTCAAAACTACTTTTGACCTAGAGTTTGGGAGCAGGCCTTAGTATGAAGTCCCATGCTGACAGGTATGACGACCAGAATTCTCTGTGTTTTGGTGGTGTCCTCAGTGTATCGTCACACTACTTAACTTGTTTACTTTTTATTTATGACCCTCATTAACGCTTATTTTAATGTTGATCTTGATATCTGTATCACAAACCTAAGCTAAATGAAATAAATTAAAAAGCTTTTTTTCTTTTTTCAATTTTTTTTGATGTACGGCATTTCTCCATTTTTAAATGTCATGTACTGAATGAGGAAAACAATATGCTACAGGACACTTTTCATCTAATACACACAGAATAAAACAGTAGAACTTGTATGCAGTTATTTTTTCCTCATAGTGTCTGTCTGCTGTCTAATGTAAATGGTTTTCATCTTAGAAATAAAAAAAATAAAAAATTTACCAATCAAAACTGGCTAGCCGCTATATACAGCACAAAAGATATACTATTGATGCTTGGAGTGTTTTTAGTTTATACAAAACTTTTTATTATTGCATTAAAACTGCTATTTATAAATTTAGCCACCTCATGAAAACAAAGGGTCTTAAATTAAAAATGCCTCAATATATAACAGATTTCGTTCTTCTGTAGCAGGGAGAAAATAAAGTGCACAAATGATAAGAAAAGTAGCAAGAGAACGGCAAATAATCCACACACACTGACAAGACATGAGGAACTTTATTTAATATAATTTACAGACATTTAACACACTACATTTTAAAGACAATTATCACAAAGGATAGCCTGATTCTGTTCCCCTATTTACTAAAAAAATAAAACTTACAAAGTCTCAGGATGAAATGAGATTCTTACATTTAAAAAAACCTCAAAAAATTATTAAGCAATAAAACTTTCTGATGACTCTCTGAATATAATAGTAATGGAAATGATTGTTAATACCATTAACAGCTAAACTCATCTTCAACATGTACACGGTACAAGAATGCTACCTCTGTACATAGTACAGAACCCATAAGTATTTACAGATCAGTCACATGAGCCATGACTGATATTGCCAAAACACCACCACAAAGCAACAATACTCTACAAATAAACAAAGTCAAGCTCTATCAAATTTTTAGTATTCAGTTGATGTACAATTCCATGGGATAAAATATTATAAAATGTATGAAAAGCTATGAATTGTTGTAATCTTTAATATTCTTGGCAAAGAAATGCCATGTGCATAATGAGAGAAAAGCTTTAAAATGCTGACTGAAAAATAAGACCACATTTAGAGAAAAACTAATAGATAAGAAAAGTTTTAAAAATGCAAAGTTAATGGCTTTATTAGCCAAAACAAAACAGTTTCAAGAAATCATTATGCAAGCAGTATAACAAAAGTGCTACATTCGCATTGCATTTGTAAGAAAATACTGAAAAAGAGTATTTTCTATCTTAATACTGGTACTGCAGTATGTGCATGGGAAACTGATAGCTTTGAATGGACCTTAATACAATTTTGTTATACCAAACAATTTCGTTCTTTTAAAGTCCAGTGGTAGACAGACCTCTACATAGAATGTAATCAACTACAGAAAAAAATGGATGTAAACTTTTCTTTAATTTTTTTTTGTAAAACAGAATTAGATTCTGATTTAATTTTCTAACCCTTTCCTCAAAAGTATCAAAAAAAATTTTTAATAAAATAATGTTTAATAGTGTGCACTTCTTGCAAGTTAAGTAAAAAAGAACATTTCCCTTAAGTATACTTAATGTTAATTCCTTTTACTAAATTCCAAGTTATTGTTTAAGGAAACTATTAACATTTTCAATACCATTTATTCATTTGCAGACATTCTAGATAATATAAATATACCTGCACCCATTCTTGCATGGCAAATTCTGACTAAGATTTTAACAGATCTCACAGAACTGATGGCATATGAAATACACCTTCGATATCTAAAATTATGCTTACATAAGTTTGTGTCTGCACTGCAGTCTAACATATGAAGCTTATTGTTACCAACAATGGGCTAAAGTTCCCATCAAAATATTTTCAAATTTACTCTTCACTTAGTTATAAAAGTAAAATAATTTTCAATTACTCAGGCTGGAATTTAGTCATAGTTCACTTATTTTTTGTTTAATTTTTAAAATTTAATAGACTTCCAGAAAACTTTGCTAATTTACAGATTTAAATGAACAACTTTCTGTCCAACTAATTCAAGGTGTAGTCAAACATCACCTGGTTTCATTTGTAGAGACTGGTGAGAAAACACAGAAATGCATCTCCACCATCAGATATGTATGTATGTATGTATGTATGTACTAGAGATGTTCAAATGAAACACAGCTGGATACCATTTATGGCAATGCTATTTCAGCCAGGTCTCATTTGAACATTCCTAGTATATACATACATATATATAGCTAATGACAAACAAGAGTGAGAAGAATAACTTGTTTTTAACATATTCTTTGAAGTTAAAGATTATTGCAGTTGTCATACACTGATGCTTACAATGGAGATCATCCTGGTGAACGAGTTGTGTGTTGTGGTTGTCTACTAGACAGCAGTGCCAATCTTGCATCATGAGGGACCCAGCACTTTCAACACCAGGGAAGAAAGCTCTAATAGAAATCTTCAATTTTTTAGATGTGGGAGGAAGCCAATGTAACAGCCAGCTGGTAAAGAAGAGCAAGGTACAACAAACTGAGCTGGTCCCAACCAGGATTCACAGTAGTCTACCACCACACCACTCTAAGATTATTGCAGTTTTCAGATAATAAAGACTGGCATTTTACAGATTTTGAATATTGCTTAAAATTCTTAATTAATTTGGTTATGAAACATTTCTTTAAAAAACTAAAAGGAAAACAACATGAATACATTGGTAATGATAAAAATTTAACATTAAAACAACTGCTGAAAATAAAATGCACTATATCAATTTTTAAACGTTCTTGGTTATTTTTAATTTAAGATTCATTGTAACGATGAATGATTGTAATAGAATTAAATTCATTTGTACAATAAATAATCAATCCTACAAAACACAACCTATTCTGGAGGTATAACACACAAAGTAGTTGGATATAATAAAACAATTATGTTAATGATTTCACAAAAGAGAAAAGAATATAAAATTGTTGATATACAAACAAAATTTACTGAAAATGAAAGATCTTGGAATATGCCAAAGAAAACTTTCAGCACCTTTAGTCATGCTATTAATTTACTTATAAGACTAATATCGTTGCTTTATGAATACTTCTGCCTATCAAATGAAATGGCACAAATTTTTAATTCCAGATTTCTAAGGCATTTCACTTCACAAACATTATTTCAGCAGTGAATACCTCTGATTCACAATACACGATCTTCCAAGGTTAAAAAATATGTATCTGTCCAGTTATCTTCACTGTTGCTGATTAGTTGTTCCCAAAAGAGACTGCAGTAAAGCTTGAACTGAAAGAAAAGCAAAAAATATTACCATATGAATAACTGGTAGAATTAAGAAAAAAGATGTCCTGTTTCAAAGTTAGGATTGCTTTCTATTATAATTTTTTTTTAATTTTAATTTCTCTATACCTTACATATATATTATAATAATCATTTAGCAAACATAAAGATGTATTCATGCATTTGACAACAATTTTCAATCAACTAAAGTAATACTGAATTTTGATAATGTACATATTTTTAAGATAAGAAAAGTGTCCACTAACTATTAGCATACATGATTATCAAAGAATCTATCAAGTTAATGTTCCACAAAACACAAATGATCTCTGAAAAAAAAATAAACAAAAATACTTAAGGATAACTAATTTCCAGATATGAAATTTAGGTATTTAATTTAAAAGATGCAAGTTATATGTCCAGTGGGAGTGTTGTGATCAGTTTACAACTATTCTTTATGGTAGATCTCCTCCAAGTCTCTAAGTTGCTGTGAGCCTTTTTGGTCAAACCGTGGGAAATTTTTTTTGTTTAAAAGAAGTACCCCCATTCAGTTGATAATAAACTGTTACCTTTTTTTTTTAAATGCCCCTTAATTTTTGCTTCTATTTGCTATATAACAATGTGTTTTGATTCATGGTATTTTTAATATAATAACAATATGCAAAATACCCAACTGAAAGAATTTTTCCCAAAGCAGTTACTTTCAAGTTTATAAAAAAGGAAACTTACGCTTTCAGATTTTATCCATTCTTTCTTTTAATACTTATTTGTACCGACCAGCAACATTTGGGTCTAACTGGTACTTAAAAACCTACAATTCTACCAGAGCTACTCTCTCCGTCGCTTTGTTAAATGGTAATTTTTAAACTACCATAAAACTTGTTTGGTTTTTTTCCTGTGCAATACAAATAAGCCACCTTCCCACTAATAAACACCTTGACATATTAACCAAAATAAATGAAGCAATAAAGCATTTCAAAGATAAATAAAATCTGCTGTTGACTTTGTTTAGCCCAGTATTTTTCTTAGTAATTTCTTTTCACCTACATACTGAGTTGTTTTTGCAGTTTTAATCTGGTCTCTCTCACCGTGCACAGAAGGCACTAAGAATGCTTCCTTTTGTTTTCAAGCTGGAGACTTGGTAGTCCAGTAAGTCTAAATATGATAGCAAGTGTAGTACTATATACTACAGACATTTAAGTGAAATCCAGACAGATATGATTACAGAAATTCTATTTCAGCAGGGTTTCATTTGAACATCCCTTTATATACCTCGATATAAGTTAAGCACCACCAGATTTTCCTTTATATTAGCAAAAAATTCAAATATTTCAACATTAAAGAATTTTCACAGTTGAGTGAAATAAAGCCTAAGTGTACTCTCATACATTTGAATGTGCATACACGTGGCATTGGCCTTGCTTGAAAAAAATTATCTATATATGTGCTAAGCATATAGATTTAGAGTGATGTGTCTAAAATTGCTACTGTATCGGATAGAGATGCTACACAGAAGCCCCGATATGGCAGATAATTGAAATGAAAATAAACAAAGTAAGACAACTTGGCTTGCACTAGTCAGTCACTGAACATCCCTATATGACAACTCTAGCAAAGACAAGCCTGTTATTCATGAAATAAGACAAAATCTCTTTGCCAGTGCCACCAACACAAGAAACCTCTCTAGGGAATCAATAACAGATGTCCACCAGGACCATGGGTTAGGCCAGTAGAATTTAAGAGTGCACTATACTGATGGCAAAGTGAGTTTTTCAACACAGGAGAAAAGATTACATACAGAACAGTTACTCCCATTGCCTTACATGACTGTGTGAAAAAGCTTTGTCAGAGATTTGTTGCATAAACTTTTTATTTTTGTATGCTTCACTTGGCTCATCCACTGAAGGATTTTTGGTTGAATATTTTAAAACAGATTTGAATGGTATACTTTTGTTAATTTTTTAAAAACATACATTTCATTATGAAAACAACAAGCCTCTTTTAACACTATTATTCACAGAATAATAGCTAGTAAAAAAGTTATATTTTATAGTTTGTGTAGTGACTGATAAAAAAAATATTTTAAATTCATTATCATAAAAAATACCAATGCATTTTCTTTTTTGCAGTCTAAAATCAAACAAACAACAAAACAAAACAATTATATGCTATTCAGTAAGTAGTATCACTGTTATCAAATTGCTAACTTCAACCAACTAGCTTATTTGACAAAAAATATCCCACCTTGACTATTTTCTTGAGAAGTTCCACTGGTGACATTTGATAAAGACTGAATAATAAAAATGCTGGGTGATGTTTGCACTGAGCTGCCTCCAATGCTAAATACATTTGATTGGCCCATTACTGGATTTGGATTTCCAACAAGAATAACTTGTGGTGCTGTTATAATTGATGGTATTTCTGGAAGAATTGAATAAATTTCTATTAGCCAAACATTTTATGCTGGTTAACATTCCAAGAGTTGAAGGTGTATATACACTTGCTCATAAACTGAAAGATTTTAAACAGTGTTATATTAAAAAGTTAAACAATTCTAACAAATCTTTTAAGTATAAATTACTAAGCAGTGAAAAAATTCCCAAAATCTATTCATTTTTGTAATTTCAAAAGTTGTAAGCTGTTTCTAAAAAATTTGTATATGAAAATCCTTTATATTTGTGTTGTCTAATTTTAAAGCATTCAGCTATCAGAATGTTGAAATTTTTTTTAGAAGAAAATTAACTCATATTTTTATTTCTCCATTTCACCTTTAATATTTATTTTTGATGGACATAAAAACAAACAAAAAACATACGAGTTGAAGACTGCGCCTGTGCTTGAGGCTGAAACTGTGACTGTTGTTGCTGAAGTTGTTGAGGATGAGACTGGTGCTGCACCTGTAGCTGTGTTGGAGACTGGACCAGAGGTGATGTCTGTGGCTGGATGTGAGGCTGCACAGAGTTGAGCTGAATTTTCTGATCTTGAGATGAGAAAGACTGTGAAGACTGTGTTCCACATGCTGTCGTATACACAGGGGAAATGCTGTCTGACGGTAGTTGAAAAATTGTTGAAGGTGGAGTCTGCTGAATCAGCTTTATTAGTTCTAATGCCGCTGGGGAAAAAAAGGAAGTTTTGACATTTTAAACAACCACATATATCAATGTCATGGCTGACAATTTAATGTTTTTACAAAAAGACAGGTCAACAAAAATAAATATACACATTATATTTAAATTCAAATGTGTTGCAATAAAAAATGAGTAAATGCTTGATTATTACCAATAATTGGTACAAGAAATTTAATATATAAAAAGTATTCAGTCTGACATCAATGCATATTTTTGCTTCCCCACTACAATATTGCACATTATTCAAAAATAATACAAAATTAGAGAGCCCTTGTAATAAGTTCAGAAAAATTGTGTTTACTATAGTTGGTGACAATATCACTATTATTTACAGAGAAAAACTTCTGAAAATTTACTTAAGAAGTAAAGATCTTTACGATGATCTCAGAATTAACCATAAATTTTTTTTTTCTTTTTTTAATCCAAAACCAGACAGTTAAAAAGTTGCTTTACACCAGAGCTTTACTAATAGCATCTAGTGCTCCACTGGGAACCTGTAAAAACCAACTGCTGCCCTGAACCCATACCTGGGGCTGCGCTGAATGCCGGGGGCTTCTGCTGCTGATCCACTTCCATAGGTACTTCTTTCTTACTGCTGGTTTCCACTGAAAGTTGAAGTGTTCAGCATAAAAAAAATTGTAGCCAATAAATAAAGAATGCCCTTTTTGTCTGAAACCTGTAAATTTTAGCAAACAAATTCAAGATAAATGAGCAGATACAGAATAATGATGATAATACTAATAATCAGCCATTCCATTAAAAAAAATATCTAGCAATATTTGCTCCAATCTGTTTTGGAAGTTGATATACTAGAAATTTTTTTTAGAAGAAAAAAAAAAAGCGGGAATATTAAGAAATATATATATATATATGGAGTTTTCTTAAATCTCTGTCCTGACATCAAAGTCTTGAGGACACCTCACAGAAGTGAGTTAGAAGGGGGAGGTGTGGGACATCATCCTGGGTATGGTTGCTGGCTCTTGAGCAGTGGTTGAGGTGCAAGTCAGCAAAACCTCCATCACAAGTACCCGGAAAATCCCTGCTAGAACATCTCTGTTTAGCTGTGTGAAGAAATTGGAGTATCCCGAGGAAACCCCCACAGACGGACTGGAGCCCTCACCCACAGCAGGCCAGCACAGCCATCCGCCACCATTCATGGAGCAAAAACTATATGATTATTGAAGTTAGTAAAATCAATGACTAATACAAAATTTTCACTCATTTGTTAGAAAGCACAACAATAATTTAACATACAAACAAATCATATGTATATAAAGTAATTAGTCCCAAAAGAACTCGCTTACTATATTCCAACTTCCAAAGATCTTAGTGCAAACACCAATTTAAAGTGAACATGCAAAGTTTCCACTGAAAAACGTCATCAAGATTAAAAAAAGAAAGACGGTCAATACAGAAAATGTTGTTTGTGCAAATAAGTAACAAAATCCACCCTGATGTTAATACTCCACACCCCAATGTTTCATAATGAAAAAAGTATATTAAAACACTGCAGAGTATTTGTATACTGTTCAGTGATCCATGAGACTAAAATATCAATACTTAAATTATTTCTTAAAGTAACTACGATAGTAACCGCACTAAAATAAATATATTAGTATATATTACAAGCATTCTCACATGGCCATTGCTAACAGGTCTACAAACATTAAATTTCTCCTCCCTTTTAAGCAAAGAAAATAAAAGCAGCATAAACTTAGTTTTTCAGACCAATAGCTTAATTTTTGAAAAAACAAAAAAAAGCATGTTGAGAATTATAGAGCTCGTTCGTGTAGTAGTTCATACCACACAGATGGTATATTTTTTTTATATTTAAAAATAAGAGGTTAATGACAAAGCTGTCAGCACGTAAACAAACAGATTTGGAATCAAAACTAAGAATGCTTCATGCATCTCTAAGTAATTAATGGCACACACACACACACACACAGTGTGTGTTTTAGGTAAAACAAATTACTTTATTAGTGCTTCTTATTTACATTCAATTGGATTAATCAAAGTAATGGTATCTGAGCCAAGAGCACATTTTCTTCTTATTAATAACTATTTTATTTAATAGTTCTCCAACTTCTACTAAAATATTAGGCATCTTTCTGTTTTTAAATTTGCCATCATTCCTCATAGGAAATAACCCAAATGGTAGTAGTAAAGCAGAAAAATTGGAATGCAATAACACTGTTCCTGAGAGAGGAAGAGGTAGGTGTTTTAGGACGTGCTCCCAGAGATGCCAACAATAAAACAATACTGAGCTCCAGGGCGGGTTACAGGCAAGTAAAAACTTTTGTGCCATATTGTGCAGTTGGAGTTTTTTGAAAATTAAAATAATAGAACCTCTTCTTACTTATTAGTAATATTAAAATTATACACAAAATATTCTAACATTCCTCTTATTATTAATTTTTTAAAAAATAAGCAAGCAGTCAAAAGTTGGTGGCTTACTCTAGTACTAAAATTCATTAAAAATCTAAATAACCATTACACTAAATTCAAATTGTTAAAAAAATATCCAAAGTGCACCTTTTTGGCAGTAATTCTGTATAATACACATTTACTTATTATTATACAGAGATAACAATTTTTAATCTCATCAACATACAAAGACAATAAATAATCTAAAACTCTGGCCTTGAATGTATAAACAACTTAGCTATGAAATTTAATCCCCCCTGCACCATATATGATGTATACACATAATCCTACCTATCTATACAGATATATAAAGTTATTGCAATATACTTTAATTTTATAATCTTAAAATACACAAAAAATAATAATTTGCTAGAAGTGTTCAAATTTAGAATAATTTTGATTAGAACTGGAAAGTTTGAATTTGTTTGCCTTTTGAGCTACACAGACTATTTTAGGTGGCAGAAAACAAAGACTATCGACACCTTTGTGGCACAAAAGTAACTCTACTGTTGAGCATTTTCTCCTTCAGAATTTTGATAAATAATCTGTATATTTATGTTTATACAAATGTACATTGTCTCTGCCAACTAAATTAGCAAAAGACACAAAAATTTCTTGAAATTCAAACAACTGGTAAAAGAGAGGTAAAACCATTGTTAGAAGGGACTGAAGAGATTCAATATTTCAATGTTACATTTCAAAAAAATTTCCAAAATACAAAAATATAGTTTATAAGAGTTCTAAAAGACAACGTTTGATTCAGCCTATTTATCCATTAATTTATAGAAATCAAACAATTTCTGCTTATGTAAACATTAAGATAGCTCAATTTCCTAATATAAGAAGAAATAATAGTAATAATAAAAATAACAAATGAAACAAGCATTTAGTATTAATTAAAGCAGGAGAAAAAAGAGAAGAATACATCTTTCATGCTTGAGGGTTGTCTGCTTAAGAGTGTTTTGTGCAAAATTAAACAAAAGAACATGCTCTCCACAAGACCTCAAAGCTATTCCCAGATAAAGCAGCAATTTTATATTTTGTAAATAAAATCATCAAATATATTTAATCAGTTTTATCCTTGGTAATTTTAGAAATTTCAGAAATTTTTCTTTCAAATGTAATTTTATTAGCAACAGCACAGAGTTTTAGATTTAAAGGGTAACTGCTACCCTTTACTTATACTTTATTTTAATAGAAACTCCGAACTTCCTGCAGGTAAAGTGGTGGGTGCACTACTGATGAAGTCTGAGTTCTAGACTACAGCATAAATAACAATTTTTCTATCACGAGTTTAAGATTTCTTAAAAAATTCAAAGGCAATATTTTTTTTTTGTCATTTTAAATTTTCTATGGTCTAAAAGGGAATTTTAATGTCAGTTCTATTAATTTACACATATCTTCTGAAGTGGACTATAAATATTTACTTGCAAGAACAAAGAACATGAGCTGAATTTTATATACTGTTGAATTTTTCATGACACACAAATGTCTAAAATAAGTGTTATGGAAGATGACAAAGTCCACATCATTAGTTGATTTTTTAAATACCTCTCTATTTATTTATAAAGAATAAACCTAGTGATGAAAGTTAGATTCTGATTGGCAATTTTCAAGATAAAATCTTTCAACATTCTCAATGACAATTTAGTCAAAACAGTAATAATAATCATTTTCAGTGTCTGACAAAACTTTTAAAGATATCCAACTTCCTGAATCAGTTTAGACACTAGTATTTACAACTTGCTGCGCTGACTTTGATACAAGTATTCTGCCCATCTGAATAGTGTAAAACTGAGTCAGCAATTGGAACTTTTTGCCTCCTTTTGACTATTAAACTAAGTTGGTTTGGATACACAGTTTCTGTATAGTTGCTACTGTTGGGCTCTCAAAAAGGTTTTCATGTCTATATTCTCTCAATATGAAAATTTATCTAACAAACTACTGTGGTACTTTAAAAACAAACAGTTATTTTTTTTATTTTACACACATGCACATGTCAATTCCCCTTTAAGTGAAAAACAAGTGGATGATGCTGTAGACAACTAAAAACTAATATTAGAAAATGCATCAATCTGAATGTTCTGTGGGTTTTGTAATTAAGTGACGTTCAATAGTAAACTGGTACCATAATATTTTAGACAAAGTTTGTGCTGTGCGCGCAGTGAATTTGCCTGAAAACAGCTGATCACTGAAATTAGGAGCAGCTATAAACAGAGCCCACTTCCGACATTCACTGCTGAACTTTTTTTTGTTTTTTTTTTACAGGAATTTCCAATATTTTTATGAGAAAGAACAGAACATAAAAGCGTGTTTGAGATAAATGGTATAACTTTGCTAATAGACTTATTGCCAAATGTTGACTCTTTATGATTAAAACAGAGGGTAGGTATAACAGTGTAAGTAGACTTTCTTGTAAATACAGAATATGACTCATCATTTTTTGTTATTTTTTTTGAAAAATCAATTGTCATTCCAAATTAAATGAAATTTAATTTTAAAGCGTTTAACTTTTCAGCTTCCTTACTAACATTAAAATTGTTTGTATTTTTTTTTTAGAAAAATATATGAAAAAACCTAAACTATTAGATAATTGACCTTGTCAAAAGAACGATGCAGTCTGTATTAAAAGGAACCAAAAAAACAAATAAACAGCACAAAACAAAATAGTTAGTCACACTGTACGTTCATATTGTTAAAAAGTTTTTAAAAACTCCCAAAGATTGTATTAACTTTTTAAAAAATAATAATACCATATTTACAATAAAAATGAGAATTCATACTAATATCAGCAAATTCTGATACTGTGGAAGAAAATTCTTCTGGAATGTAAAAATTTGAAAAAATCCAGTAGTTAGAAAACCAATGAAATAGATTTGAATAAAACATCAAACAACAAGTAGGAAGTGATGTGCAAGAACTCACTATAGCACTAGAATAAATATTTTGCAGATCAAGCAAGTGAGAGAGATCCCAGTTTCCAAAGCTATGTTAAGACAGATGTTTCAGTTTACAGCAAACACTCTGGCAGACAGAATAAAACTTGTCAGATTGTCAGATACCTGTCAAACCTGCAGAGCAAGGAACATTTGGGTTGGTGGCCATATTTTTAAACTTAAAAAAAAAATTTTAATGCATGAAAAATTAAGTTAATTCCATATTATCTTAGATATTTTTATAATCTGAAAATACATGCATTTATTATTATAACTATAATAATTTTGGAAAAGTCACCAAAAGCAAAAGGAGATATTTTCCTTTCTTAAAATGGTAATCATTGTAAAAATAAGATCTACATTTAAAGTAATGCAGAGAAAGTTGCTGATTCAGTGGACTCTCTCATGAGATAATAAGGTGACAAATGAAAAGATTTTTAAAAATTCAAAGTTTACAGAAAAATAAAAAAACCCTTTTATTTATTTTGCTTTAATAAAACTACCATATTATGGCAAATTTATACTGATTTTGCATTATATGCAGGTAATTTTAATCTTATACTCTGTTTTCAGCTGAAACTAATTGAATTGTCTGGTTTAAATGTATTCCTTACAACAACTGGACAGTCCTCCCTTCACTGCCTGTACAATCCATGGCTTTCACTGACCAGAACATAAAATGGCCATTGTTTCTTTGATTTGACAGGTGCAAAAAAACTGAAAACTAGACGGTGCTAAATTTAAGACCAGTCAAATGAAAATAAACCATGCAGTTTCCTCTTCCATGATTATGCTTAGGTTAGAGCCAATTACCCTGAAAAATCACTAAAAACATGATTTATCTATTACTTACATCTGGAAGAAAAAACTCAGTAGTTTCTAGCAAAACTACAATATTAAGACAACAATAAATGAAATACCAAAGAAAGAACATTTCAGAAATGCCTATATAAATGAGTCCTGACTCTTTGGAAAAGACATTGTTTAAGATTATCTATATACTCAAAATGACAGCCAATAATGTCAGAAATTCTTTTTTCAGAGCAGATAAGTCATATAGATGATATTTTGCACTTATAAAAATATTTACTGATTACTATGTATATATGAAGAATATAATTGTAATATCTTGTTCTCATAACTAAAAAAAAAAAGAGTTTAGCGTTAGTACAGGTTTATCAAAGTTATCTCAAAATCTGAGGCAACCATAAAATTATCAATACTGAATCTGGAAAATAAAAATCAATTAGCAGGTATGTTTAGCAATGAGAAATTCAATAAAATTTTTAATGTTTCTCTCTGAAACTCTTAGAGATTTTTTAACAAACATGTGGAACATGTTATCTTAAATATCTGACTTCATGATGGGGGAAAAAATCTGATCAGTTCAAGATTTTTTGAAGGAAAAAAATGTTCAATGTCCTGAAGTTAAGAAATTAAAAACAAATATCACTTTTTATGAATCAAGGACAAATAGCATTCGCTGATACCAATAAAACATTAAAAAATTCAAATGTTAAAAAGAGTCTTTTAACAAATCAAAGGGCAGCCTATTTTGAATGAAATTCCAAATTTTGCTTTTGCTTAAAATTCTGTAAAAAAAAATCTTTGAAAAATATTAATATTTTCCATTGTGACATGGTACAATGAGATGTTTAAAAGAGGATGAAACTGCATAAAGCTATGAGTAGCTGAGCATGCGGGCTTACCTGTATAAATAAAATGAAAGAGGTTGTTAATTTTACTTCTGACGACGACAACAGCAGACACACAAAGGACTTTGTTTTATTTCATACATTTTTCTTTTTCAAGTTAAAGACAAAAAAAAATTTGTTTCAATTGATTATTAGATGGATAAAAGAAAGACAAAAACTACAAGGTTGATAACATAATCAGTCAGCATCGTTTGTCCTGGAAGAAGCCATCTTACTGGACTACAGAATCAGGATTGGTCCCACTGTTATGAATGCCGAAAGTCACGCAGTTCTGTGCAGACACAGCCAATACTATTAGCAGAGCTATCATCAGCAAAACTGTCAAAAAGGTATAATTGTTTCAAAATCAAAATACCAAAAAAATATCATCTTAGACAATACAAGCATGAAGACTGATGAATGAGTAAATGAACCAAATAATTTTCATGTTTCTTCAGATTCTGGAAGATGCATATATAGTAAAATTGTTAAATATTTGGGTAACTTTCATGTTGAGTTAATATCCCAAACATTGTAAAGAGGGTTAAATTAAGTAACAGTTTTTTTTTTAGATTTTTTTTGTTTGCTTTTTAAAAATAAACTTTGTTTTAAAAGCCTCAGGGAGTAATCAAAACAACATTATAAAAATATTAAATAAAATAACATTAAATAGTTACCCTTAAGTGGACAACTAATGCCTGTGAACCCAGTAAACCATTTTCAATAGTATAACTCTGTCCTCAAGTCCCAGATTAAGTAAAATGCTTTAGCTATGAATAATTATAGAATATTTTGGACTCATATTCTGAATAAAATCCTGTGATATTCTGGAATATTTCATAATAGTCTCACAAACCTAATTTCTAGAACATGCATCATGATGGAAACATCACTGCTGAAAGTAACAACAAAGCAGAGATCACTGAATTTTACAACCAAACAAAGGGTACATAGATGCTTTGGATCAATTAGTCCACAAACACATGCATGACCAAATGATGAACCAACAAATGGGCCTGGACATTTTTTTGCAATCTTTTGGGTATTGCTGAAGCAGCATCACTTGTGTGGATCATAAAAAATCCTGATTTGGCACCAGACAAGAAATTCAGAAGACAGATATCCCTGCGTGCTCTTGCCAAACAGCTGCATAATTGTGTCAATACTCCACAACTTTTCAATGAGAAGCTGCAGGCCAGCAAGAAATGAAAACAGAAACCACCAAAAATCAAAGTAATCATGTTGAAGGTGCAAAAAAATGTCTGCTGAGAACACTTAGTGGTGAAACATATCTGCAGTGACTGCATGAAGAACTATGAAAGGTCTGTGAAGACCATAACTAAGATTTGAGGCTGTTTATGTAACATATCTATATCTGTACACTTGGATATATTCAGGTCCATTTTGTTTTCAGGTTTTATATTGAAAGTTTTGTACATGCATGTAAATGTATTGTAATAAATGATTTTAAAATGACTCCAAGGTCTTCTGTATTCATTATTATCTTTTTAGGCATTTTTGTTTAATCACTTTACTCCCATAGACAGTTTGACTTAACATAGCTAAGCTTTACAAAGTTTAATAGTGCTAGGCTCCAGCTGACCTAGTGTCACAAAAATATGCTGTCTACACTTAAGGATTAATATGTTCCTAAAATTTCAAACAAAAACACACTACATATGTAGTTTATACATGGCACAAAATATGCAAAATAAAATAAAAATTGACAATATATCAAATATTAACACTACAATTTGGTGAAATCCATACAGTTAAATTCATTAATCTCTTGAATTTTCAGACTCACTTTGAATAGATTTAAAAGTTCTGAAAATTTTGTAGTGGCAAAAATTAGCTATTTACAAGCCAGGGAAAAGATAAATGAATTTTTGGAAGGTACATAGATAGGTTATTACGACAAACAAGAGTTATGCAAAAAGAAGCCGGATTATAAAATATTATTTTAAAAGTTATTTAGAAAAAAAAGGTATAATTTAGATACAGTTGACAAACTAACTTAAAAATATAAAATGTTGTCCTAAAAATGACTGTCTATTAATTATTTTATTGAGATGTAAACTCAAAAGAAACTCACCCTGAAATAGAAATATCAGGCCGTTTACTTTAGTTTGTTAAATACCACTGAAATTAGAAGTTTGTTAAAAGAAAACAAACATGTTTCCCATATGATACCTAGAGGATGTTGCTACTGAAAGCACAGTACCATCCTATTTTAAAGATAAACATACTTTTAGAAGTGGTCAACTTACACATATATGTCTTATATATGGAGAATCATGGTCTTTTATCATGGTCTTTTTAATAACTTACAGCAAAGGGAACAAAGCTTTCAGCTTTAATCCATAAGCTGTTATAACTACTTTTACTGTGCCAACATACTGAAAACTAACCTTCCAGACCAGAATTGCACATTTTAAAAAATAAGAAGAAAAAAATTGTTGTGAATATTTCCTTTAAAAAAGTTTTAAGCTTTCTATGGTAATTCCATGAAGATATTTAAACAGGCAGTAATGTTACTAATAGATTATTTTTACTTTTACATTAAGTCTTTTTATCAATATTCTCGTGTTATCTGGCTTTAATAAACAGATGTAGATTTACATTCTATCAATGAAGATCTTAATAGTATAAGCACTTGAACATCTATCTGGATAAAAATGTCAGATTTGAATAGTGTAAAAAATGTTTAGAATTTAAAACAGAAGTGTTGATGCATTTTAAATGAGGCCTTTGGTTAAAAAAGACATTTATATAAATCTTATTAGTAAATCCATGCTCTCTATTTTCATAATGAAAAAATTATGCCTGGAAAAAAAATCAAAGACATATTGCTAACTGTTTATATATATATAGCTGTTGTGGTGGTAGAAATTTAAATTTACTGCACTTGCATTTCTTTCAAATTTCTTGCCTCATAAAGACTGAGCTGTTCTTGTCAAATTTTTTTTTAAATTTCTGCATGAAATCTGAGTGCTCAAGAACAGGAATGTTAAAGAAATGAAAAAAAATTAACTGTATTATAATTTTATTTCATTTATTTACTCATGCATGGGAAAGACTTCAAATAACCAGTCTATTTTTTGTGACTGTGCATTCTGACTTCATGCTACTAGCAGTGTTTTCTTAAACCCTGTAAGCAGTCTGCTTAAACTGCTACATAAAAAGACTGAAACAAAATGTGTGAAACACTCCCTCTTTAATATGCCTAATAATACAAGTAATGCCACCAAGAAAATGGAAAAAAATCAAAAATCTCACCAGAGAAACAGTGCAATCAAGAGTTAATGGCAATTTCTAAGTTTGTCAGTTAGTGCTAGTACTAGAAATCTAGTCATATTTTTCACTAAGACAGTACCGTCTTTTTTAAAGTTTGTTTGCTATTTTAAAATCCTACAAGAAGCATGCAAGCTTTCAATCTAATATAGAAATTTAAAAACTCTCAACTTTTGTTTGTTACAAGTATTTACTTTTTTTATAAAAGATTAGTCTAAAGAAAAATGCATTTAGTTTTTTCAGACTTCCCTATGTAAAATGTAAATGCAAATTAATTCTGAAAAACTGTAATTGTAATCCAGCTAATTCTAGAAGTCTAACAAATAAACCAACCAACCTGCATTACCTTTATATAATTATTTCCCATACCCCAACCAACCAGTCTAGTTGAACAAATATTCATCTTTTATTTCTTATATTAATGAAAAGTAAAAGCACAAAGATTTTTCGTTTGCAGAATGGTTCACAACCTGTTAGATTCTGCCGACTGGCAGCTTTCAACATGAAGTTTGGCCTTAACCTCGACCACAAGACTGAAGAGGTATGAAGACAGAAGGACACCCAGGAATCATTCTCCTTTCTTGTTGTCTATATGGAAGATTACAGATATAATTAGCAATTCCCCAACCCCCTTAATAGAACAGAGAAAAACTGCTTAATATTAGCATAAAAAAATACAGTGAAGCAAACATACATAAATTCCGAACTCACACAGATATTGATTGTTTTATCGCGATGTGAATGCCTAAAACTTACATAAAAAAAAATAGACGTAACTAGACATCTTTTTCGCGCCTCTGTTCTGTCTTCTTACTCACGAATGATTAAATATAGAAAAAAAAAATTACAAACATATCCTTCTTATGCAGGCTAACCATGCTTTCAATTTAGTAACATTTTTTCAGTCCCATCCTCTCCCTGTCTGATGAAGCTTTCATTTTAACTCATGATCCTCTGAGCAATGAAGTTTAATTTGTTCACATGGTGGCATCCCTGATCATGAGCACGTCCTTGTTGTCCCCACTATTTTCTATCTGCCATTATTATTTTACAGCTCAACTAATACTTCTTAAAAACATTACTTTTAAGCTGGGAAATTTTAACTAGTTAAGCAAGCAAATAAGTTAATTACCAAGAAGACATTAAGATGGGTCCCCCACACAAAAAATGTGACTCTTATTACAGATATTAATATCTGTCTCTATCTCGTATCTTTGTGCGTGTGTGTGTGTGTGAGAGAGTGTGCGAGGAGAGAGAGAGAGCGAGAAAATTGTGTAAAAAAAACCCTAATAATTAAACCGATTCATTTGGAAAATCTCTTTTATTCTGACTACCTTAGAGTGTTTCAAATGTTCAACAGCTTTCTTTTCTAATTAATTAAATAATACAAGTCGGTTTTGCACTTTATGCAAACTTGATCACATACTCAATGAAATAAAATTTTGATAAATTTTATGAGAAGTTTAATTTACTAGCTAAGTTTCAGTTTATGAACTATTTTTTATCACAGTTTCTTTTCTGTTGTCCTTAGTTGGGTAGATCAATTTGATTAGCTTCAGATAAAAAATATACACTTTACCAGTTAACAATTAAAAACAATTAACAAACAATTGCTTCATATCCTATAAGAAATACTCTGCAATGGTAATGTAAATTCAGGTTCTCAGTATAATTAACTGATATTAAAATTCAGTCAATCATTTGAATTAATCTGCTCTAGGTTCTAGGTTACTGACTGACACAATGACAAATGTTATGATATAATGATAAGCAAGCTTTTAAATCAAGTATGTGCTTCATTTCATAATGTTTCCTTGTTTAAGACAACATTTATACTTTTGTTATTTTAATTACAACATTGCTAAAACATTACTGCAACATGAATCTTTAATTAAATCTTTTTGTTTTAAAATATTCTAAGATTTGCTAATCTGTTTGTATTTAACAATATATTTCTAAATATTGTTTAGAACCCATCATGGCCAATGTCTTCCTATAATTTTTTGTAATACTTTTGTGTGGCAAGTTTTGATATTTATATATAATGCATATGCATACATTAATTACTATTTATTACAGAAATAGACCCAATATGTTCAGTCAAAATTTATGAAAATTTTATTAATTTTGTTTTTCTAATGTCAATCCAAAAAATTAGCTGCAAGCTACTAAAAACTAACACACTATGTAAAATAGTATTAAATTTCATTTCCATTTAACGGTTAAATTACCAAGCTTTCTTTGTCTAATATTATTATATATATATATATTAAAATTATTCCTTTCAGTTGTTTTAAACGCCAGCCAGCCAAAGGTTCCATCTATTCATTCTTGTAACCTCTTGAATGTTTTATATTGTTGATAAATCAGTAAATGGCAGATTAGAAACTAGCTAGCCGGACCATGTTCCTGGCTGAACATCTCGCTGATGTGCTATCTGTGTGTCCGACATGGCTTAACTGACAGAGAACTATGCCTGAACTTGGATGCCTTAAAAAAATTTTTTTTTTTAAATTGCTTTGGCTCAAACAAATATTAGTGGTCTTATCATTAAAAAATCATATTTTTAGAAGTTTGTAAATGTGCACTTGCTATTAAGGAAGAGGCCTAATTAAACGTACAAGATTTACATTAGTTTCAGATGTAAAATATTAATATTTTCAATTAATTCTGTACAAATATATATAAAGGATAATGAAAACAATATGGACTAAAAAGCACCAATATTTAAGAACTATTTATTTAAGGATATCTAACATCACAACAGAAACACTCTAAATAGATAACTTCTAAACATTAGGCAGAAAAAAGGAGAAGTATACGAGATTCCTAGTTACATGATACAATATAGATGAATAATGGAACTCCCTGCATTTGAAGAACAAGTACTATTAACAGTTCAAGTAAGCACTATAATGTGAGTATTATGACACCTTTTGACACACTATGACGCACAGTAATAAAAGATAAGAAAGGAAGGAAGGAAAGAATAAGAACAAAACACTAAAACAGAATGTAAAAAACAATGTAAAAATAACTCTTTAATTTAAACTTTTAGATTTCTTATTTGCTAGGTTTTGTTTATTTTAGGAAATTCTAATATTGATATTAGACCAATTTTTGTTTTAAAAAATACTGGTGCTTTTTAGTAACCACAAATTTGGGGTTTTTTTCCGCAATGCATTTGTTTGAACCAAAGTAGACCTGATTAGACAGGAGAGACAGCCCTGCTAACTGCTGCTTTGTATCAAATTTGAAATAAAAATCTTCCAGGTCTTATTACACAGACATTCAGGAAAACAGTTAAATATAGAAAGTATATGTACAAAACTATATTCTTTTCCATGAATAACAGCAGTTAACAACTACCATCCTTAATACTGTGTAGTGTATGATCAGCTACTAAGTATTTGGCAACCAAGGCTTTCATGTTGGCATCCAAGTGCATCAAACTTAGAAATTTTGATTTGCTGCACATGGTAAAAGCATGCAAAGCCAACACAAACTGATGGCTTGTTGTCGGGCACTACAGGAGTTCATATGCAGCATGTGAAGCTACAGAAAAAGGCCAACACTCATACCAACATGAAAACGAGCTAGCAAAGTGGTAGTTAACAATAAACAAAGTAATTTAACAATTAAAAAGTTTCACTTTAAAATTGCATTAGTTTTCATGACTATATGGCTGTTTCATGTAAATTATTCTTTTAAAGTATAAATAACTATAATTCAACTTTAAAAAGAACTCAAATTATAGAATGAATCATTACTTCTTTTATAAGTTCAAATCAAACTAAACCACACTATCCACTCACAGTATGAAGGAGGGTATTGGGCTGACAATGAAAATCCAATGAAACAGTAAAAAAATATAATAAATACTTACAAGGTTTGTAAGTGAAGTTCTGTAGATCACTTAGCTTACCGGCACTGCTGACAGACAGTTTAACGGTCACTGGTTCATTTATATGTAATTTATAATACTCAGGAACTGTGCAAATCAGGTGTGTCTGAAATAATTTTAAAATATTTCATGAGATTGATCATTACATTACTTAAATGCTTTCTTCAGGCTATGAGCAGAAATTTTCTATGAAATGGAGATTCATCTTTTCTCTCTCTTTTCTTCCATATTTATTCAAAAAAGAGCTACCAATAATTTACTGGAAACTGCAAATATTTGAAATTTTTTAAAAAATAAAAATTATCCTCTAAAATACAAACTGATAATTAATTAAAATGTTAGAGAAAATTTGCTTTTTATTTTAAAAAAACGACTTTAAAAAAAAGGCGGATTATAATAAATCATACTACACATTTTACTTACCTTTTCTTCCTTTGAGGCTGTTTATCTTCTAGTTTAATACTAGTGCAATCAAATTTAACATTGCTTTGTGCTGTAGGAAAAAAGTCCTTGAGATTTTAATTTGTATTAAAATAGAGAAATTGAAACCACCATCTTATTTTGTAGTAAGACATTTTGTATTTTGAGACACTGGATGGCACAAGTGTAAACTATCCAATCTAACCTCATATGCTTCAAGTTTTAAAAGAACCATTGAAAAATGTGTCTCTCCATACTATTAGTTTTTAAAACCTTTGTTAACCTATGATCTCCAAAAACACTTTTTGTTCTGGTCAGAGCTAACTGAAACTTTAGGATAGTACCAAGTCAATAAAATGAAATGCTCAAAAATTTTCATCACCATTAGAAGTGTGGCAGATTTTGTTTCACATTAACCCTTTCTCATCCCCACCAACTTGCATAATAGCATACATGAGAATCTAGTAAATAAATCTAGGTTCCTAATTAGTTTTCAGAGAGGTTGGGAAACTAATTAAATCTCAAGTATAAGAACAGCTTGACTGTCACTATATTCTAGAGTAAAAACTAAATTTTCATGAAAAGAAAGATAATGCTAAAATGAAGCTTATTCTTTTATCAGCAAAACTGCACAAATTGGAAAAAAAAAGATGATTTAATGCAGTCAAGGTTGCTGTACAAAAAGGAATTTTGAGGGCCAGAACATTTGTAGAGCAGTCTTAGTAACTGAATAGAATTTGTAAGAATGAAAGTAACAAATGTGGGTAAAACTATGATGCTTCTCAGAATGTCACAAATTTTATATATGATTTTTTTTTAAATACTTCAAACATGCAATAGAAA
The DNA here is from genome assembly GCA_018389105.1 of Nautilus pompilius. Taxonomy (NCBI): domain Eukaryota; kingdom Metazoa; phylum Mollusca; class Cephalopoda; order Nautilida; family Nautilidae; genus Nautilus; species Nautilus pompilius. The sequence goes on along the minus strand of JACATO010000132.1, from coordinate 3,730,857 downwards.
TCATTTGTTCGATTTTAACAAATTCTCTTCAAGAAATTAATTTATGTTTTAACTGTTCTATAAGCAACAATGTCAGTAAAACCAGTGTTAAACTTTAATGGCAACCTTTTCTCTTTTTTTGTTCAAACTAAATAATAACCTCGTTAATCTGAACAAAATGTGACCACGTGTAATCTGGATTAGTAAAGGTTCAGATTACACTAACTTTTAATTTAGAAAAAGAAATATTGTTTATCATATTTAAGTTTTAGCATTCAATATCAAAATTCTCATTTAAAAAAAGGCAAATACAAAGATTTTCTACGAACACCTAATCACCATCAGTGATGGAAAAATGGTTTCATCTAGCACTGTCATAGATATGACTGTCTGCCTTGCACACCCCTTTAATAAACATTCTGACTGTGACTTTGTTGTGCTGTTCTGTGTATTTAAGGGCTCTCCAAGGCTACGGTTGCCTCACTAAGCAATATTTCTTGGTTTTTCATATTCAGTGGTCTCAGCATGACCAGAGTCATTGTATGTCATCAACCAACACTGCATCATCTTCATCTGTATGTTCACAACCCTTGGGTGATTTTAATATGGAAAGAAATGCTAGTGATCATTCTCCAGTTGGTCAAAGTTACTGTCTGTACTGTCACCTTCCACTCTTGGACACATTTTCTCCCATGATTTTACTATGGCACTAACTGGAATGTTTTCCCAAGCTGTCATGAACCAGTAAATCACATCTTTTTTATTGATTAATTTTAATCAATCAATAATACCGACACCAACAAATGATGCTATCAGGAGGAAACTTAGGTGCTTTCTAATAACAATGCTTTAAGTTCTAAAAAAACTTCCTGATCCATGGGTTGCAAGAGAACTTATATTCAGCAGGAGGAATATAGTTTTTATTTCACCACACTGTAACACAGCCTCAGATGGGGGGGGGATAAAGTATTCTTTAAATAATACATCTGCAAAAGCATAACAATTATTACTGTAAACAAGTTTAAACAAAAATAATTTTAATATTTTAATTAATTTTTAATTATTATTTAGATAACTTTTTTTTTGCATTCTCCAGCTTTAACCATTTTCAGCTATGAGTGCTGATTAAAATTTGAAATCACCCCTACTGTAATAATTATATTACACCTGTTAACACATGATCTTGAGATATCACTAAATAATAATGTCCATTAAATGGAACTCCAAGTCATATTAAAATAAAAAATTATTCCGATGAAGATAAAGAGAAAAAATTAATTCAGAAATTATCTAGATATAAATGCAACAAAAAAATAATTTTTTTTAAACAGTTTTCCTTTAAATTTGTATCAGATCAGATCAGATCAGATCAGATCATTTTTAGCAAATCACAAAACATTCATCCAACAAGCACTAGCAGATCATTCCCAGCCAAATAAACCAGAATGGCTTTAATCACTACTAATTCCATTTTTTCCCCCACTATTAGTGAACCAATCTGAATGATTTATAATCAGCTTTATTTTATGTCCATTGATTGTGCAGTAGAAAACCAACATGTAAAATATCATTTTCTACAATTAGATCTTAGTTTTCAATAGTTTAATCACCTCTGTTCTCTATATTCTAATGTCATTGGGTCATTTGTCCAAATCATCAACATAATCCATTCTAGATGAGTTTGGTTTGGTCTCTGCAGAAATAATTTTCATTTTACAGCCACAACTTTACAAAAAAAGCTGAAAATGTTGTTTGTTTTTTTTGTTTGTTTCTTTCTAAATTTGCTTTAACGTTTAGAAAAGTTAATCTGGAGAGTTTTGGAGATTGACTGCATTGGTATTTCACCAGCTTGCAAGTCTATGTAATTTCAGAGTTTTTGTTGTTTTATTTTTGACACAGACAAATATTTATTTCACTAACAAGATCTATCTATCTAGATTCCCCCCAAAAAACTAGTCAGACTAATTTACATAATTTAGCATTAATTTTGTGATAAGAAACAAGTCAGTCACAGTACCAATAAACTAATTTTTGTTAAATTATCCTCAGTTGTAGTAACAAGAAAAACAGGTAAACTGTTATTACAGTTGCATGTTTAGTTAAAATAACTATTTTGATTAATTATTATAGTTTAAATAAATGTAATTATTTTAGAACTGGTACGACAGACTGTAATCCTTAGAAATTAACTATAGGGATTCAACAGTAATGTTGCATTAAAAGAAAAAAAAAGAAATTTTAGAAAAAGAATTGATCGTAAAAAGTCAAACTAGGTAATACCTCAATAACTATTTATTCTTCTTATTAGAGTAATAAAAATTAAATCAGATTTCTGCTTCAAGAATTTACCCCAAAAACTTGTCCAGTCAGCATCATCATCATCATCTCAAAAAGAAATGAATTGACTGACATGATAAAACAATAAAAATTATCTGTTATCATTGTTACAGCTGAGAATAATTATTGTAGTAGCAAAAGTTACTTTATTGGCACTGCTAGCTGTTTGTTTCTTGTTAACAAATTAAATAATTTTGTAAGGGAAATAACTGAGATAAGAGAAATTACGTTTGTAAATGTTATATCTTTTTTTTTTTACTGGTTACTTGCAACAATATTCACATCAATAAATTATGTGCATTCTGTTACTAATGCGACACTTCTGTTTAAATGCTTCTGTGTTAACCAAAAGGTAACACCAATAACATGTTAACAAATCACTAGATTTTTTTCTTTTAATTTATGTTTTAAAAATATATATATTAAAAATCAGTGATTTAATGCAGAAGCTATCTATACTATTCAGTAAAGGCAACTACAGAATTTGTGAAATCCTCTTTTTTTTTTTCACTTTGCTTTGGCAACACAGGAATTTTTCTGGAGAACTGCTAGTGATTCCCCATCCCAAATCTGTGTTGATATTTCCAACCTATGGATCGGAAAACCTTGATTATCAAATAGTGCTTACCTCATTCAACAAAAGTCAAAATTTTGGTCTCATGTAACTACTTGTCAAAACATGTTCTATATTTGTTAGTTGTTACCTTAATTAAAGAAAGATTATTGTAGAATTTAAGATCGTTGCTCAGATAACTGTTTATATGCTTGATTATTTACACTATTACACTAATTTCATTAGAATCATTCTAAAGTTTTTTTTTGTTTTTTTTTGGAGTATTTTTCCGAAATTTAAAAATGTAATTAATTTTATTTGAAGTAGAGAATTAATCTTTTCCAATTAAATAACTAATTTTAATTGGTTACATATCTTGTTTTATTGTTATATGGTTTTAGCCCCCTTTTTTAAAAAAATATACTTTCTAAATAACATTTTGGCCATTTTTATGCATGCACAAGTATTAAATAGCTTTCCAATCCTAACATGGTTCTGTATATATTATCAAAAATAATTATTACAGATGTGCTTGTAAGGACTGAGAGAGTACAACTCAGGGATGGTCTACATTTGTGATGAACCCTGAGGCCTCTTGATGGCTAACTTATTACACTTCAGGTTGTTTTGTTGAATGGTGGGAACTAATCATCCATTGCTGGGCCCACTTCCCCAAAAGCCTTGTGAATGATGGACTGAAAACAGTTGAAGGACAACACAGATGAAGAATCCCACCTGAGTGTATTTAAAAGTCGTATTGACAAAAAAATTTAATTAATTTATATTTTGCATATTCTTTAATTTCCTGTAAACCCCCTCCCCGTAGATGTACTCATGGTTGTAACATTCCTTCTTGCCCTCATGTTATTCCTTTTCTTTCCATTAAATCATTTCTACTTCCTGGATGAATCTGGATTCCACCTTATTTGGATTCCACAGGTTATATTATTTGTTTTGCTCTGTTCAGAATGGTTATAATATGTATATATTAGCTGAAACAGTTGTATACTTAAATTAATTAGAAATAATGATCAATTTTGACTATCTTTAATTTAACTTGGTATTTGGGCATTCTAAATTTGTTTTTAGTCTATTTGTCACAGAGTCTGGCTGTTTCTTCTGTACAGGCATAGATGATGCAAGTTTCATAACCCTGCCATAATTTACATAATTTACTTTCATACTGATGAGTTTTTCTCTTTTTTTTTTTTTTGCAGGCAGATTGATCCCTAGGTATTAAGGAATAATACAGATTACTATATTATAATACTAGAATTTTCATCAAAACTTCTCCAGCCTTAGCAAGTTAATGCACTTTTAATGCATAAATATTTTTAAAAAAAACAATAAAATAATGCCACCTAACAAATAGCATCCCTTATAGCAGTTCCAACCTTATTGCCATAACTATTGTTTGTTAATTTTTGAAAAAAATTACTTTGTTATTCCATGCTTCTAATGAAGTAGTTTTTACATAATTAGAAAATGTTTAGCCATTGTCTTGACAGAAGACTCAACATTGTTACATAACAGATAGTACAGGATGTCTTTGTTAAAATATTTAAGTGTTTCATATGCATTGTTCCTTCAATGGATGATATTGCTGACCTTGGTACTGAAAAGTGGTCCAACTATATTTCCAGTCAATTATTAATATTAGTGTTGTGACTAATTTCTAATAATATCTTTGTTTTAGTTTTATAAATTATTTCAAAATGCCATTAATTTGTTGCTATGTTTCTCCTAAATGCCCCAACAGAGGTGGACACGAATTTCCGAAAAAAAAAACAGCTGGATTGTAGCTATTCATTTCAGTTCACGGAGTCGAGCACAAAGTAGTGTCATCATCACTCCGCCCCCCCAAATTACAAAGTACAGATGATATGTTATAAAGCTGTACAAATACAACTAATAGATGCATATAGGCCTACAAGTATATTAGCTATTCCGCCTGGTTGGTTGTTTCTCAGATAATTCATGCATTAACAAACAGCAGAGTATTTATAAATCAAGGATAGTTATTTTGATGAATTCAATATTTAAATTATAATAAACAATAGTATTATTAATATATAAACTATTTGCAAATTTTTGTTTTCCCTACAAATATACCTTTGTGTAAATTTTTTTTAGTGATAGTATCTATAAATTTTGTTGGACAAATGCATACCTTCAAATTATTTTTTTTTTAAATAGGTAATCAGTTTTCACTGGTGGTATTGTTCTGTTAGGTCAGGAAATAACTTCAAAATCTATCACAGAAATAAAGCAAGCAATTTTTAAAATGAAAAAATGATGTCAAAATAAAGACACATCATCCCCTTAAATGTTTAATTTCTTTTCAGTTTTATATCAATTAAATGCATTTCAATTAATTAATTAATATTAAACATAAAATAATTGCATAACAAACCTAAGATGGAGCTGAGTTTAAATCTGAAATAAAAGTTATAGGTAAGAATTTGACCTAAATAAATGTACCCACCACAAATTTACAAATAATAATGTGTAACTTTAAATTGTCATCAAAGCATTTTTACCATATCACATAATATTCTAATTGTTTATAAATAATAATGAAATAAATTTCATTTTTTTCAACCAAAGTTAATATCAAATCAAATGCTTTCAATTTAGAATTTTTAATCTTTGCTGATATTTACATTGTCTGGCCAAAAAATTTTAAACTCCTACATGCCAGTTTATTAGGCCACTGTGCTAAATGATATTAGCCTGAATACATATCACAGCATTAAAATAATTCCAAACATATCTGGAATATGTTTAAATTTTTCCCTATTTCTCAAATAACATTGTCTCTAAATCTGGTTGAGTTGAAGGTTGGAAAGTCTGAGGTCTGACGATAGTCATCCCACAGATTTCCAATGGTGATGAGGTCCAATAATTGTGACCATCAAGAAAAAGGTTGAAAGTTCACCCAAAACTCTTCAAATCAGTTGCAATGAATCGTGGGACTATCATCTTGAAAGTACTCATCCTCTAAGTAGAAACTGAGTATGAGGATATAGTTGCACTTGAACTGCAATGTGGAAATATTCACAGGATGATATGCAGTCTTTCAAAAGGGCCAGTCCATGCTACGAAAAATATTTCTCCAAAACCATTATTCCATCAACAGCTGATTGCAGAATAGAAACATTACAGAAAGAGTCCATAACTGCTAAACCTTTATCCTTCCATCTGTACAAAACAATGCGAAACATTAAGCACCCCACTATTTGATATTTCTTTTGTTTCATAGTTCAGTCTTGATGGTCATTTACACCACTAAAAAGATATCTTTCTATTTGCTGCAAAGATTAGTGCTTTGTTGACAGGGGGTAGCTACAAAATCTTGTCATGCAGTTTCCTATGCATTATTCTTGTTGAAATTGATGTTCTCATCCATTGTTCATGTATCTGCCAAATCCTTGCTTACTGCCACCTGTCCTTTTCCTAGAGCAGTTTCTTTTGTGCACAATCTTTTTTTTAAGTCAAGATATTTTCAGCAGTGTCATCCATGTTGTGTCAACACACATACACATGACAGTTGCCTTCAATTTCCCATAGTTCCATTCTCTACACTATTGAGGCCACAGCCAAACATACTCCAAAATAATCACTTTTCAAAAATGGATAAATGTTCCTTCTATTTTTACCAAATATTTACATATTTTCATTATAATTTTGTTTGCCTAAGTGATCTATATTTAGCAGCACATATGTAGGTAAGAGACAACACAAGCCATAAATTTGACAAAGAGAGAGACTAAACAGAGTCTATGAGTAGCTGAGGCAGACAAACTCATTTTCATAGAAAGGCTATGGAATTAAAGATACTTCTTCTATTTAGTCAGAATCAGATAATTATCACATAAGCAATATTTCAGCTGATCTTTTGCTGTTCATACGTAGATATTTTTTTCTGTTTCAGAAGGCAGATGTAATTAATGCTTGAACAGAATATGCTGTTGTCTGCCAACAATCCTTTTCAGCTACTGAAGCATCATATTACTTACTAGATGTACTGAGCAACAGCTCCTGAATAAATTTGGATATACCACATAGGTTATAGGTGACATGATTCAAGAGCATTGTCTTGTCTGCTCAACATGCAGATTGGAAGGCCTCCATGGATATTTGCAGTTTGTAATCTTCAAAAACTTAACTTAACAATCAGATCTTCAAATACTGATCTTGGAAAAGATTGGTAAAGCTTCTGACCCAGTGTGTTTACAACCAACAATCAAGCCTGATGGAGTGGGCAACTACTGTGTTCACATAATTTTTGCTATATATATATATATATATATATTGGCTGCTGGCCTTCCAAGATCGCTATAATGTAATAAGCACTAGATTAATTAATACAGAAAGACTATAACTGCCTGTACTCAGAAAGATAACTCATTTGCCTATTAAAACCTTGTTTTTGTAAGTTAGCCCTTCTCTTGTATACTTTTTTCATCAAAGAGAAAAATGCCACATGACACTGCAGCAGTTCTCATTGTTAAAAAAGTTTCTAGAAATGCCAGGGCCACAGTAGATAGACAGCTGCTGTTTATTCAAAACCTAGTGCTTGACCTTTAGCTTTGGTTGATATGTTGTGGTTTTCAATAACAGTATTGTTTAACCACAAGGTCCACTGAACTCACTGTTGTTATCTTATGATGGCAGTGAAGAATGAAGAAGCAATCTTCAAGCAGATGGAAAAATTCTCTTGATGCCAATGATGACAAGTATATTTTGCGGGATTCCTATCCTTTCCAATTCAAGAATAGAAGATGATTGCTTGACAAGGCCTCCTTTTGGCTTATGTTGAAGCTGAGCTGTCCCATGCCATCCAAAACTACATGTATCTTAAATGATGTAACAAATGCTTGTATGAGAAAGTATAGAATTTTCTGTGGCAGCTGTATACACCAACTCTTATGAGCCACAATCAAGTTTGAAAAAGTCACACAACAGCAGCAGGAATCTGTCACATACTTTGACAAATGTTTGTGCAAACTTAGAAGTGCATGTCATCATGGCAGAGCTTTAAACAAGCACTTATGTGACCAGTTTGTGGCTGGACTCATCCATTCCAGATTTGAAAATGAGGTCCAAAAACAATGGCCAGATGAAAATCTGGAAAAAAAAACTAGCTAATAAAGTGTATCAAAGTATAGGAGTCAATGCCAAAGTTGGTTTGTAAGGGACTGACCAAAGAATGATCCATACGATAAAGCTGCTACTAAGAAAATATTCATGTTTAGAGAAAATCAGGTTAAAAAAGATACAAATAAATGAAGATAATTAACAAATCTAAAATTTTTTTTCCTGCTTTTGAAATAATTTGGAAACAATCAGTAGCAGTACATTTAGATAACAGATTGAAGTAAAAAAAAAATAATAGTAAATTCATTCCAGTTTGGGGATCCATCTCAAAGCAAGGACCTGGTAACTTTATTTAAATTGAGGATAACTAAACAGATGGCAAATATAAACATGTATCATGCAGAACCATCTGAAATCAGATTCACTGGGCCTGAGTTCATCTTGCAACAACAACAATGATCCAACACACAAAGTTGAGTGCGTTAAAGCCATTACCTTTAGTAAAAAGTTAATGAATCCTTTTAAAAAAAAAAATGGAATGTTCTCCCCAGAGTCAAGATATTAATATTACAGAAGTTGCATAATTCTACATGAATACAAAACTGACTAAGTAACATTGAGAAACCTTGAATCAACTACAGAAATTTCATCAGTGCATGGATAATTTATCAGCAAATATTTATAACCTGCAGAGTATTTTTTGCAAGGCTAAATCAATCAAACTTTACTGCTAAATAAAACTGTTCTCAATCCTGCACACTTTGATGACACCTTAAAACATTTTTCAATGAAGGCAATTCATTAAATAAAACTTTCAATTTTCCGAGAAAAGTGAAAACAATAAATAATAAATACTTACTGGCTGAAAGTAATCCTTGTCAATAGTTGCTTCTTTTTCCCAGATAATTTGATCAAGTTCTACATCAAGCTCTTGAAAAAATACTTTAGTGCCTTTCATGAAGTTCTTTCCAATTATAAATAAATCTTCATTCCCTTTAACACTGCACTCTGTCATACTCAACCTACACACTTCAGGTTGACCAATAGGCTGAGCTTCAAGTAAAAAAAGAAATATCCAAAATAGCATAAAACATTTATTAAAAACCCTTCTTTGTATAAGAAAAATAAGAAAAAAACTGAGCAGTTTTTAAAGATATTTTTTTAAAAAGACATGCTTAGCATTTGAGGTGTTATAATGCATCTTCCATCTTTTCAAATTTTCTGCAAGTTTTGCTGCATTCACAAACCTATCATTCCTGACAGCTGTAAAGATTGAACTATCGCATTTATCGCAAATGTTTTCTGCCATTTTGCATTTATGATCAATATGAACAATGGTTCTAGAAATAAGGCTGTTGATGCAAATTTATAATCCTTTACATCATAACTCTCAAGCATTTTCTTGACATCATTTTGAGTAAATTATTAGAATACAAGAACAAGTCAATAAAATTTATTTATTTTAGCTGTGGATATGCCAAATGTTTGTGTGTTCCTTTCTGATTCATTATACACTTTCACTAAAAAAACAAAAAAATTAGGTTAATTATAACTTTCCTTTTCATGTACAATATTTTCATTATTTTCTGCATAATTCCAACTTGTGTGTATGTGTGCGTATATGTGTGCGCGCGCGCGTGGAAATGTTTTTCTAATTTAAGAGCCCTAATATATGCTTATGCATGTCACTTCATTTACTTCCTATCCTTCAGTTGCAGCAATGTTCTGCACAAACTGTAATATACAAATTTTATCTCCTACAGCAGCACACTGTTATCATATCAGCTCATAGCAAAAACTGTCATGAGCCTCCTGTCAACATGCAGTTATTAAACACTGATAATCTCTTGCTGATTTTTTTTTTATTTCAGATTTTTTATTTTCATTCAAAATCCCTGCAAATTCCAGTCCAACATGCAGATTGTCTTTAAAGTGATTTGTCTTGCCAACCATGTAATCTTTACCTGATAATTTAAAGTAAGAAACCATTTTATTTCCCCCTATTTCAGAATTACCAACTAAACTATTTTTCAGGTGATTTCCATTTCTTTCTTTTGGCAGTGATTATTTTAAAATATTGTTATTATTATTTACATCTTGGTATTTATTGTCAATGGTTTACTTTTAATATGTGTGGAAGCCTTATTTTTTCTGAACGATAGTCATTTGTTTGGAATTTTATCTATTAAACTCAGTTTTATGTATGAATAGTTCATTTTAATTTTATGAAAATATTCTTTTTATCTAATAATTTCTATATCTCATTGAATTATCAAAGCAGAATGTTTTTGTAATTTTAATTAAATTAATTTAAAGTTGTAATAAACATGTTTACATTCTTTAAAAGCAATAATATTTACAGAACTTTGCAAAAGTCTCTCTCTCTCATAAATAACAAAATAGTCTATCAAAAATGAAAAAATCTATAGTGAACTGTTGCTGCTTCTGACAAAACTTGCATAAAAACCACTGAAATAATATCAGAAATGTTTTTTTTTAAAAAAAAAAAAGAAAAGAAAAGAAAAATTGTACTTACTGCACACTATGGCTGTTGATGCTACCTGAAGTATCTGATTACAGCCATCTGTCTTTTGGAAAGAGGCTCTGAAAATCAGTCTTGCACGTGTACTTCTTTTTCTTTGATTTAGTAACTCCAATTCTCTGTTCAACATCTGCATTTCTTAATTTTAAAATTCCAACACAATCAACACTAAATAAATAAAAATTTTAAAAAAAGAAATTTATAATATTATAATCAGCATATTCATTAATTAGAATTTTAAAAAAAATCAACTGGATATGGATGAATATTTTAAACATAATGACTTGCAACTACAGAAACTATAAATTGTTAACTTACCTAAATGTTTCAGTCTGAATATTTCTTCAAAGAAGTTAATATAAATATAAAAAATATTCATTTTTGGAGGACATTAAAATAATCAGATCTTTTTGAAGTTATAAAATTTCTTTAATTAGATTATATGTAACTTTAATTGAAGTGCAAATGCACCTACAAACTACATACACCTATGTTAAATTTTAGGGATGAGAAATACAAATTGTAATTTTTGAGCATAACTCAATTATAAAAAAGCCAATATATTTGTTTAGGCTTCTCAAAATATGCTAGTCAGATTTAGGGATATCAGAATTTGACATTTAATTCCACTTGTGAAGAAACTTTACAGAAAATATATTTGTTAGCCAATTGATATCATTACATGTTAGGGGATAAATTACCTCACAATTTCTGTCAGCCTCCTACTAGAGTAAAAACACAAAAAAATCACAAGATGCTTGGCATATTTAGTATTGGATGAGGCATATCCTACAAAGATATTTATGAGCCTTAAATTGTCTGCAAGAAATGTAGATTAAAGATCTCAGGTCATGTTGTTGTTGGCCCAAAGGAATGCAGTAATAACCTTAATCCTGTGCGTCCTGGGATAAAACCTCAAACCCCAGTACCCATTTTTGGTAAACAGACAGAAATGTTGATCACAATCTCATCCAGGTCAGGCAACATTAAACAAACACCATAATCCCCTCTGACACCATTACACTAACACTACCAAAGTGATCATGTTGTTCAACACTGGCACTAGTAGTACACTTTACCTGCCACCATACACATGCCATCAGAAATTCACAAACGTTGAATCTGAGTAACACTGACTAACTACCATGTTCTGCATCAATACAACAAGCTTCTTGTTGTAGTCATCAACAGCCTGTCATTAGTATATTTACAGCCTGCTGACTGACTGCAATTTGCAAATAACCTACTACAAAGAATTTCTGGTCATATGACAAATCTGCAGACTACCAATTAGGATTTTACTGCACAAGTGATGTGGGTGAATGAATACTTGCAAGCACACATGCATTTACAGACCAGATAGTTACATGCTGTTACAACCCATTGAAAAGTGATTTCTCATTTAACAGATAAATAGCAATTTTGTGCAGTACTATATAAAGTACATAAATTATATTTATTTTATAGTAACATGAATGATCACCACTAGATAACTGACATTTCTTACAAAACAGTTGCATAAGTAAACTAAGTGTATCAGTTTTATCCTAAATAAATCTCTAGTAAATTACTTGGCAAATAATAAGCCAGTCAAGGTAGACCAATTCTTCTCACAACATGTTTATAGTATGCTTATCATGCACATGACCTGCTAAATTTTAATTTATCTACTGTAATGTGTACACAATATATATTATATTAACACAAAAAAATTTATAATAGTTTTAAAACCAGTTGCACTAATTTAGGTAGTAGGGAAAAGTTCCTAAAAGACAAATGATTCAAATAACCTTAAGTACTATATTTAGTCTATTCTATGACACTACTTTTATAAATATAACTAGTTCATGTGTTGGATTCACCTTATACTCATTCATCACTAATAGCAGACAGTTGTTGCCATGTAACCTGAAGGATGTTTTTTTTTCCTGTAGCATCATTGGTTATTGCTAAAATCAAGTTAAGCCAGATCATTTTCAATTGTTGATGCAGCATATTTAGTTCTCCCTGTTCATTTTATGGTTACTTAATGTAGAAGATCAATGCTTTCAATACACATCAACTTTCAAATTAAAGATTAGCTTTTTCTCTGAAGATGTCAATAAGGATACAGCTTGTGATTTTGATGTTAATGAAGCAAATATTTTGTTTGTGGTGTTGCAGCACAATTTATTTACATAAGCCAAACCGCAGTAGAAAGATATTAAAAATTAAACATATACAGAAATTTCACTCTTGTAATAACATCTTTTTCAAAAAATTTCATTCTATAGCAACTTGAAACTGTTGGCAGTAAAGCACAACTTACAATTACATTGGCTGTTGTAACCAAAAGTACAGATCGGCTCATGTGATTCTTTTTCAGCAATTGTCATATTAGTGCTTGATCTGCATTTCCCAATTAATCTCTCATTTTCAAGAACACATCTTAAAATGATATACAACTAAAACTGCTATACCCATCTGTTGGTAGATGGTAACATTTCTTAATGTAAGGAAAAAATCTCTAAAATCTTTGTAGCTGTCCTGAAACTTGCTTTGTGAAATGGGACATGCCCTCATTAATACATGAGCTTTCATGGTAAGTTCAAAGTGATTAAGATGTTGTGCTGTACAGTCAACACTAAATTGCCAGTCATCTTTAATAGAAATTCTATGCTGGTACTTGATGCATTCATAGAGAATCTTACTGATAAAGTGAAAAATTCTCTCCAAGATCATAAGATTAATCTCACTATTATTTCAAGTGGGATAATTTTACAGCTGCAACTCTCAGATGCATTGGAAAACAAAGATGTACATACAGTAGATAAACAGTGATGGGTATGAACAAATGCAGAGAAAATTAAGAACATATCATTAAATGGGTCAAGGATGCTGAGAAAGCTGTTAAGCCTAAAGTAGTGGTGAAAACAGATCAAATTCCTTAGATGGGACAAAACAATTTTTAAGGCAATCTGACAGCATGAATGTAGGAAGCATCTCATTTAGATGCTATTACTGTTGATTAAAGAATATAATTATGCCTTTCAATTTTTCTTTTATCAGCTTGTATAAAGGAAAATCTTGTATTTTTAAATCTTTTTTATTCTAACAGATATTTTAATTCTAACTAGGTGGATTTAGTCAGAAGCTAACCATTTTAAATTATTCATTTTGATGTATCTTGCAATACGTTTCCTACCATAAAGTTAATGAATTTCAGAACTGAATAAATTACATTATAATACAAATGAAGGAAATATTATTAACCAAAATTTGGTTTTCAAACATGTAATGCAGTTTTAAAAACTGTATACAATTTTTAATCATTTCACATTTCAATTTTTTTAAAAATTTAAAAAAAAAAACAAGGGGGAGGAGCATATTGACTATATAAAATTTATTCTGAAGTGGTAAAATGGTCTTCTATTTTTACATGTCAAATAATTTGTTCAGTTTTTACCTTGCCATCATGTCATTTGTTGAATTTAAATCAATATCAATGACTGTTGTTCCATCAATGTCTTTTTCTGTACATGGTGTTGAATTTTTTCCACAGACTTTACATGCTTGGTAGAAAGGATGCGGCTTAACTTTACCAGTGTCTGTACCAACAAAAATCTGTAGTAAGGCAGATTGACAGTGTCCAAATAGCTGTCAAATAAGAAATTAAATTACAATTAGTGACTGGAATTTAGAACAATCTTTTTTTTTTTAATTGCAGGTTTAAATATATACTTTTATTTTATCAAACAAAAATCACTGTACAGAAATGATAAAACCAAGATAAGGACAAGCACCAGGTACACTAGTTGGACAGGACAAGATGGAAAAGCACATTGTTCTTGGTAATGGAAAAGCTGTTTTAGAGTTGGAAAAACAATTTGGTAGTTGTGACATGGTTATATAAAATGCTGTTGTCTTGGATTACATCAATAAATTGGATTCTCTCATTTCTAAAGACATTTGGCTAAAATTTTCAAAAGCTACAGCAAAATTTAATGTTTACATAGTTTCCAAATGCTAAACAACTATCTTTTATAAAGTGAACATTTATAAATTGCTTAGTTTCCTTGATAATTTCATACATAAATTCTCCACTTTCCATATTTTTTCTTTATAAATTTTATTAAAATTATGATTCTTGGGTTAAATATGTTGCTATTTACATGGACAGTTTCCAGTTGAATTCCTATTAGTCCTGAACCATCTTTAGTGTCAAGGTAATGGTGCAGTTTCTTCAGCTCTTTTGTACCAGGCTATTCTGCTTGAGTTTATTCCAGTTTCCTTCCTTCTAATCAAGAGTTCTCATAGTATTTCCAACTTTCTACAGAGTTTTTTTCTGTTTCTACACAGATACAGGAATGGTTCTTTGGAAACTCAACCAAGATACCACATGCTCCAAGAATGGTTAAAAATATGTCAATCAGTTATGATTAAATTCAAAATTCTGAAATGGTTATTTGTCTTCATGAAAACTAACCCTTTTTTCTGCTTGTACTTATCCAGTTTATCTTTAAAAAGATTTCTCAGGAGTTAACACTACAAAGAAACATAATTTAGGGAAACATTCCTTTTCAAATCTTCTCCACATTTAGTTACTATTAGGATACAGAGTACTGGTAAATCAAGAACAGTGCATTAGATTAAATCATTTTTCAACCATTCATAATTACTTTGCTCCAAGACAAATCATAAAAACCTATTTGAAATAATAAAAATTATGATCTAGTATGTTAAAACACATTAGTATGAGATGTTTGTACATACTTTAACAACAGGGTATCCTTGTTGTGACCTATCTTTTACAGCTCCTCGGCTTCCCTCAGTCATATATCTTGCACGATGTTGTTCTTCAGGCTGCTCAAGAATACGAAGCTCAAATCCATGTGCCTTAGATGGAAACTGTGAATTCAAACTTGGTTCCTTAGATTTTTTTTGTAAATGAGTCTGCGTATTTAAAAGCTGATGGTTCCCTTTCTGCCCATCATTAGGCCTTTGTAATGAAAGCACTGAAACTCTGAAAATCAGAAAGAAAAGAGATAATACCTATTAGTTTATTATCTAAAGCTATAAACTCCATTCTCTATCATAGAAATATGAATGTTTATTACAACTTATGCATAGTTTGCTAGTATATGACAGTACTAAGTTTTCTAGAATCTGTTTATTATTGCATAAACCAAAGGACTAGTCTATTAAACTTATTTTTTTTTGGTTCTGTAAATTCATGGGCAAGAATGTTATAAACACTGCCAAAACTAAAATTTGTAAATGTTATAAGAAGAAATGTTTGTATAATAGTAATGATAATTATTAGGTTATACATTTTTTTTTTTACTTGAAAATTCATAAAAATTACAATTGATGCTGAAATAAAAAGGTACAGGCTAGCTCAGGTAATAAGTAATAGACAATATTTAGGACAAAAATATTTTAATATTAGAGTTTATTAACTCTTGTATAGACATACTACAAAATAGATAACACTTCCAATTTTAGAATATAATTTTAAATTTAAGAGAGAAAGAAAGGAATTATCAAAATATGTTGAAAAGTATGAAAATGCAATTTTCAAATAAAAATTTAAAAGAAAAAAATTTTAATATGCAGCATATTAAAAATCCTGACCCTTGTGTGTCAAATGAATTTTCAAAACAAGATGGCACACACTTATTCTCAGACCATAATAAATAGTTTTTTTTTTTTTTTTAAGATTAACAAAATGGAACAGCACTGTTTTTGTTCTTTTTATTTTGTTGTTTTTTTAAAGTCTCACCTGGAAAAGAAATAAACTCTGACCTGAACATTCTATGAATTAATCTCGCAAACCATCACTTGCAGACAGTAATACAAGACCCAATATAGTAAGGGTTTAAAATAATTGCTATTTTTTTAATAAAGTTTTTGTTCTTTTTTCAAATTTAAGCATTCCTGTTTTGCTGCTGCTTAAATCAACAATAATGTTTCTAGCACTATTTGCACACTAAATTAAGTATTATATAGTCTTGTACAAATTAATATGAATGCATTAATTTTTTTTTTTTTGGAAATGACTTTTATTCAATTATACTTAGTCATACAAGATTTAGTAGGAAATATGTCCATCTTTTGCCTTAAATTTAGCAAGGAATTAGTGATGGAGTCCTCCAAATTTTCACACACTTAATTTCTAAACAATTTTTTGTCTGAAACTTAACATTTCTTGATGTCTGGCAGGGTGAAAGATCTTGCTTGACACCTCCACCATCATCAGGTTTTTCTCTCTTGGAAGTGAATGTACTTTACTGCTCATCATATGCCTTCCACTAGAACAAATTAACTTTTTTTCATATAGAGAGAAACAACCTAGTCTAATTCTTTCTTCAGTATGTCACTGGTTTTCCTATGATCAGTTTATTCTTTTACAATAATACCAAGTCATCTTTCACTTTTGTCCCATCTCCAGTTTCTTTTTTAGAACTAGTGAACCAGTTTCAAGTTTTTTTTTAACAAATCAGCATATTTACAGTGCTGAAACAGACCCAACATTTCTTTGCTATAGCTCTGAAACATTGAGGTTACAATTTTTTAATACCTGTATTAAAAAGATATAATAGTTTCAAAGAAAGAATGAAAAATTATTGAAAGTCAAGAGCTTGAAAATGCAATCATATCACATTATGATGCATTACAGTATTCATCCATATGGAGTAAAAAATAATTTTAAAATACTGTATACTGAAAACTGTCCAAATAAAATGGGGTGTTTACATTTATTTTCAAAAGACTGTAGTATGTGTGCATGTATGCTATAAAAATTACTTTTTATGTAGACTAAAGTACACACCAATTTTTTTTAAAAATAATTTACAATAATGTAAATGTAGTTCATTTTTTTGATAATCTACAATTTACAAATGACAAAAGTAATACTTTCTACCATTAAAGTTACATCAACTTGAAAATGTTGTAAATAATATAATTATATTTATTCATCCAGTTTGTATTTGATATCCGCTCTGATATCAAAGAAATTATCAATTGAATTCAGCAAGTTACATTTTGATTCTAAATTAACAAAACAATATAGAACTAAATGTTTGAGTTTGAGTTTATTATATTAGACCAGGATTCACTTATTTTAACTTTTCTTTTTTTAATTTCTTTTAAACAAACAAAAAAAAAAAAATCAGTTGGAATTTTTAGCTAAAGAAAAAAGAAACACTCAAATGTTTGTTTTTTTTTTAAGTATAATTTGGAAAAATGAATGCATTCCATAGTTATGCACAAAACAATCAATACTTTTAATCCACAATTTAAATTAAATATTCTCAGAAGCAAGATACAAGTTAATAGAAACAAATTCATTAAATTTCTTAACAAAAATATTACTAAAAATTCTTCAAACTGAATTAATAGTAGTTGGCTGTTACTCTTTCACATTATGCAAACATCCATCAAATGCATTAAGAATTTTTTCTATTTAGTAGTTATTTTGAACATGACTAAACATACTGGCATTAAAGTATGGAATACTAGTATACAAGGTCTGTCGAAAAAGTATCCGACTTTATTTTTTCCCGTGGAAAGTAATGACGTTAGGGAGGCAAAAGTGTGCATAGTGGAGCCGCATGCCTTCATGCGCATGCGTGGTTTTTTGGCAGGCTCGCTGGATGCATCAGTCACTGTCAGGCAGCCAGTGTGTGAGGTAATGTACTACTTACTCATCACATTTTCATTATGCCTGTGATGATGGAACATGTGGAGCAACGATCTTGCATCAAGTTTTGGAAAAAGCTTGGAGATAACCAAGCGGAAACAATTCGCAAAATTCAACAGTCTTTTGGTAACAATGCCATGGGTGTTACCCAAATAAAAGAATGGTACAACAGGTTCAAAGATGGCCGCACATTGGTGGAGAGTGACCAGCATTCCAGGAGGCCATCAACAAGCTGCAATGCAGTTGTTATCGAGAAAGTGCAGACCTTGATAATGGAGGATCATCATTTGAGGGTGCAGGAAATTGGTGATGAGGTTGGGATCAGTAAAGATTCTGCACATGCAATTTTAAAGGAGGATTTGGGCTTGCGCGTGCCCAAGCTGTTTTCTCAGGAACAACAACTTCGTCTTGAGGTTGCGCAGGACCTGCTGGATACTGCCAACAGGGATCCTGAGTTCCAGAATACCGTGATAACTGGAGATGAGATGTGGGTAAGCTCAGTCATCACAGTGGAAGCACCCAACGTCACCAAGGCCAAAAAGGCACGTCAGGTCTGGAGCAAAATCAAGGTGGTGATGACTGTTTTCTTTGACTACCAACGCATTGTGCATCACGAGTACGCATCAGAAGGACAAACAGTTACAATGGAGTACTATCAGGAAGTCCTCCGATGTCTTCGTGATGCAGTTTGGCGCAAGAGCCTGGTTCTGTAGGCCTCTCAAAACTGGCAGCTGCATCATGACAACGCCCCAGCTCATTCGTCGCAGCTGATCAAAGGTTTCTAGGCAAAGAAAGGCATTTCACTCATTCATCAGGCTCCCTACTCTCCAGACATGGCTCCTTCTGACTTCTGGTTGTTCCCAAAAATGAAGATGCCACTGAAAGGACTCCATTTTGAGAGCCAAGAGGACATCATGCGGAATGAGACGGCGGAGCTGAGAGCCATTCAGGAACAAGCATTCCAGACGTGCTTCGAACAGTGGAAGGATCGCTGGGATAAGTGTGTGGAGGCACAAGGGGCCTACTTTGAAGGGGGTTAGCAATTGAACCCCACCAAGTACATAATTTTTTTTCCCCAGCCTAAGGTCGGATACTTTTTCAACAGACCTCGTATTTAGTCAGGTTTTAAGCCAAAATTTCCAGCATTTTTCTCTTGCATCTGCAAAATCTTAAATTAGTATTTTTATTATATATCAATAAACATAATACATAAATGAAATAAAAAATAAGTACATACACTTATCAACTGTGTGTGTGTGTGTAATGTATAACAGATAAAACCACCAGTTAAACAAAGTTCTATAGATAGCCTTACTATAACAAATTCACTGCAAGAACTCAATGCAAAGATTAAGTAGAAGCTAATGAACTAGGCTGCAGAAAAGAATATCTACTGAAAATAAACATCCTATTTTTTGTTTTCTATCTGCATCTTATTATATAAATATTAGTTTGTTGTATCACATTTTTATAAATTTTATGAAGGGAAAATCTAAATTTTCAAGATGTTCTTATTAGCCCTTCCTCCAAAAATTAAATTGCAATGTTTTAAGACCAGCATCAATCATCCTGCTTGAAAAATATGTATTATTAATTAAACATTTTTTTGAAGGATGAGACTAAGCTTATCTACTTGTGAATTTAATATTAGTATTAATTAATTTAAGAATAGTCTTGATAACCATTTCTTTTCCAGCTCCTTGCATAAATCATGATGGCTTTCTGAAACCTACTGATTCTCCTCAATATTTGCAGCATTATAAGTTCTTGCATTTTTCATAAGCAAAAAATTTTTTAATATCCTTCTGATCATTTTCATTTGATCTAATATTAAATTGCAGCAGTAATCCACCTACTGGAAGAAAAAAAAAAAAACCACACCTGCAATTTTAAAGCAGCTATTTTGCTAATATTTTCAGCAAAGATTTATTACTGGTAGGAAAATGTCACCTATCCCTTTTCTAATTTGATAACTTTTTAGCATAGGAATTTAAGTAAAAATATCTTGTTTTTCCAATTTGTAAAAAAAGGAAAATGAAAAACTCATTACTGTATGCTAAAAAGCAAAGTTAGATCTGCATTTACTGGTATTTTTTGCATCAGAACATATTTCTACCACCTATTGTCAGCTAAGTATTCTTTATCATTTCCATCAATAAAAATTTTGACATTTTTAAAAAACAAAATTTGCTTAAAAAACATTTTTAGAAATAATTATAGTACCGCATGAGCTAAATGAGAAAAATAATGCCTAAAATATAATGATTGCTGGTTGTAGATGGTTACTGCTGAAAATCAGCATACATACTTACTTTGTAGTCTTTAGTTCAGTGTTTGTAACAGATGTTGCAAATGACTGTGTGTCAAATGTAAACAGTCCACATGTCTGTCCATCAGACTTCTGAAATGCAAAATCTGAAGATGATGTGGCTCCACCTGCATCAAAAGCAATAGTTTCAGTAGACTGGCTAGCTCTTAAACTTGATGGAGCATCTGTGTTTTTATCTGGCTTGTGTGCCTTACATGGCTCATCTACAGCATTATCATCAACAACACTCCAAAACCCTTCAACACGAGGTAATGAATCCAAATGAAGTTTTTCTGACTTCTGAATCAAGGATGCTTGAGTATCTGCATCAATAATCAAATTGTCATTTGGGGATGCTGGAGAATCACCAGGAGTTCCTGTGCTGGACAATGAACTCTGACTAGTTTTCTCAAATTCTCCCTGTAACTGTTTTACAATTAATGACTCTGAATTATTTCTTGAACTTAAACTAGGTCCACCATCAGACTCAGTTAAAATCTGTTCATAATTACTAATTGAAGAGGATGTATAAAGAGGTTGTTGACCTGTCTCTGAGAGGAAACTATCAATCTGGGATTGTAAAGTCTGTGCTGGTAAGATATCACTTGTATTAATCTGGTCCAATAAAGGCTCATTCACTGATGCCACAGTTTGAAAACTCTGTTCACTAGGCTGAACAAATGGAAAAGTAGAATTTGAGGAAGGCATTGTGATGAATTCAGATATTCCCACCAGTCCCGATACCACAGGATTTGCATGGTTTCCGTGTGGGTCTGAAAAATTTAGATGTAAATCAATTATAGACAATGTGTTTGTAAGTGCTTACATTAGTTTATAGTCTACCATTACACCATCAAAAGATTACCCAGCTGCCATCCCCCAACTCTTATAGTTATCTTACCTGTTTCTGATGCTGATACTTTGTCTACATTATTTTCGTAGCTTTGTCCTTCAGGTAAAAATGACAAATGGCAATCTGAAATTTAGAAATAAATTAAAATTTAATTTTTAATTTTTTAAAAAAAGGTATTTACTATTTTGTGGCAGAAAAATTGACTTAAAAATAATTAATTAAAATTTTATTTTTTTTAAAATTAAATAAGTGTCTATGATGACCTAAAAGTAGTAAAATCTATTTTTCAGTAACAAGAATTTAAAATTTCATATTATTACTTAGGTAAAGATAAAGTGGTGTGCAAAAGTCTTGCATAAAAATAATTTTTCCTGTAAATTAGCTCAAATTTTGTTGAAAGCAGTTGTTATCAAATCTTGTTCATTAAAGTATTTCTATATTACTGTTGTGCATCTATTCCAATAATATCAAACAGTGTTTCATTGTAAGAAAAGTTATAATTTTTAGAAAATCATTTGCATCAAATCAACGTATGCAAAAGTGTTGCATAAAATCTAGACAACTCAGATTCAATTCCAATTATGCAGAAAGTGATCAGATCTATCAATAATGAGTAGAATATCCGAAATTCTTGATAACTTGTTCACAACGACGAGGCATGCTGGCTACCAAACACTGACAATTGTCACAACTGAACTCCGACCAGGCTTCCTTGATTTTCTGTTTCAAATCGGTTTTATTTTTCGTTTTTTTAGCACTAATGCTGTGTTTAATCAAGTGCCAAATGTTTTCGATGGGATTGAGATCCAGGCTTTGAGCCAGCCAGTCAAGGGGGATTCGCAACTCTGCCATCAAGGCCTTGACACTCCTAGCTGTGTGGATGGGGGCATGTGGTCACACATATACAGTTTGACAATGTCCGAGATGATCTTAGCATAGTCATGAGCATTCATTCGACCCTCCACGTGATGCAACGGACCAACACCTGACGGTTCAAAACAGCCCTAAACCATGGGCGAATCCCCCCCTGCCTGCAGAGTTGGCCAAGTGCAACTAGGATGGCATTTCTCTGACACCGATCGCCAAACGTACACCTGACCTGCCGAGTAGACCTTCATGAATTTGCTTTCGTCGGAAAACAACACTTAGGACCACTGGGCCATGGTCCAGTGGAGATGGTCGCAAGCCCACTGCAATCGTTGGATTGTCCAGACTGATGAACGGCTTCTTCTGTGCTGATCGCCTGAACAGTCCCATGTGGATCAAACGCTGTCTGATGGCGCACGAGGCCAACTGGATCCTATGGTGCCTTGACAAGGCGGTCTGAATGTCGGTGGAAGTGAGGAATCGGTCTAAGTTTGACATGTGGGCGATCAGACGATCCTGTCAAGCCATTGTTTTCTGTGGTCTGCCGGCTCTGCATTTCTAAATTAGGCTCCCATCAGCTTTCCAAAGTTTCAGGGTGCGAGATATTGTCGACTGATTGCAACCGATATGATCCGCTATGACCCACTCAGTTTCAACATCTTCTTTTATGCGAACAATTGTGGCCCACTGTTCAAGGGTCAAATATCGGGCTCTCGGCATCACTATATTGAACAAAAAATGAATCAGAATAGTGGAAAATGACAGTTTTCATATTTATATTCTACTATCCTAAAATATTATAGCATACAAAAATATATTCTAATTTTTTGTAGTTTATGCAACACTTTTGCACATGCCAATTTCATGCAAATTATTTTATTAATATTTAAATTTTGACTGTGCAATTACAAAATGGATCTTAGTGTTATAAATCGTTTAAAGACACTGATACCTTTCAATTAAAACAGAAAACATACAATAGTTACTAATTTATACAAAATAAAAACCCATTTTCTAAGTCTAGTCATTTTTATGCAAGACTTTCGCACACCAATCTATGTTGTTTTTATTTATAAAAACAAAAATTAAACCTCAACACCTCCCCTTCTAACATAAAGGAAAAATTCCTATCCCAAATGCCAATACTGATAAATTTCTTTCAATATTGTTTTGGTCAGTGGAATATTCTAAAACCAAAATACATTCCTATATAAAAAATTTTAACTGCAGTATTCTGTAAGGAACGACCCACCAAAGGCATTTTTGCACAATGGTAGGGAAAAACCTATGTTAATATACCATATCAGGGTGGTTACTGGGCTGCCACCCTTTAAGTGATGATACTACTACCGATGTTAATTAGTGGAGAAAAGCAGACCCTGTCAAGTGTCCTGATTTTATCAGAAATGTCCCAGTTTTTTCTTATTTTACCCCAGAAAAGCATTCCAACAAGACACTCATTTATCCAGATTTTATTTTTCTGATGGGCACCACCAATTTTTCAAACTGCCATTGTTTTTACTGATATATCTCTTATTAAATCAAAATTACAGCTCCACCTACTGTCCACACAATGTTTGCTTTTACCAGTGGTGCTATGAATGTTTGTAACAGAGGTCACTTCACTAATTAATAGCCCACTTGTTTGTCATTCAGAGGTCACCAACATAACATAATTGGTGGTATGGTTTTTTTTTTTGTTGGTCATTTACCTTGGTAAATTTAACTGAAGTTGTAAAACCTAAAACTGCAAAAGGAAATGGTTTAGATTCATTTAACATAATGAAAACCATCAATTCTCCTGCCAAAAAGAAAACTGGTAACATTGTAAATTTATAATTTTAATGTATACAACATATACTTTTAAATTTTAATGTTGACCCTTTTTTTTTTGTTCTCTCTTACAGATTAGAGGATGATTTTCCATCTTCTCGATTCTTCAGAATAAATAGTACGTGACTGATAAAGGGAATTACATAAAATACTGAAGTCTATGCATAAAAAAAAAATAAATGTACAAATGCAACTGTTTAAATTTGTCCAAAATTCTAATTATGTTAGTTTATTTAATGGCATTTGACATCTAAAAACTATTAAATGACTACAAAAAATATAAATAAAACTAAAAATAATCATCATAATTAAAAGACAAGTAGCTTATGTAGTACAATGTATATTATATAAGTCTGCTGTACATTGTTGAAAGTTGACATAAACATTAAAAGTTTTGCTAAGTCTAATTGTCTAAGAAATAAAAAAGTTCTGTAATCAACACAAAAAAGGAAACTAGCTTACAAAATGTATGTTAGTCATAGTGACAGAATGTGCACCTTAACTGTATTTAATCTTTGACAGGCTCAGTTCTAAAAATACTAGTCCTGCTATCAAAACAAAAGAGGAAATTGTATGTACATGTAATTTACAAAATGTATGTTAGTCATAGTGACAATAACATGCACTTGAACTGTATAAAACTCATTCATACAAAAATACATTGAGACTGCAAGCAGAATCATTTATTAAATAAAATTTGTCGTCTGCACTGTCCTGATCTTTTTTCAAATGTCCTAATTTTTTGCCA
Source organism: Nautilus pompilius (assembly GCA_018389105.1). Lineage (NCBI taxonomy): Eukaryota > Metazoa > Mollusca > Cephalopoda > Nautilida > Nautilidae > Nautilus > Nautilus pompilius. Next base: position 3,706,053 of record JACATO010000132.1, on the reverse strand, counting down.
TTTCTGTCCTGATTTTGCCAAGTGGGAGGTTGACAAGTCTGAAGTAGAAGCAACAAATCTGTGATCATATTCACAGTGTCTGAATAATGGTTTTCCTGTAATTAATTAGGACTCAGTACTTTCAAAATGAGGTTTGTATATAAATGAATATAGTAATAATATTTATATGTTTTGTTTATTAGAGTGTTACTGTAAAACTCACTTATCCTTAAGATTTCAAAAACAAAGCTTGGATACTGTAAATTGTAAAATTAAACAATTGTAAGCTTACCTGAATTTAAAATTCCATTATCTGAATTCACAACAGTTGGCAAATCCATAATTCCTGCAATAAGATAAAAAGTTTTAAGTTAAAACAAGATGAATTTGATATTTTCATTTTAAAACCCATTTCCAATTAATCAAAGCACATTCATTCTAAATGAATTATAATTTGAATTTATCACAGTAGACAAAAAACTTAAATAGAATGGAAATGAATATCACATGAGCCTAGAATTTAAAAAAAAATTTTTTCTACATCACAATTTTAACTTTAGATTAAACTAAAAACATGAAATTAATAAATTTTTTTATCTACCTTGAAACTGTAGACATTATTCTTTAAACAGTTTCATTTCCAGGCTTTTAAAATATATACAACTAAAATAGTTCTAATGAACTGGCTTTACCAGTTTGAATTTAACAAATGATGACACTTAAATTTTTCCTCTAAGTTGTTTGACATTTTTCTAAAAATGCAAAATAAAAAATAATTCTTACAAAAGTATTATTATTAAATTCATACACTAATTCAAACCAAGCTTCTTGACAACTGGAAATTTCTTACTAATTTGCTGAATTTTTTAGATTTCTAAATCAGCTAAAAAAAACACATCAAAATTAACCATGTCAATGCCAAAAGCATAGGGTACATTTTTAACAACAAGATTTTATAAATAAATTCACTGATATCTAATATAATTTAACAAATAAAAATTGGTAAGCATTGCAAAGTAGCTAGGCTGCATGTAGGAAATGGCAGATCCATAAGCATGCACCATGTAAAAATTCTTTATACTATTATTTCCTAAATTATCTTGTGTATTCCAAAAAGGTCAGAAAAAATTAACCACACACACAGGCTTAAAACAAGCAAACAAGTTATATTTAAAAAAAAAAAAAACAGTTGCTGCAAGTGCAAGTAAACAGATGTCATCCTCTGATGCAATCAATTGGATCAGATAATCCAGAGGAAACAAATCAGGGGCCAAACAGTAAAGCAATGAACATAGTAGTCAAGGAAACAAACCATGATAGATAAAATCAATTACAATGACAGCTTCACTGGTTCAGTAATAACATATAACAGACTTTGCAAATAATCCAAGACATTTATTTCACTGGTCTCAAAGTCCTTGGTTGACTTAATGATGAGTTTGTTGACATCAGTGTCACATGTGTGCCACTGGAAAGAACCAGAGTCAGTCTGATTTCTTCCTTCTATAACACCTGGATGAAACTGTAAATGTTTATTTTGTGTACATTCTTTTCTGAAATTGGTTATTCCATGCTTCAATATCATTGTTTCCCTAGCAGGGTGGTTTTTTGGCAAAGACCAGAGAATATTGAGTGCAAATGTGCTCATCAATGAAGTGGATTGCTTAGAAAAAAATTAATTTCTTTTTCTTGCCAAGACAAGCAAATAATTTGTCAAATGACCCCAGCTAATAAAAATAAATAGCTAGTTTATATACATACCTTCCTGACAGCTATCAGCTGAATTTGAAATAATGTTCAGAAGGCCATTTCCATCAGATGTATTGATATTATTAAAAGTGGAGGTTATGATTTTATCCAGGATATCATTAGAAACAGCTTTAAATAAATAATGAAAAAATAAAAATAAAAATTACATACAATTGCACTTAGAGTTACTCTAGCATTACAGCAGTTAGTTCACAAAATGTTAGCTGGTTAAATTTTATATAAACCAACCATAACCAAGTATTTTTACCTAATTTATGTTGTTATCAAATCTAAGCTTCATGACACCAAGCATGCAGCCTTATGCTGTTTACAATGATATCTTTTCCATGGACAAATGTATGCTTTGTCTGTCTGGTTGGTCAGTCAATCGTTTAAATAAACAAGTTTTGAAATTGTAAATAATAACGAACAATAATTATCCAGTGTGTTTTATTTTAAAAATTTTTTCATTGCAGCAAATAATAAATGTGTCAGTTTTCTTATTAAAAGTCAAGTCAAACTGTCAACTTATTCTGGCCTCCAGCACCCAGCTAATCTAAAATTTTAAAAATCATTCTCTTTAGTTAAAATTATAAAAACAAAAAAGCAACACTATCAGATAGAGGAATGTAGATTTCATTAGTAAATTTGGAGAGAAATTTTTTTTTTTTAAATTCTCTATCATCATATACATATCAAAAAGAAATAAAGAACAAATAGATGCCTATAATGGAAAGACCATTCATGTCTTTAGTATGTATCAATATAATTTATAATTATACAAGTAGTATGTCAAAGCATCAAATTTCAGGAATAAATTTTTGTGGTAAGACCACCCAACATTCTTAATGCACTGAAAAGAGTATAGTCTGAAATACATTTGTTTCAATTTTCATTCTGGTAATCAAAGACTACTGACTGACCCATATGATTTTATATATATTCATAGCTCTTGGATAAAAATAAAGACTGGAGTTACAGGAAGAAAAAAAAAAGTAAGGAGAATAAATAAACAAATGCTATTACACTAACTAATATAACAAGTTATATCCTGGACTTACTTTTTAAAATTGCTTCATATCTATAGTAAAAGCAGGAAATTTTAATTTTTCTATGTATCTTGAAATTCCTGTTTACATGATGCAGATGGTATTTCCTAATTCCAAGAGCACAAAATAATTCCTTGGTATCTTAGTCATTTCCCATCAAAAAATTCTTTTAAATAATGGACAAAAATGCCTTACTGCCAATGCCTAGCTACTGAGATCTTTGTAATCAATATGCAATTTTTAATTACAAATAAAATGATTGCAAAGGCAAAAACATAAGTTGCTCCTCAGACATCTGCACATCCTTACACCAGTCTCACACATTGTATTTGCACCTACAAGAAACCATCTTTTGAAAAATTCCACAAAACTTGTAGATGTAGTGAAAAGACTTATGAGAAACACTCCATTAGTGTCTCCTATTTATTTTGTGAAGAATATCAAGTTGTACAATAATGAAAATCATATACAAGATACCTGTATATATTTTGTCACTGTTGTGAGTTTCATTTTTTAGAGGAGTATACATCTTAGTTCAAAATGACTAGCACTGATACATATGTAAAGAAAATAGAGAATAATAATTAAATTTGCTCATAGCTGAGAGGATTTCTGAAATTCAAAGTTACATGAGTCTATAGATACTTATGGGTTAAAGTGAGTACCATAAGACACTAGATAAATCATGTGAAAAGTAGAACGCCAAGATTAAGCTTCACAGCAGGCAGTCAGTAACAGCTATTGATGAAAGCACAGATGTTGATGAACTGATGCATCATGTAGTATGAACTGAATCTCAGTATCATTCAACATGCCACAGATTAACCATTGTTATCAATAATAATCTAAAGTTTGAGCTCCTTTGATTCCACAAATCCCAAATGATCATCAGAACCACCAAGGTCATTAGACAAAATGGATGGACTTTGTTTCCTCATCCTCAATATAGTCTACTTGGCACCCTTGGATTTTCATTTCACTGAAATCAGGCATACACAGACAATACTTCAAAAAGGAATTCTGTTCAGCAATGAATGCATAACAAAAAATGTTTCACTGTAATGGTATAATAGCACTGGTTCCATCTTGGCACCAGTATGTCGATGATAACAGTACCTATATGAAAAAATAAGTACCGGTATATTTTATTAATTATTTTTAAATTTAAAAAAAAGATTTGTTTGTCTAAGTTTTATGTTAACAATTGCAGAAATGAGAAAGTAAATAAGCAGCATTACTTTTGTTTATCAAACTGAGCTTAATGCATAGGATACCAAAGCAATAAAATAAGATTGAAAATGCCAAAAGGAAAACAATCAAAAGAGGAAGAGCTATCAAAGGTAGCAGCAAAGTGTATGGAACTTTGATGTATGACCGAGTAGAAAACTGATGAATTAAAAAAAAAAGAAAAAAAGTTGCAAATGCAACACCACACCGTACTAATTTGGGTAACAATGTAAAAAAGGGGCTAATTGCCACACTAAGTTTACTTGGCGCCACACTTAAAATATCACTAAAAAACCTTTTTTCTGCCAGATGCATCCTCTTGCAAACAAATCACAAATGTCACAATAGATGTCAGATACACTCAACCAGTCTCCATAACAATTTTTGTAGTGTCATAGATAATATAATCTTACATGTATTTGAAAATATTACCTGTTCTTCATAGTAATAATACTTCTGGATGAGGGTATGATTATGTCATCAATATTACTTTATATTTTGTATTTTTTATGTTTATTTTATGAGTAAGTATAGAATTCACTTTGTACTATCCTCTAAAACTAGATGTCAAACTAAGAGCATTATTGCCCTTCATGATCTTAACTTTAAGGCAAGTAATACCTAACCATGGAACTCTAAATTTTTCTCCACTGAAGATTGGTGCTTTGATTCTATTTTAAATCAATGTTTTCGCATTTTGTTTCTTTCTGCAAAATGTCAAAACTACTATTACTAAAAAATATCAACCAAGATTTAAAAACTGCACAATCTACCATCTGAACTAGGTGGACTTATCACTAGGTCACCTCAAAATTACAGAACCATATAATTTTTTTTTTTTTTACTCTTTGATTTTAAGACAAAAATATCATTTTTCCACAAATATTAAAATTTTATCATTAAATATATTTGTAAAATGTGTTACATAGTCCAGATGATATAAATTAGAGACAAATACCAGATTAGTGTCTTTGTAATTCCCTTTGCAATACCCCTCACACTATCTTTTCTTCTATATGCTACAAAGTTGGCAACAAGCAGAGTTCTTCATTAAAATTTTAGCTTTATATAATAGTTTTTTTTAGCCACCAACATGAGCATGGATTCTAGTATCTCTTGAAATGTTGCAAAGATTAAAATACTTGCTCATTTCTGGAGTTATTCAGGGTTGCTGTGATATGAGATGCTGTTACAGGTTTGTCACTATTATATAGTGACTGATTTTCCAACCTATAAGTAATTCTTTTGGATCCTTGTCCCCCCCCCTCTATTGTAAAACAAAACAAAAAGAAAACCCCTTGGGAAATTGGTTATTTGGCATTAAGTCATCCAAATTTTCCTAGTGTGAGCAAATCCTAACTTAGACCTCTTGATAAATTTCCTGTCTTTTACCTTTAAATAACTTTGAATCTCAACTGTTTTATACAGGGTATCAGCATCCTGTCAGTATGCAAATGGAAACTCACAAAGTCCAATCAAACACTGATGTTCACACATTATCGTAATCAATAATTTAATTGAATTTTGTAGAAATATTACTCTCACCTATTTTGAGAACAAGTGTGAAAAAGAACAGTATTCTTTGTACAAGATATGTAACTCAAATAAATATTAACACTGCTATAGAAAATCCATTTTATTAAATCATTATTAAATGTGCATAATATAATCCAATTATAAGAGACAAGTACAAGAGTACCAGGTGGGTATAACAACAAATATCAAAATATTCAGGCTACAACCGAATACTTCCATAATTTTTGGATGCTACTATATGTGAACACATTACAAACTGTTAAATCAAACACTGGCTACATCAAATATTTATTAGAAGTTATATGAAAAGTCTGGTTTGATGAAGATTGTGTAACCTATTTCATGATGGACTATTTATTACCCTCCAATTATTGCAATTCTTACTGCTACATTTCAGAAAGTTTATTCTCTTGACATTTTCAGACACATTTCTAGTATCCATTGATGATAATATTCACATTTCACTATTGGATTCAAACTAGGAACCTTTTGGTTGCAAATCCAGTGCACTACTAACAGATATTTCAACCATTGACAATTATTGGTGGAATTTTGGTTGTAGGCAGTACACACTTTATGGTGGTCCTGCTATGAAAGACTACTTGGATGTTTTGTGCTGTACAATCTCCTAAGTTTCTCCAAGGTACCTCAGACATATAGTAAGGTGATCGTGGTTGTCAACATCTCTTCTAGGTGATCTTGAAATGTTTAGGTAAGAGCACTATTGATGAAGTCTGCTGAGTATCCATTTCATCTGCAATTAGGCAGCCATGTGAAACAGGAAAAATAAAGAGCTGCATATATATAACATTCCATGCAGTTGTGGCCAGACATGTGAAGCAAGTAAACCAGGGTCAAGAGTGGAGGAAAACAGGAATGCAACAGAAAGAAAAAAAAAGCTCAGAAGTTTCAGAACACATCTGGTAAGAAAACCACCACCAACCAACAAAAGAAAGCAGAAAACGCATTCTCTGCAATAGAGCTCCATAGATCAAAGAAACAGCATGCATGGCTCTGGTCAACCATCCAGGCTAAAGTTTCACCAATAATCATCAATGGTTGAACCAGTTCATTCAGTATCACACTGGACCTGCAGCCAAGAGGTTTCTGGTTTGAATACCACCAGTGATATATTTGAATAGGATCATCAATAGAAAACTAAAAACACAGCTGAAAAAAAGCAAAAAAAAAACTTTCCAAAACATGTCAATGAAAATTACAATGAAGGTAATAGTCCAACATTAACCAAGCTTACTAGAAGCTTCATATCATTGACAGGAAATACTTTGGAATTTACCAGAAGCCAGCCAAACAAAATGCATGCATACCAACTCTTCTAACAGTGCAATTAAAGGATGCAATATTGGGATCAACTAGTTATTGTTACTCAAAATTTTAATCTTATTTTTAGTCCAAAATCAGACAGATAAAATATTGGATTAAGCAGCAACTTCAAATTGTTTTTATTTTTAAAATTCAAAAATACCTCAAACTAATTTATCATTTAAAACTTATAATAAGAGGGTTTATTTTAATGTCCAAAGATTATTTCATTGTTACTGTTGTTTCACAGACCAATTTAGATCTATCATATTTTTCTTTTTAAAAAAATCCAAACATTAACATTTCAGACTTTTGTAATAATAGTAGTAAGTTTTGTCCTAATATTTTGAGACAATAACATTTTAGCTTTAGCACTAAGAAGGTTGAAGTAAGTTCTTTCTGTTTTAATGAAATGTCATTATTTTAAAATATCTTTAATATATATAATTAATCTTCTTACCTGCATTGTCAGCAGCAGAAACTCTCATGGTGGATGCACCAATGAAATCTGGAAAAAAAAAATTTTTAACTATTCTTATTTTCAAAATAAACAAAATTCTAAATAGATGGAAACCATTTCTTTTATTAATTTTTTTTTTAATTCACTTTGTTTTTTAAACCATATTTTTGGATGCATATTATATATGCACAAATTATTAGAAAATAAAGTTGATCATTTCAAAATCTTTTGAAAAGTTTAAACATTATTTACTAATATCAAATATTTATAAATGAAATGAAGATAAGAGAAAACATTAAACAATTAAGAATCTGTAATGCTATCCTTGCCAGGGCAAGGGCATTAGCTATGGTATTCTATTTCCAGTGCTGACTGGTAAAACAATCAGAATGCAGTGTGTTGAAAAATAAAGAACGCGACTTCATCAAAATGGAATCCTTTTCTTGTTTCTAAATTTTTATAAGCTGCAGAATGCTTCTTCTGACTGGTACTACTAGATATTTTGATGAAATGTATGCACATAAATTTATCATGGGTTTCAATGATTTGTATTAAAGAACCTTATTTATTGTTTAACCTATTTCAACTATAAAGTCTAAAAAGTTAGCAGTTATTTGCTATTTCCTACTTTTTGATTACAGCAACCATTGTTGTATGGCAAATCAAAACTGACTCATCTAGTCCTAGAAACTTAGCAGAAGTTAACACTAATTCTTATAGCCTTTTTTTCGCTATTTCATAAGACTTGCTTTAAATCTTGATCTTAAACCTCTGCAAACAATTCTATAAATAACTCAATTTTTTGCAGAAAAATAAAATTACCTGTTAAAAATATGTTAGAAAAGAATTTAATATAAGAAATGTGAGACTGTCAGTACAGCATGCATACATTCATCTATTCCATTAATTTTGGAAAATACCTGTTTTGATAGCAAAATGTGAATATGAAGAAATCAATATTTTTCAAAAATATTAATGTTCATATTCTTCAAGAAAATGATTACATTTTATATTTTGTCATAAAAATGTATATTAATAAGATGGTTTTTGTGGTAGTATGTATTCGTTAATTAGATATGATGATAATATCTAAAGCTTAAGGCTAATATGTTTCTATGTTATTATTGTACAATGTGCAAAGATATACAATATGAAAGCTAGTCTAAAAAGTAAATAAAATTAATTTTTTAGAATATTAACTCTATTAATAACTTAGTGAATGGTATGTGGTGCTCTTGGCTTTCTAAAATAGCTTTTTTATCTGCATCTTGTTCAAAAGATTTTTTGTTCAGCATTCACTAAAAATGATTACAAGCATAGACAAATCATCATCTGATAGATTTGACCAAATTCTGTTTTGTATTACTTAAGTAAACTGAAGATCCTCCATCTATCTGCATTGATAAGGTATTATACACATTCCTGTAAAGACTTTGGGGAAAATTTGGTTTCAAACTGCCCTCTGGTGTTTATTGTTGTTGAGATCAAGTGCCACGTATGATCCATTCTCTCCTCCAGTAGTATATCATCTGTCAAACTTTCAATTTTGAACTGCACAAATTTTGATTGTACAGAATGCAGTCGCAGACAGGAAATCTTGTGATAACGTATTCTACAAGAAAATTTGGATGTCTTCCTCATTTTACCAAGTTCCAAGTTTTTTTTAAATTATTATTATGTACCAATATGCCTGCTGTAAAAATTCTTTACATCTTTATAAGACTCTGACATACCTTCAGATCTAAGATCTCCAACATTACTTTTTCTCTCTTTTGCAGTTTTGTTTAGGCTCCAATTATTTCACTTCTGTCTCTGGTTTCTTCTTTCAAAATCAAATGCAAATATACTGGGAGCATCTGATTCAGATATAGTTTAAAATCACAGATCAGTCAATATTCCCTCAAATAATATTCTCCATATTTCATGTATTACAGGAGCATCCTGTTGTAAAGCTAGGCTTGCCTTAGTGAAAAGTGTTAAGTAAAAACAATAAATTTAATCAATAGTTTTCTGGAGTCCATTTATATCCTATTTCTGAGAAGGCTTTGATTTATTTTTCTGACACTTTCTGGAAAGCAGGAGGAAATTCTTTTAAATTCTTCCCTGCTATAGATTTGGTAGAACCTAGAAAGGGAAGAATTATCTGTTTCAATGAACCAGCGTGTTGTTTTAATTTAAATTGAATGACCCTTTTGTAACAAGAGAAAAAAGACTGACTAAAACAGCAAGAGCTTATTAATCCAGTATTTGAACTGCTGAATGTGACAGGTGAAAGAAGAAAAAACAAGAAGTTGATTCCAGAATACAACAGTACAAGAAAAACAAATGATGCATACATTTCAGTCCTGAAAAGAGACATAAAAAGGACAACTAACTAAAGCCATGCTAATGAAAACAAGCATGACATGGATAAAGAAACCAAAGTTTTAGCTCCAGAGCAATATAAAAACAAAACTGTTGTGATGAGCTAGAAGAGACCACCAGCAAGCAAACTTATCTCCAAGTATCCACAATGCCTTGAATTGAACTCTAGAAAGAGAACCAACCCAAATGTCAGCAGCATTCCAGCATAGGATGAACTTGCAATTTGTAAAAACAAGTTGCAAGGTAATAAAATACTTCCTTGTCCATAATAAAAACCCTTATTTCTTGAAAATTTTTAATGACATAGTACCAATATGAGATTTCCAGGAAAGATTATAAACATCTCCTAAAATGTTGACAGATGAAGTCTCAAAGTGCTGTGCCAGAGATGGAGAATAGAGGGAAATAATTTTTTTAATGTTTGCTTTGAAAACCTGTTTTTCTGGGATTGGTTCTTTGGGTCTGTGTATTGAAACATTCCTTCACTGAAAGCCATGGAGTACATTTTTTTTTTCCAAATCAAGTCCATAGTTCTGCTAAAATATTTTTAGTTCATTATCAATATGAATTCTTAAGGTAAAACAAACCTATAAAGAATTTCTATATTGGAATGCAATTTTTTTTGTCTATTTTGTATGGCTAAATGCACTCAAAAACAGACAGCCTGTATATCAGAACTCTCTTGTAAAATAAAGCCAACCATTCCTTTAATTTTGACCACAAAACAGATGAATTATCACAAACTAATGACATCTCCCTTTACCTAAGTTCACAGTCTTAAAGAACAAAAAATATTCCCCTTAGTTAAATCTCCTTTTGCCTGGCATTGATTGGTAAAAAATTCTCTAGGTAGCTGTAAAAATAAAAAGGTAGAGTTAAGAATCCTTTCCATCAGTGTTGAAATTAGTAATGAATGATAAATAGTTCCATTTTTTTCCTCAATGAAAGTTACTGTTTGTTTTTTTTTAGTTCTAGTGCTGCTATGAGGAACAGTTTTTGAAAGAATTTTGTCTAATCAGCAGATGAAAATGGTAAATTATGTTCAGTAATAAAATGGGTAAAGATGACCTCTGCCCTTGTTACAGAATCCACAGTCTCTTATCTTGGATTAAAGAAAGAACCAGCACTTACTTGAAAATGTAAGTTGTGCATAATCTTTATGCTTTTTTATAGTAACATATTTGCTGCAGTTGTCATTAACATAGGAATGCTAAAATCTACAGAGCAAAGCTTACAAAATGCATAGTTTTCAGTTATTTTGAATGATCTAATGCACAGCCAGTCAGCAGTATATTAACAACTTAATTTTTGCAACAGCCACACAATTTTGGATATGCATTCTTAACTATAATATTTTATTTCTTTTTTCAAAGGAAGTAAACAGGTTATCACAGTCTTCTGAATGGCCTATTAATCAGAAATTAGTATTATGAAAGTACCCAAGTGCAGGCTTAAACAAATACAATTTTAGCAATGTCACTTTCATTTTATCTTCATAACAAATCTAATAGAACATGTTATACCATACCCACAAAACATTTTTTTAAAATCAGAATTTAAAGAGTATGATTGTAAAAATCAGTATAATGCTGTCAAAATTCTTGGCATCTTTACATCGTGATGCAGTTGCTTTTAAATGTCTTTTCAATACCTGATGCAACAAGAAAAGGGAAATGCTGAACAGGAAACAATGCTTTAATATTGATCTAATTTCTCTCTCCTACACACATGGTCGCCAAAGACTCCAAAAAAATTCTTTCAAAAAAAATCTTAACCAAACTGCTTAAAATTTTCAGAAAAAAGGTTTAAAAGATGAAATCTGTTTTTTGTTATTTTGTTTTTAAGCAAAAAAAAATTTTTTAATTTTATTTTCCTTCATTCATTTAGATGTTCAGCTGCAAAAAAATGAGATATCTGGAGAAATTATACTTAAAATAAAATAAACAACAAATCAGTACTACTATATAAAAGATTCAGCTGATCTAAATTATAACTTCTCTCTCTGATCACATTCAGAAGATAGTTTAGCAGTTAAGATTTTGATAGGAAAAAAAAAGGGTGCAGAAATTTTTCACTATAAAATTCTGATTTATACATCTGATCAAAATATAGTTATGCAAGATTTTTTTAAAAAAGTTCTTATTGAACATGTATTACATCTAAATTCTAAAAGAAAAAAGATTTAGTAAAAGTCTACATACTACAAATTTGTATTAAAATCACTTGTTTGTTTAGTTACTGTGTTGTTATATATATTTATTTTTGATTGATCAACTGGAGATTTGTAGACAGCATTAACAATAAAGCTTTTCTTTATGTGCATTTGTTAGTTTTAAAAATTTTCTTAAATTAAAAATTTTAATAAACTAATGTTGCAGGTGTTAATTGCTGAATATTTACTTTTAAAAAGATAATCAATTTTATTTTCTGTAAAAACGAGAATATCTTGAAAAAAAAAACAAAAACAAAGATAACACCAAGCTAAAATAAGCCTACAAAAACAAATTAATATTGCATTTTAAGTACAATATATAATACAAAGTTCTCAGAATTTAACCTTTAATGTGATTATAAATATAAATAATAACTATAGTGCATTTGTGGGCCGAGTATGTAAATAAACATTAGAAATTGGACCACCACCAGTTTAACATATAGACATTTCATTCTTACTTTTCTTAATGCGTTTTTCTCAACTCCAGTTGGAAAGCCAACTCTTTAATTGGAAATTAGAAAGATGTATAGGTCAAGTCCTCTTCCAATGATCTAATCTACATTAGTAAGTGTAGTTACCTTGACAGAAATCTCTATTACAGTTCTGCATTTTTTTTTATGTGGGGGGTAACCAGAGTGCCTAAAGAGAATCCATGCACTAGCTAAGGATTAAAAAAACTATACAAGGGAGATACACAAAACCAAGTAATTCCCAATCATGATTTAAACTCTGGTCCCCAACTGTAACAATCAAATTGACTAACCACCAGACTACTACTATGCCATCAAGATGCTTCATTAAGGACACTATTTTCTATATTACTCATTGTATCTAAGTGTCCTTTTATACTAGGGACATTCAAATTAAATCAAGTTGATATACCATTGTCATAATGGTATCTGGCTAGGTTTTATTTGAAAATTTCTAGTATGTAACATTAACCTCCAGCAGTAATACACTTGTGTATTATGTGACAAAATTTTTTCCATTTTCTCTGTTTTGTTTCTGCTAACTATTTACTGATCAGCATCTGCAAACCAAATATTGTATTTCTAAAAAAAATTTTTCCAATACAATATAATTTAATTTTCTCACATTCCAGTTTGCATTTCTAGTGGTGGAAAGATCAAGGATTACCATCTATTCTGCCATAAGCATTATTATTGCAGAAATAAAGTCCAGAAAATGCAAACAGCAGCAGAATGGGCATAAATCATTTAACCTTTATCCCATCAAGTTCAGTTCAGAACTGGATCTATTACTTTTGCAAGTACTCCAAGCCTATTGTACGTAGGTAACTGATCTTCTATGCAATCTTCAAAAATATTAAAAAACCAGGTTTTATCATCTAATATAAAACATATCATTTTCAATAACACTAACTGTTATTTCTAATAATAATAATAATAATAGCAACAAGAAAGTTAACATCTTTTTTTTTCAATTATTGACTTGGCATGTCTGCTCTGCTCCGTCAATTAGGAAATATATAATTGCTTTGTGTGTTTGAGAAGCAAAGCTTTGTTTACATCAGATTTAGTTTCATTTTTTCAGTCAAGGTGAATTACCATGAAAGGCAGTAGAATTACTCAAATAGTCACAAAAACTGAAGCGAAATCTCAAGTTTCTTGTTTCATTTTGCTATTACCAAACTCGAGAAAAGTTCAGCCGGTTTTCGTGTCAATAATGTCAGATATAAATGCATACTTTTTGTGCTTGCTGATGATTCCACAATGAAGAATGATTTCTGATCGAGTTAGAAAATGAGGCTTAAACTCGGATGCTTCTAATAAAACTAATGTTGGCAAAAGCAATGTTGAAGCACATTTCAAGGATAATGGCATATTTGTGCCTGGAAAAACGCTCCAAATTATGCATCCCGAGCGCATGAACGACCATGTCTGTAATACAGGAAAGCTTTACTTCCCCACCCAGCAGACAGACATCTTCACGGCCGAAGAAGTTATAATTACCATAGAGAGATGCACCAATATAGGGGCTGGAGGAACCTACAGTCAGGAATTTTTCTGTTCCTGGGAAACGATGCAATGCTGACAGACTTGTCTACTTTTTCTTTTGGGAAAAAAAACAAACAAACAAACAAACAGAAAATTTTCACTCAACATAAGGTCGTCATTATAATTAGCGTAGAATCTTTCATCGGACTTCCTAGCAACGGAAGTTCGTACTGCAGAGCTGTCGTGCAGCGCCACTAAACTGAATCCGTAATCTCCTCCTCGCCCGTATATCAAATGTAAGCGACTGGTTGCGAAATAAGTTAACCTGACTGAAAGAACAAATTTAAACTTTCGGAACTCTCAGTAACGTATTATTATTACTATTATTATTATTATTATTATTATTATTATTATTATTATTGCTTGCTGCGATTCGCAAGTGCATATAAAAACGGGGGTACATGTAGTAGTCTTTTTCTCTCCTCTCCAGGAGAAAACAACATCCGCATGCGTGTACCACACACACACACACGTCTTTTTAACAGCAGCAGATCTAGGTTCCAGCCAGCCAGCCGTGTTCTGGTCACACCATGGGTACGACAATCTGGTCTTATTTTCTGCTTCATAACCTTATTACTACAATACACTTGGTTACACACCCGCAAATATTTCGATTTTTCCGTTATATAAAACGTGGGGAGTGGGGAAACAAGCAAACCCTAATTAAAATTGCGCGTCTAGTACTCGATCGATAATTAAATATTTATTGCCTAGAACGACTAGTGATGAGTAAACCACAAAAAACAACAATATATGTGTGTGTGTGGTGTGTAAAAGCCAGCCAGGGTTAACCGTATAGAAACTCCGGAATATGTCGGGCTTCAACGTTAATCAAAACTTTTCATACTGTTTATCTATTTATGAAAATTGTTTAAGGTACGACCTGGTCATACGGCAAAAATCAATTCCGGATGGGCTAAGATAACCTTCGCTATTTCCTGGTCGTGTTACACTGACGACGACGAGGAGGACGACCAACATAAGCAGAAATCCTGGCAGCCATTTTGAATTCCACATACCTTGATCGCCGAATTCAGGTGCGTTTTCTCCTATGGAACCAAAATCCAGATCTTCTGGGCTGCTAGATTTCATGAATTTGCAGCTTTGAGCAAAAATTAGTCAAGTTTTCCTTACGAGGAATTCTTAAAGAAATGTTTATTTGTCGTAAAATGGTAAACACTATCCTTTCAGATACAAATAATCCAGTGAATAAATTACCGTCTGCTATTGGGTTTTCAGGAGGAGGCGGATTCATTGATTGGCGGAGATATGGCCAATCAGAATGAGGCGGAAGAGGGCGCTGTGTCAAATATCCTGGTCGGAGTTCAGAACGTGAGTCGTTGAAATGAATTTCTGTAAAAGTATGTTCTTAATAATTCTTGTTGGTCAGTAGTCTGTTTCTGATATACAACCTTGCTCGGGCAAACGCAACGGACCCAAATCAAGTTAGGGAGAATACTCTGATGTTTTCGTAATAGTTTCAATTTTTACTGGCTCAATAATCTCATCGTCAGGTATGAAAACAAACAGTACAAAGTCCTCCTCCTCCTTCCCCTCTCTCTCTCTCCCCCCTCCCTTTCTCTCTTCTTCTCTCTCTCTCTCATAACTTACCTTTCTCTCTCTCTCTCATAACTTACCTTTCTCTCTCTCTCTCATAACTTACCTTCTCTCTCTCTCTCATAACTTACCTTTCTCTCTCTCTCTCATAACTTACCTTTCTCTCTCTCTCTCATAACTTACCTTTCTCTCTCTCTCTCATAACTTACCTTTTATTCCCTTTTGTAAGTATTATAGTCTAGTATTATGAAATAAAGAAGGTCTCGAGCTTTTGACAACACGAACTTACCAAGTCTCAATCAAAATCAAAGCAATCATCAGATTCTAGCTAGTCTATTCGATGGGTATAATGATGAGAGAGAGAGATTTTTTTAAAAATAAACGTTATCCTAGCACTTGAAGCGAAATGTACAATGAAACTCACCTCGCGGCTGACAGGGTTTTCTGACTTGGCCTTGTGGTCATAAGGTTTGTATCTACTGGGGAGGTTCAAATGAAACCCTGCTGGATACCATCACGGCGATGTTGCTTCATTTGAACGTCCCTGGTATATTCACAGATGCGTATCCAATTTGAAAAAAAAAGAAAAAACAAAAAAAAACCCTGAGAACTGGGGATTGTAATAAAATTGTTTCTTTCACTGGAAAATCTTCATAAATGCCTCTTTGGAAACTTAGAAACAACACTTTTAACAACTTATTCTAAGTAAGCATGATAGACTATTGAAAAAACTTTGTACAAATATTCAATAGTTTTTCTTTTTTTGCCAGAAGTTTAAAAAATATGCAAATGCAGAATTTCTTAGGCACTTTTAGTTAATTGTACCAAATACATACTGTGTCATCTAAATATGCTGATACATTAAGTAGAAAATTTTTCAAATTAACATTCAAATGGGACACCATACTTTTTTCTTCAACCATAATTTTGACAGAAAAGCATTTTTATTTATTTCTTTTGAATACATCTCACTTTTATCTAAATATTACTAGTCAGAAACGCACTCTGCCTTAACCTGGAGTTAAGGTTTTTCCATTTCGATGAGCATGACACCCATGGGTTTGTATGGCTATCCCCTTAGCTGGGGGAGCGATCACAAGCATGATCTCTGGCCTCAAGTTTGGGATCGTAATATTGCTGGAGCACATCACACTCAAGGGCTTCAGCCCCACCCAAAACCATGTGTCTATTTCAGTAACCAATTCCCTTCCCAAAGGAAAAAAAGTGTATCCACTAAAGCACTTTTCCTACACTAGCACCACAAACACAAAAAACGTTTATCTAAAATTGTTGCAACATTTGATCAAAATCAACAAGACAGCATCAATGGATCGTAGGTTCGAGACCATATTCCACCACTGAAATATGTCAGCTACAAATAAACTCAATGTTTGCACACATGGAAACAGAATGATCACGAAAACAAAGTTTTTTACAAATGAGTAGTTGAGAAATGCTTGAAATAGCGTTTGTACATATGCATGTAGGCAGTGTTGGACTGGGTCTAAAACTTCTACCAGGAAAACTTGTAAAAGGGCTCATGACACATGGCTGGAGCTAAAAAAATGCAGAAAAACGAATAGGAATGGCTTGCCTGTGTTTACAGGTTCCTGGACCCAGCAACAGTTGATGTTGCAACCAGCACTACCAATACAGTAGCGTCAGGTTGGTGTGGCACCCCAGGAAATTTGAAATTATGTCCGAATTATCGAAGGAACATTTCTTATAATGCTTAATATCTCATAAACCAAAACAAAATTTTAAAAAATCCTTAAAAATGAAAAAAACAAGGAATTGAGGATATCTATTATCTACCAAAAGAAATTATACAATCAAAGAAGCCTTATTTAAATCTCAGGATCTATACAATATTTTTCTTTTTTTTCCATTTTTTTTCTTTTTTTCCGTTATTGATAGACTATCACTTTGGGGCCCACCAGGAAATTTTCTGGTATCCCGGTAGACCAGTCCACCACTGCATGTAGGTATGCACAAAAATCTGTAATATTGGAGTTTAGGATAGATTTTATTAAAATTATAGGAAGTTATATAAACGGATATTACCATTAGATGTTTTCAATCCATTGCTTTAAAGTCTAATGTAGGAAACATTAAATATATGCACTGACATAAACATAACATCCCATTTAAAAATCACATTATATGTGAAAACATTAATTTTGCTCCATTTTAATTTATAGGTATGAAAATGTGGATACATGATAGCAGAATATCAGTTGGCAATAAAGTCCAAAAATTGTAATATGCTGATATATTTCACATGACCACAATCTTTATGATAGATCATTTGGAAAATGATGTTAGTTGCTTTTTGCTCCATAGAGTAAACTTGTGGAAAATACTTTAGGCTAAGAGTCAGCAAGCCAAACACAGCAATATCAGAACTTCAACAGAAAAATAACTCTATATGATATTGAACTAAAATACAAGTCCTAAATGGACACTTTTGCCTTCATGCTATCCTATTTTTGAGTATATCACACATCATAACTATGTCTGAGTTTGACAAAATGAGTTGGTATGCTTCTTCACTTGTTAGATTTTTGGCATGCAGATGATAAGAGCATGTTGAAAACCATCCATGAATTCATTTTCCATCAGAGCACATTGAAGTATTGGATCAAACAAGAATCCAAACTATGTGCAGGCTAACAAGGATAAAGCTAAGCATGCAAAGTACAAACACTGACCAAAAAGAAAAGTTAGTGCACCATACATACAGTCTAAAGTCCATATTTCTGGAAATTAAAGAAAAATTAAATTACTCTATTTATTACTCCAGGTGTAATCCATTTCCAGAAAAGTAACATTACTCCTTGAGTAAAAAGTGGGGTATCATGGTACCTTCAACCAGTTATGTCAGCAGTGAGTCCAGCAAAGGTCATTCCCATTGAACAAATGCTTATGATGACGTAAATCATCAGAGGAATGATTCTGGAGAACATTGTAGTCACTGCTCCAAGGTACTTGGATATTCAGACAAACAATCAGAAACTGGTTTTATCATATAGAATTACATGCCAGATGTTCATTTGCTTTTCTCTCTGAGTAACCATCATCACTAAGCTAGATTAGTCTGGGCAAAGTGTAGTTGCTAACTGATGGAAAAAGACCTAATAGCAGCTAGTGATGTTTTCTATGGCAGTGTGGGAAGACTACTATGCTCTGCCAATGTTATGGTGGTAAAAAAAATTGTACTGGTGTGAGAAGGGATAAAGGTTAGCAGATGATCTTGCTTATTTAACAGAATGTCTGGCTACATAGAATTTGGGTTGTCACTATATTTCTTAATGCCAGCAACATTACTGCACTGGATTGCCTAGCTTGTCCCTCTTTAAGCATTTCTAGGATATGCTTTCTAGACATGTAAGGCTCACACTCAGAAATCTATCTCTATTGAATCTACTTAATCTGAAGTACCAGATGGCATTACCAAATATTTTATTTCAAGCACATGCATTTGATGTGCTAACTATATACAGTCTCAAGGTAATTATTCAATACTGACTATGCCAATCATTGTGTGACTTTTGATCTTTGAGCCACCTGTAAAATTATGAAGGAAATCTCTTGACTAAGGGATAAATTGCTTTCTGTAATTTCCAGTCTCTCTCTCTCCACAATCGGAAGTAAATATATGATGTTAAAGTTGCAATACCACTAGTTTTTGGGGATGCTTTTTGTGTGTAAATGCCTTGTATATGTAATGTTTAGATTTTTATTTTTTAAAATGTATGAAAATATTAGCCTAAGAAATCTTGTGAATTTAGTAAATTAATTTTAAGATTTTTCTGAAATGACAAAGGTTCTGAAGAAATCCACTCCAGAATGTATTTATGTTATGGATGTTTGTGCATGCTTGCCTTCAAGAAACCAAAGTGAACTGGTGCTAGGAGCTGCATCAGGATAATTAATCTTAATAAAGTTATGCAAATAAAACAAATTCTTCAAAAAACATCTAATTAGTTATTTTTGTATTTAGGTTGCATGTCTTTTGCACCCATAAAATTTAGATATTAAAGCAGATTTCACTGACTAATAAAATTTGAACATTGTACATCAGCTTTAATTTCTCATAAAATAACATTCAGAATTTTACTGCATGAATAGATAATTTTTTTCTTGATCTTTCATAAATTTCTTCATTCATTCATTCCTTTTACTTTTTTATTGTTTTTAAATGAGATGGATTAATGAAAGAGTCAATGGAAAAGAAAAATAATTTTATAGCTATACAGGTTAGAGTAGTCTCTAAATTTCAGGGAGAAAAGTTAGGGTTAAGCCATATTACTAGATTTTGATTTTGATTATTTTTTTTTACTTTTTATATACTATAGTATACTTGAATTCTCACAACTGAATAATCAGTAGAGATAGATGAGTATAGTCTAACCTGTTTTGAAGGACTGTCTCTTCCAGCTGCCTTGAGATTGGTTTTGGGTCACTCAATCAAGCAATCTCAAGTCAGATTACCATTAACATTTCATCTGCATGAATGCATTGATTTTGCTAGATATATTTGTTAGCAGAAAGGAAGAAAAAGGACATTTTATAAGTGAAGCCTAACTATCTTTCTGTTTTTAAGCCTGATGATAAAAGGAATTTTCTGAATGTAGGTATTTATTAAATATTGATTTTGAGAAGAACGTGTCAGATATGTCATGAACCAGACAGAAAAAATATATTCCTGGAAAATGCAGGTGCACACAGACCAATCAATTTAGCAAGAACCATTCAGATAATAATAATTAAAAAATGAAAGCTGGGCCTTTTAATTAACTTGTTTGCTTGTTTTTAAATCTCCAACAAAATTAGTATTTTTCTCATGTTTGGTTAACAGTGCAACAGCTTAACCAAAAACTTGTGGAATGGGCTGGGTCTCAGTGACTTTTGCTTAACTAAACTTTGTTAACTCCCAGCCCTGAGGCAGGTATTAAAATTTTCTGGGGATTTTTAGCCTTAAGAAGTTGTCTAGCTACTTTTAAATGAGCTATTTAGCTTATTAAAAATCTGTTTTAAATAACCCATGCAATTATAAGGGTTTGGTATGTAGCAGTAACGAAATTAAGGTTTTTTATGTTGTTTTGAAAGTGTATACAATAGCAAATCAAGTAATAATTATTTTGTTAATTTACAGGGTGTTCCAAAAGTCTTGGGCACATTTGAAGTCCCCATATCTATTTAACTATGAATGGTAGTAAGATAAAAGTTGTGTCATTTTAAAGCTAATTACATTAATTTTTTTGTAAGGCTATTGATTTTTTTAATTTCTTTTCAGATATTAAGATTTTTTTAGATTAAGATTTTTTTAGATATCTTTTCAGATTTTTTAGTTAATGGATAAATTGAGTGAGAAAGAGTCTGGTGACTTCATTTTCCAACAGGATGGAGCGCCACCACACTGGAGCCTCAGGGTTAGACAGTTTCTGAACATAAAACTGCCAGACAGATGGATTGGAAGGTCTGGGCAGAATGATCACGATCTCATGTCCTGGCCACCCAGATCTCCAGATCTCACACCATGCGATTTCTTTTTGTGGGGATTTGTGAAAGGATTGGTATATGTGCCCCCTATTCCCAGAGACGTGGATGAGCTGAAGGCACGAATAACAGAAGCTGTTTCAACCATTGACAATGCAATGCTGGGATGCGCTTGGCAAGAATTGGACTATAAGCTTGATGTGTGTCGTGTGACCAATGGTGCTCACATTGAACATCTTTGAACATTCCATGTAAAAATTGAGATTACAAGCTTTCTGAATTTACCAGATGCGTTTTTATATCCTTAATAGTTTCCGAGATATTCATTGTCAAAATGTTCCCAAGACTTTTGGAACACCCTGTAGTATTTAATTCACAATAGCATGTGTCCTTGTGAATTTTATATACTTCTGTTATTTAAAAAAAACAAATATTGTTGTTATTTTCAATCAAAAAATTTGAAACTTTCTGTAATACCTAATTTTATTATCAGAAAGTAATCAGGAGTTTACTTTAAAAGTGGGCTTTGTGTGTTAGGATTCATTGAAATATTCTGGCATGTGCAGCAGTCTGACCTTTAACATTTTGCCAGATCTTTGTTTGTCGTTGATAAATAAACTTGTGAAGGCTGTATATCCAGGTACTTGTCAGTATTTGATGTTGGAGAGTAATTGTTAGATAAAACAAAGCCATGTGTGGCTATTCAAGTTCCAAAAATTTCATGTTGCTACCTACTATTTATCTGTTTTTTCTACTGAGATACTTATTAACACTTAATTTCTTGCTGCCTAACATGTTATGTTATATCAGTTACATTACAATCTGAAACTATGTGATCATAAATATTTGCCTGATTAAAAAATATCTAGCTTTATTCATTCATTCTTCTTTCTTGACCTTTTCCCTTGTTTGGGCTCAGAATCTGTTTCCTAACTTTCTTACCTACTCACTCACACACAATCAAGGAAATAACTTTTAAAATCTTTAAGAACATAAAAATTCTTTCATTTTAAAATTTTTACATAATAAAGTTAGTACATACTGCTAGATCTAGTATTGGGTAACTAATTCCAGAATTCTTTAAAGCAATTTCTAAAGAATTCTAATTAACAATTAAGTTTCTTTTTTTTTTAAACTTGGAAGCAAATACTCTAAATTTTGAACTCTTAGCATACAGCTTATCTGAGTTTTTGAATGGAAAGGATACATAGAATAATATTTCAGACTGGCCAGCAGCCTCAACAATCAATACTATTGCCATGGTAGAGAGACTAAATTGACTTGGGTCAAAGTGCTAAAAATTAAAACCGAGCAGATAAGTTATTTAGTAAGTATTAATTGCTTACAACAGTTTATGGAATGTGTTAAAGCATCCTTACTTATTGGGTATTAGAGAAATATATACATAAAACGTTTAGCCTCAGAATGAAAGAAACTTTATGAGAGAAGAATTTGAAATGGTTACCCACTTCAAGAAAAATGAAGATTTGAACTTTAAAACTTTTTGTTTGTCTTTTTCATTATATTGTATTTGATTTAGATGTAATTTAGATTTTAGATTGACAGCCTTGCCACACCCTTGCAATTTTGTTTCTGGTTTCTACTAATTTACTGTATCTTACTGTGGTAAAACGTCTGACAATTGGCATTCACACTACAAAACTTGCATTTTGTTCTAATATTTTTACATTAAAATACTGGTGAAGATCTTAAATGATTCCAGTTACAATTTTCATTTTTCAAGCTGTAAGTACTCGGACCATTAACTAGGAAACTAATCTTTGCCATCTTTATTTTATTATATTTTGAAATTCCAAATTATCATCAAAGTTGCTTTATTTATTGACCCAACATGTTGCTATCTTTACACACAAACCAGTTTTGGGAAAACAGTTATCTTATGTTTTAAATTTAAGAAAAAAACTTAATTCAACACTTAAAAGTATGCTTGTGTGTGTTTGGTGCTTTGCATTTCTAGTTTAAGATCAACTTTCCACAAAAAAATAAGCATAGTTCATTGCCAAACCATTCCTCTCAGAAGTATTTCAGACCACATTTACCTAAAAATTAACACTTGCATTTTTAAACTGTTTATTTTTTTATGCCAGAGGAATTATTTAACAACGATAGTTGCTTTCATTAATCTTTTGATTTTCAGAGTTTAATTGGTCATTTCTGGATTTTTGTTGTTTGTTTGTTGAAAGAAATTATTGTATAAAGTTTATTTATAAGAATAAATTAATATTGTTAATTATTTTGCATAGCTCTTCTTGGATTAAAGATTTTTTCCATTTTTTCTTTTAAATTTCAAGATTTAATCGGTTTGAAATTTTGAAGAAGTAAAAACTAGTTTTGACAACTATATATATGTCAAGTAACTCAGCTTGTTGTTTATTGATATGTCTGCCAAAGCAAACAAATCTTTTGACACATTTTTAAGACAGCTCTTCTAACCCTGGAGCTATTTTTTTGTTTCATTACATCCTGGAAAACCACTGGTACAGGTGAGGTGAACCAATGAACTCCTAATATACCAGGTAAGATATTTCTTAAGCAATGTAAACATTTTAATACTGACATGCTGACAAAACATATTACAGAACTTTTTTTTTTGAAAATTGTTGGGAAAATTTCAGCACGGAATTAAGTAGGTACTGTAACTAAGCTTGTATGCAATGCAAAGGTTGGTTTTGAAACAGTCAGGTATTAAATGTGTGGAGATTAGCCTTCCCCATCCCTTGTTTATGGTGGTTTATTTTTATTGATTCATGATTTGCAATTTGTTTCAAAGTACTTTAAGCACTCATCTGCATAAACTGCAATCTCGGTCACTATAACCACACCTTGCATGCCTATAATTTTAATGTAACATCTAAAGTAACTTCTTTAAAAATCTAAATAGTTTATATTGATAAATAGTAAAAACTATGTAGGTCCTTTACACAATTGATTTTTTTGTCATCAGGGATTTGTAATAATAATAATTGCATATTTATTAAAAGTTACATAGTGTTATATACACAAAAACCAACAGCCCCACCTACTATTTTTTTGTTTTTAGTTAAAAATTTATGACTTGTGGTTTTAATTGAAAAGCAACAGAATTACAGTAGCTGGAGGTATGGAAGTGCTGAAGAAGAGAGAAAGGGAGACTGAAGTTTAAACTTTCTTTCCTTATCTGTGTTAAAAAGTAGCTATATTAATCATCCACTTAGTCTAGTCAATTTTACATTAGTTTTTAGTTAATAGATTTTGGCATTAAGATGTTGATTTAATATAGTTTTTTTATGAAATCAGGCAAATCTTTAGTTTCCAGGTAACTTTATTATAATCACCCATTGTTCGTGTGCATTTGAAATTTAATCAGTCTTATTTGCATATTTAAAATGTGTACAAACAAGTAAATTTACTTGGAAGACTTTTCACTGTGGCTTGTTTTTGCCAATCATTGATAAGAAGCCCAGTCATGTGCAATTTTGAGCTGACTCTGCTGGGAGTTGTTGACAGTCACAGTCCCAGACCTGTTAACAGCTAGTGAATTTACAAAAACTATTTAAGGACTTTAGCATTTGAAGTGCTGATGGAGAACTGTAGTAGTGAGTGGTGTGGAGTGACAAGCCAAACAGAAGTTCAACAAGTACTGCATAATTTCTACCGTATATTTTAATATCTGTGCATGACTTCCTTATGAATTATTAGTTTTAAATTCAATTTACCCTAGAAAATTATTTAAGATTACATATATCTGTTATCTAAAAATGGAATATTATGATGTTCTGAAATTGTTTCTATCAAAATTTAAATTTCTCTTAATCCTTTAATTAAACAGAATTTCTTTTAATTAAAAAAAACAAGTGAAATAAATATATCTTCATCCCTCCCTAATTTTTCATTTAATACGAGCAGGCTATTTACAGAAACTTAGCATTTTAAGTCTAAGTAGTTTGTGTGGTATGGTTTACCGGGCTGATCTTTCATCTTTGTTGTAAAGGATAGAATGCTGCTGCTATTAAATGTTTTGATGGTTTCAGCTTGTTTCCACACCTAGTCTGTGAGTGATGCTATCATTGTAATCACTGAAATTTAGTACATGGTTTTATGTTGTTGAGAATATTTTCCAAACTCCTGTTTGAGAATTTGTAATTCACTGAAAATTAACTTAAACTCAGTTAATATAGATTTACTAAACTTCATAGTGTTAAAAAGTTACAATGCTTTTTTAAGTATATATTTTTTTCAAATGCCTATTGTATAAATAAGTTACAGTAAATGAATGAGTCATGTTATTAAAATAGCAACAAAAAAATATGAAATGTATTTTTATTAACCTAGATTTCAACCTTTGTGTATTTTGATAATTTTTCTAATCATACATTTATGGATTGAACGAAAACACTGATAAAACTGGATGTTAACAAACTTATTTTGTACCTGAAATAACCAAAAATTAATTTGCAGTAAATCCAAAAGCTGTTACAAAAATTGTAGTTGACAAGTAGACTAGATAAATAAATATGATTAGATGTAAAAATAATGTATAAGTATACCAGTCACTCCAAAAATCAAAATAGTTTATCACAGTGGGCTATTCAAACATATAGACATATATAATGAATACAATTAGAGCACTTAGCTTTATTAAAAGATGGTTTTTGTGTTTGGCTGTTTGAGAAAATACTTAAATTTGTTGTGCCCTATTATCTGTGTGATGCCTGGAGAGTAGGTGTTTGTACTTGCCAATACAAATACCTCTTTAAAGGAGTGTGACAATCACAAGCACCACCTCCAGGATGCCAGTGGTACTGACATCATGGTAAATACCAGATAAGGTGGCCCCTGGTACAAATGCTGCTCCTTACCCAATTGGCCCTTGCTGTGCTATTTTATTACTGAGCTGACCATATATAAGGAAAGTTCTAGTAGAAATTAGTTTGAGATTTTGTGAATATTGCTCTTTATTTTAAGTTTCTTAAATCAACAAAGTGCCCTTTTTAAGTTAAAAAAGATGTTCATAAATGTATTTTATTTTGCAAAGTTCACTGATTTTTAAAATTGTACTATAATTTGAAAATGATATCTTGGTCCATGTGTGGTTATTAATAATTAATGTAAATTCAAATCATTCCTATCACGAAATGTGATAAGGATTGTTTTAAGCTCTTATTTTTTATAATAAGTTTGAATGGGTTTTCTTTATTATTTCTAATATTATGTTTACTCTTACTGCATTCTGGAAAACCCCTTCAATCCAACATCTGTTGGGGTATAAAGCAGAGCAAGGTAGAAATTGAGCTTTAGCACATCTGGCAACAAGGAAGCAATCCATGAAGCCTAAAAATAAAAGATTCTAATGAAAACATTTTTTGTGACAAAAATTTGAAAATACATTGTTTTAGTATCTACGGATTTTCTAGCAGTCATACAACTATAGGCACTAATAAGTTTATTTAGTTAAGAAATATTAAATATTTATAAGTAATTTGCCATCAGTGTTTGCATATATGTTTTGATATTTTAAACATGAAACATTTTAGAAGTTTTTCTGTGAACAATGTTATTAAACATTTGTTGTCCTTTTTCTTAAAGTTTTTATTTGTAAAATCCTCAGCTTATGTTTATCTAGTTCTTGGAATTCCATTAAACTGCTTCTGTATTATGAATTTGTCTTAATGAGTAAAATGTTAATATAAAATTTGAGAAAAAACTCCTCTACGACCAGTGGCATATTATATGTAATATGAAAAGTTCCTGTTTAGGTGGAAGTTGCAAAACAAGTTACTTTAGCAGTCTTTAAATGGCATTCATATTGCAAGTAACTTCCAGTTAAACAGTAGCGGCTGGTGGTCCAGTGTTTAGGCTCTGGATTGCCTGGGTTGAAGGACCTCAGTTCGACTTAAACCCCCTGGCATGGTTTCTTCTCATTCTTTCACATCGATCCCTTGTGTGGGTTTCCTTCGGGCACTCTAGTTTATCCCGCATATAAAAGGGATCTCCCTACCAAGAAAATATGTTCAAGTAGTGGCACAGTGCTCCTTGCCAGGGCAGTGTCCCTTGTAGAGAAATTATTAGATTTAAAAAAAAAAAAAATGTATAGTAATAAAATGAACTTAGACCGTTTCATCAGCTGGAGTGTGTGTATGTATAGAAATAGTTAAACGATTTTATCAGATTTAGATTTGACTTGAATTATTTTAAAACTATCAAATATGAAAATCCAGATTTTATTAGCATCATGTTTGTAAAATATTTTTTTTAAATATTCCAAAAAAACAGGATAACAAGAATTTAAAAAACACACCAACTTTTATGTATTGACAAGTGATTATTTTATAGTTTACTTATTTTATGTCATAGATGTTATCAAAACAATGTAGCACTGGTGATGTAGCTAATAATGATAGAATTGTAAACGTTTTTTACCGTGTTTGTATTTTTTGGTGTTAAATAAACAACTGTCATAATGCAGGTGGTATATAAATCATCTTTCCTTATTTGAGATATCACTAGCTGAAAGCAAAACGATCATGTATACTGTTGAAAGCATTATTGTTTATGTGTATGCTTATATATAAATTAAACCTTATTGTTATAAAATATATAATTGATTATACATAATTTGAATTGCAAATGCAATGTATGTCACTTGAGAGTTCTTAAATGTTTAGAGAAATTTTGTTAATTTATCCCTTTTGAGTATTTTTGCAAATAATGTGTAGTTGACAAATAAGTATGTTGATATCAGTCTGGCATGCTGGCCCTATATACAACTCCCTGGGCTTAGTGCAGTCACTGGTTATTTTTTTACTCAAGCTCTGGCATATGAAATATCTTGGAAGGATGAACATTGAAACATCTGGAAACAACCTCTGGGCTAACTTACCAGCAAATAGAATGTTAGTGCAATGAGCCAAAATTTCCTTGTTCTCTGATTTTGTGTTATCTATTGAATACACATCTATTATGATTTTGACATTTTTTCATGTATATTCATGTAACACATGGGAAACTTCATTTCAGTGGACTACAATATGGTTACTTTTGACTCATTGCATTTGCATTTTAGTCTAAATATCTGTACATTTATGAATAGCTTTTTCAGAACTCCTTGTTTATAAATAGTCCTCATTTTGATCTTATTACATATATAAATATATACTGTTCTACTTTCAACTATTATTAATATATGATATATAATATAACATGAAATTAACATTTGGTTATCGTGGGAGTGGATGAATTTTTAGAAGGGTAAAATAATATATTGGCCTTTAACCATTCTGAGATGTGATTGAAGATTTAGGAGATATTGAACCAGAAAAATGAGAATCTGATTATAAGTTATCAAATTCTTTTTTTTTTCCCTTATCAGAAACTGAAGATCGTTAAGAGATTGTCATAGCTGGATAGTTGGTATCTTGTCTCTTCAACCTTAACTGTTGACAGTTTATTGCAGAAATAAATCTGCATTATTTTCTAGAAAAGAAACTACTTATGGCTACATATGTAAACAATGCATCTGGAACAATAAATGTTGTTGTTGTTATTTCTTATCTGGGTACTCATTTTAATAATGGTAAGTTTAGAAGGGGTTTTATATTGAAAGTGGCAATGATGCTTGTTCTGCGTGACTTAGGTTTTCATTACAAGCCATCAGCTTTATGCTTCTCTCTTATCTTCACTCTACATATTTTTCAGCTCTGTATATATAGAAATAAGCTGGACAAAAAATTCCAAAAAAAAAAATATTTCTAAATCATAAAAGAATTTTAATAATTACTTTCTGTGTTTGATATGTGAGAGTGAGAGAGAGAGAGATTGTGATTGAGCCCTACTTATGGTTAAGATGTAAATAAATATTTTTTTTATCAGAAGTTAGTATTTCTTGTAGTTCAGTTATGGATGGTATGCTAAATAACATTTGTTTGTTTAAAAAAAATCATATTTACAGGTGTCTATCCTTTTGATTTCATGCTGAATAACTGAATTGTTTTCTTTCTTTGGATTAACAGCATTAATAAATCACATAGCATTTCTTACTTAGCTTACTCCATATAGATCCATTGTTTTATTTTAATGTCTTCAAGTTTTTATTTGTTCTGGAAAGTAAGAGCTAGCTTATTTCTGAAATAAAACTACCGCAAAAATATTACTTGTCAAAAACAGTTTGCATTAAGTTGTGATTGTAAACATGATAATTAACGATTAAAAAATAAGGATATTGATTTTGTGCTGACTAACAATGAATATTTGCATTGATTTATGTTACAGATGACATTTTTGGTAAGGTTTTGTTCATAGCTGATTATATAAATCAGGTAAGTATTTATGAATTTAATTGCTCTTTGATGGTCATCATAAACTTATAAGAACCACAGTAAATCACTGTTTATATTTCTTAAGAAGTTCTCTTGATGATTTTGGCAGTAAGATATTTAAATAAACTAGAACTTTGAAAGCAGCATTTACACTTTGAAATGATTAGGTTGCTAGCTTTTAGTTCATATTAAAGTAAATGGTGATGCTTCTAGTGAGATGTATTTTGTAAATGTGTTGCCATCTTTTTGCACAAACACGCCTCTACAAAGTGCTTTAACATGGCCAAAATAATTAAACATCAGGCTAACTTAGTTTTGATTAAAAAATATAGTATTGGTGAGACCATCTAATGACACTTTGTACCATAATGTTTGAAAATGCAAGTTGAAACTGTTGAAAAGCATCAGGATCTTGCTAGAAGACAGTATGGTAGATTCTGGTTTAAAATGTGTGTAGATCTGTAGCTAGTTCATTTAGCACTTCAAAGGGAAAATGTCATTACCAACTACAGTATTACACATCCTTAATATACACAAATTTGAAGTTACACTATTATTTTTTTTATACCAAATATTTCTTATGCACAACTTCCTCCTCCTACCATATAAGTTCAACAGTGACTGATGAAGATGGACACAGCCTGTTTATCTTTGCAAATGTTCTGTGCAGCATAATAAAAAAAACATTGTACTCTATGGTGGATATCTAACCTTTTTGCATAATTAATATTTATCAATAATATGACCAAAATTATTTGTATTTTTATATTTGCCAATACCTTTATAAGCTTTTGCATCTGGCAACTATGTTAGTGTTGACAGACAAGAGTGAGCCTGTCACTGTAAAGAATATATAAGAATACACAATTTATACTGAGTGAATGAGTGTTTGGGAGAAATTTAGCAAGTAATTGGCAGCAGCCTTTTAAGCAACAACATTTGTTGAAGCAATCTACTTTAATGCAGTTTTTCAAGACTACTCCAGCTCTGTGTGGATCTTACTGATGACCTTGACTGCACTCCACATTCACCTCAGAATTGATCATTGTGTTCTTTAGCTAAAGGATTGTTTTCCTATGCTCATTTTCTTATTAATCTATTTATTAAAGTGTTCTTTTAGCTAAATGATTGTGTTTTAAGCTTGTTTTTACTAAATAAACAATGGATAAATGTTATCTTTGTTACTGGGTTGATGTTACCTTGTGGATAGAGGTCTTATGTGTAAATTTATCTTAATAAACAAAGAATACAAATGATTAAATGTTTAGCTGCCAGCCTTTATTATTTGTGTATTTTTTTAGTTGCCTAGTTATTGTACAGGATTAGAATGAGAGGGAAAAAAGTTTTTATTGTACTCCATTAGTGGCACAGCAGGCAAACTGGGATGATGTGTCTTGAGTCTGCTCGACCATGGTTTTCTTCGCATCTAACAGTATGGAACATTATTACCCCCTGTTACTGTGTAATAATAGATTTGAAGTACATGGATTTGATTTGCATGCCATTTTCTAGAAATGCATCCCCTGTGTAAATCAAGGGAGTTCTGTATTTAATTTAATAAATCCGTATATCTAACTACTATGGACATTCAAATAAAACTCAGCTAGAATCACCATAATGATATCTGGCCAGGTTTTATTTGAACATACCTAGTAAATACTTCTCTTTACTATTCACTGTAAATAAAGAGGAATGAGTGAAGATAATATCATTACCATCATTTTGAGAAAGATTCTGTTTTGATAATTAGTAGTATGTAATAAATAGATTTTCATTAGAGATATCACTATCTTTATTGTAGGATTTGATAGCAGAGTTGATATTGTTTTTCTCTCTTATATTCAGATGAATTTTTCCTTAAAAGTGTTTTGTTATGAAGTTTTATCAACTGCACAGTGAGCCAAGTTTCAGTCTGGTGGAACTGAGAAACTGGAAAGTATCTGGTTATTTGTAGGTGTGTGAGGTGTTACATGAGATGTGTAAGATTCATTAGATGTTTAAAATCTTTTTTAATTACAGAAATATTTTTTTAAAATCATAGTAAATGATAAATTTTCATACAAAACCCCCAAAAATTAGATCTACAAATATAAAAATTATTAAATTTTAAATTTTTAAAAATTTTAATGTGTACCCCTTTAAACGTTCTTTACTGGAAAGTATGTATTACAAAAGAGAGCAAATAAAAATATTTTTTTAATACTTACAGGAAGGATTAACATAAACATGAGCAGAAATTCCTGAAGTCGTTAATTATCATTTATTACTTCAGTGAAAAATAATGGAAATATCTAATTTTAGTTTGAACATAACATCTCACTGAAGGGTAGTTACAGCAGATATTGAAAGCCATAAATGGAGTAACTGTTTGACTATTTATCAGAAGCTATTGGAATATGTAAGAAAACTCTTGTTAAATGGCAAAAACATTTTCATGTGAGAATCTGTCCAGTTTTATAATGTATCCATCAAGTAATTTTTTGCTAAATACAGATGTGTGTCACGAAACTGTTTGTTTTTGTCTGCACTCGGTAGCTTTAATCAGTGGGGTCAAGGTTTTCTTCCATACACTTGCTTACCTGGTTATTAGATGTCTGAAATTGCTTAAATAATAATAATTGTTCATTGTTTAACTGTTTTCTCAGAATAGTTTCATTACTGATTATCCAAGCCTACCTTAACCTTTATGTTGTTAGGCTACTGGAGTGCTACCTTTTTTATTTAGCTTACCGGGTTAGTGCCATACATTTAGGGGGGGCACCAGACAGCACTACACAATTATTACACTAAATAAGAGGCTATAAATTTAAAATTATCATTGAGGGCTTCAGTTAATAAGCTTTCTTTGGAGAAGATATAATTATAGCAAAAAGATCTGCTGGACACAAAACTAAGTATATCTTTCGTCAGTCGTCTTATGCACAGTTTTTCTTTTGTTAATTTTTTCAAGCTTTTATTAGTCATGTGCCACTTGTTTAAAAACTGATCAGAACTTAATTTCTTATCCAGATAACATTTATACAAGATACAAGACAGGACTCACCAGATTA
Organism: Nautilus pompilius; assembly: GCA_018389105.1. Lineage (NCBI taxonomy): Eukaryota > Metazoa > Mollusca > Cephalopoda > Nautilida > Nautilidae > Nautilus > Nautilus pompilius. The sequence continues at coordinate 3,673,709 of JACATO010000132.1, read as the reverse complement.
ATTTTCAAAATACTTGGTTACAATAATAATTGTAATTAGCAGCAATAATAAATACAAACTACTTTTGGTTAGAAAATCCACAAACAAAGAAGCAACATTACAAGGACAATGCTTGAGTGTTTGGAAGTAAATGTTCTGTTTAACTAAACATTTGTCCCAAAGTGTAATTCTTTCTTTCTTTTCTGAACTACAGTTATCCGTAGTCTGTCAAAAAAATGTTTTAACATCATGTGAAACATCCAGGTTCCTGTGAGGTTTTTTAGTCTAAAGGCAAGCAGGTCCATTTATCTCATAATATCTGCACCAGCTGATGGAGTGTTTTTGACACACAGACCATGGTGATATGTTCTATTTCAACTCAAAGGAAGGTCAGCAATACTGTCTTAGCCAGAGGTGTGTCTGAGAACTCAGGCTCTATGTTTTGTTTAATGCAATAATAAAAGCACTGTTTGTTCCTGTAACACTGGCCTTCCAGGGAAGTATCAAGGTGAACAAGTATAATACACATTTGTGAGTTATCCCTACATCAACATCTGCTTGGCTCAGTCTGCTTTTTAAACTGCTCTTGTTATTTTTAACCTGAATGTTAAGACATAGCAGTAGCATTTGTCATTGTTTATTTTAAAAAGACTCAGCTTGCATTGCTCATGTGGCCATATTTTATGACACTGGCATAACTGGATGGGCTGGTTACTGAGAAAGCTTTTATTTTGCCTGCTCTCTCTCTGGTTCCAAACTATATGTATGAGAATTCATTATATATTTGGCATGGTTGTTGCTGTAACAGTTTATTATATGTAGCTATCTCAAGCTCTTAGGATAACCATGTCTTTGAGATTTTCAAAATAATTAATGGTTTTGGGAGTATTGACAGGGATTGATTTTTTTGTTGGTATTTTACAGTTACTATTACAAAGGATGGTAACTACAAATTAATTAAGATTATGAAATGATTGGATATCAGAAACAATTTATTCAGTAATAGAATTGTTAAGCAAGTAGAATAAATTACTGATAGTAGTGATGGTATTGATCAATTTAAGAATGTGTTGATAGTCTTTTCTCTTTCCTGGGGGACCTTTGCATTAGGCTTGATGGTTTCCTGTCTCCTTGTACCTCCTAAACTAAGCTGCACTAAACCATTTGGTCTTATATGTGATTCTACTTTGATGAATCTTTACCCACAACCTATTGCAATGGCTTACATGTGGGTGCTAAAATATCCAATATTTATAAAAACCACGGAACTCTTAATGGCATTGTTGTTCTTTGTGGACTTTGCTTCAGAAGTAGTGGCATTTCACCAATTATTGCATGCAGATTGGAATTACTTAAAACAGAGGCAGGAAATATAATACCTGGTCATTGTGGGTGATTGTATTACTTTGTAAATGAAGCCAACCCTGTACCATTTTAATTTCATGTGTGCTTCCTGATGAAAATTAAATAAACTATTATAAACATGTTGGTTTATAGTGGCTACAGATTGAACTTGTTGTATTAAAGATATCGGCCATCTGTTAATTATCATCAAAGAGATAACTTCTGAAAGCAGAGAAGTAAAAAATTAAAATTATATTTTATGCAGATGATTTGGTTCCTAACCTATTGCACCATCATTCTAGCACACTTCTGGAATTCCTTGCTTAAAAGAGCTTGCCTCCACTTACTATGTGAAGAATGTTTGGCACCTGATCAATCCTAATTGCAGACATTAGTTTTTGAAACTTACTAAATATTTAGAAAACCAAACAGTTGTCATCTGAGAACTTGCTGGATCTCTTCATGAAGAAGTTAATGTTTCTAAAGAAAATATTTTTTCTAATTATTAATATTTTAAAATTGTCTCCCTTGTTGATATTGGCATACAATCTTGGTGAGGGAGCATAGTGCTGCCAAAGCTGGGCCCAATACTTCTGATTTCAGCAGAGAAATCTCTACTAGAACTCTTTCTTTCTTTACACATGGGAAAAACAGGAATCAAAGAAGAAGATACACCAGAGAGGTATGCCTAGTAGTCTAACCATTTCCATGCTTACAATAGATTTTAAAATTCCTTACTTTCTATTTGTGTTCTGATCTGTTGTGATACTTTAATCTACATTCCTTATTTATTTATATGTTTTTGTTGTTGACTTTCATTAGAGTTCATTGTACAATCCAGTGTTTTAAACCTGGTTTATCATGAAAACTGGTTTTTAAATTTAACTTTTCTGTCTATAAGCTGTATTTATAGCATGGAAAATTTCTGTTTGTAGTAAGATCCTCTAGGACAGGAAAATAAATTTTATAAATTAGTGATGACAGAATTGAGATTTAAATACAATATATATATAATATATATAAACAGTAGAATAAAATCATGTATCTGAATTGATCATATTACCAAGAAATCAAGCTATAATTTTAAATGTGAAAGATTTATGGACATAGGAGAACACGCGCAAACAAAGTTAAATAAACAGAATCAGTTTCTAAAGACTGAAACAAACTCAAACTGCTAACACCCTAGAGCTCTTGGATTCAGGCTTCAGATATCTTGCACTCATTCTTGCTTGACTAGAAAAAACTCTGCTGAAAAGTTTCACAATTAAAGTAGAATATTTTTACAAAAAGAAATAATGGTGTCTTTCCTTTCTTTCAAAATAACCTTGCTGTTTTCAACACAACTAATCCACATTAGTAGCATATGGGCCACAATAAACAAAGCCCAGATTTTTATATTTTATTGCAATATTAATTGGTATACACCAAACTGAGATTCTGTTTTTAACAAAAGAAAAAATAGACTTGCTGATTACTTTAAAATTTCTTGTCTTTTTATTATTATTATTATCCTTATTTTCATTAATGGCATTAAACCAACTTCATACTTATAACTAAGTGATAATTCTGAAATACAAAATTGCATGGTGAGTTCTGAATGAAATGGTTATCTTGACGTAGAAGATTTTCAAAGATCTAGCTTGGTTGCAGTGCTGCTAACTCTGGTTGAAAAAGCATCACACCTGTAATTAGATTAGATCATTCAGGAGCTTTCTCACTCACTCATCACCTGGTTGATTTATCCATATTTTATTTCTACCCTTAAAGAGAAAGGTAAAATGAGGGTAGTGATTTTCAATAAATTGTTATATATACCATAGCTACAAAGAAAAAAAAAAGTCAGCCTGCTGACTAAAATATGACATTTGTCAGTTTTTCTTTTTTTTATCAAAGCTTTAAGAAATTTGACCAGGAAAAAAATAAAACCACAGTCACTTAATTTTTAGAAAATTTTATAAACAAGCGATACTGGCAGATAATTTTTGCTTTTTTCTTTAAGCTAATAATTTTGCTCTATTACTAAACATAGAGAATTTTATATATATGAGGTCTGATCAAAATGTTCTGGGGCAAAATTTATTCAGACAAAACTAAAACACAAAACAGTTAATCAAATGTATCTACTCCAGAGTAGTCCCCTCCTGATTGGACACTGATTCCAGCGCTCCTGCCACTCGTTAGCATCTCTGGTACTCTTCTTTCGTGGTAACTTTCAGTTCCTGCATTGCATTTTGGATGATGGCAGTCGGGGGAATAGAAAAGGGTCATTCAGTGGCCAGAAACTCTCTTGTGGAGAGTGCTTTGTGGTGGCAGTTTTATTTGGTGGTCCTGAGACGCAGGTCAATGGAAGTGGCCTGGAAAACAGCAGTCAGGTGTATGACAATGCACCGTCACATTCAGCATCTTCCACAAGAATTTCTGACCATGCACAACATTCCACTGGTTCCTCGCCCACCATATTCACCAGATTTGGCACCAAAAGACTTTTATATTCCCCAGACTGAAATGCGCCCCCCAAAAGGGAACAAGATGAAAGCCATCTCAAAAGGAGAGTACCAGAGATGCTAACAAGTGGCAGGAGCGCTGGAATCACTGTGTTCAATCAGCGGGGGGGACTACTCTGAAGTGATTAATTTGATTAACTGTTTTGTGCTTCTGGAACTTTTTGATCAGACCTCGTATAAATGTGTGTGCACCAGACAATATAACCAGAGAGTGTTTTGAATACTTTAGTGGTAATGGTAGTCTGTCTTTCATTAATTAGATATCAGTCAAACTTGCTTATCATTTTTTATATATGTCTTTCAGAATTCCATCCTTTTATACAAATGTTGGTTAAATATGCAGATCTAGAAAGTGTTAACCAAGAAATTTGTGCCGCCGCCTCAAATCAGCTGCTGCTATTTTTTAAGACTTGAAATGCTTGATCATTTTGTGAGACAGTGAAATTGCAATAATATGAGTTATAGTAGAACAAATTTCCAGCTGTTTGATGGATTGTAATATTTATACAGGTTATATATAAGCTATTCTTTTTATTCTGACTTAACATTTTTCAAAATTACTTGTTGCTTTGAACCTCTCTCAGTAGTAAAGCCACTGCAGCATACAAAAAGTTTCTATGTAAGTTCTGGCTTAATGTCCAAGCAGTGGTTAACTTACCACAGCTTTGGCTGGTTTCTTACCAGTACGTAGTCTGTTCCATGATTGATAGCTAGGCATTGAAACAGTTGTTGATTAGCTGTTGTATACTGGTCTTGCTAATTGATTCTGGCCAGGACTAACTGTTATTTCACACCTAAGTAAAATGACATCTGTTGGTATATTTCTGTATTCTTTTATATTTCTCTCTCTTTGTTCATGTCCATTTTAGGAATGCCCTATTTATATATATCCTTTTTGCTTGGATCTGGCAAGTGAGAGTTGAGGCAGAAATAGTGCATTTTTAAATAGATTTGACTGGCAGTTTTCATTAGATGTTGCTATATATGTATATAAATAACGTGTATGTGTGTTTTAAAACATTCTATTTACTAACTATCTATATTAGAAAAAATGTATAGATACATATTTAATATTTAAATGATCATATAAAATTAGATATAATAATTATACCTTAATTCATTTTCAATTTTAAGAAAGTAGAAGAAACAGAATAACTGGGTAGGGAATTGTCAAGTGAAATTTCATAAGTTCAATAGAGCAAAGTGTGAAATACAGAGACATGGACAAAGATGTGGGGAAGCTGTTCTATTTCGTTGTCAGCTCTGTGCGAGTGGATTTGCTGAAAATGAAACTAAGATTTTCATTGTGACTGTAAAGAGTATCAGAGAAGAGTACTAGTTACATTAACAGAAGAAAGTAATGCAAAAGTGACATCAGCACATCTACAATCAGTGGGAACGTTGGCCAGCGAACCGTGAGGAGGGTCTCCAGCAGAACACGAGACAGCTAAGGTGGGACCAAGGGGCGATTCCATTTGAAAAACCAATGAAATCAAAAGTGCACATAATGTGGTTATTTAAATTAACTTTTTTTTTTTAAAGAGATGAAAAAGATATTCATATAATCTGTGGCAGTTTAACTAGAAAGGAGTGATGTTTATAAATGTTAGGGAGTCCATAAATAATGCTTAGCTATACTGGCTGTAAAAAATGTTATAATCAGATTAAGACATACTATTATTATACTTAACTGTTAATCAAATGTATTTGCATGCTTTTTAAGATGCTTACCATATACTATATGTTTTTCATAGATGCTCTGAAATTTTGAAGGGTTAGATCCTATATTTTGCTTTAGCAAGTATAAAGTTTACTCAGTGCTCTCTGCTCTACTTAGGATACTTTTCTCAAAATGTCTAGGCTCATGTTATACAAATCTTACAGTGATAGCAGCTGCTACACTGATTAATTATTAATTTATCATTTCTACAAAGTAATTACTCTGTTGGTTTCTTTTTTAACATGTTAAAGATTCAAACTATTTGCATTATGTGAAAAATCTAATTTCTATTTAGTCTGAAGTTTTCTCCTTTGTCAAGCGTTTTCGTTAAATAACAAACAAAAGAAGCAAAGTTTGTAAGCTAAATTTTTCACAACACCTGATATGGTTAAACTGTGGATTATTATAAGCAACAGCGAAGAACTTCAGCTAAAGTAATCTTTGGATCGTGTAGATTTTCTCCTGGTTCTGCTGTATTGTTTCTGGGTCTGGATGGTGGACTGACACTCAAAGGATGCTCATGTAATATGACTAGTAAATAAGTTGAGAATTATTCTCTTAGTAGTAACCTTTGGGCCAGAAAAGGTGACTTAAGAAATAGATTAATTTTTTCTTTTTTTTTAAAGCCATAATTGATGGTGGTGTTGATGCTTCAAATATGTTTATTTTTTGTTTTCTTTAAAAACAAAAAAAACAAATGTCAGTGTAAACTGAACAACATAACAGTACTTTGGTCAGTCACTAATTTCTCAACTTTTGGCACAGTAAATTATTATCAATTTAGGTCTCAAGATAAACTTTGTTTCATTCTATCTGTGGTTAATTTAAGGGAATTCTGCATTATACTACCGTAATCCTTCACATGCTTTTGTTTTCAGTTGATACTTTACTCTCATCAGCCTAAATATATATTAGTGCTATAGCAACAATATTGATCTACTCTATAAACTCCTATTGCTGAGAGATGGTAGGATGCTGTTTTGATGTTGACTTGATTGGCTATGGTTGATCCAACAGACTGGATTTGACAAACTCTTTAAACCATTTATGTTAAAAAACAAATGAACATTTCACTATCCTGGTGTAATGTGTTTTCTGAAGTTTTGTTGTTTGTTTTTTTTTACATACAAGTTTCTACAAATGAGAGACTACCCTGGTGAGAGAGAGTGTAATGCAATAGTTATCTGTTTAAAGATCATTGTTCGACTTTGGCAGAGGAGAGATTCCTGCTAGAACTTTTTATTTTTAGATGTGGGAGAAACTAGAGTGGGTTGGGGAAACCTAGACGACTGTCTGGTGAAGAAGGGTGAGAGGAAACTATGCCATGGATCCAGCTGAGGCCCTCCACCCTGACAATGTCTGGTTTTAATTTCTGATTGGAGTTTTCCTTTTCTGAATCAGTCTTTGCTGCGGCAGTAGAGTGTTAGACCTTAAAAAATGTTGATGTTTACCAAATGAGCCTATCTGCAAAGTAAAGTCATTCTTAGGTTGTAATGAAGTAATTTGAACAGCTAGTAAGCAACAGCAACAACAACTAATTTATGAGAGAAATTGAATAAAACTGACAGTTGCTTCTTTGCTGAGTAGTTTTTAATTAAACTTTATTTGTGTAAATAATCCAAATTTGGAACTTTGTCATATATCTAGAGTAAACTGAATAAATGGTGATCTTCTAAATACTACATTTATAATCTCTTTTCTTGCATTATTTGCATAATTTGTGATGCTATAAAATATATTTTTATTACATTTTAATCATTCTAGTAGATGGTCAACATGATTAACGATGTAGCAGTGTATGTTTATACATTTTTCATTTAAAAAATTTTTATGCAACCATCATGCTACTTTTTAAATAATGATCTACTTTCAGTATATATACCACTGAAGTGAATATTTAGGAATTTATTATTATATGTCTGTAGATAATAGTAGACTAGGAATTTAATTGAAGGTATAGATATACAACATTAACACTTTAAAATTTTTTAATTTAAATTTTACACGTACATGTCACACTGTTGAATGGGAAGCTGAGTAGCACTGATAGTGAGCAAGAATAATTTTCTGTCTGTAATTTAAAGTGGAGGGAATTAGTTTCATGTTTCTAAGTTAATTTTCCTGGCAGATTTAGAAAGTTCCGATGAAAAGCATTGCTACCTTTAACGGTGGAGAGCTCATGAGCACTGTGCAAAGACTGCAGTATTGTCCTCCATCTCTAAATAAGGGTATTAAGACAATAGAAATAATTAGAAATGGAGATTACTAACTACGTCATTGAAATTTGTGAAATGATCTGTTCAGAACACATTCTTGAAAAGTTAGGAATTCTTAACATTTCCACTGAAGAATTCTGTCTACAAAATTTTGTGAGTCACCATTATGTTTTAGGAGTTTTTTAAACTTAAGATTGATTACTTGTTTAAGCGTACTACATATAAAATCAGTGTAATTTTATTTGGTGCAAATTATGACAAAGTATAATGTTAAATTTAACATTAAAATGAGAAAACAAGTCTTTAAGGATTTGTCAGTTTGCTCCTCAGATGTTATTAAGAGCATCAAGATATCCACCTAAGTCGCCAAGCTGGCTGAGGTTGTGTAGGTCAGACCACACATGTTCTATAGTCATATTACCTGAATGATGTTCCTAAAATAACTTTTGTTTTTCTTTGCTGCTGCTGTTGCCAAGCCACATCTTTGTCAACAAAAGTAATTTTAAAACTCATTAGTGCAATGTGCACTTATAAAACCCATTAGAAAAATAGCTTGGAATGTCATCTTTTCAGAGAAAATCTTGCTGCTAGTAGATGCTATTTCATGTGCTGCTTATAATTAAAGCTGAATGACATGAAATCATAACAAGACCCTTTGGCTTTAATTAAACATTTTTATCTTTAAAATTTAGTATATGTACTGTTTTTGTTTTTTTTTTTTGAAAATTAATTAACTCTAGGAGATAACCATGTAACATTTGGTAAATATTTACAAAGTATCAAGATTACAAAAATTAAATATTACAGAAATCCCATTGAAGCATCAATACATATTAAATGTGGGGTTAATACATGGCCCACAGAGAAGTGTACATAAGAAAGGCAACTAAATTTGAACCAGTACAGATTGTCAAATGAAAATAATTGGTGCTATATTTCCTATTGTTCAGCCTTTTCCTCGCCATATCAGAACTAATGTATAACAAACTTAGTCTAAAAATAATCTATTATCATCATGAATAAATTGCAATAGAATCTTTATTTTAATGGCTCAAGCTGACATTGAATTACTAGTTTGTCTCAATTTTAAAAAAAAATTAATATTCTAAATTTAGTTTAGTGAAAAACCAAGCAAAATTTGCAAATTGAAACAGTCCTAATTACTAAGCCTGATGATTGATTAGGGAGTGGTTTGTATGTTTATAAAATGCCTTTATGTAAAAATGAGGCTGTGGTGGTAATTAGCAACAGATTTGTTAATTTTTAAGCTGGCAATAAAACAGGAAAAGTCTTATTCTCATTGAACCCTGTCTTGACCTTCGAGGTCGAACATCCTGAGGCACTGAGCTAGAAAGGCAGTGTGGGGTATTAACCTTGGTGACTGAGCCTGTTGCTACCTAGCCATGGTTAGGGGCTCTTGAGCACTAGTTAAGGTATGAGCCAGTCAAGAGTTAAAACAAACCTTAATAATGTGTGAGAGATGATTCAAAATAATTGCCTGTCATTTATCAACAGCAAATGAATACCTGTCTGAGTTCAGCAGGTCAGCGCCATAAATGCAGTAATGTGATAACAACACTAGGCCTAAAACTAATTTTAAGAGTACTTCATAAATAAATTTAATTTACTTCCCATGTAAAAGCTTCTTGAATTTAAGACAGTGGTTGTTTAACTTTTGTATAGTACAAGGTCCTTTTTTCTTCGTCTCGTCTGGTTTGTGTAGATGGTGCCAGACAAAAATGTTTACAGTTGTTGAACCAAGTTTGATTGAAACTGTTTTGTCTGTTCTCTTTAATGATCGCTCTGTTTGCTGTTATCAGAGATAAGGAATGGCTTCTTAGGACAGTTTTTCAGTGGCAGGCAGGGTTCGAACACCTGCCCAAAAATTCACTCTTGGAATTAAGCAAAGTTTTGCATCACTTGTGGATCGTATTTATGTATGCATGGAGCAAGCTTACCACCAATATTTTCTCAAAGTGACAAATGCTTTAAACTGTAGTATCACCAAGAGGGGAAGGGGGCTGGCATTTTATTTCATCTTTTCATTTAATAAGATTAATAAAAACAAATACATCAAGTGAGTTTCCTCACGAAAGCAGATGTTACTACACATTTATCGGTTTGATTCTCTTCTGCTGATATTTAGTATTTTTTAAAGGCGAAAACTGCTGTTTTATTCTCCCACCACACACAGAACATAGCTTATCACAATTTCATTGAAATTTTTTTGCAATCTCATATAAAATCTGTTAAAATGAAGGTACATCAGTTAAAAAAATTTATTATCACTTGAGGTTGAATGAATGAATAAATTAGTATATAGTTATATTTACCGATCTATTTAAAAGTTGCCATGGACTTAACTATAATTGGAAAAACTTTAAAATGTAATTTTTACTTCCAGAAACTTTAATAATCATTGAAACATATATATGGGATTTTATGTATGCATTTTAAAAGACAACATTTATAATGTAAAGATCATTTTTAAACAGATTACTTTGTATTTTCTTGTTTCTTCCTTTGAATTAAAAATATTGCCATAAACTTCTGATTGGAATGATTTGCTGAATGAAGACTGCAGCAAACCAGATTAGTTCAGATGTTTATCATTTCCAAGTTACTCCTCTTTGATTATACTAGGGCTTAGAGATAGATGCTTCTCTTTGGCAGGTGTAACGGTTCTCATTATCGTGAGCCATCAGCTTTAGTACAAGTAGAAGGTTATGGGTTTAACTGAAGATAAAGTTATTATTTAAATCTGTTTTAGGGCAAGAATCCAGATAAAATGATCAGTTTTGAAACACTACAGCAGAGGCTTCAGCTTTTTAACTGGATGCACAAGCCAGCAATAAACAGAAAGAACAGACTTACTAAGGCAAGTGTGTTGGTGCCACTAATTCTAAAAGATGGTGATGTCGATGTATTGTTAACAGTACGTTCTAAAGAGCTGCGCTTGTTTTCTGGTCATGTAGCTTTTCCTGGAGGAAAGATGGATGAATCAGACAAGGATGAAATCTCAGCAGCATTGCGTGAAGCGAATGAAGAAATAGGCCTTTTATCAGAGAACCTGGATGTTATTGCCTCACTTCCTCCAGTAAGGGTTTCTCTGTTTTCAGTCCACGCCATGATTGGGATTATACGAGAGAATTTTTTACCACAGCTCAACAGAGACGAGGTATCTGATATCTTTCAAATTCCTTTGTTGAGCTTTTTGGAAAGCAAAGGAGAATCCATTAGCATCGACCAACTGCCTTTAAGCAGCTTTGTGTTTAATAATCACATTAATGGTGAAGTGGTAACAGTGTGGGGCTTTACAGCCATCATCTGCGTCCTTGTGGCTGTGGTTGTGTACCATGGAAACATGATGTTGAAAGACAGACAAATTTTTGAAAAATTAGAAAAGAAGTTTCTTTCAAAACTCTGAGCTGTGTAGAAACAACAAACAAAAAAATGGTTTTCAGTTCATGTAGAGATTTGTCTATTTACAACATTTAAATATAATAATAATAATATTAGGTAGCAAAGGTATTTGTTTCCTCTAATTGATTGATATAAGCCACATTCATTAAATTCATCACTGTTATGGCCACATTTTTTTCTTTATACTTGAATGTTATTAAGATCCAAAAAAGAATTTAAATGAGCAGTGTCCCCAAATATTAATTTTTAAAAAAATGTATAATCTGAAATTATTTTGTATAGTCATCCATTAGGGAATTTGTTTCGTAATTGGCTGTGTGGAATCAGCGTAACTTTAAAAATAGGATTTACCAGCAATAAGCAAGTACAGGATAAAAATGATTTTAGACAAGTATCTGATGTTTAACATTGGACTCTGATAAATTTTTGAACTAAGAATAATTTATTTTAGTTATGTCTGAAATGTTCATTTTCAGTGTATCAATGATAAAAGCTTGACTGCTGGCATATCAGAATTGTCAAAAAAGATTATGCCAATGATGATGATGTACACTTGTCTCTCATATTAGCTGTATCCAGGACTTCTGACTTTGGCAAAGAAACCCCCCTTTCATTTTAAGATGTGGGAAGAAACTCACATGATTGGCTAAAGAAGAAGAGACCAATGATTAGTTTTATATTTGTTTTTAAATGTTATTTTCCTACTGTCTTTTTAATAACAATTATATAATTTATTTAGAGCTTAAACCAGGGTTGCATGATTTATTTCTGTAAATAAAATAAATCTTCCACAGTTCTTTGTTTTTTTGCAACACAACTCCATGTTCTCCTATAAAATTAAAGTAACAATCTAAATAGTTTGGTTCTGAGTTATGACATCTTTGCATTATTTTTTTTTAAAAAGTAAATATCAATATTTGGCCATTAAAAGCATGAACAAAAAAATATATATCTAAGATGTTCTTTTAATTCATGATTATATGATTATCTAAGTTCACAAATCCAAGCTGCTTTTATCCAACTGACTTGGTAAAATTGTAAATGATGATAATTTCTGGTGTTGGAACACAGAATTAATCACTGCTGTTTTAGTACATGAATAAACATGACCTAACAGTTCTTGCTCTCTTAAATATGGGCTGCAAATATAAAATCCAGTGAAAAAGGGGGGCATTTCATTAAGTAAATGCCTATAAAACAAAACAGGTGCAACATTGCATTCAAGCAAGTGTTATCTTCAAATTAAAATAAGCTTTGCTAATGAACAGTTTAAAAGATTTTCTGTCCTTTAGCATCTTCAATGAACTTCTGAGGTTACCATGACAATCTTATTAGTAAGTTATAAACCAATGTACTTTGGGTGGAATATCAAGTATATCATAGAACTTTTCTTCTAAGTTTGTTTGAGCTGACTATTGCTGAAAAGTCCTGTTGAAGTCATTGTGCCTAACATGAACTTAAAAATTTGGTGAGATTCTGCCTTTAAGTTTACCTGTCACGAAAATATGAAATTTTTTTTTTTTCATTTAAGATATTAATTTTGATTTTAAAAATGTCTATTTGATTTAATTAAAACTTTGGTGGTTATTCCCAGAGAACAATTAAATACATCTAAAAAATTTTAAATTATGAACTCACCATGCATAAACATCAGCATCAGTACTTTTGTAATAACTGCAAGTGGTTTTTCCATCAAAATCACCACCTTTCGTGTGAATAATTGCTGCACGTTTTAGGCATCCTGTCCAGTAACCTGCATTTCTCTTAGCTGGCCAACATTGGTTGGACTTTCTTCCCTGACTCTTCCATCTATTTTGTCCCACATAGTTTAATGGGGTTCAGAAAGTTCTTCCAATTTTTTTCTACTAAGGTACTGAGATTGTTATCTCGGTGTGTTATAGACTGATCACCCATCAAACACAGTACTGAATAATAATGCAGTCCCTTATGAAAGAATCCCATCAGTACCATCGTTGTGATCAACAAGCCCACATGCTTAATTGTATGACAAATGGAGCTCTCACTTTTGTCATCATTAGAACCAAATATTTCAAACCACCACTTATCTAACCACATTACATTACTCAAAGTTGTAGTTCTGATGTTCTTTAGCCCAGTCAGTTTTTCATATGTATAAGCACAGTTTGTTTTCGATATTTCATCCATATTTTCTTCTCTGTCTCAGCCATTTAAGTTCATGGTTGAGCCAGCCTTTGTCTTAGGTGTAATTTTAGCTGCCAAACAAAGCAATGGCAGTCTTCAAGTGAGGGCCATTAATATTTATACAAAAGCATAGCATAAGCTGACAGTAGTAGTAGTAGTAACAAATGATATCTGATGGATGTGATAACATGCTTTCAGTATGAACTAAATTTGACATTCAGAAGAATAATTGTTCAGTTCATAATCATGCAAAAGTCTGGGATAGCGATGTCACAACTAACAGTTTATACATTCTCATCATCAGAAAATTTTTTTTTTTTTGTTGCTGTGATGACATAATATCCATCCATTACCATTAAAATGTTAAAGCAGCAGCAACAATGGGATCTGAGTGCCAGTGCATATATATCAATTTCTTTGGGAAGACTAAAGAAATAACATCCTGTAGGTGACAGGTCGCATATCTACTTTAGCTACTAAGGCCAACTAGTAAAACAAGCAGTTTCAATTCTTTCTGATGGAAGTTCTTGATTTATCTGTCTCATCTGGCTGCTACAGAAACTCATCTATCTCCCCACTATCCCTTGTTGCCACTGCCTGCTCCTACTTAACAGGTAAAAAAAAAATAATCAGTTACTTTCAAACATGTAACCAAAACTCTTAAGTGGTTTCATTAGATACTGATAGCCTTACCATAAAATTGTGGCATCTTCATTTTTTTTTTTTGCGAGATAACTGTCAAAAGAAATGCATTCAAAGAATACAATTTTTTTTTGAAATTTTAAATTTATATTTTTTTCCTTAAATTGTTTATTGTGGAGGATGTGGGACTCTTAAAAATAATGTATGCAAAGGTAATAAATTTTAATGAAAAGTCAATTAAGGCAGCTTGCTTAAAATAAGCATCAAATGGATAAATTTGTAATTATTCTGGTATTTGTTTCCTTCCTTATCTGATCAAAATGGTTTTGTTGAGTTCAGATTATTTACTTCATTATTTATCAGAATTTCAGTTTTTTCCATTGGAAAACAAACCTTCCAACCAATTAACTAATGTAAATTTAGTTAATGGTAGGAAAATAAAATCACATATTTTTTTACCATTTTCTTCAAAAGAAGAAAGTATATTAAAAACTGCTTTACATGTCATTTAGGCTGGTTTTTAATAAGTCAAATTATTAAGTTCATTCAGTACAAAGTATGAAATACAGCTTCAATATTAGACATAAACCCATGTTCTATTCAAAATATTGGATTTAATACAAGGATACAGCAAATTTTATACACACACCTCATACATACATACATACTCTTAATTAAATGTTAGAATAAAGTTACACTGTTGTCACATGTCAGGTTGCAGTTCTCTTATTTTTACTTTTTCTCCTGGTTTGAAAGCTGGCATGCCCATGTATGGACAACTAGCACAACGGAAGGCATCACCTAGGTAACACTGAAATAAAGTAGCATTACAGTAACTCCAGCTGTCTGACCTTATTTTAATCGATGACTAAACAACATTTTCATTAAGAGTTTATCACAGATTGGCAGGCTTAATTACAACAGAAGAGACTTAGATAATTGCCAAGAGCTCTATATGCACAAAGGTCTTTAAAAGTCACATGACAACAGAACAGTAACTATGAAATGACACAGAGCTATGTACTAGTGAAGGGGGGGGGTGCTAAGGTTCTCATCAGAAAAAACAAAAGTACTGCTGACAGAACTGATTGTAGGAATGCTAATGTAACTTCTGGGACAACCAGGCAGCAGAAATATAATGGGTTCAGAATGGAAATGCATAAGTAATGGTGAGAGGAAGGTTGAATGCTTACATAAGATCCTGAATGGTGCCATTTACACATTCTGAAGACTCCACGTGAAAATAGGGAAATCTCTGCCTATAAAATTTACCTTCCACAGACAGAAACACATCTGACTGACTACTTAGCAAGAATCCTAATTTCAAATGAGAGGCTAGAAGTGGGAATGGAGTTATTAGAGATCAGTCTTCCTTGCATGAAAAAAGTAGAATGATCTGCTCAGCAATGTAGGAAATACAAACTACAAAATAACCCTGACAAATTCCAGCTGAGCAGTAATACCACTGATACCAAGAGGTTTTCACCCTGAATAAGTTGCCTGATTCCATGATTTAACTAAAATTTTTCAAACCACCCAGAACTTGCTGTGAACTTACTGGTGCACCCCCATTCAGCATGTAATAACAAAGCTAAAATCAGCCCAGATATTGGTTCCAACAGTGTGCAGTTTTTTGTAGAAACCACCAATACAAAACATCATCTAATTTATCATCATTTTCCATTTGCATGGTCTTTTGAGATTTGTGCCTTCAGTTGAGTTGAGCTCACTTGCAAAAGTCTTCATGTTTTCCTCATTTATGTTCAAGCCACTCATAGTAGCTTTGCTGATTTCAAACTCCATAGCTAATTTTGATAGTTCTTTCCCTATTCTCCAGTTCTCATGGTTAAAAATGTTTGTTCAAATGACAAAACAGATCTTTCAAATTTCAGAAATTATCATGTACAGAGAGTCACACAGCTTTGACAGCTATTTTATCACTTATCACAGAAACAAAAAGAATGAGTGCTGGCCTGCTTGCTCAAGTGACCACAGCACATATCTGAGAAAACCTGGATACAGAAGCAATGTAATTTAAGAAAGTGCTAGCCAGTTACCTACTTTAGTAAAAGAGATGATGATGAAATCAATGGATAGTCATCATCTAGATCATAACTGTTAGCAGGGATCATAATACATCCAGCTGGGCCAAGATAAGTCATGTCAAACCATAATCTCCAAAATAGTGTTGCAAGATAGGAACATTTTTATTATATCAAACAAAAATCAGCTACATACATTTTTTGACAGATGCTCCAGCAAACTCTAGTTAATGAATAAATTTTTTCACTATTTTATAGATCTATCTAAGGTATCTGCAGGGAAATATATCAGTAGCATCATTTACGTTCAGTCTGTTGTGCATAATATAAATCTTATAAATAATAGTTACAAATTACATTCCAAGAACAACTTACATTCCCACAGGCAGATGTGACGGCCGTTTTAGCATTCTCATTTTTCAGCTCCTCAGCAAGACCACAAGTACAATTCTTACAGGCCTTGCGTTTTTTAGTATTGGCACCACAATCTGCTGGCAAAATTTTAAAATTAGTGTTTAGTTACTAAAATGTGAAGAAAGATAAATGCGGCAAAAAGATCCTGAGCTCAAGAAAATAATTTATACAAATTTTTTAGCTTAAAAATTCAAATTCCAATTTAGACTGCAAATCAATAATATATATATATATATATATATATTATATATATATATATGCCAAAAAAGTAAATCTGATGATTGAAACAGATTTGAAATTATTTTACCAACCCACAAAGGTGATGGGAGATGAAATCAGGCTTTCTATTCAGTGTATGCCATTAGTTATTAAGTCTATACACATACCTTTCAAAGAAAATGGGTCTGGCTTTTTCAAGTCATCCTCATCTAAAAGCTCATCTGAGTCCACCAAATCAACATCATCATCATGTATGTCATTAGCAGATAGCATCCAAATGTTTGCCGATTTATTTATTTTATTTGACCTATCTGAAAACACGAAATAAGAAAAGTTTTGTTAAATGACAGCTCAGAAAACTAAACAAAAGCAGAAAACCCTTGCCTGTGGAACTCTGCTCAGAGTATTTCAAATAAAAACAGTCAAACTGAAAACAAACCTCACCTATATAAAACCAAATATTTTCCATTTCATCATCACTGACAATGCTACTATTTTTAATAAATTAATACAAATTATTTCCAATATATAAAACATACTATGAAAATTGTTATTTTTTTTCCCAGAGAACCAAAATTTTACAATTTTAGTAGAGATAAAATTTATGAATAAATTTGTTGAAATTTTTTTTAAAAAAAGTAATTTTTAGACAATTTACAAAGTCTGTGCAGTTCAATGCAGGATAGTAAATTGCTTTTGTTTAGTTATAAAAATATATATTTATGCTAATATATTGAAAATTACCTTCCTGATTAATTTGATATCAAATCAGGCTAAATGACAAGTCAGCCACATTTCAATAATTGTTGAAGTTGTTGCTAAAAATCTACTTTTGTTCTCAGTAACTACACAAAAATTAAGAGTTTTGTAAAATACCATTGTATACATTTTTTAAACATAAGATTAATACATTTTCATAATAAAATTCTTCACAAAACAACTGATCTAATAAGCGTTAGAAATTGCATGACATCATGCACTCCCTATCATATATTGGACATTTTATATGAAAGTAAATTTTAAAGTCAGAGAAGTAGGGTTTTTTAACCTCCCATTTCCCAAAAATATAATACAGGACATTTTGGTCATTTTTCTATTTAAAACAGTATTCCACACCTGTTGATGCTGTTACACCAGAAAGCTTGAGCCGGCTACTGGAACCAACTTCGTAGTTTGGTTTGCTGGCTGCTATGTGTACCACAGTAACATCCTTATTATCACCATAAGTTGACCGAAGAAATATCAGGTCCTCATCACAAATTGGAGCATTAACAGGCTGAAGAAAACAAGTATACTAAAAATGATTTAGAAATTTTTTCTAAGACTACCATTTTCTTCTAGAAATTATAACAACAAGATTCACCGATTTCTTGTCAAGATTATATCACTGTTGAGCCAAATCACTTGTTACATAACATCTAAAATTCATCAGGGAATAAGGCAACAGTTGTATGAAAATAGGAGACACAAAATGAAGTAGACTGATATCATCAAAACCACTTTTGATAAAAGGTGTCCCTCTAATTCAGAAATATGTCCTTGATTTCCACTAAAACATCTATAACAATTAACAAATTTATACCATAATCAGAATTTTTTTCAAATAAGTAATTAAAAGATAAAAATGGTCTCAACATAAAATTTATTTATGTAAAAATAAGTCTTTTGTTTAATCAACAAATTTTTTTCAAAAACTCATGAAAGTTTTATTTCTGCAGAAGTATTCCATAGATATGTAACTAAATGGAATGCATTACAGATCTGACGCTAAAAAATGAAGAATGAACCTGGTCTGTCTTGCAGTCAATAGACAACAGATTATGCCAGTGGATTTTTAAATAACTGCAAGCATAAATATCAGGAAACTGAACATCACATTATTAATAATCCCATGTAGGTCCTTTAATATTTAATTTTCTTAAACAGCAAACTGTCCATAGTTTAATAATTTCTGAAATACTGGTTAAAGGGACATAACTTCGAATACTTGATTAAACACAAATGACCTCTAGATCTAGCTTAGCATATCAGGTGATCTTAGTCTTTTGTGCATGAGAGAGGATGGTGAGAAGAAACAACAAAAAAAAATAGAACAAATTATAAGCTAACAGTTATCAAATACAAGAGGGGAGAAAAACCTACTCATTGAACTCATACTACCAATACTAACTTAATACTAATGTTAGTTAACAGACTGATTTAATTTGAGAACCATTTTTGAAAAATAGTTTTGCATAGAAGAATTCTTATAAGTGTAATACAAGATATTCACTCAAGGGTGAATGAAGATAATGAGTTTAAGATGATAATACAAATTTGGATGCATTTCCAGCATAGTCAGTTGAGAAGCTGAAATAGCAGCTGGACTCATTGTAAAAACAAGAGCCAAGATGAATGCCCTCCCAATGATTTTCATTCTGTAATATTTCAGAAATAATACATAATAATGACAATAAAACGATAACTAGAAAGAAACATCACTAAGCATCACAATATATAGCCAGCATAAATTATATTAGTATGACTATTCTCTGTCAGAAACACCTATAAATTGTGACAATTCACATATGATATTTTCTTTCATTACTTGCCAGATGAATTGGTTCCACTGTCAAGTGATGACAATGCCAAAATTAGCAAAAACCACAGGTAACTAGTGCAAGATATTCTACACAAGAACATTTTTGCTTCTCTATCATAATCATCATCAGTGACCAAAGAACAAAAAACAGTTAGGGTCAGGAGAAATCTACTTTTACAGACTAAAATTTGGACTTGCAGACAATGGAACAAAGCAAAACTCTCTTTCCATCTTTCCAAAAGCAAAATTCATCCCCAAATTCAATTTTTCACCTTTGAGATGTCTTACCGTAAACTATAAAATTTTTTAAGAATACTCATCATCTGAGTTAACCCATCAATGAATTAGCCTATTAGGCATTTGAATAAACAGTTCAATTTATAGTCCAAACAACTTCAGCTTTTGTGGAAGATAGTGACCGAATTAAAAAATGTTTTCTAGTAAGCTAATGTAATCTATCTATCTATAAAGACTGATATTTAAATATTTCTTTAACAGAATTATGATGAATGGAATAAACTGCTGTGGTAGGTAATTGTTAGGTTCAATTTGAACCAACTTAAAAAATAATATTTCCTAACCCTGAAGACCTTGTATGATGGCTTGAAAACTAAACTAAAATTCCTCTTAACTATTATTCAATTTTATATAAGCAATTTTAATCATATTGAAATTAATAGTTACTTAAGCATCCCTAGTAATTTATACTAAAACAATTTCCAGAGAATTCTTTTTAAAAAAGCTGTTTTATTTAAAGCATTTATTTTATAATTTTTTGATAATTTAATCAGAAATTTCACATTTTAATGAAAATTGCTCAAAGCTGAAATAGTAAAATAACTTTTCTGCAATTTCGAAAGTGATAATAGCATCAATGCATTTTCCATTCCAACACTCAAGTTTTTAGCATATTTACGCACTCATTTCCCTTTTAGCAGTGATTAGGTTGAAATAATTGACAAGTTCAGTCTTTTATTTCTACTACTGTTAAATAAATGTTTTCTTATGTTCATTCTTAACATAAGTATTTTTTTACCAAATGTGTCTTGATTTAAAAAAAATTGTAATAAATACATATGTACATGCTCTTTCACTACTGATCTAATGGTCATGCCATGTCCAGATTAATTACTGAATGCCTTTTGTTCATGTTAACCTTGCTCTCAATAAAACTACAAATATTAGTTTATTAATGTTACCTTCTCCAAATGTACATTCTAATTTAAAGGGATAACAAACATAATATTTACATAAAGCCTAAAAATTTTAAAAAGTAAATTAAAAATAAGGCTAACCTAAAGTTTACCAAGTAGTCTGCCATTCCAAAATACTAACTGAGGAATTAATGCTGAAAGACATAATAATTGTTCATCCTAAAAATAAAATTTTTTGCAACTCTTAGTAACTTTTAGATGTAATTTAGCAGTAGCCTTATTTTGTACTCTCTTCATTTCCAACCAATAACAAAGTTCAATTAGTATCAGAACAAAGTGAGAAACTGGCTCTCACTACTGATTGATTTCTATTTCACTGCCACTCACAAGCAAAAACTCGACAGGTGAAATGAAGATGACAATGATAAGAATTTACCTCAGAAACATTAATAAATCCAGATAACACTATCGTTGACTTCAGCTTCTCTCTGGTTTTGAAGGAGTTCACTGTGTACGAAGTTTTCTCGTACAGATATAACTTTCCTGCTTGTTTCAGAATCCTACACACTTCACCCAGCAGCTGTATGTCATGACTCAGGTTGTAGGGGGGAAGTACACCGCACACAGCAACATCAAATATACCAGCTTGGTGACCAGCTAAACAAATCCATCACATTTTGGTTAATCACAATTAAAAAATTAATTTTTAATTAACAAATGCAAAAAAAAAGAAGTTTTAAACACCCTGCACTGAAATGAAACAACAATCAAATATATCAAAATAAACTAATATAGTAATTAATCAAAAATGGACATTAGTGCCTCATAATGGTTAATAAGAACAGGTAATTGCTACTATTAGGGGTCATAATTACAAATTTAACTAAGATTCCATCATGGCTAGATATCAAAAAATATCCTTTTACAAGAAAAACCCCAAAAGTAATGTCTTCTACTCCTATTTATTTTCTCAAAATTATGTAATTAACAGACACTAAAGCAGCTTATGTGTATATATACTAGTTGTTTCCACATAGTCATCATCGCAATCTATATACTTTTGCTAACATGGAAACAATGCCAGTACCATTATAGTAAAATCTGTCTTTGTTGTGTAGCCACTGACAAACAGAAATCTTTCCAAAATTATAATTTCTGAAATTTTGTCCACATATTCCTTCCTCCTACGAACCAAAGAAATGGTCAGAGGTTATTAAGTCTGGTCTTGGGGGATGAGACGGCAGTCTATCCAATCCTCTTTTTCATTGAGACTTGTGGAGCCCAGAGAACACAAACTTTAGAGCAGCTAAGGTTGTCAATAATCTATATGGCATTATGACTAATACTGAGACTCATGTGTGTGATGTAACAATATTTGTGGAGCAAATCATTAACATCCTGTGTTGTTTTCATTAACAGATGCTGTTGGCTGCCTGGTGCAAGGCTCATCTTGGAGTTCAATTTCTTCACTTATCACATGATTTACCCAGTATGTTACAGTACTAATTTTCTGTACACATTCATCATGTGACAGCTAATCTTTGTCAAAGAAATCCACTCAGCTATGAGCAAATTCAATTACCACTCTCTGCTTATTAATATATCAATGCTAACCACCATTTTAACCATGCTTTTTCCCTGGTGGGAAAAAATTAAACTTTCACAGCAGTGACCAAATACATTAAAGTATGTTGTTGTACATGATTTTCATTACCAAATCAGTTGCCATTCACAGAATAGGAAGCATTACTTTTGGTGTCCCTTATAGCAATGAAATTGTTAGAGTGGAATAAACTACTGACAAGTGTAGTAGTCAGTAACGACAATCACTAATTGAAGAATTATATTGATGGCTATTTTTCTTATTTGGCTCACAATTTATTGCAATGGTTTACATGTACATGCCAAAATATCAGATATTCATAACAATCAGAGAGCTCTTAATGGCAACACTGATCTTCATGAACTTTGCTTCAAAGTTGTGGCATTTCACAAATTATTGCATATTGATTGAACTATCTTTAAAATAAGAGACAGCTGCTCACTCCTTTGCAGTATGCCATTTTGTTGACACATGCAAAAATAAGCGTATTATATGTACACAGAAAATATTCTACCTGGCCCTTAATTATAGTATGCTATATGGATGATTTTCTCACCATGTAAATGAAGCAAAGTAGCTTTTTAATGTCACAAGTGATTTATGCTTCATGATATTCATATTTACTGTTTCCATCTATAGTGATTACAGATGTTGCTAACCTTTAGCACAAGAATGAACTTGGTGTATTAAAAATATTAGCAACCTGTTGATTACCATCAAAAATACAAGTTGTAGTAAATGAATTTTTTTTTTTGTTATGTTTATTGATAGCAAGTTATTGATTAGTTCACAAATACATAATATTTTTTGTAAATGGTGCTTTGGGAGTTAATGATTCCCAACAAGCATGAAACAATTTTCACAGCATTATAAGATAATAATGTAGCATTTCTCTACTTTTTTAGCTGAGTTTTTAAAATCTTTCCTCCTTCAAAACTAAGTTATAACCCTTGAAGCAAGCATTGCATTGTACAAGTAGTCTAATAAACTTTAAAATAATAATAATGAAAAAGTCTTTACTGTCAGGAGCAACAGCTATGTCTGGAATATTTCAGAAAACATTCATCACGTTGTTTGGCATGGCAAGACTTACACATAATTAACTGTTCACTATGTTCAACTTGAACTGCTCCACTTTCTCCAACCCTATCTTTTAAGACATCTACAACAGTTCTGATGATTCTGGATGGTTTGTTTCCTCCCCATAGCACCAACACACACTGACCTAGGTTCACTTCAAGGCTGTCTAGTAAATTTGCCATTCTGTTACAAATTTAAAAAAAAACAAAACAAAAAGGTAAAATTAAATTATAACCACATTTTAAATAGTAAAACGTTCCCTCTTTAATTAGCAAGCTATAACTTACTGACAACAGAAAGCTCAAGCACTGGATATAGAAAACATTTTATCGAATTAAATTACAAAAAAGTCAACATTAATGACTTCTTTGAAGAATTATATAGAAAGTTTTAGTCCGAAACAAGTGCAAAAGTAATACAGTATAGTAACATTCTTGTAAGAAGTGTGCAATTAGCTAAATTACGTATCTGTAAATATACAAGCAACCACAATGTAGCCTAGTTTGAAGTTCCTTGCAGGACAGATATTGCTACAGCTACCAATAAGTTGCCATAAAATTTTAGAATTACAGCTTTTAAGCTGAAATTATTACAATGTAGTAACAAAAGTGCCTCTGTACATGGAGCAAACATTACATTTATCACACCGAAATAATGTTAAAAAATAAAGGGGAAAAAGGGTCAAAATATAAAAAAAAAAAAACCATTGAACTCTACTGTATGACTATTCCTCATGTTCCATTCTTGTTAGCATGTGCACTTCATACTAGTGCTGAACAATTCTACTGGCGGTACTAACCGTAGTGTGGGTTTGTTTGGAGGGCTGCGGCAGTAGGGGCAGTTTTTGAATGCCATACACAGAAAGGGACGGAGACTGCGCGATCGATCCCTCACACTGAAGACGGAGGGAGAGGTGACTTGCCTTAAGTATTTAGTGGGCTTCAGATGTTCTGAATTTTGATTACTTCAGTTACTGAACGTGGTAGGAGTCTGGGGGCCGCCCGTCAGTCCGAGTTACTTAGATGCAGGAGAAGAGATCGGCTGGTCCCATTAACTCGGAATGGTCTTCAAGGGCTGCCTGGTTCGAGTTCGTCTTTAAATCGTCCCACTGTACACAGGATTCCAATACCGATATTTCTAAAAGCGACTTTTATCCTTTTTCTTTTGTTTTTTTTTTTTTTTGTGGCAAGCAACAATTAGCTATCTTGAGGCCTGCAGACACTAACGATCGCCCGCCATTATCCCCCTCGCTTTCTCTATTCGTCCTTCACCTTCGGTTAATCAAAGGATAAATGTACATATGCAACCAAATTTTATTTTAATTAATTAAATGAATCGCGAAAAAATTTAAGATAAGCTTAAATTTTATTTGACTTTTTTTTTACTTTTTACATTATCCGTTTATAAAAAATTTTTAAAAGGGCTTTAATTTAGACCAATAGCAGTGAAACACATCCGTAAGTGCCGAGCCAGGCGAACTTGATTGGCTGAGATAATTTTGCGGCCAGCTTTAAAATTTAAAAAAAGAAGAAAAAAAACTCTAACGTTTCCTGTGTCGTATCGCTGTTCTTATTCATTTGTTTCTTTAGTAGCTGATGGATTTTACTTGGGAATACAATTGTCCCCAATTTTTTGATTTTAAAGATCCTGTATTAGACGAGAATGCCGACACCTTTTTTGGTAAGTATTATTAAACTTTCCCGACGCACGAGTGGTCGATCGCCCAGCGTCTACGGTTAATGGCGACGGTCGGATAATAGCTGCTGCTGCCGTTCGTTTTCGCTCAGCAACCTGAGCACATCCCTAGGGTTCTGGTGAAATCAGAGTCAGCCCCGTGGACGGGATCAGGCGATTACTGACGGAAATGCTAGCAGTAATGCAGGGTTTGTATAAAGTCTTTGAGGGACCCCGTTGTCCGGCCTTCGTAAGATGATGAACAACAAAATATTATTAAAAAATAATTTAAAAAAAAAAAAACAAACTCCGAATGATTAATTTATTTAATTGTTGTGAAGCCGAAGCAGTTAACTAACTGCATCTCGTGTCGGTTGTCTTGAAGTCGCTAACCTGGCACCAGTCCATAGCCGAACGAAGAAGAGCGCGGGAATCGCTTGGCTGTGCCTCGAGTGAATTTGTCATCCGTCCCCTGCTGGAATCCTTTCGAGCCCGCATCCCTGAAGATAGCTCCTGCACAGAAGGCGAGGGGATCCATCACTTAAAAGCGTACGACTCTGTAATAATTTCCTCTTCCATCTTATGCAGTCAGAAAACTGAATATTGAGATCTCTCAAGCACTTCATAAATACCTATATTAATAATACTAACACCAGCATCTCGTTAATGTTACTAATGATTTTATTAACCTGTTGGTTATCCATTCTATTTGTATGTCAGATTCTGAAGTAACGATGCGGAGATAGGATTGCAAATATATTCTAATTTTTTTAAAAAATTGTACTGTAATTTAAGATGGGACAGTAGGTTACCTTAATTACGAATTCTTTTCCTCAATAAAACTAGTATTATATTGCATTAAATTTTAAGTTCTTGTAAGATAGTTAAATAAGAAGCCATATTTGATAAAGTAATGGTAGATTGAAATACTAGGATGGATTTAGTTTGCTATCATAATGTTAACACGTGTACACAAACTAACTTAGTTGAGTGTTTTCAAGCAAATTTTTTTTTAATCTTTCATGTGTGGTCAAAATTGTATTTTTAAATCTGCAGTACAATGGGGTTGTAGATAACTTAATTAAAATTCTGCTTTATTATCTTTTCAGATCATCACCAGGAGCATTGCATTATGACAGATAATACATCTATTGAGAAATGCTCTCAAAATCCAGGCAGGGTTTTAAAAGTGCACAACTGTGTTGTACAACAGACATGTGACAGTAAAGGCAGTCAAGCTAAAAATAAAAAAACTGGCATTCAAGAGGACAAAGCCAGCTCTGGTAAAGTGGGGGTGAGTTATACTAATGTGGGGAAAGAGAATTATGTTTTGACAGAGGCTGTCACTCATGATTCAGGTAACCAGACAGCTGACAAGACGAAAAGTGATGATGGCACTGAAGGCTGTGATGACTGTGTTCCTGGCAAAGAAATTCAAACTGAATGTGATCAAAGTAAGTTTTGTCATGCCAATTGGAATTGGCTTGAACAAGAACCTGACAAAACCTATAGGCCATTAGTTTATACTTTTGAAATATAAGGATAATAAATTGCAGAATTTAATTTTTAGGCTGTTACGTGACGTAACTTTAATATAAAAATTTCAGTATTAAGCTTTGCAGTGAAATCCTACTTTATAACTAATACAAAATGTTACATTTTTATATTGATTATAGAATTTTAGTCTTTATTACTAAATGATTTTTTAATTATTATTTAGATGAAGTTAACACAGAAGATAAGCAACTTCAAGAACGAGCTGATAATGATGCATCTCTGCAACTGGAGAATAACCTAGCTACTGCAGTGGATAATATCCATTTAGCTGATGAGATTGATAAGTAAGAATTGCATGAATTCTTGAACTGAAAACTTTTTAAACTGGAGCTCTGTTTTACTCTGGTTTTTTTTTTTTTTTAATTTTAATGGAAGTAAAAAATGTATAGAATATATTAAACATGCTTTATTTAACACTGTGTTACAGGTAAATTTGTTTACTTGAAGTATTTAGGTGAAAAGGTTGAGATAAATAACTATAATTGAAATCAACTAAAATTTGCATAATGATTGTCTTGTGTTCAAGCACACGTGCATTTTTAAAACTTTTTTCTTCAGAGAAAATTCTAGGCCACCACCACAAAGATTGCACATACAAAAGCAGCCTGCAGCCACCTCAAACAATGGAAAGAGCAGTAGTAGTAGTAAACTCAAGCGCAGCAATTCATTTTCCAACACCTCAAGGAGGATGGCTGCTTCAGTAAAGAGATTCCCATCAACAGAACAACTCAGTCACTGTTCTGGCAGGCACAGAAGCAACTCGCAGTCCAACAACAGCTGTTCTGAGCCAAAGACCAAGGGTTTACTGAATTTGTTAGATTCAAGGTAAATAATAACTTTATATGTTAGTAAAATAAAAATACATTACCATAGTGGACAAAATTATTGCATCTCCTGAAATAATTCTGCTTTTTGGTACTTACTATATTGTTACTCGTGTAATGTTTAAGCATTTGTAATTTTTCTGATTTACTATTCATGTACTTGTTTTGACTGAAAGTTTTTACTTTAACAAAAAGAAATTACTGTATTAAGAATGTTTAGTGCACAACCCTATGAATATCTAAAGGTATGTATAACAGGGCTTATATTTTTTTATATTGAAAATAAGTTTATTATTGTATATGTGTTTTTAGTATCTCACTATACTGTAAAACATGCATATACAACACATCATTCTACTTGTGAAAAAAGTACTAACTCAGGTGTAGATATTACAATTAGTTCTGTAGCAAAACATCAGTAAGTTTGACAGTGCACCACATGGCGATTTTGTATGACTCTTGCATTTTTTAAATTTTATTTCGCAGCAAAAATGGCAATAAATCCACTGAAGAATTGGAAATGGAAAGAATTTCTAGAATGAGGAGAGAAATGGAAGCAAAGAGAAAGGCAACAGAAAGCTTTTACAAAAAATCCATGTTTTCATCTGGTATAGTTCCAGTCTGCTGTGGCCAAAAGCAAACGGTCCCCCAGGATTTTATTTTTCAGACAGACGCCAGGGTGAAGAACAAGGTGAAGGATACCTACCAAGAACTCAACGTGTGTGATTTTGCTAATGTTCTCCGGAAAGCAACTATCACTGCACAGAATCAAAGGGTAAATTTTTTTTTTTAATATGTTATCGGAGTATAATTCAACTTTGTAGGAATTATAAAAATTACTGAACACAGTGTTATAATAGAATTGGTTTTGAGCAAATATTTTCTAAATGTTTACACAAGTTTTGTTGATTTAGGTGTGCAATTATTTTTTGTTGCTTGTTTTCTAATGAATGGCTGTTTAGAAACTGAGCTGTGATTACAGGTTGAGTTTGGACTTGCACGCCTACCTGACTTCAGCTTTTAGGCAGGCATCTTCTTAGTCTTTTCTGTAATTTAACATTTTTAAACTGAAAGCAGAAATCTGGTGCTTTTGGTATCTGGGACTGAACTGCTTGTTAAAGATGTTCATACTTTATCTTCTGCCAGCTGCCACGCCAGATGGTGAAGCCATTTGCTCTTTCAGAGATGAAAAAGAAAACCAATGAACAACAGGGGTCCGAGTCGTACATGCCTTTGGCAGAAAAAATCCATCGCTATCAAGTCAGCACTCCGCTGAGGTTCCGACCGCACAAAAAAGGTAAAACAATTTCCTAGTTATCCACAAAACACCTCAGGTTTGCTGATTTACAAGCAGTGCCAGAATTTGGAACTCAGTTTTGGGCATCTCTCTAGAGGTTTATTTTTAAGCTAAAACAAACTGGTTGTTTGTATATAGAAATACTCACATTGTTAATATTGGAAGCACAGGTAGTAAATAAGATGTTGAGGGAGCGATGTCATGATGTTCTGAAGCTGTAGGAGTTGTATGCTTTTTTAACTTGCTTTTTTTTTTTATGTGAAGAGGCTGGCAAACAGAGGAGTTCAAAGCTTAAAGCTAACAGGCACGTGATTCCCAAGACGCCAAATCTGGAGACCAAGAACCGAACCAGACCAATACACGTTTTGAGTCAGAGAGAGAAGGAGGAAAGAGAACTGGAAGAAATTGCTAAGTATGCGAACAACGGTAGTGAAACCAGTAGCTTAGCCAAGGGGGAATGTTTTGGGGTTCAACCCCCCCCCCCCCCACTCTCGAATCTTGCCACTGTTTTTTTTTTTTTTTTTCCATAATTCAAACTTGAAAAAAAAAATTAGTACCGTATTTGATGAATTTGGCGACTTTTATAATTCATATTTGAATATGATAAGCAATGTTCAACAATTTAAAAATTTTTTTGAAAAATAATGTATTGTTAAAAGGAGATCTGTATGAATGATATTAAGATTAAACACTGGCAGATCTAAAATCAACAGAAGCTAAGAACAGATGTCATAATCATTTCATTGGGTACTCATTTGAAAGGCTATGTCCAATCAATATAGTTTTGGTAAATATTTGGTACTTTCATTGACCGAGGTCAAACAGATTTTCCAAATTCTAGGTTACTTGAAATTTCTGTCATTTGTAACTAACAACTCAAATCGATAACATCTCACAAAAACCAGCTCCAGCCCCGAATTTCGTCGATCTTAAGAAAGATGGCCAGAACAACTCGAATCAAGTCAGTCCGTATAACATTTAACTTATTGCATATCTACCGAGAAAGAACTCCAGCTTAAAGATAAAGTTTATGATCATAAATAAAATAATTGCTTATATGCTTGCCTTTTTCTTATACTTTAGATCAGGGTGGTCGAACTCAAATAAGCAAAGGGCCATTATTGATCAGGTTTATGCAAGTGAGGGCCACTCTCCAAAAAAGTTTGATTAAAAAAGATATTTATTAATACTTATACTAATAGAAAATTGTATTTACTACAGTGGCTAGTGCGAAATTTGAGGTTTTTTGTTTTTAACTAATTCTACAAAATCAATTTCTAAGTCAGTTAGTGCAACTCTGACACATGAAGCTAGTTGTTTCATCATCTAGCTGATTCCTCTCTTTTGACTTTATTTGGTTCATAAGAGAGAAGCTGCTTTCACAAACATAGGTTGAAGAAAACATTGAAAGCATGTGAAGTGCAAAGTTATTTAGTTCAGGATATGATTCTGCATTTACCAGTTTCCAAAATTCTAATGGATTGTCAAGGTTTTGAGAAAGAAGAAAATAATCTTCTTTCAGCTCATAATTCCAACTGCAGTTGAGCAGGTGCCTTATCCACTTCTATAGTAAGGGATTGCTCAGTATCTTAAGGTCATCCTGAATTATTTGGAAGTCCAATGTCTAATCTCTTTTCAAATTCAGTAGAAATATCACTAAGTATGGAAACGTAATCTGAAAAGTCAGTTTCTTTATCAGCAAATACTTCCTTGCAGCTTGGAAAGTGTGTCAAATTGTTTTCCTTTAATTGTGGAATGAATAGTTTGTTCAACTTCAATTTGAATGCATCAATTTTACCCACAAGATAACAGATATCATGATTTCTTCCTTGAATTTGTTTGTTCAGAACATTCAGGTGTGAGGTAATGTCAGTCAAAACAGCTAATGCAGATATGAAATCTGGATTTTTCAGGTCATTCTCTCAATTGAGTAGTGTTAGCAGATATTTCACTTTCAAAGAAAACAAGAATTTCATTTCTCAATGCAAAGAACCTCTTCAAACAATCTCCAGCACTTAGCCATCTTACATCACAGAAAAGTGACAAATCTGGATAAACAGCATTTACCTCTTCTAAGAAATTTCTGAATTTTCTGTGAGTTAAAGCTCGAGCACCACCACGAATAAAATTAACCATTTTAGTGATAGACTTCATTACAGGATGCAGTCTGGCAGACTTGGCACAAAGAGCTTCTTGATGAATTATACAGTGGTGTACTGGAACTAAAATATTGTTTTTTCTCAGCTCACCCACAAATCCAGTTTTCTGGCCACACATAGCAGGTGTACAGACAGAAGAAAGTTTTCCATATTTAAAATCTTCATTTATAAAATTTCCAACTACCATGTCAAATGATTCAAATATCTTTTCCTGTAGTTCTTCCAGACATTGATTTCAGATCCAAGAGTTCAGTTGTCACATTAAAATTGTATTCAATAATTTTAATAAAAATAGATAGTTGACATATGTCACAGTTGTCTGTACTTTCATCAAGAGCAGCTGACCAATATGCACAATTAGCTATTTTGTCTTTCAGAGTTTTTTCCAGTTGTAAGTCAATATCTTGAACTCTGGTAGAAACAGTCTGGTGTGATAGAGAAACGTTTTTAAATTTATCAGCAACTTCCATTTCTCCAAGTGATTTTGCCATTTCTATAGCACATTCTTTAACAATCTCTGCTGTACGAAAGGATTTACCCTTTTTAGCCAATAATAAAGATACACGATAGGAGGCATCCAAATACTGAGCACTAGCAGTAGGAGTTATGATTTTAAAATTCTTAAAAATATTCTTCTGTGCTGTAAGTTTATCAGTTAATTGTTGCACAAGCACCAGTCTAGCAGCTTTTCCTATCACATTGTCATATTTTTTAGCATGCGTTTTATAATGACGACTCACATTATATTCTTTCGAGCAGCTGATAGTTTGATGACAATCAAGGCATTTAATAATACCATTTTCCTTGATGCATAAATATTTATATGTCCAGTCTGCATTAAACTTACGATGTTCAGAGTCAATTTTTCGCTTTTTTGATACATTAGACGCCAAGACACGAAAACTGATACTAATTCAAATTAAAATGAGATTTATGAATACGAAAAATCTTCAAAATTAACGGAAATTAATTACTATATATGCGAAAATAATTCATATAAATATAATTTTGTTATAATGTGTAAAAATTTATTTAAAGAAGGAAAAATTTTTTAAAATTTAGTATGACCTCGCGGGCCACATTTTAAGGTACTGAGGGCTGCACACGGCCCGCGGGCCGTATGTTCGACCACCCTGCTTTAGATAGTAGGCAACTGGAACTGACACTAGTTTGATGATAACTTACAAAATATCTTAGTGTCTTACATGGCTCTCTGTGATCCACACTAACATGGGTATGGGCTTAACATGTTATTTTCTTAGCAGGTATGGGACAGTTATGTACTTCTTTTGCATGATTTAGTTTGTAATCTAAAATAATTTGATGAAACTAGCTATGGAGTACTATAGCAAAATGGCTTGTTTTTGGCACCATAAAACCTGGAAGTAGTATGATGAGATGATTAAAACATGCTCACACTACCAATCTCATTACTCAGTGACATTAGTCAATTTGCATGGCACTTCCTATATTGTAGCATTTAAGCGCTACTTGTAACTATTGTGCAGCTCTGGTCAACTCTGTTTAAGGAGAACCGTGGCATGTAGGAAGCTGGTCGAATGTACAGAGCCAACCCACATCGTTCGCATCTGATATTGAATATTCATGGTATCTCAATACCTAGAAATAGTGGGATGAAACAAACCTTAATGATTAAAACAGTTATTTGTGAATAATTCGGTGACCTTGAGTGTGGTAATGGATTTATCTGTCAATTCCATTATGCTACAATTGCAGTTTTGAGTTTAAAACGCTGTGAAAGGTTCTTGGAATAGACTCATTATTAATATCTGAATGGGCTGAGCTCAGCCTGAAATTAATGAAAATAAAAGAACTGACACAGGTTTTAAATTTTAAAATGTTCTAGGGCAGGTTGGGCTTTGGTAAATGTAAGCGGACATGGGGCCAGGATTTGGACTTAAAAATGTCCCGTGCAGGTTTTCTAATCCCCACACACACACACACACCTTAATAAACATGCACATTTTTTAACATGCAGACTTTTTTTGCATCCATGTAGCTGAACAGGTTTTGACATATTTTTACATAATTGTGAAATGAGAGATACATGCGTACAATATATATATATATTGGAATTGTCATTAGATATTGAATTTTATTTTATTTTATCCCCTCTCCCTCTTGAGAAAATCCTGGCTACACCACTGAATGAAACTGTCTGCTTATTCATCATGAATTCTCTTGCTTAATAAGATGCCATTTCCTAAGTGAATATTCTATTAATCTCTTAATCCTGAAGAATATTCAAGGGAATGTTGGTGAAAGTTATTTCAAAGTTCTGTTCTTTATTAACCTTTAGTGGGGGGGGGAGAAACAATGAATTGTGTAACAAGGGGCGATTGGAGTGGAATGTTTACCAACAAATTAGATTTATCTACTAAGGACATGTCTTTTAATTTATGTAAAGTGT
Source organism: Nautilus pompilius (assembly GCA_018389105.1). Lineage (NCBI taxonomy): Eukaryota > Metazoa > Mollusca > Cephalopoda > Nautilida > Nautilidae > Nautilus > Nautilus pompilius. The sequence continues at coordinate 3,640,680 of JACATO010000132.1, read as the reverse complement.
CTATATTTTAGCTGCCATTGTGTGGAAATTTTCTGATTGGCATCTTGGTCTTTGAACCAGGGGCAACGTATCTTAGAGACATTGGCAGAAACTGCAACCTGATGAAGTGAAAATCGGTTTTTTGTTGAAACTACGACAATTCTAAAATGTGAGCTTAACAGGAAAAACTGCTTCACTGGAGGAATGTTATCACTTGAAGTCGTGACCCTGCCAGTGGTGAATAGAATTGCTGTAATTTCTTTTGTTTTGGTCAGGTTTCCTCTCAACCTCCCCTATTAAAGTCCATTACATCCTTTATGGTTTCAGGCATCAATTTAAAGCTAACCCATTGAAAACTGACATCTTCACCAGCACTGCGATGGGTGTAAAAGAAGCTTCCCGGCCGACGACTGTTGCTGTCAATTTTAGCCTGCACACTGATAAGCGAGTAAGGGAAAGAGAAGCAAAAGCTGTTCAGAGTGAAGAGAAGTACGTGTTTCACGCAAGACCTCTTCCAAAAAAGATTTTTCAGGAAATAGTGGTCAGTACATCTTTTATTACTATTGTTTGCTATACTTGTTGCTTTTCACGGAAAACTTTCATGGCTGTATCTGGAGATTGTCTTATAAGTTTTGTGCCACTTACAGCACCACTTAACTCTTTCATGTTCCGGATTCCAAAAAATGGTGAGCACTGAGTCATCTAATGACTGGTTTTTTCTATGCTACAGATAGAACATGCAGAGAATGTTGGTCCACATTAATTATCACTCTGCTTATTTATATTGCTTCTTTCTCACATAAGTGATTTTATTAGTGAGTCTTTATGTGTTACCTAGTTTATTTACTTGGTACATGATGGAATCCAACAGTAAATCCTTTTTCTGGTGATGTGGAGGTTTCAAGTATGCATGCCCTGGATCTCTCATCTTTTAGCTGATTAGACAGCAGTGTAAAACATCAAGAAATGAATCAGCAGTGGAGAGCAAGGTCTTTGAGTAGAGTTCAAATCATCTGCAGGCAATCAAATATTGGTGATGAGAGGCCAGTGGACTTCTATGAGCTGATACCAGAAAATTTCTTCCACCACATAGCTGAGTCTAACTGCTATACCATACAGACCCAGAGGAGGGCAGGAATGTAGGCACCTCCAGGGAGGAGATGAAAGCACCTGTAGTGATAAATATAACTAGAGGTCTTCATTCTGTGGCATCCTCTGAAGATTATTGGAGTGAAGAGATTCAGGAAACTAAATCAGTATTTGCCTTCTCTGTGACAAATCAGGTGATTTTTTTTTTTACTCTGCACTTTCAAGTCATATTTTCTTTTCATTTAGATTACTGAACTGTGTGATGAGTTATTCTGCTACTTTTAATTCTTTTTATTATTTTAAATAATAACCTGGTGCATTTTCTGAGCATGAAAGGTTTAATCCATGATTCCTTTTAGCTTCTCTATTATTAAATGTTCTAAAGAAAAATCAGTCCATGTGGTAACAACTATATTTTGTTGATGTAATGTAATATATTTACTAAATTTTGCTCCATTTCACTGGCTCAGAACAGTAGCTCGTGATGTTTTGACACAAGTTAATGGGGCCTGATGCAAGAGCGACCTTCTGGGTCCTTTGGGCCTGCGGTATCGGGTGGACCGGGCCACTTGTCTTTACAGGATGCAATGCCATTGAAAGAGCCTTGTTCGGAAGTCCAACTCACTCAACAACAAGTTAATGGGGTGCACAGTTTTCATTCCATTCTGGAAAGTTTTTTTTTTTTTTTTTTTTTTTTTTTTTGAAGCTTCATAAATGTTTAATATCATCCCAGGGGCCAAAGTTTGATTTTGTGGTTTCTTCTTGCTCCCCTTCAGGGGTTCTAGTGAGGGTTTCCTTGCTGAAATCAGAAGTGCCAGGGTTATCTTTCTTGCAAGGATCTATGTAAACCATCCTATTGATAGAGAGGTTTGGGGGGGGGTGCTGGCATGAGTTTGTGGAATCTTAGAAGACTTATCTTATCTACAATACTTTCAACTGAACCTTTAGGGGTCATTTCTTCCTATTAATTGTTAGCCTTTCCAGTTAAGTATATGGATTCTAAAACTTAAATGAAATACATATAACATTAGCAGGACCCTACCAAACTCTAAGTTGAATTTTGTTTTAATACATTCTATTAAGTGTGCATCTGGTATTGGTTCCTATGACAATTGGCTTCAGTTAAATCTCTTGTTTCAGAAATCTCTCAAAGATGTAGTCATGATGGAATTTTTTCTTACCTTTTTTTTTTTTTTTTCTCCAGGGAATTGCTGCTGTTCCAAAGAAGGAAATTACAATGCCTCAGTCACCAGCATTTTCCCTGAAGCAGAGAGTTCATATGCCTGTTGTTTCACAAGAGAAGAAGAAAAGGTGTGTTTTTTTTTTTGTTTGTTTGTTTTTTTTGTTATTCTGTCTGTCTGTGCATCAGTGAAGTTGTTTTGACTTGTTCTCTTCCATTGTTTTTAAGAATGATACACAGATACACAGAGCGAGGCCGCTACGTCACATAGGCTTGCCATTCCATCCTGTCCTCAACCACAAACACACAATGCCAGAGCCTTTCCAGTTCGAAGAAAGAGACAAGGAGCTGAGAATAAAGAAGGAAGAAAAAATCAAGGAAATATTGGAAGAAGAGAAGAAGGTAACAGTAACCAAAACATCTTAAATGCCTGATTCTTGATTATTTTAAGATATCTGTAAATGGTTTTGTATTAATACAGTTTCCTTTCCTTTTTTCCTCTTTCCATCATTGGGGTACTTATGTCATAAATCTACTATTAAAATATAACAACTAAGAAAGGTCAAACAACTCTGAGCATTAAAATTTAAGTAACCAACCAGCAGTATTACCCCTGACTACCAATCTAGAGTTGGGAATTGGGTGCCAAGAGTTACAGACCTTTGCATGCTGCAGACAGGCCATTATGCTTAGAAATGTCTGTGAAACACGTGTTTGTGAGGAGTAAACATTACACAGTGGGAGAGTTTGCTGTTGCTGATGTGAACTGCATGAAAGTTAAACCAAGAATTAACAAGGGAAATTACCCTGGCAAAGCATAGCACTGCGGTTTTTTGGTAAAAAGGATTATTTTGCACTACAAGAGCCTAGCATTGCTGGCTTCAGCAGGGAACTAATTCCTTACTGAAGTTTTCCATTTCTGGGATGCTGCCTGTACAGTGAAAAGGCTGAGATGCCATATAACTAAAGTCTGGAATTATTCTAATTATTCAGTTTTCTCAAACTTTATTTCTGAAGTGGGTACCCACAAAATTGTGTGTATATTTATCACAAAAGTTTACCACCTCATGTTGAGATTTTGGTTTCACCCATTATATTTTGGGTCATAATAATGCTTGTGTACAAGATTAGTTCCTCTTTTTTTAGTACTAAACTAGCCAAATTCACAAAATATTGCAACTTCTGGGTTTGATTGGAACTGATGTCTGGAAAATGTTCAAAGGCTAAGAAAATAATGCTGATGAATATTATCTAATTAACTTACTAACTCTTCCACTGAAATCATCAATTACATAGACAACAGTTTGAGGTAACAGTTCATCTAGAAGAGTTAACTCTTCTGTTTTGGTTAATTTTGAACTTCTGGTAGTGGAATTATCTTATTTGTCGTGTTTAATGTTTTAATTTTTTTAGTTATAAATATATCACTGCAGCAAATAGTGTCAGATTTTCAAGATCAGCAGTAGTGTTATGTAGTTACTACACTGGTTTCCAAAAGTTAAGCACCAAACATTAACTATTTTAGAAATGGTTTGTTTTGGTTTTTTTTTTAATTTTATTCACTAATTGATCAACAATTCTCTTTTAACAACTTTCATTGAAATATGTAAATTACAAAAAAAATTTTATCAACGTAAAGGGAGACAAGCAAGAATTCAAAGAAAAAATGAATTAGAGGAGGTCAGTAGTTGTAGTTTCCCACCATTGGTAGTACATTACTGGTTTTGCACAGTGATTATAATTATCATTGAGAGCAATGGGCAATAAAGTCTGATGTCTTGTCAGAGAAGTTTACAGTTGTTTGTTGGGGGTGGCAGTATGCCTTTTTAAACATTTCCAATGGGATTTAACTCTGGAGAAAGCAGGATACACAATTAACCAACTTGCCTCCGTATTTTGTAGTTGGGTACTTCCCTGAAATGTTTACAGTGGCAGGTTAATGGTATACACACCGTGGTTGACTTAATAGAATCCTCTTTCATGCAACCTTCTGTATTTGGTTGAAACCAATACCAACCTTCCTGTGATTGCAGACAGAAATCAGAAGTTGGGTGGTTGTTGGACTTCTGTTCTGCTAAGCCAAGTTACATGGCCATGGTTGACCTTGAACTTATTTTGGGGGGGGGGTGTGCATGAAATTGTCTCTCCATACCACATTTAGGTATTGCACCTCTACACCTTAGAGAATCTGCCAAACAAATATCCTAGCAGCTAAAACAGCTGGGAACACAAGCCAGTTTTTTTTGTCCCTATACCAAGGCTAGCTTGCATGTTTATGCTTGCTTATTTTCTGTAAATATTAGAAACCGTGACCAGGTGGACATGAACACTGTCGCATGTATGATCTGAAACTGACAATTTTAATTATCCTTCCACGTGGTTTTAAAAAATGAGGAGAAAAATCTGTTTGGAAGACAAATAGAAACCACTACCATTCAGCTTTGATTGTGCTAATGTTGGCTTTTGTTTGTTTGTTTTTTTTTTTTTTAATCCATAGTTTTCCCTTTGAACCCACCCATACTATACTGCTGTGTGTCTTTATTTACAAACCATGTAATATGACTTAATTTGTTAGGCTCGAGGATTCCATGCCAATCCATTGCCAGAACCAACAGTGAATGAGCTCCCTACCAAAGAGAGAAGGACTTTCACCATACCAAAACCCTATGTGCTTGATGCTGACATTAGAGGGCAGCAAAAAGAAATCGAATGGAATAAGAAGGTACAAAATTGTTCAATAGTCTTTTTTTTTTTCATAAAAATATGAATGCCTAGCTTGCTTTGTTTCTTCAAGACAGCTATAATAGGTTTGGTTTTTATATATAAGATTTATTTAGCCAAGTTACACCATGAATTTCGTTACCCATTAACCCTTTCCATACCAGGCAACTCTGGATTTTACAAGCTTAAAAGAGCACAAATCTGCAGGGTGACTGCCCAAAATACACCCACCTGATTTGATCTTATTTTAATAAAATAATAAAAAGTCATGGAATGAATCAAATAGTATAGGTGACTTAGCACATGGTTCAGTAATTCAAATAAGAAAAGAAATATGTCCAAGAGATCTAAGGAAAAATTCGATTTATAGATCAGAAAGTTTAAAAAAAAATAAAAAAAAAACGAAGTAAAATCAGTGGTCAGTCAGTGTCCATTCACATGGTTATTGAAACATTTCAGCCTGCCCAGAAAAATGGTACAGAGTTGGCAATAGAAAAGGGTCTCCATTTTATAACCAAAGGAGATCTGACAGGAACACAGCACACAAGTCTTTCTACCTCCTGGTGACTTGGCTGTTGTTTTTTTTTTTTTTTTTTTTTTTTTGATAGACCTTAGTTTCCTGGATCAAAAGCCCATCTCTCAGACCTTCCTCAACATCCAGCCTGAAAATCTTTTTGAAAAGAGTATGAGAGCACAAGGTTGCTGTTGAACACAAACCACATCAATTACTTCCAATACTTCATGCTCCTATTCAGTGTGGTATGCCCGATGTTGATTGGCAGGGTCCACCCGAGTACTTGTACAGCGGCATGGAGAGTGGACAGTGACTTCCTCCAGGCTGCAGTTGGTGTTCAGCCGCTTCATTTCACACCCTCTGACATTGGATTAGCTTGTCGATCAGCAGGCAGAACTCTCGTTTCTACAAACAGCAGAGCTGACATTCAACCACTTTGTTAGCAAACTTTCCAGCAGGTCTGGGGAGCTGGAAAAGTTGTTGAAGTTGAGGCAGTGAATTTTAATCCATCATGCGAGCTCTTTGGTCTTGCTGACTGTTACACTGGCCCCTCCTGGTGTAAAGTTGATATACCATTGTGGGCATCACTTGCTCACTTGGTTGGCTTCATGTGGCTGGTACTATGTTTGAAAGTTCCTGGTGGCCGCATCAAGCAGAGATTTAATTCTGAATAGACCATATCTGTTAGGATCATCAGAGGCAGGTGCTTGACTGCTGTTGCAGTGGTGCCAATAATAATTCAATTTTTAAAATCTCTTTAGTATTGTGATTTTTGACACCCTTAACATATTCAAGATGTTGTCTGTACTCCAAAAATCATTTATGGATGGAACAGAATGAAGGCCCATGGTGATGTTTACTGCTATGAAGGCTTTCATCTCCTTGGTGGAGGTGAGGGTGGTATCTGGCCAGGTGTTTGGTGTGGCTGCTTCTCTCTAGTTTTGTACAGCATACTGGTTAATCTCCACTGCCATGTGGTGAAAAAAATCCTTTGGGATGTGTTGCCAAAAAATATGCTTGGTGTCATTGGCAACATTATTCTTCGGATCAGCTATAGATGATCTGAATTCCACTCGACCATTCTCTCTCTCAGACTGTATATCATAAATGAAATATGATCACTACAACAGAACTCTCACAGATTGGAATGTTTAATCATACTTTTCATGGTAAAACTAAGTGATAATGTGGAAGTCATCATTAGATAACTTATTGCAGCCCAGCAGAAAGCAGCAGCTGCATGTTAAGACCATACTCAGATTATAGGTTCTATGAGTTTTCTGAGCCTTACGCATTTAGAAATGTCAAATCCAGTATCTTTGCGGAAAAATAGATTTCATTTTTATTTTTTGAGAATTTCCATGGGTGAAGAGAGGCTGTTTGCTGCTCTATATTCTATTCTCGGTGCATCAAATTATTGAAAAATCTCTTCCCCAGTTTCGTAGGTAGAAACTCTAGTGAAGCGTTAATAATATCTAGAAAATCGAAAGTACCTCTAATTACTTTTTGATTAGTCCCTCAGCAGCACTGGTGACGTTCAAAGAAGAGCACAGGAAGACAGTCAGAAGAGGAGATGCACAGCAGTGAATCAGAATTGATCACATGCTTTTAACTTTTCTTCTTTTTTTTTTTCAATTTTCATTGTTTTGAAATCTGTGTGATGTGATACGTTCAAATATCACCATTTTGGATGCTTCTGCTATGACAACCTATAGAATGTCAACAACCCCATAGTAAAGAGTGGACTACCTGGCTCGTAAGGAGCGGGTTAATTGGAAGGTTCGACCCTGGTATCTGAAATCAAGAAAGCCCCTTGCAAAGATATGACAAGTTACCAGAAATGTTTCAACTAGAGGCAGCCAAATGCCTGTATGCTTCACATCCAGTTCTCAAGATAAGGTTTAATCTTTCAATGATAAGGAAGTTAATAAAGGCCTGAAAATAATTTTCTTGAATGCCTGGGAAGAAAGTCTCTTTTTACATTAAGTCTTCTCCCCAGCATATACTGAGCATGATGGGCAAAGTTGATGGGGGAAAAACAAGCACATCTCCTAGTTACTTACAAAGCAAATTGCATTGTGTGGATAACAAAAATGGGATGCAAAAGAGCTGCTGAAGAAGAATAAGATTCCTGGTGTACAATTGTACTGGACACTCCATAAACCTAAAGCTCACAAATGCCGAACTTGGTTTTCTTCCAACCACATCACTGGTATAGCCACGTGATCAGAGTCTAATTTGAACTTTGCTGACCTTTCATTATGAGATGCAAATCGCAATCATGGAGATGAATCAAGGAATTTGTTGAGAAAGAATTAGTCTGCTGTTGCAGAGTTATGGCAGATGATTATCACATTTTCAATGTCAACTTATGTCATAATGTTTTGAGAGCAGATGTGAAACACGTGGAAAGCCATTCTCAACTGCTATAAGACTTCAAATATTCTATTGTTGGTTTAATGGAATGAAATCTTAATGCTAGGTTACTTAAACCAGTAGCAGATGAAAATACCATGTGTGTGTGTGTGTGTGTGTGTGTTTTTTTTTAATCCAATGATTAAGGATCTATTAGTTGGATGACCCCTAGGACTGGTTTGTATTGGACTCTCTTACTGTTAAATCTTTTCTATAATTCTCTAAAGTTTAATACATGTTTGATTGTTTACCAAATTAAAAGACGACAAGACACTTCAGTACAATTAAGTATGCACAATTTCAGTTTACCTAATTTGGTAAAGAAACCATAACTTCCTGTCAGCTGCTTATCATTATCATCATCCATATATGACTCATTCCAAAGGGATCACATTAACCAGCATAATAAACTTATTTTTAACTAATAACTTTGTTATTTCTTTCAGATGGAAGAAGAAGAGAATCAGAGGAAAGCTTTGGCTTTGTTTAAAGCTAGACCCTGCAATGTAGTACATAAAGCTCCCTTTGTACCCCAGAAAGTGCAGAAATCCCTCACAGGTATATACTAGATAGCATTTACCATTCTGAAAATGTTTAGGAATGAAAAGCGAGCCATCTGTCTTTACTCTAGAAAGAGATTTCTGTTCAATTCTGTTTGTTGTCTCTTTGAAAACTTGATATATGCTTTAAAGACTTTTCTGTTCCTCATCCGTACAGTTCTTGGATGATGTTTTTGGAATGAAAGAAGCAGCAGAAGGCAATCACAATGTGAAATAACAAGTTTATTTCTTCATTTAAAAAAAAAAATGTTGAAGGGAAAGAGATTTACAGTGAAAGCTGACTTTTATTTGTAGAACATCTTTAGCTTTTCTGTCCATCTCTCTAAATCAGCTAGATTGTGTGCGCGCATGCGACTCTCTATGCTCCTACACAAGTTTTATAAGTATATCTGGAAACCTGTTTTCTTCTTATATGAAAATGCAGTTGTATATAATATCAGGTGCATTAACCTTCCTCGGTGCCATTCCACATCTATTTTCAGATGGCGGATATGCGCATGTGCCAACACACATTTTGACCTGATTTAAATGTGGATTAAGTATTTAATTTACTTTACTTTATTTTTAAATAGATATTACCAGCTTTGAGCTAAACACAGAAAAGCGGGCCCAGAAGAGAGAAGAATTTGAACAATATAAAAAATCAAAAGAATTGGAAAATGAGTCAGTCAGGCAACTGAAAAAGAGTCGAGAGGAAGAGGAAGAGATGGCCAGGTTAGCAAAGCTACGGTCAGAGTTAGTGTACAAGGCTAATCCTGTCAGACAATTCAAAATGGTGGAGATTGTATCAAGCAGCAAGCCTTTGACCAAAGCAGTCTCTCCCGTGTTTGCTACAGACAAGAGGCTAAAGGAAAAATAAGAGAGACATTGATATTTTGGATGAGATGAATTCATTGTACTACATCTGAAATTTTTTTACCTTGTTGATAGCTCTAGCTTTCTCTAGTTAGCTTTTTTTATAACACCAAATACTGCATGTAGCCAAGATGGTGGGTGAGCTGAAGGAGGTATTTTTAATTACTTATTTTACAGTTTATTAGAGGAAATGGTGCTTGTTCAATTAGAAACAGATACTGAAACAATAATGTTGGGGTTTAGGACCTTAAGTGTTTTCGTGTTGTTTTTTTTAAAATTATGTTCCAGAGTTGCGAGATTAGAAAGTTTTTAATGTTTTTCCTAAAAGCATTTTTGGGTATCACAAACTCAATGAAAAAATTGTCAGGGGTTTTTATCTTTTCTCTCCCCACCCTCCCCTTTTTTGACTGATAGTTTTTAAACAAAATTTTATATCTTTTTCTTTCTTTGTTTTTTCACAACTAGTATATTAAAGAGTAAATAGAAAATTCAGAATCTTTCGGTAAGGGTAGAGATACCCTGTGTTTGTTTTGCAATGATATTGGCTGTAAAACAACAGTCCTAGTAAGTCGAATTCTAGCTTCCTGTTCCAGTCTTTGTAGATGTGACAGGCAGCCTATCTTTGTTAATTTTGTATTTTAAAAAAAAAAAACGTGGAGGTGGTCTACCATTACTTTTTGAAAATGTTCATATTTCTAAGCAGACCATCTTTCTCTTTCCCAGCTGCACATCTCTTCTGTCTGTTTTCCATCAACATTACTGGCTTGTATTATCATGTACCCATGTAATCCAGGTAGAATAGTTTTGTTCTACTTAGTATTTTGTAATATGAAAACAAACCCCCTTTTTATGAGTGAATTTTAACAAAGAAATAAAGTATTGTGAAGATTTACCATTAGATTTCTTAATCCTTTATATATAAGGTAAGCTTTGTTGACAGATGGAGGGTAAAAGTAAATTTCCTTTGTGAAAGTACAGAAGTGGAGTGCAAGTTTGGTTATGACCACAAAAATGTATCACCATTTTGAATTGTATGGTAACTGGTTTGCTTATGAAAAATGATTATTTACACGCATCTTAATTTGGAAAAAAAAAGAAACTGATTCAAACATCTGGATTGATGAGTATTTGTAATTCAGAAACTTAAAAATTTTAAAATAAAAAAGGTTTGTGGTGAATATGTAAGAGTATTGCTTCAAAGTTTCCCCTTTGTCAGTGCTAGTCCTCACAGAAATAGCAAAAGAAAAATATCTGTGGATGGAGTGCTTGATATTTCAGTTGTTTTCACTTTTAACATAGAAATATTTATATTAAAAAAGAAAAAAAGATTTTTTTTTAAGATTATGTACATCTTGAAAATGCGTTGAACTTTATATAGTCTACCAACATGACTTGGAACTCGTTTATTTTTACCATCAGCATAATAGAAAACTGTAACAACTTGCTGCCATCTAATGGAGTGCTTACAAAAGAACCATTCTTCAGATGCAATGTGGCTTTTTATCCGTTGTAGTCTTCAAAGAGAGGAGGCTACTGTAACTTTGTGCACATTACAACGTGTCTGTGAATACTCTGCAAGCCATGCACCTTAGATCAACTGAACTTGGTTATGCTGATTCATTTGACCAGTTGAGTGCATGAGGAATAATGTGCCCACCCAGTCACATTGATTTGTGTACTTTTACACTGGCTTTGTTAATGTTGAGTTGTATAACATCTTTATTGCTTTCCAGCCCAACATAAACTTAAGATTTTAACTGGGTGGCTGCTCATTTTGATTCCTTACTGGCTTTTTTTTTTCTTTTTTTAAGTGAACTCATTTGTGTGGGAGAAGTCTTAAATTCATGAGCTAACAATGTTCTAAATTTTTGTTGCTCAAACTTAAATTCTGCAAAAAAAAGGTAGCTTTGATCCTGATGAAATAGACATAATTTATGAACTGTTTCCTGGTGGCTGGCAAACGAGAAGTTCTCAGGCAAGGTGTTTTGTTCTGCATGATTGCTTTCTGTTTTCATAAGATATATCATGGCTAACTTGACAATGTCTGGTATTTGCTGCTGTCTTGAAGTTAGCTTTAGTTGGAAGGATGTAACCACATGGTCTGAATTGGTAAGCAGTGACCATACTAAACAGAATAAGTTGTTGCCACTAGCTACATTGACAATGTACCCTTTATACACACTTTTAAAGAACTAAGAAAGGTGCTATAATTTACATTCCATAGTCTTTTCTGTAATTTGGTTTTCTAGTTTGCCTTGGAGCTAGCTAGTTTTCTTAAGCAATGCATCATTTTGAGCAACAGAATCCTTTCATTCAATGAACCAGAAATAAACTAGTCCACTCAATTGCTTCATATGGCAAAGCTTTAATTTCACTTCATCTTTCATTGGCAGGGGGGATCCTGATTAAAGGAAAATGTTTAATTCCCACTTCTCATTCATTACCATTTGAAAGATATTTCCATTTTTTGCCCACTACCATGGATGATTTTGGTTGGCCTCCACTTGTCATTTCTAATTTGTGAAGAGATGCCTTCTGAAGTGAAATCTCTTGGAAATGGTACTGCCATTTCTATTTAATAATATAAGATACTGTTATCTTGGTTTTTTTGGGGGGGGTGGTGATAAAGAACCATTGACTATATTTTAGTCTGAAGTGAGGTAGGAGGGTAAACCTGCTTTTTTGTCATATTTTGTACACCTGTAACATGTAGCAACAGGGGCTAATTACCAGACCCTTAGGTGGGTGACAAACTAGCATTTCCTTTTGAAACCATTAATCAGCTCTTCAAAGGAACGACAATCATTAAGTTGCAGAATAGCTAGATTGACCTGCCCTTTTTGGCTCTGATATATGATACTATAAGAATGGAACTGATTTGATTAGATTTTCCAAAGTGTATCATGCAATTTAACTCTAAATGATGTTTTTTTTTTTTTTTTTGATTTCCACACAGGTGCTGATAGAGAGAGCCTTTGATGAGTTGTCACCATTAGTTTTTGTTTGTGTGGTTGGTAAATTTTGTTTTGCTTTGCCGTTATGCCTCGGTAATATAATATTGGTGGTTGCTGCTGTGTGAAACAGTCTGTGGCGGGGGAAATTAAATTGCTTTAATTTCATTGCTGCTGTGATTGAGCTGTTCACATAAACATGCAAATTTCAGATGGTTTACTGTATGTACAGCTTTTAAACTAAAGAATTTTCCAGACATTAGTGCATCAATTTCTTCCATTTGGTTTGGTGTGGGGTGCTAAAAACCATGATGGATTTTGATTGGAAGCTCCTTTAAATTCCTTTTCAATCACCTGGCAGTTATTAAATTTAAAGTACAACGCTTTGGCTGCTACAGATCCTTTGGCTAAGGGGAGAAGTAAATTTTTTTACTGGGCTACTAAGCTTCAGCAGCAGCCATTTCTTAGTGATCAAAAAAGAAATCTGCAGTATTCAGCAATGACATTTACTTCAGATACCACCCTTATTGTTTGGAATTTATGGGTAGAGCAAATACATTAATGTTGGGGTGTTTGAATGAAACCTGGGCGGATGCTATTTCAGCAGTTTCATTTAAAAGTCTAAGTAAACAACACAATGATTATATATAAATGATAATGGACGCTGGGAAATGTTTTTGATGAGTAAATAATGAAAACCAATAGCATGGATGGTCTCCCCTTATCCAAATAAACCTCGAAGTTGGGTGGTATCGAAGAATATTGTCATTCCTCGTTACTAATCGGTCCGATTTTTCTCGCATTATTAACTGTGTTAATTGGCCATTAGGTTGGCAGAGATCGAGACTAGAAGATCGCTCTGTCCCCTGCCGAAATCATTGAATTCATTAAAACAAGGGCATTAATCACGCCTCGCTCTGAGGATTCGGTCGTCCGTCCGCCTTTCGAATTCTCGGCGTTTCCCGCATCATTGAGAGGAACTTGGCTGCCTGATTTTAATTAACTGCGAGCCGTGCCACGCTACTCCCTTCCCCGGCCAGCTCCTTTAGCAGGGGCAAACGTGAACGGATTACGGCTCCTCGCCTCTCGTGTTAGCAGCTTCAGATGCCGACTTTGAAGACAGCCGTCAGTCGATATCCTCGCATGGACGCCGCGACATTTCGCTCAGAACGTGTCCTGCATAGCGCCAACTGCGAGAGGAAAGGGGAGATAATAAACGGCTGGCTATCATTATTGCTAATTGGACGCTCCTTTTAGTAATTTCACAAGTAGCTAATGTCGGGTAACTAGTTTTTCTGTCTACCCGGAAGCCTGACACTATATGTGATTGCTTTTCTCCTGGCATCTCCCTTCAGAATTATCAGATTTTTTTTCTAGTTCGTTCTTTCTTCTCTCGTAAGAAATGCCGCGGTAATTACTTTAAAAAGAAACAAGTCAACGTCATAAACAACATTAACGTGGCATATTTATGGTACTGTTCAGCACATTTAAGAAAGGAAACTCGCAGTAGTTACCATGGTAAATTCTCTTTGGTAGAATAATTTCTGTATTATGGATAGCACTGGATTCCATAGCTGTTCCGCAGAATTCCATGAATTTTCTATGGCATTTCAAACTCGGTAGATTGATTGGTACGTGATGGTGATTGCGGCGATTATCTGCTACTAGAGAGATGTGGGGCATTTGTATTTCTGACTTCACATCGAGACTATTTAGCAGCAGTGGTAGGGATTTCAAGATACAGGGGCCCGGGCCCCAGACCTCGAAGGAGGTGAGACGATCGCTAGGGGTTGGTGTGGGAGAGGGAATGTCCAGTTTATCATTAAGAAATCTGGAGGGCAAGCAGCCGGATTGAAACTTTTCGGACAGTAAAAGTATTTTTTTTTAATGTACGACTTAATAGACAAATTTCTTGCCTTTTTAGGAAATTTGCGCAAGAATAAAACAAAAGGAATTTCTGCGACACCTCTTTCTCTCTCTCCGCGGTGGCATCTGTGATTATTCAGAGAGCTGTCACTCGTCTCTCGGCCAGCGAGTGGACGGTCTGGCAGTAACGTTGGTGTGCAGAGCTATGTTCACTACATTCAGTAGTCTCCCATCACCCTTCTATCTATCCATCAGTCTTCTCTGCAAATCACCGTTTGTTTTCTTCAGAATCTTACGGAAATTCCACGTTTTACAATATCTTTTTCTCTTTTTTTTTTTGCTAGTCTTTGTGTTCCTTTCTTTTAGATTTCGGGATCTTAACCCAGCTCCGTTTCTGAAAATTTCTTTTCGAAGTCGTCACTACGCCGTAGACTCATTGACTTTGCCATTTTATTCAAATTTTTGCGCTACATCAGAATCTTGAGTGAATCTGTCTTATTTTATCGACAAAGGAAATCCGTTTTTTAGTAGTTTTGTGAATAAATAATCTATTATAAGCTGCTTTTTTTTTTTACATGATATAAGCAAGTAAACACGTGTGTTATTAAGTATAAGGTTAATACGTTCTTGATGCTTCCTCGGTGTTGCGGGGTATTAATATAATTTAATCTCTTTGATCGGAGAATGAGGCACCGTAAGTTATGGGGGGAATCTGAGCTTTCTCGGATCAATAACAAAAAAGGGGAAAAGATTTCGAACGAAATTTTAAAACCTTTCTGTCACTTTAATTACTTTGAAAACAGAACTCGCACGTTCTATTTATAAAGGTGATCACCATCGATTACTGTTAAGCTTTATAAATTACGTAGTAAGATCATTTCCATCCCACTCGAAGGTTATTAGTACAGAAACCCGGCTAGTCGTTTCATATTCAAATATCTCTTTGTATCTGTTTCCTTGAATTTTGTGCGAGGTTTTATCTTCAGAATGGCTGGCCGACCGCCGGACTGCTTGGCCGAAGCAGTCCTGTCCGTAATACACTTCACCAGCCGGGCGCGGCGTGGATTTTCTCCCACATCTTGTCCAGTTATGAATACCTAGCAGTGATGGTCGCCGTCCCCGGTTGTAGGGTTTTCCTTTATTAAATTAATTTCAGTGGGGGGCAGAATTGAAACGTGTCGCATTGACTTACATGTTGTTTTTGTTGTTGTTGTGCTTGCCAGATGTGTCCAGCCTCGTTCTGAAGAGACAGACAGCTGCGCGCGCGTTGATAAATTAGTGCCGGAAGTGGCTCGGTCCTTATTTATGGAATCTGGCGTTTGTGGTAACCTGGCTTGTTTTCATTACGCCGTTTGTTACTTAATGGTTTCGCTGCCATTAGTCAACCAAAAGCTGGAACCGCTAGCAATTGATAGTTTTTTTTTTAAAAAAAGACAAACAAATGAAGTGGAGCAAGATCTGACCATTAAAAGGTTCAGTGTCTGGGTGGCGGCCAGTTATTATCCAAGGCGTCCATCCATCACCGCCCGAGAGGAGGCCATTAGCTGACGAAAGCACGTAAACGTGGCGTCAATCGGTGCCGACGAATTCATTTCAAATCTATTCATTGAGAAAATAAAGAGGCGATCGGTCAACAATAAAACAGCCAGCCAAGTTGTAAAATTAGCTGCGCGGCGTGTGCGGAATGTAAGTCGATGGGATCAGCCATTCAACAGCCGGTGTCCTTCCCAGACAAGTCCACCTCGTGTACTACGACGGTGTGTCTGAGCATGCGCATGCCTTCGCTGCGAGTCTGATAAAGCTCACCCGCCAACATTTGATTACACTGCTTGATGTCAAGATTTAGACGCACAGAACTTTCTTAGTGGCGGTATCAGACATCACAGACTCCATTTTGTGTTCACGAAAGTGAGTAACAGCTGCATGCGCTATCACGATAAGTGCGCAGGGGAAGACTACGTGTAGGTGGTCGTTATATATATATATATACTTAACGATAAAGATCATATATATTTAAATCAGACTGAAAGGAGGCTTTATTTGTACCGGCCAGCGAACATATGGTTATAATAAAACGAAAATATCAACATATCTTTTTCGAAAGTATATTTCCAGTTTAAGTATTGCAACACTTCGAAAACGTTTCTCGAATGCCTCTCACATTTACTCGTTCTGAGTTGTCAGCTGTCTTGTTAGTAGCACGTGTTAGGACAGCGCATGCGCTGACAAAGATGACATCATGTACTGTTTAGTTAGAGACTAGTGACGACCCAGACATGCCTGCATAAGGAATAAATCTAAGGATAAAATGGCGGAAATGAGAGAGAGAATTATGCCGCACGTGTTTGAGGTGTGTCGCCAGCATCGGCGCTGTGAAGTCCCCAGGTGAAACTTTGAGGAAGGGGGACGGAAGAACATTCTACGTCATCGATCCAAACTACACCTGTTCGTGCAAAGTGAGAACAGAGGCAAGTTTACGAACCCAATGATTTTTATAGCTGGTCACCTGAATTTAACAATGTGAAGAGAGAATTCCTGAATTCCCATAAAGGAAGGACCCATCCTTGGAATTCAGTTTTAAGCAGTGGTCAGAAAAAATAAAATACTACATTGGTAAGGTTTTGAAGTAATTATAATTACCTTTCTCTTGGAAGATAAATTTAAATACTTAGTGACATTTAGGAGCGCATAATGTAGTTATATG
Organism: Nautilus pompilius; assembly: GCA_018389105.1. Taxonomy (NCBI): domain Eukaryota; kingdom Metazoa; phylum Mollusca; class Cephalopoda; order Nautilida; family Nautilidae; genus Nautilus; species Nautilus pompilius. The sequence goes on along the minus strand of JACATO010000132.1, from coordinate 3,623,846 downwards.
AAATCTTTCCAGAAAATGGTTTATTTACTGTTGCCATTTCTCTCTCTCTCTCTCTCTCTTCCTATTTGACAGTAAAACATTTAAGACATAAACTGATGAGGAAACTAAAAAGTAAAAAATAATAATGGAGATTTTTTTACTTAGCGTACTATTTTACTTTCACTATAATGCATTCAAAATTGTTCTGTGCTGAGGGTAAAGACAGTATGTATTCGAAATAATAATAATAATATATTCTAAAAATTTTCATTTCATTTCAGTTAATATATAAGTTAATATGTGGGTATAGCCTCTCAAAAAATTAGAATATCCTGGAAGAGTTCAATATTTTTGTCAGTTATTTCAGAAAGTGAAAATTGTATATATTCTAGACTCATTACATGTAAACTAAAATGTTTCAAGCATTTTTTGATTTTAATTTTGATAATTACGGCCTACAGCTCAAAAAAAATATTAAAAAAAAAACATATCTCAAAATATTAGAATATTCCCTTTGGAGTTTGAGTAAATCACTATTCATGCAGTATAAATAACATGAATCTCTCAGTCTGGTTCAGTACACACAACCACAATCATGGGGCAGATTTGACAGTTGTCCAGAAGACACTCATTGACACCCTCCACAAGGAGGATAAGCCACAGAAGGTCACTGCTGAAAGGGCTGGCTGTTCGCAGAGTGCTGTATCAAAGCATATTCATGGAAAGTTGACTGGAAGGGAAAAGTGTGGTAGGAAAAGGTGCACAAGCAAGAGGGATGACCGCAGCCTTGAGAGGATTATCAAGAAAAGCGGATTCAAGAACTTGGGGGAGCTTCACAAGGAGTGGACTGAGGCTGCTGGAGTCAGTGCATCAAGAGCCACCACGCACAGACGCCTCCAGGAAATGGACTACAAGTGTCGCATTCCTAGTGTCAAGCCACGACTGAACCAGAGACAACGTCAGAAGCGTCTTACCTGGGCTAATGAGAAAAAGAACTGGACCGTTGCTCAGTGGTCCAAAGTCCACTTTTCAGATGAAAGTAAATTTTGCATTTCATTTGGAAATCAAGGTCCCACAGTCTGGAGGAAGAGTGGAGAGGCACAGAATCCATGTTGCTTGAAGTCCAGTGTGAAGTTTCCAGTCAGTGATGATTTGGGGTGCCATGTCATCTGTTGGTGTTGGTCCACTGTGTTTTATCAAGTCCAAAGTCAACGCAGCTGTCTACCAGGAGATTTTAGAGCACTTCATGCTTCCGTCTGCTGACAAGCTTTATGGAGATGCTGATTTCCTTTTCCAGCAGGACTTGGCACCTGCCCACAGTGCCAATACTAGTAGTAACTGGTTTGCTGACCATGGTATTACTGTGCTTGATTGGCCAGCCAACTCGCCTGACCTCTAAGGGGTATTGTCAAGAGGAAAATGAGGGACACCAGACCCAACAATACAGACGAGCTGAAGGCCGCTATCAAAGCAACCTGCGCTTCCATAACACCTCAGCAGTGCCACAGGCTGATCGCCTCCATGCCACGCCGCATTGATGCAGTGATTCGTGCAAAAGGAGCCCAGACCGAGTATTGAGTGCATAAATGAACATACTTTTCAGAAGTTCGACATTTCTAAATTATAAATCCTTTTTTTATTGATCTTATGAAATATTCTAATATTTTGAGATAGTGGATTTTTGATTTCCGTGAGCTGTAAGCCATAATCATCAAAATTAAAACAAAAAAAAAGGCTTGAAATATCTCTTATGAATCTAGAATATATGAAAGTTGCACTGTTTGAATTAAATTACGGGGGAAAATGAACGATATTCTAATTTTTTTTTAGATTTATACGAAGCACACGAGACTAAAGGAAGTGTTATGCAATTTTCTAAGGAATTGTTATTGACCTACACTGTAGCTACAGTTGCATTCATCTTGATAACAGTATTCGATTACAGCTTTAGCTCGTACACTCAATAATTATACTTTTATTAAAGAGAACCTGTAACCTGCAGCGATCTTAAATGCGAAAAATCAAAACAGAGCGATTGTGTCTTCGATAACGGAGTAATGAGAAATCAGAGGCGTGTTTATCATCAGGGACGCATTCTGATTTCTTTGTTTATAAACATCTAAAAAAAAATATATTCTGATACCTTTTCCTTTAAGGACAATGAACGCGCATACATCGATAAGAATAACCCATAGTTTGTTGTTCCCGACAGTTATTTCGTTATAAAGGGTTTTAAACTGTCCTCGGCACACAATTGGCTAACAAACATCAGAGGTGCATTTATCGTTGTTGCTGTTTAGAAGGAAGGGGGGAGAAACAGAGGAGGAGGAGGAAGGCATTTAAAATACTTGCTCCATTCGACTGCCGTTCGGAATGTTCTCGCGTAATCGACGAGCGAATCCATTATAATGAAAACTTGACAAATACGCTCGGTTTACCAACAGGAATGATGGCCGGAGTCCTCTCCCAAAGATACATTTTCGTTTTTCAAAATAGTTTTCAATTCAAACTAATTTTTGCTTCTGTTTCGCTTTTAAACACGCAAGGCGCCTCTCCGTGGCTGGCGCTTGTCAGATGTGGGAGAAAGCCCTGGATCTGTCCTAGCGGATTTAAAACCGCTGCTGACCCGGTCGACAGCGCCCTCTTCTGAGAAAAAGTTACTAATTTTTCACATGCCGAAGCGGGAGACAAAGGTCGGGGCAAGTTGGGGGGGGGAGTCTCTCGGCTGCTCCCGGTATATTATCATAACATGTATCAGCGTCCTTAGATACTTTTTGTTCTCGTTCGAATTGTTTAATGAGTTAAATTCGTGTAAATTGATAAATTGCTATTGAACTTGATGGATGGGCAAGTGAAGTGGGAGCGAGTCGTGATGTATCCGGACCGTGTGCGATGCGTCACGGCGGGACAGCTCCGCCGTCTACACCGGAAGATATTCGAACGAAAGCCTCGCTTCCAGTCTTCGGCTCACCACAAAAGGGGGTGGGGTTGGCGAAATTCCTCGTGCCCGTTTTCGCTGGGGAGCCGCTGAAAGGGGATGGGGACCTCGGTATGGCTGTGACGCGGCGGAAGTCGTGCGAAACCGGCTGCTGCATGCGACCTGAGCTTGACTCTTCTCATCTACTCGAAGAACTGCCTCACGACGGCGGCCGGACACGATCGAGAACCTCTTTCGTGGCTTTGCATTGGAAGATTACGCCATTTTACCCCCAGGTGGAACCCGGATCCGGGTCATGTGCTCACCGGAACCGGGCGCAAACAAATGACCGCAGTCCGAAGAATTTGTTCCTAGATGGCGACACGAATAAACAATCTTTAAAACTTACCTTTTTTATGCTAAGCTTCAATGTTCTGCAAAGATCATTAAAAACTGTATCTCTAAAAGGAAAATGGATGGAGGGGATATTTAATGCAGTCTTTAAAACTTCTGATCTCAGCAGCAACAGGTGCGGTAAATTTACGTCTATATATATGTGTGTGTGTGTGTGTGTGGTGTTTGGGTGCTGATCAATAGAAAGGCTCCGCGTTTCTAAATCGAGATGTCAGTGCGACTTTATCGCTGTGCTGAAGGCTCTGAAAACCATTTTGCCGCTAACTTCACAGAGAACCCTAACCCTAACATATAACCCTTGTCCGTAACCCCGAACTGAATCGTGCTGCTAGAGGCAAGAATATCAATGATTGGTGGGAAAATATCGCTTTTGCCTTCGTATCCTCCCATGTACAGCAGTTGTAATAAATATGAAAACATCTTGTTATTTACACTTAGCCGCGGAATAAACAACAACAAAGTAGCAAAAGGTTTTTTTTTTTTTTAGTCAAACGAATTTAAATTTCTAACTACAGTTTCTATGAACTAACCGCATTTCAGGAATATGGTTAGAAGAAAACTTACAAAAGAATCTAACAAGATATTATTCTGATTTAATTTATTTTTGGCACTTCCGAGTTCTTGTCTATAGATAATTTTGAGTTGCCAATATTCTACAAGAAATTCCTCGGTTCTTCAACATTGCAACCACTTGACTCGGCGCCTTTCTCTCTGTTTTTTTTTCGATTTTAGCATCATGATAATTTTCTGGCTTTTAAATATTTCGTTAGCTTGGCTGTGAAACGGATATAATTTGCCGAATAAACGAGTTCCGTCCTTATCTTTTCCCTTAAGCAACTCGTGTTGGGTTTCGTGAGCGCCATACACATGGCCTCCTCAGCTGGTCAGGTAGGTTTTTTCAGAGTACTACGATTTTTTCCTCACATCCGGAAAATGAAAAGCTCTAGCTTGAATTCCGTGGGGGGGGGCTTTAACTGTTTTATTTACTAATTCCTCTTGCGGGAGAGGAATGATTATTAAGGCAGAAAAAATTTCTTCTTTTATTTCCTCAGTGCATAAATCTTAAGAACTCGAACAAAGCTAAATTTTCCAAAAAAAAAAAAAAAGAAAGACATGATAACAGGTTGGTGGTCTACACCTTAAAAGCCAGGTAAGAATTCTGAACGTTCTGGGAGATTGTTAGAGACAACAATGTCGCTCTTCATTTGATAGTGGTAAAGGGAATAAAGGTCTGACCGCTATCTTACATCTTTTATGAACATGTTCATCGTTAATATTATTTTTTAAAAAATGTATTTCCTTCTATGGAAAAAATTTTTTAAATTAATTTTTTTCTAATTAATTCTTTTCTTTTATCTCAACCTAATGACCACTAAACTTTGTTTTGTTTGTATTTTTTAATTAAAAAAACGAAAAGTAGCCAAAAAGAGACGGCGTTTTCAGAGATCGTTGTTTTAATTTCAAGCCGTTGGATATTTGATGGATATATTTTGATGCGTAATGACTGTGAACAGAAAGTGTTACAGATAAATATTATTTCCGGTGTGCGACGCAATTTTAAAAGAATTAATGTTATTTTTATAACCATGACAGATGTATAAATATAAAAAAAAATAAAATTATAATGCAGGATTTTGTGAAGCGTGACGATAAATCTCGATGGCGGCTCTGCGGAGGAAACTGACCAATCGTTAATGATGGCTTCATTCTAACTACGCCATTGCGACGAGAAGTCTTCGAGCCTTGTCAATATTATTTGGGTATGATGGAAACCTATCTCCTATCGAAGGCAGCAGATGATCGAGAGATCGGAGAGTTTCCAGTTTGTTGTTCGACATATTTAAGTCGTTAATCAGCTAAATTTTGACTAGCTGTCCGCTACTCTGCCTCGTAGCGGCGCTGACGGTAATAAAGGGCGGACAATGGCGTCATCCCGGCCACCGATCAGTGTGTTTACGGTTATTCTAGCGCATAGAACATTTAGTCGTGGGAATATTTCACAGCAATGATGATGGACTGGATGGAGCAGTTAAACCAAGCATACAAAAGAAATGCGTACATAACCATATTTTAGTTGAGCGCTGTGTCCGAGCATAATCTCTTATATTAAACTATCCGGCTCCGCTAGTATTGTGCCCGTTTTCATTTGCCCTCTTTCAAACCCTGTGCACTCGGTGAATAAATTCCATTGTTGGAGCACACGAGCAGGAAAGATCGGGCTAAACAAAAGGAAAACCTTGAACCGGAAGGTTTCGCTTCCTGAAGACGACTTTTTTTACTTTTAGACCAGGGGGGGGCGGCCGGTTTTAGGAAACAAATAACCGCGCAGTGCCGATCGCTTCCGTTAGTTGTTTACATCAGGACAACAGGCACGGAGCAGAACAGAAAGACCTCCATCGTCACTAACCCGTGTTTCTCTTTGGTTTACTGGGCGGCGCATAGTAATAGCTAATTAGACTGTAGGGGAGTACCGTGGCTGGTTGTTGTAAGGGCACGCGGTTACAGCAATAGTACTTCCTGATTAAACGCACAGGTGAGCTGTACTCGACGTCACCTGGTCTGCCCTACATTTTCGGAATAGCTATAAAGAAAGGGGACTTCCTTATCTGTAAAGATGTAAATCAGTCTATTTTAAATTAGGTAAACTAGAGGAAAATATTTAATAAGCAGATTTTGAAACTTATTGCTAAAAATATTAGGAATCTTTAAAAATCAGCGGCATCAAAACAGGGTTATGGAAACACAAGGATAATCACAAATAATGTGTAATCACACCTGAGAGACGTATATAATACATAGAGAAAATATACATTTAAAAAAAAAGCGTTGTACAGTGTATTAGTATTTATGTGAGCCCTTTATTTTATATACCATATAACACCTTGGTTATCGGGGTGTGGCTGTGGAATACTGTTCCATACATCCTGCAGCACTTTCCATAAACCATCCATGGTATTTGGTTGCAGTTTTATTTTCTCAGTAGCCATATAACTACATACACCCGCAGTGATGTCTATGTGAGGACTTTGTGTGGGGCTAGGGCGTCGTTGTGCGTGTTTCATCAGCTCCTTTACGCTTCTGATAGCTTTTCATCACATGGCTGCATGCTTGGGATCATTGTCATGTTGTAAGATGAATCCCCACCTAAGGAGATGTCTTCCTGAATGGCATAACTGTAGCTGCCGTACACTGACTGTTATACCGCCTTCTAACAAACCACCGTTGATTGTTGCCAAACAATTTAAACTCTCGGACTCGTCTGTAAAAAGCATCTTCTCCTAGGTTTCACCATCCATGCCGCCCATTTCAGCCTTGCCGTTTAGTTGCTTATCTGCAGTAGACATTTCTTAACATCCATCGAGACCACTTCGCGCTACACCTGTACCTGTAGTTGGGTCATTCGCCAGATTTCTGCCGGCTCATCACTGTCACGTGGAGAACACACTCTGAGGTGTTAACATCACTTTCTCGACTGCATCTATTGTCAACAGAACCAGCTTCACGTACCATCCTCAGAGTCTTGCCCACACCTCCTCCTGAAACATGAAATCGAGCTGTAATCTGCTCTCGGAGTAGCCTAAGACTTCGATTTCTATACTCTTATTATGCGATATTTCCTTCCCAGAAGCCGTGGTACTCACCACACCACGGCGATGTCACAGCCCATACTTGTATGGTTCTTCTGCAGGTGTGGTGGCACTTCCTGACTGCCTGCATGACAACCAGTCACGTGACTCTACTACGGAGCATTTCACTTTCCCACACGAGATGCGATTCTATTGTGCGTTACTCGCATCATACACCCAGTTTTTCTTCTCTTTCCATAATTGTTTCCAACACCGTTTGTATAAAAGAGATATTTATAACAAACCAGATTCGCAGATTTGCAGTAACGTTTGGATAATTGCAATATATGTACAAGTTTTTACCGTCACCACTGCTCCCTTGTCCTTTAATTCTTTTCTTTCTTTTTTTAAAATTTAGCTTTGCACTTAACATCTATTTCAATTAAAACGGTAAAAATAAAAGCAGGTAAGCAGCATTAATCTTTAACACAGCCAATAAAAATGGAGATTTTACTGTTGACGAACTTGTGCAGCATCACTCACCCTGTCTTCACTTCTCTCTTTTATTCCATTCACTATTATTACAATTTTGTTATTGTTGTCCCCTTCCTTGTTATTATTGTCTTTTATATTTTATCACTTCACATATATCTGTTTTTTTTTGTGGGGTGTATTATCCAATGTTCAGTATTAATCTTTTTTTTTTTGTCGTTTTAATTATTATTACTGTTGTTATTTACAAGATACACCTGCTCTGTGTGTTTGTTAGACGAGAGGCCGCCAGATAAAAACGTGGGTTTTTGATATCCGTGAGCAGTAGAAAGATGACCGCCCGACCTTCTTCTTTCGGGTGGATCGGTAGGTTGGCACACCGTATTAGGTGAACGACTTGGCCCTATTAAAATCCAAAACACCTTAAGATAGAAAACAGATAAGCAGTAGTCGCTAACCGGAAAGTGGAATGGTTTTCTGGGAAAACATCTCATCGAACTTAAAGGAATCGACTACGAAATGGTACAGAGTGGAATAAAACGATTTCGTATTCGCGGGAATTACTCCCCCTTTAAAACACCCGCGATGCTTAGAAGGGTTTAGGTGCTTCCACTCTCACAGAGAAGGTGTCCGGTTTTTAATGGGAAAAAGTCGACGGGAAGTGGAGCAGCGCCGTGAGGATAATAGAACAAGCAGTCCCGCTCTCAGCCTGTTAAAAAGTGCAATACGTTTATATTCTCCCCTGACAAAAGCACAGATTAAGAAAACGGAACAAGGCAGAAACGCCAGCTTATTCAAAGGCGTTCACTTTTGTGCCAGTAACCTGGTCAGATTCCTGGGTACATCGATGGTTACGGTTCAAAGATTAGCGAAATAAATCCTTTACCACCCCCAGCCCCTGCAGCAGAGGGAGTGCGTAGGCGGAAGTTGTTTGTTCTGTTCGGAGCGCCATCCTACGTAATCAAGACCGCAGCGGTCTTCCCATTTTTGTTTAAAGACAACGGATACCCTCCCGTCCACGGTACTCTCCCTGCGCACCCGCTTGCCGTCTCCTCGCGCACAGATTCTTTCTTAACCCTTTCCCGCCCGATTTCCCCCCGCGTATCCTACGACAACGAACCAGGCATCGTCGTCTTGCTTCCGTCCCTCACTACAAAACCTTTGCATCTACGCAGCATTCTGTGGTTCGCACGAACACTGGTGATGTCCTCCTCCTCCTCCTGCCTTTCGTCTGCCGGCCTGATTCTCCAGCAACATTTAATGTAAATAAACGCTGGCAAGTTTCAAAAAGATCCAGCGAAGTTCTACCCCCACTCTCCCCATTCCCTCTCTTCTTTCCTTTTTTGTTCAATTACAGTGACTGTGTCAGCGGCAGATACCCGTGAAAGCAGATGTTCTAGAACATCGCCGCCGGCTCCAGAGAGAATCTACTCTGTTTCAATACCGCGCGGCGTCCTCGGCTATATATAATCTACTTCTTACTGATGGATTACGCGGCCATTTTGAACAGATTCGCCAAATCGGAGTTGATGCCTGATTTGCTGATCAAATTAGGTGACAGTAATAATATTTCTAGATTGACACGATATGTCGGCTGCATTTGATCGCTTTTCCGGAAATCATCATACAGAGGTAATCTCCGCCAGAGATACAGAGGCGCTCGGGACGGGCGGCTCAGCCCGCAGGCCGTGGTGGGAAACTGACGGTAGAGGGCCGGTGAGAGCCGAGATGTCGGGTCGAATCACAGCTTTTGTGCATCAGCCGATTCGTGGAAAAACCAAACGAGATGCCAAATGCATGAACATTTAAATTTTCTCATTTGAATATAAATTTTACCTGTGCACCGCATTTAAAATCAGCAGAGCCACCTCATTGAACTGACGAGATGGAAAATCAGGGGCAGCCATCTCGCCGATGGCCGTCCGTCAGGGTAAGCGATTAAAAGACGGAGAAAGGGGGCTACAGACGAGCCGGGTTATTTAGTCCCTGTTACAATGAGGCGGTCGCAAACGTACACCAATTTGATTGTATTTCCCCAATAATAATGAGTTCTGTGGCAAAAGGACAATAACTTATGAATATATAAGATCGTGATGGTTTCATTAAACACGATACTGATTTAAATCGAAAGTAGAAGTGATTTCGGAGTTTTACTTAGCTCTACGTTGTGATTAGTTAAAGGGGTTTTTTGATTGAACTCGCATCCGGCGAATAAACGCCGGATAAAAACAGAACCGACCCGGACAGGGTCCAACAACCATTTCCTTATACACGGACTCGCCTCCAATAAGATTCCAACGTAACATGGCTTCAGTCCAGCATTAACATAGCCATTTATACTTATTTATTTCTGCTTGCTTCGTGACAACGGAGCCAGACGATGTCGTTTACTAAGTTCTGGGATCAGTAAACTTTAATGGGAAATTTGACGGACTCGATCACGGATTATTTGGATGGGACTTCGCCATGTAGCGGGACTCTTATAAAGTGCGCGGTGTGTGTGTGTGTGGGGGGAGGGGGTGACCTCCCCTTCGATTGGTCAGAATCCCCTCTCTCCTTTGTCTGCCGTTACTTTTGCTCAGTAAGCGCCGTAGTTCAGCTTCAGACTGGCAAACATTTCACTCTCGTAAAATATCTGATCGCACAAGAGGATAGTTCCCACAGCCATCATGTCTGTCGCGTGCACGGACGATATTGACACAGTAATCGTTAGCAACCGGCCCTATCCGCATCACTTTTAAGCGAAATAACGCACTATCACTGGTTCCACGTACCGTTTCCTCTTCTTTTCTTTTTTTAATCGAAAGTACTTTAAAGCTATTATTAATAATAGATTTCCTGTTGTTGTTTTCTGCCCGTCAGCTTTTAACGGACAACTGACACCTCGTTATGGTTTCGGATGATTTTCTCGCTGTCGGGTTCTGAGTTTGATAGACATCGAATAAGCCAAAGAATATACAGATGAGTTCGACATTAAACCGATGAGGATAATGTGTGAAACTAAACTAATAATAACAGGAGGAGGTTCTTTCGTTCGCCTCTATAAAATCGGCTCTATCTGCGTTCAGGAGGTAAAAAGAATAAAATTCAGAGGATGGCAGTTAGTTATCAGACGTGTTCGCAACCTTCTTTGCGTCAGCGCAATTACAACATTCGAAATGAAAAGAACAATATTAGCTAACAAGGCTTCTCCTTGCCTTTCTTCACCAGCCGGCTTCCGTGGTGGAGGGGAGTGATTTCCGGTTTCCTTCCGTATCTGAAAAGCGAAAAGTTCCAGAAGGGTTTTCCGGGTACATGTGGTGTGTGTGGGGGGTAACTGACGACTGACTCGCACCTTGACTATCGCTCAAGACCTCCCCTCTGGAACTCCGCTGTACACCTCGAAAGTCGGGAAGGAAACTGGACAAGAAGGGAAAAACAAAACAAAACAACATCTTGAAGTCCGCGACACAATTTTTCGTTTACAAAATTAAACCTGTATTTTGAACAGTTTGTTTTCCATCGTCGGGTAACCGACTTTACATAATCTCAGGGATTCTGGAGATCAGACTTCATTTTGATGACGTCAGATTTAGGTTTTGCATGATTTGGTGTGGACTTTTCTAGAATCTTTCTTTATATTTCAGCCAAAATCAAATTTAACCAAATAAAATTGATGACATACTTCCTCCAATATATATATATATACTTTAAACTTATAATATATGGAAACAAACCCGTTACCCATAATATAGAATTTTCTTGCTTTTTTCAACCGTTTCTTTTTGTGATGTGTTTTTTGGCGAACGGAACTGAGCCAAAATCATGTGTTTTTTCCTTTCTTTTTGAAGAGAAACTCTTAAACAGATTTACGTCCCTTCGTCAGTCGGTGCCAACCGACTTCTGCGGTACCTATGATCCTTGATGTACACCACATAACAGACTTTTTTAAACTTCTGCTTCAGTATAAATGACAAAACAATTAGTACCAAACATCGGCACCGGCTCTGGAACCGGATATTGTCGGGGGGGGTAATTTCTTTACGCAGCAGATAAACAGATCCAGTTCAATTGCAGACCATTCATTGTTGAGGGAACTTTATTTCACCACGCACTTCTACGAACCACCTTCATCTGGACCATACACGTTTCCAGTGAATGAAAATGTCCGAGCATCTCCGGCGGTCGACTCCCCGCCCGTTACCGTTCCCTCACGCTGTGGAATCTTGAAACTTTTCGTCGGAATCCGAGTCTCTTTTTCACAGCACCCACTCAGTCCCGTAACCGTTTTTATTGTACGTCACTTAAATCTGCGTTATTCAACCCAGATGGCGCCATGGGAGCTGTAGCACAAAGCGCCTACTCCGTTAATGTAACCATTTATAACGACAAATCCACGTATTACAAGAGCGTTGACTGGCACCGGTGAAAAACTAGACGGCGTCTAGGCCGAGCCATGTGGTCTAAGTAAAACTGACCTAGGACTTCCTGATAGTACTCCTTTGTAACTGTTTGTCCTTCTGGTGCGTATTCATGACGCACAACGCCTCGGTAATCGAAGAAAACAGTCAGCATCACCTTGATTTTGCTCTGGACCTTGGCGACGTTGGGTGCTTCCACTGTGATGACTGAGCTTTGGTTTCCGAGTCATACACGTACACCCATGACTCATCTCCAGTTATCACGGTATTCTGGAATTCAGGATCCCTGCTGGCAGTATCCAGCAGGTCCTGAGCAACCTCAAGACGAAGTTGTTGTTGTTCCTGAGAAAGCAGCTTGGGCACAAATTTCGCTGCCATTCTGCGCAAACCCAAATCCTCCTTTAAAATTGCATGTGCAGAATCTTTACTGATCCCAACCTCATCACCAATTTCCTGCACCGTCAAACAACGATCCTCCATTATCAAGGGCCGCACTTTCTCGATAACAGCTGCATTTCAGCTTGTTGACAGCCTCCCAGAACGCTGGTCACTCTCCACCAATGTGCGGCCATCTTTGAACCTGTTGTACCATTCTTTTATTTGGGTAACACCCATGGCATTGTCACCAAAAGACTGTTGAATTTTTCGAATTGTTTCCGCTTGGTTATCTCCAAGCTTTTTCCAAAACTTGATGCAAGATCGTTGCTCCACATGTTCCGTCATCACGGGCGAAATGAAAATGCGACGAGTAAGTAGTACAGCACCTCACACGCTGGCTGCCTGACAGCGACTGACGCATCCAGCAAGCCCGCCAAAAACCACGCATGCGCATGAAGGCATGCGGCTCCACTATGCACACTTTTGCCTCCCTAACGTCGTTACTCCCCACAAAGAAAAAATAAAGTCGGATACTTTTTCGACAGATTTCATAAACTTATCGTTGAAAGTTGTGCTGCTGACTTAGTATCTAATTTTTTTTATATTTGAGGAGGTAAGTGGCTTAGCTACGTTTCCTGAACATATGCTATCAACTAATTAATCAAGTTTCCAAGGGTGATGACAGTAATAGAATAATAGATTTGTTAGGTTTACAAAAACCAATCACCCTACTGCGGCAATATAGATGACAAATTGATACATTATTTCATTAATTAACAGTTTATAATTTTTCTATATTATTGCTGTTGGAGTGTTCAGCTTTAAGTAGTATTCCTATTTTAGTTGAATCTAATGCAGCGCTACCCAAGTAGTCTGCGCATTCGCAGAACCACCGACTTCTGCTAGGCTTGACAGGAAATTTAATGGCAGATCACGTTGCGTGTACTTCGGTTCACTGCCGTCAGTTTTTCCCAATCTTGATACAAATAATTTACGATATTTATCTGTGGTTAAAGGCATAATGAATAAAGATCTGTGTTTAATGACAAAAGAAGTGTCTGACGACAATAGTTTATTGAAACCATTGTCTTACTTCACATATTGGATTTTACGCTCAGAGTCGCAATGGCGCATTTAAAGATGGCGCTACTGTATTTATCAAGGTGGGTAACTTCTTCAGCGTAAAACAAAACAGCCGTTTTAACGACAAACATAAATGATCTATTCATGCTACGTTTGACAAGATAAATACAGACGAGATATTTATCTTACTTTATATTCCTTATTTTATTACATCATTTTGATCTGTCTGTTTTAAACATGGTGGTTAGAGAACTCTCCTAGAATGCTCTCTACTTCACACAGAAGTAGATGCTGGGGAATCTTCATCTATGTTTCCAATCGACTTCATCTCTAATGACTGTTATAATAAATATGCTGCAATACAAAGTCTTGTATGGCTTGGACAATCAGTTTCACTGTAAGTTAACGAAGGATGTCATCTAGTTTATAGTGTCTATTATTATTATTATTATTATTATTATTATTATTATTATTATTATTATAGAAGATTTCAAAATAACTAGGGATTTCGAACGTGTGGACAAGGGCAAATTTCTTTTTTTTAATACCAAGAAACATAATTAACTAATTAACTAATACTGCAGCATGGTTAGATATCAGCAAAAAAAAATTTTTTTTAGTAATAGAATTGCTAATGAATTTGAATAAGTTACTAGCTGGTGCGTGGTTAATTGTGACGGTATTGATCAATTTAAGAATTGTATTGATGGTCAGTTCTTTTCCCCGCGGGCTTTTGCATTAGCCGTGATGGCGGTTTCCTGGCTTCTTGAAGCTGCTAAACTATACTAAATTACTCTCTGTCTTTCTTTCGGCTTTCAATTTTGGAAGAGCGCAAGTGGTAATTTCCCTACTTCCGACCCCAACTATTCGGGCTCTAGGATTTTCTTGACGACGTGTTTTGGTTCTAACCAAGAATTAAAAAAAAAAAAAGAAACTGTGAAGAACAGATCTCTGAAGATGTTGCTGTCTCCTCTGACTTTAAAAGAAAAGCGAATGTCAGCGAACATCTACTGAGCCGGCCGCCGTCCAGTAAAAGATTAATTCAGACATCGTTCGGCTCTTCCCCCGGGACCGTCCGCAACAACATGCATAGGTTTCAAGTCGCAGCGTGAACTCCACTCATCGCTCGAACCACATCTGTAAGGGGCTTTGAAACAGCTTTCATACCGAAGCGATTCTCTCCTTTACGGACAGAAGAAAACGAAACAAATTATTTTTCTTTTAATGGAGACAATTGTATAATTTTTCTTTTAGAGGACAAGCGTTACAGGGAAGCAGAGCGCTTCTTCTCTCCCACATCTGAAAAATGAAGAGTTCCTGTAACTGGGGACTTCCGTTGGGTCGGCCGAAGTCGGAGAACACCAGGCACTCTCGTTTTGGCCATTGGTTTAAGCCCCCCCCCCCGTCAAGCCAATATTCCGAGTAGCGGGCGCGTCAGCCTAGTGTTACCGAATATTGTTTTATTTTTACTTACTTTCTGGTTGTACATGTTCGTAAAAGTGAAAGGATTCGTTCAACTGTAAGGGGTCTGTGTAAGAAAGAAACATATTATATTAAAACATTAACAATAGTTATTCCCTTTCGCTGATTCACTCGATCTGACCAAGCGATTTCCGGTTAGATAAAACAACCAGCACTATACACTGGATAACGTCTTAAACAACAGAATATATTCTATAATACAAAAGAACTAAATAACTATGTATAGACCGAGGTCAGAGTTCAAGTAAACGTTCTTTGAACAATGAGGTACTGACCGAGGAACTTTAACAGGCCGCCTCTCTGTGGACAGGAAAACTTTCTCCGGAACTTTCCCCCTAACATTATAAATAAGATGGACAGCAAAAACCTTCTTGGATTTCGCCGGGTAATCATCTTTCTTTCAAATGCTGCTAAGTTTTTGTTCTGCCTGTCACGGAAACGGGGGTTTAGAAATATCTTCAGAAGTGCGGGCTCCGGGAAATACTCGTAATGGATGTCAGGTTGCTACGCTACTCATTACCATCGTTCATTTCCGGTGCGTGTTTGCTCGTTCGTTTTTGTACACGACAATTCCTCTTACAGATTTTTCTTCTCTCCTCGTTGGAGAGCGTCATCGCTGCGTTGATGTAGCGGCGAAATCCAAAAGGGAAACACAGTTAAAACAAACCTCTGTCCGGGGGGGGCAGCCCTGTCTCTCTGGCTTTGGTATACGTTCCACGAAAGTCAGGGGAATTGCACATCGCATAACGCCTCTCAACTCCGGTGAAACAGCAGCTTTAGCATTAAAGAGATGGTGGGAGGAGGGGGAGTAGGGGTGGTTTTAAAGACAAAGCTTGGCGATCGGCTTGTTTCAATAAATAATTGTTCATTAATTTTCCTCTTACAAGGGCTTGGTGAATGGCAGTTGCCCTTTAATTAATCCGGTTTTACCTAGTGCAGCGCTCTCGTAAAACTGTCGCGCAGACCGCGAAGTTCTGTCTGTCAGCTGGTCGGTCAGGGATGACGGACGAGCTTCAGCCGTATCCAGTTCCTGTGCGACAGTTTCAATCAACCCCTCCCCCCTTTCTTTTTCATCAGCGCGCAGCCCAGCGATCATTAATGGCCGACGCCGGAAACATTCGGTTCCAAATCTACCCACGTTTCCTCTGCTCCCTCTTACTCGCTGTCCCATTGTTCAAACATCTCGACCACATTTCTCGGATCGTGCGTCTTAATCGGGGCTCTGATTTACCAAGAAAGGACACCTTCATTGCCACAATTTTGTTTTTTTTTCTTTTGTGTGTAACCTTTTCCCGAATCGTTCTCTGTTAGATGGAGTTATAAAGTTTGCAAACCATAAAACCTAACGCGTTTTAAAATTGGTTTTTAAAACCTTCAGCGTTTACCTTGCCATTTAAAACACGTGACTGCATTCGCAGATCAGCTGAATAATTGTGGCAAAACCATACAATGGCTCTATGCTAAAACGGAAGTTAAAACTTTTAATGTATCAGGGAGCCACCGTTTTTCAAAGGGCGAATTCTACTTTCTAATTTGGACATGGTTAAAACCATCTTTTCTTTGTTTCGAGCGACTAAAATGGTATGGTTTTAGTGTGTACCTAGTTTGTAGCACGGATTCTGTTGCATCTCCGATTTACAAGTAAATAGCAAAAAGACACAGAGTCTGGAAAATGTTAAATGCATGTGATGGCAGGAATTCAAAATCTACGACAAATAAACAGCATATTTTTCTTGGACCCTCGTTCTGTTCCTCTAGGCATCACCTACCTTTATAAAATTTAGTTTAGTTTCGTTTTCACAAGGAGGCAAAAGGACATCAATTCTTATGCGAAGGAGAAACTAAATGTCTATCAATATTATTTTTAAAACTGATTTACGCCATCGCTACCACTACAAAGTACGGAAAGTTTATTTATTATTTTATTACTGACAATGGTTTTTTTTCTTCTTCTAATTTCTAGCTGCGATGAATTTTTTACTTATTTATAAATGTGACCTGTAGTATCAGTGACTGCAGCCACTAGGCTCGTTTGACCAGATTAGAGAGTTCCGCTGTTATTTGTCAGAAAGGAAGTGACGTCAGAACTAAAATTAACCACATGACTTCATATAGCGCAGATTCGGTCGTCAATCCCAAGTATATATCACCATATGTTGTTGTTACGTAAATCTGAAAGATAAATACTTACATTATCATCTGGCTTGCATTCTTACATAATAAAAAGTATCACCAGATTTATGAGAATTCGATAATAAGTTTTGTTAAGTTATCTTTTTTAAAAAGCGTCATTAAACTGATCTTCGCAGCCTTAAAACTGTTAGGAAGCAAGTTTTTTTAAATCTATCGGTCTGAAGGTATTAAAGAATAATTTGTGCTATCAAGCGCTGGTAAAATTGCTTTAGTCATTAGACAATTTCTCGCCACCTAAATACCTGGATAACTTTCTTCTCTTCCCTGAGAAACCGTTGAAAAGGTTTCGGTTCTAAACAGGGGTCATAGAGTAATTTGTTGAATACAACTTCGGAAACGTGCATATGTGGTTTATGATGACTCATTCAGCTTTGGTCAGATTAAAGGGGTCTGAAGTAATGTCGGCTCTGCTGACCGGGTTACGTACGTATTATTCCATACTGGCCCAGGTGACGTCTTTGAGTCAGGCTCGGGTCTTCAGGTATATTTCATTACCATCAAACAGACATACTACGAAGGAGATTTGTTAAAGAAACTTCAGGGTTATTTTTTTTTTTTTTGTATAAAGAGGTCTGTTTGGGAAAACTGTAAAGGCGGCGTGTTCTTCATTGTATTAAATCTTCTTGTTTTTTGACATTTTGATGCTCAGTCGCGATAGTGAACGGTATCAGCAAAGTCAGTCAGAAATACTGCGATTGGGGAGAGAAGTGTCTACCTTGATTAACCATTCTCGTCGACTGTGCGATGTCCTGCGGGTCCGAGTTATGTTATAGCAGACCATCAACCTATTTTTTTTTTTTGTTGTTGGTCTGTTTGTTTTAGGATCGTTTATCATGTTTGGAAATGAATCCATTTCCAATTAGACGAGATCCTGATGGAATTGCTTGATGTATTACAGTCTGCTTACATTCAGCGACAGTTAAGAGCGATTTAATCTTGTAAATATCTCCAGCTGGATACCAATATTTCCGCAAAATTAACATAAATAAATTCTGTAAATCGGTTAGACAGCATAAGGCAAAAATAATACAAACGTAAACATATACATCTCAAAACCAAAGAAGAATATTAATTTGTTCTGAAAAGAATAGCGTAATAACTGGTTATCAAAAGTTAATGCAACTCGTGGGGTCGCGACGAGGCGTCTAAAGAAAGTAAAATTCCCAAAGAAAGAACTGATGATTTCATAGCAGAAAAGA
The DNA here is from genome assembly GCA_018389105.1 of Nautilus pompilius. Taxonomy (NCBI): domain Eukaryota; kingdom Metazoa; phylum Mollusca; class Cephalopoda; order Nautilida; family Nautilidae; genus Nautilus; species Nautilus pompilius. The sequence goes on along the minus strand of JACATO010000132.1, from coordinate 3,605,743 downwards.
AAGAATCCGGTAGAGAAAATGAAGCTGTTCGTTAATCTTGAATCCAGACAGCTTGTCCGACCCTACCGGTGATTCCCTAAAAGGAGGATATAAGGGGATCTTTGAATTAAAGCAAAGAAGGTTTGCAATCTAAATTATGGCTTCTGTCTAATGAACGCGCTTACAGGAATTACTGCAGAAACAAAGTGTAAACAGATCGAAATCCCTTCTTTAATGTAGATGGCTGAGGTCAAGAGGTCACGGCATGCGACAAAAAAATTGTGATGAATAAATACAACCGAGGCACGGAAGCTCGAGTGATTAACACAAGACTCGGACTGTCCCAGAATCGTTGTCTTCCGGCGCTTAAATGCTAATTACGATTACTCTTTTTATTATAATTCAGAAGGCTTCGCCAACATCTTGCGCCATTAGTCACAAAATTAATGAATGCCTCGTTAATCGGCAGGGGTAGGGCCAAAAGTTGTTCGAGTGAAAACGGATTCTTATTCTCCGATTTCTACTGTTGCCGCACAGCCCTGTAAAGCTCCACCTGGCGACCGGATGCTGTGGTTGCGGAGACGGAAGCGGGAATGCTTAACATGGCCATTCCAGGAACATCCGGGAGATCTTTCTGGAGACATCGGTCAGCGTGGCCTATCACTGAGTTAACAAAACCCCATCTCTGCAAAGTATCTTCTGTCCTTCCGTGATTGATGATGAATCGATAGAGACAATTCTCTCTCTCTCTCTCTCTCTCTCTCTCTCTCTCTCTCCCTCTCCTCTCTCGTTTTTTTTGCCACGTCACATATTTGTGCTCTACGTCACGACAACCAGTTCTCCGGTTTTCATTACGTCACTCGTTGTTTCTTCTCGAGCAGGCGCTGAAGAATTCGAAATAATTAAATATCGCTAAACTATTTAAGAAATTTTGTTTTCCCAAAAATTAATAACCCTCGTGGATGGTTATACGCGCGTGTTGACAATCTTTCTAATGCTAGGACCATCCATTGTCTACCCTAACGGTCCAGCAGTTTACCACTGAACTACTGTAGGTGTAGATTTCCCTTAGGATACCTTCGACCTCCAGAACCTTGTGACGCCTACCTTTGGTTCCGTCTAACCTTCTTATTGGATTAACTCGGTTTGCTCTCGTTTTACTAAAACCTCAAAGACACTAATATTAGGATTAAATGAAGATAGCCGCGGCGTGCTTTCACGAAAGAGTTCGGTCGGGTTTGATCCTCCGCTGTAACAAGAGGAGGGCAGAAAGAGGGCCATGAGAAGAATTACCAACAACAAATTTTCAAGGGAGAGGGGGGCGGTGAGAGAAGCTAGCAGCAATAAAAGAGATTATTGATCTGAAGCTAATTTGTGCTGCGGCAGCAGGCGGATTCCGGTGAAGCAGCCGCGTAATGCCAAGCGTCTAATCTCGATGGCTCACTTTGTTCGTGTTATTATTTACATATCGCAGCCATGGCAGCTATCAGGTGTTCACGAGTCGTCAGGTCGCCACTTCCTGCTCTCAGCCTCTTTAACCTTAATCCAATCTTACGGTCGGAAGCTTCCCACGCCGGCTCTCTGGGTATTATCCTCTTACAAGTTTGATGACACCGTCTGTTAAGCCAAATAATGACCGTAAAAATCCGAAATATGTAAGTGAATTTTCTCGTACGGCGATATAATGACCGCAATTCATCATGGACAGCCGATATGCTGAAGATGTCGCGATGATGAAGATGGATTCGGGTTTGATTACTGCCTTGTTTTCCTCTTGACCATCTCGGTCCGTGTCCGGCTCGGCGCAGAAACTGGTGACCTCTGCGATAGGCGGGCGGGCAAATTATTGACGGTATAGAGATCACGGGCTGTGCTTGACACAACTGTTGTTTAGAGTATCGAAAATTACGCTAATTCTCACTAATGAATAAGTCGGTAAGAACCGAAAGACATGTAGGGATGCTTCGTCTAAATAAGTCAGGCGATTAGTCAGGGCTTTCCCAATGATAGCGGTAGTAGCAACACAGCTAAGTCATACGCGTACGTTTCGAGAAATCTTTTCCTGTCGTTATCATCAGATTTCAGTACCGAGAGAGATCCTATTGATTTATTCTGTTTACTTTATCTGGATGCAGCGAAAATGAACTAAGAGTATATTTTAAAGTGGTAGGTCCAAAAGCGTTTGTTCCGAGAACGGTTAGACGATTTCTGGAATGCGGAAGCATCCATCCAACAGTGACTCTTTTTGTATTTGTTGCAGGTTTTATTACTACATAAAGAACCCTCTATTTTATATCACTTAAAAGTGAAATTTTACGCTATCTAAGCACACACAAAAAATCTACTATAAAAATAAGTTTTAAAAAGCTTATAAAAATTCGCTAAGTTGTTACAACGACCGTCTGTGTAACCATAAGATGCTAAGCCGGTAATATGCGTTCTTATTTCGTTTCAAAATACGAGATTGATTTGCTTCATTTTCCTTTCGATCCCAAACCCGTAAATGCTTACGATTTTGCTACTTTGTCCGTTGTTACTTTTTAACAATTTTGCTCAAATGTAAAGCCACTTTCTTTATGGTAGACCAGAAAGTCGATCGTCCCCTTATTACTCCACAAGCCCGTCACTCTTTCGGCTATCCGTAGTATATGCGTCAGACTCAGATTTTTTGTGTGTGTATTTGTCGACACGTCACTTGGCAGTATTGTTGTGGTGATAGACAACAGCAGCTGGCTCCCATCATTGCTCGCTGTATGTTGTTGCGCTTGAACTACAACTTCAAAGCTTAGAGAGAGAGAGAGAGAGAGAGAGAGAGAGAGAGAGAGAGAGAGAGAGAGAGAGAGGGTCTCTCGCGAGAATGTGATTTTATTTTAAAAAGACGATAACACTAAAAGCATACATTTTGCAGATTTTCACGCCACACTGAGCTGTTTTACGGTTTTTTAAAAATATTATATGACGTAGTACACATTTTTTTTTTAAAAAATGACTATTTTTCTATCAGAACATTGAGAAACTATCAGCGACAAGATTTTCTGCCTCTAATGGCTCAGTTTATGAAAAACTAACGTCCTCGTAAAGAGGATCCAAATTTTACAGCTACATCTTCTCGGGTGACAAGGGGACGCAAAGCAAACTTCATTTGTTAAAATGTTCATGGTTTAAAGAGAAAGTGACCTCCCATTATCTTTAAGTTGAAACGCATGACACGGAGTTATTTTCTGAATTTTGTTGTTTTATAAATAAATGAAAAAATTCTAGAATCTATCACCTAAACTCACAAACGATTAAATGCGCAGAATTTCAGGAGCGAAATTCGTTATTATTGTGTATTTTACGGCATAGAGGTGTTCTGAAATCACTGCGTCATCTCCCCCTCTTTTCCTCGGAGCTACTGCTGTCTGCGGGTAGATGGCGCCAGTCGGTGAACCGGCATCTTAAAGAAGGCGCATGGGCTACAGCGTAAGCGGCTACTGAACTAGTCGTCGACTAACCGAGGACCAGATGATCAAGCGACCGGGTTTAGACGGATAGGCTGACAAAACAGGGGAGCTGCGCGGCTCCATCTTAGCCGGCGAAGGTGTCACGATCAGCGTTCAACGGAGGGGCTGTTACGTTGGCTGATCGCTCCCAGGGGCTGCCGAGCTTTTCCACAGCCAAATCGACATTCGTGAAAAACAAAAATTTGTCTTTCGTCGACGGGTGATTTATCTCGCGACGATGGCGGCCATTACCGCACGTCGGCGGTAATGATATTTAAAATACTTTTTAAATCCTCTCGAAATTATTATTATCGTTTATACACAGCCGAAACAACTCGGAAAACAGCGATGGAAACGCAGCTTTAAAACAAAAACGACAAATAACTGATCGTCTCCATCAGCGGAATTATTTCCTCGTTTATTATTTCAGAAACTAAAACTAACAGCAGTTAAAGTTGAATTTTATTAGATACATGGGGGGGAGAAGGGAGCAGTGCTGTCAGGCATTTAATCAAAATTCCTGATTCTTAATGTAAAATAGAACTTAAAATTTCTGCTTTATTGTTTTTGCTTTTCCTTTCCGTCATTGTCAGTATTCACGAGATCGTTAAAAATGTGTATATCCGCTTTAAAAGCTGGGAGAGTTACGGATTTCTCAACTTTATGTCATTCACAAATTACGTTGGTTTCATTATCACTTCTTTAATTTATGAAATTTTTATTTAAGCTGATTAAATCGCGAAGAATCCAAAACATAAATTTTATAGTTAATTTAAATAACAGAACGTATATAACCAGTTTAACTATCACATGCAATTAACTCGGAAGATCTTGAAATGATAACGGCTACTAATGGGTAGTCTTTGTAATACAGTCAGAAATAGTAAGGGACATAAGTATAAACTGGCTAAAGCATCAGCCTGGCTTAGTTTTTTCTTTGTGAAGCTGGCAAAAAGTAAATTAAATTAACCAGCGTGGACACTGGTCAGTTGGTAGCTTGCCGAGTCCGAACTAAGACTAAGACATTTTTATTCCACTTCCAGTAAAGATTTTCGATTTTCCCGAACTGCTACAAAAGAGGCTCTCCTGGGTATTAGGAAGTCCTCGCATGTCGCCATTCCAAACATCGATATTATAACATATATCGTCGGGTTTGTGCGAGTTAAATAAAAAAGAAAACGTAATGTTTGAAGTTTAACGCAAGGGAAGGATTTTCTCTTGCTTTTGTTTTTTTTTTTTTAAATGAAAGATGTAATGGTTAAGCGAGAAGAAAGGTTTTATAATCTCCTGTAAGTTAATGTGTTTTCTTTCTGGTTTCACGAACTGCTATTAACAGTGTAGTTTTATCATCCTTCATAATTTCCACAAGTCTTCCTTTTATTTAGAAAGATAAAAATCTACAGACTCGGCGCAACCTTTCTGACAAATAAGGAAATTAAAACAAAGTTGCACGTGAAACAAATAAAGTTTGAAAATAGAATGTACCTCTTCTTTGTTGTTTCTTTTTTAGTAGCTAAATGCCTGCCGTTTCAAATAACACTTCTGTTTTTTTTTCACATAAATTAATGAACGAGTAAACGAGGTTTAAGAATTTACTAACGTGATTCCAGTTCGTCGACAGGCGGCATAACTCAGAGTAACGAAGACAGCCGGTGACGCTGAAGTTACGAGAACGAGATAGTACGAGATTGCGGTGCCCCGTCATACACCGGCGGCCATGACAGGTCCACTTGCCGGGCGAGATACCAATAGATCACGTCAGAGTCAGAGAACCCCGGAAGAAGTTGGACGCCTCCCAGACGTAATTTACAGCTAAACCTGGTTATTATTTAAGGCGAAGAATGAATCTGCAGAAGTAATGGTTCTCAGATCAACTCCGCCGAGAGACGAATTGTAACAAACGACTTCATCTTATTTGCGAATCCTTTTTTTTTGTCTAAAGCTGAGACCTCAGAAACTTGGTGAGTTCGTATTAAACAAAATTTATGCGGCTCCTTTTTTTAAAGCACATAAAAGTAGTTTGACACCTCAAAAATTAAGACAGGGCGTAGAAATAACTTATCTCTAGAAACGGCATTGCGGGTTCTCGCTGTCTATTTATTTGATAGCGTTTTAAATAAATTTAAAAGTAATGAGATACAACAACGGTTCTCAAACTAAGGGTCACAGCCTCAAATAGGGTAGCAACGAGAAGAGACGGGGTCATGAAGCCAGCCAGCATCATAATTATCTTCTGCTACCTTTAGTTTCTTTCTGACTGATGTTGACGTAAACACCCCTATTTCTCGGGGAGTACTCGGCATCAGTGTATTGCCCGAACACCCTCCTACAGCCTGCACAACAACATCAACCTTCCAGCTAGCTTCCCACCGGTTACTCTGTGGCCTGGGAATGGTGCTGAAAGTCGGGGAGTCGCGAGAATTTGTCGCTTTGCTAATGGTGTAACAACGAGAAAAAGATCGGAAACTGCCGGCATACAAGATAACGGCGCGGGCTCCGTCCTGACTCTCGGAGTCGAAAGACGTTTGGCAGCAGCGAGCTAGAAGGTGAAGGTTCTGGGGGGGACCATTAGTTTTGTTGACAGGGTAGTTATTTAAGTATGGCTGGGGGCTTCTGAGGGGTGTGTGTGTGTGTGTGAGGATAACGGAGGTACTCCAAACCCAGCAGCCAGACCGAAGGATGATGTAGAGATCTAATTCGTGATCTCGATAAAATTTAAACTGCTGCTTTAAGAGAGAGATTCAGCCGGCAGCCATAACAGAAAAATGTATATATATAGTTGTTGGATTTTGCCAAGCAAGAAATCTGACTGTTGACACGTGCGTTAGGTCCGCGGAGTCGCGCGCGCGCGCACACACACACACACAAAAAAAAACAGTTTTAAATAACATCTATTGAAACAGGTGTTTGTCAATGCAATAGTTAATATTTGGCCAGCATCTTAAGTTGATGATGTGGGAGGTGCTTTTATTGGAATCCCGTAAAACCATGAGGGAGTCGACGGTTATTAATATATGTTACATGTAACAGACGTTTGTGTTTGTATTTTTCTTAATATCCATGGAGCAGTTATTAATTACTCCATCGAACGACTAAATAAATTATGAACTGCTGTAGAAAGTGAATTTGTAAATCGGAATTTTAGAAAATAAGTTAAAAAATACCCCACTCAACGTCCAATGATACTGACCGGATATGTATTGTAGACGCATACCTGCATCCATAAAAGGGGGAGACAACCCAGCTGTACCACTACATCACCGCCAGTGAAAATGTTGCTGAAGATTAAATTACACGAGTTACTCCACAAAAGAGCACGATCAACCTCAAAGGTATGTAGGTGGGGGGTGCAGGGGAACATGGAGAAATAACGGTTTAGCGAGAATACGTCGTTATTTAAAAAATGGATACACTAAAAGATTAGACTAGAGAGATATTTGCAAAACGTTCAGATAAAACTGCTCCCGTGTTTTCTTTAAATTTGCATTTAACAATAAACGCAGCCAGAGACTTCTCGTTAGATTTACTTCCTGCTACCCGGCGGGCGATTCCTCGTCGCTGCCCGTTGGCGGACTTTTCCTTAAAGCCATCAATAACGCGTCAGAATCTATCAGCGATGCGAGGTTTATATTAGTCCATTTTAAACTCGCAGTCAGAGCTAATGATGTGGCTGTGAATCGCTGACAGAGATCCGATGTGTAGGCTTTGTGACAGACAGTTCTGGAATTTTCGAACAGTACATCTGTGCAAAAACTCCCCATCAGCTCTGAAGGAAGATCGTTATACTCGTAACTCTCTTTACTTGGTAAATTTCTTCCCATATGAGCTTGTTTTTTGTTTTTTAAATCGAAATTTCTGTCAGATAAAGCTTCACTTTTTAAAATTCGTTATAGAATCCTTACTTCGTCAGTTCATTCAGAGATGTCATTTTTCTAAACGACTGGTTTGAAAGCAAGTTTTTTGTGTTTTTTTTTACTCTTAAACCTGATGAATGTTGAATTGTTCAGTTGAGAGATTTGCAACTAACTTACTTAAGCATATTACCATAAATCAGAATGAAGCGAGAAATCCGATTTCCACGTGTTTGTTAAAAACTGAAACATCTTTTACAAAGCTGTCTATATTTTCTTTAAATAGAAATGAGATTTTTATTTTCTTTTTCCAACTTGTGGGGTTGCTAGTATCGTATCTTCCTGTGTTTAGGTGTTTCTAAAAGAAAATCGGCGAGATGCAGTTTGGTAAATCATTGAAGATAACGAGAATACGATTTGAACATTTGGAATTACACCCGCTATCCGTCGCATCTTTATAAAACCCAGCAAAAACGGAAGCAGTTTCTCTAACTTCAGTATGTGTCCAAATTTGGGTTGTTCATCTCGCAGTTCAATTTTAAATGTCTTACTTATTTTGTTTAACGAAGGTTATTTTCCTTCGAAATTTCAAAACTTAGTGGATTTCAAGTATTTCATCTTTAATCAAATGGAAGCTTTAGCCTCTTCCAAGCTTCTTTTATTCTCTGAGGATTACAGGTTTTAATCAATCATTTTTGTAGAGAGAAACAGCAATAATAATAATAATAATATTTTTCCGATAATAAATTCTGAAAAATATTTCAAAATCTTAATAAATCACAAATATCATTCTAAGTTTAGCGCCGTAATTTTAGAATTATTCCTTAAAGGAATTGACCTGCTGTACCTAGACAGACTTTATTTTATCACCTGGGATTTCAGTCGATCTTAATATTCTTCTTGCCAGTATAACAACAGCTGTCAGTTGTTTTAACAAGTGAGTATGATTCTATTCGAGTAGTCGAAGATTCAGAATGTCGGTCTATCAACCTTTAGGTCAAACGGGCAGTGCGCTGTCCGCTGGCTGGCTAGTCTCCCTCTCGCAGCTGAAGACGGTCGGGTCTTGGTCCGTGAGTTTGTTTATAGTGCAGCTAGGAGCTGCTGCGTATTCAAATAACCTGGGGGAAAAGGGTTAATAGCGGCAAAAAGGAAATTTGGTTATTTAAGGTGAGTTTGAAGTGTCGGATACTCGAAGATTCTATAATTCGAATTAGCAGAAGCTTTGCCTATAATCCTTGTATCATTCAAAGAAAATCAATGTTTTGGGATTAGTTCTGTGAATTCTGTATCCGCTAACATCTGCTTGCACCTGTTACATAAATTCCATTTTCCAGTTTTAAGTTTAATGTTAGTATTTTTTCATAGTCCACAAAATAAATCTTTCTCCTTAATCTTTTAAGAATTTGAAGCGCTCTGGACACTTATAGACTCGGAATAACAGTTTATTTTTGAATTACAATAAATGCACATATCAAAAGAAATGGTAAAAATGTGTATGCGCGGCTAGACTGATATTTCTGCTGATTTCAAGTTTGTTTCACAAATTTTTTTATTGTTTTTCATTCTTAATTATTGAGGAAAATCAAGATATTTTTTTAAAAGCGTCAACTATCAACAGCACTCAATTTATTTTCATTTTAGCAAACAAAGAATCTTGGGTAAAGTCCTCTAAGATTTAAATCAACGCTATATGTAAATGTGTATTTAACTAATAATGTGGAGAGGTATATTAATGATACCACTAAATGCAATGATAGCATCTTAAGGAGTACTGGTGTAGGAGGTGAGATATATCGATGATACCTTGAGGCGTACTGAGAACAACGTGCAAAAGTTGTATCGATGTCATCGATAATTGTATTGTGGATTGATTACCGCTATGTATGTTGGTGTGACGTGAGGTAGGGTTTAAAAAATGATCAAGTACACTGTGAAACCATGAGGTGATGTGTACTGATATTACTATGTGAATTGAAGACATCGTGAGCTACGCTGATGGTACCGTGACCTGTAGTGATGACGTCTTGGGGTATATTGATTGCATTTTGAAAATATGCGTACAGTCGTGTTTAAAGCTGGAAAGCGTAGCCTGACCTGGTGTATAAAAAGCTCAGGTTTCGCGGGTACATGACCGCTTTTGATGCGATTCTTTCACTATTTACAAGATTTCCAAATTATACGAGTGTGGAAAACACCACAGCCGGTAGCCCGCACGCTGTATCAGCTTGTTCCGAGGCTGTCGAAGACTGTCAGACAGAATATCACAAACTGGAAGCGATAGAGTCCGCCACCTAAGACCACACGTCATACGGCTATGGCACTTTCACAGTTCGCCACTACCAGCCTGAAATCTCAGTACTCCCGGGCTACGACACATTTCCGACCGGACGGCCATGAACACCGCTTACACCGTTTTCTGTCTCCGCCAATCCGTGTTCCACGTTTTCCCCCAGGTCCATAAGCAAGCTTGACCTCTAGTTGTGTCCACGGCGCAGAATTCGACCTCAGTAATGAACCCTGATTTTTTCTGCACAGGGTCGATGGTCAACAAAATTTCTTTACTTCCTTAGAAATGAACGCCTGTTGTCTGAGTACGACACGGTAACCGATTTGCTGATGAACGCGTTATGGTGTTGAGAACGCGAAAGAGGAAAACCTGACGCAGATGCGATCTTACTACACTATTCTATTTCATTCATGTGAGCTCATGATGGCATATTGCAACAAAACAAAGTTTTGGACCTCACGTTGTCAGCATCAGTGGTCCATCATGACCACTTCGTTTCCAGCACTCGAACAACTTTGAAATGAAATCGTTCACCGTGGACAATGTTGCCAGCTGGGCCCGTACCCTATCCTTCTTTATTTTCGAATTGCAATGACACTGTCGTGATGAGTTTCCTTCTCTTGCAACTATCTCCTCCAGACAGCCAGCGGTATCTGTGAAAATCTATAAGAACGGGTGCTAGTGAATAAATCAATTATTATCCCAAACGTCGTAATTGCATACGTTTTTTTGAAGAGTAATTTGTTTTATTATTGAATTCACCCGAATGGCCACAAAATCAGAAAATGTAGACAGCAAAAGCAACAGCTAGAAAAATGGCGTTCTGTCGTGTAATTAAATATATGTGGTTACGTGCTGCACCAAGTGGTCCAGTATAATCTGTAATAACTAACAACTACTCGGCAGCATCTATCGTGGAAAGGCAGGAGGACGCCAGAGACAGATGGCGAAAGTCCGTGCAAATCTCACGCTTGAACACACTGACCAATGTGTCCGCGATAATCTACTGACGTTTTCATGTTTGTAGCCCCCACCCCAGGCACCTGTTATTGACGTCCAAAATATTAGAACCAAAAAACTTTTTTCTGGTAATGTTCTGCTTATTGACGTCGTTAAACAGATGCTATACTCTTCTCAGGTGCCATATTTATTAAGAAAATAGTCTAATTCATGTAGACAGGTGCGAGAATGAAACAACTGTGTTGTTATCTTATTTACTGCATTTCTGGCCTCCGTGTGCGAGTGTCTGGAAGGAAACTGGGAGTAATTAATTTCATTTGAAGTCTCTGTGAGACTTGAACGGTGAGAAAGCTAAAAAGAAAGGTGAATGTCTTGACATGGTTACATAATTAATAATAAACAGTATAGTAAATAAAATATACTATTCACGTGCCGTGAGGCGCGCCGGGCCGATGTCGACACATCGAAGACAGCGGCCTTCACCTTTGATGTCTGACACGGACACAACAAAGCGAGGTCTTGGCCGAATTGTTTTAAGAGACGAGATGTCGGGGAAACGTGAATTATTGCTTCGGATGTTGACTCGAAAAGCAGCTGGCCGCTTTCTACGGAATGCCGTCACGTTCTCGTCCTACAAACCGGAAATAACTTGGACAAGATGTTTGGTTGTTGTATTTATCGACGCGTGGTTAACCGTTGTTTTCATCTGTAGCGAAAGGTCTCAAACTGGTAGTGAAAGCCATCCACACGTCCATTAGTAACAGAAATAGCATCAGGAAGTTCTGGGCTGATGTGGATCATTCTAAAAGCTCTCGTTCGATATTAGACTTTTATTTACATATCCTCGCTCATGATTTCGGGCGTAAATGAGCAGAGCGATTCGGTAATTTACGTGAGAATGAAAGGTTTAGTCAGAGCGACGAGTGCCCTTGTGTTTGGTGTCGAGGTACGGACCCGGCTGGGTGGCATAGTTTTTCTGTTGGTCGTTAGGTGGTGAAATGAACGTGAGATCGACTCTGGCTCTGATACGGTCTAGAGGAGTACTTCAGCTTCGCAGCACCCTAAAGCAAGATGACGAGACTCGGAAATAGAAAAACCAGTGCTTACCGATTGTTTTAAGATAAAGCTTGTCACGAAAAGAAACTATAACAACAGTACTAGAGAGCTGCGGAAATCGAGGTCGATAACCGGCAGATCTTTCTTTCTTTGTTAGCTACTATGTTAATAAAGGGAAATAACTCATAAAATTGCATTTTAAATCCCCTTTTCTGATAAATGTCGGAAGATGTCATTATTTGTTTACCTTCTTGATTTGTAATTTCGGCGATACACCGAACAACGCGGCGTAGGAATCTACTGAGAGAGACCTCTTGTACGGCTATTTACAGTCGTCTTGCTCGTTGTAGACGTCGTATAATTTTTCAATTTGTCAACGCAAGGCTCGATTAAGTGACAGTTCTACTGCTTCAAGTGTTGTGTGTGACCAGTCGTGTCTAGGTGGAGAGGAGCCTATAAAATCAAGCCACTGTCAAATACTTTCAAATTTGCATAACAGTTGTTAGATTGGATATAAAACCTATTAGAAGTATCCACAGGATAAAGTACCAAATATTGAGAATATGACGATTAACCGATAACCAGCGGTATCTAGGTTATCGACCGGAAGTAGGCAAACCAATGTGGCTATTGGACTTGATGTAACACAGGATTTTATCAGCTTTCTTTGGTAGAGAGAGAGAGAGACCGGTTCAGCTCACGAAAGACCTGGAAGGGGGCGCCATAATCAAGGCCGGGTTAATAGATAAGCTAAGCTAAGCTGCAGATTAGGGCCTCATGCTTTCTTAATCCGGCCCCATCCATAATAGTACTGACACTTACCTGGCCTGATGTAATCGCGCCGTTTCGCCATGTCCAGCCGGTTCGTGACACCCGTATTTCCGACCAGAATGTCCGAAAAACCGACGCTAGACGTCCAGTGTTTCACACACCCCAAACACCACGACGCCGTACAGCGAGAATGCACTCGGCTAGACCTCATTTACGCTGGACTATGGCACACGGAGTTAGTTTCTCGTCTCTTCTGAGCTAAACCGCACAGAAAATGTTCAGTGTGAGCTTTGTAGGCGAATCGGACACGATCACGTGCTACTGGGGAAATTTCGCAAATGCGTCAAGCCCTAACAGAAGAGCGGGGGTTACCGCCACAAGACCGTGGCATCAGACGTCTGGTGAACACACAATGTGAAACGCACGTGCAGTGCTGTAGTACAAGCCGGAAGTGGCCATCCATGCTATGAAAGGTCACGTGCTGTTATGTGTCGAAAGGGAGATCATCACGGCTTCGTTAAATGATTCGAACAATATCCAGATGTGGCCCAAAATGAAGTTTATATGCAAAATTTATTATCAGTTTTGAATTGTGCGTAAATAGTTTATCCTCAATAAATTCGTACACAATATCACATAAGCTTTTTTGATTATTTTATATGAAATACTGTTTTCGTACACTAGGAAGAGATTTATAAAAACAAAAACTCTTTATAAAAGTGCTCTTTTGAATCAGTTATGCATTAATAAATTATCAGATTCCCAGTGGCGAGCTGTAAGGGTTATAGTTCATATCCGTTACTGCTTCCCTCTTTTTTGTCTTTCACTTGGTGTCTTCCCTCGCAAACCAAATGATCTCTCGCTTAGAGACTCGCTCTCCAGGACTTGGTTTACGGTCATCTGAAAGATGCATGAAGTCTCTCGATTTCACGGCCACAAAAAAAAAAGCAACCTGAAAATAAGTTTGGTATTCGGCGTTTTAGATTTGCGTGAAGTTACTCCGCCAATTCAGAGTCGTTGTCGCTTATTCCGACTTCGGGCGGAGCCGAAGGTCTCTGTTTTGCTACTAAATGCAAGCAAGCAAAAGTTTTACATCGGAGTTATCAACTTAAAATAAATGTCACCAAGATCAACAAGAAAGAAACGAACTTGCAGTCGAACCGCGAATTCTAATCGATTTAAGAAAGAGGGGGGAGATAGACTAATGTTATTGACTTGTCTTGTCTTTGGCTTGTCCTCCTCTCGGGTACATCTGAACATTCTACCCACGAGACCTGTCTTCAGATGTACCCCGCCATTACTGCCCATGATTGATTCCCGTATTAGAATGCGCTGTTTCGTTTCTTATTTGAACAGTGCGCTTTCTTTAGGGTACATAGTAAAAGTAGCAGAACTAGAATCATACCAGTCCACATGTCGCTAAAATTATGACTTATAAAAGAATTCCGGCGGAGCGGTGGTCCGGTGGTTAGCCTACTACACCGATAAGGTCAAAGGATCTAGAGAGTCGATTTATTTACTTTGGCATGCTTTCTTTCAGTTCTTCTTCGACCAGCCTGAGGTTCTAGCACTAAACATTACTAACGACGAAGATGTGCTATCGTGGGCATGCTTTAATAACCAATAAAACGGCCGAGTACAAAGACGGAAACGATCATTTGGAAAGTGGACTAGTGAAGGTATAGGATGAAATTTAAAAGGCAGAAGCATATGCTGCCAAAAAATATAAAATTGATAAAGGAAAATGGTACCGGTTCCCTTGTTAACAACAACAAAATCATCAACCACTTATAATGGATTTAGATGATTATTCTTTTTCCCTCGAATTAAACTGTTCGGTAATTCAGCTTTCATCTTACGCAGATGTCATAGAAGCGCCTTTGGCTGGCCGACCCCCTGACCACGGACATTATCTGACGAAATCAGTGGATTTTTCTCGAACTGTATCACGTTTTCGTGACATACCAGAATTGAAAATTTGAAAGTATCTTAAGCAGATCCCGACAGACGCAACACGAATGATGGATATAAAATCTCGTGAAAGCCGCAGGCGTGATAAATTTGCCTGGACAGAGAACTAGAAAAAATACTTATGAATTTCTTTGTCTCGTAATATTTAGGACAACCTTCAACACCCACACCTTTATCTTTCCCGGCATGACTAATTAGGGGGCTGAAGCGATAGACGCTTTGTGGGGAGACAACCGCGCGCCGACCGTCACATTAATCACGCCCCACTCGCTAACAGACAAACAAACAACGGAGCCGGGTATGCAAATATTCTCTTTCATCTTATTTACTAAACTTTCAAAAGCGGGTTTAGTTCGAATTTTTTAAGAAAAATTAATTTTTTAAAGTCCAATAAAAGTTTGAGCGGCTAAATAAAGAAAAGCACGGAGGCATTTCACCTGGAATTCTCTAAAAGCGGAGGAGTAGCCAGCTGACTGCTGTTGATCAGTTGCAACTGAATTTGCCTTCTTTTAAGATTTTTCAGTAAACTCCGATTTAATCAGTTTCATGTTTCTCTGCCATAAGTCAAACGACGATTTTGGACTTTAAAAAAAAAAAACGCAAACAAAAACAGTTAGTAATTGTATAACGATAAATTTACAGCCAATGGATAATGAAGATAGGGATGCTGGGCGGATCAGCCTTGAGGTACGTCGTAATGGGTTTTGAGAGGAGGTCCCGTGGTGGGGGGGCGAGTTTACTAGCAGTAAAAGTCCAGTGGATCAAGCCACAGCTATCGCCAGTCTATAAAGGGAAGTAACTTTGTTTTGACGTCAAGCTAATCAAATGTGATTCGCGCCTCACCTACGTGAGAGCCGGGAACATCGGAAGTTACCAAGAATCAGGTGAAAAACCACTTTCAAGAAAACCATAAGACCTTACGTGGGCAGCCGGCATTTTTAATGTTTCAGCTGAACTGTGGTACAAAAGCCATGGAATGTGAGTCACGTGGCTGCTCGTGCCGTCGAGGCTTTGAAAACTTTCAGATTTACGAACTGTTACGAACAGCACTATTAATAATAACGCGCACATACATTCGAAAAACCGACAAATCTTAAGGTATATTTCGATTTGCACGATGAACAAAATTAGAAAAAGTGTGGCCGAGCGTGGTTAAGTGAACTGCTTCTGACTGATCCAGTTTTAAAATTGTCTAGAATTTAATTAAGAACTTTATTTAACCGACCTGAGAAAAGGAGTAGTTTGTTTGTTCTTCAAAGTTGGAACAGGTGTGTTCGGCGCTATCAACGTAGGGGATTTACCCAGGTGGGTAATGACCGTCAAGCCTTAGGTAAAGTCAATAACATTAGTCTATCTTCCCGGGGTTGCTCCCTTTAGACCAGGAGCTGGAGAACATGTCGCGGATTAAAGAGATCTTTCGTGTGGCTTTGGTTAAAAAAAGAATGGCAAATTGCTTTGTATAGATTTTTGGACTATCACCTTTATCTTCAAATAATCAAATGTTTTGCCCACCTGTTACACACACAGGTGCTAACTTTGGTTTGTTTGCCTGTTTATTATTACGAAGCCCATGGAAGCAGAACGAAATTAATCTACTGCTAAATTATATGATGTTGATGCAGAATAACAAAATATTTAAAGAATTTCAGTTTCCCAATATTTCTTTTAAAATGCTCTTGTTGACAGTATAATAAATATTTTTTTAAAAAAAATTGTCATCAGGTTACGGGCTCAGTTTTCATCTTGAGACGCACGAAGAAATGAAATACGTGTCAAGAAGAAAACGTAAAGAAAAATAGTTGCAAGGTCAGCGAAAGTTGTGCGAATGCTTAAGAGTTGAGGGGTTGGGGGTGGTGTGTGCTCACGTTATCTAGACACGTACCAACGAGAATTAAGGTGGCTACTCTGCATTCTACCAGCTGGATTAGCCTCGTGCATGCGTACGGTCGTTTTCTTTTGCAGATCTCAGAAGTAGAAAGGTGACGTCAAGATCAGTGAAGAGCGGACGGTTGTCGTATAGAGATGTTATCATTGATGGTGAAAAGTATCACCGTTCGTAACTCTCATCCTGTTATCTTAAAGCAGCCTTACCTTTATACAAAAAAGCCATATTCAATTTGTTTTGAGAAGAAACTATTGCCAACCTATTTATTTTAAATATTTAAATTAGCATTATTTAAAATAATTTATCAAAATCATTTGATTCCGTTAATAGAAACCGACACTTCGTTCACTGAATATTAAATACTTGCGGATCATTTCATGCTGTCATTTGGAATTTCTTATTTTCTGGATTATTAAAAACTTTTTAATTTCCCTTCGATGATAGCTGACTGATATCTTACGAAATTATCTGTTTGGAAAACACTGTCCGGGTTCATTGGAAATCTACCCGCTCTCTTAGCGAATTCTCGACAAAAAGAAATGTGATTACTGCCGAAGATTTTTTAAAGTCTTGTCTAGAATAGAAACCCGAGAAATATTGTGAAGAGAGAGAGATTATATTTCCAGAATCCGTTTACATCTTTGTATACTACTGTTCCTTAATGCGGAGTTTTTTCGAACTTGGTCAGCCACCGTGTAATATGTTGCTGTTTGCGAAAGAAAAAGGGCTAGTAGCTCTTCCGCATCATTCCGTACATCCATCTCACGAGTAAAAGTGTTGTCTCATCACAGCGGTTCAAGCGCAGGACCTCACAGTGAGAAAAACAAACAGCAGCAGTCAATATATCAGTTTATTATTATTTCAAACCCTGTCCCCCTAAACCAGGGTAAGAACACCATTACCCATTTAAGTTCAAACTAATCACTATATTTATTAGCTTAATTACGCCTTCCTCAGACCGACGGGCTGCAAACCCACCCAGGAGGAGGGTGCCAAATCGATGTTTACTCCATACATACATATGGCTTTTATCTGAACTATACGAACTAAATCCTAGCCTCTGCTTGTTGTCGACAGGCAGCGGAGTGGTCCACCCACCCACCCACCGATCCATCCATCAGTCCACCTGTTCGTCTATCCATAATCTTTAACCAGGACCGAGACGTCTGTACCTTGCAAAACCAATCCTCGCCAATTTCACGACGCAGCATTCGCCCTAATATGTATTCATTCATTCATTCTGTCGCTCAATTCCCAGTCTGTCGCCGATGCTCGGCGACGGTTGACAGTATCGGGCCGAGACGCCGCGGTGAACGCCCGACGTAACCAGATTTTGACTACCTTACATAAGAGGCCGCCATTTTTCTGTGACGTCAGTAAATCGCCCTGCACTCTAGCGGCAGCTTCTTTCCTTCCGTTTGTCCTTAACTTTGTTGAGTGAGCGCAATAATGTGCAAATGCTGGAATTTAGGCACCATTTCATCTCCGTAAATGACCAAGGATGGTTATTAGATTTTAAAAAAAACCCCACCGTTTTCTTTCGCATGGGTCTTAAATAACCAACGTAAGCTCTGTTTGCTGGGAAGACAGTTTGTGCTCAGTAAAGAACAGATGCAGAATTTCTCCTTTTTTCGGTAATAATTGGTTTATTTTAGAAATAACTGCTAGCAGCAGCTGACTGTAAACAAACGTACTGCCTTCTGGTGACAAACAAACAAAAAAGTTTCGAGATACATACAGAAAGAACACTGAGCGGAATTTTTATATGTAGAGAGAGAGAGAGAGAGAGGAGGAGGAGAGGAGGAGGGTTGCGTGTTTACTTCTGGAGATAATTTCCACTGACTCAAGACATCACGGTCTGCTCAGACCTAAGGCCTAAAACTTGAATTCGACGCATCTACGATATCCCTCCCTGATCACCTCCAGTTGTTACATCTTAAAACCGGTCGGAAGAAATCAGCGACTGCCATCAAAAACACGTCAGCCCCCCGGGGGGGGGGTCCGAACGTATGCAGAACCAGTCCGAAGTGCAGCATTCCTCAAGTCGTGTTTCTAGTTGAAAATTTTCAAACAGTTTTATAGCATTTGTTGTTGTTGATGTCGTTTTCTTTCTGCAAGATGTCCACAAATGTGATTCGATTAGGGCTCATGGAATTTCAAAGCTTTGGTCCCAACTCTCGAAGCATAGCAAGAGGTAGGGGAGTAATACTGCAAGATGAATCACGGGTTTCCGTATTTGTAAAAGAGCTCGCGCGGGCCCCTAACTACTATAGGTCAGGATCGATCGATCGATCGATCGATACCGTGAGCTTCTAGTTACAAAGACAAAACTTCTTTCGGGGTCGGCCGTAGCAAACAGACCCCCTACCCTTGTTCGGAACTACTACACCAGAAAGAAGATCAACTGAGGTTGGACCGCGTTTCCTTCCACAGCGAGACTAGAGATCTTTATTTCTAGATGTGGGAGAAAGCCGGAGAGTCTCGAGAAAACCCACGAGATTGGCCGAGCGAGAAGAAACAGAGACATAAAGGTACACCAAGCCGGGATTCGAACACGAGACACTCCACAGAAGGGCCCTTAAAACCCAAAACGGTTTCCTTATTAATCCCTTGTAGCTGAATCTATTCGCTTTCTCCATCTTTTAAAATATCAGCGTTTTTCAAACGCTGGTCTACCAGCTCTCAAGGTAAATAATGCAGTCGAAAGTTGTGTCCCCAAAAATACGAGAAAACTCCGGTTTAGGCGGGACATCTGAAATAGGGGTAAGGAATCGTTTCCTTTCGTATTACTTGACTTTTTCAGCAGAAAGACAAAATGTATTTTCTTTATCCCTTCTCGGAGACATTTAAACAGTATTCTTTGTTGTTGTTGTTGTTGTTGTTGTTGTTGTTGTTGTTTCATTTACCCAGTGCTGTACCTCCCTAGCCTGCAGGGGCCGGTTCCTTGTGTTCTGGTTGTCACTCGGACGGCGTAAGAAACCAGAACAGACTAGGTAACCGACCGACTGAATGATGAAATGTGAAACCGATCCATTTCAATTTCTTCTTTGTGTCGGTTGACATGGTTATGTCCCCCTTGGCGTGTTGATCAGCTGTTTGCCAGCTCTACTCGGACGCTTAATGGGCCTCCTGTAACTGCGCAGTGCCGCACAAGTATTAAAATTAATAGACTTCCTAATGAAAAAATAAGGCCTTGCAGGTGTTTGTTTTACAAGACTTACAGGAAACGACGCTAACATTAATAAATTCGACAGTTTTGGCCAGAAAAGAGTAGTTGTCTTTGTGTCTGAGCCAGACGTAAATGTTCAGGGGGCAGTCAACTCATAAATTGTTCTGTAAGTTGATTTATAGACGGCGTGATATGCCAGGCTCACTTCTTCCAGCCATCCCGTTTGTTAACGATTTTTTTTTGTGGGGGGGTGCTTTTTAATATTCTCACAGCAATTACGCACGAAATCTTTCAATTAACCCTCAAAATGACAATACCTTCTGTACTGGGGATTGGCAGTTATATGGCAGCGTGTTTAAATCAAGCTTGATTGTCGGTAAAATTCCTTCTGGCCCTTACCAGCTAGATACTTCACAATCTGTAACTATCTATAATGTTTTCTTCTTTCTTTTCTTTTTCACTTTGTTTTGTAATTCTCCTTCTTCTTCTCTTCTTCTTCTTCTTCTTCTTCTTCTTCTTCTTAATAATAATAATAATAATAATAATAATAATAATAATAATAATAATAATAATAATAATAATAATAATAATAATAATAATATTATTTTACAGATTATTGCTAACAAATTCGATTCCCCCAGATGCACCAGATCTATCTTGGCACTTTCCCCATGTGATAGACTTCTTTCGTTCTTTTCAAAATAAATTCTGTATGAAAACAGAACCGATCTGATGACCACTGATAAAATGCTGTCTGTTAAAAACTAATGTAATTTGCTGAATCTTTTAAATAACTTACTTATAACAATACTGCATTTAAAGAAAATCTCGGTAAACAAACCTTTTCCATTGGCGCTATCGGAGCTTTCCTGTCAAGAAAAACACAAAAGTAAAAGTTCTGACTTGACTGCTTGCTCATTTCCAGTCTAGTAATATCTTTTCAAAGGTGTACTTTATCTGTAATTTTAAAAAGTACTAAGATTTTAGAGCAGCGTTTCCGACCAAAGCCAGAAATGAATGGTGTACAAGTTGGACAACATTTCTAGCGTACGAGATGTAATCAGATCAGTTGGTTCCTCATTCGGCCGTCGTATACAGGTGAGGTTAGTAAAATTCAAAACACTTGTGAAAGTTTGGCGTTGCTATGACGTAGCGAGCCACCTGACTTCTTACTGAAAGAGGGGGAGGTAATGATGCCTGCCCAGAAACACTTAACTCTCTCTGTATGACACCATAGGTAACATTCTTCTCTTCCCCGTTTCAGTGTAGTACACCAGGTAAATTCTAGAACAACGAATGCGGTTCTGTACAGTGGAATACCATTAAACCGATCTTGTAGAAGAAATTGATCATTCATGCTTTGTCTCCCTTGCTTTGCTTTCCCTTCTTTAAGTAACTGTGGAAGGACACCAGTTTTGCGGTACTCCAACAAGCCCGAATTCGAATCCCAATAGGGGCCAACTTGGTTTGGCGTAACTCCCTAGCGCGCTTCATTCTCCTTCTATCTCACCGGGATGCTGTATGGGTTTCCTCCTAGCACTTTCCTTCCATATCTAAAATGAAAACTCTAGTAGGGATTTTCTTGCTGTGGCAAATCCCTCTTTTAGTTCGGGTGGGTTCATCGTGGAAGAGGAGTCGACCCATACGATTCCACATTGCAAAGGAGGCCTACCTGCAGGGGAGGAATGCTTAGATTATACGCATACTTATGTAATCAAAGTGACTCACCATCCCCTAAAAACCCTGCGGATACTCGTTATTTCTCTGCCGAGAGATGAAGGAAATTTAGCAGGGGATTACTTTTACTTTTTAGTTCGTGGATGCTTTGGATAACGGGATAAAAAATTATCGCTGATGGTCCAACTCTATAGACGATTTGGCTGGCACGAGTCATTTCGACCAGTGCCCGGATATTCAGTCGGTTCTCTGACAGTAAATCCTACCTTTCCCTCATTAAAAAAAAATTTTTTAAAGAATAGTTCCGGTGTCTGTACGGGTTTCAGTTTAAATGCTTTAACTATACAAAGTAGAACCGGAAGTCAGCTTCGAAACTTTTCGGTTTCCGCGGTATTTCTCCATTCATGAGCGCACGCATCAGGCAGGAAGTGACGCTTGTACCCCTCTTCCAGCGCTGAGACTGAGCCTGCGAGAGAAAAAAAGACGGGAGTTCCTTCCCACTCGATTCGCCTTTGGTTGTAACAGAATTGAAGGAAAACAGAAGCTGTGAGAAAGGCAGAGACGGGCTGGCTGGCCCCGGGTCCTGTCGGACGGCTTTATTACCGCGGAAAATCTTGTCCCGAGACCAGACAGCGAGACTCTGTTAGAGCTCCTCGGAGGAAATCAAGACGGCCGCGGAGAGAAAACAGCTGACAAGCCATATTTCACTCAGCCTTTAACTGCTCGCCTTTTGTTGCGCCGTCTGCTCGGGTTCGACACCCGCTGTTGTCAGCTTTGTTTAGCCTAGTTTTTATCCGCCTGTTTGTTTGTTTTTTTTGTTGTTTTTCCCGCCTCTGTGCCAAGTTGTCTTCGTAACCTTGAACCCAGCGTTTCTTTCGATGTGTACAGGGTGTGCTAATAACGCTTCTATTCGTTTTCAAGCCGGTGTACCGGTAATCCGGCAGATCGGAATATTACAGCCGACATACAGTAGTATTCTCTATCTCTGTGCCTCTCTCTCTCTGTACTGACGTCACACCTCTCTCTGTACTGACGTAACACCTCTCTCTTCACTGACGTCACACCTCTCTCTGTACTGACGTCACACCTCTCTCTTCTCTCTTCACTGACGTCACACCTCTCTCTGTACTGACGTCACACCTCTCTCTTCTCTCTTCACTGATGTCACATCTCTCTCTCTCTCTCTCTATGTGGAAGCACTAAGAAATTTCTACAGTTAAGTGAAATCGTATCATCTGAGATCTCTGAGTACTCTGCTCGTACTCATACTCTCGTCCGTTTCGCAGTATGGTAGAGCACCGTCCGGGACCCTTGGTTACCACGTCCAAGAAACAAGTTGGACTTAATTGGACCAACGAATGCTTCTGATCGGAATTTGAGGATTTGGAAATGGGATTAGCGCGTGGGTCCGTAAAAGTCTGTTTCTCTAGCAATAATGGGACGATCGGGTGTATGGGACCCTAACTGCCGACACGAACCATGAAAACCTTCTTGCTCACTTTTTGGCAATCACCTCGTGCTGGTAATTTTCTCTCACACGGTGCTAAGATGTTTAATTCCCCCATTTTTTATTACCTTCCTAAAATAAGCGAACCTCTGGTCGTAACGACTTTTAGATCTTCACTTATCAATACGAAATCCCTCATGTCTGCCTTTATTTCTAAGTATGCGGCTTTGTTTTCTACATGCATGCGCACGGGGGAGGGCGGCTATAAGACACCCACGGCTGAGCTTCTTCTCCTCCAAAAAAAACCAAAATCGCCACCTTTCTTCTCAAGATATACCTTAGTTCAAAGAAAGACCATTGTCTGACTGAATAAAACAACTTACACAATTCCCTTAAGTATTAAAATTACCGGTAAAATTCTCCTTATCTGAAAGAAAAACTTGAGGGTATTAAATACCTGAAGTGTGGGAACAATTCTAAACGCCTGACTCGCCACGTTTCCTTTCAGCCAATAAATTAACAGCTCACTGCACTCCGACAGCAGCACACTATCAGGTTACCATAGAAACACGATTAGTGGCAGCGGATGGTATTTATTATTGTAAATGCTTAGAAACTTTAAAAAAAAAACCCACACAAACACACGCCATTGTTATGTTATAAAACTGCCCCCTTTATGATGTTTGATTAATTTTTAAGGCTTAAGTTACCTTTGTATTTTACTTAGTTTTCTCCTTTTTTTTCTGTAACCACGAACTCAACTAAAAGAAATTCACCGCTCAATTTCCTATCGCGAAATACAATAATGATGATCGTCGCTTACTTAAAAAGTCAAGGCCGATTAGTTAGTATAGTCTGTGCTATTGTAAATAGTTTTACAGCCACCAGGCAATCATTTTAGTGGAGTATTATCGTTACATATTCTTCATGTCCTACCCAAACTCTCTTAACTTAATTAATTTCTTTATATAGCACAGGCTGAAGATGTAAATCGGCTTCCATCTATTTCTTGTAGGGATCCGGTAACCAAGGGTTGCGCAGAGTATACCAAGAAAACAGGTTAAAGTTGTTTGGCATCAAGAACCTGCTGCTGAAGTAAACAGGTGGATGCTGAGGTCGGCTTAGATTAAAAGATTGAGCGCAGTTGTTGACTTCGGTTATGGTGCACACAGTTTTCTAACGACACGAACTAGAATTAGTGTCCTTCATTTCCATATTGGCTATAGACATAAACACGAAGAGAACTTGAGTCTTGTGACCAGTGAGAAATTTCGTGACCCCAAGTGGGGGCCATTGAGGATAAAGAAGAAAGCAAAAGGGTGAAGAAACATAAAAGCATATTTTGGCCTATTATATAAGTGGTCTTCTAGCAACCTAACTTTAGTTTTGTTCTACTGGTTATGCATCCCTCCTGCTCAGGTGTGTGGCTGGAAGAGTATTAACGTCTCAGATACTTGCAAGTTTTTCGGTTCTACTTCTTTAAAGGCTGACCAGACTGAAATTAGCAGAACTGATCCGCTAACTGCGCTTTTAATGCTGTAGAAGACAGCGGGATTTGTTTAGATAATGCAGCTCCGTGACCAGCTTTTTGGTGGTATCAGGAATTCGGAGCAAGAGCGAATCATGGTTAGTAGAGTACCAACACTCCGATTTCTGATCCACCGTATACTGGCACAACCTCGTTTTGACACATCCTGGAGCGAAACCGAGGCTAATACGGTGTACAGGCCTAGCCAGTTCCTGTTTCTCTTGTGGCCCTTTATGCAATGGTAAAACACATCCATCAGCATTCACCAATAATGCAGCGAGAGTTTTTCGCCCACAATGGGATGAAAGATAGCAAGTGTCTTACGGATGAAAGGAAGTTGGCTGACTGAAAACAGAAAATGCATACACACTGCTGCAGCTCTCAGAACAAGGAATTTCCATTTGTGGGCAGAAAAAGAACAAATCTGCAAACCGCTGAAAATTTCCTTGAATTGTGCGATCTGTTTGATGATGAATTTGCAATAAAAATGACTGGCTTTTAAAAATCCCAGTAGCCGCGAGGGACAGAATAATCTATTAGGTGCTGCTGCAGATGTTGAAGGCGATATCACTAAGAAAGTCCACAAAACGTGGTTTTCCACTATTTTTGTTGATGAAGCTCGCAGTTTCAGGAAACAAGAGATGGTAGTTGATGAGTCACGTGGAAAATCTAGAAATGATAAAAAAAAAAAGGCGATCGCTGGGATTTGTTGATTGTTCTAACCAAAGGGAGCCCGATATCATCCATCACAGCATCAAACGACTTTTCAAATATCCATAGTATACGACAACGCAGCTAAAAATGTAAAGGAAGTAAAGCAAAAGCTACTTCAAAATTACTCAAATGTAAAGTGAAAGCGCGCACGTGCGTTTGCTTGTCCCGTTTCACGGTGATTCAGGCAGCAGGGCAGGCTTAGGTCTTCGGGAAATATACAAGCAGACAGAAAATGGACGACAAAGACACCCAGCCTGTAATCTCCGTGGCGTCGTTATAGATAGCGAGGGTTTTCTCGCTAGGTGCTTCAGTCATCATGGGTTCGCCTGAACAGCGTCGATTTTTCTGAAAAGGGTCAGAGTGCTGAAGGAAACGTTGTGTAGGCACTCGTGTTTGTTTCCTGCTCTGGAGAATCGTCTCTCTTGTAGATATACAACAAATAAGGTTAGGAGTCTAAATTCATTATTTTCAAAGGAAGTCCTAGGTCCGTCGTGAGATACTGTAAATCCTGGTAGCGCTACTGCGGCGTTAATGTGGCTATGGAGTTTCGTGGCCAAAGATAATCCAATTAATCTGTCAAGATGAAATTGGGCAAATATTTTAAAAAAATATTTGTTTATATATATATTTCTTTTATTTAACTGCCGTAGGAGGCATTTTTAAAAGGCATAATGTTACTGTTATTTTTTCTATTGTGGCATTTCGTCTCTCCAAGCAGAAAATTCACGGGTGAGAGAGAGAGAGAGAGCTGAGACGAGAGAGAGATGGAGAGAGAGAGAGGAGAGAGAGAGAGAGAGAGGAGAGAGGAGAGAGAGAGAGAGAGAGAGAGAGAGAGAGAGAGAGAGGAGAGATTATCATTTCTTGTTTAGTTTTAGTTCACTCCTTTTTTTCGTTCCCCGATGATACCCTGGACTAGTTTAGTTCGAAAGCTTCGGTTTTTATTTCTAATTTTTTGTTTCCTGTCTCTCAACATTTCCTTATTTTTCACTTATTTAGTTAAATGTCTTGTTTCCTGTGAAGTGTTAACGTCTCTTTAAGTTAACTGGAGGTTAATCCCTTCAGCTCTGACCGTGATGGTTAGTTCATTTCGGGAATTTCACCGGGTCCCCTCTACTGATCTCAGGTTGAAGTTATGGCCCGTGTTTGCAAAGAATATTACACGAAATCTTGGTTGTGTTTTTTTACTTTCTGGTCGTAGTGACGCAATTCCACGGGGCCCTTTAATTGAAGCGACCAACCCATACGGCGGGTGGAGAGACCAAGCGCCGGCATCATCAACAGAAGAGAACTTTCTGATGGGTACTACGGCTTTACGAGGCGGAAGACAAAGGAAGATAGAAACCATGGAAAAGTAACCAGATAGAGAACCCTTTTAATGTACTCTTTTGAGCTTCGAATAGAGTTATTGATTAGCGCTCTCTTAAAATGCCAGTAAAACTATTGATTAACGCTGTATTAAGCTGCCAGTTAGAACGCTGGATCAGAAGTCTGGTTTCCGTTTATTGGAAACTCGAGACATCTCGTTTCAGAATACTTAACCGCATGATGAAGCCCGCACATTCCAGAGCTTCCGTTAACGGAAACCTTATATTTGACGCAGTTAAGCTTTTGATTGGCGTTGGTTTAAGATGCCGATTAATGCTGGCCTAAGGCCGCGTTTGGTGCTGTCTTAAGACATGGTGAGAACCTTACTCTGCTAATCTCAGCATCAGTCAAATCAATCAGATCCAGAATGTTTACATAATACGTCATTAACTTTACTTATTTGAGCAGTTCGGACTTAACTGATATTTAAATGTTCAGAATGCCGTAACACTGAGTGGTCCTGCTTCCAAAAGAACTGGGAGATCTCAAACGAAAGAAAATGTTAACCTTTTTAGGGGAAACTAAAAGTGACAGTAAAATTTCTTACTGTATCGAAGATTAGAAATTATAAATTACGCTCGAGTAACTTCTCTCTCTCTCTCTCTCTCTCTCTCTCTCTCTACCCTCCCTCTCTCTCTCCCTCCCCATTCAAATCTCAACATTTTTTGCGCTTCCAGTCGAGTGTGTGTTGGGTGGGCTCACGGCATCTTGCCACGAATCTTTCTAAGTAAAATCTCGATTGCTGTCTCGTTTTTTCTGTGTTGGCTGGATACTATTAAAGGGAGGTCACTTTTACAACGATGCTATTACGTCATGAGGTAATTACGAGGTTACCATGAGTTTTGGTTAATTAAGCAAGAACCGGAACGTGACACCTACTCCATTTAAAGTGAAAGTACACATATTTTGGTAAAGCAACAAACATACAAAAAAAAAAACTTAATGCTTGCAAAAGAGAAAATGTTTTATTTTATTAACAGAAAAGTCATGTTTTATTATACGCAACCTTGTTGAATAACAGAAAAGCCGCGACACCAAAAGAAGAAGATTTAAAGAAAATGATGGTCGGGACTAATAATTTACAGCCGTCGTCGGGAGACCGTCTTCGAGCGATGGGGTCTTCTCCCCTCCTTACAGTTGGCGGCACCGTTCGATCCCATTGCCAACCAAAACCATTTGTTCTTTCTCCATTTCTGGTAAGAACAGAGCGCGGATTAACTCAAATATTCTGAAATTCGGATAAGATTATGCAGCTTTTCACCGAAGTCAGCTAAGCTTTAAGTTGGATCCCGTGGTTTTTAACCGGTAGACCGATAGCACAAGATGGCGGACGTTTAACCTGCGAGATGTGACGTGACGGGTTTATGAGTGAGCGGGCGTGACGAGGCACAGAGCACGTCGTGTCACCAATACTGACGACAGGTAAAGAGATACACACTCAATAGTATAATAAAAGAAGAACTTGTTTTAAAAATGGGGGTTCGGTTAGAATGCATTTAGAATTGTTTAAAGAATAGGTCTATATAAAAGATAATAGAAACAAAGAAAGCTTCGGTTTTCCTTAAATTATGAACGACTGGTGATTAAATTGATCACTCTTCATCATTTGTTATGGACAATTGTGTGTACAAAGACAATTTTGGTTTATTTCATTAAAGTAACTGTGATGCTGGATTTCTTTTAACTAGAGGAATCATTATCGCGGGTCTGGTGACGAAAGAAACTACAGTTGTCCCCCGGTATTCGCGAGGGTTACGTCCCTTGAGCACCCGCCCGCGAAGAGTAAAAACCGCAGTCCATAAAAACGCCTATAAACGTCAAAATATAACGTAAAATATAATAAAAATATAAGTAAATATATAATAATAATTTAATAAAAATATAACACTCAGCGAAACACTCGAGATAGCTACACGCGGTAAACTGGATGATGCGGGGGCTGCATCTGCCTGAGACAGCGCCTCGTGGGCAGCAGCCAATCAGCAGCGAGGAGAAATGAATAACGCTCTCTGATTGGCTACTTTCAAACCTCCAGCCAATAGCGTTTATTTTATATTAATATTTTGCTGAATTTACGTTAGTATTTATATTACAAAATTAGTAAATTATATTGTTATCAATAATTTAGCGTTAAAAAGCGTGAAAAAATATATGTTGCCACAAAAAAGCCATAAAAAATCGCGGAAGATATTTGCGATTCCGCGAATATGCGGGGGTTTCCACGAACAATTATTAGTTAGGTTCTAAGGGAAATTCCGCGAATAACCGGGGGCCGCGATTACGCGGGGGTCGACTGTATTTATGTAATGAATGTCCCCGTGTGTGGGCGTTTCTCCGCCACTGCCACTTTTACCCGATACTTCTAACAAGAGAGAAACCAAGCTATTCATAATTACGAGCTGTAGTATAACGTGATCGGTAATTCTTCTGAGTCGAGGTTTGAACGTCTTACCGACATGTGACACCTGCTCTTCTAGAGAGAGAGAGAGAGAGAGAGAGACAGAGAGAGATTGGATTAAGTGAAATGATCACTTCCAGATTGATATCTCGCTTTACTTTCTTATGTATGGAGTTTATGCTTGTTTAGCGTGTGTCTGAGATATAATCAGAGACAGAAGGAAAGAGAGAGAGGACGTGCTGTAATCGTATGAGTGGTGATGCTCTTAATATGGATCTTACCACACGATGAAGATTTTGTGACGTAATCCGTGCCGGATCCCGATCATACACAGGTAGCGAGCATAGATCTGAGTTTGGCAGATGCTGGAGAGCAGAATAAAATATACGTTAGATATTTCGTTATTCGCATCGTACCGGCGGGATTAGTGACTCGGGGTGGGGTGAGTTTTAATGAACTACAACATCAACAGATTTGCGGGGAAAGCGAGGTAGCCGCCTGTTTATGCGCTGGAGATTATTCAGCTCAAAACATACGTTATATATATATATATATTTTTTTTTTTTTAAAGTTTCTTAAACGTCCTTGACTCAGACACATTTCTCGAGGCATCCATCAGCCCACCTACGTTATGTTAACAAAGACAGACATCTGACATAAATTAGGCCCTTAATGAGGACACCTGATAGCCACGCGTCACTGCTCTGATGAATCGCTGTTTCGGATATGCGAGACACGTCTCTATTTCCAGCAGCGTGGCTCATTGTTTTATTCGTTGAAATCTATTTTAAGGACCCAAAACACACGAAGGAAATTCTGCTCGGCCAAGATTCTAATTAGCGCCGGGATTTGAAACTGTGAATCCCTTTTATGGTGACGGCGTAGATTTCAGTCAACGTGAAGTCTACACGAAATTGTATAGATGGATTGCTGATCAGACTGCTGACAAATCGATCTGTTTAGCGTTTTGTATTTCCATTATTCTGAAAACAAAGAAACCCAGCTAATAACTACTGCTAGTTAATGAAAGGATTAAACATAGCATTGCTCGTGGCTTCCAGCATGGTTTTCACGAGTGCGAAAACCACGTGTAGCCATGACGGACTTCAAAGGAAACATGTAATACGACGCCAGTTTAGTAAAAACACAGATTAAACAATTTTTGTTTTAAATAATATAAATATCTAAAATGTGTATGAAGCAAAACAGACACAACGGACTTGACTCAGGGGAATCCTTTCAAATAAAAACAGGTTTTAAAATGTAAATAGAAAATCAGAGAGAAGTTTGTCAGTCTACCGACTTTGCTTAATTTTCCAAACGATTTGTACCTGGATGTTGCTATTTGTTTGTTTCTAAATGAGACGATTTCTTCGAGATAACGACTGCTTCATTGCCCGAAACATAACGGAGGAGGGGGGGTACGAACAACTTTCCGGAATATGGCATCAATCTCGTGTCGCTCGAGACAAGAAAGTTCTGAGAGTCCGAAGTTTGCGCGGGTCTTGATGAAGACACCTGAAGGAATCACACCGCAACACGTTATAATGTGACCGCGTCATCGGTGAGCAAAGTTAACGTTTAGCGATTGGTTTAACGAGCGTATGGTCTGTAAAAATCACAGCAATCCTTCTACTTCTCTCATTACCTGTTTCAGCAGGGGCTATTACTATGTTACTCACAGACCGGAATCTCAATACTTCATTCTTTGACCCCGCCGGAGGAGGGGACAAAAGTACATTCAATAGAAGGAAGAGACACGGAGCTGTCCTGTTAAAGCGCCCAATGCAACAAGAGACATGGAAATCACTCAGTGCATACGGACGGAAAAGCCACCACCCATTTATTTATATTTTAAGAATAAAATTTCCCAAAATTAACTTCCAGTAAAGAGGAGCAGGCGAAAGAGAGTCATCAAGATCGCAGATGATGGGTTAAATGTCTACCCGGAGAAGGTTGGATAAGTTCGGGGCCCCGGCATCGCCGACCGCCCTCTACCGACAGAAGGGGAAAGTTGCACGATGCACGTGAAAATATTCTACCACACTACGCTATCTGTTTGCTTGTACTTTCTCAACATTTGGCATTCTTTTCACCATTGTTTTCTCATAATTCATGCGGGGGTAAATTATTCGCTCGATTCTCTTTATGGCTTGGAATTCTCACGACCAAATTAATCAAATCATCAGCACCAAAAAAATAGTATTTATTCGCTGGTGTAAATCACAAGAGAAAGTGGGGGAATCAACAGCCCCGACACTTAGTGCGGGTCGCCGGCGACAAATTAAGAAAAGCAAATACATTTAAAGAAAACCTTACGTGAAAAAAAAAAGAAAGTAATAAAAAGCAGACATGACATTCATCTAATAGGTGAAATGCAATCATTAGCTTCATTTACATCGTTTTCTGTTCTCATTTGTGCAATACAGGTTACTGAAATAAATTAACAACCCCGTAAATCAAGCAGCCCGATCATCAGCCGACTTCACGCATATCGTGGTTCGCTACATCTGAAAAATCTTATTCATCTGATGATCAAACATCGTACAAATTTGTCTTTTTCCACTAATATATATACAGTGGCGGACAAAAGAGTTGGGACACTTGCTGTGAAATTGATATTTGAGTTCTCTTGTTTTTACATTTGCATACAGATAGCTAGCCATCCTATTGTCCACCAGTTGTATAAAACGCTTTTACAATGGGTAAAAACAACGAATGTCACGTGTGTATCTATTGTCTGGAAAAAATATTTGAATTAGCATAGTCAAATTTGTACCGCGACAAAAGAGTTGGGACAGTGAACAAAATCTGTGCATACATTTATTCCGCTCAATATATCATTTTTAAAAGATCAAACGAATAGAATCACATCATCTAAGACCATTTAAGATCATTTTTTCACCATGTCTTGCAAGACAATGTCATCTGAAATCAGAGACTTGATAGTTGAACACCACCAAGAAAATCTGTCCTGTCGGGACATAGCCGATCGAGTCAATAGCCCGAAAAGCGCCGTAAACCGCATTCTGAAGCAGTACAAGGAGACCGGAAACATGAAACCAAAAATGCGGATCGGAAAACCGCGAAAATGTGACAACAAAACGATCGACTCATTTGTCGCAAATCCAGGGCCAATCGTTTCCTGACATCGACGGCCATTCGAGTCTTCCTGAGTGGAGTGAATGTCTCCAGTCGCACTATTCAAAGTTGTCTATGCGATGGGACTCTCTTTGGACGAATCGCCCAGAAAAAGCCATTGATCAGCAACAAGAACAGGCACATCCGCATAGCACGGGCTAAAGCGCACAAAAACTGGACCAAAGTTCAATGGGCTAGAGTTCTCTTTTCCGACGAAACGATGATCATGCGCGTTTACAGTGCTGGCCGAGTATATGTTCGACGTTACCATGGCGAAAAATACAATATAAAGTGCACCCGACCTACGGTACAGACCGCCCAGACCTACTGCAATTTACTGAGGGATGTCGTCGTCGACTACATCGACGAGAACATGCCAGTCACCGCCATCTTCTAGCACGACAATGCCCCGATCCACACCGCCAGAGTCGTCACTTCCCTCATCACCCAACTAGGAATGGATGTCATGCGCTGGCCGCCCCAAAGTCCGGATCTCAACCCAATCGAAAATGTCAGGGAGCAGCTGAAGGCCAAGGTGGCCAAACACAAGAATCTCGACCAAGACCAATTCTGGCAGGCCGTCGAGGAAAGCTGGCAGGAAATGGCTAATTCCGACTGCCTTCGTTTGGTCGAATCCATGCCCCGTCGTTGTCGTGGACTGTTCGAAAATCATGGATACCCCACCCACTAATAGTCAGTTGATCATTTCCATGCATTTGTTCGATTGTAATTTGGAATGTTGAAAAATATTTATGGTTTTGCTCACTGTCCCAACTCTCTTTGTCGCGGTACAAATCAAACATTGCCGATTCAAATACTTTTTCCAGAGAATATGTAAACGTTGAGCACGTGTTGCTTTTATACATTGTGAAGGCATGTTTTGTGCATATAATAAACAATGTGATGGGTATTTAAATGCGTTTGTTAAAACGAGGGAACTCAAATATCAATTTCACAGCAAGTGTCCCAACTCTTTTGTCCGGCACTGTGTGTATATATGCAAAAGAAATTTTAAACTCGAAAGTTTATTTTAGCTAATCGTGGCATAGATCCTAAACTATACGTTGACAAATAACCATCGTAATCTTTTTGAAATAATTTGTATATAAAACCGGGATTATTCTAAACGGACGTCATGCACTTTAACCGCCAGGTCGCCACTTCTAGTCTAGCCCGGCCTTCTGATATTTATAGCAGCTTTCCGTTTTATTGATTAACTCGCTACAAGCGGTGATGACATCGTTGTTAATGCAACATGTCGTACAATCCATTAAATCTTTCATCTGATACTATTAACAAATAAACTCTTTTGATTGGCTAAAGCGTCTTAAACTGTAAACTCTGTTATTCTTCCTAAATTTATGCAAACCAAATACGCGCAATTTTTGGAAATAAACTTTACTATATTTTAGCGAACGAGTTAATTCCGTCCACCTGTTGGATGGCTATATTTCATCCTGTTTCCAGTCCTCGTTTGAATACAGATACATTTATTCACATAAGACAAATTTACGATCCAAGGAACCACAACTCTGTAGTTCACTCGTGGGAATAAATAGCATTAGATACTTAGGTCCAATGCTAAATGAAAAACTGCCAAGAACTTCGCACTGGGAAGATTTACATCTTCTTACGTGCAGTTTTTAAATTAGGATTTCAGTTCTGCGGGTTTTCAAGCTAAATTTCTGCTAAGTGCAGACGCGGTTTTGATTAGAGGAGATTCACCGCCTGAACTCTGGGTCTGAGCTGAACAGATGTCTGTCCAAGTGACAGGGTTTAGAATTTAAAACATTCATCTTTTGTTCTTGATCTTAACGCAGTTACTGTAAAAAACTAAACAGGACTTTTCAAGAATACAATATCTTCAAGGCGAACGTAATAATCAAAAACTATATCATTGCTATTGGAATACCGAAATCGAGGGCTCGAGTTCCAGTCGACTCGGTTTGGCGTAGTTCTCGTTTCTTCTCGGCGGCCGCGTTGACTCCCTCTAGAGTCTCTGCTTTCTTCTCACATCTAGAAATAAAGCTGCCCCTTGGTGCCGTAGCCGGTATTTTACCCGGAGAAGATTTGAGCGCCAGGCTAGGCGCGCGGCCTTGTAAATAGAGTTAGTGGTTACGAAAACGCAAACAGACTAAACTTCCCCTTCACGCGACACCTGAAAATGGACACAACAAAAGTGAATAAGCTTTGCATTCTCCTCCTTAAAAGGACTCGCTTTTAATTCACCCAGCAGAAGAATTGTATTCGTTTTGTTGCTCTTGTCTCGCCATACCGCCAAAACTGTTCGGCAGGGAAAGATTTAAACCGCATCTCCAACAGCAACCTTAATTGAGAAGATTTTAGACACCACGGGCGGAAAAGGGGGCAGATTACATATATATATCAGGGATCAAACCGGAATGTGTTCGTATATTCCAACAATTCCATAAACACAACTTTGAAAGGTTCTTTTTGGACTTTCGAAGAGAAGACATCGTTGCTTATAAAGAACTTTAAAGATGTCGACATATTTCCTAACCTACTGTTATTATCAGCAGTTCATTATTTTTACTGGAGAAATATATATAATATATTTCTAATATGACACCAGTTTAGTTCTTTCTCTCTTATTTTTGCAGTTATCCTAATCCAACATAATTATTGTGGTAATACTGATAGTAAAAAAGAAGAAAGAAGCGGGTCAAAGATACAGCCAAAATTGTCGTTTTATAAAATATGCGTCGTGGTTTTTTTTTCTTTTTAATTATCGCCCCCTTTTCCTTCCTTTTATCATATTTCGATATAAGATTAAATCCCTTTAAAATTTACGAAGAGAACTGATTTTCTTTAAAAAATAATTTTACTTATCTCCCATTTTTTTTTGTCAGCTCTTGACGGAAAGTCGTTGTGATCAGTACTGACATTTCGACAGCTTAACCCCTTCCCACCCACCCCCCTGCGCCGATCATCTTTTAGTGGTTTAAATGAAAGATGTCCGTAAATTAAAGGCTGAGCTTATTTCTTTTGTCTTGTGGGCAGCTAGGAATCAGGAGATCATGAAAATCTGCCCCCCCCCTCCGCTCGCCCATGCACTTTTCTTCGAAAAAAACGAGGAATGGTAATATTCGTTTAATTAGGCAGCCAGCCCGCCATCCCCTTTAAAGGCACTGATGTAGCTGTAAGGGGCCTGCAAATATTGTGGTCACCTTAAAGATTGTCTTCCTATGGTACTCGGAAACGCGCCTTCTCCGTTCCCCGCCGTTCAGGTTAGCATCGTTGCTGTAAAAAATAGTGCTGCGACTTGAGTTCCACAGGTTAATATTTAAACAGCTAAGCTTACACTTTATTTGAGTCTGGCACTCTGGAAAACAGGTGCTGCCACTTCCATCGTCATCTTTAAGTATCAGCAGCGGAATCACGGTTAATATGTATTGCTTACTCTTTTGGGCTGTCCAACTGTCGTTAATATAAGCCTCAAGCTCAGGCTACCGAGGAATGTAAACTTCTAATTAAACTGGGTTAGCTGGCTATACTTTCATTTTTGACCCTGATTACCGCGTCTTTGTGCTCTCTGAGAAATGGCTGGTGTTTTCTACAGCAGGATGGCAGTAACACGACTTTCCTCCGTGGCGCAGAGGATGAAGATAATACTATACAGCGGTAGCTGAGACACACATCTTTATCTGAGTGCAATTGCGCAGTGACTAATGCATTGGTTATTCATTTTATTTTGTTTATAATTTTTATTCATATATTCATTTAATTTAAATAATATTCTTTGGTCAGAACTCTATTTTATAGTGCGAATTTATTATGGGTCCGTGCTGCAGCCTTTGGGCTCCAAATACAGGTTTTCTCCCGCATCACCTGGAAAACAACGGCACATTTCTCCCTCTGGGACTGAGAAGAGGTTTCACTGAATCTGAGAAAGAACGGGAAAAACGAACTCATCCAAACCAGCAGCAGAAGAATCCGTGAGCGTAACGAGTCTCATGATGCAAACGTCTCGATCCCTTTTCCATCGGCATCTCGGAAAAACCCGTAAAAATTTGCACGCATCTCCGGGCTCGACGCCATTTTGTTTTCTGATCCACGCCCGTTCGGGCCAATGGAAGGCTGCTGCTCCCCCCCCGTCTCCTGGCCCGAAGCTGTCCCACGGTGACTCATTCCACAGTCTGAGACAGTCTCACTGTCGTCTGCTGTCGTCGGCATGAAGACGGATGAGACGGGTGGGAAGGGCCACCCGTTGTGTTCTGAGCGACTTTCAAAAATGATTTAGAAAGCAAGGAAGCTATTTATTTGATTCGGATCATATCAAAACGAGCCGTTATGGCAGAACGAACAGCCCGCTCACAGAGGCCCAGGGGCGGCTGCAACATTTCCAAGACTGGGCCTTTCGAACATCGAGGAAGATGATCTGCACAATTTGCTTTCCATTCATCAGAGCTGCTTAAACTTGCGTTGACGGTGTTACATATGACTACTATGCCACAGTGAGCCTGCTTATTTTCTTATTAAATTAATTTTGTTTTTTCTATTCACTTGCAGCACGGCGATTATAACTCGATGGGAATAACTAATCCTAAGTAAGATCACCTCTTCTGTGTACGGAACACATCTTTTCCCCTCGTCATTTTACTTGTGCAGGTATTTAAACATAAAGGGAAGCAACTTTCCAATAAAAAACACCCTTACAAATCCGCTTGCACAAAACGTCTTAAGATGATCAAAAGTCGCACACCAATAAAACATAGCAACGGATTTATAACCTCTTCCTCTTCTTAATTAGATTTCACGGGTTTTTGGCACAGAGATTGTTCTAAAGAATGGGGAATCAAAGTTATCACACGCACCTGTATAAAGAGAACTATTGCTGTGAAACGTTTCACCTTTGACCCTTTCAAACGTTGACCCCTTTTAGTAATAGCTTAGTCCATTAAAAGCAAATATATATATATATTCAGAAGTCAGGCGTTTTGAAAAGCAGAAATCTTGTTCTTGTCTCTGTTACCCTGCTGTTGGGCATCCTGAATAAAATTCATTGATATTTTTTCCTAATTAGATATTGGCTCTGGTTTTTTATGGTACTTCTATCTTTTGAAGTGGTGGCGATTTGGACAATTTCCAAACGGCACAGAGACGCTCCCGGGGTCAGAGATGGCGTCTGTCTCGTAACTCACACCTAAAACAGGCAAGAACACAAGAACACACACACACACATACAACACACACACACAAAACACACACACAACACACATACAACACACATACACCCACACACACAACGCACACAACACACACAAGACACATACACCCACACCACAACACACACACACACACTCAACACACACAACACAACATACACACAACATGCATACACACGCAACACACACACACACACACACACAACACAACACACTCAACACACACACAGAGACATACACACACAAACACACACTCAACACACACAACACAACACACTCAACACAACACACACAACACATACACACACAACACACAACACTCAACACACACACAACACACAACACTCACCACACACCAACACACAACACTCAACACACACAACACACACACACAACACTCAAACACACACACAACAGACACACACCACACACACACACACACACACACACACACACACACAACACACACACACACACACACACACACACCTTTTTAACTTTGTGGAACTGGTCAAGACAGGCTCGTATTTCTCGTCTAAAAACCTGATGTCAAAAAATCTTTCCTCTAAGGACAATTCATTCTTCTCCCGGGTTGGTTACCACGCTTCCAGCTGAAGGTCGAAAATCCTTTGAAGGCGAATGAGAGCACCAGCAACAAACTTTGACTGAAAGACAGACGATGCGACAAAGGGGGACGGACCAGTTTCTAGCTATCGTCGCATTAGTTGTCACTCACCGCAAACACGAAGCAGTAGCAAAAGTT
The DNA here is from genome assembly GCA_018389105.1 of Nautilus pompilius. Taxonomy (NCBI): domain Eukaryota; kingdom Metazoa; phylum Mollusca; class Cephalopoda; order Nautilida; family Nautilidae; genus Nautilus; species Nautilus pompilius. The sequence continues at coordinate 3,568,113 of JACATO010000132.1, read as the reverse complement.
TCAAGATGTAGGTATGGACTCCTCTCCGGGCTCTGTGCACCAGCTGATTATTCTGGTTTACACACCTACCGAAGTCCGAAAAACGGGACGCTGGTAACTGCACCGGTTCGTCGCTCAAGCACCGCAGCAGCAGCCGGTTTCTCTGTACGATTCAACACTGGAAAGGAATATTCTATAACGTCAGGGCTGGGGGTGGGAGAGGCGGCGATCGGTTGTCGGGGTGGGTGCTATCGTTGGACTGCCCGCGGTGTGGACGTCCGTTTCCAACCCTTTCCCAGCTCTCGGACCTTTGGAGGACGTCAGACGTAAGATATTAAATATTTTAGGTCCGAGCTTCGGACGGCCAAGGAAACAAACAACAACAACAACAACAGAATCTCAACAGTGACTTTCAAAAATAATAAACAGGAAAACCTATCATTTCTATCTACTGTCACTAATGATGGGGTAGAGTTAAATATCAGAACAACAACAGAAAACCCGTTAACGGGGGTGGGCGACATTAATCTGTCTCACATTCCCACTGACGGCCATCTCTCTTCCCTGGTGGGTCCTCGCGCTACACACGACCCCTTTTATCTACCGAAACAAGCTAAAGTTTTATTATACTAGAATTAAATAAAGTTTTGGATGTAAAATTTTAAAAATGAGTGCGGAAATTTATAAAATTTTGAAAACTATAAATAAAAATTAAAAACCGCAGGCAGAAAATCTCTTCTTTTCTTTTCTTTAATTCGACGGATTTAGAGAACTACTTCGCGACGTGATGGGTGCGGATGTAGAGGAGCTTTTTACTTCTGCTGTAAACCGCCTCCCGCGCGCATTCATTTCTCGTATTGCATTTTTACTCCTCCGCGCTGTTCTGCACGGGCATCTTCTCGCCCCGCCTTCGAGCTCCGTTTAGCGGTATACTGGAGTTCTCGAACTTGTGCTCGACAGATGGCGTTTGAAGCTTTTTATTCGAAAAGAGGAACAGTGAGACTGATAACTGTTGTCAGTACGCGTCAGAAAAGCGACAGGGAAAATTTCGATCCCTGTATAAAACTTACGCCAGATGGCGCACGCGAACAGACGACTCGATTTTAACGGATAGAACGGTTAGAGTTCGCAAATATTCAAGTGTACGGTCACTGTCTTGCTTGAAGTAAGAACAACATGGACACCCCTCGGCTTTCGTAGAAACTATTTTCCTAATTTGTCCTACCCACCGCTCCGCGCGCCTGACTGAGACTCTCATGTAAAGTTTAGCCCACTAAAATAAACTTTTAAAAAGAAAGAAAAGAATCTTGAAAATGTTTTGGAGGGAAATATGACGACAGTTATTTTTGTGCCAACCATATCTTTTATCTTTGACTTCACGCAGAGCTAGAGATTTCCGCGACAAATGAGTTTTACTTTAAATATTTTTAAAGCGAAATTGATCGGGTATCATTGTTTCAGTTTATTAACCCCCCACCTATTTCGTTTTCTTGTCTGTCCTGTGTTGAATATTGTCACCTACTTCAATCGCTGATACCTAACGTCCAACGTACAATAAAACAAGGTTTTAAAGTGTGGGCACCTGTTGGATAACATTCTATTTTCCTTTCGTCTCGATAGAAATACCAGTTGTTGAAAACTTTTTATCTTACTTATTATAAACGTATTTTAATTAGCAAATTTTTAAAGAAACGGTTTTGATTTCTTTCTACCTGCCACCCACTAACTCGCTGAGAGCATAATAATATAATATTTTTTTTGTTTTTTTTTTTTGCCTTCACCACCTTTGCATTCCGGTAGAAGATCCCACCAGGTTCAGATGAAAGTGTTTGTCGAGGGCAGTCGCCCGGAATATTCGTAACTTCGCATCTATAGAAATCACCGCCATCTTGTTTACCCCTTGTGCGATATAAATTCTGATGGGAGGTGGCGGGTGTTCGAAATTATGGCCTGGCATTGTTAGAGATACTTCAAGTACAAACTGCTTTGTTCCGATAAACAGCCAGCATTAACGAAAAAAAAAAGAGAGAGAGAGAGAGAGAAGAAGAAGATGCTAAGCCGGAATCGAGTCAGCGACACACAAAGCAGAACGGCCGATACGCGAAAGCTGGGTCGGCAACATTTGTTTCTGACAGGATCGCGTCAGGCGGAAAAGTTGTCGGCCTTGTTTGTAGGACGGTCACGTGCGCGTCGCTTCGTCCCAGCGGGACCATTCGCTAGGCTTTCTGCGACTGTTCAGTTACAGGTGCTCGCTGCTCGATAGACCAATTCACAGTCTTAATCCTTCCACGGCTCTCCTGACAGCTGCCAATAATCTGGCTGGAAAAACGCAAACAGTATATTAGAGGGTGTCAGCGTGGACGAGAGACCGGCTGGCCGGACCCCGGTTCTCACTCAGCCCCTTTGCGCGAACGCTCCGGCGTATCGGAGTAGCAGACCTTTGAAAAGTCCCCCAGCTTTCTTTACCAGCCCCGACACGCGCACAGACTCTGCCAGAAGCGCACAACAAACAAAAAAAGTACTTGGAAAACTTTAAAATATATATATTTATTCTAAAGAAAATAAGTTTTTCAGGTAAATAGATTCTGCTATTGATAACATCCCAAAATGGATTCCACAGCTCGTACATCGCAGCCTCTTAGTTTATTCATGTCTACCTTTAGATGCGGAAGGAAACTTCTTTTCTCCTATCACTCGTTGTGTTAATGAGCTGCGAGCTATCGGAGTTTGTTAATGTGGATTATATAACGGCAACTGATCGTCGGAATCTTGTTCAAGCTAACTAAGCCCCCGTTAAACAGATATCTACTTTGACTATTAAATTAGGCAAATATATATTTTTGAAGAAAAACAGATATTTTAATGACTAACATTTAAAAATTGTAATAAATAAGTTTTAATAAATCAATTCACCTAAATTAACAAAAAGAATTTGCTTTGAAAAATTAATTTCAAAAAATTAAATTGATGTTTCAATTACTTTTTTTAAAAAATGTGTAATATGAATAAAATTCTGCCTGAAAATAAATAACGATAAATTTTAAACGACTTTAGAATCCAGCAGATTATAGGTAACTTGAGATGTCGACAAGTTTATTCGAGCTTGAAATTCTCATTCAAGACCGCTGGAATAATCAAAGAGAGAGAATGCGCGAATGTATTGGAAGCGTCTTCCAGTCTGAGTACTAACATCGTTACAGTCTTTAACGTCTTTGCCATAGTTAAACTCACCGCGTGGTTAAAAATGCAGAAAAAAATATCAAAGGAACACACTTACAAGAGAGAGAGAGAGAGAGAGAGAGAGAGAGAGAGAGAGAGATGGTGGAGAGGAAAGGAGGAGAGAGATAGAGAGATGGTAGAAGAGAGAGAATGAGATGGCGGAAGAGAGAGAGAGAGAGAGAGAGAGAGAGAGAGAGATGAGAAGAGAGAGAGAGAGTGGAAGAGAGAGTGGGGAGAGAGAGAGAGAGAGAGATGAGGATTAGAGAGAGAGAATGAGATGGTTGAAGAGAGAGATAGAGAGATGACGTCAATACAGGGGGGGTAGAGAGACAGAGAAAGGGGGAGAGGGGGACAGGGGTAGACTTTTCTACTCAACAAAAACACGGCGAACAGGGTTTCCTGTAAAACAAAACACTCGAACTCTCCAGTGAGGACCATATTTTCAAGCTGAATGGCCCCTGCCCGTTATTTAATCAGTGCTGCTGTTTTCCGTCTGTGTTACACAATTTATATTTTTAAAAAGTGATTTTCAAATTCTGCGATAAATGTGGAAACTGCACTCAGTTTATGTAGCAAGTGAGGTGGAAAATTTTGAGATTCATGGATTTTCACCAGCTATTTAAGAAGACAGGGACAAAAAATGCGACTCCAGAAATGTAAGGGTCGCCCGTCATAGCCGAAGGCGGCCCTTCACAGATGAAACTTGAACCCCTGAATGTGCCGAGTTTGTCTGCGATGTAGAAGCTGCTGTCCTAGTAACGTCCTGGAGACAGACATTGTGACGTCAAGAACGAGATAATTGTAGCATCTGAGAGTTGAGAGACCGGTCGAGTTCCTTTAACTCTGTTGCTAGTATTGCTCTATTAACTTAGCATTGCCATGTTTAAGTGACGAACTTATCCGCCCCATGTTTCCTTTTTTTCCCTGCGCTGCTGTTTCCTGGTTCTCTGACTGCAGGTGCCAACGTATCCGCGTCTCTCTGTATAGCGCAGAACAACAGAGAGAAAAAAAAGGAAGGAGAGCAGGCATCGGACCGACTGCGTCTCCAGCTTTTGCCAAATCCCACCAATTCCTTCCAAGTCGACAGCGACGTTCAATCTTAGTCGCATGCAGCGGCGGTATCTTTACCGGCAGAAGAAAACGCTCTAGCATCTCATACATTTCTTATATAATCCGTTCTTCAAAAATCGACGCGTTTGTTTACCTGTGTCCCAGTCGATCTGCTCGCCCGCCCACGCACTGAGTTTCCCTAGCCGCCTTTAGCGGGCGAGATCTACCAGTGACGTCACGCGGTGCACTTCGAGAGGCGACCGATCAGTCGAGCAGACCCGAAAATTCCCGGATATGTCCGACCGTATTTTGCGTGCACAAAATGCCACTTCCGCTGTGCCATATTTAATTTAATTCTCTTTATTTATTTATTTTTGCTTTGAATTCTTGCGGTCTCTCCCCCCCCCCAACCCACGGGCGGTACCGGTCCCTAAGTTACCCTAACAACGCCATTCGCGTCATGTTTCTAAATAAACAACCGGAATTACGACATCTGTGTCGTCTGCTTTCTTTCCGAAACGATTTCATAAAGCGACTGTTGAATTGATTATTTTGAGCTAAGGGTCAAGAATTTTAGCGACATTATTAATCTAATATAATTTTGGGGTTTGTTTGTTGTTTTTTAATGGAACACAGACGTCTAGCGGCATAATTTTAAACTAAGACATCCACACCACGTGACCGCTCCACGTTTCTTCTTCCTGGCGATTTTTACGTCAATTATCAACCCTATTAACTATACCTGCCGGTAGTTTATTCCACTTAACAATTTCATTGCTAAAAATATTTTCTGATATCTATTCGTGCTGTAATCTGAGTTTATTTGTAATTATGACCACCCTAGTAACTTTGGATAGCCGAAATAATCTCTCCTTGTCTGCTCGCTCAACCCCCTTAATTATTTTGAAAAAAACACCATTAAGTCTCATCAAAAACGTCTAAACTTCGAAATTGATGAATCTGATATTTTCGATCGTGCAGTATCGGAAACATCTCGATAATTCTTTTCTGAACTCTCTTTAATAATTTGGTATCCTTTCTCGAGTGAGTCCTGACTCATAGCATGTTCGAGATGTGCACCTACCAACAGCTCACTCAGTGGAGCACGAGCTGTTCGTTTTCATGTCTGACACTCAGCCTGATAACCCCTAACATTCTATTCCTTTCCCTCGCTGTTCATATAGGAGACTTTTTTTTAACAATTACTTCTTAATTTCTTCTGAAACTACCCCTTTTCAGTTTAGTGTCATCACCTTATAATTACTATGATTACCTCTATTAGAAATTTGGCTTTTTATCCTCTTCTTCTTCTTTTAGAACTACATTAAATTTTCTGCTTAATTAATTAATCTAATAAAGTATTTAAATTTACCTAAGAACTATTTCTGCAATTTTTCTGTTTAGCACTAGCAGGTAGTCTGGATTCATTAACAAACTTTCTAATAATACTAGCGTCTACTACACTGTTATATATTATTTATATAATTTTTTTTTAAAAAAAACAGGGGATCAATACCGAGCCCTGTTACACACCACTAGAGATTGATGACAAGATTTTCCATTTAAGCATGTCTTCCTTTTTTAAAGTTATAATAAAAGAGGGCAACGAATACCTATTTCCCCTTTTTAAAATTATCCTTCTATGTGATACTATGTATAACCATCAAACGGAAATAAAATACCGTGATTTATAGGAGAACCTGAGTTTTTGCTGACTTCCTGTTCAGCTTTATCATATTAATAAGACAAACGTAGAATAACGCGGGAGTTAGGGGTGGTATTTTTATACGTTTATTACTCTTCTGACAAACCCGACTAGAAATACAGTAAACTATAAATCACCGCAGGGGTTCAGCGTTTAACTTACTGCGGTGCCCAGGTCGAAGGACGGAGTTCGATTTCAGGTCGGCTCGTTTTGCCATACGTACCCGCCATAGTTTTTTCTCGTTCTTTTCCGCTAGGGTCTTCCCCACGGGCACTCAGGTTCCCCTCCACCCCTCCTCTCCCCTGTTGATGGATAACTCAGCCTACGCTTTCCGACCGGGTGTAGTCTTCTTCGTTGAGACAGGTGAACTACAAACAAAACATTTCTTTTTAAAGGTCCCACACTAGCGATACCAATATTTATTTATGCAGTAAATTTTATTTAACTATTATTATTTAGGGTAAATTAATTAATGAAACTAATTCGCCAACGAACGCTTTCCGGAAATACCAGAGCTGACTGTCGGAAGCGGAATCGCTTTTAGTACGTGGTGACTTCTTTGGAAGAATCGAATTATTCTGACGAATCGGTCAGCCATGAGATCTGCTTCAAGTGGAGCATCAGTGTCGGGAGGAGGAGGAAGATAAATACCGGACCGGCAACAGACAGAACAAATTGAGATTCTGGAGGAGCCGTAAAAGACATCTGATAATAACTCCGGTGCTGTGGAGATCGGTAGACAGAATCGTGCCGATTTATAAGCGTTTATTTTGTTATTTAATTTGAAAATTTTGCTACTTTTATTCAAGAATGTATATAAACAGAAGTAACCCGATTTGTTCGTGTCGCGCCGCCGAAGAGCCACCGGACAGCAAACTAGGGAAACCGTCATGTAGTTCCGGATTTATTATGCGGAACGGTTGTCCAGACACCTCAGCGCCACCTGTCTGCAAACGTTAAAGGCCGACTTTACTACATGAAATGCGAACAATTGCCAATACATAATATGAACAAAAAAACGGTGATCCTACTTTCTAGTTTCATAAGCAGAATTTAAAAATTGCTAATTTGTCACGTGTCCTTTTAGTATGATGGCCAGCCAGCCCTTCGATGATGACGATGTTGATCATTATTAGATTATTATTAGTTATATCATGATATGTCCATGGTCCTAGGTTTGATGCCGGAGTTTAAATGATGGAAACTGTTTTCAAAACGTACGAGATGTTCCAAGCAGAACATTTTTCTAGACTTCTGCAATATCGTTTTAGCCAGGGATCTGGCTGATGTTGTTCGTCATCGTTTTGTTAACAAGTCCAGGTGCTCCTTTCTTCAGTCTCTGTATTTTCATCTCCCTCATTTTGGTAATTTCTATTTCGTGACCCTTATATTTTGACAGCTTCTCTGTTTCCTTGATAGAAACATTTGATAGAAACATTTCCTTTTATTATTATTATTATTATTATTATTATTATTATTATTATGATTATTTATTATTATTATTATTATTATTATTATTATTATTATTATTATTATGATTATTATTATTATTATTATTATTATTATTATTATTTTAATTAGTATTATTATTATTATTATAATTAATTAGTAATTAATAATATTAAAATTAAAGGTTAATTTTATAAAGTAAAAGAAGAATAGGGGGTAATCAATATAAAAAAAATCATATAAAGAACCATTTTCCAAATCGTTGCTACATCCTATAGCTATACAGTACCAAGCTGCGATCTACAGTGGATGGTGTGGTACAGCGTAGCCCGTTTCGTCTCTAAAAATACCATATCCAGTTTTCTTTCCAAAGCGATCCGAAAGCGAGGCTCGCACAGAGCCAGGATGATAATTTGTCTTTAAATAATTTCCAAACAGGCGAAGGAGCGAAATGAATGCTATGTTTAAACATGTCAGCTTTAATAGCTAAGACCTTTTATGTCGCCACGGAGCTTCGAGAATATGATGATCATCTGTAATGTCATTACATGGTTTGGCCATTATGCTATCAGGAAAGACTACGGCTTGCCGGCAGCTATTTAACCAAGGTAAAAGCCGCGCGTTACAGAATGGCACAGAAATGACGTCACAATGTTGTGACGTCTTGAGACACTTAGAGAACTGCAGCTGACCAATACCAAAGTACAGACATTAGTGGCACTAAAGGATGGCGCCTTTCTTAGCTTTAACGCTCTTCTTCCCGGCGAACTCTGACCTGACTTTTGAAGTTTAACGACCTCTCACAGAAGGGAAGCTAGAAGAGGAAAATTTTGAGCGTTTGTCTGGACGACCGAACTAGGTTGGAGGGGGAGCTCTTGAACGCCAGCAAGGTGCGACCCAGTCTAAATTTTCCGGCCGAAACTCTACCATACGTGTCGGAAACACCTGCTAAAACTCTCCCTATTTCCAAAGGTGGCAAGAAATTCGCGTAGCCGGTTGGCGAAGCGAAGAGAGAAACTATACTAGGAAGGTATGCCAAACCGAGCCAGTTTTGATCGGGATTCGAACTCAGGCACCCGGTCTTGGCTGACCGGCTGCTCTAGCCAGCACGTTAAGACTCCTTATTCGACAAAGAACGTCTGATAGACATGTGCCTTGGCGGAACACGATACTCTAATACCGCGTCTGGACTGTCTTCTTAGTCACCGAAGTGTTACCTTTGCCTCCTCTCATCAATACAAAAATTCTCGCTTTTAAGTCAGTTTATCAAGCAGCTCATCCAGTCTTATTACAAATCTGTCCAACTTTCTAGATATATTAATTAACATTATTATTAATCTGTTTTACTTAGTTCTTTTCTACTCCATCAAATTCCATCACCACACTGCATGTTTCTAAGACTCGTGTCGTTCTTTGTTCTTTTCTGGTGAAGGAATAAGGGATATTTTCCACTGCTGCTAAATAAAGAAAATTACGTTCTCAGATGTTATGCATATACCAGATTACACAAAGAGGGCTACATCCTGACGCCATTCTACTGTCGAGAAAAGGCAGCCTCCCTGGAAGGTTAGACATTCTGGTTCAGAAATTTTGCTGTCGCGTTCTTCTCTTACCGGTATTTCTGACAGACAGGCACGGAAAGCTAGTACGCGAAGCGCACCGCAGATAATTGGCTTCAAATGTAAAGGTGTTCAAAGATAAAATTGCACAATGGCTAAAAAAAACAAAAAAGGGCGCAGTGAGCTAAATGGTATTGATGACGATGGATCGCCACGCGGAGGTCCATTTAACTGACTTGTGGCGGACGCAAATCTTAGAAGTAGATCCCATCACGAACTCTGCTAATTTTCCTTTTAAATTATCATGCCCTTAAACTGGTCTTTAATTTCAGAATTTAATTTGTTATTTTTTAATTAAAAGTTTTATTTGTTCAGAGTGTGACTTAAGTCAACAGAGCTAACCGGTGTATCTAAATAATTTTATATAGTAATTGATAGCAGCCTTGAGAAGAGCGGCGGCGAGTTGCGTGACAGCTCAGATGTGACGTCACAACCAGATATGTATGAGTAACTACATTCATTACCTTACCTCTACCTTTTCATTTTGCTGTAAAACAAACAAATAATAATAATAATAATAATAATAATAATAATAATAATAATAATAATAATAATAATAATAATAATAATAGATAAATTAGCATGGCAAATAAAATGAAAACCCGTTTTTCCTTTTAGCTAATGCATGTACGTACATATAGTTACGTAAACAGATACCAGCTGCTTTCCTTTTTCCTCTCTAGAATGCGTTTAGCATCTTGCAATATCTTCTCTTCAATTTGAAATTACATTTATCACAAAGTTTTTATTCCAGCGCTCTGTGGCTACATAGTGACCCGGATTAGTAATCGGTAAGGATCGTAATTTCATCTCGCACCGGACTCGACAGGCGACAACACGACTGATTCTCGCTGCCTTCTCTCAACGGCTTCACTATCTTCGAATTAAGCTACAACAAGAAACGCTTGTTCTCCAATATTTCCTCCCACTTGAAATACCACTGAAAACATTAATTAATTAAGGCAATACAAGGCATCAGTCATCCAAAAAAAATAAATCTAAATAAATCTTTCAAAAATACTTTAAAAAGAAGAAACAAATAGGTTTTATGATTAGGATATATCGGTATGCATTCCATCAATTAATTATGAAGAATAGAAAGAAGACGTCAGAAAGCGACAGAGACAGACAATCAGAAAGGATGGCGTGATCCCTGAGAGCCCCCCCACCAGGCTCGGCCATAACTCATTTTATGCCGAGTTCCATTCTCGGGAAAGAGAAGAATGTCTACAGGAGGTATCCATTTTCTGAGATTATCTCGTGATGCCCGGTCCATTTATCTGGTAGCCGTGGTAATATCGTGGTCAGATACAAATGGCTTGTGTCAGGGGGACAGGAATTAGGCAAAGTCCCCCTGGGTTTGGTACAACCCGCGGTTTGACATGGCGCTGGCTCCGACAACTGCCACTTGACGTTACACATTTTTCAAAGCGAACAAACGCGTTCGGAAAAGAAAGGGGGTAAAAAAAAAGGGGGAGAGAAGTTTATGAACGTCGGTGTAATTGGCAGCTGGGTTGAAATATGTTGAGAAAATCACGAGCACAAATTTGTCAGGGTTGCTCTCAATCACCCGGTAGGGGACGTACATTACTGCAGCCACAACACACTTCTGGCTGGAGAGACCCCGCCAAGTCCTGATTAAAACAATTGCCCGCTGCAGTACGTATAGATCATTCCTTCGGAAGAAGTCTGGAGCTGGAGGAAAATTCTTTTTTGTTTTTGTTTTCGCAATGCGTAATTTACCGCCGTACAATGTTAGGCAGGATCCGCTCATTTTTCTTCCGGTTCCCTACTTTATAGTTTATATTTATTTGAATCCCCCCATTCCCTAGTGGCCAGGTGAGCAGTATAGATAGGGCTTATCGAGACTTCCGTCGGCGCGGTCGTTCGCCATCTCGCGATCTCAAGATCTCCCCGACCGCGCGCGCCCCCTGGCTGCCGCCAATAAAACGGCTGAAACAGCGGGAGAATATGGAGAGATAGGAACTTGTAAAACATTCCGCAGCGGCTTTTGTCCCCTCTGCGCCATTTTGCAATAATAGGGGAAAAGTTTTCGTTGGTAGTGGGGAGGGGGGGAAGCGGATACGTGCGTCGTGGGGGAGATGTGATGGCGGCCGGTGACAAGTGGAATGCGGATTTAGAATGAACGGCGAGTTTCTTTCTTGATCGCACGAAAACCAGAACCCTCTCCCCCCCCAAATCACCCGGCAAGACCCCTTCTCCCCCTGCAGAACTGATTCGCCGCCTGTCACAAAGCTTGTCGGGTTCAAGAATGCTACGAAACCGCTTCCTTAAATGACGAGTCTCGGTCTGATTCCGTCAAGAGCCGATTGACAGGACTGCGAACTGCGCGAAACGGGTCGGTAAATTTGTTGAGGGCAGTGTAACGCTGTGGGCCGGGATTCCCTGGTTCACTGGAACCCTAGCATAAAGCTTTAGCTTAAATAGCGCCCGCCCTCCGCTTCAGCTGATGTGTCGAGTATGTTTATGACCATGGCTGCTGCTGGACCCGATAACCTGATTGCGTAACTTTGATCCAATTCGGTTGTTCCGGAACAACCTGGGCGCGACACGTGTGGCGACCAGACACCGCGGTTACAATGTCGGAATACCGGAGCCGCATCATCTTCAAATCTAACATTTTTAAAAAGGTTGATCGAGCATCCATAGATTCCGGATGCGGTGGTCATTAGAGATCGATGGGAGACAACTCTTACTGGAAATTACAGTTTAATCTAATCACTGACTGCCCTTAATAGTTCCCCAAACTACCCATTAGCACCTTATCATGTTTACCTTTATCCATCAACCGGAAGATTTTCAAATTATGACGAATAAAGTAGTTAAATTTTTCGTAGAGCAAACAGATCAATTTAAATGCAAGTTTAATAATGAACCCTACAAAACGGAAATCACTTGCAGGCTGAACCCTTAATTCTGCTTCTTGACATCCCCTGACAAACGGAAAGTCGGGAGTTTATTCCCAGGACACGCTGATTGATCAGTTTTATTATCACTCTATTTTAAAAAAAAAACCGCCAAAAATAAAGGGCGCAGTCGGCGGAAAGTCGTTCAGATTGGTCAGGCTTGCCGTTAACTTACTCATTCATCCAGCCACTTCCAGTTCCGGTTTGCAGATCTCTTTAAATCCTCTGTAGGTCAGTTACTTGACGTAGTAATTTGGCTGTCATTGCGCCACGTTTGAATTCTAAATCTTAGCCTAGGAAATAAATGCATGGTAAATATCCTAATTGAGTCTTTATTCGACTGGAGACTTCTTTATGGCGAAGCGGCAAACCAACAGAAGTCGATCGATATCGGAGAAATAGCGGTCGGACGATTCCCCTGAGAACGACCTACATTGAATACATCAAATTGATATGATACTTAAGGTTAAAAAAGGGGGCCGAGTGGTAAAGCCATTCTCTATTTATCGCCTGTTGCTGGTGCCGACGTTTGTTTTTTAAAAGAGAAAAAAATAATCTAAAATGTGATTAAAACAAAAGTAATTTGAATGTTATCTTCGGTGACCTTGTTACACGTGGAAAACTGACTTAACTTAATAAAAGCATCTGTGCTGAATGGTCTTTCTGGGAGGATGCAACCGAGCATGAAAAAAAAGGGTTAATATAAAGATGTTTATAAGAGACAATAAAGAAATCTCAAAAAACATTAAAAACGATATATCAAAAGGGAATGGTCTAAATATAGCTAACTTTCCACACCTATTGCCGTTATCACCTGTAGATTTCGGAAAGGTGAAAATGGTGTAAACAAACACTCGAATCGTGAAATAACCTTAATTAAATCAAAGAATTTGTGAACTATAGTTAAACTAAGAAATCTAAAGAATGTATGGCATGATGTCTAAGACTACTGTGTTTTCGATATTTTAGGTCAGTCTAATAATAATAATAAAATAATAATAATAATAATAACGTTGCTAGAATGCTGATTTTGGATATTCTACGTGCCATATTCTTGTGTTGGTGCATTATATTGCGAGCAAGCAAGTTGTGTAAGGGTTTGTAGGAAATTAATTCATTGCAGCCAATAATAATTAGCTGATTTTGTAATGCCTTAAAACAGGTATAGAAGATCAGCTACTTACTACTGTAGCAAGTAGTTGATTACAATAAAATTTGTACGACTTTTAAGAACAGCAGACTTATTTGTTTTAATTTTAATCGTACGAGGATGGCTCAGAAAGTAAAGGTGGTTCCTAAATAGAACGAGTAAGTGACCAGGTATCACTTATTACGTAGTCCCCTTGTTTTGAAACACCTGTAGTCAACATTTCCCGAATTTCGGGATATAAGCTTTTGTGGCCGCCCGTTGGATCTCGTGGCCACAGGGAAATGTTCGAATTTCGAAGATAACCGTCTGGGGTTCTAAAGAGACGATAATCTGATGGGGGAAATTCAGACTGTGGCGAGGGTGCGATACGGACTTAAAGAGCAGGTCTGTTCGAAGTGTCTCGATGGTCGCCCGAGCACTGCGTGGTGTCTCATTGTGACAACATTCTCCGGTGGATTTCGGTTGGCGAAGCACCAGACCGCGGCTCCTTCTGTGGTGCACACGGACAACTGCGCGGCCATATTTTTTGCTTGGTCACTAGCGCCACGAGCGTACACCGCGTGAACGAGGAGGCCCGTCCACTAACTCACTCGTACATCGAAGCAGCTTGAAGTGTTCACCGCCCCCTATTTATTCACATAATACTTTGTTTAAAAAACCCACAACAGATAGTTTTAACGTTAGAATTATTTTATTTAAACACAGAATCAAAGTGAATATTACTACCTTGTATTTTGTAGTCTACTTTCACTGTGCTACATTATCTTGCTGTGTATAAAGCTCTGATCTGCCCTAGAACATCACACATCAGCTGGGTGAGTCCGTGATAACCTCCCAGGTAAGGTGTCGCCGCTACAGGTCGATAAAACTAAAAGTTTAATACCCATGGGAAACATCCGAATCAAATCGGCCAAAAGAGAGAAACTTCTCAACTACTGAACACAATACTTGATTTTCTTGTTTGATTATCATCAGCTAATAGAAGTAGGGAAGGGGCGTCTACCTCCATATCATTAGAAAGTGAGATCTGTTGTCTGATATAAGTCGGCCTGAAGCGCTTAATCCTCTCTACACCGCGCCAGCTTTTACCTCGCTTATGTCCCGGCCTAGAATCTCTGGCCAGCATCTGTGCCGAACCGGGTGTCCATTTAGTCAACACTCTTAATGCGAAACACGCGGAGCTGGGGCGATGTACGGACCTGTCTTTCACCTGCTCGAAAACCGACGTCAGATGAGTTTGCTGTCACCTGCCAAGATTTCAAGACACACCTGCATTCAAATTATTGCGCACAGCTTGCTTATTCGAGAGAGAGAGAGAGAGAGAGAGAGAGAGAGAGAGAGAGAGAGAGAGAGAGAGAGAGAGAGAGAGAGATGGAGAGAGGTGACGTCACTACAGAGAGAGAGAGAGAGAGAGATGAGAGAGGAGAGAGATTCTTCACGTCAGCAGTAACGTAGAAAAACAAAACTATCTGATCCAGGATGCAAAGTACAGAACGAAGGACAAGTAAAATTAGACAAAAATTTTAAATATTCCGCTAATAATCTCAAAAAAAAAAGACGACAGAGGACATCGGCTCCCGCCGATTCGCTACGTTCGCTGTGCATCTTTCGAAAAATGCTCTCGTTCTTGAAGACGGCGGGAAGCAGCAAAGACGTTTGTTAGGTTTAATCTCGCCATTTAACAATGGGCCTAGGAACACAAACCTAACTAAAAACATTGATCTTTTCGGATATTTTCTAGTGTACAAACCCCAACCATTGGAGGCCACAGCAGGACAGTTTTCTGTCGACTGTACGTTATTTAATATCCACTCATCACCTGAATACTGTTGTTCTACATGAAAACCTATAATAATACATCTTTGTCTTGGTCTTGTATGGGGCTTTTTGAATACTGTTCTACTCTTTCTTTTACTCTGTTAACTTTTGTGAACGAACAGGAGAACTTAAGAAAAAGGAGTAAAATTTAATAATTACAAGAAAGATGCAATACCACTGTACTTTGCTACACTGTATTTTTACTATACTAAACAGTATGAATTATGAATACCCTTTATGTACTATATTATACTATAGTATACCTTAGTTGTATTCTATACTACAGTCTACTCTATAGTGCCTTCCATTGGCGGTCCCGTGGTTACCCTACTGGACTTCCAGGCTGAGGGGACCCTAGTCCGAATCCCGGTCTCGGGCGTACTTCTCTAGCGTGGTTTTTGCTCGCTCTTCTTCACCAACCGGCCTGCTGCGGGGGTTTCTCCCAATATTTACAATACAAAGACCCCGCTGAAGGCCCCTTTTAAAAACAGACGACATGGATTACGGTAGCCAGAACTGGAGAACCTTTGATGGAACACGGTGAAGTTACTTCTACTGACCTATGATACCTTTACTGCGCTCGTGCACGCCGCCTTCCGGCGGGTTCAGGCATCTTCTCCTTCAGCGCCTCATGGGGCCGGGTGTTCACTAATAACCGGAGGGAGGGAGAGTTAGAACGGCCATCGCCGGACCCCTTGCAGAAACACCGCAGTTATTCTCTCTGGGCTCGTGCCCCGACCAGCCCCGCCACACATGTTTTAAGGACCCGTCGGGGCTTTCACCGGTGATGTCTGGGTCCGGGCGCGAGCCGTCCCAGCTCTCGCGCTGACAGTTAACGAAAGTATTAGCGTTCAGCATAAGGAGATCCCCTTTCTTTAAACTCACTGTCAAGCTTCAGGAACGCGAGATCGGGGATCGCCTCTTCCCCGCATTTCCAGAGGAGCGGCAAACGTCAGCTGGAACTCTCTGCGCGGCTGAACCGAGAGTTTCTTCCATCTCCGTTCCGAGCGACGTCGACCGAAGCTGCTCTCCATCTCTCCATCTCTCCATTTCTCCATCTCTCTCCCTCTCTCTCTCTGTCGCGCAACTCGGCATCGTCGCTAGAAAAGAAACCTGCCTACGACAGAAAATTCCAGTCGGCGATAATGACAACGGAATTTATTTCCTTCAAAGAGTTGATGTTACAAGGCGCTGGGCGGCGCGGCGGTCCGGTGGTTAGAAACTGTATTGAGGCAAATGAAGGGCCCGAGTTCGAATTTCGGTTTGGTTCATGCCTCTCTTTCGTAGCTCGGTCCCTGTTTTTTTTTCCTTCTGTGCGCTCCTGTCTCCTCCCACATCCCCACCCAAAATACCGTTCTCGTAGAAACCTTTTCTGAGTAGTCGCGCAAAAGTCATCTCGCAATGGAGGCAAGAATTGTCCGGCTACCCTCTGGTGCCTGAAGGAGGCGCACGAATACCGCTAATGGTAAGTACTGAAATCTCGTGTTACCGCACCCGTGACCTAATTCTGCCGTCAAACAAGAGCATGCAGTAGAGGTCACAGGGTTACGTCGCACCTGACCCCCGGCACATCACTGTCAAGTCTCTGCCGTCGCCATAAGCCGAAAATCGATGTTGTACAACTTTGTCGTTAAACGATCTTCATCTCCACAGATCGAACATATCGACAAGATCCCATCTTTCTATCACTTGTTAGTGGAAGCGACCCTCGTTGCTGCGAATACGCAAATAAAAGCTAATTCTTCAGATCAGATTCTTTGGACGTCGTGATAACATTTTAAAAAATAAATGGTAAAACAACCCGATTTTTTCACTTGTTTTAAAGTATTTACGCTCTTTAAGAAGGAGCAGGCGGAGAACATCTTTAAAAAGCTTGGCATACATAGGAAGAATTTTTTAACGCACTGGTTTTCTTATATTAAACATTAAAGTGAATTTAAAGAGGAGACCGTCTGTGTTTGCGCGCATGCGCCCACCAATATCACCAGACCTTCAGAATTACCCGGCTAAATGACAAGAGTCAGACATAAAATGCAGTTACTCCGTATCCTTGTAATGTTCTCGGATATTAGACCGCACGTTGTTTTAATTCCTCCCCCTCCCCCCCTCAAGCGAAATCTAAGGCAAATTAATTTAACTGGCAACAACAGAGACCTGGACTCGATCTGGGATCTGTCCACGACAGGTCTTCACTAGGCTACGGCGACCGTCATCGCGAAGTTATGGGCCTATAGAAACCGGAAAGAATAGCTACTGCCCCAACAGACCTGACTGTTTATTTCCCGACAATATCTTTCTCAAATATTACAGAAAATGCTAAAAACACCATCACACGATCGACTCAGAGACAGTCTGACTTGTAGTGCGGGAAGATACCAGCGATGGTTTGATTTTTCCAGCCAAAGTTTTTTTTTTTTGTTTTATTTTAAATTGAACGAATGTCTCAACTCCGAGCTGTCATTCTGGCAGCTACCGGGCTTAATTTACAGCGTGGTTTATGTAAAACAGAACTACGATACAACTTCTCTTAATTCGTCTTATTTAAGAAATAATTCGCCAAAGATCAAAAGTGCTATAATTTCTAATTAAGAACGCGATTTAACTATCTACGTCACACGATCATTTAATTACTTCTGTCCGTTTCCAGAACCGGAGTTGCGACAATTAACAGCAATGAGGAGAAACTAAGAGAGAGAGAGAGAGAGGAAGAATTGATTATTTAGGAAAAGGAAGAGCACATATTTTTGCTCCCGGTAGAATTCTGTTGTCAACTGGCAAATTTTCGATGTCAATCTTGCTGCCATTAATATCTGGGATTGCAGACTTCTTGGTGGCAACACAGGTTAAGAATCAAAGAATGTCATTTAAGTCACTTCAAGGAAATAAAAAAGACATCCAATATGAGTGATAAATTATTCCAAACGATCTTCAGAAAAAGCTGCGAGGATTCGGAGGGTGGGCCTAACAAATTTATCAAAACATTTTTTTTTTATTATTGGGAAATTTTAAAATTATTCTTTGAAATTCTAAATGACTGCGGTACTAAACCTGGGATGATGACTCGTCGGAAATACTGATGGAGGGCTCCGTCTTTCCAGATTATTCTGCGTTTTGAAGCTGCATTAGCTTAAATATCGTTCGGATGTCCACAAACCATCCAATAACAGAGACAGATCCTTTCTTCATTTGAAGGTTGCTTTTTAAATGTGTAATTAAATGAACGCATTCACTTGTTTTGTTTCTTTTTTTGAATTATAAAGATTTTAAAATTAACTCGAAAACAACTCGGAATAATTTTACCTTATTTACTTCTGTTAGCACAAAATGTCCAAACAATGAAACCCTCCGACTTGTTCCCTCAAAACCAAAACTATCTGAAATCGGCAAACATCATTAAGCTACGGGAAGGAAAGAAGCTGCTGCTGCTGTTGTTGAGCCAGTTGGACTTCCGAACTCGTGATTGAGAGATTGTCAGTAGCTTCGCTAATTAGCTATAATTTGAAATTGAATATACGTTGCTTGTAATATCGGTTTCCGTCTGTGTTGCCAGATTCTCAGCCCGACAAAGGCACAGAATTATATTCTGTGAGTAATTTTCCGAAACGCGGCTTTCTCTCTGTAGGCGTCAGGCGGTGTGACACAAAACGCGGCTTTCTCTCTGTAGGCGTCACGCGGTGTGACACAGAACGTGGCTTTCTCTCTGTAGACGTCACGCGGTGTGACACAGAACGTGGCTTTCTCTCTTTAGGCGTCACGCGGTGTGACACAAAATGTGGCTTTCTCTCTGTATGCGTCACGCGGTGTGACACAGAAAGTGGTTTCTCTCTGTAGGCGTCACGCGGTGTGACACAAAACGCGGTTTATCTCTGTAGGCGTCACGCGGTGTGACACAAAACGCGGCTTTCTCTCTGTATGCGTCACGCGGTGTGACACAGAAAGTGGCTTTCTCTCTGTAGGCGTCACGCGGTGTGACACAGAACGTGGCTTTCTCTCTGTAGGCGTCACGCGGTGTGACACAGAACGCGGCTTTCTCTCTGTAGGCGTCACATAGTGTGATACAGAACGTGGCTTTACCTCAGTAGAGGTTACGTGATGTGACAGAAACAAGCTCTAATTTTACGATTAAAAAAAAAATTAAGTAGAAGATTCGTAAACGTTTGAAATAAATTATAATAAATGGTTTAACTGATAATCAATAGAATATGATGTTCAACTTTAAAAGTTAATTTTAGTATCATTACAGTGCAAAATTTTGTTCCATGAAAGCATCTTAATTTACAGAAGATAGATTAATAATGGCGACAGTGTTTACTTTGAATGGCGTGTCTTCCGAAAGTCGGCATCCACCGAAGAGACAGGCTGGGAGAACGTTCAGTGCAGACTCCTCTTAAACCGGGCGCTATTTTCAACCCAATCTTCCCTCCGCGCTCGTTTCTGAGAGAGTCGCAACGGAAAGAATTTAAAACCATAATTGTTTATTGATTTGCTTTGGAAATACCTCCATTCTGGTGAAGGAGCTTTCTTCAAAGATTATATCAGAAGTCTCGGTATTGCGAGTTAAGGAATAGATGCAACTGTCTGCTAATCATTTAAGAAAGTAAGATACAAGCAGCTTTCGGTCGATGAGGATCGGATTCGTGTACTATTTGGTTTGAGCAGCCGTCAGTGTATACTTGAATATCATGCTATTTAGTATGAGCACTAATCAGCACACACTGTAGTAGATTACTTGGTTTGAGCATCCGTCAGTGTATACTTGAATATCATGCTATTTAGTATGAACACTAATCAGCACACAATGTAGTAGATTACTTGGTTTGAGGAGCCGTCAGTGTATACTTGAATATCATGCTATTTAGTATGAGCACTAATCAGCGCACACTGTAGTAGATTACTTGGTTTGAGCATCCGTCAGTGTATACTTGAATATCATGCTATTTAGTATGAACACTAATCAGCACACACTGTAGTAGATTACTTGGTTTGAGCATCCGTCAGTGTATACTTGAATATCATGCTATTTAGTATGAACACTAATCAGCACACAATGTAGTAGATTACTTGGTTTGAGGAGCCGTCAGTGTATACTTGAATATCATGCTATTTAGTATGAACACTAATCAGCACACAATGTAGTAGATTACTTGGTTTGAGCATCCGTCAGTGTATACTTGAATATCATGCTATTTAGTATGAACACTAATCAGCACACAATGTAGTAGATTACTTGGTTTGAGGAGCCGTCAGTGTATACTTGAATATCATGCTATTTAGTATGAGCACTAATCAGCGCACACTGTAGTAGATTACTTGGTTTGAGCATCCGTCAGTGTATACTTGAATATCATGCTATTTAGTATGAACACTAATCAGCACACGTAGTAGATTACTTGGTTTGAGCATCCGTCAGTGTATACTTGAATATCATGCTATTTAGTATGAACACTAATCAGCACACAATGTAGTAGATTACTTGGTTTGAGGAGCCGTCAGTGTATACTTGAATATCATGCTATTTAGTATGAACACTAATCAGCACACAATGTAGTAGATTACTTGGTTTGAGCATCCGTCAGTGTATACTTGAATATCATGCTATTTAGTATGAGCACTAATCAGCGCACACTGTAGTAGATTACTTGGTTTGAGGAGCCGTCAGTGTATACTTGAATATCATGCTATTTAGTATGAGCACTAATCAGCGCACACTGTACTAGATTACTTGGTTTGAGCATCCGTCAGTGTATACTTGAATATCATGCTATTTAGTATGAGCACTAATCAGCGCACACTAGTAGATTACTTGGTTTGAGGAGCCGTCAGTGTATACTTGAATATCATGCTATTTAGTATGAGCACTAATCAGCGCACACTGTAGTAGATTACTTGGTTTGAGCATCCGTCAGTGTATACTTGAATATCATGCTATTTAGTATGAGCACTAATCAGCGCACACTGTACTAGATTACTTGGTTTGAGCAGCCGTCAGTGTATACTTGAATATCATGCTATTTAGTATGAGCACTAATCAGCGCACACTGTAGTAGATTACTTGGTTTGAGCAGCCGTCAGTGTATACTTGAATATCATGCTATTTAGTATGAGCACTAATCAGCGCACACTGTACTAGATTACTTGGTTTGAGCAGCCGTCAGTGTATACTTGAATATCATGCTATTTAGTATGAACACTAATCAGCACACAATGTAGTAGATTACTTGGTTTGAGGAGCCGTCAGTGTATACTTGAATATCATGCTATTTAGTATGAGCACTAATCAGCGCACACTGTACTAGATTACTTGGTTTGAGCATCCGTCAGTGTATACTTGAATATCATGCTATTTAGTATGAGCACTAATCAGCACACACTGTAGTAGATTACTTGGTTTGAGGAGCCGTCAGTGTATACTTGAATATCATGCTATTTAGTATGAACACTAATCAGCGCACACTGTAGTAGATTACTTGGTTTGAGCATCCGTCAGTGTATACTTGAATATCATGCTATTTAGTATGAGCACTAATCAGCGCACACTGTAGTAGATTACTTGGTTTGAGGAGCCGTCAGTGTATACTTGAATATCATGCTATTTAGTATGAGCACTAATCAGCGCACACTGTAGTAGATTACTTGGTTTGAGGAGCCGTCAGTGTATACTTGAATATCATGCTATTTAGTATGAGCACTAATCAGCGCACACTGTAGTAGATTACTTGGTTTGAGCATCCGTCAGTGTATACTTGAATATCATGCTATTTAGTATGAACACTAATCAGCGCACACTGTAGTAGATTACTTGGTTTGAGCATCCGTCAGTGTATACTTGAATATCATGCTATTTAGTATGAGCACTAATCAGCGCACACTGTAGTAGATTACTTGGTTTGAGCATCCGTCAGTGTATACTTGAATATCATGCTATTTAGTATGAGCACTAATCAGCGCACACTGTAGTAGATTACTTGGTTTGAGGAGCCGTCAGTGTATACTTGAATATCATGCTATTTAGTATGAGCACTAATCAGCGCACACTGTAGTAGATTACTTGGTTTGAGCAGCGATCATAGCAGATGAAATGCTAATGAATCAATAACCATGTAAATAGGTGACGCTGAAGTCCTCATAGATGTACACCTGGGCCACCCTTCCCTTAGTCTCAAACATCGCGTCGTAATAATTGAGTG
The DNA here is from genome assembly GCA_018389105.1 of Nautilus pompilius. Classification (NCBI taxonomy): domain Eukaryota; kingdom Metazoa; phylum Mollusca; class Cephalopoda; order Nautilida; family Nautilidae; genus Nautilus; species Nautilus pompilius. The sequence goes on along the minus strand of JACATO010000132.1, from coordinate 3,546,010 downwards.
AGCCTCTACTATACCCACGCACTCATGTTAAATTAAACGCTTCTGTTTATCTTCTCTGTGATGCAAAAATGACTTTTCCTAGTTTAATTTCCATCTGAAGTACTACCAAAATTATTTGTATATTTTGATGAATAAGCAGTATCACTGATATTTCTAGATGTAAAACTTGCTCTATATGTGATCATTTAAAAGGGATATTCATCTAAGTTAACACGAGGAATGTATTTATTCAGTGCCATGAATCACTAAGCTATTTGAAGATAACCCTGTACCCGCTAATCAAATTTTCCGACTCCGAAGCAACACATGACCTTCCTTCTCGAAATAGTGGCATCATTAAATCTATTTTAATTTTAAACTGTCAGCATATTTTCAGTTGCTGCACAAATGTAATGATTTCTATGTTGATTTTAAACCTAGGATATATATTTTGTTTATTTATATTGCCTGTCGTGCCACCAGAACCAACAAGTTTTGTATATCCTCCATCTCGAGCTAGTTGATTAGCAAAATTATTGGTCCAGGTGTCGGTGCAGATAAAATTGTAATCTTTAAAAATGTCTATACATATATATCACCTGCTGAGTCTTTTTTAAATCAATATTTGTTAAACTATCATCAACATACTTTTTAGCTGTTACATCATGATTATTAGTTAGATCACATGAATTAGCTGTTTGGCCATAATTCATATTACTCGTGGAACGATCGCTGTTTATTTCATTATCAACATGCGATTTATTAGTAGCATCTTAATTGAACGACAAGATTTTAGAGTATTTTTTCATATCACAATTAAATTTTGAATCATCCAAATTACTTGTAATTATTATTATTATTATTATTATTATTATTATTAATTATTATTATTATTATTATTATTATTATTATTATTATTATTATTATTATTAGTTAAATTTTCAATATTTATAATTTTATTTTTCTGGACCTTAAATCCTTCCAGCAGTGGCACCATCACACCTTATTCTACCACACTAAAATGTATAACTATCTTGCGCAAGTAATTCAAATGTTCATTCTGTAATTATACTTCTTTATCGTTAAAAGATTTTAATTTTGCACCAGCAATTTTAGTTAAAAATGAGTAAATATTTTCATACAAACTTTAAATATATTTTTTTAAGAAAAGAAACGTTATTTATATTTCCATCTATTAATTTATTGCCATTATAATAATATGAATGTAAAGAATATTATGGTAAAACATCAACTACGACTCCAGTATTCGAAAACTGATTACTACTTTCATCAAAAGCTTTAAACTCATTTAAATTATTAGCATCATTACAGCTAGAATCCTATTTTATCCAAAACATATTTCTGTTGCACTAAATTATCTACATATTTTTTGTTAGCTCCACTATTAAAATTCACTGGCTTATTAATATTATAATTTTGTGATTATCTAAATTTAAATTTCTAGTCATTAAACTTTAAATATCTCTTTTTAAGATATTTGATGTTTCTAAACTAGAAAATACTAATTAATTTTTTTTAAAAATTAAAACCAAACTCATTTACACAAAATTAATACTTAAAATTTAATAGCAGCTTTGCCATAAGCAAAATCACTGATTAACTACAAAGTTCAACCAATTTTTAAAATATATTTTGTTCTTTTGAGAACCATTACATGGAATTATATAATTTAGACTATTAGTCAGTTTATTTAATTTTAATCGATTTTTAATAGTCTTTATTTTTCTTTTGTATATTGAATTTGCTTTATAATATAATTATTATAGAAGATATTAAACCAAACAGTGGAGAAACTTTAGAAATAAATTTAAAACCAAATAAAAGCGAGACTGAAATAACAAAGGTAAACAAACAATTTTACTAAGTTCATTTAAAAAAAATTTGAAACGTTTTTACTAACTCTTCATAACCCTGATTACTTTTTTCTAAAACTGATTTAGCTTTATTCCAATAGGAACAATAGCACTAAATTTGCTATTTACATTACGACCATCTACAGTCTACATTATCTAGAGTAGGATTAATTTTATCTATAACTTTTAATTTATTAATTAAAACCCCCTTAAAACAACCCTTTGATAAACCTGATCTACTTGTAATTTTTTTAGATTTTTCATTCTTCTAGCGAATTCAGTCAGAAATTTTTAACATAAATCCTCACAAATTCTATTTCTACTTAAAATTTCAAATGTGTGATAAAAAATATTTTTATGAGCGAAAATGCTTAATAAACCAAGTTTATCAATATATTTTTTTTAAATCAATTGGAGGCAGCAAACCAAAAGGATTAAAATAGTAAATATTATTAACTTTACACTAAGTCCAGTTTATACCGTAATTTTCAACTGAATCTAAATCTAAAATACTGCATTCTATTTTATCTGGTTTACTAGGAAGAGTATTTCACATAAAAACTCCTTTAAATTGTTTTAATTTTTGACATATTTGTCTGTATCAAAGTTTTTTTTTAAAATTTATTAAAGGTATTTTCATTTAATAATTAAAGAATGGCACCAAGTATTAAACCTTTACTAACAAATCTAATATTCTACATTTATAAGTACCATTAAGTAAATATCTAATTTTTATTGTTTTCTTTATTTTACATCTGCAATATCACGTGTACGATCTCTACCCTTTTCTGGATATTATAAACCTTTACTCACAGCCTTTTATCCGCCCCGACAGCTAATCCTCCAAGAAAATTTGTTGCTATTCCACCTAAAGATGGCAAAATAGTTTTTTTTTTTCGATATATATTTAGTAGAATTGGTAAAATAACTTCAAGAAATCCACCAACTTTTGACCTTTAGCAATGTTTTGTATACCTTCATAGTAAAAGATTTCATTAAATCTATATAACTTTTTGCCATATCTCACCCTACAAATTCTGGTAAATAATCAGTTAGAGTAAAACCACAAACAGAAAATAGTTTAGGAAGTAAACTCACTAAAACATCGATAATAAAAACGGGTAAAACGTCTTCATAATTCCTGACAATTTGGTCACGAAAAATTTTAAAACAAAATCTTTACTTTTTCCAACTATTGTTTTTTTGTCTAATTTTTATAAGGATGGTAAAAATCACCATTTAATTGCTCGTTATTCAATGTTAAAGTAATTCCTTCAAGTTCTCTTCTCAATTTTTGTTTTTGATGTTTACCTAAAGATTCAGCAAGAAATTTAATTTAGAAATGTTTTAATGCAGCAATCAGTTTATTACCAACTGATTGTACATCTGTACGTCTATCAGCATAAACAACTATAAAAGCCGGAGTATTTTCAGGGTTAAAAGCAACTTTAAGCTCTGCATCAGCTGGCTATTTTTTAGATTAAAGTTCTTTAAACTCATTAGGCGCAACTTGATTACCGGAAACATAATATGTTATATAAAACTTGTTGTTTTTTTTTAATTTTTACAATTTAAAATAAATCTTAAAATAAAATAATTTCTTTTAAAATATAGATTTATATCAAATACATCCGATCAAAATGAGTAGTTTGTGGAACTGATATTGATTCACATTGTCTATTAGGATAATCAATATTATATGTTACTTTGCTTTCAAGTACCTTAATATATTTAATTTACGTTCATTAAACGCACATATATATCTTCAAAAAATTAATTTTTCACACCATGAATAATTTGCTCTAAAATTTGCATCATTATCTCATTTCCTCGTTAAAATAATTTTATTCTTCATGCCATCCACTATTTTTTTTTTATAATCTTCAGAAACTCCAAAATATGGCTTAGGGCCATATAAAAGCTAAAACCGCCTTTGAAATTTAATTTTCTTGTCTTTTTTAAAATTTTATATTATCATCTGCAGCTACTTCACTTGTGTCTTTATACCAAGATTAGTTTTGCTTTGTTTTATTCTTGTAACTTAATAAAATTATCTATGTAGGTTATCAATATTTTCATACTTGTTGCTTTACCTGGATAAAGTAAAATCTCAATAATTTCTTTACCACCCTAAAATATATGTAATTTCACTAACATTTTTTAAATAAGACGTTTAATTTTTTTCAATTAATATGATTTGTAATGTTAGAATTACTAGAATTATTATTTATTGTTTTAAGTCTACTTTTAAAAGTCATAAGCTATCGATAGTTTTTATGGCTTATGGATTATTTTTAAAATATCTAGCTTTTGTATATATATATTTTAAATAACATTCAATCTTTTATCTATAACATCTAAAAATTTTTTTCTTCAAAATTTCTCTTTTAAAAACCAAAATTTCTTTATACAAATCCAAACTTGTCTCAAATGTCGGAAATCTACACTATCTTGATTCGTAATCCAAAGTTAGCTGCTCCAAATAAAATTTTTAGAAACTACTAATTAAACCATATTTTTTTTGTTTTTTCTATTTATTTTACAATCGGGCAAAACATTTGAAAAAATTATGTTCACTAATACATTATCATGTTTATTAAAGCACAATGCACAAAAATATAATTGATAATATAGCAACTATATTATTATTTTTATCATGGCCAGAAGATAAATTCTTAGAGTTAAATCGTAATAAAGTTCTTTAACTATTCCCTACAGTAAAATCTACTTTATAGTTAGACTGAAAAAATAATAGGTTTTATAGTAGCATTATTAGCTTTAATGATAATATAATATTCTACATTGTTTGAATCTCAATGATGGCTTTTTTCCAACTGTTTTTGAATTTTGCTGTTAATTTTTGTGAGTTCATAAGAATCCGTGAGTAAAGTTATTGTAGTCAAAGTTGTTGCATTAGCAGCACTATATTTTAAAATATTAATTGTATTATTAGCATTTTAAAAGTTAATAAATTTCAAGTTTAACCTGAGCAAGTTCTTATTTTTTTGTGGAATCTAAATTTAGTGTCAGATAAAATATCTTTTTTGTAATTTTTTGATACTAAAACAAAACTATAAGAATCTTTAGGTTTCAGATTTATTGCTACTTGCTAGGTGTTTTTTTTTAAATATTTTATATAATTGTTCTTTAACCATTTATGATAATTTTTAAAATTTGTTTTATCCATTAAATTTATTGAAACAGTTGACCAACAGTTGCATTTTATTTAGTTAAACATATTTCAGTTGTTTAGATGTTAAAAATTAACTAAATTTTAAATTAACTGATTTGGATCTGAGAGTAAAAATACAGCATCTTTACTAAATAGCTTAAGCTGTTATAGTCTAATTAATCTTTCGTCGAACTTTTAATTATCTCTTTTTCGTCTTAACTATAAAGAAATATATTTATTCCAGTTATAATTTTTACTTAAATGTAATTTTGTGAAGTATCGTTAGCGTAATAAATAACTGAACTGTGTATTAAAACTGTAACATAGTTTCGAATATCTTCAATAAGAACATTTTTGTCTAGTTTTAAGTTAGTAAAAGTTTCCCATAAACCAGGAGTGGTGTCGGTTTTATAGTCATCCTCAATATTAAGCTTATTAGGAATTACTTCTGTTGTAGATAATCTAATTGGATATTCCTTTGATTCTAAATGTTGTGTAGAAATTGCAGATTGATCAATTTTAGAATTTAAATAATTTGCAGAGTTTGCATCTACTTCTATTCTAGAAGGACTGCTGTCAGTACGTTAATTCAACAGTTTTATCGACCTTTCTCCCGGTATTAATTTTTTAAGTGCTAAAGCTACCCCCTTCTAGACTTAAAGATGTACGTGAAGCAGGTAAAGCTAACTACTCATTTGTATTTATAATTGGATGAGATTTTTTAGTTTATTTGGTATTAAAATCTTATCTTGCTTACCTACAGATTTTAAAGTTTCTTTACAAACCCTTTTAGATTCAAGATCTAATGCATATATTTTAATCTAAATCCAAAAAATTGATTTTCTATATTTCCTGCACACTCGTCTTTGGTTTTACCAACAATTTTTAATTGTCTCTTTATTTTAGAGGAGTAGTTTATTGAGTAAACAGAAGTGTCCAACAAATCTATATGTTCTTTCATATCTTCGTATATATCTTCTGTTTTTATGTAGTAGCATTAAGAGTCTGTATCAGAAAAGGATAGTGTTAACTTATTTTTGTATTTTAATATCGTAACATTAAAGTGAAAATCATGCATAATAATTATTTGAATAATCTAAAATTCACATTCTTAAGTAAAGAGATTTGTTAAAGTTTATAATTTTATTTCTCATGTGTAGGATACCTAGTTTTTCGTTAATGATATCTGTAGTGTAGTAGTATTGGATAATTTTATTAAGATGTGCATTCTGAAGCTGCTCTGGGTTTGTGAAAATTCTTACAAATGTTCATAAATCCAAATTTTCACTAACTGATCAAGGTCTTTTTTAATAATCATTCGTAAACTTAGCTCTTAAATGTATATTTAAAATAGTATAGGTTTTTAGCAAAGCTAAATGCTTAGCAATAAGAACAATTTTTAAAGGTGTGTTTACATCCAAGTTTATTTTCTATCATCTTGTTAGGGTGGTTAGAATAAGGTTTGCTACAGCTGGTGGACAGTCTCCATGGTGGCTGTGTAATTCTTTGGGAGTTTTAAGACTCCTCGGTACATCTCACCCATTAATGTATCCCGTTTTAACTTTGTAGTAATATTTTTAATGCTATAAACCTACCTAAATCCTTTCGTTTGGAGTGGATGACAACTGAACGGCAAAAATCGTTTTCATCTAAGTAGATAATGTAAAAGTTTTTATTTAGTTAGGTAATAATTTATATTTTTAACTTAGCACTCTTGATCATCTAATTATAAAACATATCTGGGGAGTAAAAATCTTATACATTTTCCCCACCAATCACAATCTATGTTAGATACTCCTTTTATATCAACTTTTAGATATATTTACATAGGCATGCTACATGTAACAACCCCTGTGTGGCGCCACAGAGATTCCACCTCTTGTGCCACGTTCTATTTGAGTCATCTTCAGACAAGCGTCCCAGGATAGAGAAGGGGCTGTGAAGAACTGACACAGATCTAATTCATAACCCTTACAGATTTAAGGTAAATACCATACCATTATAGTCTCCTAATGTTTAGATGTTTAGTTCTGACATGCTTCTTTATAATACTAAAGTTATGATTACGATATACTTTTAATAATTTATTATACAATTATTTTTGTTAATATTTTAATAGTACAGAATAGTTACTGAAACTGTCAGTGAAAAATTATGAAAATGCATTTTTTTGGTTTTAGATTTGCCAGTAACTCATCTAAACTTGTTCCCACAAATCTGAAAAAAAACCTAAAAATGTAGCTTTGAGACACTTAGTTATTATTTTATCATCTCATCTCTCCATCAACAATTTTTTTTTAAATAAATAAAAACAAAACACTCTTCTGATGTTTGTGATATAGTAGAGACGGTCTTCTTTAGCCAAATTTTTAACGAAGAAGTGCGCATTGTGTTTGATTGATTATGAAGTATAATGAGTGTGTGATAGAGGTGTATAAAATCTAAATTACACTCATCGTGCGTGGAGTCTCTGGATTTGTCAGTTAAGTGACAGCGATTTATCATTTTTTAAAATCTACGACAATAAAAGATTCAAAGATTTAACAAAATTCAAAAGCTATTTTATTTTATAAATGCTTGGATTATCAAAGATATTCAAAAGTTTTATTTGGCACTCATTAAGGAAAATATTCCTTACCTCTGGTATAAATCATATCTTCAGGACTTTTGAGGATTAGATAAATATTCTGAAACTTCCATTTTTTTAAAAAAAATTGAGAGAGGATTTTAAGCTATGGTATCTATTACTTATTTATTTTTATTATTAAAGGTGGACAGGAAAAATTTTGCACAATCAGATGCAAGATAACAAAAAGATTATGGAATATATCTATTATAATATTTTTTGCTTTTAGTATGTCTCTCTACTTTAGAAAACACTGTAAAACTCTGCATAAATTACAAAGAGAAAGTCACGCCTTCCATCTTTAATTCAAATTCATAATTTTTATATTTCGTCATCATATATGGAGATTTTGTTATTAACTGAATGTAGTGAGTTACCAACGAAAATAGTTTTATCTTTATTTTGAATGTTTGGTACAGAATTTTCCTTTTTACAAAAACCTTGGTAGCTTTATTTATGATGATGCTTTAAGTGAATGTTATTTATCTATGTATACAAAAATCTTGATATTCATTTTGTATATCCCCTTTTTTGATTTGGATATACTACTTTCTACATTATCAGCTAAGCTATTAAAGTGATTTTTTAAAATTAAATTAGTAAGTATATATACTTTTACTAGTGTGTTTATTAACGTTTCTCGCATTAATTTCACTGTCTTTAAATCATGCATGTCATATAAATTTAAATATACAATTATAGTCCTTTCTTAGTTCTAAATGATCTTTTTTCTATTTCTAATGTTCTAAAAAGTTTCTAAAACTTCTTAATTTAGATTCTGAAATTGTGATTTCTAAATCAAAAGCATTAAGAGCAAAAAAAAGTGGCATAACGGCCTAGTATTCAACTTTTCTTATCAAACTTAGTTATTTTTTTTCAAATTAACACCAGATTTTCTTTTTAAAATATTTCTTTCTTGTCATAAAGCCAAGAACTGAATGTGATTGCTTATGAACAGGTAACAAAATGTTGCCTCAATTTACTAAAGCAGAATTCTACGCCTGGAAACTTTCCATTGTTAACTACATTCTGAGAACTTTTAGCGAGTTTTTATTGTCAATTTTTTCAAGATTCTTAAAATAGAAATTCAAAAATAAAGTTTAAATTTGTAGCTTAAATTATTCAAATACATTTTTAAAGATTTCTTTGGTATGTATTTTTTAAATACTCTAAGCCTTTGAAACTGTTCGAGATAATCTAAAAAAAAATAAAAGATAAGAGTTTTTTTTGTAAATTCATTTTCTTCTAAAAATTCTAGAAATCTCATAAATTGTCTTCAAGTCCAAATACGGTGTTAATTGTTTCATTAAATTCTTTGCCATGCTTAGGTGTTACTCTATCAAACTAATCAGCAAGGGAGATAATTTTGTTTGCAATATCCTTTGATAAATGTCTTTCAAAAACTGAAGTCAACATTTTATTTAGTTATGCAAAAATTTATTCGATACTTTCTTTTCTTTAAACAGCTGGCAGCTGGATATGAGGGAGAGATGAAATAAGAGAGTAAATATGTTTTTTATAGTGTAAGTTGAACTTTGAAAGACGTGGGTGGAGTTTGACGCAAACGGATCTTATAAATTTTACAATAAAAGGCAGGTTTCAGTTTAGCAGTTATAGCCGCGCACGTGCAGCAGTCTGACGTTTTGGCCGGGCCCCTAACATTCCGTCAAATAAAACCTGTCTACACTGTTGTTGTATAAAGTACCTAATTTCATAAATAACCTATTGGATATCTATAAATCTAAATCGAGATTGCAGTGCAGATTCGTTGTTAGGAACTTAGCTGACTTTATATGGAGAAAGGTTAGTAATGGCGCCAAGTCCGGCTGGTTTTAGGGTACATTGTTCTAGAAGCTGACGGACATCGAGTTCTACACTTTATTGTAAACTAGTTCGAGTATGAAGAGGTGGCGTAGAAGCTCGAGGTTTCCTATCTTTAATACTGGAGAGCAGAGTGGAACGGATGCCTCTTTGCTGAAGCGACTGAAACATAAACATTAAAGATGGGCGCTGTTTACCGCGCTACAGATGTGCATCTAGAGGATCTTACAGCTAGCGTTTATAATCTGAAAACATGAAACCAAACCAGGGCGCAAACTTTTCCATAATTATTAAATGAATGACAGTCATTTTGGTGGGGGTGGTCTGGAATCGTTCCTGTAATTAATCAGCGTCGATATGTGATTAAGTATTCTCGAGCCAGGAACTTTGCTTATCATATTTTAAAGACATTTTTATAGTTTATCATGAAATATCCAGATGTGAATTTTAGAAATGCTGAAGAGAAAGAGAGGAACAGGGTAAAGAGAGCTCGTTCGGTCAACCAGCATCAAGATTATTTGTTGGTTCAGTTGGACCATCATCCCAAAAAGCTGCATCCTCCAAAAGAAATCTGATTTTTCAGTTCACGCCTTAATCAATACTAACGCAGACGATCTGTCTGAATTATAATCAAATCGAAATAACCAGTTTTACAGCTGGTAGGAATGGGTGACTGTAATAAATGATATTTAACTGCATGAACCTTGAATATCTATTGGCGAGTGGAAGTATTTGTAAGACAGCGGGTTTTAACTTGCTTTTTTTTCCTACGATTAGTGGACAGATCTCACTAATGTAGCAGGTGCTCGATAAAACCTGGGCGGGTGTGCAGGGTTAGCAAATATTAATAACAATAACATATTTAGAGAAAACAATTGATTATTAAATCTCAAGGTGTACCCATCTATAATGGTAGCACGCTTAATTAACTGATAAATGCTGTGAAACGATGCTTTCGAGAAGAAACTGTACAATATCAAAGAAGAGATCTATCAAAACAGCATTAAAGATGGCGTTTTAAAATAAGTTAAAGAGGACTTGCAAACAAAATGTTGGCAAAGATAATGAGAGAAAGCGAGAGAGAGAGAGAGAGAGAGATTAGCGGGTGTAATTGAGTGGAAGTTGCGGTTTAGTAGATTAAAAGCGAAGCCCCGTTGACCACGAAGATTAATCAAATCTTTTGCATGAAGAGTAGTAAACTATGTTTTGGCCGGAAGAACTTGTTTTTGTAAGCAATGTCTGAGGAACCACTGGACATTTATTTTACCGTTATGCAATCTTCAGTATAATTCGGTTTATGGCAGAATTCTGTTGTTGTTGATGGTTGATTATTCGTAATTGACGAAAATAAATATGCATTATCGCTAACCTCATTGAGAAGACAAATGATTTTTAAAAAAACAGTCTTTATTACGTACAGATGCCGGGCTGTCTGGCGTCACTAAATGCAGAATGAATAATATATTTTTTAAGAATACGTGAAATTATAAAAACATTTCTGTATTTCTAAACTACCTCTCGCAGGCCATTGTCTTTCCACTCAGAAAACCAAAGTTTGCTGTATTTACATTCTGGCTTTCACGAGAGACGTGGGAAAACAGCCAAATGGTTAAAATAACATTCACGGGTTTCACGATCGCATATATAACCAAACAAGAAATTTAGATTAATAACAGTTAATTCGCTTTCCAATAAAATGTATTGCTAATGTGCATTAGTAGGTTCACAGTTTAGCCGCATTCTGCCTTCACACGTGACATGGACAATGGGAAAGTGCGAAACGTTCAAAGGAAACAGCAACAGGAATTAACTTTCCTTGTTCTTACGTCACTTGTCAACACGTGCAGTCTATATATAGGTTTTACGTCACAGCCGTCTTTAGATGTTATCAAACTCGTAAAACGATAAATGCACCGTTATTGAACCTATATCTGAAGTTGTAAAATATACAACAAACTTGTCATTTGTCTAGTTTAAGCGTGCATTAAAATATTAAATAATTTTCTTTTAAAAGGAAGTTTTCTTGAATGCAAATAGTATTTAACTACATCATAAACCCCCTGTCATGGTAAAAATGAATCGAACGACCGACGCCATTTTAGTCCAAGTCAGGGGTGAAAAGGGAATCATAATAGACCTTCACGGAACGAAGATGAATGGAACGACGGTACCGCCGTACGGCTTCCAGCTGCTTCCCGTGAGCCGACCGACGGCTCTTCTTGGCGACTAATGCCACCTTAGAATGGTTGGTGCTGAAGACCCGGAAAGGTTAAAGAGCGGAGATCTCTACCACAAGGAAAAGGCCACTGAGTGGTGAGAATAGACACTCGGTCAGGTTAGCGGGCAAAACTCTATTGTTTTGAAGATGTTACAAAAGAACGGACTGTGCCGGGCAAGAGCACTCAGGTAAGATGGATGGAGCCAAATTACCAGTTTAGAAAATAAAACCTTTGCCAAACTAAGCCTTGATTTGTTTTACACGAGTAGAGATCTGCGAAATGCACCGCACCAGCAAGTACAGTCAACACGTAGAATAAACAGATTCTAATAGAATTCCGCTTGCACTACACAGGTATTTTATTCTTGTAGCAAATTAATAATTAGAAATAACGACAACACAAGCACTTATACCAGCAATAGGTATACGATGTAATTTCTTTGTAATAAGTCGTTACTCTTAATTATCGCTGTATATGGCAAACATTTCTTGATTAAAGCATAATCATAAAAACTGAAATACGAAAATCATATACATTAAATCTAATCAGGATTATAACTCCAAACAAACTGAGAATAACAGAACATTATTTTATGCTACTTTACAAAATCCTTACACAAAACATGTACCTTTATTAACCAAACTTAAATTATCTACAGGCGAGGATTAGTAAATTAAACACCCTAAGTTTAATCTGGCACAACAGATGCTTCATTTTAAAAGATAATTTACAGTTAAAAGGGCTGTCCTTTGTTCAGCAGTAATTCTATCTCATTCTAGCAGGTGGTTCAATGGTAAGATAAAATATATAACGAAATAAAGTAAATGCAAAAGTCTCGTACATCGCTGCCATTTGGAAAGATAAGTTTTTATAGCATCAACCTATGTACAAGAAGGGTCAGAGTGTCGGCCACGTTTTTGTGGACATGAAGAGACCTCACGTAGTCTGTTCGCCCTTGTATCATTGTAGATAAGAAAGATGTTTTAGTTTGTCGCACTGTCCGAAACGTTTTCGTTCCGCTGTTACATTTGACATTGAAATTGTCAAATAGAGACGCAAGAGTTCGCCATGTCACAGCAGACGGACAACTCTTTCCCTTTAGTTATAAGATATTTCCTTTGCTAGTGGTTTTTTTATATTAGATCTTTAAGCATCTTTAAAAAGAAAAGAGAGACGGTCAAACTCCAAGCCAGAAAATAAATTGTGGATTTCATTTAGCATGATAATGACCCCTGGAATTACAAGATTCTCGATCTGACTAGGTACTTACAGAGTTTTTCGATTAAATCTCCCATCCATTTTATAGACAACAGCGTCGAGAGTTTGGAAAAATTGTATGCGGAAGTATTCTTCGAGATCTTTAAATGTATGAGATGAACTTCCATCATCGATTCGTCTTGGTTGTCTCTCATCCGTATTTTTGGCGGTGACCGTGGGATTGTTCGACTGTTTGCGAAATCCACAGGTTTCTCAAGAAACCCAGAAAGGTGCCACGGAGAACGGCGGCAGCAGTTTCTGCAGCTCTTTGATTGCCAAACCCTTGCCATTTCCCTGGACTGAAATACACTGAACCACACTTTTACTCCAGAAGAAGTATCAAACTTCTCCTCGAGAGAAATTAGTCGTGAAGCTTTCCTCCCCCAACCCGCATCTTTTCCTTTCACTACCTTCAGAAGCAATAGCGTCGAGTGTGTTGAGGGTAGCCCGATAATTATCGAGCATCGCTGATGGCTGGTTGTCAACCCAGTCTCATAGAGAGGCTTCGGCAAAGTAGGACCGTGATAGGAATGATGCATGGACGGTGTCAGATAGGATAATCCTTTAAAAGAGAAGTGGATTTTGCCACGGACTCCATGAACGGCGTCTAGTGGCCGTTTGATAATTAGACAGCTCTTTGCGGCTGCTTGAAAAACAAGATCAAGGCTGCGATTTAAGCGATGGCCTGATAAAGGGGTTTGGGTTTTCGTTTTTGATCGGAGACGCACGATGCGAGAAATCTTTTCAGTTGGTACAATGGCGCTCCCCGTGTGATTTTCCGCGATGTTTTTAGTCCCGAGTCCATTCGTAGCAAAACATCCTTGATGCTCTTCACACGGAGCCCGGGTTTGCGCGTCTCTCCTCCAGTCTCCAGTCTTCTGACCGACTGACTTTTCCTGAGATCTATTCCTTTGTCTATTCATTGACGGCAGCGCCAAGTATACCCATGCCCTTTTCTAATCCCTTGCTTAATTTTATGTGAAGTTTGTGGTCTACTGGGGGGGGGACTCGAATATCTTCTGGAGGTTGCTTTCGTCATTCTCACGTCTGCCGACCACCAGCCATCTTTGCCGTATGAGGTTCTCCGAGAAAGAGAAGCCGTTTGTAGCTCACTTGGCATCTTTGTCTTGCTGCAGTTCTATTCCATTCGACTGATGCGAGTAAGTACTCTGCGGGTGCTTTCTCCCGCCACCACCCGGAGACAACTGCTCCAGTTACTCGAGCCATTCCAAATAAATGCGCCATCTCCACATTTAGCAACAACAAAAAAAACAGTTTTTCTTTAACCCTGTCAGGCCGACACTCGGCGTACAAAGCTTTCTTTTCTGTTTTACGAGGCACCAACTATGGGCTCCTTCGCAACAAATCTGTAAGACGCTCTGTCGCCTGTTTCCGTTTTAGGGTTCTGTGTCGAGGCGCGCTAGCCCACCCGTACCTTCTGCTGATCACTGCATGTGAAGGTAGGCACTCCAATCCTCTTCTCCCCGCTGAACTGGAGTCGGTGGCGCTTGTCGTGTCTCTGTATCTCCAGAATAACTGCCGCTCCCTTTAACGTTAGGTTTAGTTTCCAAAACGAATACTGCATGGCGCTTCAAAAAAGACCTGGTATCTATTTGTTATCGCCCTTACTACCAACTTACACACTTCCGTATCACGTGAACATTTAAGAAGCAGCTTGCGCGTGCAGTCGCATCACTGATTTTACAACGCGCACCATTATAGTTTTAGCCAGCTATGCCGGAAGATTTCTTTTATATTGTAGCCATCTTTTAGAAAAGAACAAGCAGTTCGTCGTATATACGGTGGGATAGCATCTGACCATCGTGAAAGCTCAATATTAATCAGCTGTCAATGGGCTCGCCCGCACAACAAAGCTAAAATCGACTCCAAGCACTTGCCAGGCAAAATCGGGTACTTCATTTTCGTATCAATAAGCAATAAATATTGGTTGTGGCAGTGACCTCTCCTCCCCCTCTTCAATACTTGATAGGCAGTCCTACTCCCCCTCCTCCTCGAATCTGGTGCTCCTGTTACTATTAATAGACGAGATTCGTTAACAAGCGTGAAAACGATCTGAAAAACGAAGATGGACGACTTATTCGCTACCGATTTAATACATTGAAAAGATGCTCAAAAATCTTTTATTTGTGTCTACAATTAAATGTTCACCATGACAGGTAATGATCCTGCGATCGAGACGATAGTGGTATAACGACGACGTGCCGGTGATACAAGATCTAGTTTTGAAGGATGGTCATTGATCACATGGTTATCAAAGGAAACATTTGTACCTTTGGGGCTGATTAGTTCGTAAGAGGACGATCCATTGTTGCATTGCATTTGTATTATATAAAAGAGTCATTTTAAAGCCTTTTGCAAACTAATAGTTTTGGAATATAGAATGAGGCACAAACGTGCAAATGTCTGGTCATGTCACAATGCAAATTTCATGTTAAAACACCTTAAACTCAGAATTGAAATTTTATCTATTTCATTAGAATGAACATCCGTGAGAAAGTAAACCCACAGAGGGCGAAATGAGCGGTTATCCGGATACTTCTCGTTGTTTCTCTGCCAGTTAACATCGCCGTTATGAAATATAAGCATCCGTCTCCTTCTCCCTGCTTTGATTTCACAACTAATCTTTGTTCTTTTGATTATACGATATATTAGAATTTTCTGAAATGCGTCCTGAAAATTAAAAATAGGGCTTTTGTCTGCTGTATTTTCGGGAAATTATTTTTATTATTCATTTTTAATCCATCGTATCAGCAACATGAACTGCGCACCGTGGAACGTTTTCGTTTTCCAAGCTGAATTGCCCGAATCGAGCCTGGTTTGGTCACTAAAGCGAGTTGCTGTCGTTTTACTGTGCGGCTGCCAGGAAAAATCACCTAATACAAGATGCTGGCAGTCGCCTGCAGTTTTTTATTCGTAAAAGTGAAGATCGGCGGAGAAGATTCGTCCGCCCGCCTGCTATCTCTGCAGTGGCTACGTCTACCCGGTTTATGTTCGAATAAGTCCTTCAGCTTCTTAGCTACTAGTACACATCGAGTTAACCAACCGCTTGGTTCATTCAGCCTGTTCCGTTGTCGGAAACGTCTTTTTGAAAATAGACACCACGAGTTGGTGCTTTCATAACTACGTCATATTTTCCTCGCCGAAATTCTTTTTTTTTTTTAATTCCAAACTTTCTCCGTCTGTAGGCGGCACCCGTCGTCTTGGTAATGCTACTTGGCTGCCAAACTCGACGGTCAGACTTCGATTTCTGATTTAGCATAGGTGCTTTCCTCCTGCATCCTAAAAAGTGAGAAGTTCCAGTAGAGATTTCCGTATTAACGTTCCGCCCCCTTCGTCTCCCTGTTTGTGGCACAGGACAGGAAACACTTTGTAGCGGGTAGCCGAGGCGCGACCACCATCGTCAAGCTTGTCTCCGATCTAGTCGAGCGATTCTCTCCACGGACGAGAGCGACACGGTTACAATACGGCCACGTCACGTCATTGGACTTCCATTTACTCGAAATGACATTTTCCAGACAGATTTTGTTGGCCTTGCCGCACGATCTATCAAAGAATTGGATTTGCTTTAGTCCGCATCGATCAGCATGCAACATAAATAAAGTACTTAGGCATTCAAGGAAGGTAACACACCGGTGAGAAAGTAACTCTCTTGGCCACCCTCGGAATTGCTCAGAAATTAACAACAATACAAATGCGGTGTATGTTTGTTTGTTTTGTATGTAATATAAACCGTTTCCTGTACCAGGTCGTTTGGTATTAAAGAGGATTTTATATTGAATAATAATAATAATTAATTACATAATAATAATAATAATAATAATAATAATAATAATAATAATAATAATAATAATAATAATATAATAATAATAATAATAAAATAATAATAATAATAATAATAATGTTTGTTTTCTTTGGAACACAACAAAGTATATTATATACAATCATTTTGTAAAAAGCCTTTACTGTCTGAATGATGGTTTTTGTTTTACTAAATAAAGTAGGTATTTTCCGGTCTTGTCTAGAGTCTGGTTGCAGTACCAGCCTGCTCCTTTCTGTTGATCCATAGTTTGTAGAGAACGACTCCCTTCAGCTTTGTCCGCCTTGTTTTTGAACCACGTGTTTCATGAAACGGTGAAATCTTTCTGTGAGATGGTATAATGGGAAGTTGGTCGGGCTGTCTAAACGTCTGAAAATCCAGATGGGCCTGTTTTTGAGGGAGCTGTCTAACAGAGTGTAAACGCTTGAAAAGTCTTTCCAGGTCTCGGTCGGCTGGTGATGCCACTGTCATCTAAACCTTCCAAGAACCAATAATACGGAAAAAAGCACGTGATGCAAAAGCTGGAATAATAGGTAAGGCACCAGTCCATTCTTCGTTGGCTTTACGGCATTTTAATCACTACGAGTTAACAGAGTAAAGCAGTAAAAATGAAAAAAAAAAAAAATTTTTTTTTTGCTTTACGCTTAAAGTCTTTGAGATCGTCAGGCTCAATTTTCATTCCCTCGGTTTCGTAAGAGAAAGAGATTTATTAGCAGATGCGATGAATTAATTACAAAGCTGCAGATGGAGGGGACATTCCGATGTGTGACACTTATAAATGGCGGACTTCTTGTTTCGGTCTAACTCTGCTCGCCGCACTGGTCTGTTATGTCAGGTTTCAGCGGACCGGAACTAACAGCCATAAACCCCCGCTTCTTTTCTGTGCATTAACAGAAATTATGTACAATTAAAGACATCGTTACTTTTCACGTCGTTGCAAATTGCTCCCGACCAAGCTTACTGCCGTGTTTGTTTGTAATCAATTTAAATTTAATGAAAAAATTGAAGTTTTAAGATTTATAAAGAAATTTAATTATAGCTCGACAAGCAGCTGAGACAAGTAAGAAAGCAACAGCGTTTCTACTCAGATCGCTTTATATAAACCAGAAAGGGGGGGGGGAGAGAAGCGGTTCCCATTCAACGCGTGGAATTCTGTCTTCGATCGCGTGAACAGCCGACCAGTTCATTTATCTCGCTGCTGCATCCGCCCGACACAATTCGGATTATTTCGCATATTGTTCAACTGAACAAAATAAAAACAACGAACTGGTGAAAAATCGCTTTCAAATTACTTAAAAAGCTTAACTTTTAAAACTTTTCGAACGAATTATAAAAAAATAAATACATTTCCCACATCCCACTTATATTTCGGGATAAGATCTGATCCAGCTCTCTCTCTCTCTCTCTCTCTCTCTTGGGGAAGAGGCGGGTTTTTCTATTTTATTTTAACACCGTATTAAATTATTCATATTTGTTGTTTTAATTATTGCTATTTATTTATTTTCCACAATTTATCGTTCGCTTCCATACATTTCGGAGCGGCTTATACTCTCTGGGAGGAGAGCGACCTCGCGCGGTACATCGCTCGAAATAAGGGGAGGTAATAATAATAACCCGCGCGGATTTCGACTGAATTTTCGCTGCCTGTTTGTAATCATTGCCGCCTAATAACTGACTTCAGCCATTTTTTCCACTCAAAATGCTATTGAATAAGCGAACGACTGATAATTATCTGGCCCGGACCGAGAGTTCTCTTAAGGCGGGAGATGGGGGTCTTTCCGATAGATGACGATAGCTCGCTCCATGGTTCGGCCGACGCCGCAGTTCTCTCTATCCTATGCCACTCGAATTCAATTCTTACATTAAAGAAATAATTTCCAGTCCGAAGCCTTTCAAAACAGTTTGTCCGCCCGCACCTTTGAGTTTGTCTTAATAGGGATTCCAGCAGCACTTTGGAGATGCGGCGGAAGTGTAATAACCTCAGATACCAAGCCTAGCTCCAGCAACCTGCTGCTTCCTTGCCAGGCGGAACTCATCCTTCCGCACTTAAGTCTTGTTATGGATAATAATTGTCTGCCGTCTTCTGATCCAAATGAACGCCATTTAACTTAATTTCTTAATCTTTTCCTTCTCCCAGCTTCTATTCGCCTGTTTAATGTCGTGTTCCGCTTTCCATTCCACTGCCAGCTTCAGCCCGTCCGGGTTCATCTGAGTTAGCTTTCGCTTTCATCATCTTTTTTTTCTTTAATCTGTTGTCTCCGGCTGGAACCCTACAACATCAACCAGGTAAATATGAACAGAGCCTAAAACCGAACGCTGCGATCGTCACTTCGCCCAAACGCTTAGCTCTGCTGAACTCACCGCAACCATCTGCTCAGGTGCACGTTCTAAGTTCTTCATTAATAACCGAAGTGTATTTCTTGCGCCATTTTTTCTCTCTACATCCTTTTATTATCCACTTGTGGGCGTTTAGCAGCCTGGATTGTCTCAGCTTCCAATCGATGCTGCTTAGAACATCAGAGAGAACGAATTGAGAAATGACTGAAACCAGTTCCCTGTCGAACTTAGACGCCAGAAATCTCCTTTTATCAGATATCAGTAACGCTAGCCGACATCCCAAGCGACACCGTCTCTTACAAGAATTATGCAAAATAGCAACGTTTCTTTTAATAATCTTGAGAAATGATTTTAATTATTTCAGATTTAAAAAAAAATTAATTATTTTTTTTAAAAGGATAGGAACGCTTCAATTTTAAGTTCCATTACACGCGGTATATTTCCGTTCATCTGAACTGATTAACTTTCTTTTACCGAGGCAACGGGAAGGAAGTTCGTTTTTTGCCACACGGTAATCGAGTACACGGCTAATATTGAAACCGGTCCATCTAACAGTCATTCTGGCCCCAACCAAACGGTGGGACGGGCTCTGCTCAGAAATATCCATGTCGCTAGCTAGCCGGGGCAACTTTCTCTCTCTCTCCTCTCTCTCTCTCTCTGTGCTGACGTCATCTCTCTCTGTACTGACGTGATCTCTCTCTTCTCTCTCTCTCTCTCTCTGTGCTGACGTCATCTCTCTCTGTACTGACGTGATCTCTCTCTCTCTCTCTCTCTCGACAACTCTTCACATCCAAGCTATTGCGTCAATAATCCATGTCCCGGATATGCAGCCGTTGCCGGATAGAGCTTTAGCAGAGATTTCCTGAAATCGCCTTGTTTGTTACATAAAACGTCGCACTGCGCTTTAAACTAGATGGCCAACATCCATTATACCTTGAGCATATGTTGGATAGATTTTCTGTCTGAGCCAGATCTAAACGCATGCACCCAAAAAACAGTCCGGTAGTACGGAAGCAAATAAAATAAAACTAGGAGCGCCTTCATTTACATGCGTGTGCAGCGACGTTGTAAATTTCAAGAGGCGACAGAACACCGAGGACTCCCTCTGGCGGTTACAGCAGCCCACGTCCATTGTTTAGTAGCCCGATATCTGTTGTAATTTGTTTCAGTAAAAAAATGGTCTCGCTGTTTAAAGCAAAACATTCTACACAAAAAACAACAAAAACCTGGCATCTGGAACCATATTTATTGTCATTGTACATTCCGCCAATAATACAGAGAATATATACGGCGAACTGTTGGAAATGCAGTATGGATGGTAAACAGCATCGCGTCTTCTCGCGATTTGAGCGTGACTTTCAAAGGTGCTAAGCTCTCCTCAGCGGATACCAGCGGAGCTACGATAAACAGGTTATTCCTTTGTTTACTGTACTGCAGCTTTCACAGGCTTAAAAAAAAAAACACATTCATAGTACGGAGAACCGGGCACGCGGGGTGTTTTGTTACGGGACGAGACTCTACCGCGAGACAGAATAAGCAAGTGACGCCGCCGGAAGATAAGCAGTGACAGCGTGCGACATCTGTCGGACGGCCAGTTCTCCACAAAGGTCTGCTCTGGTCTGGTAACAAACGGGCACTCTAAATTCTTTGGTAGGGACTGAATTTACCTAGATACAAAGTAATATTATTCTAACTTATTATATTTTAAATTACTAAAAGCGGAAAATCTAAAAAAAGGAACAAGAACATGGTTTTTACTATTAAAGAATAATTAAAGTAATATAGGTTTCAAAATAATTTTGGATCCTACATTTGTGGACAGAAACCTTTTTTTTTAAAAAAAATAACAATACTAGGGGTTATAAATTAATACTCGGTTAAGATTCCAGCCCGCTTGGATACCAGAAAATATTTGTTTTGTAATAGCATTTTAATTTAGTGTAATTAATAAGCTATTGGAATAATAAAACGACCCAAGAACCGTATTGGTAATCCTTTCTCTTTTCTGGGGACCCCTTCGTAAGCCATGGTGGCTCTTGCCTCCTTGCATCTACTAAATCGGGGATCTGCAATCTGGGATCACATTTTTAAATGCTACAGCAGGGTTGAGCGAAGTTCGGCCCATAGCAGTATTTTGAACGTCTCCACCCCAGCTGTTCTGTGGCAACATGTCACCATGACCCTCTAGTGCTAGAACAGATCTCACTAAACACTGAATGATTTTGAGTACGAAAAATCAGTGGGTAGTGAACGATCATGTGTGCGGCAGCATGCTGGCAGGTGTGATGAATGGCGACCGAAAACCGGACGTTACATGGTTACTTAACGGCTCGAGCGGGACTGAGGTGTGATAGCATGTCAACCGACGGCTGAAAAACCGGACGCCATGCAGTGATTCGTGTCAACTGGTGAACGGAAGTCGGCGAGATATATAAAAGGAGCAGCCAATAGCGTCTACCGAGTCTTGTTTATGTATGTTCTTACACCGAGTCGTATATTAATCTTGCCTCCAGACAAAAACTGCAATTTTTAAAAATGCCGGTTCAAAAGAAAGCTAGATTAGATGTACATTCATTTCAAGCTACATGGACAGCCCAATTTGGATTTGTGCCCAAGGATCGCGTGATTTGTGCTTTCTGTTGTGAAAGTGTCGTGTGACGTCCATCAATTGTACAAAGACATTTTCAGATGAATCTGATAAAACAGAGGTGATTGAAAAAGCAGTACAAAAATCAGGTTACAGAAGGAAGCTACAAGACTGCACTGTGCATTGCAAAAGAAACAATTCTCGGTACCTCCGAGCAGTTTGTTCAATGATTTGCCAAAGAAAAGACTTGCCCTTGTCTCAAATTTTAAAAATGCCAGTCTCTGTAAAAAAAATGGATGAGTGGCAAATGAGAGAAATGGTAGATGTCAGAGACCAGAAAACTGTATCATTAAAAAATACTGAGGTTTTCAGCGTGGCATCAGATGGTCGTCTATTACTTATCTTGTTATTACTGCAAGATACTTTGCTTCAGAATCAGGCGGAATAAGAAAGGAACTTTGAACTGCTGTATAAAAAAAACAAAAGCTACGAATTTTATGAAAGCTTTTATCAAACATTTTGAACACAGAATTGACATAAAATAACTTTTTTTGTATAAACACTGATGATGCACCTGCAATGGTAGCGAAAGATAGATTTGTGCAGGATCATTACATTGGTCATCTAATACGTAAAATTTTCACTGTATTGTTTACCAAGAAAGCCAGCCTTTGGGTAAAAATTTGAATTTTCCAACTTAATGCTGTGATGACTACTGTGGTGGTCTTTGTTAATTTTCTTGTTATACAGCTCTAATTCACAGTGTTCAAAACCCCGCCGGAAGAGAAATGGACGGTGCATGAACGTGTAGACTAAACACGAAACCAATGAAAGAGATCCCAGGGCCTCTACTTTGACCTGCTGGGCATCACTTTCTGAGAAAAACAAACTGTTTGAAAAAGGTTGCCTTTGTTATGCTTTCAGCTGTAGAATCCACACCTTTGAGAACAGATATTTTCACGTATGGAATCTGATGACTGACAATATCGCTCAGAAGCCTTACTCAAGGAAGGCAGGAGTAAAGATTCCACCATGCACCAGGACTTTCCAATCTAAGTGATGGACTTTTGAAGTGGTATGTACAATACCATTAGTATAATGTATAGCATTACTATTAAAATAAAAGTTAATGTGCATTCAACAATAGATTATTTGTATCTATTATTTGGTTGCAAAAAGTATTCATCGTAATCTAACGTTGACGACACACTTAGCCTTTTGATTTAGGGAGCAATGTGCAATCGGGCACACCGCCATTGAACGGTTGCCAACCCTTGTATTAGACTAATGAACGAGTTTTATTACTTATTGTATTCGATGAAAAACCTATTTGTTCAGCAGATATTCAATGGAGTTGAAAAAAATTGTACACTGGCTGGCCAGTTTATTAAGACCCATAACTAATAACAGGTTTCACCTCGCCCGAGTAACAGTCATCATACGACGAGGTATCGAATCCACGAGGTGATGGAAAGCGTCCTAAGAATTATTTCTCAATAATAACATACTGTATAGAACGGGGTAAGCAGAGGATAGTGATGGCGAATGCGTTTCCAAGTTCATCCCACAAATGCTCTACTGGATTGAGATCTAGAGATCGTCTGCCTTTAAGAGCTGCCCGAAAATTTCCGTCATGTTCTTCAAGCCCTGAACGTACTCTGATTGGGAGTATTGTTGTCTTGGAAACAGCCGTACCCGTCAGAATACGCATAAAGCATCGCTGGGTGCACTCAATCGAAAATGCCTGGAGTGTACCAGCAAAACATGCTGAAAACCATGAGTCTACCACTAGAGGCCTCGACAGTTGGGATCGCACAAGAGAGGTTGAGTGATTTGTGTCTTCTCCCATCTGTACAAAAAGGATGAAGAAAAACTCATCGGACCACATCACTTTTCGCCAGTCCTCATTAATCCATTGTCTGCATTCCTTACCACACGAATCTCTCTTCCCGCTGGGAACTGTGATCAGTTTTGTCAACGCAATGGTCTTTTACCGCCACAGTCCATTCATCGCAATGTTCTTCACGGTACAGCTGAAGGTGGCTGTTGATTGCCCTACATTGAATGTCTCTGCCAGCTGGTCTGTTGTTTGATGGTGGTCGCACTTAACCACCTCTCTTCTCTTTTTCTCACTGTCTGTTTTTGGCCACAATTCTCCCTCAAACAAAACATTTTCCTCATCCCTTTTCCGTTTCTGATGAGCTCAAATGTCTGAAATCTTGGAACAGCCGACCAACGAAACTGTTGGCCACACTGTGGTACCTGCCAGACGTGGATCCACTACCAGGATTCTTTCGAGCGCTGTAATGTATTTCTCCCCCCATATCTATTTGGCTGCAAATGTGCGTTTCTAAGTCATATATAGTGCTGCAGAGATCACGTATTACGCCATGTGGTCAACCTAATTTGCATCTGCAACTTAAATCAGACCCAAGTCTGAAAGGGTATACAGGTACTGATAAAGTGGTAAAACAAGGGATGCAGAATCTTGTCGAATAAAAAGCCACTCGTCGGCAAATCACATTTATAGTGCGAGCCAGGATGGTAAAGACTAATGAAAGTTACACCTGGCGCACGTGTTTTTTACCTGCGTTGATGTGCAGTAATGTTATCTGTTCCAGCTGGATTTGTTTTTGTTCATTGCATTTAATAGATTGTTTATTTACCTGAAGAAAACGAGATAAAGTATAGACTAAAGTTAAAAAAAATATTTAAATGAAAATAGATGACCAAAATAAGCAGAAATATGAAAGACTAAAAATAAGATGTAGATAAGAGCAGAACAACGTATTAACTCGAAAACAGAGAAGAGGAAGATTTAAAGTTATTCTAGAGCCGCTATTGATTTTGATGCTTCCTACTTAATCATTTGGACGTCTCACTTTTGCATTGTCGAGGTTACTTTCAAATTATCAAAACCAACTCGTGGCATAGCAACTCCGATCTCCTCTGTGGCTCTAAAGACGCGGAATGTTGCCGAAGTAAAGAGTTATACCAAAAAGGTTTGCGGGAGCGAATGCTAAGCTGTCAAGTACGGGGCACTGACGAGAACCGCTTATGTATAATAAAAGGCAACGACGCGAAATCTATCTAAAACAAAATCAAACAAGCAAATCGCCAAACAGAATAAAAGCTACAACTTGCAAGGTTGATAAAAGCGAAAGTAAATCAAATCGCTTGAGCGCATACACTTTCGTTTTTAATATACAAATACGTAGAGAGAAAAATTGAGTATTTAGTCAGGAAAGCAAGAAAACCAGCGGCTTTATCTAAGCAGCATGGTGAAACGTTTCGCTTGCAAGAAATTGAAAGTGATTGCCAGCATATTTCACACACGACATCCAGCTCCGATATTTGCGCCACCGCGTTGTCACTTCGCCAAACCGGGTCGAAGAAACAGGCATCTAATGTTTTCGAGAACAGAAACGTTTGTTCTTCTGTAAAAGAGGGGGGTTTCACACAAGTTTGAAAGAAAGGAATGGACAAATGGTTTGGTCCAGACAGGGAGTTGTTGATAACGAAGCTGAACCATGATTAGAGACCAGAAGAAGTGCAGACGAGGCTGTTTGTAAGCACCTCGACTTCTTAGTAAACATCTTCCAACGCCCATCGCCGCCATCTGTTTACGTTAATGCTATGCTTCTGTTTATAGCTGGCCGTGGTGCTGATATAGTCAGTTAGGTGGCGTGACGGGCAGCCTGCTTCTTTTGGCTCTCCTGTGTAGCCTCAATTCACAATTTATTTCTTCTTCTTCAAACTTGTGCCGACGTCGGCACATAAGGTATCCACCAGAGAAACACCTTATTGTAAGTTCAAAATTTATTTATTTATTTACCAAATAATAATTGGTCCAAAGCAGTAAGAATACACTGAACTAAAAGCAATGCCCTACTTCCGATTAACGACGCCGCTAATACATCCCGCCTTTTTAACCGGAAGTTGTTTCTCCGATCGGAAGTTTTCAGAAAAATACGATGTTCATAATTTAGTTTCATTGATTCTTTACGCCAATTCCTAATAGTTGCATGACATTTATTAAATATATGTAGTTAATATATATCTAATTAATTATAAGTAAAAGAGCCAGTTTAAGTCCATTGAAACATGTTCAGACGGTGGAGTTGGGCAAGGAGAAACTTTCCTATTTTGGGATAAGAGTGCAGTAAACGGATCGTTATCCAGCCCGGAACAGTGCGAACAAGCAGACAGCTCTACATCGAACGACATAGAAGTGGCAGATCCCGAGAAACTGATGCTCTGGACCGATCGGAAAATCAAGAGTCTGTCAGAAATGGATCGGCAAAAGGCGTCCGCTGAGAAGGATCTACTGAGGGACGTGCTGAAAGGGGAAAACATCGTGTTATATAGAAAAATCGAAGGGCGAGACGTCAGTTATCCGAGGTCTACTTTTATTAGATCCCAGATATATAAACCAGGGAGCCCTGGCCAAATGAATACGGTTCCAGAGGTTTGGACCAAATTTTCGGACCTAGGCGCAGTGAAAATTCGGTGAAGCATCCCATTGGAACTGTACCAGTCCGACCATCAAAGGTGAGTGCTGCTCCATTATGACATGGGGTTGTTTCCACCGAAAAGTGACAAGCTTCATTTATTGTATAACGGATCGGTTTGTTCACCTGGCTAAATTGTCCAATTTATTAGAATGGATTTTGAAAACTGCTTCCCTCTCAACTGGATTTTCCAACATGACAACGATTCGAAACATTCAGGCGCCATCATCGAGCCGGTCAGAAAATCCCAGTTCTATGGCCGGCTTAAAGCCCTAATCTCAATCTATATAACGATGTAGACAAATCTATTCACATTTTTAAAATCCCAAAAATCTAGATCAGTTCTGAATCGTTCAGCCGACTTGCAGTGAATTCGTCTTGTATACTCCATACCCAGTACTGATACTTCTTCCATCTATTTATCTCACATAATCTCTAAAAATTGGGGTTTTGGAAAAAATTTCAAATATGTTTGACTTGTTTTGAAACTTCTGACGCCATGAAATTCCGTCAAAATGTAAAAGGCCGGGCCACACAAAGTACTTTTCACCCATCCTGTAGATGGAAAGAACAAGAAATTGGCTTAGCATCGGTGTAATGACGGTGTTGAAATATTTATCTTTACATATTTTACCTGTCTATTTATGTTTGCTCTGCCATCATTCTGCTTTTGTCCTCCACTGTATATCTACTTACTATTGTTACCTTTGCCAACGATTAGAAGTTTGATTTATCCGTCAAAGTCTTCCCTAAACAAGATTTGGAATTCTTCGTTAACTAAATACGTCGGCATACATTAGAGTTTCATAAGCAGAACAATTTTGCAAATGTCTACTTGTTTTGATCGGCTGTATCGGGTATTTTTCCGTATGACGTTGGGGCGCCTGCTACTTTATCATTCACGCATACCTAACTTACTCGTCAACTTCCCTAGGCCGGTTTCCTAACAAAATCGCTCATTCGTTCTCTTGCTTACTCAGTCATTCCTCAAATTTCCTAGTCTGTCCGTTTCCCAAACTCAATCACTCATGTCGAATTCACTTATCCACTTTTCAAAATCCGCTTAATCTATTTCCAAACTCACTCGCTCATTCACTTGCCTGATTCTTCAGACAATCTGTCTCTCACTCGCAGATGTGCGTTAACTCATTATGATATCTGAGCACAGATATGTCAGTAATCAAAATTCATGGGTTTGTCCCCGTCTTTGTAAGCTTCCGGTTAATATCATAAGTATTCTGTTTCTCTTGTCGCTTCTTCTCATTTCGATTTCCACTCCTTTCCCATTCAGCATGAAGGAAAGATGGAATCAGCCCGAGACGGCGTCACGAATGATAAGACTATTTGTCGTGACAAAGAGAAGACCGTACGTAGCCAGAATTAGTTTTAAAACAGTCTGAACTCTAAAGATCTCACTAATAGCAACCCCTGTTATTTTTACATTCCAAGAAAGAAAAGTTGGTCGGTTTTTCAGATGAAATATAAGTTTATTCTTCTTTTTTTTCCTGCAGTTTTCCCCGTGACATAAACGTTCTTTGTTTAATTAATCTGTATAAATTCTCGCGACTTTCTTCATATTACAACTCCAGCAAAAACGTTAGGGTTGTTTTTCGACTGCGTTTGAAACTATGGTCAGTTACATTAGACAATATTTTACGATATTCTTTTTCCTTTTGGATTATCTAATGAAATATGTTTGTGATTTAAGTCCTCTTCTGTACTGACCATTTTAGAAAAGTCCAGTTCACACTGACTCATGGCTGGTGGGCGTGCGTTTTACTTCCTCGCTACCTCTACATTAATTTGCACGCATCCTATCCCAGCAGCCTCTGCGCTCTGCTACTCCGTCCGAAAGAGATCCTCCTGTGGCCTAAGAATTTATCTTTCATCTGAGAAATAAGAAGGGGTACGGCGGAGTTCACATCCCGGTCACGCTTCGCTGGAGTTTATGGATAACTTCTGAGCGTCGGAACGGAAAGTCTGTGAAAACAAAAAGGGAAAATAATTCGCACGCGGTAACCGGAAGATGCGTTCATTCTCGCTCCTCAGGAGTGCAGTTCGTCACATCACCTGCCTCACCCTAAGACTGTCACGGCTGCACTCTCGGCCCGTGTCTGTTATCGGTCGACATCAGGTCGTTTTGGAAATCGAGAAAAAACCCACCATGCAGCAGGGTTGGCGTGGACGGCTGGAGTCAGTATTGTGATGTTATTGTGATTCTCGGCGCACGTTTTAAAATCCAAAATTTCAGCGCCAAATCGCACCGCTCCTAATTTAAATATGATTCGCGCGCGCACCACCGTTGATTTCCGGCTGTTTGCTCCGTCAGAGGGCGCCAGCGCTAGCTACACACGTCAAGAAAAGACCGTCCTTGCGTCGTCGGATGTTTAAAAAAACAAAAACAAAGGCCCCCATCGCCAATTACCGGAGTGACACAGCAACAAGGCCGGGCTCGGCGCTCGCGCGAGAGATGCGGCTTCCACTGACTGACACACACCGTTCTCACCGAGGGGCCTTACAATAAGGTGTCGTGTAGTGGCTACTCGGCGGCGAGACCCTCGTTTTTTACCGGCCTGTCACTCCGCTCCTAGAAGTGACTGTTTGTCCGGCGAATTACGGTCTGAAGGGGGAAGGGGCGACATCGCCTCGTCAATGGCACGAGCGATCTCGGGCCCAGAGATTAACTCGTCATCCCGCTCTCCTTGGCACAAGTCAGTAGAAACCCATTCACGGAAGTCAACAAATTGATAGCTGCTTAGACAAGACCCGGGTGAAACAAATTCTTTGATTGAGTGAATTTTCATCGCGGCTGCTCTACAGCCGACTTCTTCCACGCCTCCTCCTCCTCTCTGCTCATCTGGAGCGAACGTCGCGCGGGGAAGATGGCATCGTTTGAACTCGAGCGGCCGACCCCGACTATTAAGGAAGCAAATTAAAAGGATGCGTGTACAGTGGTGGTAATAAGTAGGAGAGGCCCACCCTTGTTTGAACTGGTCTGAATGCGAACGTCTAAGACTTTATTTCAGATATAGTATTTATTTTTTATCTAATTATCGTCTCAACGGAAGTTGTCTCGGTACTGAAACAAACCCCACAAAATTTCTTTCCCTGTTTGATTAACCGAAACCAGGGCAGGCAAGAATTGCTGGACCTTAACGTGATTTAAAACCCCAAACCCACAGGTCCGCAGCCTTTTCCCAACATCTCCCTTTCTCATTTACAACTTTTCTCAAAATCCACCCTTTCTTCTTCTTCTTCTTCAAACTCGCGTGCCGACATCGGCTCTACCAGAGACGACCCCGTCTGGTTACAATCAAACTACTGCTTATTTCTAACCAAAAACAATGGACTAACCTGCAGTCTAACTCGATAACTTAGAAAATCTATTTCCGCATCTACTCAGGAATTCGACTTTCTGAAACAGATGGATATTTTCATGGTGAGAGGAAATTTAGAGTGAACATTGGTTGCCATCTTGAGGTATGGGGGGGCTCCTACTGGGAATCAAATTACTGTACATGATATCAGCTCGCTAGATTACAGAATTACAATTTGTGTGGCGGAGGAGTAGAGTAGAAACGGCATCAAATTTACTAAATCTAAATAGCTGTTGTACTGATATGATGAGACTTTGCACCATAGTACGGTATATATTCCTGTCTGCAAACACCTTATACAAACAGAAATGGACTGGTTACGTAAATGAGAATGAGATAAGAAAAGACCAATGTGGTTCATTTATTTCTGCACCTCCCTTTTTTATTACGAAAGATGACAAATGGTCTGATGCGGTTCTAATCAAAGCGACCTGGACAGACGGATGCTGAAGATGGGACGCTGCCCACATACGAATCCCCCCTGGTTCAAAAAAGAAAACCGAGATGATTCTTGTCGTGTTTTATAGGTTGGTCGTGGTCTCCTGCCGGTTCACTTATAAAGTTGGATTAGCGTTTTCGACCAAACTAGAGCGCTACTGCGAGTTAACAAACAACTTCGGCGCTCCTTTGTCGTAAGGGGCTGCCAGGAGTACAGATTGAAGTAGACTTGTTCTCTACATAAAGGTTACTTCTTACTGAGAGGATATTGAACGACAGTAAATAGTAGTGGCTTCGTAACCTGGCATCTGGGACGTAGAACCAAGAATTCTTATAATAGACCGTTTCTACGGCGCCTTCCAATAGTATACATCCCTTACTCTTCCTTTTGCAGAAGCTTTTAGCTCGGATGTTCAACACGATAATGAGTCTGTTAACTTTTCTTATTATCACCAGTCAAAAACTTATTTATTTTCCTCTTAGTGATCACCACAAAGAACCTATAAGTCATCTTTAGTTGATATCTACCGTACAGGTCATTACAATTAAAGGATAATATATGTAAACCATATGTAGAGATGTTCTTTCGTTTTTCTTCTCTGTCAACTCGTTATGTATTTGCTTTTTAGTTTGCATTTCAGTGGAAAATATGGCTGCCAATTTAAATATCTTTCAGCCGCAACACCAGAGATGATGCTGGTAAACTGCACGTGTCTTCTCCTCAAATGTAACACTGATAAAGAAAGAGCGGAGAGATGTCTAATTAAATTTTAAGATGAAATTGATAATTATTTTAGAAGCTTTATTCAATAAGATAATAATGTATTTTTTAAAAAAAATCTTCTCTTCCTTTTTTGTGTTGTTTTTTTTTTTTTTCATTACAATTTTAAACGATCCTCGAACGTAGTTAAATATGAACAATGCAGTCGAAGGTGATACGGCAGCGGACTCTCCGTGGAACTTCCCGAATTTCTTTATGGGTGTGGAAAACTTACGAGATTTCGGTTTTTCAGATTATCAGTAAATTGCAATTACGGTTGTCAGTTCTTGCGCGCCACACGTCCCGGAGAGCGGGCGGGAAGAGGGAGGGGGAGACAAACGTGTTCGGGTGGAAGTAAATATATGCAGAAACAAATAACCGCTGCGACATAAGCAAAAGCAATTAGTTGGATACCAAAAACAAAAATGTCAAGCAAATAAATGAACCAACCCGCTGACAAAAGCAACAAAGAAAAATGAAAATGCCGTAAATTAATGTCGGAATGGAAAATCCGCCATATTTGAGCGGGCGCGTGACGTTATTTATGTTGCGTCACTGGGCCGGCCTGTCGATGGCCGGGGGAAAGTGCGGGGCCATGATCTGTTTATTAAATACAGTAATCGCGTCAGCTCGACTCTTAATTTATGAAAATGCCATAAAATCTTATTCGAATTGAACAGTAAAACAAGAAGTTTATTTCCAATAAAATAAAGTCGCCGTTATAAACCAAATACAAAACAACGACTAGCTGGCGTTTCATTGGCCTCGTGCGACATAAATCGGCCGGCACTCCCTCGTATCTCAAGATTATTCCCAAACTATGGTAGGGGCCGCGTCGTTAAGGCGAAGCCATGTATGTTATTTTAGAACGCATGACAAATACTTACAACTCAATCGAATTATTTTTAAGTAATTGCCGCGGCTTCAAATCCGAGTCCGGGCTCAGCTAGTCTCCCGCCAGGGGTCGCTGATTTATGAAAGCGTACAGCATATACATTTAATTAAAGTGGATGTTTTGTTAATGTTAACTTAACGGCGTCTCAGCCATTTTCTGTAGTTCGGCCGTAAATCCTTCAGTTCGATGTCGTAAGCCAGCATCAGCTGCCTACGTAGAGCCGACGGTTATATCTTCCCGCCATAAAGAAAGGATGCTTTTTGATTTTTAGCTTAGCCCATCAATTTCTCTCATCGTTTCAGCAAATTCCCCACCCCCCTACCAGCCGCCTAGCGATATAATTGCAGGAACAGATAAAACGAGAAGAAGATATTTTATGCTTTTATTTTATTTAAGTTTTGATTGTCTTGCCACCGGGAACAAGAAGACCGCTGTGTATGTAGCAGGTCAATCCTTTTGGTTCTTGCCGAGAATTAGGAGCACTTCTGGGGCCAGACGTCACGCCAACATCTTTCTTAATTGGTAGCTACTAGATTCGAAAAGACAGGTTGACATAGTCATGCCGACATAATTATGGTGACTCTGGCGTAATTACATAACCTTAATGAGGACTTCTGTGATCTTCCTCGCGTTAACGAAGGTAAGACAATTATAATATCGTGTAACCGATAGTCTTCCTTCACCTTTGTTTTGAATACTGCCGCCACACAGGCGCAACACCTTTTTGCCACCGGACCAGTAGCAAAAGAGGCCATTGGTAGTGATCCGCCGTCGTAGACACCACTGACTTTCAAAAGGAATAAAACGGTGATGGTAAAACAAGCAGGTTAGTTGTTAGGGGCTTGGACACAACTTTCCTTGTTCTCAAACAGGCAAACTCACGAAGACCGAATCGTGCGGAGAGAAAACAATGAGTTTTACTAATATTAGGGATGCAGCAGCAGCAGCAATTATCATAATATACCGGGCCTTACGGACAGGGTCGTATTAAAGAACCTTACGCCGGGAATAATGAGCCGTAGCTGAATATGGGGTGGGTTTTGGTCTTATAACTGATTGGCAAACAACCAGGTAATTTCCTTAAACAAAAAGTAATTGATAATCTTTTATAATTAAACGGGATACTGTTGTCGTTGATTTTCTTTTTGGTTGCTGATTTTTCTTATTTAAAAAAATTGCAAAAAAGTGAATAATATACGGATAAAAAGTTATTTTCTTTTTATAATGGAAGTTATAGTGATATATTTCAGTTCTATAGAAGATGATCGATCGAAAACCGCAAACTTTTATAGTGTTTAACATTTCGATTTACGTATGTAAGTTTTCTCACCTGGGTTTTTTGTTGCTATTAAAAATAAGTACCTGAAGCTAATTGTCGCATCCAAGAATCTATTACTTTCTGATGTTCAGCTCTGAAACTGTAATTAAAATTTTACCCGGGTTTGTCTTTGTTGTTTATCGTGACAATCAATCAATCTCACACACACACACACACACACACACACACACACACACACACACACACACACACACACACACACACACACACACAAGAAAACCCGATAAAGATTCTAGATTCTTCTTCTTGAGACCTTGGCTTTCGAACGTCTGAAGACGTCTCGTAGTTTGGGGTATCAGCCTCGAAATGACCGAGTGAATTGCCCAGGTGTGGTTGCGGTGGGGCTCTCCCACCGGGCCTTCATTCCATTGCGTACCTGGAAAACTTTACTAAAACTCTTCATTTCCAAATTCGGAAGGAGACCCATGCTGCCTGGTGGTAAAGAAAGGCGAGGAGGAAAGAAAAAATATGCTGGAGAGGGGGTTTGAGCAGCCTACCACTGGGCCAAAGGGCCGCCATCATTCTATTTAGTTATTTACAAAAGATATTCAAGCATCTCCGACTTCATAAATCAGAAATACCAAATCTCGACAGTTTCCGCCAACTTTATATAACTATGCGAGCGGGTGGCAATGGAAAGAGTAGACGAAGACAGCTGTTTACTATTATACTTAAAAACAAAAGAAGTCAATGCCTGTAAAAGAAAACTTTGAGAGGTGACCGTAGCGTCGGTGGTGCACAGGGTTGCGCTCTCGCACCCCAACTTTTTAAAATTTAAACTAATAATAGGTTTTTATATTATCTGATATTTCCTATGTTACACGAATGATAATGCGAATAAGTACGAACTTTTGTTTTACTTTATGAATCTTTTTGATTAAACGACCTCGAACTGAGTTGGGATCAAAGTCATCCTTATCAAATTTACCCATTTTCAGTTCCAAACGCCATCTGCGTCATTTAAATTAATGATCCAGGAAGTTAAACTTCGATCAGAGACCGCAGGGACCCAGCAAATGGCGCCATCTTCGAGCGTTGCATGTCAGCCAGATACATTTTTCTGAAACTGGACGAGATCAGAGCCTGAAATCGGTACTAATGCGACTTTTTGTTTCTGCTATCGTCTTTATGCTTCTCGCGCGACAGAAAGCAATTGCAAAATTTGAAAAACATTCAAAAATTCAAACGTTCCCATCACGTTCTGCCGCTTCCAAAAAGAATCTGATACTCAATTCTGTTCGATCACTTAGGAACTGTCTTCATTACATGCATGTTAAGTAACAAAGAAGAAAAACCGGTCTTACAGTTAAAGATTTTCGAATCACGGCTCTCCCTAGGTAAACAAGTAATTGCTTTTCGTGGTGATCGAGAGAGAGAAATAGAAGAATCGTCTAACCAGGGTAATATTTTAGAGTTATTGCATCTGCGTTCAGATGATACGGACGTTACTCCTAATGGCGTGCAGTCTTCTTTCGCGGAATCTACTAATGCAGAAATACAAAATGATCTAATAGGTATTACGGGAAACAGGGTAAGACAGGAAATTGTCCACAAAGCTTCATCAGCGCGAGCTTTAGCTCTTATTATTGACGAAACAGAACATTAAAGATTTAAAACGAGTTCCATTTTGTACACATACTGTATAAGTCAGATCTGATGGAATGGCATGAGCACAAGAACAATTCATTATTGTCTTTCATAAAAATTCATTTATTAACGGTCAGGCGAATTTTTTTTAGAAACAAAGGGATTATGAAATCTGAGATTGTTTATGGAAGACCTGTGAGCAAAGTTGCTCGGTGCCGCCAGTTAGATGAGCAGGAATTACACTGGTCTAGCTGCACGATCGAAAGAAATATACCTCAAGTAACTTGACATGCATTGTCACTGCGAATCTAGCAGTTGCCGCTGTCTGTCAGAAAGTTCCAGTTTTGCGCCATACATTAGGCACAGATAACGCTCTAGGTAAAAAGTTCTGGAAAACGTCATTGTGTGTTCCAGACTGCGCTAAGAAAGAACAGTTCCGAACCCAAATCCAAGACTCCGAAATTCATCTGCCCAACTCGTTGGAAGTCAACGCTATTCAACAAATTCTATTAACGGGATACGACGGAAACTGTAACTACTGTCTTAAATTATCCTCTGTCCGGAGGTTTTCATGGCAAACCTTTTCTGTATTAAAGAACATTTAAGACTTTGAACTTATATTTAGTTTATCACCGACAAAGATTTTTCTGCCATGCCGCATCCTTGGAAAGGCATCGCAGTCCCTCACATTGGACGTTTATAGTACCCAATAAAGCTTTCACGTCAGTAAACCCTTTTAAAGCTCATGGGCCCACACGCTACGTTTATCATTGGGAAGAGTGCAAGAATCTGGAAGATAAACTGCCAGAGAAATTGAGCAATCGCAGGTCCCAAAAGCTGGTGACAACCTCAAAAAAGGCAAGATAATGGGGATGTGGGTTAATTAAATGCACGAGATTTGTATCGCTTAACAATTTGATTCAGTTCCCTTTCAATACGAAATGCGACTGCTGAGGAGACTGATCAGCTGACTCTTTAGAGCAATTGGATCGTTATCGTAGAATATTTATTTCAAAACGTTTCATGTTCGATAAATATTTTTGGTATTGCAGCTCAATTTCACGAAGAAAAATTACAAAACATATTGCCCAAAGTTCCCGAACTGTTCGATACAGCTTTGTTGATGGAGGTATCTGCTGCCCCCTCCTGCTAAAAAATCATTTTCGACATTAAGACCCATCAAATTATACCATAAGTGTACTCTGTCGTAAGACCGTCTTAGAGGTCCTTCGCTAATGAACATCGAATAGGCGGAAGTAGCTGACAGATTAAAAGAGAAAATGGATGATCTTCTTGAGGAATATGCCAAAATTCTGAAAGACGTTTACCGTTTTATTGATTTCCGCTAATTAATTATTATTGCTTGTCGAATATTCGTTAGCGTACAACTTTTTTTTTCGACAAAGTTACAACGTACCTACAATAAACACCCAGTGATGTGCGAACGATGGGTTAATCAACCTGATGCACTATTACCTTTTTATTTTACTCTCTTGGTTTGAGATACGAGACATTTGGCTGAACTGACGATACAACACATCCCATCCATGCACTTTCCTTGTGCACTGTATCGATGACTGGTTTCTTTATTCTTATTATAAGAAGAGCCGTCGCGAAGGAAGAGAGTGGAAAGGCG
The DNA here is from genome assembly GCA_018389105.1 of Nautilus pompilius. Lineage (NCBI taxonomy): Eukaryota > Metazoa > Mollusca > Cephalopoda > Nautilida > Nautilidae > Nautilus > Nautilus pompilius. The sequence continues at coordinate 3,509,757 of JACATO010000132.1, read as the reverse complement.
TGATGAAGTTGGAACTGGATGGGAATCTGTCGATGATGCAAAAGAAAAAGAAAAACCCTGTTTCCATTTAAGGGACCTAATTCATCTCGGTTTGAATCAAGGGACGCGATTTATAAATATTTCGGAGCGGATTGCGATGCTTTATGTAATTAGTGCTTTAGTTAAGTTTTACAATTATATAAAAAAAAAAACAACTTTTTCAAACTAAAAATTTATATTTAATACGACCTGAAAAGCCCAGAGCTATAATTAAAACGGCATTTGTACATATTAATCAAGTCAGAATTATTGAATTTTAAACTTTAAAACTTATTGAAAAAATATACGAAAAATTATTATATTTCCAGATTAAAAGGGTAGACATGAAGTAAAATTTTCGTCTTACATTGTATAGAAACAAATAAATTTTATTTATATTAAATCATAACCTTATAACTTTGTATTATAAGCATGAGAGGAGAGAGAGAGAGAGAGAGAGAGAGAGGGAGGAGAGGAGAGAACGAGAAGAAGAGAACTGATGAGAGGAGGGATGGTAGGCGAGAGGAGAGACGAGAGAGAGAGAGAGAGAGAGGAGAGAGAGAGAGAGAGATGAGAGGAGGGAGATGAGAGAGAAGAGAGAGGAGAGACGGAGGAGCGAGAGAGAGAGAGGAGAGAGATGAGAGAGAGTGAGAGAGAGAGAGAGAGAGCGGAGAGAGGTAGAGCAGTGGAGGAGCAGAGAGAGTGCGAGATCGAGATGAGAGGAGAGAGAGAGAGCGGAGAGGAGAGAGAGAGAGAGAGAGAGAGGGAGAGAACGAGAGAGATGAGAGATGAGAGCAGAGAGAGAGAGAGAGAGCGAGAGAGGAGAGCGAGAGAGAGAGAGAGGAGAGAGAGAGAGAGAGAGAGCGTGATGAGAGATCGATCAGGAGCAGGCGAGGAGAGGAGAGAGAGGAGCGAGAGCGAGAGTGAGGATGAGAGAGAGCGAGAGAGGAGGAGAGATTGAGAGGCTGAGCGAGCAGAGGAGAGGAGTGAGGAGCGAGAGAGAGAGAAGCGAGAGAGAGGAGGGGGAGAGCGAGAGATCAGAGGAGAGAGAGAGAGCGTATGGGATCGCGGACAGAGAGAGTGCGCAGATGAGAGAGAGAGGGAGAAGAGAGGAGAGAGAGAGAGCGAGAGCTGAGGAGGAGGAGAGAGCCGATGGATCAGTACGAGGTGTATGATTGGCACAGAGATGCGAGAGAGGAGAATCATGAGATCGATCGAGTGCGAGAGAGAGAGAGTAGAGAGATGCTCCCGCTACGAGAGAGGAGATGATCTTCAAATATCTGCGAGATATGAGGACTGATGAGAGAGATACGTCAGCAGAGAGGGTATGATCTTCCCGAGACCATGACTTCAGTACAGAGAGGTGTATGATCTCTGCACAGAAATAGAGACAGAGAGAGAGCGAGATTGACGTCAGTACAGAGAGGGATGATCTCAGTGCACCAGAGAGAGAGAGAGAGAGGGAGAGAGAGATTTCCGCCAACCTCTCTTTCCCATCTCCGCTTTCAGATTCTGTCACCGAATGTGCTGAATCGATGAAGAACGGCGGTTTGTGGAGGGGGGGTTCGATTATCGTCGTACCGGAAGTCCGATAATCTAATTTCTCCTAACAGCTTCCTGATTTTGTGAATATTCTTGTTGTTTTATTTGCCCACAAAGATCCCCCCCAAACCCCTGATGGCTCCCTGGCCGTCTTATCGCGAACTATTAATCAGCTCGCTCGCTGCAGGATGACCACGACCGTCGCCTGTCTGGAGAAATCGCTGACCGTACACCGCGCGGCCCTGATCTGTGTGAACGGGGGAAGTGACTTGAACGGGCTGGGACCAAGTTTTGCTTTATAGTTCTGGAAGAGTGGATAATCCCGAAGACAGATTAATGCCTTCAATGCAAAAATCATGCAAGTATCTAGCAGGTAAAAAACCGTTCCTGCCCGAAACCGAACGATTTTTTTTTCTCTTTTTTACGCTGTAACTTATCATCGTTGGTAGCTCATATTTGCAAATGGATTTTATTATTGATCTCCAATGTTAACTAGAGCGCGTGGCGCCAACGTCACATCTTTCCTATCGAACAAGCAGAGAAGTTGTCGGTCGCAGTCGGTGATCAGTATGGAAAAACTTGCCTCTCTGCCATTCTCTTCATCTTCATGGTGCCGTTACCTGTGATCGCGGGGTGGGCCAGTAATACCGCGCTGGTGATGAGAGAGAGAGAGCTGTTGAAGTCACGGATGGAGTGTAGTTACAGTTCGGTGTGGGAAGGAGGCGCAGGTAAACCGACTGTAGCTCGGTATATATATATATATATATATGTTCACTTTCACTCTACCTTTTTATCTATTTACTTTCACTATACTCCTTGTTATCAGAAGAGGCAAGCGAAAGGTGAAAGACAAAGTATGAAAGCCCTAAGTAATCAAGGTGAAATGTTGCAAAGTGAGAGTTTCTACCCCCCCTTTCCGGTGTAAATAGGGCGGCAATGGACTACCGGAAGGATTAGTGTTGGGGGTGGGACAACGAGAACCATGCAGGCAAAGCAAAGCAGCATCAAGATGCCTGACCGAGAAGGAACCAAGATGGTTACGACTTAGAAGTTCGTACAGAGAACGGCGGGCGCCTAGCTAAGCTGATGGACATCCTGTTGGTGTTAAAAGGTAGAGAGAGAGAGAGATGGCGTCAGTAGAGACACTAAATTCCATACGTAAACAGCACAGAAAAGAAATAATCCGGAACTATACATGGAGCAAAAATATCGAGAAACGTCCAATCCGGGTCTCTTCAAGCGGGCTCTGTTGAGTGCTAAATGCACTTAATGCCTTTCTGTTAGGGACCGGGAATGGCTGCTAAAATTTGAAGTTGACCCGTCCAGACATCGATCACTTCTGTTAACATTACAATTGCCATCTGTTACCATGGTTACTGTACCCGTTAATGTTGAAAAAAAACTTTTACAATTGCTGTCCTCCGGCCGAAATTAATATGCCAGCCGCCTGTTCGACCGATTTCTCTCTACGTGCGACAAATGGCCCTCTACATCCTCTCTGTGCCGCCGACAGCTCGTCTATTTTGCGGTTTTGTTTTCATTCTTTTAAAATCTGAAGATAAAAAATAATGGAGAGTCATAAACAAAGACTACAGCATCGACGGGTGAGAAATGGCGGACCTTAAAGGTGCCCGGATGGAATCTTGAGTTGAGTTTCACTGAGCGTGTAATTAATAATAATATTAATAATAATAACTTGTTTTTATACAAAAAAATAATTTAAAGTGTTAAATTCTATATTTTTCGACAGACATTGATAGAAAGAAACATTTGACGGTCGCTTCCCGAACTCATAGTAGGTTATTGGTCATGTGTCACATGATTTTATTTCGGCTGTCGCCTGTCAATGAAGTGGACAAGCATTCCCCTACTTTTTTGTGTGTAAGAGCTACAGAAAATCGGTTCCATCACGTGGCATTAAACTCTAAAACAAGGCCGCGAAATTCGTACTGAAAACCACGGACAAACTGGTTGGCTAAAAGAAACTTACACGTTTTCTTCAGTTAATACGGATGACTTCCAGAAACAGAACCACGACCAGGAACAGGTATTACCAGCAGGTGTAGAAGTCTGGGACTCGACAGAAAACCTGTTGATTTTCAAGTCAGTGTTTTCCTACAGCCACCGCGACCAAAGATTTTGCATCACCCTGGAATTTCCTCAGTTTGGCCGATAAAAAGAATTAAACCCGCTTCATTTGCATAATAAATCCACGTTACCGTTATTGTGGTGCGCGCCGCTTTGAAGAGAAATTGACCGAATTTGCTGAAATGTGACACGAAAATACGCGACTTCCGGGAAGACCTAGTAAACCATGGCGACGAGGGTGGGGGGACTCGGTTAGAAGGGGCCGTGGGCGCGGTTTGAAGACAGATTTTGTTATGGTTATTTCTAGGGTTGTGCAGAACTTTTGGCCACGGCTGTATGCTACAATTTTTGCTCCGGTCGACTTTGATCACCTCCACGAGCCGCTTACTCGAACGTATCTCTCTCCCACAGTCAGCACCGAGCGTGAATGATTAAAGATGAAAGCGATGGCCACGAAATTCGGTTATTTCGCCGGTTTTCCCGTTCCCACCCTGCAAGGTCACCAAGTCCGTGTTCTAAGCTAGTCGGCTGCGGGAGCTGGGGGAGGCGAACATTTACAAATTAATAAACAATGCGCTGTTTTCGTCAAAACTTGGGAAAAAGAAATAAATGAACGACCGTCGTCTTTCGCTTGGAGAAATTGAGTTGGAAAAACGTGAAACGTCAGAACTCGAGACCGGAAACCAAATCGGTCTCCCGATTTCTGTTGGCATCCGACTCGCGCCGCGCTAATTTGTGGTTTCAGCAGCCGGCTTCCCTGCCTTTTAGACTAAACTTCTCAGCGAATCTCCTCCAAACTCCCCGTCCCCGCCTCCGCAGTTGTTGACAACGGGATTTTTTTTAAAATTAAAAAAAAAAAAATGAATAAAAGCGGGAAAGAGGCAACATCTGAATAAGTCATTAACGAGGGGATATCTGACTGGTATTTATTTTAATTAACAAAAGAAAGACGGCTTTGTTGTTGTTTTATTATTTAAAAACGCGTAAAGAAAGGAATTTTGAAGTCCAGAGGTTGGTTTCTTTCGCTGGCCGGTAGACGGCCTGTTTATGACCGCTCAGGGTTTCTCCCTGCTTCGTTAAGGGGGAAGGGATGGGGATAAACTAGACACAAGTCTCTCTTCCCCTCCCAACCCTAACCCCCCTTTTTCTTTTTTTGTCGATGAAGAATCGAGACGGTTCGCGACCCTTTACGTCTGGCTGGCACAAAACGAACTCTGGAACTTCTAGCGAAGGGATCCGGGTCCTAAGAGCCATGTCACCGGGGAGACGCCGATAACCGGGGCTCGGCTGATAGATAGGCTGGCTGTAACCTCGCACGGCCGGTTGGTGTTTGAAGTTTTTAACGAATTCGTTCACTCACTCACTCAATTTCCGCGTGTGAACCAATAATTAAATGAAGCTGCGCGAACGTTCTATATATCAGATAAAAAATTATATATATTTTAAAATTAAGCTGAGAATAAACTTATAAAGATGGCGGTTGTCCTTCTCTTGACAGCTAGAGGAAGTGGAAAGGTGAGGATTGGCATCTCTTCAGCGAGCAGATTCTGATTAATGGCACCACGATAGGACTTCCGAAGAATTTTTCGGTGAAAAGGTCTAGCGGGCCAACGCGCGTCGTGAGTTACCTCCCCTTCCTCTATTTAGCTTCAGGTAGCATCAGACACAGAGGAAGTTGGAAAGTTTCTTTGCGGAAACGGTTTGCAAGTGAACGTTTTCTTAACACGAGCGGATTTTCTAACGGGTAATGAATGCTGCGTACTAATAGATCGAATTATGTATGGAGATGTCGAGTATATTCGGCAATGGCTGCTAGTTAAATATATACGGATGGGTACTTCCCGGCCAACCAGCCGTCACTGGGTGGGCTTCGTAGTGCGACGTGCAAAATACAGGGGACTGTCTCCGGCTGACTGCACCTTCGCCGTTCTGCAGAACGCAGCAGAACCACCTGACTTGCGCCAGAGTTTTGAGGATACTCGATAGCGGCTTCCGAAACGTCGAAGGAGTCGCACGTTACCGACGTCAGAGGTCGTAGGTGTAAGATGACTGACGAATGCTTCAGCTTGGTGTGTTGGTATATATGGCAGCAGAGTTGTAAGAGAATGCAAAAAAAAAATCGCTGCCGGTTGTTGGTTAATTATAACGCTGAAGATCCCGTATAAGGCTCAATTTCAGATCTTTGGAACGAGTACCGTCACTTATATTTCTTTGTGTGCACTCACCAAACAGAAGCCCAAGTCCACCCCTTTGATCATAGATTCCACTTAGGGATTTTGGTTCACTCCACTAATCAGTCTTGAGGTTCAGATAATCGAATCGATTATGCAGCACCAGTCGTTCATACAGTTCCACTTCTTGCACAAACAAGAAATTTCACAAGAAATCCTTAGATTTTTCATTAATGCCAATTCCAAAAACAGGTAAGTCTTTCAAACGATTACTCCACAAAGCACAGATTAGTAGAAAAAGGAAATTCTCAAAATCAAAGTCAAATATTTTAAATACAAAACCATTAATCTGTAAAAGAAATAAATTTGAAATTAATTACTTTTTGAGGAAGCAGCTAATAGCCTCAAGCCGCAATATAGTAAAATGACACTGCATATAGCTGTAGAAAGTTAGGTTCGGTAATAATATCAAGATGTTTCCTTATATTTCTCCAAATGTCGGTGAGATAATGTTCTGGTTGGAACAACTTCACCAGACTGAGATCGTGACTTCAGACCTTAAAGGGACTAATTTTTGTACGCATCGATTCTACCTCTGCTCCCTGACTTTCACGTGAAAATTTCTGATAAATAGAGTAACTTTTCCAAATTACGTGTAAATATATTTAAATACGTTCTCGGTGGATACACACCGAACTCGAGGTTTTTCAGGAAATCAAAAACATTGAAAATCTTGCATAAATAACAACAAAAACCAACTTTACGTGGTATTCACATGTTATCGAAGTATGACAAGTAAATGCCATGTGAAGATTGTCCTTTTGTTCTTTATTAAACTAGAAGTCAAGTTAACAGCCCCGTGGAGAGACAGAGTAGAAGAGGCGAACGAAAGGGAAAGGACAAAGTATGGAAAATTGCGCCAAGAAATCGAAATAAAAAGATGAAAACGGTAAGCGTAAGTGCCAGAAGACTATTGGAAAGCTCGGTGGAAAAAAGACTGAAAATCACTAGATTTTCATCAAGACAGGCAGCAGGATGCCTGAGCGAGAAGACTTTGTATACGGGGTGGGGCGCCTAGCTAAACTAGTGGACGGTAGGGGACTGATTTTCCCGCACCGCCAGGCCCACAATCTCGAAGGTTCGATGAATGAAGGATGAGTCCGTCAGAAGGTCCTGAAGTGTACTGAAAGTCAAATTGCAGATTCGTTTACGTTACTACATTATGAAATGTCTCATACAAAAATTAATGTTATCCAAATGGCTTTTGCATTTAGAGACCCCCCTTATTTATTGTTGATTATATCTGGAGAGGGTTAACTGCTAATGATTCTAAAAATAGACTCCATATTAATATAACAAGCATTTCTAGCATTCCCCCCCTTGGTGGAGTTAGTTTAGCTTCTTCCATCAGCGTCATGAGATTTCGTGGTTACGGATACAACCCGGACAGCACCTGTCTAGAGGTGTCAATAAACCGCTGGATCGGCAGAATGTATCAGCGTTCGTGGTCACCAATTCGACCATTTGCTTCACCAAAATAAGAATTCTAGCGACTCATTTTCATGTAATAAATCATTTTAAAAAGTATATATTAACCTAAACCAGTTGGTTCTTTAACTGTTTCCATATTTTTACATTGATTATGCAGTTGGTTTTTGTTTCAAAATGCACTCAAATAAAATCTACTGCCATCTTACAGTATCCTTGGCTGTTCTGCTGCCACCACCCGAACACATCCGCGCCCATTGCCGGTCGGATGCGTAACGTCAACAGCTGACGTAGTCAGGGATATGAGCTTCCTAGCTATTTACTTTCTGGAGCAACAAGATCTACCAAAGTCGGGGTGCAACGAGTACTTCCGAAATGGCTCTACACTTCCGGTTGCCACTACTAAACAGCCCCGCTCGATAAAAATATACAAATTTGCTTGTTGAAAGACTCTTCTGGCGTAAGAAACCGGCAGGCATCCAGCAGTTCGTTTATATCGGCTGCGGTATAATTCAAGCGGACGTCTACCGTGCTACGACAGAGTTTACGGTGGGCAGCAAGACTCCAGCGCCGTGATGACTGTCTCCAACCAACCGTCCCTGATTACTTAATTTGGCTAATTAGAAAAGCTTATTACCCTAACAAAATCTGTCAGCTAATTAGCTGACTAGTAAAAAAAAACGGTCACCCCGGGTCCTATTCATCTGGCATCATGGGCGATAGAAAGAGGCAGAGGTTGCGTCGCCACACCCCGTGTCAGCCGTCGGCGGAGTCTGGTGGGGGGAGATGAGGATGGCGGCCATCTTCGAAAAGGAGCTAGACACCTTCCAGAAAATATCACGTGCTTCCGTCGAAAAAAAAAGGAAAAAACAGCAATTCCCGGGGTTTGGTTGAGAACTTTCAAAGTATCATGTACAGGAGTGGACAACGGTTTTGGATATTTTAATTGTTTCCACATTTTGGACTCATATACTCTAAGAATCAATAGCGATGGGTTTCCATCTACTATAAAACATTGTTGTGTTTCTCCTTTATATGATCATTATAATTTATTTCGGTTTGCTTTGATATATATATAATAAAATATTAATTTTTTTCGAATTTTTTGCGAATAAAAGTTTTGCATATTTTTTATGAATTCAATTTTATTCATTTAAATTGTGGATTGAACCATTTCTTTCAGTAGGAAGTGGACTAACTGAAATTTCTGATCACCTGGAGGCAATGGCGAGTCATCCTTTCGACTATCCGTTCGCATTTCTCAGTCGGAAATTCGTTCCAGGCAGTTTCAATTGTTTGGATCAAATCGCGACGATTTTTCGGCTTTTTCGCACTGACTCGCTGTTTAATAGCATGCCGAATGTTCTCGATCGGATTTAAATCCGGACTTTGGGCTGGTCAATCTAGGACTTTGATCTGACGGTCGGAAATGAGCTGTTGAATTAGACGAGCCGTGTGCACGGGTGCATTGTCATGCTAATAGAATGTAGTCAGGGGAAAAAACTCGTCCATATACGGCTTGACAATATCGGAGACGATTCTAGAGTGATATTGGGCATTGATCCGACCCGTGATGTGATGGATTGGGCCAACCCCAGACGAGGAGAAACAACTCCAGACGAGGGCAGAATCCCCACCGACTTGTACCGTGGGTTTGGTGCACAATTGGGAGTAGGTTTCAGACGAGGAACGTCGAATGTACACTCTTCCAGCTGAGTGAACTCGCACAAACATGCTTTCATAAAAAAACAAGACTTTCCGCCAATCTGCATAGGTCCAATGCCAATGATCTTTGGCCTATTGCAGATGTTTTCAACGGTTCAGCAGATTCACAAACGGTTTATTCTGTGCCGATCGACCGAAGAGACCAATATGGCACAAACGACGTCTGATGGTTCGTGTGGACAGCTGCACATTGTGGACTAGCGAAAGAGTCGCTGCGATGTCAGCTGAGGTGCGGAATCGGTCCGATTTCGACATTCGGCCAATAAGGCGATCAGTTATTGATTTGTCTTCATTCCACCGTTTAATAGTGCGAGGAAACGTCGATTGAGAACAGTTCATCTGACTGGAAATGTGTTTTTCCTTCAGACCATCATTTCTCATCCGAATTATGATTGCCATTTTCTTGGGGCTCAAATTTGAGGTTTTACCCACGGAAACTTGTATTTGAAAAATAATGGCATTATTTAAATGATTAATATCACGGTAAAAAAATGATAATTTCATGATAATAATTTCACTGAACAAAGACAGCACACTTTGTGCATAAATATGCAAAACTTTTGTCCATCAAAGGTTCGCAAAAAATTCGAAAAAAAAAAAATTTATTATATATATCAAAGCAAACCGAAATAAATTATAACGAACATATAAAGGAGAAACACAGCAATGTTTTATAGTTGGTGGAAACCCATCGCTATTGATTCTTAGAGTATATGAGTCCTAAATGTGGAAAAAAATTAAAATATCCAAAACTTTTGTCCAACCCTGTAGGCATAGCGCCTTCTAGCAGTTCTGCTTCGCTTTTGGAGAGGTCCTGAAGAGTAGGCGTGGCGTGTCGGATTTCATACTAAGAATCGACCTACCACCTAAATTCTCCATTACACCTTGTAAGCTCAAATCGGTCGGTAACCGTTCGAAGGAACCAATAGAACCCAGTTCCGGGGAAACGCTGCCGAACCGAACTCCACCACCCAGCGGTTCATCCGCACCAGATACTCAAATCTAACTTCGCTGTCCCCTTTCATCATTTTTTTTTTGCGCACGAGCACCGGTTGAGCATAAATCCCTCTTGTTCCCCAGTGTACAGTGTACGTGGCCCTTTCTTGTTTTGAGTGGCAGGGACTCAGGAAACCAACAAAAGGAACTCAGTGTGAAATAAAGAGGATATTTGCTTTGAGTGTTCTTCAGCCTCTTTTCTTTTCTTTCTCGGTGAACACGTTTTAGCTTCGAGGTTTTGAACAACTCAGAGCATACAGCTAGAAAAGGGAGGTTTCGGGGGATATCATCCTCGGCGACCGAGCGAGTTACCACCTGGCTACGGTTAGGGAGTCTGACTGAATGCACGTGACTCGTCCGTAACAGGAAATACCAGCTGAGAGTGCCAGAAAATACGGTGTCAATCTAGGGTAAGTAACCAGGAAACTTCAGTTCCACATTGCCGCTGTCAACAAGAAAGGGAGATAATTCTCACCTGCCTGTAAAATGCACCCGCTTGGCGTGCGATTCATACACGAGATCAATAAAAGGTTCACTATATTGGCGTTTATCTCGTGCGTTAATTCTAAGAAATTAGTTTACTATATTGTAAACTAAGATTAGGAAGATAAGGCTGGGGATTATCGAAAATAAAATTAATCAAAACCAAATTTATTCTTTAAGTCTAAACATCGTAACTTCCTCCAGCAAAAACACCACAGACTTTCCGGCCAGGAAGTATGGTTTTACGCAGACCGCTGTGTGGCATAAATACAATTATTTCTTGTAAGAATTATTTATGAAATGCTTATAAGGTGCTTCCCTCTATCACCACCATAAGTGAGCGACATCATGGAGTGCGCGAGTTAACCTGAGCTCTGCTCACCCATACAGAACCGAAATCGATCAGGAAAAATTACGTACACTGATGGATTGGTGGAGTAAAATTAGACACAAAGTTACACTATGAACTTATTCCATAAATAACTTTCAAGTTATACATTATTATATTAGACATAATTATGAAAATAAAAGAAAAACTGGGTATAAATGCAAATGACACGTGATATTGCTGTATTTCATAATTCTCCATAGTACAGTCATGTGTTGATATAGTACACTGTGATTGTTTGTCATGCAACCAGTCAGAAAGTGCTACACCTGCAGAAGAATCATACGGGTATAGGCTGTGGCGTCAGGGTTGTGTGGTGAATACTATGGCTCTTGGGAAGGAAATATCACATGACAAGCGTATAGAAATCAGTCTTGTTTCAGGCAACAGATTACAGCTCGACTTCATGTTTCAGGAGGAACTGTAGGTAAGACTCTAAGGAGGATACGGGAAACTGGTAGAGGAAGAAAATCCAAACTTTCCAAAAGTAATGTTGAGAACCTCAGGGTATCTTCTCTATGTGAGAGACGCACGTTAGCGTTTCTTAAAGAACCATGGGATACATCAGCGCAAAGTCTCAATTGATGTGTAGCTGCCCGAAACTCCAACAAATGGCAAGGCTGGAATAATAGCAGAAATGAAACAGTGGGATGACCAAACCTGGAAGAAGATGCTCTTTACAGGTGAGTCCAAGTTTTCACTGTTTGGCAACAATCAACAGCAGTTTGTTTAAAGCTGGACCAGGAAGTGGTATAACAGTCGGTGTACAACAACTACAGTGAAGTTTTGGGGTTGATCAATACAAGTTCGGGGCTGTATATCAGCCAAGGTTATCGGAGATTTGCAAAAAACTGAAGGTATAGTGACTGCCGGCAGGTTCTCATCCATCATGCCATTTCTTCAGGAAGACATCTCATTGGGCGAGGATTCATCTTCCACCATAACAATGATCCCAAACACACAGCCAATGTGGTGAAAAATTATCTGGGATGTAAAGAGGCTGATGGAACACTAACAAAGATGCCTTGGTTTGCACAAAATCCTGAGATGAATATCATCGATTCTATATGGCTAGTGAGCCAAACTGCAACCAAACACCTTGGATGAATCTTGGAAAGTGCTACAGGATACTTGGAACAACATTCCACGGTCACACCTTGATAACCCGCATGGGCGCATGAAAACAAGGCATCATGATCTATATAAGGCAAATGGCCAACATACCAAATACTAATGCGCTGTATTATATACGTCCTACTCGCTTGTGCATATTTTGTATTATTTCCAATACTGTATATAATTAATTGACAGTCATTTAATTAATTAGTGGCAATTAGAACTAACACTAAATATATCATTTACGAACTAATCTTTTCAGCCAGGCATTCGTCTGCTTACCAACTGGACGTCCACAGAGCCAGGCTAATTGCCAGTTGAACAGAAGAAATCCACTTCCTCAGATTCCTTCCCCATCGTTAACAGTCACTCAGATACTGAAAATATTTTTCAGTCAAAACTGTTGAAAATGACTGTTTAATTAAAAGTTTTCGAGTTTCCGCGAATCTGACAGACATTTTTCTGTTCCGAAGCCGATATCCCGCCTAAACAGCGCGTGAAGTCTCTGCGGTTTTACGTTTAGTTATCTGCCCCTGGCAAAACAGCTCGGGTTGAGAAAGGCGTAGTTATTGGATTGCTGAGATAACGACCGTCGATTGCCCTGGATGACGTAACGTCGGCCCGACATCGTGAAAGAACAACGCGGATTGGTGCGGACCGACCATGTGGTGGTGTCCGGCGGGCGACTGCCCAAATTGCATCACCTGTCTGTGACATCTACGCGAACGATTCCTGACTTTAAAGACTACTTCCGGTAGCGTTATATAACAATGCAGAGATCCTGCGACATAAATTGCACGAATTTACTGGCAAAAATGATAGTTGCACACAATTTGAAATTGTCCATGAAGTGACGCGGTTCCACAATGGTCCCAGGAGCACGTGGCAGCTGTTTATTACTCCCAGAGAGCTCATCCTAGACACATTTTATGGGATTTAAGTCTAAGGCCATGTAAGCTCTGAGATATTTTTCCTCTTGAAGGTGGTTTACAATTATTCTTCCAGATAATTCCTTGCGTTATTGTCCGTGGGGAAAACCCGGTTACCATGACCTTGCACACACGATATAAAAGCAGATCTGGTGACCTCGTCCGAGTAGCGCTGACTCTTAACAGTCCAATCAAGCTTAATTTTGTCGTCACATGGCTCAGCACCACAATGCCAACCGCAAAACCGTTCCCCTCTAACACGGTACAATCAGCATTACATTGACTTGGTGGTTCCCGCTGGATACAAGAACGACCATCAGCTCTCTTCCTAAGAAAACCTAGTTCCAGTCTGATAGTAATTGTAGCACACTCCAGCCTCGCCCCTACGGTCTACTGGCATGAGGGGTGTGTGAGATTTTGGACGTCTGCTCATTTCGAGATACGGGTCCCACAAACCTGCCGAGATAGTGCGGATATGTCGAGCCAGATAGGATTATCGTGACCGTCAGTGGCTCCCTCTGCCAGGTATTTGATAAACTGAAGCACTCGGGCTGTACTTCTGCCACAAACAGGTTGCTAGCATTCTGTTACACCAAGTTCAGCAGCCACATCCTTCTATGCACTTCCGGCTCGAAGTCTGACTATGGCTGAAGTATCGCTGCTGATTGGTGGTAAATTTTCGTCGAAGGCTACAAACTTTCGACGCGAAAATTTTTTGATATTCGTTTCGAACATTATTATGCAAATTTAAAATTATCTCACAGTATTGTCATTTTTGCCGGTAGAGCCTATACAGAGACTTGGAGCGACAGTATTTGGCACTGGATTCCAGCCTTGGGTTCACGAAAACCTAAAGGATCACGCGAGAATGACAAAAACGACTGCAAATATTGTTTAAGGGATTTCATACAGTAATATCTCCAATATTCTTCTGTTCACTATATTTACTGTGTTCTGTACGGTACTTAGTTTCTAACGAACGGTGTGAGTGAAAATAATTTTTCCAAGAGAGTTACTCCCAAATTGTAATATTTCGTATCCGATACATTTCACGGTTCTGTTTCTTTTTTATGCTGTCTGAAAGAATTTCCACTAAAAAATTATCTTGAAGGCGTAGTACTTGTTTTGTATAAATACTTAATAGAAAAATTTTTTAAAAAATGATTCTGTGCATTCAAACGCAATGGAAACTCGCTAGGTAGAAGAACTTTGCTGGCACGCAGTCGTCTCGATTCACGAATTCCGTGTTATCTGCGCCCCTGGGTCGTGAGCAAGTTTCCTCTTGATGACATACATCCCTAAGTCGGCATTTCACCGAGTAAAGGAAAGAACACAAAGTGAACAACTTTAAATTACAACTTCAGAAAATGATCTATATCGCTGTCGCTCTATTTGTTGATAAATAAAGTTCTGTCTTCTTTTTAAATGAATTGATTTTCCTTCTTGCTAAAAGCCTTCACAGAAAATAAGTTGATAGCTTGCAGTTCAGGGTATTGATTTCTTGCATGTCGAAAGAGTTCAGCCAGATTCTCACCCGTTTAAGGGCCCTGTTTTCCTTATTGTCGCTCTCGGCGTCTTGGAAACAGACTTTGCTCAAACCATTCTGCTCTTTCAAACTTTGACCTTTGGTAGGGTTACCACGTGCAACATGTAGGACCTGTACCCGGTCAAGCGTAGTTATCAGTTACCGTCCGGTTCCGGATTTCATCAGAGATGGACGCAAACTAGAGCACTAGCCGTATTCTTCGGACCTGTCGGTGGAAGCACCTAGGAAAGAGGCTTCCTACCCTGTTGTTCTAAGGCTCTGGCGCACTCCACGGTCTTCCTGCAGAATACACCTCGACAATGTAGAATACCGTGCGGAATGACGTCATCTAGCAGGAGTTCCGTGCCTTTACCGCTTACCTACCACTCAAGATCAAGTGTGATTATTTTGAGAGATACTACAAATGGAAAGAAAGGAAGATGTCGCGGTTATGATCTCTCTGTCGGTAACCTTCTTCCTGAGCTCTGTCACACCCAACGGTCGGAACAAAAGGCTTCAGGTAAATGAACCGTTTTCTGTTAGAATTTGGTGGCAACGATGCCATCTAAAAAAGCTGTCAACTAATTAAAAATTATCTAAAAACAGTAACAGCAGCAGTAATAATGATATCTATTGAAGTTTCACCAAAAGCTCATCCATGCTTACAGTACTTGAAACTGCCTCTATCGGATTAATTAACACAATAAATCAAGCAATAGTTGTTGTTTTTTTAAAGAATTCCTTACGAACTTCCGGTGATGTCATAAGGACGAAATATCTTCCGTTTGGCTGAAGAGTTCCTACTATACTATGCTGTGCTGGTAGTAAACAAATCTTTTGCCGCAAGTTTTCGAGATGTTTACTTTTTAGGCTTCCTAGTTTCAGTTTTAAAATGTGTGTAAAAATGCTTTTCCGAAGTAAATTTTTTCTCTTTCTCTTTCTTCCCACCTTTATTATACACACACTCGGGAAATCTATCTATGCCATCATCGTCCTGATTATCGACAGTCCCCACTAGAACTCGGCATCTTTAGATGTGGGAAGAAACCGGAGTGTACGGCTGATGTGCCGTGTAAGGAGGCCCCTCGCGATGGCAACTCGGCCGAGGTACTTGGCCATTCAGCCACCAAACCTGTGTCAGTGGAGGTCAGCTTTAGACGTAAGCGCCATCTTCCGTGATTTCTATGAACCGCTGCAGAAATTATAGAGAGAAAAAAGACATTAAAAACAGGATCATAGAGAGAGAGAGATGCAATGGACTTGACTTTTTTAATGGATTAAATATTTATTTTTGGAGTTTTCAAGACTGTCTTTCTACGCACTGTAGCCCCCCCCATTTAGTTAGCCGGAGAAGCGGACAAGCCAACACGTTCGATAACCTCCCCCCCCCCCCAAAAGAAAAAGTTTCGAGGAAGCAGTCAAAGATTGGACATTCTATAACCAACTTGCAAACAATTCGTACAAAGGACCTGACATCAGACACTTCATTTCAATAAAGATTTCAGGCAAGGACTCAATTATTTTTATATTTCTCTTCATCCGACCTACACCAAAAAGAAAGCTTTCATACATCATCGTTTTCCACGTCCGTAGATCTGTCTTCAGTCTGGAGTTGTCCCCGCGACTCATGCTGCGTTATTTATCTAACATTTCGGGAAGAAACGCAGTCTGCTGAATTCCCCACCAGTCTAAATCTATAAATCTTATTAACTGCTCCGTCTTTGAAATGATAGAACGCTAGACCGGTGCAGAGTTCCTACACCATGCGGTGTTTCCGAATGCCCCATCCCCGTGACAAGAGTTCCACGTCTCCACCTCTCCACTACCGTGTCTGGGACGACGACCTGCGGACAAGAGCGAAACACCCCGAACTTCTGTAAAACTCCAGGTATGCTTCTGAGGCATAAATAACAAAAAAACAAACAAAAGTCTACGGTCACCTCAATGAAAACATAAGGCCAAAATATAATTATAAACAATTCATTTATTTAATTGTGGACCCATCAGTGAAAATCCCATGTATTAAAATTATTAGTACGTCTATGTAAATTAGCATATGAATGTTAGAAAACATATACAGGGGGAAATATGCTATAACCCTGATCACACGAGTAGTAGTAATGAGATGACTTGTCATACCCTTTTCTGGACTTCCGGATAAACGTTTTTAAACTTACGGTTACCGTGTATGCCTAGAAAATCTGAGAAAATCCGTCTTGTTTCTAACTACCAACCCCGCCGATAATAGTGTGAAAAGCCCTTCCAGCCATTATATGGAAATAGGGGATAGATGGTTCAGCACACAGTTAAAAGTCCTTTAGTTGTTGATTTTTGGTAAAAAAACATAAACGACAACAGCACCCACCCTTCAGCCTAAAGCCTCGAGGCGTCGGCGCGGCGGTCAGGGTTACCGCGGCGTGGAAACCTTCTCAAACTTAGATGGCGCTCGCGCGGCTGGCCTTTGCTGGGGACGCGATCTTCCCCGCCTTCTGTTTCTACCTCCACGTTTAACTATAATCATAAATTACCTGCCACGGAGTGGGTGACAGGTGCCGCTTCGTCGTCCCGGCTGGTAAGTGGAAAAACCGACCTGATTTATCCATGTATGCTACTGCCGAGGTTCGGGGTTTAAATAAAAGCTACAGGAAGATAAGTTAAAAACAACTCTGTTTACTGAGGATAACCGTAACAATTTATTGCCCGTCGACTCGCGCAGACATTTTTGTTCTTTTTTTAAACCGCGTTCATCGATTCTCAGAGAGACCGTCTGTCGAAAGCTCTTGATGGCGACCATGACCAAGCGTGTTTATGGATTTTTAACCCTAGTCAGGTCGAAACAGCGTCTTGTTTCTCTGAAGATTGGCATTAAAAGGACGCTCAAGCGCTGTTTCGTCTCCGCCAAGCTTTTATCCTGCACCATACAAAGGCAGAACACACACACACACACAAAATATGGGGGGGGCGGTTAATCTCCAAGAATTTAGCTTTATTAAAAGCTATAGGCCGTCATTGTTTCAGCTCAGCTCTGTCAGTTCCATGTCGAGGCCTTTCCAAGACACCTGTCACCTTAGCAAGAAACGCCTTCGTCTGCACGTACGACCGATTCATCAGAGCGAAAATCGATGCGCAACAACAAAAACAACAACTGCCACCTAGCACGTAAAAAATTAAAAAAGGTTATTCTTATTGGTACACTAATCTTGCAAAATTATGGGCTACTTTCGTGATTAAAGCATTTATAGGTTTTACGGTCGTTATCAAGAATCCATAAGGCTGATTACAGGGCAAATTGGAGTATTTCCTTCATGTAATATCGTGATGAAGACATCAATTAAGTACTTCCCTTTATGCTCTTATATCAGTTACAGTGCAAAGGGATAGTTTAACTTTGAAAATTATTAACATACCTTAAGTACTCTCAGGAATTCTGCACAACAAGTGATTACACTGGTCAACAAAATTAAATGTATTATACTCATTATGAATGCAAACCAACTTTTTTAGACTAATTTTTCATGCTGATTTCAAAATTTCACTCCATTTGTATGCAGCACATATCAGTTTTTCAGTAGATACATGCAAATATTTACATATTTGTATATATGAAATCATTAACGTAATAAATAAGGACATATTGTTTTTAGAAAGTAAATGAGTTTATTGAGTTAAAAATCATCACTATCATTCTACAAAGAGTGAATACACAAAAAATGGGTCAGACAAAACAGACAAAGTTAGAACAACAGAGTTAGAAACATTGTGATATGGATTTCCTGCGGTGTTCCTGATCTGGTTGATCACAGTAAAGTGTCCAGCAGTAGTCAGCCAGCATACTGTCATTCCAGAAGCCTTGGTACCGTTGTCCTGGTGAAATCTTTCACCATGTTCATCAGACACTGCTCCAAGGTTATCTGCGAAGAAATCCAGATGGGAGTCCAAGAAATGAACTTTCAGTGACATGCGACAACCCATTGCTGAGTAACATTTCAGAAGATTCTTGATGCCATCCTTGTAGTCCATTGCCTTCTTGGTGCCCAAGAAATTCTCACAGATCCAATTGAAAGCATTCCAGGCAGGGAGTTCCAGTTCATCCAGTGTTGTCTTGAAGTTGACATCTTTGAGTACTTCTCTAATTTGGAGTCCGACAAAGATACCCTCTTTCAACTTCGCCTGTGTGATTTTGGGAAACTTTTCTACAATATACGCAAACCCTCTGGCATTTCTCTTCCCTAGTGTCTTTACAAACTGTTTCTTCAGTAAAGCTTTATGTGCAAATGAGGCAATAGGACATTACATGGATCTACAAGAGGTATATTCTTGACGCTAGGCAGTCCTGGCTGGTATGATGTTCTTGTCTGCCAGTTTGATTCCGAATAATGTCTGTCAGTTGTCCGACTATCCCATAGACACAAGAAAAAGCAGTATTTTGTGAAACCTGACTGCATTCCCATTAACATTCCAATGACTTTTAAATCTCCACATATTTTCCATGAGTATCTTTCATAGGCAATGGCATGAAGTAAAAGTTCCATATTCTCATATGATTCATGAAGATGAACGGAGTGTGCAATAGGAATGGAGGGCTTCAAATTACCATTATGGAGAAGTACAGCTTTTAAAACTTCGTTTCGAAGAGTCAATAAGCAAACGCCACTCTGCAGGGTTAGGGTTAGGGTTAATGGCAAAAGGCATGGACTTCTTCCTCTTATTGAACCAGTCACATAAGCCATTTGAGCAAGCTGAGCAGATAAAATGTGGTGCCCATAACTTGTCCTGATCTCCAAGAGGACAGTCAAAGTATAGCTTATAAATCTTCTTGATCTCTGGTGTTATTGTATGTTTTGAGCTTTCACAATAAATTGTCACAGACATAACAAAACACATCAGGAGGATTTCTACACTGTCTTGACATTTTAACACTGTAAAACAAGTAAGGAAATAGATACAAACGGTTATACTTATATTGAATTTGAGATGATGAAATATTTCATCAGACAATTATGACTGGACAATTTGAGATGTTGAAATACCTATTTCATCAGACAAAATTTGATTGGTTAATTTAAGATGATGAAATATTGCATCTGAACTATGCAGCAATGAATAATGTAGTTTATTTTAAAGGTATGTTTCCATGATGTACATGAAATACATGCACACACGTCATTAATTGGAATTTCTATATAATGCTTGAGCTAAAACCAAAAAACTTTCTCATCTTGAAAACTGTACGTGATGTCAAAAAACTAATTGTATATTTGAAATCAGCATTAAAAACTACACTAAGTACACCTTGACATATGCTTGATGACAAATACTTGTTGACCAGTGTTATTATTACTATTTGAAAAAAAATCCCCTTCTACCTCCAAGACCAGACCGTGTGTTCACTAGTAGTCGGTTAAGTCTGTCTTTCATCATCACGTGGGATTATTGTATAATGTTTCCTCCCGTTTCTTTTTCCTTGTCTTTTTTTTTAAAAAATCCGGTTACCTAACAAAATGTGTGAAATATCGGAGCTCACCCGACACCTTCCTTCCACCTACGGGGGGGGGTCTTCTTGAACAACAATAACAAGAAATACCCTTTGAGAAAGAATCCTCGACGCCTTAGCTCGCCTCCATAATCAGACAGTAGGGTGAAAACGAGATGCCACGGTACTGATCCGTTCATTAGCTGCTTAAAAGAGCGTCTGTGAAGTTTCGAGGCGATATGGCCTGGATACCTGTATGTCAGTGGTTGGGGTTCCTATGAGAACCACTCTGTTGTCCTCTTCCCAGCATGCATGGCTTCTTCTCGCTGCCGGAAGGGCTTACGTGGCTGATTACTAACGTTCCTTCACGGGCAACAGCGACGCACCCCTCTTCGTCAGGGTTGTCTACCTTGCTGACATCGGTGTACAACAGCATGGACACGCTTAAGTCCGCTGATTGTGTTAATACATTACTTCTTATTTCGACGTATGCAGCCATGTTAAGGGTAATCTGATAACTAGCCCTCCTATAACGGGAGGGTAAGGAACACACGCGTGCGGAATCGATTGATTGCGTGTTTAAAAGCACGTCGTCTGCAGCCACCCGCCCGTCAAAGCTCTGGCTAACAGGACGGACGCCGCCACAGCCTGTAACCAAGCAGACCCCGCTTTGCACCAGACCGGCGATGCACGGTTCGCTTGTAAGGCGAATTAACCGAAATGGGCGATAAGCGTGAAGCATGACTTCCGGATCCGAACATTCTACCAGGTAAACACCTGAATAGATGGGTGGAGCCGACCCGGCGGCCCAATTCTTCACATTATTCTCATTTCTATTATTTATTAACTATTATCTGTTTCATTTATGTATTTTTTGGTAAAATAAATATGTACACTTCCGTTTTTCGGTCGTCGAGTCTTCATGGCAATTTACCCAGAATATTTACCACAGCACTTGGTATCTCATCCACCAGAAAGTCTCATCTCCTCGTCCGGCCCCCTACACGTGTTGATCTCGTCGGAAAACGTCACACGTTACCGTGGACGTGGCGGGCAGCCGGCGTGAGTGAGGGCCAGAATGACAGGATCCGCGGAACGACGAGAGATCACCCGACCAGGCACGAGAGCCCCCGAGGGGACAATGGTAAATAGTTGGGTCCTTTTAGCGATCCATCACCAGGTAACACACACGTCTAAGCTGCAACTAATCAAAGGTGAACCTGCTACCGGAGAGGGGTGCGGCATGATGTTCACGCCCAGACAGGAAACCTCTACTCAGCCTCGCTACCCGGCTCGGATCAATTTGCGAACCACTGTCCTGACTTCGAGCACATCTCACAGAGGGGCACAAGATAAGGGGGCTTCAGTCTTGTTGACCAAGCAAATCACCTGGGTACTTTTGGAGCCCGCGCGCTCGGACTGGTACAAAACAGCGAGAAGAAACGACACCGTCAGGTGGAGCCCGCTGCAGCGTTAGACTTCCGCTTTTTCCTGCAAAATCTACAGGCCAAACTCGTTCATACGGATTATACTGCGTTGGAAAATAAAGAGTTGGGTATATCTTTCATGAATGGTCATATACCGAACGTCTCATCGTGTCGTGATAGACGGGCTTCTAGAACCATCCGGCCTATATAGTCCGGCGATGTCTCCACTAGACAGGCCCTCCTTCGATAACTATGTAATCGATTTGTAAAACACTCTTCACGGGTACAACCACCCAGTGCTTCGTAGGCCGTTTGGTCCGTGATTTAACAAAAAAAAAACAAACTTTCAGCGGAATAAGAATTTAATTCGCGTGGCACAAGATGGAAGCTGTTGCCTCCTACGCTGACGACCATAATTGGCGATTCTGGACAAAGAAGGATAAGTTTTATCGGTTGCTTATGCAAACTTCAGAGTTCTGGGGAGACTGATCAGGTATAGGTTTACGTTGCACATAAGGTTTGAACGCTTAAAGGTGTTTATTGGTTTTAAAAGTACTGATTGATTCATATATTAACGTAGCTTATCAGCGACGGACATTCAATTGAAACCAGCGAAGAATAGCAACGCCATAATGGTGTCTCCCTCAACACTTCCCACCGGGTTTCATTTGAATGTCTCTCATATTAGTAACTTCTGTGTACGGCTCCATTCTTCACTGATAAAGGGCGTGAAAGTGTTTGGTGTTTGCCCGGATGATCAGACAGGGCTCCACTATTCATCCATCTGGTCACAGGGTGGAGACACTAAAAAATAACTCGAATATCTATCGGAGTAAACTTAAGAAGAGAAAACATGGTCGATATCTGTGTCACCATGGTTCAGCGATTAAGAATTTTCATTCACCACTGGTCAAAGGAGAAGAGAGCCCATCTCCATCTCCCATCTCTCTCTCTCTCTCCATCTCTCTCTCTCTCTCTCTCTCTCTCTCTCTCTCTCTCTTCTCTGTTTCGGTTTCTCAATATGTTCTGGTAACAGATAGCAGTCATTTCACTTTTCGTAAATTCCATAAAGAAGAAAAAATTATTCCCACCAGACGTCCTTCTAAAATGCAGGAGATTTCAGGGTGAAATATAAGAGTGTCGCTGCTTCTTAACACGCATCATTATCGTGTGTCAAGCACTTTTTCATCCCCAGCCAAGTCTTTTAAAAAATTTTCACGAGAAAATCGTCAAACCCTTTATTTAGAACGTCTCTGGTGAGTTGGATTAACGTCTTCTTTGTCAACATCTGGCTGACGGAGCGATTTTCTCTGCGTGTGTATTTTTTTTTCTTTTTTCAGCACCAATCTCACAATATTGTACGGCGACAAACGCAAAACAGAAGAAATGGCGTTTATTTATTTATATATATAGAAAGATAAAACTAATGATGCTATCTCCAATAATACAAAGGCTCTGCATGTGCGAGAGGGCGCTGCGAAAAAGTAACAAAGAAAGTACTGTAACTGCAGCAATAAAACATTGTGGCTCCCTCTTACAGTGAGTCAGAAAATTAAAAAGATAAGTCATCGGAAAGCTCTGAAGCTATCTTGGAATGTGTTGCTTAATGCATATTCAGGTGCATCTAAAAAAATTAGAATATCGTGGAAGAGTTCATTTTTTTCCATAATTTAATTCAAACAGTGAAACTTTCATAAATTCTAGATTCATTAAACATAACGTGAAATATTCAAAGCCTTTTGTTTTAATTTTGATGATTATGGCTTACAGCTCATGAAAATCAAAAATCCACTATCTCAAAATATTAGAATATTTCATAAGATCAATAAAAAAAAGGATTTATAATTTAGAAATGTCGAACTTCTGAAAAGTATGTTCGTATATGCACTCAATACTTGGTCTGGGCTCCTTTTGCACGAATCACTGCATCAATGCGGCGTGGCATAGAGGCGATCAGCCTGTGGCACTGCTGAGGTGTTATGGAAGCCCAGGTTGCTTTGATAGCGGCCTTCAGCTCGTCTGTATTGTTGGGTCTGGTGTCCCTCATTTTCCTCTTGACAATACCCCTTAGAGGTCAGGCGAGTTGGCTGGCCAATCAAGCACAGTAATACCATGGTCAGCAAACCAGTTACTAGTAGTTTTGGCACTGTGGGCAGGTGCCAAGTCCTGCTGGAAAAGCAAATCAGCATCTCCATAAAGCTTGTCAGCAGACAGAAGCATGAAGTGCTCTAAAATCTCCTGGTAGATGACTGCGTTGACTTTGGACTTGATAGAACACAGTGGACCAACACCAGCAGATGACATGGCACCCCAAATCATCACTGACTGTGGAAACTTCACACTGGACTTCAAGCAACTTGGATTCAGTACCTCTCCACTCTTCCTCCAGACTGTGGGACCTTGATTTCCAAATGAAATGCAAAATTTACTTTCATCTGAAAAGAGGACTTTGGACCACTGAGCAACGGTCCAGTTCTTTTTCTCATTAGCCCAGGTAAGACGCTTCTGAGGTTGTCTCTGGTTCAGGAGTGGCTTGACACTAGGAATGCGACACTTGTAGCCCATTTCCTGGACACGTCTGTGCGTGGTGGCTCTTGATGCACTGATTCCAGCAGCCTTAGTCCACTCCTTGTGAAGCTCCCCCATGTTCTTGAATTGGCTTTGCTTGACAATCCTCTCAAGGCTGCGGTCATCCCTCTTGCTTGTGCACCTTTTCCTACCACACTTTTCCCTTCAAGTCAACTTTCCGTGAATATGCTTTGATACAGCACTCTGCGAACAGCCAGCCCTTCCAGCAATGACCTTCTGTGGCTTACCCTCCTTGTGGAGGGTGTCAATGAGTGTTTTCTGGACAACTGTCAAGTCAGCAGTCTTCCCCATGATTGTGGTTGTGTGTCCTGAACCAGACTGAGAGATTCATGCTATTTATACTGCATGAATAGTGATTTACTCAAACTCGAAATGGAATATTCTAATATTTTTAGCTGTAGGCCGTAATTATCAAAATTAAAATTAAAAAAGGCTTGAAACATTTTAGTTTACATGTAATGAGTCCAGAATATATACAATTTTCACTTTCTGAAATAACTGACAGAAAATATTGAACTCTTCCACGACATTCTAATTTTTTTTAGATGCACCTGTATATGTTGTGAATAATACTGCCATCATCCCCGGTAATGCAGACATTTCTCGTGTAGATTAGAAATTATGGGTTCCACCTGGGAAACTTCCCACCATGTTTCTTACAATCTTTGTCCTTTTCGTCTGTAATTTTTGACTGCTTATCCATTGCTTCCATAGTTCGCTTCCTTTCTTCTAAACGGTTAGTCAGTGGACCAAGTTGTATTCCTGGCCACTGGTCCTGTAAAATCTTCCCATTCCCGTCCATGCGCTCAAGGATTTTCGATGCCACACCCTCACTCTTTGTGTGTCCTTCCACCAGCTCGAGGATTTTACCGACCAGACTAACTAAAGGGAATCAGCTCTGCTCGGAAATGGCTAAACAGAGGAGTGCCAGTTGTACGATGAAAAATGCATGTACAATATCAATGTATAGACAGGGGGAGGGGATTAAAACTTAATCTTTTGTGTGGTGAAGCAAGTTTAAAGGATGGAGATTTTACCTGGTTAATTGAAGAACGTTCCGGTGGCATCAGCAGTTCTCTGGTCTCGCTTCGCGACGTCTGTAACACAACAGAGAGGCCAGGATAAGATTACGTCTCAGGAAGTAGTTTGGAGACGCCACAATCGCCACAGACGTTCCGACTGATTTCGATAAAGCAGGATACCATAATAATCGGGTTAAATGCCGAGAAGAACAGCGGAGTGATGACGCTACAAATCCGGCTTAATCGGGGGAGGGGGCTGTTAAGGCACAGATACGTAAACTCACGTAAAAGCCATTGCGATTCGGCCGGACGACTGGGTTTCAGCTTTAAAAGTTTGTTCTCGCCGTCCTCAGCTGTGGGGTCGGTCTGGAACCGGTTGGTCAGATCTGGTGCCAAATTAAAACTTGGTGCTATCCACCTCCTCTCCCCACCAACCCCCGCAAAGGCGAGAAACCGATACAATTTTTCTAAATATCAGATCGACTCGATAAACTGATTGATTTCATTTGACTGAACCGCCATTAGCGCGGGAGGGGTTTCTTGGCATTGGTTCCGAGAGCCATAAAGATGCCTCTCCCGCCAGTACTTACCATCCTGCAGCACACAGACTGTCTGTCTAGAGACCCCGGTGGCGTCTGAATCTATGGCGGAGCCCTAAAAATATTTAATCAGTGTATATGATATTGTCGGTGTGACAGGCTCGCTTTGATTTACGCTTTTGAACACCATGTTTGATGCGAACATTAATTCTGCTTCGCCAAGATTTTATGGCTGTCCGAAGATTTCCATAACTCTGGAACAAGTGAGCAGCAGCGCCTCCAGCAAGTGACTTTTATCTCTGTCACACCCCGCATGGCTCCTCCCATTACCCCCCCCCCCAGAGCAGCACCGCGACACGTCACAGAGAACCCGGATAGAAGCGGTCTTCGAAAACCAGACTTAACGACACAAAACTTAAAGAAAACAATAACCTGGAGAGCGCATCGCCACACGAAAACTGTATACGTTTATTTTAAAAACCGGGTTTCTACAAATATTAACATAAACTGGGAATTTAATGGGCAATGAAAATAAAAGGTAAATGTCAGCAGTTAAAATATCTTATTTTGTCACATTCGATAAAAAGGAAAAGAAAAAACATATTTAAAGCAGATATAATGAATAATGCAATTATGTATGAAATTGTCACGAGCATTTTATTGCTGAAAAGAGAATTTTACGAGTCTTTATGAAAAGGGTCAATAAAAAATGAGAGAACTTGATAAAGGAGAGTTACAGTATTATATAAGTATGCGAGCATTACCCAAAAATCAAAATACATGTAAATTACCCTGTTATTCGAAAAGAACCCGAAAATACAACTAATAAAAGAATCTACTTTAATACTGTTCTCTTTAATCACGTAGTCAGGGCATTTCACCATCTCGGTCTTTTTGTACAAACAATGGAAATTACTAGACTTTGTTTAAAGTTCGAGGGGCTGAAAAGGAGAAAGCGCAGAACATCATTTTTAGATAATGTCCACGGTGAGTGGTCATAAAGCTGGTACCTGCGTAGGTAGGAGCTTGCTTTTCAGAAACCCATTTGTACAACTTCCCCCAGCCGCTGTGCCCCTATTTTGTGCCGGTTGGACCCTTCTGGGCGAGTTAAAACCAGGAGAAAGTCAAACCAAGATGGGAGAATTTTCAGCTAATCAGAACAGGTACCAGAGCGACCCTGTCAAGAAATACGCTGTTATGGCCGAATGGCTGGCTGATTAAACGACACCGACTCAGTAACTCGTATTGACTGTCTTTTTTAAGGGACCAATTTCTAACGTGCTGTTAATAAACGCCAGACTGATTCAGTAGCATTTGATTTCATTGTTGTAAATCTGTACACTGTCTCAATAATTTTGTCGGTAATTCTTAAAAACATCTCACCCAACTAACGGACTCATTGTTTTCGGCACTGCGACCCCAACTCGACGATTCCTTTTCCTTTCTGCGACCCACCAACCAGAGTTACCTCGTAGCACGAGGTTTGATTACTCACCTTGACAGATACCCACATCCCTGTCTATCAGCTCTCTATACCGGACTGCACCTTTTCATCCCTGACCCTTGACCTCCGCGCGTGGGCAGGAATTACTGCGCGTGGTATCCGTTTACGTTTGACATGTGTCGACTCCATTACAGACATCGATGATATATGTGTTTACAAGTATGTTTTCTTTTATGAAGTCTGTCAACATTAACCTGTATTATTCATAACCAGACAGAGCGTCTAATCCCCAGTTTCGTGCCAGTAAATGGCAGAACGTCGCCCACTGGTCGTTTTCCCCCCTTGGCGCAGCGCTTACGACAATTTATTGGCTACGAGGGGACGAAGTGGTTAGTTCCCCTGTCCGCTGACTGGACGGAAACCTGTTATCACCGGGCCCAAGCTGGAGCGCGGCTTCACCGGTTTGTTCCGGAGCATCTCTTTGCTTGCAGTTCCTCGAGCGGAACACAAGAGTCCTCTTCCTCCGCCGGCCATTTCAAACACTTGAGATCCGCAAGCCCTCGCCAGCACAGTTATGTTGGAGAGATTTTCCCCAAAGTCTAAGGAACTGGCGAACGAGCAGGGGTAGCGTCCTCTGTTTGGGAAAAGCAGAAGCACAATTCTCTGAGCAAGGGAGACAAGAATAGTCAACGAAAGTTTCGGAAAGTAGCTAGGGCCGTAGTTCAGCTTGAAGTCCGCCATATTTAATCAGTTCAATACTCTTGTCAATATCGCACGAACAGTTTCAATGCACGAATCAGCAAACGACATCAGAATGTGACTAATTTATCATCATCATCATCATTATTATTATTATATTATTATTATTATTATTATATTATTATTATTAGTATTGCGAGTAAAAGTCTAGCGCTCTCTATAACGTAACAAGTAAATGTAAGTAAGAATGAAAGTAAATTAGCCATTCAGATTAAAAGAGAACTTCAGTAGCTGGAATAATTTCCTAAATTGAAAGTTTTCTAAAAGACTATAATTTAATTATTCCTTGTTTTTCAATAATTTAATAGAACAGCATCAGCCGTATGACGCAAATATTTTGCATTATTATAAGGAAACCCGCAAGCGCACTGATCACGTGATTCTTTATTACGCCGTCATTTGTAAATGTGTTAACTGGTAGGTCTTTGCCGGATTTTTATGGAGGAAGTGATGCTACTTTCCCTCCTATCCTACATTGGTCGTTATTTGTTTTTTTTTTAAAAATGAAAGCAGAGGGGAGAGGGGAGCGGTAGTCGAGCGGACGAGCTCCGGTATTCTGTTCATAACATTCCCCGAAGGGAGATAAGTTAGCACCTGTTCTCTCTTAGTTGGAAGTTCCTAGCCATTTTCAAATGGAATGTGTATTTTATGCGAGATTTTCCGTACCTGATTAGATCCAGTGATGATGTCGACGCCTTTGCACATGTACGTCGATACTAATAACGTCGAGGACGTGGGGACAGATTTTTGGCGGTCAGTTTTCTGATGATAATAGCTGTTTGTACACACACACAACAACAACAACAACACACACACACACACATATACACATACAAACCACCCACATACAATGATCGCTATGGCAACCCGTGGCATCCCCAGCCGTGGAGACTTTCGGAAATAACCGAAGCACGTACGGCGCCATCTACCGGGCCCGTAAACTGACAACGACTTTCATTTTGAATAATGACTGCGTTTGCCCATTAATCTAAGTACACCATACAGTAGAACATTAACGTATCAGGATTGAATTG
Source organism: Nautilus pompilius (assembly GCA_018389105.1). Taxonomy (NCBI): domain Eukaryota; kingdom Metazoa; phylum Mollusca; class Cephalopoda; order Nautilida; family Nautilidae; genus Nautilus; species Nautilus pompilius. Next base: position 3,481,001 of record JACATO010000132.1, on the reverse strand, counting down.
CATGCCCTGTAATTCGCCCGCAAATTAGCTGGTACAATCGAAATAATCAAGTTATACGTGAAATGTTCAAGGCCCGGTCGCTTTAATAAGTATTGTAAATGGGCGCATGGGGCCACGGAAAAGATTTGTGGGTGGGGGGGGGGGGACGAACCGGGCGGCGAGGTGCTGACGTGGCCCAAAGGGCTCAGCGATAGGGATCCCGAGCATTTGTCGAAAAGCTTATTGTAACACCGACGGGAGAGGTGGGTAGGGGACGTAGGCATTGATGAGGCGGACTATCGCTTCTAATTCTCCTCTTCACTCTTGCACATTATCAGCTGCTGCTGCTGTGTGTATGTATCCTCGTCCTCCGTCCGTCGTGTTGCGCTCGGACGGTGGAAGCTAATATGTTCTCTCTCCTTCTCTCTGCTCTAAATTACTTCTGCCAAAATGGCATCCTACTGCGGCGGACTAATGGAGAAGATTAGCTATTTATTGTGTTAAATACAAGGAAATAAGAATAAAAAATACCTAAAACATCATATCAAATTCCATTTGAAATATTCATGACATATTCGTGAAACCGCGCTAAAGTTAATAAGGTCATTCCGAAGTCCGACTTCAGATTATTAGACTTTTATGGAATTTTACTAGCATTAATAGAACTAAATTTGGTCGCTGCTCAAAGTAGAAGTCGACGGCGAAAATAAGGAATTCAGTCGAGTGGAGGATGAGCTCTGAGGGAAAATCGGGGTGAGAGGGGTCCGGGGCCAGAATGGCCGGCATCTGAGGGATAATACGTGGCGGGGAGGGGGAGTCTAAGCCAAACTAAAGCCTCCCAGATGCAGCGGCAAGTTACAGGGCACCGGCTTTTATTTACGACTGCATCAGCCGAGAACAACCCATTTACGATGGGCGATCTCGAGTAAATGTGAAACCACACCTACTAGCAGAAATACCTGCCCGCTGGGCGCCACCAGGTGGCGATAGGGATGAGGGGGGGGGGTTGTAGCCTAGGCAAAACGAGTTCGCTATCGCCGAAAAAAAAAAAAAAGAAGCAAAGTTGCGTCTTGGTTATTTATGCCTTGAAATTCTTCATTCTTCATGTGGTTTTCAGAAAAGATATATTGAGAGAGGGGCGGGGAGGGGGAGTGCGATCGTAACTGAGGTGTGTCGTTCGAGAATTCTCTCTCCACCCCCTTTTTCATCTGCATCTTTGTCGGCTGACGGCCGTACCTGTTCGTTCCCCGTGTAACTAACTTCCTCCCTGACGAACGTCGATAAGAATTTACTTTTTTTAAAAATGTATACCTGCTGATGCAGGCCCGTAAACACTTGCGATACTCGTGATAGATGCAGGCAGACATTATTGAACAGCCACGGGGCAACGCGGGCGGGATTTCATCTTTCGAATGACGCGGCGTCACGTGACACACCTCGCTACATCCGGTGACGTCGCCAGTTCACCTCCAACTCGCTGGTTGGCTTCATTTTCGGCGGGCTCAGGTAAGAAACGCTCGCACCACCGTAAAACACCGGCTTGTTGGGAAAGACAGGGTTGGTTTCAACGATAAAGTAGGCTCGCGCCGAGCGAGGTCTTCTCTAATCATGAGGAGGAGTTGATGAACGTATGTAACAGAAAATGCGAATGGTGGACATCCAATCGTAGCATAATTTTAAAGAAGCTTGCAGTGTTTGTTTGTGTTTCTTTTGCCTTTCCTGCGGGATCTTAATCGCTGGTGGTCGGGGCCTTTAGCGTTCTCCCAGTTGTGACACACGCGCGCCCCCAGTGTATTTGCACTTGCTAACCATACCTTACTAGGCGGCTTTATTAGTTAGTAATAATAGCGCTTCCCTTGTCAGTGTTTACCACTGTTGCTAGACTGAGTACTTCCGGAGACTGTCGGCGTATTGCGATGTATTTCCCTAAGTGAAAGCCTAGATACCTTGGTCGCTGCTGCCGCTGACAGAAATGCCGTCATTACAGGTGAACCGGCAGGTGACAACGAGCCCTCTACCGGTATGTTCGGTCAAATACCGTTGTCATTTCTGGCCTTCGTTTAAATTCATCCGCTCTTTGTAAATCAGTTCCGCCAAAGACGGGTAATCTTTGATGACCAGACTCTTCTTTCTCCCAAATTTCCTCTCAGCAGCGGCCCGAGGGGCCGTTTCCGCACAAGAAAAAAGACCCCAACCCTTCCCATCCCCGGTCGCCTAACTCTCGTTGGCTCCTGGGTAATTTACCCGCTAACTTGGAATTAAAGTGAAAGGAACAACAATCAGAAAAGAGAGAAATTAAGCTAAAAATGTAGTGGGGGTCCTCAAGGTGAGAAGTGAGGTTGGGAGGCAGCAGTGGTCTGACTAGACACGAACCCCTCTTTCTCCACGGTTCCCTCCGCTGTCAGCGCCGCGACGTTTGTTTTTTCCAGCTCTCTTCATTACATCCTCCGACAATCGATCCGCGTATTTGATTATGGCTGCATTACTGTCGACATTCCATTGATTCGAGGCCTCCCAGGAACGAAGTCCGTCCATTGTACTCAAAGAAATTTAAATAAGGGAGTTGGACGAGTCGGCAGAGGGCGGTGGTAGGCGGAAACGGAGGGGGTAGATACGTCACATCATACTCTCTCTCTTTCAGCCAGGGAATTGATCTGTAAATGCAGATCAGCGTTTGATCCTTCTATGAATCCCGTGGCTCGGTCATTTTCACTAGTCATTAAAATTAGGGCTGGCCAAACCCCTGAAAAGCTCGGCGTGACGACCTCTGTAGACAGTTTAACGTCTACGGGTTTTATTTGTCGTCTTTTTTAAAGAAACCAAACAGGAAAAATTATCTTTTAAATTGTGTATCGATTCCTGCGGCGATCGACGGTTACGTCTTTGATTAGTCTAGCGACGGATTTTAAAGAGTGCGGCCTATTTACGAAACAAGGGTGGGATGGGATAATAAAGATGGGTGGGGATTACTGCTAATCTTCTTATCTCAGTTACTATTTAAGACAGACCTTTTAAATTGTAGATATATATTTTAAAAATCAAGATACGTGAAAATGTCAGAGTTGACAGACTGGCGCCAGTTACATATCATTCCATTTGGTTTTTCTCTCTTTACATCTACGAACCTTAAAACGAATGTAACGGGAGCGGGCAGTTAATTAGTCGTGGATAAATCAAATAGACGCTGCTGTTTTTTTTACAGGTGAGCCGATATCGAGTATTGATTGGTCACCCGGTTGACGGAGGTGTGCTCCCCGTTTTTGACATTGGCCCCTAGCTTCCATAAGGTCTACTTTCCCGACGCGGGGTACAGTTCCATCTCTTTCTCTCTACCGGAAACTAAGAACAAACTTCGCGACAACGCCCCCTTATGAAAGCGGCCAGGTGTCGCAAAGAACACGTGACGGGAAATGGAATGGTGAGTGAAGACAGGAGTTCAAACAGCGGAAGACCTGATGTCTACTCTGTCTGTTATTGGAAAGATATGAGAAAAAGTATGACGAAAATTTTGATTTAGTTTTAAATTTAGAGAAAGAGTTAATTGAGAAAGTCAGCCGGGTCGCTTGGCGGGAGAAGAAAAGCAGCAAAAACTTAAATTTAAAAAAAAATTTTTTTTTTTGCTTTGCCTTCAGTCAACAGATTGTTTATATTGCTATTTACCGGTTACCTCCCTTCGATTCAAGCCCATGGTGCTACGCTTCCCCGCAAAGGTATCGGATGACCGCAGCGCTGTCTTCTTCACGCGCTGTGCCGGTTTTGATGATCTTACCAACAAAAAAACACCATCGTGAATAATTAAATCGTGAAGCGGTAAACTTACCCACGTGACCGCTCTCTACGAAAGCCGGCTGAACGATTGAGAATGCAGCCTAAATTTGGCCTACAGAGCTGACTCATCAAAAAGTAGATTTTCATCTTTTATTTGTTTGACAGAGAGAGAGAGAGAGAGAGATGTGACGTCAGTACAGAGAGAGGAGAGTATGTATGTGGGTTGACAATTCTTCTGGACAGATTTCATGCACATGCAATTTTAACCACTTATCCTACATATTACTGGCGACCCTCGATAATCATTTTCACCTTTTGTTTCTGCCACCTTGCATACAAACTTATTTATTATTTAAGTTGTTCTTCTCAAAGAAGAGTTGGAGCGTTCTGTTATCGTTAGCCAGAACCATTTCTCGCCTTTTGGCAGGTTCAGTTTACACCTTTGAAGGCAAATCCTTTATTTGTATTTTATTCGAATCCTTCAGACTTCCTGCTCAGTTCTATTTAGATTTCTCCTAGATTTATACTAATTTGTCACATTTTAGTCCACTTGGAGCCGCGTCCATGGCTGATAAAACACAAACACGTACTCAGAAGATACACGGTTACTGTTCACATCCTAACAATCCCGGCTACGTAAGGTTAGTACTAAAATCGATTAGCTCTCTAAATTGCTAAGAGAATCGCATTGGCTTCCTTGTTTTTCAGGCTGTGAGTGTCAGGCGATTATAGTAAGAACTAATGCAATTTATAGAGTAAATTCGTTTTCACTCGTCTTTTGTCCAGCTGTTTTTTCTGGTCCAAGTCGAGTCCGGCCGCTGACAAAACTCCAAAGCCTGGTTCAAAGTCGCTAATTTTATACGCGTATCTCATATTACTCTTGAAAATTAAATTTCCTTTTCTAAAATGAAACACAACGTTGCTGGCGATCTAAATGGCTTTGAAAAGCTAAATTAAGGTATTTGTAGGTTAGTAATTTGATTTGATGGAGCTTGATGATTTCCGACGCGTGCTCAGATCAGGTAATTTTCACACGGGGTGGAAGAGATAAGGTACGACAGTTTGGAAAGCACTGTGGATGGCCGAGTCATTTCCAAGGCAGCCTGTCAAGACATCCCCCCCGTGTTACATAATGTCTCTTTTGTCTTTGGTGAGCTCGCGATTCGTGTTTTCGAAACGACTTCTGACAGTTTTGCAGTTTCTGAGCTTTTCAATGTGACAGGTCGCCATCATTCGTCTATTGCCGTTAGCGAGCAGCTAACACCCGAACATCGTAAACTGTGGACTCCGTGTCTTCTGAATAAAATTTCCCAGTCACCTGGGAAAACCGCTGTTTCATATTTTGTCTCAAATAATTATTTCCAACACGCAAAAATATGTTGGTGTTTAGAGAGAATAAAAGTGAATTTTACCCCCCCCAACCTGGATTTCAGCAGTTTAGAACAAGGCCGCTTATTGTCCGCCATTTTAATTTAGATGCGATAATTAAACCGTTGGGATGAAGTGGTTCAGAATGACTGTGCGAATGTACTGGTAAAGATGCTGAGATATCGGTCATGGACGGGAATGAAGACTATCGGCGGCTGGTCCATTAACGAGCTAATCACCAGTCGTGCGACAAGAAGCGAAAAGTTCATTTGGCCAGGTACCAGTCTAGGTTAGAGTATAATGTCACCAGTGCCAAGGTTTGCATTTTTCTAGTGTAATTCATCTTCGGATCTTCTCCTAAAAGTAGAATTTAAAAAAAAAAAAAAAACACATCGAAAATTACATTGCATCCTTAATTCTGCTGGTCTCCGTGGATTTATTGTTTTGACACAACGGTAAATGACGACGAGTGGGGCTCCTCCTCCTCCTCCTCCTCCTCTCCTCTTCCTCCTCCTTGTAAAAAGAAAAAAAATGTACAAAATTACTTTCTTCCGTTTACTGGCTGCTGGCGACTCCGCGGGTTCTGTGGGCCGGAGGGCGGAAGCGATTTGGGTGAAGTTTTGCTGCCAATCAATCGACTCTCACTAATATCATGCTGCATGTCGATCAATGACCATTTCTAAACGACGAGATGCAGAATCACGAAGGTAAAAACGATTCTTCTCTCACACCTCGCATCATATGCATGTTGTTTATAAAACTACACACGTTTACGGAGAAAAGGTTTTAATCGGAATACAAGCTTCCTTCTTCTAGAAACCACGAGGATCGTTCATTCCGCGGTTGTTTAACGTGTTGTATCAAAACGAGATGGTGTCCGGCAGGAAGTAAAAGCCGGATATGACGCCAGTTGCTACCACGTGGTGGTGGCCAGCGGCAGGAGAAATGACAGGTTAGGGGAAAATGTTATTTTTAGAGGAGAGAATGATTTAAGGATGGAATCAGGCCCGAGAATGTTCGAACGTCAGGAAATGGTCGTAAAATGCTGTCCCTCATGTTAGCTGACGGGGCTGCCGGCAAGAGTTTCGGGAGTTTCCCGTCAGTGGTGACGAATACTCCTCCCTCGCAGGAGCTGGTCTCGAATCCATGATGTTTTTGCTGTTACCAGGAGTTCCTCTCCCCTTCTCCCTGACAGCCCACGGCGCGGAAGACTGTCCCGATTAAAGGGCAAATTAAAGGACAATGAAAAAATCAGCTGACATCGCCTACGGTTTTCTTTCGATCCCCTCTCCAGTGATGCGCTGGCTCAGAAGAGTCCGGTCCGGCTGTCAAGTGAGATACCGGTTAAATGTCCACGCCACCTGAAGCTACACGCAACCTCGACAAAACCCGTGATTGGTCAGCCGTGAACAATAGAAAGAAAAAGGTGATGATTATGTTTGGAAATGGTTTTCCAGATGGCAAGAAACCCTGTCATTAGAAGGCAGTATACGCCTGGCAGACTCTCTAGAACGGAGCGGTCCGATACGGGTGGTGACCTGTCCCGAGGCGTGCACGCCAATTGCAGAACCCTGCCACGCTCCGCTGATCCCTTTTTAAAATAAGCAAAATGGTCGCGGCGCTTATTTGTGGCTACTCCACCAGAGCAGTTGGATGGTTTCGTACCAGTCTCACTTAGAAATTTACATTCGAGAAACTCCGCTCTCTCCAATTTTGATAAGAAAAATATGTCTCAGTCCTTTGGGAACCGGGCTCGGACTCGGGCTGAGCCTCCCATCCCCGAGCCAGCGACGTAAGCAAAAAAAGCTTTTTTATTTAGGAGAGAAGTTCCCTCAACTGTCCCCCTTGTGTGGACTGGTATCACGTTCGGCTCTGAAATACCTGTTTATAAGTGAGGCTTTATTATCTACCTCTGCGGAAGTAGGTGCTATGAGATAACCGGTCACTCAACTCCTTCCCTTTCTGTGGGCAAGGGAGGTGCGATATCGAATGCTTATTCTTATCGATTCCTGCCAAGTAACTGAAGTTTCCAATCTGCCCGTCTAAAGAAATCCATGGCAATAAATGAATTAATAATTATTCAAATGCGGGTAGTGAAAGATAACTTTGAGAAGAGGACTAAATCTTATTAGATCGCTGAGCCATAGATGGGGAATTCAATTGAGAAGAAAGCGGACGCTGAGTTGAAATTAATGATCGATCTCTGTAACTACGGCACCGAGATTAGGAAACAATCTATAGTTGTCATGAAACCGAACGGCGATAAGCCGGTTCCCCGAAAGGCAACGTGAACCCGACCCCCGTCACTGCGGAGTTGACAAAGCAACGACCGTCGCCTACTTTAGTAAAGTAGTAATAATAAATAAGAAGTCGTCTTTTCAAAGTCAACAATATCTGGCGGAAACCAAAGGACGGCCCAAAGACCGCAGTAAGGAAGCGTTGCTATATATTCAAGATTTTAATTCAGCGCCCGTCTAACAGAACTGAGAGAGAGAGAGAAGGGGGGGTCTGTCGTTTTTTACATCTGCGGGTTGGCGGCACTGCGATAAATAATTCCCGACAAGTGCGCTGGCAGCCACAAGTGTAAACTCGCCGTCGAAATACCATTCCGTTCTATCCGGTGTTCATATAACATCGTTTTATAATCTTTACTTTTTACCAGAGATTTTCTCGTCGCAAGAGAAGGACAAAATAGTGAGTGGCTCAGTAGATCTATTTCATTACCGTACACAAAACATACAACCGTTTAGCGGGGCAGCCTGACGGACAGCTAAACCAATCAATAGATAAATAACACGTATACAAGTGCAAGCCGCCTTTAAATGGTTATCACCTGAGGAAGCTTCGAATGGACCACAATCTACCATCTAATACATTTATCTTTGAATTTTAGAAAGGATTCAGAGCACACACACACAAACAAAACAGAAGATCACTAATAGTGTATAGCATTTATTAATTTATTATTACGAGGGGGAATAATACTACCTTCAAATTACCGTGAATACTTTCCTGATCGATTTCAGTCAGCTGAGAGCTTCAAACTTATTTACCTGAAAGAACAAGATAAGGATGGAACTAACTGGTTTATTCGGTTTGGTTTCATCAGGCAGGATGACAAGGCAGATTTTCCGAGACAGAAAAATACAACCGTGGCCAAAAGTTCTGCACAACCTTAGAAATAACCATAACAAAATCTGTCTTCAAACCGCGCCCACGGCCCCTTCTAACCGAGTCCCCCCACCCTCGTCGCCATGGTTTACTAGGTCTTCCCGGAAGTCGCGTATTTTCGTGTCACATTTCAGCAAATTCGGTCAATTTCTCTTCAAAGCGGCGCGCACCACAATAACGGTAACGTGGATTTATTATGCAAATGAAGCGGGTTTAATTCTTTTTATCGGCCAAACTGAGGATAATGAAACATTTCTGGCCACGATTGTGTATATTCACGACACCTTTGAATACTTAATCGAAGGTTGGCGAGATAATTTCCGGCTTTTAATTTAAATAAAAATGTTCTTCACCTTTTTTTTTTTGTTGTAAATACATTAATGACGACGCGCGCTTTACTCGCAGAAGACGAGAGAGAGAGAGAGAGAGAGAGAGGGGGGGGTTGTACAGGGTTCTGCCTCACATCTGTTACTTAACGTTTTGGGTTCTGTGCAACACGATGTTACGAGAGGAACTTGTCGGGGTGGGCTGGCATTTGGCCACGAGTGGCTGGCGCTGTATCATTTGGGAAGGTTCGTTTCTTAATGTACTGGATGCTGTCTCCGTTGCCTTTGCCCCTTCCAACCCTGACAGGTTATCCAAAGATGTTTCGTCAGTCGCTTCGTGTCGGTCTCTGGCGGGGTTTACTGGTGTCGTATATGGAGACACGCAAAGTTTAGCTTTCGTCAGGAAACCTTAAATTACAGCGAGCGGTAGGCAGCACAAACAACCGTCGTTAACCAAACCTTCCGAGTGAGTCAGAAGAAACTGAGCACTGATGCTGCAGCATCCGACGTCTTCAAATCGTCTCGGTTCTTCTCTGTTGGGAGGGAGAAATTCTACTTGCATTTATTCATGTTTATTTTTTGCTGAAATTTGTCGCTTTACCAAATGATAAAATCTTGGAAGACTATGGAAAGCCGCTCTATGTTATCGTTAAAGTTTGTATTTAACATTTGCTATATTCATCGATTACGATTACAAATCGCTCCGACCGTGACGTCACTAAAGACGCAGTGTCAGGCCGCGTCGTTTTCGCTGAGTCTCGCGGCGTGACGGGCGGCAGCTTTCCATGATTCGTTAGTGGGAAGAGGGTTAATGTAAAAAAATACAGAGCAAAGGTGAAGCAGCTCTGGGAAAAGTGGATCATTATGAGAGGTCGAGAACGGCAGCCGAAGGGTGGCTTTCGTCCGTTTTAATGCATACGGCCATGGGTTACCTCGACCCCGTGAAGCGCGGGCGGTAAAGGGTCGCTGCCTTTTAAAAGGAATTAATAAAAAATTTAAGTTGCGAAAATGGCGTCTGAGCCGTTTAAACATTTAGGAGGAGGAGGAGAAGGTGGGGGTCTCTTTGCAAGCTGTACGATCACAGAGGGAGTTTTTTTACTGTCGTATCGTATTTCTGCCTTCGGCCCGTAGGGCGAAGTCTGAGCCCGTGGAAGCAGGTGACTGACTCCTTGGCGCCGTCTACGTGGAGGGGGCGGTTGGTAACCCTGCCACACGCCAGGTTTTATGGAGAACCTGTGTTCTGTAATTAGAAGTATACCTGGTGGGCGCTCGGATCAGTCCTCTCGAATAGAAAGTGATCTCAACAGGGGGAATCTAACAGATGAATTCTACTGGTTTGCTATGTGAAGGAAGAAGAGAAGAAAATGGTGAGAGTCGTCAATATGCATGAAGGAAACCCATTTCTGCTTTCCGCCAAAATAAGTCTACATACTTTATTTTTCACCCTTACTGATGAATGGAAATCCAGCTTAATGCTTTAGAAAAATTGTAGATATTTTGAAGTAATTTTTTGGTATTAAAAAGTGGATGTAAATATCTTGCACGAGCGGTTGGGGCGGAGCTTAAATGTGACGTCACGAGGCATTTTCTTTCTATAAAAACTGAGCGTACAACGAACTGTCCAGCAGTCAACAACGCCAGAAGTTTATTGTATATCGCTTGCGATCGTAAAAAATATGAATAGAAAATTGTAAGCATTTATGCCCCACAGCACCAAGCAGGAACGTATTGAAATATTAAGCAATGATGCCAGAGGCGTTCAGGTGAGGCCCAGCCGGGCACCGCTATGGCGATAGAATTTCTGGTTGGGTTTCCATTTGAACGTTTCTATAAACTTTACAGTGACGCTTTAATATACCTCAGAATAAAATAATCCGGCTAGTGGGTAACAGTGGCAGAAATCTTCAATATTCCTAATATCAATAAAGAATAGTGTTAATATTGCAGTATACTGTGTGTGTGTATTGTTTCTAGTTGTTAATTGATGCTAAGTTTCGTGGTATTAGAATGTTTACTATACTACACCTTTTTGAGTATGGTGGATATTTTTGGAGCTACTGTCTTACGTCTCATCTTATTCACAACGCTTCAAATCGCGCTTCGCAGATAGATGCACTTCTGCATTTTCCCCATCTCCTTTGTTCTTAACAATGTAACTACTTGGAATGGGGATATCAATGAGATGCCATATCAATCTTTTTTTTTTGTTGTTTAAATTTTTAATAAAGAAAAAGGAAAGTTAGAATGAGCTAAAATTGTGCAGCTAGTTACCTGTATTCAAAAGTAATCACAGGTACACCTTCAAAAGATAGGTGATGCTCTACTGGCAAACAGATTGTTTTCGAACAGTTTTTATTAGTTTTTGATTTGTGATAAGAAAAAACTAACAGTCATAATATTTTATTCAATGATTTTCTACAGAATTATAACGCAGAGTTCTTATATATATATATACTCATTTGTTAAATGTTAAATATTTTTCTTTCGATGTCCAGTACCTCAAAAGATACAAAACGATAATAGATTTTCCTTCATAACTTTATATATTTGTACTTACAAATTGCACTATTTTTCAAATATAAAATTATAAAGAGAATTCAGATTGCGTTTAATATTTAGTTTTCTTCATCACAGATATTTACTTCGTTGTTCCGTCGACGGGTTTAAATACCATTATCACCTCCTCCTCCTCCTCCTTTCGTTCACTTCTGTTCTCGCGCTCTGATACTTTGTCGAATAGGTGAATTTGTATAAACTTACCAGGTTCACTGAACGATGTCGCTGGCAGACCTGGAAAGCGGAGACAACTTGGTGAATGATCTGTCAGTGTTACGGACACCTCACCTGTTACACGTGAATTACTAATTGAAGTACCCGTCAAGTGCACGTGTAAACATCTTGCTGATCTAGAGTCCACACTCCCATTACCTGGACTAGATCCGGGGTTATTCATATTATTGGTACAATCTGTTCTCAGCCTTTCTTATCGTGTCCCTTCTTTTTTTTAAATAAAAGAAAACATTTGCACGTACGTGAACCCCTCGCCTCTTTTTCTTACCCCCTTCCCCTTGTTGTGCTTATTGTCTACTTTCTATTTCTCCGCTCGCTTCTCACAGACAGTGACTGCCGCTACCATCGCCATGCGTTAGACACATTACACCAGTCTTGGGCCAGAGCATCTACCAGCCGCATCTTGCCTCTCTTCACTTCAAGTCGGGGTATTTTAAAACAGAAAAAGGTCTGCAAGTCTGGCGCCCTCAGAAGCCGTTGTTACGTCATAGATGCACTAGACGGACATAAACAGAAAGGTTTGCGAGACAGCTACGCATAAATACCAGTTGAGCATGGACGAGGGACACCGATCGCTAATACGTGAATGTCTAAGCAACTTCCTGGTCAAGTCCGCTAACCAGCGCTCCGCGATCCAGTTGTCCAACTTATAAAGCGTCTAGCCGAATTCACAAGTCAGGGACAGACAGATATGGTAACTGATTAACTGCACTGAACAAGACCCTCCTGCGCGATTTTTCGCAATCGCCTGGGACCTTGTATGTGTCACGTGATCGGCTCATCGTTAATCTAAGGTTTGAGTCACGTGACCACCACCGCTTCGAGTGCCGTCTGCTTGCGGCTTCGTGGCTCTCCGAGCGAACGTGTGCGCGTGCGCCCACCGCAAAACTCACCAGGTGATTCCAAATGTCCGTGACAAGAGTCAGACTGAGCGCCACCTGCCGAAAACGTTCACCGAGTGAAATTACTTATCAATGGGAGTATGGTGCTTTAGACAGCGAAATAATAGCGCGGCCATGACTAGACTACGGGCTGGACTTACTATAGCCGCACAGGCCCGACATATCCGCGCTGCTGACCCCTTTCACCGAGAAAACTGTGACAGGCTCCAGTCCGGACTGTACGAAGTCGGCCATTCCACACACACAGCGTACCGTAGGGCGGCCGATGACGGATTTACTTTGAACTATGGCAGACCGGAGCTGATGTGAGTAAATTCAGCCTTGACTTTTTCCGACGATCGTTCAGGTGGTCGGCACGAGCCGAATCTAGGTGATACAGAGAGAGAGAGAGAGACCGTCTGCAGTTGGCGGTGTTCTCTTTGATGTAACTGTGGCAGGTAGAGTTAGTTACCTGCGAGAGATCGTTTAACCTGTTCTCACGCCGTTTGTATTTGTTCCCGAACGTTTTATCCTCGATTAATTCGTACGATTTCTATCGCAATTAATCATCGCGTTTTACTGAGTGTATTTTTCAAGAATAGTTTATGTTTACTGAGCAGCGTGTACACGTGGAGTTTCCCTGTCAAAGGGTCGAGTTCGAGGGATACCCCCGACCGCTCTTGTGTGTTATCTACCTTGCACAGATTGCATGGCCTCCAGAATGAGCTGCATCCCGTCAGCCAGTTTCTGCACGCGGTAGAGCAGATCGGCTGTGGCTCCATCCCTCTTAGCCTTGTGTACAAGCAACTTGGCTTGCATTTTAAACCCCCACACTTCCTTTTTCATTGTATTGTACACTTCCGATCGGCCGTTCTCTAAGTAGCTCAGTATTGTCTTTCCTATCACTCTAATCTCCTCCTTATATACGTCCTTCATTGCATTGTACCTCAGCAGCCTGAAATAGTCAACCAAGGAAGCTGTCAGAAATTAAATAAATTCTTTAATAAAGAAATATTACACATTGTACACACATTCATTGTCAATCATTACGTATACAAGTATGCATTACATAATACACGTACATACACAGTTTTGTTTAAAAGTTCATAAAAGTTTATACAATGCAGTGTATTTTTAAGACTTTGTAAACATAACTTATAGAGACAGTGCTCCCGGATCACAAATTGTGCGGAATCCTTAGATAGTTCGTCTACCCATGTATTAAGACGATGTATTTTTACTTGTTAAATAAAAAGAAGAAATATACTTTGCAAATAATGTTTCTGAAATTTGTTTTAAAATGTTAACAATATATACAGCGCCCAACCATAATAATTTGGAAATATGTTCTGATTACAGTAGCCAGTTGTGAAAAACGGAAAATAATGGCAAGCGAGGTGCCACTCTCTATTTTAGTACTTGACCGAGCCACTCAAGACAGTCTACCCAGTTTGATAAAGAATAAAAGTCATTTTGTAGCTATGGGTCATTCAGATTATCCCTTTTATCCGTGTGCAAGCCTTCTTTAATTCTCTCACATTGGCGGAAAGTGGACGGGAAGTACCCGCCGGACAACCTAGAGGTACTCACAAATTTTCAATCAGGTTCATATCAGATCTTTGGCGAACCCATAGACGTAGTTGAAAATGCCCTGATTTCTTTTCCAAACTGCGGTCACACAAGACCCTTGCGATATAGAATTATTCTCTTGAAGAATATGGGTAATGAATGACGGTATGTCTCGTTGGTGCAATGGTAGATGTGTGTTTAGAATGGCAGCGTACCCGTCTTTGGACAAGCACCAATTCTGTCCTTTCATCAGGTCAGATTGCAGCTGATGCTAGGAAATCCTGCTTCCATACTTCGTTAGATCTTCTTCAAACCCAGACGCCGGCTCCAGATATATCATTGAAGAGTGCACACCGCTAGTTCTCGGGGAGTCTCGTCAGACAGCCCGAAGGGCTTTATTCCCATTAAACAAAAGGGGTTTTTACGTGCTACACGCCTTTCGGGAACCAAGTCGGCAGAGATGACGTCGGGGGTTCTTTGGCTTATTTCTGCTGCATAGATGACGTCAGCAAGGTAAATTGGACGGTGATTGCGGACGTGGCGAGTAATGGCAGCTCGTCCTTGTCATAGTTTCTCTGTTGAATGCTGTAAGGCCGCTTTCTGGCAGCAGTGACATTCGCTTGGGGCAACTTCGTAATAATATCGGCCACAGATCTAAGAGAAATGTCGAAATTTCGGGTAATCTGTCGCTGTCTCTGGAAGACCTATAACACGGCCTCGGGCAAACGAGAAAATATCGTCGGATGACGTAAACATGGGATTATCTGCTCTTCTCCATAGACGTGCAACGTGTGCAATAAAACTGTAAATTATCTAAATGTTGGTCACATTAAATACAGACGTTTAGAGGGAGGATTAATGCAAAAGCAAGCGGGCAGAGCAGGTCTCTCCTCTCTCTCTCTCTCTCTCTCTCTCTTCTCTCTCTCTCTCTCTCTCTCTCTCTCTCTGTTGTCTCTCTCTCTCTCTCTCTGTGTGTCTCTCTCTCTCTCTCTCTCTGTGTGTCTCTCTCTCTCTCTCTCTCTCTCTGTCTCTTGTGTGTCTCTCTCTCTCTCTCTCTGTGTGTGTCTCTCTCCTCTCTCTCTCTCTCTCTCTCTCTCTCGAAAAATATAAGGACCAAACATTTCCATATTTCCAAGTCTGCAGTGGTACTTTGTTCAAACGTTTCTATATTTTGGTTAAACAGGATCTGCGTGTTAAGGAAAGAAACCAAAACATTACGATGCGCGTACAGAGTAATTTTCTACAGAACAGACCGATCTTGGAAACTCCCTTGCGAATCTGCCTACATCTTTACACACGACCCACAATCGGTTCGTTCGTAGAAGTGGCCACACACGTGGTGTAAGTCAGCTTAGGAATGTTTAAGTGACATTTAATGTCAACTGAGGTGGCTCAGGTTCATCGAGATGGTTCAAGGAAGGATGATACAAACTGCTGTCACCCCCCAGTACAATGTTCATCGCACTGCCATTTGCCGAAGGGTTACAACCCTCTTCGGTGACGATCGTTATCTTGTCACATTTGCCAGGTGAAACCATTTTTTGACATCAGGACCTCTTCAAAATATTCCTCCCAAAAAGCAACCCACTGTAAAACTTCGACACTGTTTATTTGCAACAAGCTTCGTATTAGTGGCATGAGGTCTCAAATATTACTACTCTTTATGCGTTCCTCTAACACGGCGCCATATATAGCTACGCATGCAACAGACGACGCAGCATTGCGAGTGGAGGTTGAACCATTGGCATCATGTTCTTCTCACAAACATATGTAGATTTTGTCTGGACATCAACAATGGACGGACTATAGTCTGGAGACAAGTTAGGGAACGATTTACTAACTGTCATATTATCTATCATAATAAGTCTGGTTGGGTGTAAGCCTAATGGTATGTCCACTGGGGGGACTCTGGCGTCACGTCGGCGGTTGGATGTCTGTTGGTTCTGGGGCAGTAGAGGATCGCGTGTTCTGCAGTCTCCTCCCCTAGACCACATTTTCTGCAGATCTCATCTGCTGCTCGGCCAATTTTCTTCATCCAATACTTGAGGTTCGGGTGGTGACCGCTCCTGATCCGACTTAATGTGACTTGTTCTGCTCTGGTCAGTCCCTGCTCCTCCTTTCTGTTGATATTTTCTCCCCTCTCTCCGTAGATCCGTCGCAATCTGGGGTGTCTGATGGGCTGGCTCCTTGTCCATCGCCGAATCGCTGATTTAGCAGAAGCGTATGACCACGAAGTCGATGACTGATTTACCTCAGTCCCTTCCTTCGCTTTTGCATCTGCTAACTCATTTCCTATAACCCCACAGTGGCTTTGACACCATGTGAAGGTTAGTTCGCAGTCGAGATCTTGGAGGGTGTGGAGAGTTTCCAGGATTTCCCGTTCGTCGTCATCATCTAATGGGTTTGAGGGATGGAGATTTTTGAATCTCTGTAGCGCCGCCATGCTATCGGAGACAATTCTCAGTCTTCCCATTCTCCTTTACGATGCCCAAGGCTCTTTTCAGTGGCGACACTGCCATTTTTTTTGCGGATAGTTAGATCAACATGAACAATATACCATACAGCAGCACAGGCTTTAAAACGACGCTTTTGTTTTGGCGGAGAGATATATACAGATCCATTCCTCATTAAGAAACGTAATAAATTAGCCAGATTATGGTATTTCGTTTGTTTTACTGTTTCACCATTTTCCTGAGCCTTAGTTGGCGCTCACATGTGAGAGTGATGAACTATCGCTCGGTGTAGATATGCTGAGTTTTGTGTATAGGAAAGTGCAGACCAGCCGCTGTGCGGTCCATTTCTACCTTTAACCCACTTCGGCTCAGAAGATGGACCGCGGCCTCTTCAATAAGCTGTAAAGAGACGCGTGGTCTACTGGTCTAAATCACACGCAGCCAAACGCTTCCTGCAGCAGATACAGAGACAAACATGTCGGCGACTTTATTTCCGGACGGCCAAACGAGCAAACCTTTCATAACAGTGTAAGTGTGAACGCGTGGCGTCTTCTCAAGAAAACACGGGTTAAAGTTGTTGGCCCCGTCTTGGAATAGCTGTCCAATGTTTTTAACCAACGGCCGCCGGTTATCCGCCTACTGTATTTGAGACGTAATTATAAGGAAAACCAAAATGCTACTTTGTTCCGATTACTGTACAAGTTCTTTAAAAAAAATATTATAGAGAAATTTTAACTTTTACTTAAACTATTATTCAAAGACTAATATGAAACTTAGTAAATGTAAATCTCTACAGAAGTGCTCTAGGTGTTTTAAAATTTAAAATTATGTCTTCGTATCGTTCTTTGCTAACGGCAAGAAGGAGACCCCGTCATTTTGGAATCATACCTCTTAACACGATTAAGCTGCTGCTGTTGTAAAGCGATATTTTTCAGAAGTGAAGCCAAACATAGTTAAAAATTCATTCGGCTAAAGAGCACCAATAGAACCAGCCATCCTGGTTCCTTCTCTTCACCTGCCTGCTGCGCTGATGAGAGAGTTTTTCGTCCAGAAGGGATAAGCAAGATCTTACAATATTCTCCGGTTTGACGGGAGATACGTTTATAACGATCCACGGCCTAGACGAAGGCCTGGCTGTGAAGAAACTTCCGAAGGGCACTGGTGGCTTGTTCGGATCAACTGCGGAGAATGTAGTTACCAAAAGCTTTTTAAAGAAAAGTTTATATAAATGGCCTGAATGAGACGATGAATTCCTGTTTTGGTTTAGCGTCGTAGCAGATGAATCGACGGATGTTCTAAGTATGGTGCTGGTGGCATGTTCAAAGGGAAAGGGAGTTTGAAACTTAAAACTCTTTTAATAGACTGTTTGTTTAGAGGCCGTAAACTTTAAGACTGCGAGTCAAACAAGGCCCAGAAATAGGGAATTCCAGCTGATAAAATCACCATTGCTTTTGTCGTTGACAATGCTGTATGTATGACCAAGACCTGTGAACGATGTTTCAAAGCGATTCTTCTGTGGCTTGCACTGAACATCTCAATCTGTTCGGCGATACCTGGAGAAAAACGGGTATCAGGAATTCACTATCTGCCCTGCTCGTAAGGCACCGTAGGAGAAGTGGGAAGCGTCTCTATAGCCACCC
This sequence comes from Nautilus pompilius, assembly GCA_018389105.1. Taxonomy (NCBI): domain Eukaryota; kingdom Metazoa; phylum Mollusca; class Cephalopoda; order Nautilida; family Nautilidae; genus Nautilus; species Nautilus pompilius. The sequence goes on along the minus strand of JACATO010000132.1, from coordinate 3,463,056 downwards.
TAACCGGTAATCACTTGGTAGAACAACTGGTTCGAAACTGTTCACTTCCATGCCAGCCACCTCTAGGATCACGATGCGAGTGAAGCTGTACTTCAGCAGTCGAAGATGTGATCGACTTAAGTGAATCCAAAGCAGATGTTGCAACAATGGAAGCGTTTTCTCTAAGAATAATGTCAACTCCTACTTCTTACGAAATAAAACCAGAAATCAAATCACAGCTTCGGGCGCGATGTACAACATGCTCGTTCACAATCCTACCGTGACATAGCCTTAGACCTAACGGCTGCATATACACGCACACTGTTTTGTGTCTAGTTTGGGATAGATGGTGGTCACGCCAGAAGGTAAACCAATTGTTCAGTTGTCAACCGTTCCGATGTCTTTTTTCCTCCCCAACAGAACCTCACCTTTGCTGGAAGGTGACGGGACAGACCAAGGACTAAAAAGTAAAGCTTACATATATTTCTCTTCAGATGACCAAGCGGCAAGCCGGCGGCGAATTCCTCCCTCTCTCTGGAAAATACCAAACAGTCCTGTAGAATTTTGGTGGAATTGATCAAAATTACTTATCGTCTTATTCATACTAAAAATAAAAAAATATTTTAAAGAAACTGATGCTTCATTTTAAAGATTCAATCTACGGCTGCTATTAGTAAACTGTTAATGGGACATTTTTTTACCAAAGTCATGCTCAGGTTCCATCCATCTCCTTAGATAAGCTTCAGACAATATATTATTATGTATAATTTTTGATAAGGAAATTTAACATTTTAATAACTATAGAAACATTCACAACTAATGGCAGCATAAAGATATTTTAAAAATTCAATTTCTACGAGTATGGTTAGTAAAGTACTTCGAGATATGGACGTCTGCATTTATCACAACTCTGTTTTATTCTCTCATAGGAGGGCACTGAGGATACGGCCAATTTATTGCATCGCTTTCTTTTAAACCGAATACCGAACTTAGATCTTCTGTACTAAACCTCCTTAGTGTGGTCATTTCTTGTGACAGATTCAAAGAAAACAACAAGAAGAATAGAATTGTTTCTGGCGACGCAATAGTTTTGAGCAGCAGTGTAGCTGTTTTATTCGGGTCAGGAGGAGGTAGAAACCGATCTGAAGAGGCGGCGTCTTACGACAGCAGCCCCTTTATCTCGCAAGTGCAGCTCTCCGCCATACACTCAGCTTCCCTGTTAGTGAATGCCGTCTGTTTATTGAACCAATCACTGAAACGCTTTGATCTGAATCTAATCAATCGCTGATAGAATAAGAGTCGCCCACCGTCTCGAAACGTCGTGAAAATCAAGCCAATAAGAAGACGCCATTTCTGTGCGTACTAATGGCTGTCGGTTAGACAAAAGATACAACTGAGGCATCTTGGGATATCTGGCATTCGTCTTTCTCTCTAAAGTCAGATTTTCTCGGAAATAGTGTTTTGTTAACTGCTTTCAGTATCGATCACTTAATATACAAATGCACTTTATATCTTTAGTAGACTTAAAGTTTTTCCCGACTTTAGTATCGGACTCAAACTCGAACACTCGTTTCTAAGAATAGTTGTGACGCTTCAGAGTTTGAATAGAACTGACTGTAGGAGCTGAATTCTCAGTTCGGTTATTTAGTAAATACTGTCAAATTCTCTCTAATGGATCGCTTTAAAATCTGTATAAAAGTATAAAATAAGTATTTAATAATAATAATAATAATAATAATGATTTTAAATAAATGTTTTGAATAACATTTATACACGCTTAATTTTTTTTTTTTTAATATGAAATATTTCTGCCCAGCCCCTACCTCTTTCTGCTCGGTACCCGGCATCACGCCTCTTCCTCCTCTCCCTCTCGCTGCTGCAGATGTTGGTAAATAAGTTTTAAAAACTTTGTATACTGTGGAAAAAGGCTAAATTACAAGAATAAGTGGGGGAGGAGAACCAAACCTGCTTCTTTGGGAAATAGTAATTCGTAGTGATGATCAGCGCGTAAATGCGCCGCCTGGTAACGCGTCAGAATGAACTGTCACGTCACATTGTTAGGGGTGTAATGGCTGACAAACACAACAGCTCGCTCTTTAATTTGTCGTCGTCCCCCCCACTCGGTTAAAGTTTAAGATAGTTGTTGCTTTAGCGTGACTTAATTAATTTTCTGAAAAAAAAAAAAAATTACCAGGAGAATTTTCGCGTATCGTCTTCTGCTTCTATCGGCTCGCACAGACGGCCTTTCGGTGATCGAAGGAAAATCGTGGCGATGTGATAAAGCAAAGTACAAGGCCGGTGGCGAGAATATGGCGACAACAGGGACAAAGAGGCATTAAGGAGCCCTATACACGTAAATAGTTTACTTTCTTTCTTTTAAAGGGGGGTAGGGATTCTGTGGGAAATCAAAATTTTGCGGAGTTTTTTAAATTAGAAATTTCTCAAATAATACATTCCTCTTTTTATTTTTATAGAGAATATAAATAGACACTTCTTCTTCTGACAATTCGCTAGCTGTAAATATTTAGATTTTACTGTTCATTAGCGCAGGTGTTTTCTTCCTTGTATCGGTAAACTCCAAACTGTTCACTTAAAAGCATAATTGTTCTACGTTCGTTGTTAAAACTCAACTCTCTCTCTCTCAAACTTCACTTTAAACGAAGGAAGAAACAACCTATCAAGTGGCAGTGACGACTTAAAATCCACCATTAAAGTCGTTATTCATCTCAAAACAATTCCAAATTCAAACCCAGATATCCAGTGTTTGTCGTGTGCCAGCAACGTCGAGCTCCTTAAAAAAAACGATAAAGAGACGGTTTTTGACGCGTAGTTATTGCTATGAAAGCTGAATTCAAAATCAGTGTTCCTAAATAGCCTCAGCCTATTTAAATAGGGGTCTGCATAACAACTGATGATGGCCAATATAGGAGAGCTCTCTTGTCTGTGTCCCAGTTGGTTTGGTTATAGCCAGTTTTAATTTTGTGCAGTCGTTGTATCTACAGTTTTCAGCACAGTGGACCTGAAGTGTTTGATTGGTGCAATTTCTGGCATTGATGTTAAAGGTCGTCTGAGATTGCGGGTCGTGTAGTAGAACAGAGACAGTGAACGTACAGGATCCGAAGGTCCACGTAATTTTTGGTACATTCCCACGAATATAGCATTTTAAAGTAGCTATCATTTTCCGGTCCCCCGAAAATCCTTTCTTTCTTTTAAATACCTTCAAGTTTGGGATGCAGTCTGACCGATCATACATAGTCTGTGAAAAGCAATGTCATAGGGAAATGTTATAATTATTACTTCGTGAATTTTTGGTAAATATGCCAAATATCTGTGATTTGCAATATTTTAAAAATTAATAAAATCCCCCCAAACTAAAACAAGTATAAAAAAAAGATGCAAATTCCATATAACGTCGCAGTCAAACAAGTGCCAGAGCGTCTTTAGCATATTCAATAAGCCATGTTACCATAGTAACCACACGAACACGAGTTGCAAACCCAATATCTTGAGTTGAATATTATGTTTTCTCCGAAAGTTCGTATGAAATGGCTGACAGTTTCTAGTAATTCCCCGAAGACCCCTTAAGCAAAAGTATGCATGATTCACTGTGAATACCTTAGGGGGCTTTAGAAAGCTTCCGGTGTAAGACTTATAAATTACCCAGTCAAAAATGGATTCACCTCCGTGTTGTCATCGTTAGTGTAGGTAGAAAGTTTTCAGGCCAGACATGCGTCGCCACGTATGTTCTGGTCAGCGTCGCCTGTTAGACACGTCTTACAGGTGTGAAAACTAGTCTAGCCTACAGGCAAACTGACACTTTTCTCGTGTGGCCCGTATAACTTAGCATCTTTGTCAGAGGGAGCTCGTATCTAAATCCCTGTAATCTCTCAAATCATCTCGATACAACTGCCTTCATATTGGACACACAAAGAGAACGACAGCACCATTCTTTAGTGGGGTTTTAACACGATACTATAGCCACACCTAGTAACCACACGCGGGAAAGTACCAGCGACTGTATTGCTCACTAAAGAAACGATTTGGTTTGTTTTGTTTGTTTTTTAGAATTTAATTATTATTATTTAAATTGTTTTACTGTAAAGTAGATAGATTATTGTTTTGATACCACAGAAGTTCTATATTTTTAATTAGCGAACACGGTAGAAGATTTCCCAGAAGTACTGTAAATGCGAAGCCGACGGTGATGGAGATGAAATAGTCTTCTGGAAGTTTTGTGGAAAATTTAATTGAACATTTCAAACCACACCTGTATCCGAGGAAAGGCAATAGCCATATTTAACATTTGAAAACTCGCGGGATCCCTTCGGTTTACTCAAAGGGAGACAAGAAGAGGTAAAACTGGAGTTGGGGTGCGATAGTTGGCACATGTTTGGAGGAAAATCCGCAGATGCTGGCTTATTGTTTTACTGACAGCACAATTCTGACTACATCCTTTTTTGTCCAGGTCCTTCTCGATTTTCTTATCCCGCTGGCAACGCTTGGAGTCCAACCCAGCGTCTGTTTGTTTTACCAGAAGGATCTGGAAAAAATAGTCAGTGGGTGATGGTTACAAACGTTATTCCCTCTCAGATACGGTTAGGAAGGACCCTGACGACGCCCTAACCTTGCGAACAGTGACGTAACATTCACACACGAAGGGCCCGACATGAATGGATAATAAACGACAGAAGGATCTGGTTGGGTACAAACACGTGGGCGACACAGACAACAGGGCTGTGGCGTCGGCTACACATCCCTTCACACACACACACACACACACACACTACTGCTTCATCCCGAGTCATCACCGTTGTTCTTTGTCAGTACCGCCAGCGACATCACGCGATCGGATCAACCGTTAGTCGGGATTCGGTGGATGCGCCTGGACACTGCAAAAGGGGTGAGTTTGTCGTAAAGGAAACCTTTGTCGATTTTGTAAAGGTGGACGACACTACCGCAGCAGAACTAACAACTGTTATATGCAAATTTATCGAAACCAACGAGAAACCAATATTATGGTGGGGTACAAAAACTGTTCGGAGATCGGCTCCTTACATTCACTGGGCGTCACGTAGCTTGAACCTCGCCATTAGCGATGCAGTGGAAGCGAATGTGCAGGCAAGAACTTTTCTCGGCGGACTACGCCAGATATCTGCATTCTTTGGCTCGAGTTTAAAGAGACGGTCTGGCACAGCAAGATGGCGCGCATTGCGCTATATGTACGTAACTCTGACAGCCTGGGCCACGGCAGCCAGGGGAAGAATCTCTCCCGTGTTTATTCGACAAACATCGAAAATTCGCGTATTCAAACCAGTCACAGAAACCGAGCAGGGGACAGGTTACGGCGGACCTTAAGGAGCCCTCCCTAACAGCTGTCCGCTCATTGAAAACACGCTGAAAGCACCTGAGAACTAAGTGTATCAACTTTTAAAAATAAAATTGCTGAGGTTTTTCTATTAACCTGAACGCGATGTAGACGAATGAAGTCTCACGTCCAAGATTCCCACCAAATACAAAATCCATGCTTAAAACTGATCCGTGTTAATTTTACCCTTTACGCATACAGCGGGTGGACATCAGTAGAACAAACATAAATTGACAGGTAGAATGTGTAAAAATAACCAATCCGTCACAGGAATTACGCTGATAGAAAAGCATCGATATACATCAACATAACCGGAGGTAAATGTTTAGCATACGTTTGCTTTTCTTACATTATGACGGATTTTCATGGCGACAAAAGCTTAAGAACACCACCGTCAATGCTTTCTTTTTTTGGCAACCACTAGAATCTAATAAACTAACGTATGACATTCTACAACGGGTAAAAAGAGAGCCTTCAAGCGCGCGGAGTCGAGAAACTGCCGTATTCCGGATCGCTAAGCGGGTCGAATGCAGTAAAACTGCTTATTATCTCGTATGGAAGATCTACAAACGAACGGAAGGCTACACTGAACGCCATAGAGGCGGGTAGACTCAGAAAAACTGATGCTCAGACTGACTGGAAATGACCCGGCACAAAATGTCCGTTGACATTCTAGAAGATCCAAGAGAACTGTCTAGAGGCGACCCTGAGATTTGGAATTGTTGAGCGTGTTGCAAGAAAGAAATCATTTGTTTCCTTGAAGAATGTAAGGGCCAGGCTTTGGTTCGCCAAGGACTCTCTATCTCCATTGGATTCTAGAAATGTGGGCCAAACTGCTCTGGTATGTTGAATCATGGTTCAAAGGTTTGGATCAAGAAGGTCCGACTTATGTGTGGCAAAGATTTGGTGAAGCATTTCATTGGAACTGTACCAAACAGATGATCAAAGATGGAGGCGGGTACCGTATCCAAGGAATAATGAATCGATTTGTTACCTGGACGTATTGAATATATTAGAAACGTATTTTGGGAAGTGCTTCCCTCTCAAGTGGATTTTCCAACATCATAACGATCCGAAATATTTGGCCGCCGTCATCAATTAGTAAATTCTAGTTTTAAAGTGACCGACTCAGAGCACTGATCTGAATCAAATAAAGAATCTATGGAACGATACAGACAAAGCTATTAATATTTTTAAAGATTCAGAAATCTGGAACAATTGTTCAAATTTTTCAGTTGACTTGAGCCGATATTTGCACAGACTGTGCATATGATTCGTTTTGTGGACTCCATGAATAAGTGTTATCGGCCTGTAATTGATGTTTATGGCTATGCGACCAAATAATGACACTTACTTAATCCGTTTATGTCTAAAAATTGGATTTTTGTGACATAATGAATATGTTTGTTTCAATCTTAAACTCCCCCCATTCTTCCATAATATAAGAAAATCGAGCGCATGCAAAGTATTAACCACCGACTGAGTTGATTTATATGTCACACAAAAAATAGAGAAAACCGCAAGAAATTACCTTTCTATCGATGTAATGACGGTGCTGGAATGTTTATTTTTATATATTTTACCTGTCAAATTATGTTTGTTCTGCAATAGTTCTCAAACTTTTGACGGCCACTGTATATCTATTGGAATGTAAAGGCTGAGGTTCCCAGTTTGGCGTACTAACTGCCTATCATAATTTCTTCTTCTTCTTTATCACCCAATCGTGTGGGTTTCCTCCCATATCTAAAAACGAAGAATTCTAATAAGGATTTTTGTGCAGAGGTAAGAAATTCCGGGCTTTGCTCAGGACGCGATCTGGCGGATAACCGTAACACTACGCTTTCCTCACCAGAGTTGTGTCCCCTTAAAAAGACAAACACTTTTCCATATTATTACATTTTAGTTGCTTTAATAATATGTATGTTAATTACGGGTATTTATTATTTTTTTTTAATTTCTCGCTTCACCTGCTTTCTTTCTTCGTTATTGCAGTGGAATCTGTGATATATATACTATGTCGTGCGCACAGAATCGCTCGCTTACCTGGGACGTCAGCGAAACCTCGAGGAACTAAGAACTACAAGAATTTGGGGGGGAGGGGACTTCGGCAACGAAAGAGTGGAAGAACAAGCCTCTTTTTAATGAAAGAAGCTGAGCTTCTTGATTTTTTAAAATTTGAAGATGGTCTAGTAGCTTGACGAAGGCGGGGGAAACCATCGTGGTTGATGGATTTGTCTCCAGGTAAAACAAAAACGACCATAGATCCCGATACCGACGTAAACGGTCGCCTAGCAGGATAAAATGTCTGGTTTTAAAAGGTGACCGAGAGTTTGCAAACAACTGAGGGAAGAAACAGATCTGAAAATGTTTTATAATTACCCACCACCATGCTGGGTTCCCGTCTTTTATTATCCGTATTCCCGAACATAAAAAGGAAATTAATGGAAATTATTCTGTATATCTAGAACTCGTCTAACCGCACGGCGTCTCCGCGGTTTGAACCCGTGACTAGGGCGCTCACGAGTTCGCCAACAATAAAGCATTGACCATAAACAATTCAACCGATCTCCGAAGCCACAAAATCAAAGTTCATGGCCGTTGTCATGGAAACTGCTTGTTAGTTATATCCATCGCAACCTTTTCTGAGTTTGGCGCTTTATAACCTTTGAGTATTGACTACGAGGTTTGCGGTCGTTGCTGAGCTGGCGAGGACGGCGGACCGCAGAGAAGACACGTGATTGATGACTACATGAGTTCTGTCTACGATAATCAACTTCCACCCAGTTAAAGAGCATTTATCGTAAAGGGCATTACTACTGCATTTAAATGAAAGATAAGTCGTGAGGGGAACTTGGAAGTCTTTACAAGTTAAGCAGGGTGTAGTCAATCATCCAGTGCAGTACTATCAAGATGTAAGTATCCCTCTGATATCTATAGACCTTAGACCTCTTCCATGTACAGAGTAATAAAGCTGTAGAATTCAACAAATGAGCACTGAGAATATTTTTAATAGAAGAAATACACAAATGATAAATCAGAAACAAGTGCTTCACTATTGCTTTTACCATGGTATCATCATCACCAGTAGTCTGCCCTTGGGCAGGTGTGCAGCTCACCAGGGAGATGAATAGTTGGGGTGATTTCCCATTTCCTTCTTCAACAAATGTGGATATGCAACAAAAGGATCTTTCTTCCTTTCTAGATGTGGGAGGAAATCCCCATGGCATATTTGCACTTGAAACCATATCAGGTGATACAATGAATTTTGGCACCAATGAATGAAGCCAATTTATGTGGTTCTCTTTCATCATTGACAGTTAACCCTTGATTTTGAAAAGGAACATGATAGACAGATAAATAAATGCAACACTGCATGGTAGGAAATCATCAAGGTAACAATGCCAGTATATTAAGAGCCACTGCTCGTTAAATACACTTCTGGCATTGTACAGACGGCCTATGGTGGCATACTGAGCTTACCTGGACACAGCCCAGCGAAGGCACCGTGAAATTAGTGGTGAGAAACAGCAAGGACCCCTCCACCTACACACAAATTTAGCATTTCCTCGACAGCTGCCAGATATTTTGTTAAAATTTCAAAACTCACCACCAAGGAGAAAACTAATTTAACGTAATAGGCAAATCTGTAATCAAGTTACACTGAAATTCATGAGATTTTCTACAAGCTTCATTTACAGGGTATCCTGCTCACCGAAATGGCAAATTAATTCTTTGCAGTAGTTTTCCTTATCCACAGATCTTTAGAAGCAACTGGTCTAATTTACCAAGACTAGTGAAAGTTTATTACTGATTTTAATAGAGAGACTGCTGACCCCTTTTAAAGACCACATTTAAGGAAACCCTGTAAAAAAAGGAAGTGAAATGGAAGCAGAATTCCGATGATACTGAGAACAAATGATTTTTTTTTTCAGTTTCTTTACCTAATCAAAAACAGACAACTTCTTTATTGCTATTCTGCATAATCAATAGATGGAAATGCTGTGACTTATCCTGGTGCACTGTTTGCGTGCAAACTTTATTTCAATAATATTTATGTTCCTGGACAATTCAAATAAGTGAGGATATAGTGTATTATAAAAACAAAGACATTAACAGAAAAGAACCAACAACAAACTTTGTTTTGTACATTACCACCACAGTCTGTGGCAAGGTAGAGTATTGTTGTTATAGAGGTGCAATAAAAATGTCAGTTGCCAAACTTTTATACTTAATAAACTCTGTCTGTCTTCAAGTACAAATGCCCAGTGTAGTAACAACCTCAGAACTTGGGCAGATCAACAGTTTCCACTAATCTGTAGAATGCTTGCAGCAACAACAAAAACAATTTAATTCTGAGTTACAACTCAGTCAGGTTAAATAGTGCAATTTTAAAAATCATTTTAAAAAAAACAAAAAATATTTGATATGATAATTAATCCATAAGCATGCAGTACAAAACTACTAATGGTTTGCTGCATAACTGCACTGAAAGTTTATTTTTCTCTCGCTCATTAATAACATTTTTCTAATAACAGTGAAAACAGTAATGATCCAGGGTTCTGCTATTGATTCACCTCCAGTACTCACTTGTAAGGCAAACATATCCACATTCTGGAAGGCATTTCTATGAACACAAACAAACAGTTTTCAGAAGAGCGCCACTCAACAACTTTACCACAAGAATGAGGGCAAACTCATAGAAGTATAACACGAAAAAGGAATTTCTGCCAAACTGCTAAGGATCAAAGTCATTAAAATGTGTGATGTCCAGGAAAAACTTATTTGATATTATTTAGTAGTATTTCATGTGTGAAACCCAGCAGGGAGAATGCCTGATCCTCTTAACATGTTACTCTAAGGGGCTCCTGGCGCCAGTTTTTCCAATCTTTTCTACTTGACTGAACTCCCCTCTAGTCTGCTGTCTCCTAGGAGAGGCTGGAGAACTGGTGGTACAGTATCTGACTTTCACTCCGTCCACAAAGCTATGAGTATATGAAGCAGAACTGGTTTTGTGGCCATACTATGTGAGGGATGAGCAGAATGTTACATGTTACACGCATCACTCATTCTGTGTACCCATCCCCACACTCTTTGTAATCAGAATATGTACAATTGACCATTTTCACATCAAAGTACATTTCCAATGGCTGCATCTACCAATAATAACCAAATGAAACCTGCCTTTAGTGGAATTGTTTTAATGATATGTTTAGCAGCAGAGTTTTATTTGAATATCCCTTATAATTTGACTGAATAAAGATGGAAAAATTTCAAGAGGCTCTGTTAATGATTCCAAAAGTAGAATTGCTAATTGCTGATTATCGACTACATGTAATAAATAACTAAATTATATCATTTCAATACTTTGAAAATTGGCATCTAACATTTTTGAGTGAGAACAGAAAAAGAGAGGATGTCAGGATGTGTGGGATACAATCAACTGCAACACACACACCACTCTATGACTCTGATGCACAGAAAACTGCTTTGTTGTCAAAGACAGCTATTGCATTTCCTGTACTGAAAATTTAAATTGGTCAAAATACACTTCAGGTTAATAGGCTACAGAAAGCTGGTTTAGTCATGCAGTACATTATCATTATAAAATTTTCCTGTTTTTTTTTTTGCCTCCTTCTTGAAACTAGGGATGTACTGATTATTGAAATGGATTACTGATTACCGGTTAGTAAAATTCTGAACAGAATTATTAACAGTCTGCTTACAGCTGGAAGCCAGAAATTTATTTCTATACACAGAGAATCAAAACAAACAGGTCTAAAGAGCCCCCCCCCCCCATCCCTCGCCACTGGGGCAGCTCTGTACTTGAAACTTTGTCCAAATTTTATTCAGTTGCCTAAAATCCTAACAATAAAAATGTATCGGTTATTGAAAATTAAAGAGTAAAAACACCCTGAATAATTGCTCAGTTCATGTGAACTTTGAAACTTGCAATATTTTACAACACTCTGCCAACATATTGTTTTAAAAGAAGAAAAAAGGCAAACAAACAGAGACACAAACTTTGAAAAATATTTAAAAAATTGTTAGAATCAAAAATGGTTGTTGCTGCCTGTATTGCTCTGCATCATCATTATTATTATTATTATTATTATTATTATTATTATTATTATTAGAGTATTTCTTGCAGTATGTGGAGTTATATAGATCAGCGCAAATTTTAAAAAACAAACAGATGTAAAACTGTTAACTATACATATGCTTTGCATATTCCAATATCAGCTACCAATACAACATTAAAGTCTGATTTTTATGATATAGAGAGTTACTAAACTGTTTATGCGACCAAACTATTCAGTCTCAGTAATACTGGGTGTTAACTGGTCATGCTAATTCAGGCAACTGTCCTCTTAAATAGTAACAGATGAGTGATCAAACTGCTTTGTGATCCTGTTTCTCCTATGGACAGAATACCTAATCCAGGTACCATGTGCAGTACCAGGGATGATTATTGAGAGTACTTTTATAAGAGCCACATGGGTCCTGCTTAGGAAATGTAAACATTGTTTTTACTGTAGCTTGAGTTGATAATCACAAGAGGCTCTGTTTGTGATCCTAGGATACTTAATTAATCAAGAGTGTCATGAAACTATATCTGGTTAGTTGTTATTTTAAAAATTGAATATGGGAACTTGTCATTTTTTTTTCAGATGTCATTTAACTGAATTAGAACTATAGCAGGCCGACCACTGTCTATTTCCAGCTAACTGCCTAGGCATAGATATTTTAAAAGTAGAGATATCTTCAGAAAGCTTTTTATGGAATTATTTTGTGATTCAGAAAGATTCCATCAAAGCTAAATGTAAAAGTTTGCAATCAAGAATTCTCTCAAAGCAGAAAAAACTGCAGAAACGTTTATAACTACTGACATGATAAGCCATTTAAAGTTAAAGCATGTTTCCAAATACAGTGAGTGCCAGGATACTTCAGCAGAAAGGAAAAAACCCTGCTGCTGCAAAAAGTAAACAAATAACCATGAGAAATCCCCTTGAGCCACACCCATTCCATTCACCAAATAATAGGAGAGATGACTGCTACTAACTTGCAACCTTACTTAGCTGTAGCAGACACTGAATTTAGAAAGCTATTCAAGAACTTTGTTCCTAACTATAATATACTGCACACCATAATGTTATCAGTCAAACAATGATACCAGCCAGATATGTAAAATGCTCTCTTCCAAAAACTCCAAAAGATACTAAGAGGAAATGACAAGTATGGCATTGACTACAGACATCTTCACAATTTCTGAGGATGACTGACTGGTCAATGATCAATACCTGATTTTAAAAGGTATGTCTGGAGTCATCCTAAATGTGGTTCCATTTCCAGAATCAAATACAACCAGTCACATAAGTGAGGAAATTTTGGCTGGTTTGAAGAAAGTTGAAATACCACTGGATAAAGTTTATTTGGTCCTTAGAGACAAAGCTGCTAACATGGTTGCTGGACTTCTAAAACCCAGAATACCATCACTTATCTTCTTTTTAACCATACTCTACAACTATGCATCAATGATGCCATATTTAGCCAACAAGTAGTAAAGGATTTCTTTTATATTAATTGAGAGATAGTTGACAATTTCCACCATCCCTCTGCTATCTTGTAAAAGCTAAGTGACCTTCAAGAATAACTAAAGCTTGCCAAACACAGGCAGGCTTCTACAATATGTATCCACCTGTTTGAACAGTTATTACATTCTAGAACATAATATTGAACAAAAACACCCAGTCATGGCAGATACAGTAGACTATATATAATATTCCAAATCCAAATTCATATCAATGGAGTCGAGCTGAAAAGCTTGTTTGCCTTTTAAAACATTTTGAAGAGATCACAAAAGTTGCTAGTCAGAAGAACGGAACTTCTATTATAACTTTGCCAATTTCAGCTATAGGACTCTTCCTAGATAAAGCTACCACTAATAACACTTTTGAAGGAATTTGATCAACTAAAAAAAACTATGCAAAGATGTTTACATAAGTATCTGGAAAATAAGAAACTCTGCCATTCCACATGTTTGTCCCTTGCTTCAAATGAAGTTCCAAAGTAAAGACATGAATATGGATAGACTAAGGCTTTAGTTTGATAGGAAAAATTGAAAAATGGAAGATGAAGTCATCAGACACCACCCCAGGAGAAATGTAATTACAAATTCTGATGCAAGTCTTAATGATCCAGACATATCCCAAACTTCAGCTGCTGGATCAATAGTGACAGTTCCTGGACTTTGAGACTACAATGAATAAAGAGAAACACACACACTCACACACACAAAAAAAGCTGCCAGTTCTTCTACAGGAAACCAAACTGCAGATCCTCAAGAACTAAAACAAAAACACTGTTGTTATAGAGTGAAAGATTGAGGAAACTGACCCTATTAACCAGGCTTAAAGTTCCTTTTTTGTGGTGAACTTTCCACTTGAAAAGGCTGAAAAAACTGACATGAGTGCATTTATAAGTGCCTCCATCTTCTATAGACAGTGAATGATGTATTCAGAAAGTGGTGAAAGTTGATGTTTCTGTATCGTAATTTAAGAGCTTATGACTTTAGACACTAAGTTATACTTCTGACAGACTTTCATAAATGTTTTCAATTCTGAATCTGTATTTGTAGTCCAGTATTACTTTCAATACTTTGACTTTCCCATATATATGTATTAATTTGTATTTGGAAATGTCTATACTGATTAATTTAATACAGAAATCTTTAAACTTCTGATTTCGAATAGGAAATTTTAATTATATTTTTGACAGCCTTTAGAAGTCTTATAAATGTTGAATGTTGAATTGTTTTTAGAATACTATTCATTTTTTTATGTTTTAGCTTCCTCTAGTTATGAGCATGGTTGACAGAAATCCTGGGTTTGAGGGTCAAATAGGAACTCCAATCAAGATAATGCCCTCCTACATATTGCACTAAAATGTATATGTATACAGACTAAAGATTCATTGTGGTGATTGAATAAATGCCTTTGCCATTATATGGTTTTGTTCTGTCTCAGTAATTTCTTAGTGTCAACCATGTATATATATACATGTAGTCATAAAACAGGTCTGCAAATGGTGGCTCTCATGTCACTGTCTTGTCTCTAGCATATTATACCTCCAGACCAAAATACACAACACATGGCAACAGGGATAACCAATGACTTCACTACTAAGTTGGCAGAGTCATGAAAACAAACTGACAGAAATATATCAAGGACTGTGAGTACGTACTGATCAAGTTTTGAAGTACAAATGTTCCAGTTGTGCAGTCTATGAAAATCTGTAAACCTTTTTTTTAATGCAGCTTCATAAACAGCAGTATGGGAGGTCAGATAGGTAGAACAGAGACATTCGATAAAACTATTGAGTTGTGAGACTCCTGCAGTGAGTGACTAGAGCAATATTTCCTTGCAAATGATGTATGAGGAGGAAAGAAGGTTGTTGAGTCTTATGGAGGCAGAAGCCTACAACTAACTGCATGACTTAACAGTGCCACAGAAGCTACCTACAAAAACATATGAGAAATTAATACCGATCCTGCAGAATCATTGCCTCCTACCAAAGTCCCATGTGATAGCAGAACAATTCCATTTTCACAAATGTGACCGGAAAGATGGCAAAGAGTTAATTCCATTCCACAAATGTGACCAGAAAGATGGCAAAGGGTTAGATGACTTGCCCAGCTATGTGAGCTGTCAGAACACTGAGTTTGGGGAGACCTTTATTGGAAGTGTTGAGGAACCAATCAGTATGCAATCTCCAAAATGAAAATACTAAAAAGAGTCAGTTGTCAGAAAAGGACTGTACTTATGAGATGGTGGTGGACATGGCAGCTGTGATGAAACTGCAATGAGTGAAGCTGTTGGGATGGCAAGGCTATGCCAGAAGAAAAGCATCAGAGACTTCAAAGAAGCCCCATTATAGATATGCTAGGAGGGTACAAAATCCACAAAATTGTTTTTTTAGGACAGAATAATGTGGAAAATGTAAAAAAAATAGGTCACATTCAAAAAGCATGTCTGGGTAAGAGACCACAGAAGAAAGTATATTCGCTTGACAGCAAATATGATGCAACAGAAACCTTGGAGATAGTTCTTTATGCATTCAGGTGCAACAATGTAACCCTTCTGGATGAAGCACATGGTTGGTGGGAAACAAATCAGCTTGATGACAAAATAAGATTTTCAGTCACATTTTGGGAATAAGGAACTGGTCTACATCAATGATACTGAGAACCTATTCAGGGGAGGCAATAAAACTTCTCAGTATATTAAACATACAGATTGAGGTAAACTAGAAAAAAAAAAGTTGTCTCCCTTTGTATGCAATAAAAAAAAAGGCAGTTCATGGTTTTGGCATTTTTGGCTCAAAGATATTATACTGGATTAGGAAAAATAAATGTTCTGACAGATTTTTTCCATATTATCATTGTCTTCCAGCTTTACAAATGGTACAAATATGTTTGATCAAACATTAAAAGATATTAAAACAAACTTTACACTAAAAGAAGGAAGTAGGCTAAAATTTCTGAAAGCTAGACCAGAGGTTTACTAAGTTAGACCAACAATGGAGAAGGAAATAGACTAGTAGTATTCTTCACAGCGATTGGGTGACACCCATTATCACAGTCCAAAATAAGGATAAGTTTATTAGAATTTGTGGAGATTTCAAGATTGTAATCAACTCTATACTGCAAATTGACAAATATCCATTGCCTAGTTAAAGGACATATTTGTGAACCTTACCAAAAGCAAACATTTAACCAAGTTGGATTTAAGGCATGCCCACTTACCAATAGAGGTAGAAAAAGAGCAGAAATAGTATCTGACCATAAAACATTTAGTTTATAGAAATGTGTCAGCTTCTCCGATGTGTTAGTGGACCATGGAGCAGGTATTGCATGGAAGGCCTGGAGTACAGTATATCATCAATGACATGATAATCACCAAATGTATAGATAAGGAATACCCATAAAACTTAGAATGTGTCTTGGCTGATTACAGAAGCATAGGTTAAATGCCAACCTGGTAAAATAAGATATCTCTACGTGAAAAACCAAATTCTGTGGGCATGTCATTGATGCAAAAGCCTCCACAAGGCAAGATGGATATTGTTGTAAAGGCAGCAAAGCCTGAGAATGTTACAAACAGTTCTGTGCATTCCTTGTACTAGTGAGCAATTATAAGAAATTTCGACCAAACTTGTCATGTCAACAGGAGTTTTTTGAGAATGGAACAAATGATTTCTGACAGTGTTTACACACACTATGAGCCCAACTTCCTGTCATTCAAAGCACTATCATTTGGACTTGACCTCTCCCATAAACTTCCAACTGGAGAAAAGAAAACCAAATGTATTTGCAGTCCTTCACTGAACTCAGTAGAAATGATAAGTGCAGACTGATAAGAGGGCATTAAGCATTGTGTGGAAAATCAAGAATTTCCATGTGTATCTGTACGGAAAATTTTTTACCCATATCAGAGATCACCAACCACTCACACCATATCTGACTTGTCAAATCATAACTACTCCAATAAGTACACCACCACAAAAACACATGGAAATGTAGATGGCCTATCAAGTATACCTCCTCAAAGCCAAAAGATATTTTAGCTGATGTTCACTTATACCAAATGCCGAGGATGGAGTGTCTACCTGTAAACCCTAGCAATTTTTTAAAAAGGACAATGAAGAATACTATTCCGGTAAGGGTATACAATATCACAATGCAAGAGTGGAACAAAGCTGATGATGAGACCTTACTATGAGAGAAGTAATGGAATAAGTATAGCATGTATGTCTGTATGGAATATACATGTAATTATACCTGACAACTTGTGCCAAGGGGCAAGAAATTCCTGAAGAATGTATGGAAGTTATCAAAATGAAATCATTAGCTGAAAGTTATGTCTAGTGACCATAGATTGATGTTGACATAGAAAACTTGTCTAAGAAATGTGTTGGATGTCAGAAGAAAAAGGAACATACCCAGAGAAGTCTTATTTACCCACAGGGGTTTCCAAAGGAACCTTGACAGAATCCATATTGATTTTGCTAGTTTTCATGACAAAATAAACCACATGAAGCTATACTGTTGAAGTGACAGTGTACCCAATTCATGTCAGAAGAGTAGCATTGAGTAGTGACAGACATCACATCTGCCCCATATCACCCACAAACTGACGATTGGCAGAATGCTTTGTGCAAATGTTTAAGAAGGGGTTAAAAGCTGCTGAATACAATATGGCACAGTTCAGAAGCTTTCAAAATTTTTACTGGCCTATAGGAATACAGCACAATCAACAGCACTAAAAATCCCAGCTAGTCTGTTCATAAGATGTTTGTTAAAGAAACAGCTTAACCTCATTAAGCCAAATCTCAATAGGATTATGTTCCAACCACAAGAACAGATGTGGTAAGAAACCAAGTGACAATTTGAAATTAGAGACCCTATTTCAGTGTGCGATTTCATATGTATAACAAATAAACCTAGAGTAGGATCAAATTGGAATCAGGACTGGTTTTATACACAGTACAGATGGCACCAGGACAATTCTAGTGTAAGCATACAGATCAACTAAGTCCTAAGTTTGTGTCCAGTGAAGGAAAGTCATCAGCACTAGTAACAACTCCAGATGTTTCACAGGACATACTAGATGTAAGTACCTACCATGACTGACAAAAGGAAAGCAGATACTTTAAGCCAGCTTGTGTTGAAAGATGCATTTGGTAATTCTGACTGGGACACTACTTGTCAAAAAAAAAAGGGGAAGGTGATATCCAAAGATAGCTAGGAAAGCCCCTCCAATGCAGCTAGATTTGTGAAGTTAGGCAGATGGCAGATCATGGTGTTACAAGGGCATAATAATTCATGGTGACCTCTAGAACCCTGAAGGTTCAATATTTTTAATTAGTACATAATATATCAGTGTGGAAAGCATTCGTTATTGTGATATGTTACAAATGTTGAATTTCAGTAATGTGAAATACTTAAGAGAGCAGTGAAAACCTTGCAAAAGTTAAAAAGGGGAAATGTTAAATAATTTTGTTCTATCCCATTGCTCACATGCAAACACTAAACTAGTCATGCAAATGGAAGCTCTCATGTCAACTTCTTGTTTCTAGCATAGTACACTCCCAGACCAAAATACATGAGACATGGGATTTAGAATTTTTGATTTGTCGATAAAATTTGGTGATGGAAAATGCAGATAAGCAATATTCTAGTGCTTTCTGAGTAAAAAAAAATAAGCATTTTCCATTTGTTGTTATGAAGCCTAATAAACATCTGATATTGGCAAAATGGACAATTAAGTAGCTTACCAATTATCTGTTAATTAATCTGCATTTTTCCACTTGAAACCAGTCTCGAAAACCATACATTCTCTTGTCACATATTTGACTAACTTTACTTTCTTTCTGTCCTGATTTGTTATCTAGCCACTGGGAATTCTTTGATTTCCTCTTTATTCATTTGATAATTCAAAGTTTGATGCCTCTTCTGCATAACAATGGAAATAGGATTTTCTGCTTTGCTGTCTTGAATTGAACATTAAAATCCTGAACTGTGAAGAATTTATAGAATTAGATTATAAAATTTTTATTGCAAATAGCAGACATTTCTAAAGAAAAAAATATATTTCAATGTAATACTTTCTGTTAATTAATGGTTGCCCCCTCCTTAACCAAAAATGGCTGTTTATGAGTTGCATGATGAGTGAACATCTTTCTCCTGTTTTGCATGAACCCAGAATGTGCAGTTTCACTCTTGAAAGTTTTATTTTTAAGACTACTTTCAAAAAATGCAGCAAGGTGAGTTTCACTTAAGTGTGGTAAGTGTTTGCATGACAATGGGCCAGAAAAAGGCTACTTTCCTCAGACAGTGTCAGAGGTGAGTGATACTTGCCAGAGAAAGTATCTGATGCTGATAAAATTGGCATATTTTGGAATCACATGCTTGAAAGAACATAGATTTCCAACAAATAGAAACTTGCTTCAGACTTAAAGGCAGTGAAAGATGGGTTGACTCTTGTTTTGTAGCAATGCCACAAGTGGTTTTATGCAAACCATTACTAGTTTATCACCTCCAGAATCTGTGTGTCTTAAAAGATTTTAATCAGCACAACGGTACCAATTCACTAGAGATCAAACAAGAGCCTCACTCTTTAATGAATGGTTTATCATTTTCTCCAGGAAAGTATAAAAATGCTGCTTACACTCTAACATTACTTTCAAGGCTTTATTCCTTGTTAATAATGCCATTGTCATTCTGTTAACTTACCTGGTTTTCCACCCTAATGGTAAATTGCTTCTGCCACCCAACATCATCACCTTGATCCATAAGGTGTCATATCGACCTTTAAAATTTATTAAGGCAGACATTATCCCAGTTGCTGAAATCTACAGATAGCACCAATAAGCCAACAATTCATGAATTCTGGAAAAGATACAGCATTCAGTGTACCATTAAAAGCATCATGAGTATGTGTGGAACAAAGTGCCAACTTTAAGAGAGTTGGGAACTCATCCTCTGAAATGGCCAAAATTGTGAGACATAGCTGAAACGTTGTGGAGCTTCTCAGGTCCCATCAAGAAGAATTATTATCTGTGGAAAACTTGGATTTAATATGAGACAGGCAGAAGATGAGGCCAGTATAGAAGTGCATGAGATAGTTTGACCATGAAGGGTCTGGCTAGCTTGTTCTCATTAACTGACAAGCTGGCCCAGACAATGATGGATTTGGATTCAAATATTGAGTGTTTACAGTTTGGGAGGAATTTAACTTTTCTTTTGGCTAGTTACAAGATCTACAAAAATCAGTGCAGACTGAAGTCAGTCTGCCTTACATCAGTATTTCCAGGTTTCCTCTACAAGTCAGCACATTGAACCACTCAGAAACACCTGCTAGTCCTCCCACCCAATAACTTGCCACCACCATCCACTCCCTCCAATGAATGCATCAGCCTCACCCACATCCTCACTCACAAATGCTCACTCCCAACACCTAAACTCTCCTCTCATCATACTCTGTACAGGAACACTTTTTTCCTTCCTCAAGTGAATAATCTAAAGAACCAGCACACTACTGCACACACATATGAAAGTATCAAAGATGCACTCCACAAGACAGAAAATACCAGATTTATTTTAAAGTGGGAGGAAACCAGAGAACTTGGGAAGAAACTATCATGATCAGCCACCATATTGGACTGGCCCCAGACTGAAAGTTGGACTTTGCTTATTCACTGTTTAAATTGGACTTTGAAACAAATGCTAAAACTTTATATGGTGCTTTCCCTTTAAGATGAAAACAGTTAATACAAAAATCACATTTATTATTAAACATTTTTGAAACTTCCATTACTGAATTTACTGCTGTGTTCACACCTGTAATCTAAAACGATCAACTTCAAAGATTGGCCAGCTCCATTGTATGGAGAAAATGTTTTGTTTCATTTGTATTAATTAGTTGTTCTTGCACACGCTTTGTGAGCATTTGTAGCAGATCCATTTTTTCATTGTCAACACTTTTGCACGCTCACTCACCAGACTGTGGAATTCACTCAATGTCTAATATATTTACTGTTATGGTGAAATGCAAACAAAGCATCTCCTTTGAATCCAATTGAAAATGCTAGAGAAAGATGCCAGAAAAGAGAATAAGATTGAAATCTTTGAGAAATTTAGCAATGCAAATCCAATGTATCAACAATTCTCAAAAAAGATTGTCCAAGCTTTCAACACTTTTACATTCTAGCCCTCTCAGAAGTTAATAAAAGGGAAGGAGGGATTTTTAATCTGCTTGGTTTAAGCAAGTTAGGGGATCATGAATGCTCCCATATCAAGACAAATCTTTAAAAAGAAAGCATCTAACATTGCCAAAGAACTAAGAGTTACTGACTTCTAATTCGAGATGGCTTAAGTGATTCAGACATTGTACAGAAACACTAGTCCACAAGACTGTTTGCAGTAAAACAGCATCTGTATCAGAAACTGCTATCATAGACTGGAGATCAACAACTCTTCCTTCACTTTCATGGAGTTATAGCCCCCATGGATATTTTCAATGCAGATGAGACTGTTGTGTTCCATAAGTGGTTGCACAGCAACATGCTGGTATAAAGACAACCAATGCACTGGAAGTATAAAATCCAAAGACCATGTTATTGTTCTGGTTGGAGCTAATGTGGAAGGTGGAGAAAAAACTCCAGGTGCTTGTAATTGAAAAATTCCGACATTCAAGATATTTCAACCATGTGAAGAACTCGCCTATGGATTACACTTTCAAAAATAAATCTTGGATGATGACAGCAATATTTAAAGATTATGTATGCAAATGGATAGGACACTCATAATCCAGAAAAGAAAATTTGTTATTAGCAGTTGTCCAGCCCATCTCAAAATTGACAACCTGGAATCAAGCAAATTGATTTTTCTGCCACCAAAATATTTAAGCGTTCTTCAGCCGTCATTGCATTTTTAGAGCATTGGCATGGGCAGATCGTCATGTAGAAGTATCTGCTGGACCTGGATAACCAGTCAGTCAACAAGTGAGGCTGATTCATCTTCCATCACACTTTTGAATGCTATGTTCATTTTGAGAACAGCATAGAACACAAATCAAATGACACCATAGCAGACTTGTTTTTAATCACACCATATTTTCTTACTGTAAAATCTCAGACTTTGAGAAGGAAGAACAGTGTGAAAATATTCCCCAAGTACAATCTTCAAGGGAGTTTGGAAATGTTTCTGACAATCTTGCACAACTTCGCCAATGGCTATCTAGAAGTGGACAGAGATACTAGACAACTGCTGTAATGACTCTGAAGCAGAGGATGTACCAGATATTCTTTAGCAGCCTCAACCTGTGTCCTCAGAATCTGATGCAAGAAAGCACTTTACTTCTCTAAAATTATTCTTGGAAAACCACCAAGATGGTGGAAATGCTGTATATGATGCAATTTGGGAAATTAAACATATAATGGATACAACCACATTAGCTTATAAACAAAAAAAAACCAATTCATAATTTAATAAATGGTCAGACTTAAGATATTTGATTAAAAGTTGTTTGTATATTCATAAAATATAGAGTTCTAGTTAGTATTGGTAATTAATTTTGTACGTCTCTCTCTGATCCTGTTCCTCTTTCTCTCCATCATCTTTCATATTACTTTGAAAATGGTTAAAATAAAAAGTTTCTGTGGTTCCAAGCATTTAGTGCTATCAGTAATGTCCTGAAGTTAAAACTTAAACAGATGATTTTGTACATTTGCATCCATATTTCCTTGTTTTATCTGCAGACTGGTATTTCATTATTGTGACATAAAGGCAAGTGTTAACCCTTAAATGGCAGCCATTGTCATATGATGGTTTAACTTTTCCACCTCTGTTTAAATTCCAAACTAATTTATGGAAACAACAGAAGCCTGGAGGTCCTACCATCACCTGCCAAGCTTGGAAAAAAAATTCCCAGCTCTTAGTACCCTGCTAATCATGATGGATAATACATGTCCCTTGACCTTTCAGGGTGATACCTCAATGGTATGAAACATATGCAGACCCTTTGGAAAATTTTGAGAATGTTGGATGATCTAAGTGATGAGTAGGAATACTCTAGTGAGGAAAGTTAAAAACATCAAATGAGAGGTGATTTGACTGGCTCAGAGTGATCATGTGGTAGTGGTGAGGTGGCCAGTGTGGGATGCCACTGCTAGTCAAGTTCCTTCCACCAATGTTTAACCATTGTATGGTAATGCAGTGATGGTTTCATGCCAATTTTGCCTGTTTTTGACAGAGGTAATCCTGAAGTAATGGAGAACTTTACTGTAATAGAGGACAGTCAAGAAATAGAATATTTCCAAGTATATTTTGGTGGCAAATTAATGGACCACACTGTTAGTGAAACATCTCCACACTCAGGCATGCAGTATTGGCAAGACGCTGATGTTAGTGAAATGTGGTCATGCTAATGCACCACATGAAGAAACATACTCTATGAGTATCTGAAAAGGACCCATTGATAAGTACATCAACTTTTGGCAAATAGATATCCAGAGACAGGTTTCTGCTGCTCTTGAGGTTTGCAGACAATGGTAATCCAGATGCAGAAGACTATGTAAAAAATTAGGTGTGTGTTCATGTCTCTGAAAAACAAGTTCAATGCATCATTCAAACCATTCCAAAAGGTGATTACTGATGAGTGTTTTGTACTAATACACGAGCCCTCAGATGGAAAAAAATGCTGCCAAAGTTCACAAGAAGGTGAGTGCGAGTTACAGAAGTCAAGAGACATTTTGGCTTTGTGTTGGCATTCACATAAGATGTTAGACAGTGGAAAAGTATTGCACAAAACATAGGAAAAGATAAAGAAACTAGAAACGGTGTTAGACTGTGTACAGAACAAAGTTTGATACACATATTGGATCTGTAGAATGTGCACATAAATCAATCAACTGGTATAAAAAGCTATTCTTCCACTTGGTTGATATTACCTTTGTGTGTATAACATGTACATGGTCAAAGCTGGCAAGAAAACAGCACTGAGACAGATTAGTCATGGAATGGTGCTACAACCACCAGAGAAATATGGTACATTGACTCAATCCCATGCACGCCCCAGATAGACCTGTAGCCACAGGTGTATTGTGACACTTTCTGGAACCTGTCTCACCAACAGGAAAAGTGTCACGTATGCATGTACATCATAACAAATTAGCTGGTACATGGTGTAGGTGATCACTTCAGAGACTTACTTACTCTCTGAGCAAGTACTAAGTGCTGAAAATGTATACAAAAGTCTAAGTGGTGGAAATCTATGCAGTATCATAATAGAAATTCATTTAGTGTGCTTAGTGTAATATTTGTACATATATTCATGTTATTCAACACCAATGCTGTGTCTGCATAAGAAATAACTTAAAGTGTGATGCCAAATGGAAAACCAACCACACATTCCATGCTCACCTCTCTTGTCGGGAGGTCAGGAAAGATCACTCCAGACTTGTTAATGCCACCTATTACTGTCTTACTGTGTACTTCACCAGGCCAAAACAAAGGTATTTATATGTTATTGTGTATGTTTATGATGCTTTATACATTTTTCCTAATTTTGCATGCAAATCTGCACATGGTGATGGAATTTTTTATGCTATATCATCAGTTAAGGGTTAAAAACAACTATGTAGTTTTCTCATTAAGCCTTATCAGTAATTGATGTATAATGTAGTATTTCATTCCTCAAAATATTAATACTGCATTGGTATACACTTCATCTCCATAGGAATTATAATTCTGTGAACAAAAGAAAGTATAGAGAGTGTTGTGCATGTGAGAGAAACAGAGAGGTAATGAATACATGGTTTTTGAGTAACTAACATCTATATAATAATATTTGAACTTACAGCAACAAAGCACTACATTTTTCTTCACTAGCAGGACTCGTATATAATCAATATTCCTGACCAATCATAATCCAATAATCCAGTAGAAATGCAGAATAAAAGCCAAGTTTAAAAAAAATGCAAAACAAAGCACAACCTTATATTACTAACCTAAACTTGATAACACCCAAAACAAACTGTCAAGAAATCAAATTTCTTCATGCTATAAAAAACATTTTATTCTAATGCATGGATCTTTAAAAGTCCCCCCCACCTTTGTTTTTTGTCCAGTTACTCTGCCTACCATCAAGAATACCAGCTCACTGTAATACATTTGTGGATAGCTACTAAAAAGGGAAATTTTGCAAAGGCAAAATTTAATTAGTGTGTAAAGAATACACTTCATTTCTGGATCTGTGCACATGTGTGTAGATGCCAACTCTGGCTTTAGTGCTATGTACCTACCCCTGATCAGCATCTCAACATCTTCCTCATGACAATTCTCAATTAATTCTAACTGAGACAAAGTCAGTCTCTTCCTTGCACCCTCTCCATACTTTCTGCCTTGCTCTATTAGCTGCCTGGTAGACTAGCACTCCTTTTGCGTTTCATTTTCCTGCTCTCTTCCTGTTAGAGTCTACTCTCCCTCATTGTGCCATATGCCACAGTAGCCATGTATCTACATAATTATCTCTTTGGCTATGATGCTATTAAGAATTGGGGATCTTTCTCTTTCACCCTCCATGTAACTTGCTCTTCAATTCTATCAATACAAACAGTCTACCATGGTTATACATCAAACCATCTTCAATGGCTCTCACTCCTATGTAAGTTCACACCCACTTTCACATGCTATCTGCCATTTAAGTACCAGATTTTAGCCTTCTGCTACACGGCATCATCTCTTCTCAAAGACAGCCAACCATAGCTGCTGTCTAGCCACTCTTCGACATCTGCATTATTGATTGCATCTACTCTTTCTCTCCAAGTCTGGTCATCTGTCTCACTGATCTGGAGCTGCTGCACTCTGCTCCAGCACTCCCACCTGATTATCCCAGTGTTCCCACACTGGCTCCAGGATGCTACAAATCTAAGCCACTGCTGCGCTACACTCTCTGTTGGCAAGCGCATTCAGCATGCACAAAGTGGGTGGGATGGTTCCTGGTCTCAGGAACCAGGAATTCCCCATACCTTCTGTTACCTCTACATACCACACATTCCAAACCATTAATGTTGTCTTCAAATATAAAAACTGCCAGTCATTTCTCTGTGATCTGTGGTGGGAATTAATAGATGGGGCAGGTCCTCAGAACCACCACAATGATTAATAAAAGGTTGATGATACTCCTCTGTTCAGCTACAGGAAAAAAAAAACAGAGCACCCATGAAAACCACCAAAACTGATGAACCATGGCAGAGGGTTGAGGCAAAGTTATGCCTTTGGAGGCTTTCCTAACCAAGCCATTTTTTCAGTGGCCACTTTCCACCCATATATTGTTTACACAGACTAAGTAACCTTTAAAAAAAAATTTTTTTTGTGAAGAAAAATAAATAACTGTTATTACTGATAATCTTTTATCCTTATAACAGAATCAATACTCCCTTTCTGCCTGTGAAGACTGTAGTATACAACAGCAAAACAGTTCTCCACTCATATAAATTCAGTACTGCATTGCAATAAATGAAATACCACCATCCCATAGTTTATATAGACTTAAATTTTGTTTTTCTTTCTTCCACATTTTCATTCTGAAATCTAATGAAACACTTTTTTGTTGTACGAGGTCTGTCGAAAAAGTATCCGACCTTAGGCTGGAAAAAAAATTACGTACTTGGTGGAGTTCAATTGCTAATCCCCTTCAAAGTAGGCCCCTTGTGCCTCCACACACTTAGCCCAGCGATCCTTCCACTGTTCAAAGCACATCTGGAATGCTTCTTCCGGAATGGGTCTCAGCTCCACCGTCGCATTCTGCATGATGTCCTCTCAGCTCTCAAAGTGGGAACCTTTCAGTGGCATCTTCATTTTTGGAAACAACCAGAAGTCAGAAGGCGCCATGTCTGGAGAGTAGGGAGCCTGGCGAATGAGCGAAATGCTTTTCTTTGCCAAGAAACTTTGGATCAGCTGTGTCGAATGAGCTGGGGCGTTGTCGTGATGCAGCTGCCAGTTTTGCGAGGCCCACAGATCCGGTCTCTTGCACCAAACTGCCATCAGAGGACTTCCTGATAGTATTCCTTTGTAACTGTTTGTCCTTCTGGTGCATATTCGTGATGCACAATGCATCGGTAGTCGAAGAAAACAGTCAGCATCACCCTGATTTTGCTCCAGACCTGACGTGCTTTTTTGGGCCTTGGCAATATTGGGTGCTTCCACTGTGATGACTGAGCTTTGGTTTCCGGGTTGTACCCGTACACCCATGACTCATCTCCAGTTATCACGGTATTCTTGAACTCAGGATCCCTGTTGGCAGTATCCAGCAGGTCATGTGCAACCTCAAGATGAAGTTATTGTTGTTCCTGAGAAAGCAGCTTGGGCACAAATTTCACTGCCACTCTGCGCAAGCCCAAATCCTCCTTTAAAATTGCATGTGCAGAATCTCTACTGATCCCAACCTCATCACCAATTTCCCGCACCATCAAACGACGATCCTCCATTATCAAGGTCCACACTTTCTCGATAACAACTGCATTTCAGCTTGTTGACAGCCTCCCAGAACGCTGGTCACTCTTCACCGATGTGCGGCCATCTTTGAACCTGTTGTACCATTCATTTATTTGGGTAACACCCATGGCATTGTCACCAAAAGCCTGTTGAATTTTGTGAATTGTTTCTGCTTGGGTATCTCCAAACTTTGGCAAAACTTGATGCAAGACTGTTGCTCCACACGTTCCATCATCATGGGCAAAATGAAAATGCGACGAGTAAGTGGTACAGCACTTCACACGCTGGCTGCCTGAGATCAACTGACGCATCTAGCAAGCCCACCAAAAACCACGCATGTGCATGAAGGCATGCAGCTCCACTATGCACACTTTTGCCTCCCTAACATCATTACTCCCAACAGGAAAAAATAAAGTTGGATACTTTTTCGACAGACCTCGTATGCATATTTTTCAGGCTTTGGAATTTGTGAAAATGAAATTGTTTGATTACAGAGCAACATTCCTCAGCTATATTATAGTGATTATGCAGAAGCATGTCTGCAAACAATATGGTATGATTTGATAAAAGCAAGTTGGCCACTACCAAATTCCTCCTGCCTGCCAAAATAATCTAAACACTCCTTAAAATAGCAGAACACCTATTACAGCAACAGCCAGTGATGGTCATGAGTGGTAGTAAAAATGGTCAGAGGCAGTTGATGCTTGTGACATTTTTCTACTTGTTTCAAAAGGCACATTGATGGCTGGTAACACTAGATTATAAAAAGTCAGCTTTACTTCACCTTTACCTGGCATTTACTCTCCTCTATACTCATAGTCTGAAGGAGAGCAAGTGTTTGTGTAGATAAAACCATTATTTAATATGCCCCCCTCCCCACCTCAAACAGGACACAGATTTCCTATTGAAGATTTACACTTTAGGATCTAATGATGAAACAGTTATTTTGCTAATAATAATTCTAAAAAAGTCAATGTATCCAGCAACATTAAAAAAAAAACTATGGAACTTTACTCAACTAATTTTCTATTGCAAACATCATTTGAACCAGTAGCCATACCTAGAAAATATCTTACTTGGATTTTAATGTCTCTGAAATTATGAATTTCTTGACAACTAACATAAAAGTTACTTAAGTGAAAGTTTATTTAAAAATAATCTTTTCTCATAATATTTGATTGTTAAAATATTTTCTTTCTGTCAGTTCGTATTTTTTTCTCCATACACTAATGTCTAACATCTCATGAGAGGTAACCCTGATGAGAAAGTGTGTAGTGTCATAGTTGTCCACTAGGAAACGTTGCCAGTCCTGCAACACTTCCAACTTTGGCATAGAAATCCATACTAGAACTCTTGATATTTTTAGATAGTTGAACTTAGGCCCTCAACCTTAGCAGCCCAGTAGTTTAATATCAAGCTACTTCCATCAGTTTAAATACATTCAATTATGTATCATATATATATTCTCTCAATTTAGTCCTTTAACAACCATAAAGACTGATTATTCATTGTAGTCATTTGTATAATTGCTATTAGAATTAAGTCAAGGCAAAGTGGATACTTCTGGAAGAATAGTTCATATGCGCGCTCCAGAAGAATTATGCCCTGTCCTTGCATTTAGCACAGTTGTGGTTCCCATTTTATAGTAGTGTCCATCCACCATACCATTACAGTATTCTTTTTGGTCTCCTTACTATGCCTTTATGATAAATGAAGTCTTTGGTCTTGTGCTGACGTTCCAGATAATAATAATATAATAATATAAGTAATTCTATCCAGAAAAACTTGAACTGGGCCCACACCTATTATCCAGATGCCTCTGTATTAAGCTACGTGACATTCTCACAGTGGTGAATAACTTTAAAAAAAAAATCAACCCGCTTGCTCACAATGTATGGCTCTAGTTTGAACAACATGAATTAGGTTGTTTCTATGCTTTCATCATATCTGGGCTTGGCTGTTGACTGTGAAACGTAACAATTTCACAGCAATTTTCTGCTGT
This sequence comes from Nautilus pompilius, assembly GCA_018389105.1. Taxonomy (NCBI): domain Eukaryota; kingdom Metazoa; phylum Mollusca; class Cephalopoda; order Nautilida; family Nautilidae; genus Nautilus; species Nautilus pompilius. Next base: position 3,433,656 of record JACATO010000132.1, on the reverse strand, counting down.
CCATTCAGATGTACTCCACAGTAGTGCAATAGCCTAAATCTAATGAAGAAGCAAGAGATGGTGAATTCATGACTGGTAATATTGCAGTTGTAGGAGGACTTTCGGGCAAATGTGCCATAATGGGAGAGTTATCTTCCTGACAGTCCACAACAGTCTGAACGTTAGTCACAGCCGGCAAATTGGATGACTCACTCATATTTAAGTTTTTGTCTACTGTGCTATTCAAGAATTGGTCCATATGAACATCACTGATATAATCATCATTTTTTGTAGTCTGTTTTTCTTTCAAAGGTTTTGGTTTCCTTTCCTTGACTGGAAGAATCTGTGTACCCTCTGGGGGTTGCCGTGGATCAACTGCCCGATCATAGAGACCAGTAAAGACTGAGAGCACTTCTAAGCTTTTGTGGTCAACCTGACTGGAATGCTTTTCAAGCAAATGATTTCGAAAATCTTTAGTGCTATTTGTACCAAAAAGGCAAAACTTGCAAGGATAAATACTTAAGCCCTGATGTAGCGTGGTTTTTGTAATGTGTTTACGCATATTTTCATGCGTATTGCATGTGTACATACAGTAGGGACATTTGTAAGGCTTGGAACCTATGTGAATCCTCATATGTCGGCGTAGATGAGTGCTGTTTCCGGCCTTGTATGTACAATACTCACAGTGAAATGTGCGTTCACCAGTGTGTGTTTTGGAATGACGCATAAGACGAGTCTTTGTAGCCCCCGCATATCCACAAATATGACAGAGAAATGGTTTTTCTCCAGTGTGTGTCCGCATGTGGCTGTCAAGCTCACTTTTGAACACAAAATCCCAATGACAGTTTGGAAATGTGCACTTGTGAAGTTTCTTGCCATGTCTACGTTTGTGTGCAATTAGTTGTACTTCAAATGGAAAAGCCTGTTTGCATATATCACATGCATACTGCCGTTTAGCATCATCACTAGTTTTATGTTTCTTCATGTGCATGTTGAAAGAACATGGCTTCTTGAATTCTTTCCCACAGAGATGGCACTTCCTCTCCATCAATCCAAGATGACCCAGTATATGTCGGCGTAAACTTGGGCTAGAGATAAAAGCTTTTTGGCAAAACCTGCAGACAAAGGGCTTTTCCCCTGAATGCATTCTTAAATGTTCCATCACATTTGGTTTTTTAATTACTTTAAAACAGTCTGGACACTGCATGGAAGCATTACGTGGCTGCTTGCTTGTGTGTTTTAAGAACAGATTATAACACTTGCTTGTTTTATCTTTTCCCTGAAACTTGGCTTTCACTGCTTCCTCATTTGCCAAGTGATTGTGGTACATTTCAACATGAAATCGGCACCACAGTTGATCCTCGAACATTTTGCCACAAAATTCGCACTCAAACATCTTCCCAGAGTTTGTTTTTCCAACCTTTTGTTGATGCAGTCTACCTGCATAGTGAACCCGCAGTGCTTTCTCAGTCAGAAAAACCTGCTTACAGTGGTTACAATTGTAAACCAGTCCTGAATGGATTGAAAGGTAATGTGGTCTGAGATCGGCATAACTTGGAGCTGTAAATTCGCAGTGATCACATTTATAAATTTTTGTCCTCTTCTGGTTCTTATAAGCCTTATGCTCTAATTGTTTCTTTGGATCATCTTTCCATGGCATCATTTCTTCTTTCTCTTCTTCATTGATGGCATATTCAAATTCCAGACAATTCTTACTCAGGTTCACATTTTGGAGTTTCCTTTTATGCAAAACATTTGCCTGTTCATTGTACTCAGTTCCATTTCTCTTAGCTTCTTTCTCCATGTGCTTCTCAGATTTTTCGTGTGCCTTGAGCGAATATTTGTCACTAAATCTTTTCATGCAAATTTCACAAGAGTATGGCTTCTCCTTAGTGTGCCGCCTTCGGATGTGAATCTTAAGCGAAGACAGAGAATGACATGAAAGTCCACAGTGTTGACAGTCTGGCTTATACTTGCCTTTTCGCCGAGGAGTTGCTTTCATCTTTTCTCCATTTTTATGTTTAAACTGGATGTGACGATAAAGTTTTACTGCAGAATGTATAATAATAGCACAGAAAGGACACTGAACTTGGTGTCTGATCTCCCTGATAATACAAATTTGTTTTTGAGCTTCTAGGACTTGTCTATGTTCCCTCGATACCAAATGTTCAAGTAACTCAGCATTGCAAGTACAAGTTAATTTACACACAGTGCAAAGAAGTGGACCAACAAGAGATTTTAACATTTTCACATGCTCATCCGTCTTCACATGTTCTAACAAATCATTTTCTCTATTAAAATAAAACCGACACACCCTACATTGAAAAGGACTTAATCGAACGACATAATGATAGTATTTCTCCAAGACTTCAAAACCACTAGGATGAGACCTTGCACGATTCTGATGATAACGTGTAAGAATGTGTCGTGCTAACACATATTTGCTATAGAAAGTTTTGTTACAGACAGAGCAAGCAAACTCAATGTGCCTATTTTCCATTTCTTCCTTGTTTTTTATTGGTGGCCCATTTTTTACACTATTTAAGTCGTGTTCAGCTTCCTTTGATAGGTTACAGTCCTTGGGAGAATTAAGACTCCCTTGCACATCTTTGACATGCCTGTCACTTTTCTTACATTTGTGGTCATATGAGAACGAACTGTTACACAATAAACATGGCCCATTTTTGTTTCGATTTCGTAATTGCCTAGAACTTCTTAATGAATCAGTTGATTTTGTTGTGTTTTCAATCCAGCTTTGTCTGTGATGTGGATGGCGAGGACCTTCTCCCGGTTTCCACTTCCCACCAGTATGCTCAGGATCAGGGTTAGATTTACGGAACATGGAAGGTTTCCACTTCCCACCTGTGTATCCACGATAAGGATGTATCTTCCGAGAAAATGGACCTTCACCGGGTTTCCATTTTCCACCTGTGTGCGTTCGTGGAGGTGCATAATCATGATCATCAAAGGAAACGTCATCAAATATTCCAATGCTTTGGTATGAAAACTCTGACTCATCCGAGGAAAAGTCCAGACTACTCAGAATATTAGAAATTGGAAGATCACTATGATTTTGTGACAAAGAATGATCTATAGTTCTACTCTGACTGGAAGTAGTAGGCACATCTTTAGGATCATTCTTATTGGACTTGCTTTGTAGCTCTAAGGAAAGAAAGAAATCTTCACATTTTTCTGTTGCATTCTTTCCTAGCTGTCCAATCATCCTTTCAGAAGGCTCTTTAGAAGATATACTCTCTTGAATTAAATGGTTCAAAGGATTTTCAACACTAACAGGAATATCTGAAGAATGTGTGGTGCCAGAAAGCTGGCAAACATCATTAAAGGTGGTGTTTTGTAAGTCCTCTCTGCACAATGGTTGAATAGTTTCCTCTGTGTTTCCATTAAGATTGCACAATGGCTGGACAGATTCTCCAGTATTCTCAACACCATTGCACAGTGTTTCATTTGGATTAGAATTGGATGAATTCTGGTGCTCATTGTTAGACAAAAAAATGTGCTGCGATTTCTGTGCCTGGCATTCACATTGCTTGTGTCGCACATAATTCATGAGTCCTTTGATTGTGGCATGGCAGTTCAAACAGAGGTGGGTGTCAAAGTCCTGCTCAACCGGCTCCATATTGGACCTACAATAAAAAAGTGTGTAGTAAAAAGCAAAACCAGAACTACCAAAATCCTATATTCATAATAAATGCTGTATGTAAACTTAGCAAAAGTTAATAGGAAACGTTTCTTTTTTGTTAATTTTAAATGTAAGTTAAATCAGTTTTATACATATAGTCTATCAAATGTTAAGATTTCTAACAGTGGCAGTTTGAACTTTAAATGAAGAGAGATACATCCAGCAGTTCATTCTAATCTCAGATAAGAAAGATGGATTTGATATTTTGGATAAAATTTGTTTTTCATATTGTTGCATTTTTTTTTATTTTTTGCTAATTTATTTTCTGTTCAAACATATTATGCACTAAGTTATTTCTCTAAAAGTCACTTTCATTTTCCTTTCAACAATTAGTTTTCTTTTTCTTCCTTTCAAATGTTTCAAACATTCTGTTTTTTTTTTTTAGTTACTCGCAGCAAATACACTGATTATGTATAACAGGAGAAAATCAATACATGAAACAGTTATGTGATTGTGTGCACTTGTTAGATAATCTACTAGACTTATTGGAGTTGTGTACAACTATCGAGCAACAAGACCTTCACTAACAGCATGTTAGTGGTATCAGCCTTTATTCACTTTCCCACTGAGGCAGTCCTGAAAGATCATCACCATCAACCAAGCGAGCTGCTGGTGAATAAATCAAGATGGGACAGGTAAAATTTTGTAATGAATAATGAACCTGCATATGGTAAAGAACAGAACCTGGTTTTGCTAAAATCACTCTTTCGTCTTTAGTGCATAACTGTCTTACTTAGTTCAGCAATAAGGTTCACCTTACTCTTGGTTTAACAGGTTTACTTGTTCCTATTTTACTTTCTATGAATGGTTCTTATGCCACAAAACCACTACCTAGGCAGGTTCTGACAATGGCTTTGGTATATTTAACAAGTAGTAAATCACCAAAGGATACTGCAACTGATAATAAGACCATCAAAGTTAGACACTTATTTATATTACTTTACTGGTCTTGAGATTACTATGAACTTTAACTCAGCAAATCAGGTGATGCAATTTACACCCTTTATGCTTGTTTTCTAGGAGATAAGAGTTATAGCTGCTACAAAAGTTACTGGATAAGGTTATGAATTTATAAAAATATGTAAAAAGAGCAAAAAATACTAACAATGTAAATTCAACATTTTAACATAAGTAAAAATGAAAGTATTAGCGTTTCTTTTATATCTTTTCTCTACTGTCAATGCATAATTGCACATGTTGTTCTCTTTTAGATGATCATTTAAATGGAAAGCACAAACACATAAACCTACTATACATACGTAGACTTAAGATATATATTTTACTGAACATCTAAATCTGTGGTTTCCAATCAATTTCTACTTAAGTCTGTCTGCTGTGATTGTGTTAGATGTTAAAAATTACACTTATATTTTTTTTAGTTAATAATAGTCAATTAAAAAAAAATTTTTTTTTAATTATTTTAACCACAGACGGATTTTATTTGGCACTGACTATCGACCAGATATGAACTTTCTTCAGTGATGTCTGAAAGATATACCAATCAATAAACAAATTGACTAATTCTTTTTAAACCAACAGATCGTGATTTAAAGCCCATCTGTAGAGTTAGGTTTGGAATTGCTACATTTACTTGCCTCCCATTTATATAAGCATCAGAATAATTGCAAAATTCTGTCAACTGTAAGCTACAGGAGACATGCTCATAATGTTGCTGTCACACCTACTGCTGTTACAATATTTGGCAGAAAGTGGTGTCACACTCTGCTACTCTTTTTCGACAAAAGGCAGGTTTCAATTGATAACAAGTTTGAAGTCCTAACCCCGAAAAAATAACCATATTTTCATTTTTATCCTGAATATGCTTGTAAAAAAAAAACTATTAGTTTTCTTTTTTTGTTCTGTGCAAAATAGTCATAATAAAGAAGTTGATGAAAAATAATTTATTTCTCTGGAACCTCCTGCAGTTGTTTACATTATTTTCTTGTTGAGCAAACAAAGAGGTCCTGCCTTCTGAGTCAGAGTTCACAATAAAAAGGGGCACTTACTCTCATTAGTAGTCATCTGCTGAGTGCTGAATCTGATCAGCACATGGACTTCATAATGTACAATTATTCTTTGGGAGAGACTGCATCAATTTCAAATTGAAAACAAAAAAAAAAAATGAAGATTCTAAAGAGTTGCAAAGGCTTTATTTCAAAACAACACAGATGTTTGCTGGAGGCAGCAAACTGAAAGTAAGGCCAAAGTTAACAAGGCAATTTTGCACTATTCCTTTTTCATTTCTGATAGTCAGAATCAGATAAAAAATTTCTTTAAAGTAACTGAGCAGTTTATTTTATTTATTTAACCATTCTAATGTATTTGTCCATATCATAATCTTCGTATTAGAAGTATCTGCAGAAATGCCTTTGAAAAAAAAGAACATCAAAACAATAATCTTCTGACTTTTGAGTCGAGGTTGATTTTAATAAATTAGGTTCTTTATTTATTAGCTCATCTTTTAAATTTCCCACCTTTTGTATCTTATTTGTTTAACTCATTTATTTTTGTCATGTCATGTGTATGTTTACTTTTCTAAGTCTATTACCCCTTTCCCACCATCTCTCTTTCTGAGGAATCTAAAAGAAAGTTAAACAAAAATTCAGTGAAGCTGCTGCGGAAAAAAGTTCAAACAAAGAAAATGCTGTCGCACAGACTGGTCTTCCTTTTTTTAATTCATGAGAATCTCAATTGTGCAGGAAGAAATTTTAAAATGTTCTATAAAATTTGGGGATCTTTGGGCAAACAAGAGAATTGAGTAAATACTAAATAGGTGATGCAACAATGAACATTATCCATAAAACCTCACATCTGGTATATGATCCATACCAGTTTTCACAACTGCTGCAAAACTGGCATCAAGTTGAGTGCTGTAGTGACAGGTCGCCACCTTGGAACCAACAGTCTGCACAACCTTCAGCAGTGTTTCTAGATTAACAGAACTTGCACTAATATAATGGCTATTTTCAGTGCTAAAACATAATTAAAAATAATAAGTATCTAGTTACTCACCAAATTAGATATATTAAATTGATTCAAAACTTTAAATGACAACAGAGATTTATGGTTATGTTAGCTTATGGATACAGTAAACCTATTTGTCTTCCCAGGCATTCGGCCGATTTAGTGACTGTTTGGCACTAACTGAACGCTGATGATAGATTGCAGAAATGACTGATTAATGATTGCCCTCAAAATACTAGCAGCATTCACTACACTTAGTTTCAAAGGACTTCAACTCCTGACCAAATCTGGGCAGATTAACAAAAATCATTTAAAATGTAATTACTGTAGTTTTGGTAAATACTTAAAGAGTGAAAGTAGTTGGAATGCATTTGATAATCAATAAATCATTAAATGTGTCAATTTTTCTGTAAGACTTGATTCCAGAGATGGCAATAAGTAGGAAATACAGTTTATTTCAATTTAAACTAAGTTTGGTAACAAAAAAAAGATTTTCAGCTAATTCTAATTCTTAGCTTTGTCATCACTACTATAGATTAATACAAAGACATTATGCATCAAATATATACCAGAGCCTAATTGCTTGCAGTGTGTGCTTTTTCACATTTTAGCCAAGGAGAGTGGCATAGCTGTCATTTTGTTGTGTTGCATTAAAATATCATGATGTAGCAGTCCAGGGGTACTTTCTACATCACTCTAAATAATTCTATCTGTAGGAGTATTCAAAAACGAAAATGAGAGAATGAAAACCAAATGAAACAAAGAACCTGTTAAACAGATCTTATGATGGGCTAATGCAGGAGTGGCTGACAGCCCAGTGGTTATGCACTGCCCAGGCTGAGAGCTCAAATTTAGTTTCTGGTTATATGACATGGTTTCTCCTCATTCATCTTCACCAGCAAATTGTGTCAGTGTTTTTCTCAGAGTTCTCCAGTTTCACCAACATTGAAAAAGGAAAAGTTCTTTCAAGAATTTCCTTGCTGATGATGGAACTGTTGCCCCCCCCCTCCCAGGGCTATTCTCCACTGTATAGAGGTTATCTCCAGTGTTGTGACTTTATGGCACATTGCTATGCTAATTTGAAATCAGCCAAAGGATTAGCTTCCCCATATGATTCTGGTATACTTTTATCAAGGAAGAGAGTGCTGTGCATAAGATCTCTTTCCTAAATTTTGGTAAAAATGAACATGCCATCACAAATTTAAAAAGTTAGTGTTAGCATCTTTATACAAATTACCAGTTAATACCATTTTTGGAGATGACGCAAGACTCCGTTACACTATCATAGAATACTAAGATAATTAGCACATAACCTTATTTGCAAGGTATTAAACAAAGTTTATCTTTTAATAAGTGTGATAGAAAATAAGTCAGTTTTAGTTGTCCACGCTCTAGCTACATTAGTTTATTTATGAACAATGCTCTACAACATTAATTGAATACAATACTGCTGTTATATAAACAAACAGAAAATATATGGGACATTTGAATGAAACTCAGCTGAAATAAAATCAGCATAGTGTCTGGCTGCATTCCATTTGAATGTCCCTAGTACAACAAAAAAGCAATATCAGTAGCACCTATAGTTGCCAGTAAAAATTCAGATTTATCTTGTACTCCAGCAGTGTTAAACAATATATTCAAAAAATTTTTTAAAAAAATCTGAGTAATATTTCAAAATATCCTACCATCTGTTGAATTTCAAATTGTCACTGTCAAGATTTGCACGGGAAGATGGATAACATGATCTATAGCTGCTGCAACTACGCCTGTCAGACTTTTGAGTGCGGCTTCTCTGTCATACTGATTGTTGTGGAATACTAAACAACTTGCATGTGACAGAAGGTGCCAGTCAACAGGTGCGCTCAATCAATCATCTTTGATTGCTGTGTTTTTTTAATTGTTATTTTTCAAATTTCCATAACTGTTATTTACAGTTAGATTTATAATCAGTTTTCTTTTAGTGTATACTTTTGTGGAAAAACACATAATCATTAATATTGTAATATCCTCATTGCATCTGATTTCTTTATTTCTTGATATCTGCAAAATCTTCCTATTTATTCTTCAAATGTTTTTTGTTTTTCTTCTTTATTTAATTTTTCAGCTCTTTTCACCCCATTTCTACTTGTATAAAAAACACCATTCTTATGCAAACATCTAATACACTTTACAATCATACTAAATGAGCTGTCTGTCTATCTGATTTATGGTAGCTGCAAACTTAACCATTAACCACTGAGAATTAACCATGTATGCAGGAGACTTAATTAACTAAGTTATTTTAACTAAGGGCAGGCAATGCTAGGAAAACTGAAAAATAATAAAAAATCCTCTTTCCAATTCTTGACCTTTGTAGTAAATGAAAATCTTTTTTTTAAAAAAAAAAAATGTTTCAGTCTACCCTGTCTTTAAGCTTTCCCTTTTCCCTGTGGACACTGTTAATGTCTCTTAAGCTTGTGATGTCTTATTGTGAAATCAGAAGCAAAATGAGTTATTTCATTTACAAAAGTTGGTTTCTCCTATTTACAATGGTTCTTATAGTAAAATCAGGCTGCCTGAAGCAATCTATTCTCCTAGAGTTTGCACCTATGGTAATGCTGACACGATTGCTTGTTTTGATTAAAAACTGCACTTGAAAGTTAATTTCAATTAAAATAAAAGACATTTGACAACCTCTCTTTCAGTGGACACTTTTTAATCACTGATGTAGATAAGATAAAAAAATCTAACACTTTCATATTGAAATCCCTTTTTATTCAGAAAATTTAGTGAATTACTTTTTTGGTACCAATTTAGTAGTTACAAAATATTATAAACTGAAAAGATTTCCTTTTTTTCTTTCTCCATACACTAATGTCTACAAGGGAGACAACACTGGTAAAGGAGTTTAGTGCCATGATTGTTTGCTAGAAACCATTGCAAATCTTGCAGACTAAACAAGTTATTAAACTAAAGGAGTTCAGTGGCAATCAAAAAGCATAAAAAGTAAGAATCTCTTTCCCATTTGAGCAAGAACTTTCTGGTAACTTCAAATTCAATGTGGACACTTGATAACCCTAACATTAAGTGATTACAAATTTGGCTTAAATCATGGCTATTTACAACATTAACTTTCTTTAAACAAATAACAAATTATTCAATATTTTCCTTACTGCCTAATAAAAGTTTCAACCTTTAATTTACACTGTATATATTATGTATATCCTGATTCTTGTAAGGCTAAACAATTATGTTTATTATACTATGTTTATGACTCTAGAATCTGATGTTTTGATCAGTAATGATAGAAGTATGCAAATCAACGTGGCCATTGATGCATTACCAACCATGTGATCCTTGTGCTCTTTTCCAGTCAACAATTTAAGAAGTGTAAAAGAGAGTAGTTGGTTTATTGTGCATGGTATGCTGGGTATTCACAGACAAGAAGTGTTTTAATTTAGTTAGCACTATGCAAAATTCCTTTTCTGTTATTGTTTTACTGCTGACAGTCCCCTCAGTACACCGAGGGAAAGGAAATGGTAACATAAATGCATGTACTACATCAAATGATATGTTAACATATTGCAAAAAGAGTCTGCAGTGTATTATCGAGACCTATATCGACTTCAAATTTTACCCATAAGAAGGAAAAGGAAAAGATAAGCCATGTCTGGGTAAGCAAAAGCTTAACCTGAAAACTATACCTGTGTGTTTACTTTTATTCCATCAGTTACACTGGAAAAATTACCAATTAACATGAAATTAAATATTTCTCTTGATGACAATATTGCTGATAATCTTTGGTACATATCAGTAGTCAAAGAAAAATATTACCTGGTAAAAATACCAATAAATCATTTCTCCATATATATACATTTTTTTCATTTGGCAAGATTTCTAACATTTCATTGCCAAGATACATTTTCTGGTTTTATATTGAGACTATAAATTACAAGGAAACTTCTGAATTAACAATATGATCACTTTTGAAAATAATTCTGTAATATTTTTCTGTTTCCGGGTTAAGCAGATCCCAATTAATCATTGTCTTGGATATAAAGGGTGGAGGATTTCTCATCAGTTTGCATCATCACTCAATAAACTAAGAGAGATATTATTTTCTCACCTGCTTGAAAATTAAAACATCAGTCTGGCAACATTTAAGAAACTCAATAACAATTGACAGTCAAACCAATATTAATCTACATGAATGTGGGAATTTTAAAAGCAATTTATATATAATTCTCACATTTAGTCTGGTTACCAAGTTCCAGATGTTAGTAAACTCTCTCCCTCCCTCTTTCACAATGAAATGGTGTTTATTCATCATATCCCTACATAAAGTTCCACTAGTTTTTTTTTTAAACAGCGAATCAAAGTCTAAGAATGGATATCAGAGCTCAATAAATAAATCTTGATCTGGCAGCAAAGGTTGTGGATATTTAATGCTAGGTATCCATAAAGTTGCCTGGACAAGCACATGCTGTCTTTCTAAAATTCCTGGTCAGTCACACACTTAATACTGAAGAGGGCATCTGACAATATCAAATCTAGGTATAGTCATGTAACTAAATGAGATCTTGTGCAATTTTATCTCTATCAACGTTCCAATAAAACTACACCTTTTCATTAAAAATTTTAGCACATAACTGTACTAACAAAGAATTAATAATATTATGTTCATTTTCTGTGCAGCAAACTCGACTTATCTGCTTTTCCTTCACAGTCCAAAAAACAAAAAAAAACAAAAAAAACCTCCAGTATCAAAAGATGAAGCTAACAGACTTGGCACACAAAAGAGAAAGTCTGGTGATGGAGCCAAATCTTCTGCAGTGAAACTAAGCTAGAGAAAACAGTTTTACTTTACTGTTATATGAAAAAAAAAAAAAAAAAGGTTTTAACATAATTTGTTTAAAATGTACACTTTTCAAACTTCACGTGATAGACTAAACCTCATTTGAGGCTATTTCCATTTCAAATCCCACCAGACATTTTAAAACACTCACATGTAAATTTATCAGTAATCATTTCCCCCTTTTTTTAAAATAAAAGCTTTTTTTTTTTTTGGTAGGGGAAGGAAAGGACAAAGCAGAAACAATAACCAACTGGTAATATTGTTTGAAGACCACTAAAAGCTACTGTTATTGTTGTTGGAGAGGTTCCAGAGCTGATTGGCAGATGCCTTGACCTCAGCTACCCTTGTGGTAGCAATATACACCTGTAGTCAAGCAGTAAACATCATGTAAGGCAGTAATTCATGACAACAAATGTGTGTACCTGGACGCTCCACAAGCTGTCTCTCCAAAACGAAATCAGTTCTGTTGAAGTCTAAGCCATAAACACTAGACAATTTCTGAATAATTAATATGAAATCTTTTTTTCAAGTTTTATATAAAAATTTATTTGTTTTTCTGTTGTTGTTTTTCCTACCACAAAATGAATTTTTTCACAGTTAATTACATCTAGTACTCTTGTGGTGCTTTTGTTGGTAAACAATGGTGGTCGTATCACAATATACACAGGTTAAATGTCTACAAATATTTCCACTTAAATTATTTAATATTTTTTAAAAAGAATGGACAAATAAAAAAACAATAACAGAACTCAAAAGGTGAAGCAACGAATTATCCCAAAAGCCAAATTTTAGTCAGATTTATGAGATAATATATTTAATTAAATAAATAATCAACTCAACCTGTTTTCCTTTCTCTGTCTCTTGAGATTTCACTCAAGAATTACTATACAATTGCAACTTCCACAATTTAAAAAAAAAAAAATTTAACTCATTTATCATTATAAAACCAAAATTATTCCCTTGGTATATGGTTTCGATTTTGCACTGACTTAATCTTATGCAAAAATACTGATTTAAAAAATGTACAAGTATTACGAATTTTATCTGGCATCAACTATAATGAGGGATAAAAACGTCATCTAATTGCAGTACATACACAAACTCTGAATAATGATAATAACAAGCTCTCAAATGCTGAGGTACTGTTTTATGGAAGTCAACTGCAGCAATGAGTAGAAATTTAGCCCTTAGCTGAATAACTCAGAACTTTATTTGTTGTTGTTGTTGTAGGGGGAAACTGTGGTGAGAGAGCATAGTGCTGTAGTGTCCACTAAGAAACAATGCAAATTTTTAGATAAGGAAGAAAATCTACAAAGCCAAGTGGTGAAGAAGACAAAGAAACCATGCCAGAGAGATATGTACAGAACCTGAACCACCGCTGACTGTAAGAGTAGTCCAGTAGTATACCAATAGTTCATATTTGGAAACACCAGCCATATAAATTCTTAACACAGTACTGAAACATCAATACAATTTCTACTTTGGAAGATGAGCTTGTGATTTGTCAGAAAACCATTTGATACAGTTGTTTGGCATTAACAAGTTTCACACTGATGCTTATATCACCAGGAAATCTCTGTCCTAAAGATGAAGGGTAGGACTGAAAAGGTAGATGGGGTACAATTTACTGCAAAACATTCAACTGATGCCCAGGCCACACATGACCAAACATTGTCATATTGCAAACACAAGTTCATACAGGAGACTACAGTACAAGGCACTAGTCAAATTTTATTTTCCAGATAAACGGTGACTACAGGTCCTCCACAATCCCAGCATCACCCCACCAGCACCAGTTTGACATTTAAACTTTGTGGAATCTGCATCCATTATTTGCTGTTTGGTCTCTGGTTCAAATTGATGCACCAATGTTTTGTAGGGCACGACTTATCTTACAGCAAAAGTTTTCTCTTTTGACATGAAATCTCATAAACTGATCCTAGCACATGAAAAAATGGTCAGCTCTGTGCGTGTCTGTGAACTCAATAATGATCTCCAGTGATAATATGCACCTGTGCAACAGAGACCAGTCATTCAATATGAGATCTACCTACTATATTAACACAATCTGCTTCTGAATCATTCACATTATAGGTACACACATTTTGATAAGCACTTGTCATATTGTACAAATGTTCACCAACAGATTCCACTTAGCTTAATGTACTTAGATAACAAAAGAAAAAAATCACACTATATCGCAGTGGTGCATGTCTCCATAAAATGGTCAGCAACAGTGCCTACAGCTTAGGATAAGACCTGGAATGCTGGTTGGCAGGAAGAGCATGATAAAGGAAACAGTAGTCAGCTGCCAACCAAACATTATATATTATATTTTTAATTGGAAAAAAACTTAAAAAACCACATAAACAAATGGGATCAGAAGAGCATAGCTTGATCCAGTGGAAACCAAACAGAAGTCACTGACATGATGCTACCAGTGTGCTGACATGGGCATTATAATTAATTTTTTTTGGGTGCTAAAATATTATCTTTTAGTGATGGATTTTAAGAGCATTCAATTGCATCATCTATATTGAGTTAAAAAAGAAAACTGCAATTATATAAAGAATTAAAAAATACACATTGAAAGATATCAACTGGGAAATGTAAAGTGAGAGCTAATATTCCTTTCTCATATTTACTTAATACATTTAGAAATAACTGAGAATAATGCATTTAAATGTTCTGTATTATCTTCTGTAGCTGGTATAATAATAATCATAAATAATTTTTAATAATATATGATACAGAATCCAAGATAAATGTTAAATTCTGGTCCTTAACTCATCTGTCTATGTAATGACAATTATGCTAATCATAAACTTGATACTAGTAATAATAAAAAAATTTTTACTAAATTAAAAATGAGAGCACTTTGGCTATTTCTAGATATTAACTCTTTTAGGAGTATGCCCATACATTTACAGGGGGGGGGGATTGTTCCTGATTGAGTAAATATGTGAAACCTTGGACATGCATATTATTGAGATTATTCTGCTAGATTCAATACTCACTCCCTGTAAATACACACAGTTAAAACTAAAAGTTTTAAAAAACAATGATGTATATTTGGTTCTAAATAAGTGAGAAAAAATTTGGAGGTTCTTCAAGAGAGTGAGATGTCATAGAAAATTTAAAAAAAAAAAAACAAAATACCCACTAAAATTAGCATCACAAGCAAATAAAGGGAAAAAATTTTCTTCTAGTGGATCAGGCCTTCCACACCACCTCCAATAGTGACTAGCATAGCCAGATGCTGCTAATGGTTTGGTAATACAGGTTGAGAATCCCTTAATCTGAAATCCTTGGGACTGAATGTGTTTCAGAATCCAGAATTTTTCAGATTTTTTTAATATAGGTATACCAGCATAATTTGGTAGTTAACCCACTGGGGAGTGGGGACTAAGTTCATTTACTACGTTATAACTGCATATGGATATATATATCCTACAAGTAGTTTTATGCAATATTTTAAAATCATTTTGTGCATGATACTATAAGAAAAAGATGTACATTTAACCTCCAGAATGGTAAGCTATCACTGTGGTAGGCCTACTGGTACTGTATGGGTACTTGAAGGCCTTTTGGTATTTTTAAAGTATGTTCATGCCAACGACAAAGCACAGAAAAAGCACAAAAATTACAGCGAGTAATGTGCATACCTCAAGCGTGTCAAGACCTGCACGTTGCCCAGGAACCTTCTGGAATTTTCCACTAAAGGCGCTGCAAAAATATTTTGGAATTTTGAGCTTTTCATTTTCAGAATTTCACATGGAGGAAGAGAGGTATGGTCGAAACAGGGCTGGGTTAGGTTAGGCTAATAACAATCGAACAATAAAGGGAGTTTTGACCAAAAACATATCATTACCTCTCTGGCAGTTTCTTTTGGCTCTTCTTCATCAGCCAGCCATGAGTTTCACCCCCGCTTTCCGGGTAGGGATTTTCCTGCCTAAGTCAGAAGGACTGGACCTTCATACACACTCTCTAACAGATAACCAAGGTTCTACACTACTCACCAGGTGAGTCTCTCTTGTAGCAAATGGTGAATTAAAAAACAAGGTAAATAAGTACATAAAGCCAAAATTATTGTTGTTCTACTGAGAGCTACAGAACATAGCTGGATTATAGAGTGTATGGCAAGTAAAATGCCAACTGATTTAGAATATGTCCTTACATTTTTTCAGAACTTAAAGATCTATGATATTTCAGAGAGATTGTTAGACTTGTTTAATTTTATGTAAAGCCATCTAAGAGATGGTCTGATAAAATATATTCAAATTGTTTAAAGATCTAAAACACAGATACTAACATGTTTTTTCAAGAGCCAATTGCAAGTACCAAAGAAGAGTAAATTCTTCAGTAACTTAGCCAAAATATCTGAAAAGTTTAACAGAAAGTGTTTCTTCAGTATCAAAATGATGGATGAGTAGAATGAAGTGTGCTAAAAACAAGAACATCAGCTAGTTTACGATCTACATTTTTATGTATTTCTTTGTCTGTGTGGATAGATCAACGTCTTATATAAACCATGGGGTGACTAGTGATCCAGAGTTCGAATCCTAGTTACGACTGAGTAGGTTTGGTGTACCTTCTCTCTTCTTCACCATTTGGCTGTATAGAGTTTCTCCAAGCACTCAAGTTTCCTTCCATACTTACAATGAAGAGTTCTAGTAGGGTTTTCCAGTGTGTAGAGGTCCCACAGGTAACTCGACTGGCTCAATCACCAAAGCTGATACCCCACACCTTCCCCTTCTTACTGGGAAATGTCTGTAGACCTAAAAAAAATCATGATAAACCATAATACATATACCTCCGTGAAAGCTAAGTTAAATGAAAGTAAACTGACTAAACCCTGCCTTAATAATCAAAAGGCTTAAACTTAGAAGTTTCAGCAGTTTTCATATTAAGAGGAACAGATGGATGAACAAAGTATTTATCTACAAGTTGAGTCTTTGAAAGAATTTGCTACAGCAGTAAACATCATCAATATGCTTCTGCTGGTGGTCTCTTTTTGAGAATCTGATGGGTCAGTGAAAATCACATTTGGCAGCAAATTCTGCACATCAACTTTATCGAAAATAAATACAATGACAAAAAAAAAGGGGGTTCATTTTTATGAAAACCATTTTAAGCAATTTTAAAAATTAATCTGCAGACAAGAAACATTAAAAAAAACAACAAAAAACAAACACAAACACCACACTTGAAATGATGGGTTTTACTGAAAACCATTACTGTCAGCTTAGACTGTTTGGTTGCTATTTTTTTTTTACAAATTCCTTTATAAGAGAATTAATGTTCAATTTAATAATGAAAAAACTTCCTGATGATTTTGTCCTATCACAATGCTATCTGGAGTTTTTGTAATGCTGTGTATAGAGCCAATTAGCCACATGATTGATTAATTTTTTTACTATTCATTTTCTTTCCATTTTTTTAAAATAAGCACTGAAAGAAAAAATAATCTTGTTTAAATTTAAGACTGAATTTATTTAGTTAAGAATGGAAAGATGCTGATGATGCGTTCTTTACAGAAATTAGAGAAAATTAGTTTGGGCTCTATTACAAACAAAAAAAAAACAACAAAGAATTCTTTAAACTCTGAAATTAAGTCCAGCCTTTATTTTTTATATTTTTTTCTTCTTAGACATTCTAAGTCTTCAGATGTATGTTATTTTGGCACCTGTAATGTCTGTGAATGGAAAACGCTTGAGTAAAAATGAAGCTATCTTTAAAAATTGCTGTTTAGGTGCACACTTAGGCCTGTGGGTTTTTTTTAGTAGACCCACACATCTTGCTAAAGAACAGTAAGCAGATCTGAAGGCTGAATCTGTCTGAAAAGAATTCTGTCTTTGTGGATATAAATGCCAAAAAGAAATTAAGCAGATTTTTCTCCTTTAGAAACAAAAATATATCTAAAGTGTTCCATTCAACTGCTACTTTGGGCAAAGATAATATACCAGATATAGAATAAAAGAGAACAGAACATTTTAAATATAGGTGTGAACATACATTTTTACAGTGGGGCCCACTATTACCTAAAGATAGCTTTCTTCTTTTCTCAATAACTTCTTTTTAACTCAGGTGACAAATAAATAAATGTATGCATTTAAAAAATGCATAAAAATCGATGTATTGCTATCATTTTTCAACAAAAGTATTAGAAATACATTAAAAAATTTCAAAGATAATTCGCTAAGCCAGGTAACATTTTAAATTAAAAGGCAGAATAAAAGTGATTACATTATTTGCTAAATAAACTGACCCAGCAACGATTAAAGATGAGATACAGGAGCCAAAAGAAAGTGTCACAAATATTTTTGCCATCAGTAGCTTCTTTCAAATGCTGCTAAAAATTAATCATTAAATAAATCAAAATTGCTCAGACTGCAGTCACTGAATAAAGTGGGTAATCAAGTCCAGAGATTTAAATTGTCCATTGGAAAGCACATTAACCCTAAGAATAAATAAGAATTCTGAAATGGAATCTGTAGATTTAAAAAAAAAAGAGGGGTAGTGGTGGTTTATGATTGATTCTAAGTGTATGTAAATTACATTTTATTTGTTGGAATAAGCTTCATACATGTATGATGTCATCATCATCAGTGATCAACCAACATGCAAGTGCACAGCTCAGAGGATGTATGAGGTACATATAAATATATATATACATACAAATAAAGACAAATGAGTTTCATTTCTATGAACAGAAGAATGACATTAATTCTTATAAATGATCTAGACTCCAGAACTTCTTCAATACTAAATCAAAAAAACAAAAATATTATTATTTCTATAGTATCATAATGGTAAAATCAAACAATAAACACCAGTAAATGACTTTACACATACCAAAATTACTGTATACAAACAGGGCGGAAGCATAAAATTTTCAACAATTAGTACACCATTATTTCCTTTGCTAAAATACATGCAAACAGTGGCTGATATGGAAGAATGACAGTGTGTATAGAAGTTTCTGCTGATACTGTGTGCAAATTCTTTTAAAAATTAAATAAAATCAAAGTGGCATATGTGGTATCATTATAAAGCAACTGGTGAAATCTGGAAATGACATGTTAATAAAAAGATCAGAGTACAGAGGTCAAAATCAGGGTTCTTATAAGGGAATAGCAGCTGAGAAACCTTTCTTATTTAGAGGAAATCTGACTAAAAGATTTGATTGGGCTGATGAGACAATGGTGGGTGATGTAAAGTTTTTTTCATAGGTAAATCAGTCTGAATTATTTGGAAACCGTTGATGTTCAATAAGAAGAACAAGTGGTATACAATAGTAGTTTAGTAGAGCATGGTGATGGATCCATCCTGCTTTGGAAATGCATCTTGAAGAAATAAATAAATAAATACTTTGTACAATATTCACCAACTACGCACATAAAGAAGTTTACTTCCTGGAATAAATGAAAATGTACTGAAAAAATTTAGATATATTATGGTCACAAAATTCTAGAGATACTGGAAAAAACAGAAAAAGTAATAAGAATTTATAGAAAACCATTTGATAACAATTTGTTCCAGAACAGTGGGGTAAAAAAAAAGCACAAAAAATGTTAACAGAATGATTATTGGGCAAGGCCACCTCAGGACTGTATGCTACTGGCACTGTCTGCATAAGCTTGAAATCAAAGATCTGATAATCCCGCCTGGTAGTATTTGTCACTCCTGGGTAAAGGCCATAGGTCAGATTGTGTAGATTCTGTTGGAAGGTGGGATTTGTGAGCTTTGCATATCTACAAGATATGCTCAATGAGTGAAATATCTGGATGGTTGACCACTCCATTGTAGTGATGGTGTTGGCCTGAAATAATGCAGAGATGGCTTTAATCCTACATGTCCTGAAACACAAACCCAGTGCTAGTTACTGAAGTGATATGGCTATTGGTCCCAAAAATTCACCCAAGTACCCTCAAACAGTCAGGAAAGCTTGAATGATTTGAGTCCTTCTGATAGCCATGGTCTCTGCACCAACACCATTATATTCTTGATTCACATTGGCAGCAGCCTAGTGATCTCCCTACATATAAACTGCCAGAGAAACCAAAATTAAATCTTGCTCAGGTTAATTAAATATTGCAATAATGAATTGCTCAATGGAAGGCCAACATATAGGTGTGTGGCATATCCTGCATGTGAAGAAAGGTGTCCAGACAAATCATTAAAAAAAACCCCTAAGTATCCCATATTTGCTCTTGGACCCAAGTAGTAATGAGTACCTGTTCTATAGCCTCTGATCATCCGCTTATCATGAACAGGTATACAACAAAAACCACTTTTGCTGGCCCTGTCACTGACATCAATGATCTTGCAGTAAGTAGCAAGTATACAATTAGCTAATAATTGACTATCCATTGCAAAAGTTCATAGCAACATCAAACAGCCTGAAGCCATTTTGAATGACCTTCTGCAATGAGTCTTCCAGCTATTGGTACCTCAGCGGTAAATTTTAGCGTATGACTCATGCCAACTACATTGTACTCATTTTTATACCATATATTATTTTAGACTGGGGCATCATGTGCTGAGATTATATATTTTTTAAAATGTGTTTCTACATTACATTTTAGATTCTTGAGTTAACAACACCTGATGGTAGTCAACATTTTGGTTACTTGTAATAATTTATTTCAACTGCAATATTGCCATATTTTTGTGACCAGTGTGTGAGAGAGAGAGACTCCTTTGTGCATTTTCTCAATTTCTATCCATGACTGTGCATAGGAAATTTGATCTCCTATTTACAATGTCGCTATCTCTAGTATCTTAGGTTACATCAAGTTCAGAGATTAGAAGTATCAGCTGGTGCATTTATTATAAATATATAACAGATTCAACAATATTCTATGATTGATGTATGCATGCAGTCTTATAATAGAAACTTAAGCTTATTTCTCCATGCTAATACAATCTACTTCCTTCTCCTCCATGTTAAAGAGGACAGTCTGATGAAAGTGAAAATAAAATTTATTTTTTTTTTTACGTGTATGGATTCTATCAGTCATTTTAGTGAGCCTATCTCTAACCAGTTTAAAGCAAAACAACTAGTACCAGTAATAATGGTTTCATCTTATTTACTCAATGCAGTAATAAGAATTTAAGAGAAAAGAAACCCCCTGCATTTATTTTAGATGGATTAAAGATATCATGGCATTAAACATCCAAAGAAAGACAAAAAAAAAAAACTTATACCAAAAAATTCATCATTTTTTAAAAAAATAATTCTTTCTTGTTCTTTAGGTTTTGCCATTTGTAACTTTAGGCATATGAGAGCTGTGAGGATCGTTTGACACTTTCATCAACTTAAAGAAGAAAAACAAAAAACCCAGCATACTGACATAATTAGTTTATTATAGGGATATCAAAAATTCCATCTGGGACTTAGAGCAAAAATGCTTATTAAGTTAACAGGAAAAAAATTGTGGAACTTTCATCCCCAGTGTATGGTGGTGTTGATGTCATGATGGTGAAGTCATTTTAGAGATCACAATTTCCCCATCCTGTGCATCCTTGACTGCAGCAGCAGTAACACAAACCATGAAGCATTAAGTTGGTACTAATGAAATGAAAAAACTTTAAATTTCAGAATAAAATTTAGTTAGCATGCAGAATTTCAGATTTATTGTGTCCTGAAACTGCCAGCTAATGGTAAACTTATTGTACATCAGAATTAACTGAAATGCACCAAAATGTTTGCACAATTAATGGAAATCTTTATATAAAGTGCATATATTTTAAAAATCAACAGCAAACTTTTTTATTTCAAAATGTAAGTATATCAAATAGAATAAGAGGAATGTGTATTTTTAAATTTTAAATGTTCAATATCTACACAACCTTTTCTGTTCTAACAAGCAGAAAATTATTTTATTCCGTAATGGTGTGTGTAGCTACAATAAAGGTTAGAGGAAGTGCGATAATGTAGCAAGCTCACTCATTATGGTAACCATGTGGTTTCTCCAATTTTTCTACACAGATTTCCTCTGGGTAACTCAGTTTTCTTTTAGTCTGCAAAGCTGTAGTAAATACTTTCCCTGATCAAAGTTGATGGCATCCAGCCTTTCTACAAAGGCATGCAAACAATTCTCTTCAATGTCAACCAACACATAGCATGCTTTTCAGATGGTACATATGTCGAAAAACCAGTTTCTCCTCACAAAAGTTTAGTAGTTTTACACAAGTAATTTGGTAATGATGATTATAATTACTATATAGCTTCTGGTGATATTCTCCTAGATCCAAGCTTTGATATGAGCCAACTTTCAGTAGAGAATTTGTCTTGTATCTGCATGTATTCGTTTTTTAATTGTAAGTACAATGAATGTTACTGAACCATATCAAGAAGCCATTTTAGACTATTGATAACAGCTAAAGTTGTGATTTTCCACACCTAATTTATCTGTTCATACAGTGTCATACATTAATGATCTGTAAATCCACTGATCTCCAAATAGGCCTGACTTTCTGCCCATAACCTATGGATTCTTCACCATGGTAATTTGCTTTGCATGACAGATTTAACATTTTCTTCGCTTTATGCCAACTGTCCTCAACCTTTTGTCTCAGTGCGACCTCATTAACACCCTAACAAATTCTTAAAACTCGACCCCCAGCACCACTGGTGCAAGCAAGCCATCGCTGGCATACACCTTACTAAGAACATCCAGAGAAATACTCTCCTGGAAAACAACAAACAACAAAAAAACAAAATGAAATAATGCAATTCCTGCTTTCTATGTCACGAAATTACTTCTTCTTGAAGAGTTTGCAGGCAATATACTGGTAGGAATTAAACTATGGAAAATAGTAGGGTACAGATACACTACCAACAGCAATCAAAAGATTAAATGCCACATGAAAATAATTATTGTCTGGCCAGCATTTCAAACCCTAGTTTAGGATTTATGCATAAATCTATTTAATTTCAGAGTCTCAGCAGCCAAGTGGCCAGGTCCTCATCCATGAAGTGGAAGAATGGTTGCAGTTTAGGCCTGTAGCCAGATGCTAATTTCCATCCGACTCGCACCTGGTGAAAAAGGGCCAGAGTGATGTGTATGCATGTGGTAATGACAATACCCTTGTATACTGTGGCCATGAACATTAGTGCATTCTAACAATATTACCATTTCAGTGCTAGTGAAAGAGTGTGGCAAAGTAAATAATCTGGATATGATCATCATTTAAAAAATTTATCTATGGGAAATAACAAATGTAGTAAGCATGGTGAAGAGCATGATCAGTGTTTGGCATAATCTTCTTTATGTGGTGAGGTAAAGAACAAAAGTAGTTCTTTAACTTTTAATGTTGAAAATAATATCCATAAGGAAAAAAATGCTAACCAAAGTTTTCATGTATCCATGTATTTTCAGCAAATAGCAATCGTTGATCTGCTTTCTCACCAACTAAGGACTACTTACAGATATAACATGAATTGATTAGAATCAGGTATTTCCCCTTAAAGTCCACACTTTGATAAGAATAGAAAGTTTCTGTTGATATGTTATTTATAGAAATAAGATAACCACATTTTTATTAGGAATGGAACAGCTATTAAACTTACAATTTGGCAATCAATCCCTGCTGCTATAATCAAGGTTATCTAGAAATAACCTTCTTCTTCAAGCCTAAGTCAGAAGTTTGCAATAATACATGAGTGCAGTTCTTGATTCTCTAAAAACAATTATGACATTAAAACAAAAACAGTGAAAAATCAATTTTCTATAGGTCAAAAAGAAGTTGGTTGCTTTCCCTTCTAAAGTTTTGCACTGCAAGTAAGCTGTTCTTTTTTTGTTGCCACTATTCAGATCTCTTACAAGTCAGAACTCAATTCACTCTGAGTGACAGACAGTGAAAAGGAATGCCTGTATTGGCAAGTTGTTATGGATTCCTCCCTTCTCCTTTTTCTTTTCTTCTTTCATACTGAAGTAACTACAAACAAGCTTGGGGTATGTGATGCTGGATGACAAGGGCTGCCACAAGTCCTGATGAATGCTGGTGTATACAAGTGGCTCATGTAAACAGGGCTGACAAGTTTCCTCTAATCTCGCCCAGTTAATCACACAATGTCATTACTTGTGAGACATGCTGGAGGGACTTCAAGAGACCTTTTACTTCCTGTTGGCAACATTCCTTGGATGCTGAGAAAGGAGAAAATTGACAGTACCAGATTTGTGTTCAGCAATCACAGCTCTGTCTACTGGTGGTGTGTATACAAACTTATCAATCACAAGGAACATGAACAAAAAAGTGTGGGCAATTGTTGACAAAATCTAGGTCAGGCGTCACATTGTTTGGGTTACTAGACACCCCAATCTTAATCTGTCCCCTGCACACCACCTTGTTTTCTTGTCCACATTCCTTGGCTATAAAGCAGACCACACAGTGTTAAACTATTTTCACAATATCTCTTTAATAATTGAAAACAAATGTACATTGAATAACATTAACAAATTTTTAAAAAGATAGTTATTAGTTGCCAATGATTTTACTGAAACATCATAATATAGTGGAAGCTCATTATTGTCAACTGAGACAAGAACAAGAATATGTGTCATATATTATCTTTCCCCCATATTATCAACCACCTTGCAACCACTGCCAGTTAATGTCAACCACCTACCTGTCATATATATGAATGGCATTCCACCCACTCCCACTCAATTATCCACTCTGCATGTGTGCTAAAGTCTCTCCCCTCTAGAGAAATGTTTGTTTGTGTTGCTCACAAAAAAACAAAAACAACCAGAAACAACTTAAAGACAGTGCCCATCCTAATGGAAAACAGAAGAATCATCTATATGGTAAAACGGCACGATACATTATCTATAGGTGCAAGGCCCACTCCAAGAAACCAATGGTTGTAGCAGAGTCCTGCTGATTAGCTCCAATGGCAACATTGTGGCCTCAGTCTCACAAGGTAGAATGCTAGAACAATAGTCAACAAAACCAGATGGCCACACTAGGGTTACATGCCAGAACCTTTATTATACCAGTTTATGGTGGCGCTGTGTGACTACACCAAACACCTTATGCATGGATAGACAAGCAGGTGGTCTGTGCTGATGCCAGCATCAAAATGGATCAAAATGGCAAAAAAAAGACAGAATTGCATTGATCAATCAGTCGAAGAGAAAGTTAAAATCATCAGTGTGTGTGTGAAATACCAGAAGTGTGACAGGTGGACATTGAGTCACAGTTAACTTGATCAGCAAGAAAATATGGGCAAAATTTTGAAAAAAAAGAAGAAATTATGATATTTTAATGCAATATGCCAACTATGACTGTAATGCCAATCAGAAAGGAAGAGAGCTGGATCACAATAAGACAGATTTCCTTTGGTTCAAACAAAAATTATGACAAATACCAGTGTGTCTAAGAAAACCAAAAAAGAAAAGGCCAACCAGCTTGCACAGATGTGAGTTAAGGATTTCAAGGCATCTGAAGGTGGATGGATGGAAAGAGATCAGTATAACATAATTTTCGAGAAGCATGCTAAAAAGTAGGCTGCTGATAGTGATGCTGCCATCAAGTTGCCCATCATTGGTTGTATGCCATCTCAGGCATCTACAATTGCAGTGAAAATGTTATCTTCATCAAAGGAACTGGCAGGTTCACAAATTAGCATTTAATTCAAACCAACTTGAGCTTTTATTCCACTGTTGACTAAGGTGGTGGTGGTACATTCTCATTCCCTCTTTCCATAACAATGAAAGTTGATATTTGCAGGTTGGATGGCTACACACACACACATACAAAAGAAACAAAAGAATATCAAGAGAATATTTTCTGCATTTAATTTTTAGAGGTTATACCATGCCAAATTAAACTCTTCTTGATAAAAAAACTACCATGTAACCATTCTGTCTTTGTGAATGTGGATAGTACAAACAAATGGTTATTGTTGATGACTGAGACCAAGCATTCTTAGTGTTTTCCCAAGAATCTGGACACCCCTAACCAAATACAGATATCTGTCCAAAGCCTGGATTGGCTCCACCACTGAGATAAGAAGCTCCCTCTACAGAAGTGACATGGTTCAGTTTACCCACATCTTTTAAGCTTTACAGATATCACTCTTAAGTTTCTCTCTCCAATCATTATTGCAGTGATCCAGCCCTTGGATCAAGGCATGATCCAGAACCTCAAGAGTCACTACAGATCCATGCTAAACACCAAGATCACTGCTGCAACTAATGAAGATAAAGCAATGAAGCCCAAAATGTATATGCTCACTGAAGTGTGGTGATGTGAGAAGATACCCAGATAACTGCCAGCTGCTGAGGAAGCTTTTAGTCAACACACATGTTGACATTCCCCTTCTACTGGACAAGCACAGTGCTAAATTTGAGCAGTTCTTGGATGATGGTAAACTAGTGTTCTTCAGCAAGCTAGAATAATGAAAATTTGATTTGGGAAACAAAGAGGTTCCATTCTGAAGACACAGCTAGTGAAGTCAAAGACTATGGAGATGATAATTAACCCTTTCCACCTCCCCATACTTCTATTGTACTGAAAGCACTGCACTGTGCATTCATATGCAGATCGAGTGGCCTTTCCTCAAATTGTTCATGATGAACTCAGGAATATTAAAGAGCATATGCATTCAAATAATAACTTTAAAGAACTAGAGCACAAGTTTTTACAAGCCAGTATGGTTTTAATCATTGTTTTACTCATTTTGTTGCATCTGTCAATAAAGGTAAATTATATGTTTCATTCTAATTAATGGAAATCATCAGTTATTGTCAACTGAGGCCTGAATGATGAGGAGCTGATAGTAATGACTTTCTAATGTATATATATTCAATGACATCTGAAACGTAGCAGTTCTTTTCTTCTCCCCTACATCTAAGCCTCCGGATTTTATACTTATAAAGAATAAGACAGGATAACTGCATTAAACAAAAATTATGAGGCTCCACTCCACTAACCTCTGATTCATATATGTGGACCAAACGTAGTTTTTTGATAGATTAATCAATCAGCTAAAGATAGCAGCAAAGAAATTTAAAAACATCAACTTTGGCAAACACTGTCCAAAATCCAGCTTTCAACATAGAAT
The DNA here is from genome assembly GCA_018389105.1 of Nautilus pompilius. Classification (NCBI taxonomy): domain Eukaryota; kingdom Metazoa; phylum Mollusca; class Cephalopoda; order Nautilida; family Nautilidae; genus Nautilus; species Nautilus pompilius. The sequence continues at coordinate 3,407,097 of JACATO010000132.1, read as the reverse complement.
TTACTCCTGACAATATTTATTCTTTTGATATTAAATGTCAATCTATCACTACTGGAATAAAGAACAGTGAGAGATCACAACAGAAAGTAAAATATTAGTTTAACTAATTAATTAGTTAAATAAACAATTGATTTTGAAGTACTATCTGAACCTTTTTATGCTTCAGACTTTTGTTGAGACACAAATGAACTAGTGCAAGTAATTATTTTCCATTAACCCTCCAGATGCCCCATCAGTTTTTACCTTACTTTTACCACCTGAGATGCATTTAGTAAAATTGTTGTTACAGAAGGCTATATTAACTGTTTCACTGCTAAATTTTCTCTATGTATAGCACATAAAATTAGTTAGGTAATACAAAATTTCCATTAACAAATAAAAGTAACTGTTTTGCAACAAGTTCAGAGGCCGCCTACCACAGTTTACAGTGGAGCCATAATGCTGGGTCTGTGGCAGGGAAACGGTTAATAAAGAAAGTAGTGTGTTCATAGCCCCTTTGGCTCAACTTCACTATAAAGGATAGTGGAGTACAAATGCACTCCAGGTGGTATACAGAGTTAAATATTATCTAATACATTACACAGAGATTTAATAAATATCTTAGCTTAATACATATGAATGCAGTTAGCTCAAATTATGCACAAAGATTTTTAGCAAATGACAGAAAATTCATATTCCACAAACCAAGAGCCTTCTCAATAAGTAACACAATGTAAGAAATTTTGTTCTTTTTATTGTTTGTATTCTGCAAATATTCCACAGGTTTTCAGAAAATGGAACTTTCTGTAGTTCTTATCTCCACACGCTATTGCCTACAAACATTCCACATGGTGGAGGAAAAGCTGCCACATGATGGTTATATTAAACTCCCACTTAAAAAAAAAAAGTAATCAGTATGCAAATTTCTTTAAAAATAAAAAACAACAAAAATGAGAAAAACTTAAATATTCCTTTTTCTGTCTTTAGAGAAAATAATCCAATAAAATAAAAAAAAAACAAGAAGCATGTCAAAATAGTTGTCAATCAAAAGCAAACAAACAAAAGAAGAATCTAGAGTGAGTGAAATCAGAAAATGTCAATTGAAAGTGGTAACTGACTGTCAGTAAAACAGCTGCTGAGAAAGTCATGCCTATGGTGAATGCGGAATGGCAACGTCAAATTTAGACTTGCTTGCTGCAGTCTTGAAGCAGGTCAACACCCAAAGGAGAAGAGGAATCAAAATAGGTCAATCAATACTAGCTGCAGTCAAGCTTCTTTGAGTCCTGCAAAACACACACACACACACACACACACAAAAGACGACTTAAAAAAATTACATAGTATTTCAATAAAAGTAATGAAGCAGGAATGCAATACAAATTGTATTGACTGCTTTCAGAATAACAACAAAATTTCCACAAAATAAATGGTCTATTTAGTACTTAAAAAAGAAAAAAAATTGACTACTTTTCAGTTATTGAATAAAATTCACTTTTAATTTGACTGAATCATATATAAGCTTTACTGATGTATCTTTCTACCTACCAATTCACCAAAGTCTGATTCTACAAAATGAAGGTAACATTTGTATTTCACCATAAGAACAAGGGAAATTGTGTGTGCATAATTGAAAACCTCTATTTAATGAGTAGAGACAGAACATGTATCTATTGTTAAAGTTAATGTAATGATGATCAGGAGAAAGATGTAGACTGGGTTTAAAATCCTTCTAAACAAGATGAGCAACAATAGGGTCTCGTGTCAGCATGTGCCAGTTACAGTAAATCCAACACAACACCCTAACCACACAGACTGGAACTGTCAGTCAATGCAGCATGTAACAGAAATGCCATTGTAGCAACCCAAGGCTTGGGTGACAGATGTTAACAAACTGGAGATAATGACTCAGATAAACAGGAAATGTCAGTAACAAGGACAGAATAATGAAATTTAAAAAACCCAACCGTCTACCCTTAACTCTAGGAGTCTCGTTTAACTTTTAAAATATCTACAGGTCATCAATAACTAAATCTTGAGAAAATAGGCTCAACCTTAATACCTTCTTGTTATTAAGTTATATATCTACAAGTTCAAATATCAATTATTTATTTTAAAGAAAAACTCTAAATAAATAAAACGAAATTAAGGTACAACAGTGATCTCTGTTTCAATAAAATACATAAAACTGCGTGGTGTTTTTTTTTTTTACATATACATTATCAGAGTTTGTGGATATTTTCTAGTTCACGATAGTATTAGCATCTAGCCAGATAGAATGTCAAAATACAAGGGTAACCCCTGCTACTTATTATGAAGAAATATAGGTACAGAGCTTCTTGAGATAACCCACAATGCAGGCAATATTATTGTTACTGACAGCTACTAAAATATTCAGAAAATAACTGCCGGTGGTAAAATTAATACACCTTTGTTGTGATCCCTATTTGCATGGTACATTAGTCACATAAAAATCAGAGAACATTGGAACCACACAAATCACAGATTAACTTAAAGTCACATATTGAACTTTCCTGCTAAATATTAAAAAAAAAACCTGGTTTTTAAATACGATTATGTAATGGAACATCCACAGTACAGTAAATAAAGAACTAAATTAAAAAAACCCAGCTGAAGTAAAGTTATTTCCTACACTTTTCACATTCCAGTTTCTTTTGTTACCTCTCTTGCAAGATTAGATGTGATCTAATACAGGATTCTGCAATGTTGGGAGAAGAAGCTATCTAATGAGCTGTCATCTACACAAACACAGAAAGAACGATACCATTTTCTATAAATCGTTCTTAAAGAAAAACTTGAGTAGATAAGTGGAATTCTAACAAACATTCCAGAAGACCTTCCACACAAAATATTTTGTAAATATCACATTAAAAAAAGTGAGGCAAACCCTTGATAATTAATGCATTAAATCAAACCAAAGTTAGAAGTATTCCCTCTGATGAAATGTCTGAAATATTCTGCATATATCCCTCCTGAAATAAAGTATTTATAAGTGAGATACATTCAGAAAACAACAACAACATAAAACTTCAGACATTTCATCACTAGGAATTAAAAAAAAAAGTTTCATGTGTGTCAACAATGATGGAATAATTTTAAGAGCAGCATGTGATTGTTGCAGGTTAAGTTTCAAAATTATGCTTTGAATGTTACATCTGATACTGTTTTTACGTAACACTATACTGGGTTTTATCTATAAAGTATTGAGTGCATTAACACTGTGTGTCAGTCAAATAAACAAGACTAAGACTGAAATAATACCATTAAAATGAGAGCTGAGCAGATCATAGCAATCACAGAAAAGTATTTTTCATCCAATTTCATGGAAATTATATTTACAGTCCCCTCTCGGTGTCAACTAGAAACATCCATAAGCTGCACAATGATCATGGTCACCCGTTTGTTATACAAGATGGAGAAGGCCGCCCTCCAGAAGTAAATCCCAGCCAAGTCCCATGTTGATTTCTTGGACCAGTTTTCATAACCATAGAAACCTAGACAGCTTAAATGTGCCTACCAAATTTGAAAATAATTTGATATATTATACCAAGTTTAACAGCTAAATAAGTTAAATAATTTATCATGTACCAAAAATACCTAATTAACCAGTGTGCCTCTTTGTTTCATAATTGGGTGCTATATTAGTTCCACATATTGAATACTGAACTACTTTTAATAATATAATAATTAATATTTGTCTACTGAAAGAGAGGGTAGTACCTATATTGAAATGTATTTACCTATAATAAAAAAAATATTTTTCTCAAACCATTTATCAGATGAAAGTTGGCAAAGCTGGAATGCATTTTTAAGTAGAAATTCTAATGGTTAAATACATTATTGTTAAACAAATGTTTGAAAATACAAAACTGTACATAAACACCTTAGAATACACAATGATCTCCACATAAAATATTTTGACTGCTTACCAATCTCATATCTGCTAAGCCTGTGCCAATGTTTACAAAAACTACTAAACACATTTTCATATAAAACACATGATAATTAATTACTCTAAAAACCAACTTGGTATAACATAATTTCATTGAGGAATTCCAAGGTTGGCAAGTAAAGCAAAGCTTCACATTTAAACGCTCTCTGAGCACATGCTGCTCTCAAACCAATATGTCAATTTAAGGAGCCAATAGAACATGTTTATTGATTAGTAGAGTGTTAAAGGTAAAACCATGCGCAAAATTTCATTTTCCTGATCATAAACAAGCAAATATGATGCTGAATGCTCAAGTACAAAATGTCAGTTACACCCTAGTTCTAATAAATCAACTTTTTCTACCTAATTCACTGTAATTAGAATTTTTTTTTCAGGGAAGTGGTTCCTAAGAAACAAAATATTTTTTCTCAGAAACTGAAATAAGACACCACATATAAAAGGCTAGGATGGAAAACAAAATTCAGATAAGAAGTCTATCTTTTCATTCACGTTTACATACAGAATCCAACATTAGCAATAATGAGTAAATTGATGTCAGTTTTATTAATACTACAGGAGTTCAAATGAAACTTGGCTGGATACAATTATAGCAACAACTGAGTTTCATTTGAACATCCCCAGTACAAGGAAGTTAACATTCTCCCCTTTTCCAGTTGCATTTATCAGTTCTGACTGTGTTTGGTCGTTCATTCTGAAGGACCAAGAAATGAACTGTAACAAGATTTGTTAAAAAGGTTTGAAAAAATGTTGCAAATTTGAAAATTATCACATCAAGAGTTAATATCAAGGTTTTTATTTTAATGTATTACTTAAAAAACAAAGAGTCCAAATAATTATATTTTTGTTGTTTTTCATCAATTTCACAGAAACCTAATCATTTTCCTTTCTGATTCTTTTGATGTTTCCAACTCTCTCATATCCTAAGGGTAAAAAAAGCTCACTGACCAACAATAAAAAAGTTTGATAATAATGTACTTAAAAAGATGGTGATTACTTTGCAGACCCTGTCTTTATTTTCAAGACATCTCACAGCAGGGAGCGAGAAGGGAGAGGTGTAAAATATTATTCATATGATCAAGTTACCTGGATATAGAAGCACTTGATCAGTAGTCAGAGTGAAAAACCAGTCAAAAATCACCCAGAACCTCTAACATAAGTGCCCAAAAATTCCTAGTAGAACTCTATTTTTCAGATGTGGGAAGAAATCAGCATGGTTGGCTGATGAAGAGCAAGGGGGTATGCCAAATGAGATTCAAACTCATGCTCCTAACCTTAACAGCCCAGTAGCCTGTCAATGGACCACTGTGCTACACAGGCATAAGGTAATCAAACATCTGCTACATTTTAAACCAATAAAATATGATCATTAACATTTTAAAATTTTATTTTTATATTAAACTAGGGCCAGGAAATGTCTTTAGCACATCCATAAACAAAAATAGAATTAATAAAAAGATGAATATTTTGACTATTTGTGTGATAAATACCATGAAGTAAAACTAAAGATCAAGCAATTTATCAACTTTTATTTGTCAAACTAGGAACAAGACATTCTTTTAGTAAACTCTGCTCCTTAAACGTTGAAATTCTATGTTCTTAAGAAAACTTGGCTAGAGAAACTGATCCTATCAGCTGTTGATATTACCAAGGAAACTGCAGCAGCAAGAGTTAGCAAATATAGCAGGCCAAGCCCCCCAGGATAATTGTTACCATGGACTTGTATCTAAAATGAGAAAGCATACCATGTTTTTATTACTATTTAAAGCACTCTATAATCCTATGCCACATCTGGAAACAGAATTGTTTCTATCCAGTTGAACAATTAGAAACACAGCCACCCTCACCACCATCCTAAAAAAAATTCCAATTTCTATCCAACTGACATTTTGGAATCACATAATTTATATCATAAGGACACAACCGCATTAAAATTTCACATGGCAATTTTTTTTCTTTTTGTATATGCTAATGCCTACAAGGGAGACAACCTTGAATGCACTTGTTTTGTCAGCTAGGAAGTGTTGCCAATCATTTTGGCCTGGCCTTTTCAACTTGGCAGAAATATCTCTTGTTTTTTTTTTTTAGATATGGGAGGAAACCGGAGTGCCTGGAAGAAATCCACACAGCTGGCAAAGAAAAGTTGAGTGTGACAGGAATGTGCATCAAATGGAATTGTTCTCTTGCAGAAATCAAACTCAGGCACTTGACCTAGCAGTCCAATACTCTACCACCGAGCCATAATACCATCATTACAGAGCGATGGTCCCTTCATTCAGTCACATGCATGCTTTTTAAAATCCTGGTAATGCTACACCTGAGTCTCAGTAACCATGTTTGGGATTTTAAAGTATGCCAAAATGTAAGTTTTTCCTCCTCACCTTGGCTGCAAAAAATAATTTTCTATCATTTTTCATAAGATGCTCTAGTATCTATAAATCAACATCAGAACCTGATACTGAGCAGCAGAGTTTATCACGTATATCGGAAAATTTGCTAATGTCAAATTAAAACTTCCAAATAGCGCAGTTTTGTGGCTGGACTCCACGCCATGAATGATGGATGTGTTATGCTCAAGCTCGTCGTTTTCATTGACAATCATATTAATATCTCTTTGCTATATATTTAGCAAAATGTCAATGTGGTATACCCAAAGTGTGTCTGCAGCACTTAGTTTAGGTCTCATAATGTTTGTGGCAAATTATTTATAATTCCCTACATTTACAACCAGGAGTTTTTGCCTACCATCTATAATCAGTGTGGCACAACTATAAAGTTTTGTACTTCTTTAAGTTGTTTCTCTGCCAAAGTATTTTTGTGTTCCAGGAAGTGACTCTTTAAAGAGTTTATTCACACAGTAGTTAATAGTTACCCTTCCTTTCTTTTTTTTTTTGGAGAGAGAGAGAGAGAAGGGGGGGGGAGAATTTAGCTGAAGGACAATTTTCAAGGAGTGATCATTCTGAAATAAAAAAAAGGAAACCAAATTTTTTCCCCATTTAACTTGTCAGACTGAAAACAGCTAAGATGAATATGTAGAAGTTACTGATTACATGCACTACCAATTTTTTTCCTTTTTTTCAAGATTTTCTATAGTAAATAAAATCCCATTTTAAAAAATATCTACTGGATGTTGTGTGCTTGCATAATGTTAATAATAAATTAAATCTATATAGTGATGAGGGAACTGCCAGGGAATATCATCCATTTTAAGGTTCCACCCACTGACACCCTCCTAACCCTTCTGATTGACCAGCTGATCAAGGAAAGTTACATGTAAAGCCAGCAAGTGCTCACAGCCAGACAGACAGTTGAGTAATTGCAAGAAGAAAAAGAATGCCAAGTGACCTAGACTAGAGAAGGTCAACATCACCAATGTCTTAATGTTTTAAGAAATATTATTAAATGAGCTAAAAAATTTGCTATTTACTGAGGCTTGATTGATGAATGCTAACTGAACCAGTTGTTTGTCTGCTTTATTATACAGTAATCTATCCTATCTCAAACCTTGATGGAATGGTATTTGCATTTGTTATTTACTTCTAAGTCTTTAAATCTTATTTTTTTTCTCTGCTAATTTCTGTACTTGCTTTTTTGTAAATAATATTATTGGTACATCTAAAATAGACTCACAAAATACTTATTAAAAGATTTCTAGTCATGCATGTGCAACGTACAGGAAGCACTCCTCTGATATGCATCTGGCAGTAGTGGGCATATTTTCGATACTATTTCTAGTAATGATTTCAACTAATTAAGGGCCTAAGAAGAAAACTTTACAAAGAAAAGCATAAAACAATTTCATAGCAACTTCAACACTTCTCTAAAAACTACATCCATAGATGTCTCTGTCACTTTTGTTTCTAAACGGTTCCTATTACCCAAGAAAATGTCATTTTTAAAAAAAATATCAAATTAATAAACTTTTTATTGAAGGCTAAAGCCTCCTGGTGGTATGATTCATTCTTAGCACTTTGCAGTACTTTAAATGCATGTGCCAGGGCAAACACTATGAGAGTCAAAACCAAATGTGAGAGCCATTCCAGGTGTACTGTAGTGAGCAACTGATAGTCCAAAGTATCACAGAGCCAAGCAATAGTAATGGCTCAGATAATCATCAAAACTAATGAATGAGATCTATATATGGTGGGCAGACCAGCCTAAGCCTTAAATAATTTTTCTGAGTGTTTCGTGCACTAGGACATTTTTTGGCATTATCTGAAAGTAGTACAATATCCACAGTTCGCAATCTACCCTTTTCAGCACATAATTTCAGGAAATTCAATTGACAGGTTACAACAAACCACCATGCCCTATTATAGAGGTAACAAAAGAAGTGTTCTAATTGCCCATGGGCAAAACCCATATCCAACTTGTTGAATTTCAAGCTCAGTATACTCAAAGAGAAAACTTTTTCCATTACTTTTAATTATTTTATTATAATCCATAATTTTTAGTTTCAACACAAGAATTTCTCCTCCAGCACTGCAAACACATGATACCACATTTTAGTTGTTGCTTTACCAAAGAACAAATACAATTTCCCCAGCAAAAATAAAATTAGGTAGCAAGTAGACGACCTCCTGTCTGCTCTGGGCAATCAAAATTTCCACACAAAAAAAGAGAAAGAAACCTTGAAATTTAAAATTTAAAATTTGCCAGCCACAGCACTCTATTAGACAATCTGACAAAAGTGCTGAAATAGGGAGTACCACATTCATAAGTCCACAAGGAAATCAACGCTGATTTTTTTATTCCTCGTTACAGTTCATTCTTTTACAGGAGAATTTGTTGTTAACAATTTGTTATAAGCAGCAAAAACCTGAGCTATATCTGCTACAAGTGAGTGCTCTAGACAACATTCCATCCATCATCTTACTGTGTTCACCTGAATAAGTGGACATAATCAAAGTATTCTATAAATCCAATGGTCAGGTGTATTATTGTTGCTGCTGCTGTTTTTATAGTATAAAGGGTAGGAGAATGTTCTCTCCTTTAATTGGTTTAATCCATTTAGTGGTTGAGATCTTAACCACAGGTTGTAAACCAGAATTATGAGGTGCATATAGTAGGGCAGAAAAAAAAAACAAACAACCTTTATAATTAACATTCTAAGATCTCATTGACTACACACAGTTGATTGGTGTGAAAACAACAAATGCAAGTAACAACCATTTAAAAAATGATGAAATATAACTAAAATGATAAATGTAGCAAAGTTAACTTAACATACAGAAGACCAAAAAAACTAGAAATATGATTTAAAAAAAAAAAAAAAAAAGCACTCAAGTAAAGAAACTGGAAAATTTTTGTTTTGTGGTTTCCAATATAAAAAAACCCAACTCTGGAGATCTAAATTTCAATTAACACTGATCCTACCAAGAGTCTGTATCTCCAGCATCACTGTATCACTAACTCTTTGACAGTCTTCTGATGATAATGGCTGCCATCAAATAAAACAAAATTAAATCTTTGAAATGTGTTTCTGCATTTTTTTGTTTGCAAATTTAAAAAAAAAAAAAAAGATGGTACAAATTCTTTAGCCTGATGCCAGAGATTTCTCATTATGAAAGATGACTGCATCATCCTTCTGCTCCTGGGCAAGCAACAGGGTTAAAAAAATAATAATATGAAGAATTAAACAAGAACCAATTCTATAAAGTGATAAAAATGAACATTTTTTTTTAAAAAAGGCACTAAAAATTCCAAAATTGACCATCATATAAATCAATTGTCCTTTTGTGTTTAAATTGTTTTTTCAAAGATACTAGCAATGAAATATTAAAAGTACCTTCTGGGTAAAACTAAAGAAATCTTTAAGAAGGTAGGGGGATGTGAGGAAAAATTGTTTTTTTTTTTTAAAGGTGGTGATAAAAAATTCTGTCTGATAGAGAACCATTAACATGATTGAGACTTTTTGAGTTGATGGATGATGACAAAACTGAAAGTAACTTTCCTCATATCTGTTATTGGTCATGATGGCACAGCTGAGCAAATCTGCTATAGCTAAAAAGAAAAAAACAAAAAGCAAACTCTGATACATCTTTTTTTTATCACTTGGGCTTCTCATTATATAAGGGGCAACATTTGAATAAAACCAGGCAAAAAGAATCAGCAGTCTGGCTGTTTCTTTGGAAGTCTCACAGCAAAGGGCTAGAAGAGAAAGACATAGGGCATCAACTCCAGCACAGCTAGTTGGGGGGGGGCTCTCTTGAGCAATGGTTGAAGTACCGGTCAGATGCCCACAAAATCTCCATCTACTTATGTGGAACACCCGACAAGAACTCTTCCTTTTTTAGATGTGGGAGGAAACCTGAGCCAAGAAGATATGCCAAACAAAGTTGGTCCCAATCAGAATATGAACTCTGGTCATTGACCATGGTTATCCAGTAACCTACCATTGGACTACTGGCCATTCTTGCCTTCTTCAGGATAGTCTCCAATTACACATAATGCCACATCTTTTATTTTTCTGATTGAGACTTTAGAGCGGCTGCAGTGGTGCGAAAGGTTTAAAAAGGAGCCCAAGAACCCTGGTCTATGACTACAGCATTATGAATGGATAAATTTCATTAACCTCCACTTTGTTGATGATGACGATGGTCCTGACAGTAGTTACATCTTGAAGAAACATCTTTATTTCCTAGATTTTTGGCAAAAGCTATATTCAAACTTGGTGTGTCTCCTCATTTCTCCATTGTGCCATTTCTCACAATCACAAGCAAGAGAGAGTAGATTATATTTTTAGTTGCCGTCAGTTCTTTTGAAGAGCCAACCTGGTCAGTCACTTCCATATTGGGTCGTTACTAGAATGGATAAGCAAAACATCCTTGTGTTCCTCTGTCATATGAACTGGTGCTGCCGTAGCATTCTTCTTTGATCCCACCTTTGGTTCATGAACCATGTAACATGCTGCTGAAGATGTTTTCCTGTAACTTGGATATCAGGTGTTTCTCTGCATGAAACATTAATTGATGATGTGTGTTATCGACCTTGGGCATGAGACTGAAATATCGTAAAAACACTCAGTCATTAGGCTAGGCTTAGGTGGTTCAGTGGATAGGGCACCCATTTACAATCAGGTCATTGTACAATTCAGGCTATCAAGAACAACACTGATAAATTGACTAGACTGTTTATATTTTGCAAAAATTTAAATAGGATTATCCACTCTCACTTAATGAATAATGTGATTTGACTGTCAATTAGTGAAAACAAGCAAACAGATAAAAGGAATTACAACAAAAAAAAAACAAGCCAACATTTACTATATTTAGAAAGCTAGAAAAAACTTACAGATGACTGAAATGATTAAATAACATTGTTTAATACCTGTCTTGAAAGGCCCCTGTCTGGGGCATTTGACCTCTTAATAATGTGGCTCTGCCACTCCTCGATTTCTAATGTTACCATCATCAACAAAATTGAGATTAATGAAAATTATCTCTCATAAACCAACAGTCCTTGTCAGGAGTATCCTTAGGAAGCCAACAGGAAATGCTTGTCAAAATACTGATTTTATAAAAGCTTGAAAAGTATAATATGTAACTAGTACTTTTAGAAAAACAACGTGGGAAAGTAGAATTTGTAAAATTTGGAAAAATATTACTTATTCTAAGATTGTTCTCAGTACTGCCATCTTGTGCGCCTGATCCCTGATAACTAATGTAATCTAAATATATGTTAAAAAAAAGACAGTGTAGTATTCTCATGGTGTTGATCCTCAGTCTTGTCTGATCTCGTAGATGCATTAAAGTTGGGGATTGAGAGAAATGGACTGGAATGAAGATTTTTATACTGCTATATCCAGAAAATTCAAGCATCAATGAAATTAAACTCATCAATACTTTAAATATTGGTTTATGCTGCTTGAAATATCTCCAACACAGGATTTTTTTAAAATTCATCTAATCTTGGTCTAAAGTCATCAAATTTCAAGAATTCCTTGCATACAATCATTGATTAAAAATGTTCTTTCTCTCTCTTTCTAGGTATTATAAATCCTTTTATCCAAGTGATGATGTATAAAAACAGTTTTTCATAATATCTTCATTTAGACAATCTTCTTCACTCCAAGGCAGTGGGGCATGAACTGCTAATGATGCTCTAAACAAAATTAGCATTCCCTAAAAGTTAATATCTTAACCACTGGCATCTTTGTTAATGGAGTCTTGACCTTAACTCTTTGAGGAGTAAGTGACAGGTTGAGGGTATTAATCATAACAAGAGTAATCACATTGAAAAAACTTTAAAAACATATTTATGAAATTACTATGTCAGGGTCAGTACCCACTCCCCATAAATATACTGGCATACTTGTCAAAGGGTTAAATTTTAAAAAACAACAAACACTCTACAATGAGTCAAAATGCCATGATGTGATGTGATGTTTCTCCATGAGCAACAAAAATACTTGGGTGCTAAACTAAGAAAAAATCTTTGCACTAAATATTTGTTAACAGACAACAGTGTATAAGTAATGATTTTATATTATTTTATCTATGTGAATAGCATTTCATTTTCTCTTTTGTTCAAAATATCTTTTTTATTTTTTTAACTTAATTTTTTTCTTCATTGTGTTGAATCTGTCTCTCAGAATGATGTCATGATTCCAGCATTTACAAAATGAAAATGAACAACAAAGGCAAGAGTCAATACTGGCGAATCTAGAGGTAACTTTTCCTCAAATTTCTGCATTCTTTCTTTTGTTTCTTCTCTTCTTTGGAACTTCTGATATGGTTAAAAAATGAGTTTTCACAGCATTTTCCAGTAAACCACAAGCCAATCCACAGGCAATGAAGTCCCTGCCCCTGTTACAAGCATGCATGCTTGACAAAACATGCAGCTCTCAAACTCGTGCCACCACCATTTTTTGGCTCTGTATGGTAAAAAAAATTCTATTTTATTTTTTTTAATTTTAAAATTTTTTTAGTTTTTTCAGAACAGTGAAATCAGATGGGTAAAATTCTGAACAGTTGCAGGCACCTCTGGCACTGTATACTAGTTCTCAATTCCCCAAACCATCAACACTGCATGATTAAAACTACAAAAAACATTTAATATATCGCTGGATCTTTTCGTGACTTTAAGCATCATGCAGATTGGCCTGTCTACTCAACTTTAAAAAAAAAGGTGAAGAGGGTTGTTTTAATATGTTGATATGATTTTCTTTTTGATTGGTCATTTATTCCTGAGGTATACTGGCTTGTTTGCAAGCCAGTCATAGCTCCCTGACATTAAGAAAGGGGGTGGGGGGACAACACCCCTCTGGATACCAGACTTACATCATAAAGCCAGTGACATCCAGCTACAGTTGTCCACTTCTAGAACATTTCTGCATTTTTCAAGTTCTCTGGCACCCTTTTTTTTTCAGTTGTTTCTGAAATATGCAAATAAAAAAATTTTTTTTAAAAACATATAAACAAATAGCTGAATCTTCAGGGCTCCATTTCCCTTGATGAGATCAGAGTATCTGAAAATTCATTCTGTCAAAACCCGGTACTTGTGAGCTTTATTTTCAAGAATAGTTTTTCTCCTTTGGAGGTCATTTTACAGTCTCAAACAATTTCTATAAAAGTTTTCAAATATGGACCAAAAAGCCAAGGATAAAAACAAAGTTTTAATTTTGCCTTTTGTTTGTGGTGACCTTTAACAATAAAGATTTCAACAAAGGCAACAATAAAACAGAAATTTCCTCTGTAAAGTAAATGCAGTTACCATCAGTATTTTATTGATGTCATCATCAACTTAAAACATTAAAAATATACCTGATCACATTTCACTCAAATTACTAGCAGGAAAGCTTTAAAATGTTTCTCATGGTTTTGGCATTGACTGTCTCCATAGCAGAAGTGTTTAAAATCATCTGCCAGGAAAAGCTGATTTAGTCTTTTTTTTTCTTTTCTTGTTATACACCAATATCTAGATTGAAGAGAACCTCTCAAAAATCCCTACTAAAACTCTTCATTTTTAGATGTGGGAGAAAATCCACATGACCAACTGATAAAGAAGCATGAGAAGATACCATGCCAGGGAGGTATGCCAAATCAAGCTGACTCTGACCAGGAAATGAACTTAGGTCCAGAGTCTTGGCAGTCCAGTACTCTGAACAATGGGCAAACTGCTGCCCATCCCTACTTGTTGAACCTATGAAACAAGGACAAAGGCAAACTTTTTACAGAAGTTTGTCACTGTGTTTCGCATCAAAGTCAATAAAGAAAGGAAGGTATGAAATACTCATACTTAAAGAATAAAAGCATTCAGTTATTACTTTTGGTTTCTGTTGTGCAGGTTTTCATGCTATAGTAAACATGCACAAATACTTCTTGTCCCAGAAGAAGTGAGATATTCCTGTCATCAGTTTTGACAAGAACACTTAAGCAACTAACAACCAATGTTACGTAAAATACCTGTCACAGAAAAACACTTGAAATCATACAAGAGTACCACCATCTTTGTATAGAGGTACTTTTATTTTTAAGATTTTTAAAACATTTTTGCTGTTGTTCAGAGACTGTATGTATGTCCACTGCTTGATACATATGCATAGTAAAAAATCTTACCATATATTAAATACAATTTTCATGTATTCTTTGACCAAAAAATAATTACAAGTGACAAACAAAAGGGTAACACCAGTCCAAGTTGACTGTGCTAGACAAGCAGACATATTCTACATTACATTTAACAATGAAGCTTTCTTAGAACTCCCATAGCTAAGATTTTTTTTTCTTCATATATACAGTTGTCCCTCAGTATTCGCGGGGGTTACCATTCCTAGAGCACCCGCGAAGAGTGAAAAACTGTGAATATTGGACGTGGTCCATAAAAATGCCTATAAACGTCAAAATATAATAAAAAAATATGTAAGTAAATATATAATAATAATTTAATAAAAAATACAACACTCAGCAAAACACTCGAGATAGCTACACGCAGTAAACTGGGATGATGCGGGGCTGCATCTGCCTGAGACAGCGCCTCGTGGGCAGCAGCAAATCAGCAGCGAGGAGAAATGAATAACGCTCTCTGATTGGCTACTTTCAAACCTCCAGCCAATAGCGTTTATTTTATATCGATATTTTGCTGAATTTACGTTAGTATTTATATTACAAAATTAGTAAATTATATTGTTATCAATAATTTAGCGTTAAAAAGCGTGAAAAAAAATATATGTTGCCACAAAAAAGCCATAAAAAAAATCACGGAAGATATTTGCGATTCCACGAATATGCGGGGGTTTCCACAAACAATTATTAGTTAGGTCCTAAGGAGAATTCTGCAAATAACCGGGGCCGCGATTACGCGGGGGTCGACTGTATATAATTTATTAACAAATGCTTTACCAATCCATTTTAAGAACATTTTCTTGTTACTGGGACAAAGCAATCAACATGGCTAAAACCACAGCACAACAGCCTGGTTTAAACTCACACGCAATCACAAAAATTAAAATAACGCACCGTTTAGATTAGCAAACAGAATTCATTGTAGCATCCTTTTAACAAACCTAAGGAAAGAAAATGAAGGACCATATAAGTAAATGCTTCCAACCCAAAGACCTTTCAACAACATTAACTGTGTAACACATTTTAAATATACACCTGTCAACTGTGACAAACAGCTTTGTGATTTGTATTGATTGAGCTCTTCGCTGCACATAATGACCTTGGTAACAGTTTGAGGTAAGGAATATGTAAGCAGCATCACCCATAAATAATCATTATTTCAATCCAAAGTGCACTGAAATGCACCAGAAATAAGAATAGAAATTGCATGCTACATCATAATCAGTGTCAATCTTTAATCATTTTCAACAATTTTTTTTTTACATTACTGAATGGTAAAGATAAGTATTCACTTTTCCTGTTTAGAAAAATACAGTGGGTAATTTAATTACACATACTACAACATAGCTATTTTTGAAATAAAGATACTAAAATGTAAATAAACACTGAACTATTAGACAATAATAAGAAACAAAAATATATAATGAATACACAAGTTAAGAATAAGTATATGCAACATAAGAAAGTCCCTCCTGTAAATTTATGTGGTGATTGATATAATAAAGAATATGTGAGGGGGGCAGTGGCCAATGCTTTCCTCAAAATGATCGCAACAGAAAAAAACTACTGTTGATAGGACATAGCTCTGGTTGGACATAGTCTTCATGGGTGGAGTCCATTGCATAGTGCTCTGTGATAAGCAGTAAATGTGCTAGAATGATTCTTCAACAGTGAACAAGATGCATAAACTTTCACAATGTGATAGGACCTACAGATTCCTGGCTTTACTAGGTTGTGGAGGAAAGAATCCAAATCTCTTTCAAATCAGTTTTCAACAGAGAGGATTAACATGAGGCAGAAATCTCGTGTGTATTAGACATACTGGTGAAGGTGATGTTAGCAGACTATTCTGTAGTGCTCCTTCTGTGTTCAGGTTGGTGCATAATGTGCTACCCACTGGAGTCATACAGTGCAGGCAGGATTGCTTGGTTTACAGTTATCTCCCATGTTTTCCTTGGCTAACACAAAGTCCTAATGTTAATCCTAATGAACATTTACAGAAAGTTTTGGAATAATGCCTATTGATACTAACCCTTTTCAAACTGTGGCCAGTTAGCATGTCAAAAAATCCTTTTAATGGTTCAAATTTGAGTATATCCATCTGTAGAAATACACACACACAGTTTTTTTTTTCAAAAAAAAGAAAAAAAGGGCAAATGCCCAGATTGACTCTACACTAGATATGGTTCTCAGAACACTCCAGGCCAGAGTAGCACAAAGTGAAGTTAAAGATTTTGGTGGGCATACATTGTGAACAACAGGTTGAACCTTCCAGTTCAAGTAAAGCGGCCAAAAAGCTAACCACCTAGGATTGATCACCCATGGTTGGGTCTCAACCCTTGCAGAAGACTAGTGTATCCAGGCTATTATTCATTTAAGAAATTATTTTGTATCAGCTTCCATGCAGCCCAGACCATCTTGGTGGATAACCAATTAGCAGATAAGACAGTGCTTGAAGAACTACAAACATGAGATCATACCAACTCTACTGATGGGTTACTGAGTAAAAAATACTGTTGTTTTCTTCAAGAAATATTATTGTCTCCACTACCAAAGATGAGGTTAGAATCTGGCTTTAAACTGTATTTTTGAGAGAAAGGTCTAGGGGTTAGTAGCAGCATGATGGTGTAGGAGCTATCAATGTAAACTTTATATCCTATCTAACATCAAAGGAAACCAGAAATCCCACTGCCATTGAACATAGGCCAGATCACACAGTATGACAACATCTGCACTCCCACAACCTGGATCACTTGGATGTTTCTCTAAGCCAAAATAATCTGCATCCTTCATGACTTGCTAGGTTTCCAGATACATCATTGTAGATAACTAGGAAGTCAGAACCCTTGCATTGGAGTCTACCAATCCCCTAAACATGCAATTTGACATCATGTCTAGTCAATGCATGTATCGTGACATACATGTATTCATGTCAACAGTGGTTACACAAGGTACTAAAGATATTGAGATCATGTGGCTGATAATGTGAATGCTATGCAATTCATTTAGTGTGAAATGCATTGAACATTACTCTGAAAAGACCAATGTCGATGCACATCAAGAATGTTTATGGCATCTAGCCTTAAATGTACTGAAAAATATTCTTGCATGATAAAGTATTAACTATTTAATTAACTTCTTTCATCATAAAAATGGATTATAAAAGAAAAATCAAACAGAACAGTATGATATTCCTTGCAATTATGATGAGTATTTTATTAAATTTCTTTTTTTTTTATAGGAATCTGTAAATCTAAATTAAGTTTTGTAAAAAAGGTTCTAATTTGTCAGCATCATGAGAAATACAAACAGATTAATGCAGGATCCTTTACTTGACAAGTCTAATCATAATAGAACATTTTAGCAAAAACTAAAAAAAAAAATCTCCTTGGCATTAAATTGAAATTCAACGCAAACTACAAATTAACAATGTACTTCAAAAAGTCTATCACTTTTGTTTCCTTCTGTAGTGTCTGTAATTTCATCACCCAGACAAATAATTAAGACTGAAAACTATCTGCATTTTCTGAAAGCCAATTTGGATTGCCTTCTCCATCCATCAGGCAAGAATGTCACAGTTAATCAAGTTGCTCCAACAAGTATCAATCAGCGCTGCATCACAGAAGCTACACATCTGGTAGGGAGATTTCCCCTGCTGACAGCTGCTACAATGTAACATCCCTTAGCTAGATGGCCCCATCACGCCATTTGTACATACACAGATATTCTCTACACAGCAGTTTTTTTTTTCAAAATGAACATGTTAGCACCATACATTTCTCATCTATGGCAAGATAGCAATTGTAAACCTACAGTTTTAATTTGCAAATCTACTTAATATGTCCGTCAAGCAAGCACCAGACATTGAGAAATTCCTCCAATATTCCTGCATGCAAGATGAATTTTTCAAAAACATTATATATATATTTACCAAACAACTATTTCAAATCTGAAAAAAAAAGGAGATGATTTTATTAGTGCCTGCAGAAAGTTAGCTATTTATTCTCATAAAAGAGATTTGTCAATTATATAATACATATTATTAATAAATGACTAAATTTAAATTTATGTTCACATAGCTGCAGAAATAATTGCTTCTCTTTAGCAACATAAAAAGAAAAAGTCAGGTTTTCAAAACATTTTTCATGGCAAAGAAAAAATGCAAAGCACATCATCATCATCTTTAAGGTCTACAGGCAAAGCACTGATAAGTGAATGCATGGTAGAAGATCAACTATCAACTTTAATTAATGTAGGAGAACAAAACGACAATTTTTAAATGAAAGACAGACAATGATATGCATGATAATAACAGCTATGGTAAGAAGAAACAAATACCAGTCTAAAACTAAACAGAAGTACCCATACAAGCCACTTTACCAATTATTTACTAAAAGCTATAAAAAGTTAGAATATCATGGAAGAGTTCATTTTTTTCCATAATTTAATTCAAACTGAAACTTTCATATATTCTAGATTCATTACACATAAAGTGAAATATTTCAAGCCTTTTTTGTTTTAATTTTGATGATTACAGCTTACAGCTCATGAAAATCAAAAATCCACTATCTCAAAATATTAGAATATTTCATAAGATCAATAAAAAAAAAAAAGATTTATAATTTATAAATGTCAAACTTCTAACAAGTATGTTCATTTATGCACTCAATACTTGGTTGGGGCTCCTTTTGCACGAATCACTGCATCAATGTGGTGTGGCATAGAGGCGATCAGCCTGTGGCACTGCTGAGGTATTATGGAAGCCCAGGTTGCTTTGATAGCGGCCTTCAGCTTGTCTGTATTGATGGGTCTGGTGTCTCTCATTTTCCTCTTGACAGTACCCCATAGATTCTCTATGGTTCAGGTCAGGCGAGTTGGCTGCCCAATCAAGCACAGTGATACCATGGTCAGCAAACCAGTTACTAGTAGTTTTGGCACTGTTGGCAGGTGCCAAGTCCTGTTGGAAAAGGAAATCAGCATCTTCATAAAGCTTGTCAGCAGACGGAAGCATGAAGTGCTCTAAAATCTCCTGGTAGACAGCTGTGTTGACTTTGGACTTGATAAAACATAGTGGACCAACACCAGCAGATGACATGGCACCCCAAATCATCACTGACCCTGGAAACTTCACACTGGACTTCAAGCAACTTGGAATCTGTGCCTCTCAACTCTTCCTCAAGACTGTGGGACCTTGATTTCCAAATGAAATGCAAAATTTACTTTCATCTGAAAAGAGGTCTTTGGACCACACTAGAAATGCGACACTTGTAGCCAATTTCCTGGACACATCTGTGCTTGGTGGCTCTTGATGCATTGACTCCAGCCTTAGTCCACTCCTTGTGAAGCTTCCCCAAGTTCTTGAATCGGCTCTTGACAATCCTCACAAGGCTGCAGTTATCCCTCTTGCTTGTGCACCTTTTCCTACCACACTTTTCTCTTCCAGTCAACTTTCTGTGAATATGCTTTGATACAGCACTCTGCGAACAGCCAGCCCTTTCAGCAATGACCTTCTGTGGCTTACCCTCCTTGTGGAGGGTGTCAATGAGTGTTTTCTGGACAACTGTCAAGTCAGCAGTCTTCCCCATGATTGTGGTTGTGTGTACTGAACCATACTGAGAGATTCATGTTATTTATACTGCATAAATAGTGATTTACTCAAACTCCAAAGGGAATATTCTAATATTTTGAGCTGTAGGCCGTAATTATCAAAATTAAAATTAAAAAATGCTTGAAACATTTTAGTTTACATGTAATGAGTCTAGAATACATACAATTTTCACTTTCTGAAATAACTGACAAAAAATATTGAACTCTTCCACGATATTCTAATTTTTTTGAGATGCACCTATACATGACCACTCTAAACAGCAATGCCTTGTTATTTTTTGAAAGATTGCTATAATGAAAGAGTTAAGAAATATTAACTACTGATAACTAAATTGGCTTAATGGCTAAAACTGATAAAAGTTTGCTAACTGTAATCTTGTGCTCTCCTTATTTGAACCTGCAGGCCAACATCAGCACATAAGGCTAGAGGAAACTACCCTCCCCTCCCCCTGTTTCAGTTTCCTAAACCAAACTGAGAATACCTATACAACAAAAACCCTACCAGAACTCTCCATTTTTAAAATGTGCCAGGAAACCAAAGAGCTCCACTGTATTACATTTAATGTACCTTCTAGAACCTTGGTGAAATCTCCAACCAAATGTATTTAAAAAAAAAACAATTTTCTCTTTTTTTTGGTAAATGTTTCAATTTTTTTACAAATGTATTAATTTATCGATATACCAATAGTAGCCTAGTACTCTTCTATTATGTTTTTAACTGAATCTGAGCTAAAAACATGTACATGATTATTTAAAAAAGTGATAATAAACATTACTCTCAATCAAAGCACTATTATGAAAGAGCACAGAAGCTTGTGCGCCATATTTATTTTTTTAAAAAAGGTTTCTAACTGATGTATGTATAATTCACCCACCAGTGAATTAAAATGGAAAACAGTTTAATAAGCCTGTTGGAATGATCTGAAATTTCAAACAGATAGTTAATAGTTCCTAAATTTATCCTGAACCATCTAGTTACTTCTTTACCAGTGAGTCATATAGGTTTCACTTGGGTACTCCAGCTTCCACCCACATATCAAAATGAAGAGTTATAGGGCTTTTGCTATGTCATCCATTCTGTGCAGCTACACAATTGATATGCTGACTCAACATCTCATACAATCTGCAGAGAGGATCTGGAACAGCTGTCTGCAAGCATCATTGCTCTCCCGATGTCCACCAATACCCCTATGTACGAGCTCTGTCGAAAAAGTATCCAACTTTATTTTTTCCCATGGGAAGTAATGATGTTAGGGAGGCAAAAGTGTGCATAGTGGAGCCGCATGCCTTCATGTGCATGCGTGGTTTTTGGTGGGCTCGCTGGATGTGTCAGTTGCTGTCAGGCAGACAGCTTGTGAGGTGCTGTATTACTTACTCGTCGCATTTTAAATTCGCCCGTGATGATGGAACATGTGGAGCAACGATCTTGCATCAAGTTTTGCCAAAAGCTTGGAGATACCCAAGTGGAAACAATTCACAAAATTCAACAGGCTTTTGGTGACAATGCCATGGGTGTTACCAAAATAACAGAATGGTACAACAAGTTCAAAGATGGCCACAAAGGTGGAGAGTGACCAGCATTCTAGGAGGCCGTCAACAAGCCACAATGTAGTTGTTATCAAGAAAGTGCGGATCTTGATAATGGAAGATCGTCATTTAACGGTGCGTGAAATTGGTGACGAGGTTGGGATCAGTAAAGATTCTGCACATGCAATTTTAAAGGATTTGGGCTTGCGCAGAGTGGCAGTGAAATTTGTGCCCAAGCTGCTTTCTCAGGAACAACAATAACTTCATCTTGAGGTTGCGCAGGACCTGCTAAATACTGCCAACAGGGATCCTGAGTTCCAGAATACCGTGATGACTGGAGATGAAATGTGGGTGTACGGGTACGACCCGAAAACCAAAGCTCAGTCATCACAGTGGAAGCACCCAAGTCGCCAAGGTCCGGAGAAAAATCAAGGTGATGCTGACTCTTTTCTTCGATTACCGAGTTGTTGTGCGTCACAAATACGCACCAGAAGGACAAACAGATACAAAGGAGTACTATCAGGAAGTCCTCTCACATCTTCATGATGCAGTTTAGCACAACAGACCGGATCTGTGGGCCTCACAAAACTGGAAGCTGCATCATGACAATGCCCCGGCTCATTCGTCACAGCTGATCCAAGGTTTCTTGGCAAAGAAAGGCATTTCGCTCATTTGCCAGGCTCCCTACTCTCCAGACATGGCTCCTTCTGACTTCTGGTTGTTCCCAAAAATGAAGACGCCACTGAAAGGCTCCCGCTTTGAGAGCCGAGAGGACATCATGCGGAATGTGATGGTGGAGCTGAGAGCCATTCTGGAAGAAGCATTCCAGACGTGCTTCGAACAGTGGAAGGATTTCTGGGCTGTGTATGGAGGCACAATTGGCCTACTTAGAAGGGGATTAGCAATTGAACCCCACCAAGTACATAATTTTTTTTTCCCAGCCTAAGGTCGGATACTTTTTCAACAGACCTTGTATACCTAAGTGTTGGACTTAATTTCAAAACAACCATTTTAATTACATACCTACATTGTGATCTCTGTACAATTTTCCTGATCATTAATGTCCATTCAATTGTTTTGCCCTTTCTTTTTAACGGCAGATAGTTCGAACTGAACCTTTTAATTAGTAGTATTTAATTTTCTAAATATTATGTTTATTAAAGGTCAGCAATCTCACATTTTATGGGTTGCAGTGGTTGCAAAAGTTGAAACTTCTCTGGTCAAACTAAAACTAAAATTATCAGATGTTCAAATTCTAATGTTTTGCTTTTGAGAAATGCAAAGTCTAACAGTTTGGCTTCTACATTTTATCCTCCTCGGAAACCCCTGTCCTGATTTTTCAAGGTCTAAGGATGTGTCTCACACCAGTGAACTAACCTCAACCACATGTACCCAGACAAACCCTACTGGAACTCTTCCTTTTTTTTTTGCTGTGGAAGAAAACTGAGCTGGTCCTGATTGGGATTTGAACTTACTACCATTGGACCATTCACCACCTGTACATCAACTAAAATACCCTCATAATCATCCAGAAAGTGAGGAATGATTCACTATACAATTTTTTATTGGTCTTGGCTTGAGATACTGTCACCCAGGTTTCCTTGTGTTGTTGATTCTGGAATTAACTACACCAGCAAATGACTCTCATGATAGCTCCAGTTTGCACAAGGTGCACACTAGTAAAATAGCCAGTCTAAATCTATAGTGCTGCTAAGCTGGGAAATTACTAAGCTAAGCTCTTGTTATCAGTGAATGCTTTTTCATTTTTTTTTGTTTGCGTTTGCTTAACAACTTGTATCCACATTGTTGGGATGGTTCTGGAACTTGAAATAAGGCATGTCTTTCCCAAACATTTCCCAGCTAAAAGAACATACAAATGGTCCCTGAGTAAAAAATCTGTTAAGACATCATCTTCAGAGAAGTTTCTTTTTAGTTTCTGTTCAGGGCATCTACCAATATTCAGATATTTTGTTAAGTTCTTTAAAGCTAAAAAAATTATTATGGGGCAGGTGCTAGATTTCTAGGTAATTCAAGATCAATTTTATGGCTACAAAGAACATACAAGGTACGAAGTGCACTTGTATTTTTTACCATCAGCATCATGAAGCCACAACAAGAAACATAAACAACACATGCTGTACTTTTATTTTATGCATTTAAAATGTTAAGAATATTTAGTTCAAACAACAAAATCATGCCCAATAGGCAATTTTTTTGTTGGTGAGAGCTTATCTTTTGAGGGTCAGCCTTGGTATTGTCTAAAAGACAAAATGTATTAATAAATGAACAACAATCAGTTATATAATAAATCAGTGAACAACTTAGAAAAAAAAACATTTGAGGGGAGAGTCAGTATTTGTCTACCTGTCTAATTTACTGGGATTTTTCAAACAAAATTCAGATGAAATAGCATTACTTTAATGGTATCCATTTGCTCAGTCTCATTAAAACATCCCTTGTCTTTAGCATCAATCACCAGGCATGATGTTATTTCAAAAGAAAATTCATTGAAGATCAGTTACAATATCTTGCCTTAAAAAAAAAGGATAGATAACACTAAAGTACTCTAGAAACTTTCACAAGCTACATAATAATGCAAGCTCTTAAAAAAATTCCGTAGTCAATAATGTATCAAGGTGTAAAGACTACCATTATTGGCTGTATAGTGAGTGCATTGGAAAATATGACCAGATCAGCTATTGTTGTTTCCTAATGATTGTACGTTTCTGCTGAACAGCATAATACAAAAGTGACCCTACACGTAGCCCTTAATATAACAATGATACAGTGTTTTATTCTTTCTAATTTAAAAATGGAAGGTTATCTTACGCCAGTTCAAATTATTTGTAGAATGCACAAGCTTTCAGAACTCTTCCAAAACCCTAGGTCAATGAAGAATAACCAAATGCTGATCCACTTGTAATGTAAGCTAAATGACAGAGGGCACCAGAAGGAGAGAGACTCTAATATACTTTCTGATACAGTAAATGATGACACTCAGGTGGTAGGGCAGAGAAAGAGGGAGCAGCTGTCTTATCTTGGCAGCTAATGAGTTCTGTGTTGGCAGGTTTGAGAGCTATCACAATGCCATGTCTGATTGATTTACTTCATTTGTTCTGACAGATTTTTGATGATAGCCATTACCACAAATCTTTGATGTACTTGCTGCTCCCTTCAATCTTCATACTCTTTCAAGCTAAAATACAGCATAATTAATAGTCCCGCGCTATTTTTCACAAAATTTTATGCTTTCCTTTTGATGATAAGTTAAAAAAATTACAATGTAAATCTTCACAGTTCAGAAAAAACTACTGTGATCAGTAAATAAAACTTTCATGTAAATGATACTCCAAAGAACTCCATTTTATTTTAACAAATCTGTTTGAAATTTCCTGTCAATGTATTTGGAATCTTTGCCTGAGAACAAAATAAATTTGAATAACAGTTAAATAAATAGATGTCAAATGGAACCAATCAGATACAATTATAGCAATTCTATTTTCAGCCAGGTTTCATTTGAACATCTTTAAAAAAAAAAAGGGATTTTTATTTTCATATTGCACAAGCTAGCAAAGGTTAGATGTTCTTAAACCCTTTGAGGAGTACAGCCACATATTTATTAGGGATTTGGTATTAATCCAGACAGAGTAATCCCGTAAATATACATTTCCAAGGTACAAGTTTCCTAGACTGCAAAAAATGGGAAATGTACATTTATGAGATTACCTTTTCAGGATCAATACGAAGTTCCTGTAATATATGACTGTACTGCTCTAAGGGTTAAAAGTTCTTATAACTAAAGATTACATTCCTTAAACTTACCCTTTTCACAAAAACAGTAATTACTATTTCTTTTCTTATAATAATCAATATTATGTTCAGTGAGTGTTTATTAACCCTCCTATTATGGTTCAGGTCCATTGGACCCAACACAGATTCCCAACAAGTTTAAAGTTGAAGATTTTTTAACATCCTACAATTTTCTGACTTGTGATGAGAATGTTGATACATTTAATCTTTCAAGAAACAGACACCATGACACAAAACAATAACAGAAATAACCAAAATCTCAACACAATAAAAAGGTCAAGTGCAATTACTTTGATAAAAATGCAAAAGAGAGAAAAAAAATTTTTTTAGAAATCAAATGAAAACTCCATAGGGCTGTGTTCCTGTGAATATTAGTTCTTCCTGAATGTCATGAGACCAAGATGCTAATCAAACAATGTCATCCTCTTGAATTCATGAACCACTTTGTAACACCTTTATAATTTTCTTTTTTCCCTTTAAGGGAATGGCATTTCTGTTGATTGCCACAGTCTGAAGCCAATTATCAGTAGTGGAAAAGTCAGCAACTACCATGATGTTGTGAAATGTTCAGCCAATGTTAAAAGTGTTGAATTTACAAGAAACACTAAACTAGTACAATGAGGAAGGTATACATGAAAAAAAATGTTGATCTTAGCAGTTTTGCATCTAATGTATTCACTGCAGTCTTGTTCAACTAAAATGATTAAGCTAGCTAATTGTAGAGAGGCAAACCATAATCTGAGAGAACAAGGCTATTTATCACTGTCAACCAATAAAAAAGTATTATCAAATATTTATTAAAATTATAAGAATAAAAACAAAAAATGTAAAATGTTGAAATTTCAGCTGCCTGACACTCCATCTATTAAATGATAGCTTATAATCTTTTCAGATTCCTGAACCACCTCATTTATTAACAAAAAATGCATCCAAAACAATCAATTTTTACCTGTGTTCTGGTTTTATGATTTGGAGATCGACCTTTTAATTCAATTATCATTACTTTTCTTTTGTATATGAAATTAGTGGACAGAAATAAGCACCAAAGGATAACTGGCAATGATGCCATTAAAACAAACTGATTTCTATATATGTTCATCATTTAACTATCAATCTTATAAGTTTTGAAATCCTACTCTCATGGTCCTCCAAAAAGTCTGGCATCTACCCTTAAGGGTAGATCTGAGCGTCTCCTCTTACTAATAGCACTGCAGCCACCCTGATTTTTAGGGGTCAATAGCATTTGTCGACTCTCTTTACTTCCAGATACTTGACAGCCAACCCTTGATTTCTAGTTGTTTTATTCATTTGATTTATGAAGATTTCTTTTTTCTTTGCTCATCTATAGCAGTTAGTGAAAAAATAAATTAAATTAAAAATATAATTACTTTTTAAAAAGGTTCAAAATATATACAGATGAACACACAACAGTAATAATACAAAAAAAAAATAATGAAAAGGAATTAGGTTCATAGATTTACCTTCTTGTTCTATCATATTCTAATCTAGTTACTGAAAAAGATAATATCTGACAAGTGCAGACCTTAGTGCAACAGAGATCCAACTCCCCTATAAAAAATATTTCCCAAAGTAACTTTATTTATTTAAATTTTTAAATCACATGACAAAAATGTCTCTATCAGATAGCAGATTGAGAGCTGGACCCTTAATGCCATAGAGTCAGCAGATGTTTTCCAACCATTGTGCTCAGCTTACAGAAAACAAAGAATTAATTGCTTGAGAGTGAGTCTTCCATCAGAATGTTCCACCATGCACCAGATAAGGAACTAAAAGAATAATAAGAACCAATGAACCCACATGCCATCAGTCATATAAAAATCCATTGTCATCTGATGTTGTTGATAAGCTAGAAATGGAGAAATTTGACAAAGATAGATAATATGGATATTCTCTCTACTTTCTGAATGATTTTAAAATATTAAAGTATGTAAGAAATTATAAAGAAAATGTCTGTTACACATTTCATATTTATATATATTTAATTACTTAATTACATATGATGCATTAAAACCTAATCAGACCAAAACTTTCATTTTTTCCAGTTTTCATAAAATAGAGGATCAGACAACTAATGGGCTGAGGTCCTTGATTGTGAGAATTTAAGGAACACTAAACTGGGGAATATTATCAAAAAATAAAAAAAAGGATCCACCCACAGACAAATCTAAAAGCCTTTATCTAAATATTTATAAGCTGTGCCTCAGTAGACTTAATTTCCATTAATGTTTGAATTTTCCTTTCTTCCATTCCATGCTTACTGAAGGTAAAGCTAGTCTTACAAGTTAATAAGCAAATGAAAAATGAGAAAGGTTATTAACTGACTATTTAAAAATAATAATAATAATAATAATAATAATAAACTAAATTAGTTATTTGTTTTTCTTTATAACTACCTACCTAATTTATTATTGCAGGTAATTTTTGAACTTGCATTAATTAAAAATCTAATAAGATATCAGTCACAAATAAACATTGAATGTGTTTAGTGTGCATTTTATCACACAAAAAATAAGTCTCAGTTATATATCTATCAGTTGCTAGAGATAGATGTATGATAGATGGTATATATCAAAATATAAACTTTCACCAGCAGCTAATGTCTCTTTGAAAGGATGTGATTTTATTAGATGTTTTCTGTTGATGTGGTCAAGATCTATTTACACAGATTTACCAGTAAAGCTTTGTTGTCCACATGACAGAGACAGTGTGACAGGCAATAAGATGTTTAATTGGCAATGATTGACAGATCGGGTTTAGTAATGTTTGAAAGCACATTCCATGCTGTAGTACTTAATGAGCTGCCACATTAATTGGTAGTGAATAGCTGTGGGGGGGGGGGGCCCTGACTGAGTTCCCATCAGCCTAATGAAGAGAAAATGAACTGCATATAATGTTTATATGTAAAGAATTTTCCCTGCATCTAGAAAAGAAAAAAATAAAGAAAATTTAAAATCTAGTATAAATTATAGAAAAAAAAATGCGTATGTTGCATGGCGTGTCATGTAAAAGGTCTTATCAATTCATTTTTTGAGATGACACTCCCCAAACCCCTTACATATGGCCATAACTCTTACTTTATACTTTATTGAACTGTATAATCTTTCTCTATTATAACCTACCTGCCAAGTACATACAGAAGTATGACAGTTCTAATAATCCAAAAAGCCTTCAAGAATGGGTTTTTTTAAATTTATCATTTTTTTTTAGAAATTTCTCAGATATAAGTGAAAATAGTCAAGTGCTAATAACATTATTTTCAATTCTAATGCCATTAAAGTCCTGAATAAAGATCAGAATTAAATGATGATGGAAGAAAATTCTAGACAAAAACAAAATAATAATAATAATAAACAATTTTTTTTTAAAATTTGGAGTTAATCAATATCTTTTAGATTAAATGGCAACAGATTATCATGGCACAATTACTTATCTTGATGGCTATTCTAGTTTGGTCTCTAATAGTCCCCAGCTTGCTTCCTGTTCTATGTAGGAGTTCCAACCTGTATGAGACTAACCACAGGTTCCATCTGGTCAGCAAGGAAAACATCTTACAACAACCTTTATAAACTTTGCAAGTGGGGAGATATCCCTAAATACCTGAACAGAAAGTCACACACACACACACACACACAAAAAGGATTAGCTAAAAATTTAAGAGAAGAGCCACCACTTTGTAATTTTCTCCTCACCTGGGTCCAACAGTGTGTTAGCAATCACTCACTTTTAGGAAGACAAAAATAAAGAAAGTTGATGCCTTGGCCCTTTTAATTTTAGTTAAGTGCATCAGATTTCCTTCCTCAGGTATTGTCGATTCATGTTTCTTTTTGAAAAAAACAAGAGTCACTCACACAACCTGACAACAAAACCCATGGTCTGATGGACAGAGATTTTAGGATTACAAGTACAATATGGAAAAAATGTTAATAGAAACAAGATATCAACCACCATAATACCAGAAGGAAACTGGTAATGAACTGAAAGAGGATCAACCCAAACAAACAATAAAGACTTCCACTTTCAGTAAATGTGACTTGATCACATTTCATTTGGCAGTATACTACATTAATACTTTATATATATAAAGCAACATTAAAGTTTCAAATGTTCTGATTACTTATTATGCCTAAAATATATGAGTTCAGTTAGCATTAATTTCAACATGGTACAAACAGCTGTTTCTTCTTTGTCATCATTTCATTTTTTTTAATGGTATGCAAGCATTTTTAAGGGAAAGTAGGGGTGATGGGAAAATATATTTTTAAAACATTAGAATTATAAAGAGATCTTAAATCTTAATATTAAGGCACTTACTAAAATGCAAGGTAAAGAAAGCAACAAAAAACAAACATTTTTTTTTACTTAATGTTATCTAATAAATTATGACTGCATGCAATACATACATGGGTTGTTTGTTAGAAGCCAGTATTAACCTAAAATGAGGTCCAACAGTATAAGTTCATGTAACTATAACTGTCGCTATGGTATACTTACCATAGCATAGCTTAAATGGAACACAGCTCAAGCTACTTGGAACTGCCTGGAGACCATACAGTGTTACAAAAAGAAAAAAAAAGTAATAAAGCTCTGTTTTATTACAAAATCTAATTGAATTCTGGACATTTTCCCTCTGTAGAAGTGAAATGCAAAAACAAGGTGGCATGATAAAAGCCAGTTCCATTAAAGTTAGTTCATCAAAAGCCATTGGTCAAATAATCTTGCTTGTTAGCAGTCTGCAGATGACTCAAACTTTCCTTGATTTATACTATTTTGATCTACATGGATTGTGAGGAGGGTTGCAATGCTTCTGAGTCACTGTACAAGTAAATCTCAAGCATGGCAGATGTGAATCAATGGTTTGAGTAGACATTTGTTATGGGGGTGAAGCAGATCTTGCCATTTGATGTTGGGCATCTATATACTGCCAGTTAAAAAGCACATATTTGTCATATCCCATTGGATGATTGTGCAACATTCCATACATCCTGAACCACTACAGCCTGAAAGATACAAAATGGACTGTGGCTACTTCACTGGGCCACACAGCTAAATAAAATTTAAATAACCAAAACAAATTTCACTGCAAAAATTAAAATAATACATGCAGAATGTTATGGGGAAACCTGAACTAGATCACCATTGATAATCTGATAGATTCTATGCCCAGACATCTACAAGCTGTACAAGTCCCTCTACCGAATACTGAAAATGACCGTTTGAACAAGTATTGTACATACATTAGTATCATTTGTGGAACCTATGGCATTCAAATTATTTTGTCAGAAATCTGCAGAAAACAAAGTTCTACAATTAAATAAATGTAAAATGTACACTGCTTTTCAGTGATTCTGAACTTTTGCCTTCCTGCATAAATACACAAGTCTTTTTTTAGTTATAACAATGTGCTAGAATTTCCATTGTAAAGTTTTTGTCAATATCTACAATAGAGACCACCCTGGTGCCCGAGTTGTCTGCCAGTCCTGTGCCACAAGGAATCTGGCACTCCTAAACTTTGGCAGGGAAAAGCCTTCTTAGAATTCTTAAGTTTTCAGACGTGGAAGGAAAAAAGTGAAAAAAATAAACACCAGTATGCTGAGAAGATATGCCAAACGCATTTGGTTCTGGTTGGCGTTTGAACTGTGGCCTTCAATCCTAGTGGTTCATTAGTCTTCCTTGAGAGCGGTGAAACATCCAATTTTTGTTTACTTTTTAAAATTTTCAAATCATCCTTCGGTCCAAGCAGCAAAGAATTACTGGTAATTTAAAGATCTCAGAACTTTTACAGATATATCCAAAGTTTAAGCTCCTAACACCAAAACAAATGCAAATGTAGGTACTACAAAAGTAATTAAAATTTCAAAGAAGCCATTTCACAGTAAACTTGGAATAGAAAAGGTTAAATTAAAAAAACATCCAGAGAAATAACCAAAGGTCATTTTTATGAGCAGCAATTCACAAGGAAACATCTTCAAATAAGTAATTGTACAAAATAAAAAAAAAATTATTTAGTCAATCCAGCTGCTAACATAGCTGGTGTTAGTCAAGAATAGCATGAAGAAATCTAGACCCAAAGTGAGATCCAGTATCTGTCAATAGGCCATGACAAAGTGACCAGCCATAATAGCTTGATTATAAAAATAAAATGTTTAGTTCTAAAACCAGAACAAACCAAGTGTGCATTTAAAGGCAGTAATATCTAATAAAAAAAAGAATAAATATTTAAAAATTCCCATTCTGTATTGGATAAATCTTTCAGTAAGTAGTACATCAAATAAAAGGGTTAAAAAACAACTAAAAACCAGAAATGCAGCAAGAAACTCATCAATCAAAAGATTAAGGTAATAAAACTAGTGTGTGCCACTGATTAAGTCTTTTAAAGGATCAATGGAATATGCATAAATAATTAGTTTAATAAAAAAATTAAACAAATTAATTCACTCTTTCTTTAAATCAATAACATTAATTACCAATGGCCTATTTCATTTAGTTTTTTTATTGAAAAGTTTAAATGTTAAAACAAAGTAAATATGAATTAATAATCATTAAAAGTAATGTGTATGGACATATAAAACAAGTAAAAACAAAGCTATTTTTTCTTTTTTAAAGCATGCAGTAAAAAAAGCAATCTATACAATTTAGGGATATGAATAGTGTACAAAAGTTAAAAAGGGGGTGTGCCAATGACATACTTTTTTAAAGGCTGTTGTGAAGCATGGTTGCCTACTTTAATCAAGAATTTTTTAAAGGTTGCATGTGATTGTAGCCCCCAGTTTCTTTCACACCACCCTCAACAGATTAGATGATAATGCCCAGCCTTTGGTATAAACATGGAGCACAATGAGGAAAAATCATTTACAACTGACTATGTGATGAAATAAAGCCAAAGAAGTCACATTATGAGTTAAGTTCAGTGGGCAAAAACCACACTTCCTTCATCATTAAGAGTCAATAAAATTCTAGATAAATTATTTAGACCAGCTAATCAAAAGCTATCCTTTTACCAAACCAAGGTGTATCCATGCATTCATTTATCTCTGCACAGTACTCCTACTGTTTTAGCATCTTGACAGTGAATCGTTTGCAAAATTCCTCTTTGTTCCTTCATGTGCAGTATATTCTATGATCTTTTCAAATTACAGTTTAAGCAAAAACTATGCTACATATAATAAACCACCAAATGACACGTTGAAACGGATGAGTGTCAAACTGTGTCATCACATGTAGAAAGCTTCAGAAACCCCATCAGAGTCTTGCTGGACCCAAGAAAATAGAAACCAGAGCAATACATTGCAGACATGCCAGTTTTGAGTTCTAATAGTGGATGGATTAAACAACAATTTTTAAACATTTGTTAATCCATTAAGCACTTCATAGCAGAATTCTGCTGCTTCTGATGCAAGCAATGTTAGGTTTTGTTTTTTTTCTTCTTAAATTTACACACCAAGTTGTACAAACAAAGTCTCTTTTCTTTATCTTCCGTGGCATATCAACTATCGCTAACTATTCTAACAGAGATAAGCACGAATTCTACTTGCACTGAATACCGTTAAAAAATTAACCTTTTTGTCTGTATGTCTATTGCTCTACAGCCATGGTTCTCAACCTGGGGTCCGTGGTCCCCTAGGGGACCACGAAGCGATTTCAGGGGGACCGCGAAGGGGTCACTGACTTGTGTGCCTTTCGTTTTTGGTGGACATATTCGAGGCAGTTAACTGTGTTAATTTGGCATTACAACGGAAGGTGGTCACCGTGCTCCACTGCCGTTAAAAAATGAATGCTTTCAGGACGAAGCTGAAATTGTGGCATTTAAAATTAACAAGGAAGAATTTTGCACCACTTCCGGAGCTCAACGCTTTCCTCGATGAAAATAACCTCTCAGTTGATTCTGGTATTCTCAAGTTGATGAAGAATTATGTTGATATTCTCCGCACAGAGCTTGCAGGCTATTTTCCTGAATTTCATGATTTTCAGAAGTACTATAACTTTCTCTCGAATCCATTCTCCATCTCCGTCATTGAGCAGCCTTCCGAAGACCATCTAAATGAAGAGCAGTTCATTGACTTGGTGAATGATGGAGCTGCCAAAAATGCTTTTCGCCAGATGCATTGCAGCGACTGCTTGATTGAAATGGTACAATCATATCCGGATGTTGCAAAGATGGCTCTCAAATTGCTGATTCCGTTCGCAAGAACCTATGAGTGTGAGTCAGCGTTCTCAACTCTTGTTTCAATCAAAACCAGATCGAAACAAACTCGATATAACGCATGACATGAGAGTGGCTCTTTCAAAAACGCAGCCCAACATTGATGAAATATTGAAGGTCAAACAGGTGCAGATCTCTCATTGAACCTTTTCTTCTTTTGATTTTCGAGAATTGCCATATTTTGAATAAATTTTAATTCAACAGTTTTTTAAAACTTTTAAATTGACTAACGGTTTAGAATAAGTGCTTTTAGTACACTTTTGAATATTTTCAAAAATTCTGAGTGGATTTATATATAGAAAAGTTTCTGAAATTTTGGGAAATACTCGTTTGACGACATAGAAGCAAAAACCTTGACATGATAACATAATAATAATAATAATAACATAATATAGTAGGTCGAGCTGATTTTATGGGGGACCGCAAAGGGTAAAAAAAAATTTAGGGGGACCACAAAGCAACATTTTTAGAAAAAGGTTGTGAACCACTGCTCTACAGCAATGTCTATGTATACTTCTGGAATGAAAGAGACACTTTAACTCTTTGAGTAGCGTTTTTTTTTTAAAAACTTTTTGATGAATATTCCCATATATTTATGAGCGGTGGATACAGATCACGACAAAGTAATCCTATAAATACCTGTTTCCAAGGTTTCATGATCTATCAGGATCAATACCCAGTCCCCATTATTGCAGTAAATACATGGCTGTACTTTTCAAAGGGTTAATTGCTAGCAATAACTGAATCCAAGTTTGTTAGGTTGATACAACCCTTCTATGCCTATAGACAAATCAAACTGCTTATTAAAACAGATTCCTTACTAAATTCTTTATCATCAACAGTCCATTTCCAAGTTAAGCCACCGCATTGATTGACCAAGATCTTAACACCAACCCAAAGGCTGCACACAAAGTAATGGACTGTTTGAGCTAATCTTCAATCCCTTTAATATTCGTCATTCATAAAATGTGTTATGCCAGTGATGTGAATAATATATTTCTGCATTGCTGTTCAGGAAATAGTTTCAAAATCTTTCTTTCTTTTCTGTTTTTACACCACTTGCCTTTACATAGTTTTTATCAGTTATAATTCTTTCAAATATATAATTTTGAAGACAATCCTAAAAAATAAAATAAAAATTAATCATCATATCAAATAATTAATTTCAATTTAAAATGTAATTTTCTTGTAAATTTTTTTAAGCTAATATGTTAATGGTAGTCACCAATACATGCTAGATAAGTTTCAAAACTTTAACCCTCCCTATACCACCTGAGATCCATCAAATCTGTATTACTCAGCACAAGCTGAGCCACAGGAGCATCTTCCTCATTAACATAACCCTCCAATCCCAGGTGTTTTGCATTACAAGTGTGTTGACTAAATATACAGCCAGTTCAGCACAAATACTAACCAGAGCTTCTAGGTGGTATAAAATAAATATTAACATGGTATATGGAGGGGTTAAAGATTAATTTTTCAAAAAATAAAACACATTGTTAATTTATAGAAATCAAATAACTATCTATTGATCTGCTGCTTTTTTTTTATCTCTATCTCTGGAATGCTTTGCTCAGATTGGCAGGTCTTGACTTTCTTTATCATTAATAATTAATTAGTATCTTTGACTACACAGCTGAATGGAGGAGGAGAAAAAGAAAGAAAACAGATTTTTTTGTTAATGGATAGTTTATTTACTGAAAATTACTGTAAATGTTAGAAGAAATTTTAAAAAAATGTCAAATAATATCAAAGCTCAAGACTTTGTATTAAACTATAATATTATGGAAAAGTATTCATGGATGTATCTATACTTAGCAAAAACAATAAAATTTTTCAGAGAAATTACATAAAACAATGATTTAAAATCTAGTAGAGGTAGTATTTTATTTCTGATTTTCTTTCTGCTTCAATGTGCCTATTAATTGCAACATAAAGAATTGCTAATAGTCTGCACTATTGAGCAATGATAAAGGTCAGAGCAATTAAACGTTTTTTTTTTGTTTTTTTTTTAGTATAGCCAATAAATATAGAAATTAAAACTAGATATTTAGAAAGAATTGGTTTATAATTGCTTTGGAATCCTACTGAAGCATTTTATTTTATGCTCGACTTCAGATAAATTTTCTTATTAATCCATGTCTACTACTCAGGATCAACTAACATCCTGAACAGTCAGGAGAGATCAACCGAGTCAAGGTCAAAATAACTGAACTCAAGTCACATACTCGTGCATATCACCTCTCTCCCATACATACTGCAACGAGGAACACGGAAGGACAAATTATGGAAAAAAATATTTTCTTCAAATTAAAAAAAAACTGCCATCAACGATAAACAATAAATGAGTTGGCATTTGAATAAACATTTCCTATCTTTAGTACAATAATGGTAATGTTTATCGATCGTCAAATTTATCTCACACCAAGAAAAAAGAAACTAGCAACTAATACAATAAAGCAACATTGCCAATAACATGCCATAATCCAATATATGCTAATACATTCTTATTTACAGATTCTGAAAAAATAACAAAACAAACACACACACACACACCACAACAAAATAATCCATTACTTTATGGGTAATTTAGAATTTAGAAATTACTATTTGATAAGAGATGGAGGTATAGCCACTGAACAGTTGGGCTGCATCTCTGGTTTCGTGTCTAAAATTATCCCTAGTGGCGGCCAAGTTGCCCCTATCAGCAATACTTCTAGGCAAAAATAAAGGATGGATTTTCATATCTGTAAAACAAATCATTTAAATGACTTAATGCTAAAGTAAAATAGCGAAATATAAATCATACCACTCATAAATCAAATAAAATGTACTCAACAGAAAACAGATGTAGAAATTCTATTGATTTAGTGGTAGCCAATGGATTTGAGAACATTTCCATTTTTAGTGTTATTAGATTACAGCTCCTTTAATCACCAGTAATAACCACTATGAAAAATGTTCACTTTTGTACACAGTATATATTTTAAATCTGTACACATATTACTGTATTTTATACAACAAAGGTACATCATACAAAATTTACATCAGCTCGCCATTAATGCTTATATTTGTGCCAAAACATGACCAAAAAAATTATATTAAACATTTGAAAATCTTGATTAGGCGATGGAAGGGAGTTAGCTTTTTATCTTGTAGTTCTGTACCATCAGCCTCTCATACATAGCACATACACGTATACAAAAGGTATCTTTATACATCTTCAAATTGCAACTTCATGTCTGATATTTGTTTCTGATGTAATAGATATTGTAGCATTTATGGCATTGAGAATGGAAATGTTAATAAAGCAATATGAAGTTTTTGAAAATGGATAGGATGGATGGGTGAGTGATTGTGCAATCCAGAATAGTAAAGTAGCAGGAAGACTGATGGTAGGGGAATGACGGTGAACCATTGGTTTCTCATCTTGACACAGTGCAAAGCAGCATTAGAGTATCTAAGTGAAAGTGCTGAAAGGATATTAAGGTGGCTAACGCTAAAGTTTTTACATGGAATATGGGATACCTAGCTAAGCTATTGGATAATGGGGGGAGAGGGAGTTGACTATGCCCCACCTCTGCTAGGCCCACTATCCCAGGGTCCTGTGAATGAGCTAAAAACTTACTGAAATATAGCATACAGCTGAAGAGTCTATCAGAACCATCTTGAGCATATTTTAAAATTGTCATACAAATGTTTTCCAAATAAATAAATAGAAAACAGTGCAGATATTTATTTTGAATCAGATTAGAGAGAGAGATTGCTCAATTTCTAACAATTCAATAAAAAGATACCACTGAGGACGAGAAAAAGATCAGCCAATCCAATAAGGGATCACAAGGTTTATTTGTTTAAAGTGAGTTATTGTTAGATGCAGCAGTAACAAATAACACCCGCCATGTGTGTGTGTGTGTGTGTGTGTGTGTGTGTGTCAAATGGTCAGCAAAAAGCTGAAAAGACAACAAATACCTACAAGCTGACTAGGTCACAAGCAATGATTGAATAGGTGTGACCAATCAATCTGTTTATAGGCAGAATGTGGCATAAGAATACATTTTAACAGGAAACACGGAACTAAAAAGATAGGTGACCAGAAAACCATTTATTAACAGATCTGGCCTTGGTAGAGGCAGAATACCAACAATATCCTTGTATAGCTTATAAGAAAGTAAAAGAAAACAAAGGGCTATAATGAAGGATTAAAAGATGGGAAACTTATTAAAAAAAAACAATGTAAATAAAAAATAAGCAACCTTACTGAGTAAAATGTTTTTTTAAAAAGTAAATGAGGGAGTATGCCATCATCAGAGGCATAAATGGATAAAGTGAAAAAACAGTCTGTCTGCACTGCCATCATAAAACTTCATACATTTGTTAGAAAATAATTAAGCATCTACTAAGGACATTCAAATGAAAACCAGCTGAAAATCAAATCATTGTCATCGTATCTGGATGGTAAACTTTGAAAAGAGGCCTCTTTATGCCAGAGTATTCCTTCAACTAGTTATTTGGGAAGGATAACAATTCACCACACAAAATCATCTGAAATGATGAGAAAGCTTAAACCACTGAAACAAGGAATGCCTTCTAATACAGAGCAATCTAAGTAATTATTTAAACAAGAGAAAAAACTAAGTATAAATGCTAATAAAATGTGATAAAATCACAGTGTGTAAAAATGAAATGCTCCATAGTACAGTCACGTGATTAGTTGTCATGCAAGCAGTTAGATAGTGGCGCCACACTGGCAGAAGAACCATACAGTATAGGCAATGACATCACTGTAGTGTGGTAAGTACTATGGCTCCTGGGAAGGAAATATCACTTGACAAGTGTATAGAAATCAGCCTCAGCTAATGAAAGTTACTCCATGTGCTAGATTGCAATCTGACTTTGTTTTAGGAGCAGCAGTTTAGAAGACTGAAAAGAATACACAAAAACGGTACTATTAACAAAAGACATGGTTGAAGAAGAACGCCCAAACTCTCAAAAAGTGATATTAAGTACCTATGAGTATATTCTTTGTGTGACAGATAATGAGCCAGTAGAAATCTTGTACATGACCTAGATGCAAATATGGATGTTAACTTTTCTTCAAGATTGTTAAGCACCAAAGTAATCTCAATTGATGTGTAGCTACCCAAAAATATTTACAAGGCTGAAATGAGCAGCAGAAATGAAACAGTGGGATGACCAAACCTGGAAGAAGATGCTCTTTACAGATAAGTCCAAATTTGAACTGTTTGGAAACAATCAACAGCAGTTTATTCAGAGGAGAATCAGGAAGAATTATAACAATCGTTGTTCAACAGCTACAATAAAGAATGAGGGTGGATCAATACAAGTGTGGAGCTACATATCAGCCAACAGCATGAAAGATTTGCATACAATCAAAGGTATACTGACTGCTGATAGATATGGCCAGGTTCTTATTCATCATACCATTCCCTCAGAAAGACATCTGATTAAGTGGAGATCAATCTTTCATGACAATGATCCCAAGCATACAGCTGTGATAAAAACTATTTGAAACACTCACAAAGACATCTTGACCTGCACAGTCCTGATATCAACATCAATGAGACTGTATTGGGTTATGCTACTGAGAAAGTAAAATGGCAACCAAACACAAAGGATGAATTGTGGAAAGTGCTACAATACATATATATATATATATGGAACAACATCCCACACTCATGCATTGATAACCTGTATGGGAACATGAAAACAAGGTATCATGCTCTCTATAAAGCAGAGAGGCTCACATACCAAATACTAACACACCGTACTCTATTTTTGTATATTTTCTATAATGATGCATTGTGTATGAGGTCTGTCTAAGAAGTATCTGGCCTTAGACTGGGGGGAAAAAAATTACATACTTGGTAGGGCACAATTGCTAATCCCCTTGTGCCTCCACACTTAGCCCAGCGATCCTTCCACTGTTCAAAGCACGTCTGGAATGCTTCTTCCGGAATGGCTCTCAGCTCTGCTGTCACATTCCGCATGATGTCCTCTTGGCTCTCAAAGCAGGAGCCTTTCAGTGGCATCTTCATTTTTGGGAACAACCAGAAGTCAGAAGGAGCCATGTCTGGAGAGTAGGGAGCCTGGTGAATGAGCAAAATGCCTTTCTTTGCCAAGAAACCTTGGATCAGCTGCAACGAATGAGCTGGGGCATTGTCATGATGCAGCTGCCAGTTTTGCGAGGCCCACAGATCTGGTCTCTTGCGCCGAACTGCATCACGATGTCGGAGGACTTCCTGATAGTACTCCTTTGCATCTGTTTGTCCTTCTGGTGCGTATTCGTGATGTACAACACCTCGGTAGTCGAAGAAAAGAGTCAGAATCATCTTGATTTTGCTCTGGACCTGACATGCTTTTTTGGGCCTTGGCAACGTTGAGTGTTTCCACAGTGATGACTGAGCTTTGGTTACTGGGTCGTACCTGTACACCCATGCCTCATTTCAAGATGAAGTTGTTGTTGTTCCTGAGAAAGCAGCTTGGGCACAAATTTCGCTGCAATTCTGCGCAAGCCCAAATCCTCCTTTAAAATTGCATGTGTGGAATCTTTACTGATCCCAACCTCATCACTAATTTCCGCACCGTTAAACGACGATCCTTTATTATCAAGGTCCACACTTTCTCTATAACAACTGCATTGCAGCTTGTTGACAGCCTCGCGGAACGTTGGTCACTCTCCACCAATGTGCGGCCATCTTTGAACCTGTTGTGCCATTCTTTTATTTGGTTAACACCGATGGCATTGTCACCAAAAGCCTGTTGAATTTTGCAAATTGTTTCTGCTTGGGTATCTCCAAGCTTTTGGCAAAACTTGATGCAAGATCGTTGTTCCACACGTTCCGTCATCATGGGCGAAATGAAAATACGAGAAAGTAATACAGCACCTCACACGCTGGCTGCCAGACAGTGACTGATGCATCAAGCAAGCCCATCAAAAACCACGCATGTGCATGCGGCTCCACTATGCACACTTTTGCCTCCATAATTTCATTACTCTCCATGGGAAAAAATAAAGTCGGATACTTTTTTGACAGACCTTGTATGTATTATTTATCTCTTATTTACAATTACTCATTATTTGTACATATACCGTGTTTCCTTAATTATTTACACTACTGTAATTTTGCTTTCATAGTGATGTCTGTAAGGGAGACAACCCTGGTAAAAGAGGATGCAATTGTTTGCTAGAAAGTACTGTCATCCTTGTGTTATGCAAAACCGACACTTCCAATTTCAGTAGAGAAATCCTTATTAGAACTCTAATTTTCAAATGTAGAAGGAAAGGAAGTATACCAAACCGAGCCCAGGATTTGAACTCAGACATTGAATCTTAACAGTCCAGTAGCCAAGCTGCCATATAAATGATTGAAATTAACCACCACTCTCCAGTTAATCCAGATAATACCTACAAAGTTTAACAAAATATATTTTGGAGAATCTGAAATTCATTTTTTTTCATAATCAGATAAATTAAGCATCACTATAATCATGCATTTGTTCTCAGGACTTTGTTTTTGTGTACCTCAACCAGTACCACTAGACACACATGAAAAATTGTGTTTAGGATTTCAAAAAAAACTTAAGCCAACCATAATGGAACAATACAAAAAAAGCAGTGTAAATATATCGATATTGACTCATACTTACTGCTGATCTGGAGATAATAGAAACTGGACTGATTAAGAATGCTTCCATTAGAATTTAACTAAAATGTTTAGTATGAATTGCTATGACAAAATCTGGAGGCAATTCAAATGACCAGGCTGAAAGTGATTTGGGATTATACTTTGTAGAGTCTTGTTAAATAACACTAGTGATTCCAAAAACAGACAGATTGATAATTTACTAATTCATTTTTATGACCTCAGACAAATACAATAACAATAGTAGAAAATCTACCAACCTGTTTAATATTAAACTATTTTGCCTGGTAAACTAAAGCATTACTCACTATTTTAGTATTACTTCATAGTAGATAAACTCTTTCCAAGCAAAATTTTGGCTAATTTTTATTTTTTAAAATAGATTATTCTTTATAACTTTGTGATGTCCACAAACAAAAATCCTAGTAGTTTGTTGAATTTCCATTTTTATAAAGGAACTTTTATGTACAATGTCATTTAATGCTAAGAACCAAACATATGAAAACAGTTTGTATTTTTTCAATATTAATGTTAATGGAAATGCATTATGTCAGCAAAAAAAAAAACAAACCAAAAAACAAAATGAAAAAAATCAGATGAACCATTAGCTGAACATATAAAACATTAACTATGACATTATCACCTCAAACTTTCTTTCATGTAGATAACCACTGCACACATTGTTTTGTACATCCACCCATTAACTTTTCAAAATATTTTTTTTTAACATACTTCCATTCTTCTTGCAAGTAGTTCCATTAATTAACTGAGATTGGTTGCACCTTCCCAAACTTTCAATAAGGTTCAGATCTAGAGATCAAGAGGGTCAAATCATGGCTTTTGGGAAGTTCGGATTCTTTTCTAACAAGATAGTCTATTGACTTTGCAATGTGCTTTTGATCAGCATCCTGTTGCAGTATACTCATCACCTATCAAACAATGACCTGATGGGATTCTAGAACACTGCAAAATATTTACATGATTCTTTTATAAGATTTGCATAAATTTTTATGAAGTCACCAGCAAAACCACCCAACACTTTCCTATTTCAACCCCAATGCTTAATTGTGGAACAGACACAAGTCTCATTATACTTTTTTCTAGTACATCATCACTCAGAACCAAACCTGCTCTTACTCAACCACAATACACTGCACCATTGCTCTAAGGCAGGGGTCGGCAATTTCTCGGACACCGGGGGGGCCAGATTATGGGCCCAAGATCACCTCGCGGGCCAGAGTAAAAACAAGGACACTTATAAACGCATAAACATATTTATTGCTTTACTACTGCGTATCAGCCTTCTTAACACAATGAGAAACATGATGGCGCTTTCGCCGTGAACACAGAGATGAAATATCCGGTGAAATGCTACAAGATTTAAAAGCAAGGATATTATTGAGGTGACTATCAGTCAACTGTGCACGAAGAAGGTTCTTGGCGAGCTTCATTTGAGAAAATAATTGTTCACAACTATAAGTCGACCCAAACATCGACAAGATAACACAAACCGGGCCCACGATTCCAGGAAAGCGACCACTGGGAAACATAACATCCCTGAAGAAAGCAGCGGGAGGCAATGAAGAGAAGTGAGAATGAAGCTGGTCGTCACTCTGCAACTCAATAAGCTCCATTTGGAGATCAGTAGGGGCATCGTCCACAACAATGTCAAAGGGCGACGAAAAGAACTTCATCTTGCCAGCTATGGAGCGGAGATCGGAAAAGCGAGTTGCAAATTCTGCACGGAGATCACTAAGGACACGTGTGTAGGCAGTGAAGTCTTCGCGTTCCATAGTGGCCAGCCTGCGATAAATATGAAGCACTTTCTTATTCACCTGCGCTGGCATCGATCTTGACAAAAATGAATGGTCGATATCGGTGAATTGCGCACTCTTTACCGAGTTTCCTATAGCATTAGTGTGTTGGTTAACTATTTTTAGAAATGACGAATGACGATTTTTTTAAAGAAAAGACTGCCCCATGGGCCACCAATTGCCGACCCCTGCTCTATGGTGTAGTCCTGTCACTG
This sequence comes from Nautilus pompilius, assembly GCA_018389105.1. Lineage (NCBI taxonomy): Eukaryota > Metazoa > Mollusca > Cephalopoda > Nautilida > Nautilidae > Nautilus > Nautilus pompilius. The sequence continues at coordinate 3,363,725 of JACATO010000132.1, read as the reverse complement.
TTAGGCAATCCTTTTCTTGCTATCACATCTAAGCAAGAGCCTTCTAACTGCTGCCTGGCCAATAGTCCAACCTTTCTTTCTTTTGGTTGAAAAAGGAGAATCGTAGTGTAGTTAATTGGTTACCTGAACTTTTGAACCAACAACCTAGCTTCCTTTTCTGTGGTTTTTCTTGACTTTATTCTATAAATGGTTGTCTGCACACTACACCTCATGTAACTTAACTACCTCCATATTCTGCTAGGAGAACCAGCTTTACAAAGGTTAGTAATAATGAATGATAGCCTTGTTTTATGTGAAATTTTGTTTTTTGGACACATTTTAATTTGCCAAACAGCAAGAGCAGCCATCAATAATGAGGTCCACTGGCATTCATATAAAAACGTGTGCTAACAATTATTCAAATGAGTAAGAAACAATATCTGACGAACAGAATACCATCATGCATTTGGTATGAAATTTAACATTCACAGAAATAATCTTGATTGGTTGATAATTATGCAAAAAGCTTGGAAGTGAGAGCAACATCACAATTAATGATTTATGTTCTAATACATGGTTCATTGGATTTTAAATGTTTTGGGGGTTTTATTGCCAGGAAAAAATGCATAGACTGATAATATGGAATGCTAGATGTATATTCAAAACAAGATAGATATTCCAAAGCTTTCATATTAAATTTATGGTATAGCTGTTTAAAAAAATAATAACTGTCAACAGTGTTCTGTTTTTTTTTTTTATTTAAAAAAAAACTACTTAGTTTTACTGACCATACATTATTATAAAATAAATTATTGTGGCACTACTTCAAGATTCCACTTTACTGTCAGCATGCATTAAAAAGAAACATGCATATTGATCTAGAGCATAAAAAATCTACTTTACTGTACTCTGGACAAAATAAAAAAAGTAGATGAGTTTTATATTCCTCATTGCATAATTTAACAAACAGTCCAGAATATATAAAAATGTGTGTAAGGACCTTCTAGCTATTTAAATATAATATTCTATCTACTTGATGTGTTTATTGTGCTTTGGTGTCCACACTGACATAAACTGCTTTCTACTGCTGATAATTTGGAAAAACATCCCACAATGCAACACAATAAAAACCAAAACTGCCTTTGAGTAAGTCAGATTAAGTGTCTGCCAATTTTCAAAGGAAAATCTTCTTGCCATTATACATTTTTTTGGCTATATTAGCACAATTTCTGTTTAACAAAGCTTCACATTTTCTTTTGTTCAAGCATTTTACTTTGCCCACCATACTGCTGATTTGATGGGTAAACATTCTGAACCAGTCACCAGCAAACTGGATCTAAGTGTGAATTCTCAAAGTATCACAGTGTGGGGAAGTTTTTTTAATGACTAGCAGATAAAAGCAAAATTCAAATGGCATCTTTAGTAACCTGGAAACTATCAGTTACATTGTTGTTTCTAATAGCTATTTTAAAAGGGTAACTTTTAAAACATTTTTGTAAAATCTGGTATCTTTTTTTCATGCTTTAATCTGTGGTTCAAGTTTTTTCGAAATTGTTCATAGTTTTTTAAAAAAAAATCTTAAAAACAATGAATTGTGGAAATAACAGACTAATTAATCTCTTGACAGAACACTGTCCTTGGATTCATTTTCCATTTGTAACTGTGCACTGGTTTTGCTTAAAACAAATTTTAAAAGTAAACAGAGATAATCAAATGGGTGGCAGGACCATGTTGAAAATTTCATTAAATCCAACAGCCCTGCATTGAGCACAGTTAAGAAAGAATGAAAGTGGAAGTGTGATTTGTTTAGTTCGCTCTCTTACAGAAACATACAAACAAAGGTACTTAGTAATAGATTAAAAACAACAGCAAATTGTTAAAATGTGCTATGTTGGTGGGAGGAAATGTGAAAGTTCCAATGACCTTGCCAATTAAAAGAATATAAAAACACAGGGTCATGCTGCTGCCAAGATATAAACCTGTAATAAAAGCAAGTCCTTGGGTTATCTGTCTCCCTTTAGTTACTCTAAATAACTTCATTTTTCCCTTTAAATGCTACTAATTTCTGCCCCCTTTTTAAAGCTAAAAAAAAAAAGAGAGAGAATTTGAAATCCACCCCTTTAGCACATTATTTTCAGTGCTTCAGATGTCAAATGATTACAAAGAATGGCAGCATGATTAATATGTTTTAAAAAAACCTACACTACTAAAAGTTTGAGAGAGAGAGAGAGAGAGAGAGAGAGCGAGAGAAAGTGCGTGTGACAGCTTATAAAATATTTAGAGCAGCTGATGAAAGAGATGGCTTTCTGTTGTTATCCATTTGGTTTGTCCTGGAGCTGCGCAATGATTAGGTATTTATAGCAATGCTGTTTACAAACAGTTAACTGCTGCCATTCACCAAAACTGAAAAGTTTCCCTGCAGCAATAAACATTTAAAAAATAGAATAAATAAATAAATAAATAAATATTTTTTTTAAAAAATTGTCAAAGGTGCTGTGCGTTATTATTTTTCATATCATTAAACCTAAACAAAGATAAAAATGAGTTTTATTTACACAAAAAATTTGTTTTGTTTCTTAAAAAAATAAAAGAAAGAAAGGTGGTTATGCTGGGAAGTATGTACAGTGGCCTTACCTTAGAATGACAAGGTAAAAAGACCTACTACACATGATTGTTTTTTTATTCTTAAAATTTTTCATTTTTGCAGTCTTCCATGTGAACTAGTGAGTAATCAAATATCCTTCGACAAACATTATCAATTCTATTATTTGTAAAACTGAGCATCAATAATGTACGGGTTTGCTTTATTCCATGTGTGTTTACTAGGAAAGGCTTTATTTTTAATTCAGAACTTAAGTGTTATTCAGTAAACATTCAGACAGTGGACAGACAAGACATGCACAATCTGAATGACTTGGTCACAAACTTGTGGACCATTTTAAAACAGGAAAACTAAAATGTACACTTAATTAATCTTTCAGTAAAGAAATTTATAGGTTGTACACAAAAACATGGCGATCAAAAGTATTGCATCACCTCATATTAAAAAAAGTTGGATGTTTGTTATTTGTGTTACGATATGAAAACGCATCTTAACATAACAAAATGAGTTACACCTTGTTTTCATATTTACGGGGCATCTGCATTCAACATCCACTAGGTAGTAGTTTTTTGTGGAGATGCAACTACAGAGTTGTTGTTTCCACACACCAGTCTCATCAATGAGGATGAGGAATAGTAGTGTCATGGTTAGACAGTAAAGAACATTGCCTGTCCTGCATCATGAAGGACCCAACACTACTGACTTTGGCAAAGAAATACTAGAACTCTTCATTTTTAGATGTGGAAAGAAACCCACAAAACTGGAAAGAAGGAACCATGTCAGTGACATATGTCAAACCAATGTAAAATCAAACTCAGTTTCCTTCAACCCTGATGGTCCAGTAGTCTAACCACCGGACCACCAGCAACCCCAATATCATTTTCATACAAGAATATTATTTTAACAAAGAAATACATGACTACCAAATAAGAAACAGAACAAATATTGCATTAGTAATGGATTCAATATACTTAAAGCAATACTTATTTTAGATAAGATCTAATATACAGTTTGTGTATTACATTAAATTTAGGTAGATCAGTAATGGATTAATGCTAGCCAATCAAGAGCAGCCATCGCTACACAGAACATGATACCACACTCACTGATGTTGTATAATAACTGAAAAATTGAAAACAAGGAAAAACAATCATTGCTGAAAAATAATTAAAAAACATATTAGCTAAACCAAATGCTAGATAATAGCCATTTTCAAAATGTTCAATAATTTAATGGTTTCATATTCTAGATAAAAACAAAAGAACATCTGAAATTCATTAAAAATTTTAAAAGTGCCTATTTTGTTATAAAATCAAGTATATATATAATACAGCCAGTAAACTTTGCTAATGTATTCAAACTTCTTAATACAGAAAGTGATGGAAAAAGCAAACCAGAGGCACCAGTTCAACAAAATCGCCATTCAAATTCACTTAGTTTTTTCCCTCTGTAAAACCTCTCAATCTTGACATGTAATAAAGAATAAAAAATGGAGCATACTTATGTTAGCAAAAGTCTTACTTGTTCATTCAAAACTTACTCCTACTGATGATAACAGAAAAGTGGATTTTAAATCCAACTTATAACTGCCAAACAACAGGACAATGATGTTTCCAAACCTTGGGGGAAACTGTCTGATGTATAGTTACTATTAACTGGCAACACTATTTAAAAAATGTACATTTCAAAAGAGCAAAATTTCATTTTCATTTCCTTTTGCAACCAATTACCTATGTCCCAACAACTCAAATACTCAAGGAATTGCTGGCTCTTGACCACTGCTCAATAATTGAAATACTGCAGAAAAACACACAGAAATCAGTCAATACTTATTCGTATGTGTTCCTTGATCTGGACAAGTGTTTATCTGCATGTGATGGATCAAGGCATGAGCCTTGATATTACTTCACTTCTGTGAATGCCATTAGAACATAGGCTAAAAACCAATAAAGCTCTTTGTGTTTTGTTAGCAGAACTGCTGCACAAGGCACATAATTTTGTGTTGAGAAAGTGAAAGAACAGTCAACAAGGCTGCTACAGGGAAATCTAATAATATAATCAGCTACTATCTTGCCCACAGGTACAAAACTATCATATGGCTCAGACAGATCTTCAATAAACAGTAAGAAATACGACAGATGAAAGCTTTCTGCTCATTTCAATGAAGTTGCTTTCTGATGTTCAGCATATATTCAGGCAGCTAAAACAACATGCTAATTTCTTATCTAGCCTAAAGCAAACTGCCAATCCAATGTCATACATGTTTTAAATATCTCAAAACTCCAAGGTTTTTAAGCTTTTCAGATGCATTTCCAAGTGGGGAAAAAAGAAAAGTATACCACTACTTTCTTCATCACCAATAAATTATAGATGGAATTACCAGCATGACATTGTTGTTTTCACATACCATTCTTGACAACACAGACAACCCTGGTAAGGCAGCTTAGTGCTGTGGTTATCCACTAGAGTATTGCCTACCCTGCACTACAAGAACCGGCAAGTCAGAAATCCCTACTAGAATTCTTCATTTCTAGATGAGAAAGGAAACCAAGCTGAGGGAGGTACGTCAAACCAAGCCAGCCCCTAGCCTTGGCAGTCCAGTAGGAACATCAGCCACTTTTCCTAATTTAACATTAAAACAGGTACAAAACAAATATTCCTGGGTGACTTGCAACCAGCATAAGTTAGCAAAAAAATTCATACAAAATAAAATGTGATTTGTTTCATTTTCAAAAAATGAAATTCTAATCAAATTTTTTGTTTTTAAATTTAGAGGGAAGGAAGGCTAACCAACTCATTAGATATTTTATTTCCACATATTTTCCAAATTAGACATCATTTCACTCCATTAGATTTCTCTAAAGAACTGATATATATATTTTTTTTTGGAAGAATATGACAAAAAAAAAAAACAATTTTTAAAAAGTGAATAGTTCTGTAAAACTAAATCAGGCAGTTTTATTTACTACTGAAGAGTTCAAGCCATTTTCATTGAGCTAAAATCATTCCCGAGTTCTGTGTAATCGAAAGTAGATGGGTGATAACCAGCCCACCGCCATACACAGCTGACAATTTGCTGTTTGCTTAAAAAAACAGATTTTTTTTAAAATGGAAATTTGTTTTTTTGATTTTATTTTAATTTTGCTGCATACCACATAACTGCCTGTTCTTGCCTTAAGGATATACAACATCAGCAGTTCAGGTATAATATTTTCAAGAACCATATCTGCTCTAGGACCGATTGGCTGCTCTCTAAAGAAGGTGCAGTCCAATTTGAATGAAAATAAATAGACAAGCTATTTTATTATGGCTAAACCCATCATAAATATTATCATTACAAATATGATTAACAAGTTACTTGGAATTAAGCAGAAACTATATGTCAGGAATTCTCGTCAGTGTATGCAGTGCAAGAGATAATGGAAAATGAAAATATTGTTTTACTCTTTATCACGAACCAGGTACTATAGATGTCTGAATGAAATCCTGAAGATGGTGGGGGGAAGGGGTTGGATACCATTATGGCAGTGCTAGTTCAGCCAGGTTCTATCTCATATTTTCAATACTGATTCTCCAATGGTGTTTGCTCCATGTAGGAAAATAGGCTTAATGCGTAAACTTGCTGCACCCCTACCTATTTTAGTATTTAAACATTTTCCTTCTTGTTATCTTTTAAAAGCAACAAAATATAATAATTATTTAAAATACATCCATTTAGATTTTCTTTGAATTAAAAGCTGTCAATAAATTCTTAACAGTGAGTAATATTGTAAATTGAAATCTTGGGATGAATCTTGACTCTGTAAAGATAGAAAATTTGAGTGAATAAAGTTGAGAAATACAACAACAAGAATAAAAATAATAATAAACATTCTTCTACTAGAATGATCCAAGATGTAACTTTTTTTCCGCCTACATCCATCCCCTGCCGAACTCTCCAGCTTTCAGGGTGCAATAATGTGCTGGCACGATGCCGTTTTTCTTTCATTAAGAAACAATCAAGTTCTGTTTGTCAACACAATAGTCTGATGCCCAGTTTATGCCAGTGAAACAACAAAATATCCGAAAACAAGCTCTGGTTTTCAATAAACACTGACTGATTGCACAGATCTACCAATACAACAGGTGTCCTCTCTACCCTATGATTAAATTAAAGGTACCTTTCCTAGATATTGCTAATGGTCCAGCAATTGAACGTGTTCACTAATACTGTAACTGGTGTTGAACAAGGCTTTCATCTAAAGCTGTAGGTATACTGAACCCACCTGTTTTTCCCTTCCTAATAAATACATTTCCTTAAAGTAATTCTTAGGCATACAGTGAAAATAATGACACTGATTGGAGGGAATCTAATTACAGATTTTCAACCCTTCAGTTTCAAAACCAATGCGTAAAAAAAAAAAGTGGTGTAGTTGTCCATTGGTTAACCTACTCTACTGGTAAGGTCAAGAACATGAGCTAGAATGGTTTGGTTTGACATACCTTGCTACGATAATTTCTTCTTGCTCTTCTTTCCCAGCCAGTTGCATGGGTCTTCCCCAAGCACTCTAGTTTCCTTCCACATTTAGAAACAAAGAACTCTCCAGTGGGGATTTCCCTGCCAAGGCAAAGAGACCACTTTCAATCCAGATTAAGTCACCGCGGAAGACAAACTGACTTACCCCCCTCCATTCTAATTCCATGTTAGAAAGGTTTACCCTTTGCAGGGAAGAAACATACTGTAGAAAGAACCCCTAGAAATTAACTGTAGTATTAGCTTTTACTTTTTATGTTTCAAATAAAACAGTGCTGATGCATTTTCATCCCTCTCTTAAATTCCCATTCACAATTATGTTTTTGCTGTTAATGAGATATCTCACCTGGCATAGGAGTTGTATAAAGCTATTATAGTCATGGATTACAACATTATAAATAGCTTCAACAGTTATGCAGTTTCTGCACCTAATTATATTTACAGCTTTGCAAAATATGCAGATTTTAATTCTGAATTACAGAACATTACTGAATGTAAAATATGGATTATTTTGTTTAAAATATCTACTGTAATTTTTAAAAAATAAAAAAATAAAATTTAATATTTTTTTCTTTCAAAACAGAGATAACTGTGAAATTAGTTGTTGTTGTTTTGTTCACATCTTGGATATTTTCTGCTTATTTGTTTTATTAATGCCAAAATATAAGTACTGTACAAGGTTTTTGAAATCCTGTAAGATCATCAGTAAAACTTGCACCTATAATATTTTCTCTCTTCACCTTATTATGTGATCTTTCTCTCAACTAACTGCTCTCATTCTACTAGAGTTATCAAATAAAACCCAGCATTCCCCAATGGTACATGGCTGGGTTTTATTTGAATGTCCCTAAACTCCCAATTCTTCAGCTCCATCCTTGTCCATTACATTACCTTCTACAGTATGTACACTGCAGAAAGACACAATCAATTTTCCTTTATTGATGGCTATTTAGACTTAAACCCCAAATCACAAAAATAAAATGTGTGCACATGAAAGATAAAAACTAGGAATTTAAAATTTTAAAGCAAAAGAAGGAAACAGAACACACCCAAGGCAGAATATACCCCATTTTGGAAATCTAACTCCCCCAAGTAAAAAAGTAAATTGAAATTCCTTATTTTCCGCATAACAAACAGCCTAGCCAGGTTGGATTTGGAAGCAACTGCTGCAGCCCAATGGCTGAACAACATATGTAATAAATTAAATGTTCTAACATAATCAAAAGCCAGAAAGCTGTTATTAATCACAAGCAGGTTTATGACAAGGACAAGTTGCACAATACTTCAAGTGGCCAATGGCCCTGATTTGATTTTTGGTTGGGGTCTTCTCAGTTCTGCAGACTTCCTTGGGCATGGTATCTCTTCATGCTTCTTCACCAGCTGGTCTTGCAGATTTCCTCCTACATCTATAAATGAAGAGTTCTAATAGAGACTCTCCTGCTGAAGTCAGAAGTGCTGGGGCCCTTGTGGTGCAGAATAGGTGATGCTGTCCAGCAGATAACTGCAGCACTGTGCTACGTTGTAGAGGCTGTTCCTGTTAGTGAGATTGGTATTTGACATGATAAAAATACTTTAAAAAAAATTTTTTTTTTAATCTGATGTTTAGAAATTGGTTAGTTTTGTTTATCTTTGCATAATAAAATAAATGAAAGGATTAAATTACTCTCAAAATTAATTAAAATATTTCTTTTCAATATCTCTACACTGCCTGACCAAAACATTATGAACTGCTACCCAACATATTATTTGGCCACTATGCTACTTGATGGCCTGAATGCATTGTGGCATTAATTCCACAGGTTTCTGATTGACACACGGCTGAATTCCCCCCAATCCTGAGCATACTATCTCAAATTAAGTAGAGTTGACACGTAATAGAGTACAAGTTCTGACCATGCAGTTCAATTTACCCTGCAGATTTTCAAAAGGGTTGAGAGGTTCACTGATTGTGATATCCAAAAAGTTACTATATATTCACCTCAAGCTTTTTAAATCAATCACGAACTATAAGAATACCCTGTATGGTAGCACTGGTGTTGTTGTCTTTAAAAGACCAAATCACCCATGGAGAAGAAAAGGGCAATGAGATGATGCTGCCGGTCAGAAGATCTATTACCATGAAAATGTTCTCCATCTCACAAACCCCACCTCATCAGATTGTACAGTAGAAACATAACTGCTTGGAATTGTTTCCAAACATTTACCATTCCATTTGTATAAAGCTATATGAATCATAACTTGTCTGACCACATTTTCATCAGTCCATGCCTCACCAAAGACAATTCTTTGTAGCTGAGACAAGTGGTTGGCAAATTGACATGCAGCTACCAAATCTCAGATAGTTCTGTTCCCTATGCATAGCTCTTGTTAAAACTGTCATTCTGAGTCCACTGTTCATGTATTCCATCCATTGTTGTTGTACTGTTAAATGTCAGCTCCATCTCCACACTCCTTACTAATCATCAATTATTTCTTTTTTGTCACAATTTCTTCTCTTCAAAATCATTTGCTATAATGTTATCCATACTGTGTAGATTCAGGACAGAGTGGTCATTGATTTTCCAGCTACAGGTCAAGAATCCCTTATTCGAAATTCTGAAAACTGAAAAGCTCCAAAATCTGAAATGTTTTTGAAGTGCCTTCAGTGGAAAATTCCAGAAAGTTCGGGTAAGGTTCCTGGGCAACACACGGGTCCTGACACGCTTGACGTATGCACATTACTGACCGTAATTTTTGTGCTTTTTCTTGGCTTTGTTGTTGGTGTGAATATACTTTCAAAATGCCTGCAAATACTCCTATGGTACCAGTAGGCCTACCGTATTGATAGCTTACCTTTCTGATTAAATATACATCTTTTTCTTATGGTTTCATGCACAAAATGATTTTAAAATATTGCATAAAATTATCTGTAGGCTATGTATCCGTATGCAGTTATAAGGTTGTAAATGAACTTGTGCCCAGTCCACAATCCCCAATGGGTTAGCTACCAAATGAAGCCGGTATACCTATATCCCAAAATCCGAAAAATTCTGGAATCCAAAACACATTCAACCCCAATGATTTCAGATAAGGGATTCTTAACCTGTATTTCCATTGTCCCCCTTTATCAAATCTCTTTTTTAGTAACATCTGTTCCCTTTCCCAAATCTGAAAGCAATACTGGTCCCCATTTGGTTGGCCAATTTGCATAACATTCTGAGGAGTTTCTTCACGAAAGGTAATCATTTTATATTTTTTTTTAGCCAGAAAGATTTTTCAAAAGTCATGTTTACACAGATAACTGTTTTGGCATCTATCAGTAGCTTGTGGATTATTTGAGTCAGTGCTATTGAACTCTGCAATGATAACTGCTATTGCTGAAAATAATCAATTATTGTTCCTTTAAATTCTTGTTTGGTGAGTGGAATTGGTGGGGGGAAATGGTCAGTGAAGTGCACCAATTTTAGGTTTTAAGCATCTTAAGTCAAATTTTTTTTTTTACTAAATAAAAAGGCCTTTTATACTTCCATGACAAAATATTTCTGCCTTGGTGTGATAACATCCTACCTAAATTTTATTTTATTATTAAATTTATTAGAAGGAATTTTTAAATTCAAAATTTAATTTCTAATATAAGCCAAGATCAGTTCTTTTTGGCTATCCAACTTTTGTAGTTCATAAGTTGTTCACCAGGGGAGCTCAGATCACTTCTTGTCAGATGGTATCCTTTAAACTCTTGGTTCTTGTATTCTCCCTTGCTAGTGATTTTTATCAGTGATAATAATTGTAATTCTTGCAATACGTTGTCTAATAATGCTAATAATAGTCTGGCTACAGCTTTAGAAAATCATCCAAAGAAAAGAAAGTGCATAGTTCTTAGTATTGAGCAAAACTAAAGAAAGATACAAGAAGCTGTTGTGTAAGCAGCAACACTTGTTTAAAATCAGTCTATCCAGGCATCCCTACCATCTCCAAGTCCCATTTGAGTCAGATAACAGGTTGTTTACTGTATACAAGGGATGTTTAAATAAAAATAGCCATAATAGCATCCAGCCAAGTTTCATTTGAATATTCCTAGTGTTTACATTGGTAGGCCTTATTAATTTAATGCTTTCATAAAAAATACGTAGTTAAGTGGATTTAAGCACCTAAAAATGAGATGCATCAAGGTAACATAAATAATAAAGTAAAATATAAGACTATTACAATGTTTCTAGCAATATACATAAGTGCAGATTAGTCAAACTTGACATTACAGCTGATACTACTTTAAAAATAAAATTGAGTACCTAGATTATAACCATATTGGTACTGGCTGGCTTTCATTCAAACATCCCTAATAGTAACTCTGGCATACATTGGGTATGTCAGCCAATTTATAAATATTCTTACGCTTTCTATGAGACAGAGTAACAATTTCTTGTCCACTTGTGCCAACAAAACTAAACAAATCTCAATAAGACTGGAAAGTTGCTGGTGACAGGTATTTACAGAAAGCAGAGGATTAATTCAGGAATTTTGCATCACTTCAATTAAAAAACAAAACAATTCCTGCAAATTGACATCACTGCGCTCTTTAGGAACAGATCACCGAAACATAGTTTTACTCGTTAGTTAACTCATTGCTAAAAAAGTGATGGGGAATGGCCATGCTATCCCTCCCTCTGCTTTCCATAAACAAATGTTAATCCTTAAGTTTTACAACTGTATACAAAGCCAGTAAGGAATATCTAATATCCAAGGATTTTTTTTTTTTAAAGTTAAGATTTTCAAATTCTTCAGCAAGATAGTTTTATTTTTCTGTGTTTAAGATTAGGATCAACCAGGCTCTTCACAAACTGTATGAAAAACAGTTTCTTGGATATTATGCCCAAAATGTTATGTGAAAAAACAAAAAGGTTTGGTTTGTTCATATATTGTCAAAAAACTAGACCTTCCTGGATGAGGCAGTTAGATTTGCAATTTATTACAAACATTGTCAGTGACTTTTCTATGAGACTTCACCTATTTTATTGGCCATTTTGGTGTAAAATTGAGGAAAGTTAAAAACATTATAAACTTTTTTCCAATGACCAAACTGTTGGTATTACTCATATTACAGCACAGAGCCCAGCCCACTGCCTTCAGTTTTCAGCCTTTGATTCAAAGCTATAGTTTATCATCAACATTATGGCTTACGGAAGTTTGATACTGAAATGAGATCAACCAAATTCTCTAATCACATATAGGCACAACGTAATCAGCATTTTACTGGTTCCCTTTTAGATATGTTTTAACATTTCCTGTCCAAAGTACAGTAATTTCCAAAGTATGATATTTCTTCAAAACAGCTTCGTGAAAAAAGAAAAGTGTTATCAAGCTCCGTTCACTTTAGCATGATGAATGCCATCATTGAAATGACAGGAGCAAGTAGAAAATCTTCACACAAAATTGCATATATAAAAGACTTGCATTGCTCCTGCTTCATTGGGGAAATGTTTAGTATTCTCCCCCATAATTATTATCTACTTACAAAATGTAAAATTCAATCATTTGGATGCCTGTATAACAGAGCCTCCTCTTCATATTGGAAAGTTAGCCATTGAAGTTTCCTAAAAAACAAAAGAAAAAATATTTAAGAGAGTAAATTGAATCAAGAATCAACAAATCATATTTAAATTTCAAGAATATAAAGAGATCATCCATAAAATGCATGAATGGGGAATGCCTATGTAATTCTTAATCAACCTCATTGTACTGTAGCTATGTTTAGATTTGATACTGTGAAGCCTGTGTAGGATAGACAGAATGTGATTAATAGTAGTTATGCAAAACATCCTCTTCACTTTTTGTTCCACTGTAATATACAGGTGTATGCAGCTGCTCTTATGTTGTTGTAAATTTGTGCATATTTTGTTTCACTTCTTGTCTGCCTTTGTTTTTTTCTTTTATAAATATTGTGTGCATCATACATGAGAATTCTTTCTTAATTAAGGTCGCTAACAGTGCAAAATTAGCAGAGATATTTACTGGATTATTATTCTCTACTATTCTGCAGAGACTGTTCATTGCTATGTTAAATTCTTGCCAAATATAGGAGATTGACATAATTTCTTAAAAGAAAAAAAAACAAAGATGACAACAGAAAAATATCCTATATTCTGCCCAATTATGGGTAAACCCTATCTCTGTGCTATCACCACACACAATGTAGTAGGCAAGAAGTGTAAGCTATCCATTGGTGCTTGGTGACAAATCTTAAAGTCTTTACTTGTTGAAAGTTTTTTTTTTTTTTAGAATTTACTTTAAAGACATACAAGAGTTGGCTTTATTTAGACATCTGCAATTACCAGTTGATTACCTAGACAAGTTGTTCTCCTCCCCAATCTTTTATTAAACACAGCAGAGATAAGTATAAACCATCTACAGGCAGAAATACTGATATCTAATGATACTTCTTCAGAAAGAGAGTCAGTGACAAAGCCTGACTCTCAGTACACCAAGAGTTGTCAACAGTAATAAAGTTAATAGTCTTCAAAATTAACGGATGAATACATCTTGAAGCTGGGAGCTGACCCCTTATAAACCACCCTGCCATTTTCTCTGTAACCTCTACTACACCCACACATAAAGAGGCACAGCTAACAATGGATGAAAAGTCACCTTTAATAACTGGCATCGAGAACTGAAAAAAACCTTTACACGACATTTGTTAGCTTTCAAATTTTATGGCATGTAAATAGCAGGTAAAGATAGTCTTTCACTTCTTTAAATTCAGTCATTAAAGGTAAAAACTGAATTTTTGTCTGTGTATTATTGCTCAGATTTATGAGTTCCTACTGTTCCAGCCCTACCATCTTGCTCCTGGTGAATTAATTACCTGGCTAGAGAGAAAAACATTACTACTGACTTTCATTTTTCGTATATTAAAAATGTACATATCTATTATTCTTAACCTCACTTCTAAAAATTTTTATACTTGGGACATTCAAATGAAACTTTTAGCTTCTTACATTATCTATTTCAATTATTCACGCAGTTCAAAGTATGTTTCCCATTTAATATTTTACCTTAATATGACATCAGAAAGACAAATTATTCTATAAGATTACGCTACTAATTAAAAATTTTTTCAAGTTGCAGATATATTAAAACAAAATAGCAGTTCGGAGTCAAGTCCTTGAAACTCACCTCTCATGGTGCCAACAATAAGCTTGCTGCTAACCAATCAAATACATTTTTTATTTTTATTTCTATACATTCTAAAGCAAAATAAGGAATGACAACAAAACTTTAATATTAGTATTATATAAAGTATTGATCAGTTTGAGAAATCCTTTATCTTGATAGCTTTTCAAAGAATCTTGATTTAAATTATGAAACAGAACCAACAACCAAATGGCACATGTGAACAGACTGGCCTAAAACTCTATCTCCACCATGTATTAATCTGACCTAGCTGTAGGTACATATCAGAAACTTTATGTAAAGTTGTAAAAGAACAAAAAAACAACAACTCATTCTTTTCAGTTCTTATAGTCCAAAACAACCCATTAATAAGTAAATTAAGAATTTTAAGTACATAACAATGTAGAGTCTTGCATATAAAGTTTATTAATTTCATATAAAATTTAATTTTCAAAGTCGTTATGTGAAGTCTTGGACTTATATAATAGATATGGTGAATGAGAAAAGACCCATGGATAACCAGCTTGTGCTGCCACAAGGTTATGAATTTCATACGTCAGACAAGTGAAGATTTATGTGTTTATCTGGCTAACTGATTATCATATTATGCATGATACCACAAATCCAAAAATTTTGAGAGCTTTGGATTTCAATTTACAAGCCAACAGGGTAATTTAACAATTGTTTTTTTTTTTGCTAGTTCTCATGAGCTGAGAATATCAGAGAAATCTTTTTCAGCATAAAAGTTGAGTCATGTAACATTTGGAAGAAAAAATTAAATCCTAACCTGATACCAATTGGAAGTAGTCCACCAATAACTGTATGCTGGAATGGCCAGCTGTGCTGTCTACGAAACACAAATGAACTGGCAGTCAGACATAAGAGCTACAACAGAAAAATTAGTTCAGTGAAAATGATTCTAGATATCACCACCAGCAGCAGCAGCAATGATCAGAGGAGTCTTGAAACTTGTGCATCAGTGCAAAACTGTTTAGAGCCACCAAGGATAGTCTATGACTGAGAAAGAGAAGACGCATATGCACAATGGAAGCAATCATCAAAAAGTCCTACTTTAATTTACACCATTCTAATGGTTGTCAACAACCATTTGCCAAAAGAAATGAGACATCAGAACTATTCAAACATTGTTGTCAAGCAATTGTCATTGCTAACCTGATTGCAATCGGAATACCGTTGAAGTACAAGACCACAACATGTCATACCTTCTCTGTTATGTGATGCCAAGAGTCTTTTATGGTCAGGCCTTCTGGCCATTTTAGTCAGTTGTCAACAAACCATTACCAAGTGTGCCAACAACATTGAGAAGTACAGCCCACATATCTTCTGTGCAAATCTACTAGAACTACAGGAGGCAAAGATGAATTCAGAAATAATTGCATCAATCAACTGCCACAAATTCAAAGATGGTTTTCTTAAGATCAGATGCATCATGAAGCTTGTATCTAGATAAACTCTATCCATAAAATTCATTCCATACTTATAAATTTGATCAAGGAAAAATCTTGGACATTAGCATTAAAAGTCTGCTACTATTAAACCAGAAATCCTCAGTAACAAATATGCTGACATCTTCCTCAGAAAAGGCTGTGTTATATTTAGTTAATTTCAGAATCTGACTATATATGGTTTCACTTATCTAATCCTCTTACATATATTATAGTATTAAACTAACAGTAGTAATAAATCTGCTCTACAACTTTTAAGAAAATCTTTTAACTGTTAAATAATATATTCAGACCACATAAAATATTTTTAGCATTCCAAATTACAGGAAAAGACAAAACAAAAAATATTTTATGATAAACAACTAGGTTATTTCTACTGATCACTTCAAAAAGTGTCATATGGATCTATTCTATGGGCTATACAGATGAATGGATGGTCAGCTTGTGTTTAGAAATAGCATAAGTTGACCAAAATAACCACAGCCTTACAAAAACGATGTGACACCATATATCTATTTGACAATGGTTCTGGTAAATCATCATGTCAGATTAGCAAGTTCATCTTCAGAATCAGCCACTGCATTAGAGCTACCAGCCTGGAGATATTCCCTGCAAACTAGTAACCTTATCCCAAGCTCCGTCAATTGCAATTGCTTTTTGGTATGAAATACCACCAACCATTGGAAACTGTTGTCAGTCTCCTTCATAACTGATTAGCTGCTTGTTAGCAGAGGTCAAGCAGTTACAGCCCAAACACCTAACCTTTCCTTTCTCCCAGAGGGTCCTTGGAAGTTCTCCAAATCTTTTTCATTTAGCCTTTTATCCCCTGCTTGCTAAATCTCCAGGAAGACATTTATTTCAGGAATGATAATTAAAAAAATAAAAAAAAAATTTCGATACAAAAGTACTGGGAGAGTAAGTTACTGTTAAGGTCATTAAAAAAAAAAAAGATTGAGAAAGCCAAAATGGCAATTGATCAGTTTTTAGGAAGTAATTTGACTGACTGCGCTTTTAAAGTCTTCCTACATGATATTGAGCAACACATGGTTATTAGCTCTAACCACTTCACTTTAAATAATATATTCAGACTGAGATTGCAAAAGGTAAAATACAATGTTTATTAATATGTTTTGTTTTTTTCTTGCATAAAGTAAAGAGAATATTTAATTTATTGGTTCTAAAGATTGAACCAGACACTGCCTGAAATCTAGATTAGTTGAATGCTTAGGAAAACTTAGTTTTATTTTGACCAGTGAAGAATCAGCATCTTGCTAGCCTTTTCTCCTAAATCAGTGCAGTCAATTCCTGATGGTCTTCTCTAGTTTTGCTCTCCCTAAAAGTCCATTGCCAAAATGATGCCTGACCAGGTTTCAGCCAAAGTCATTTTAAGCTTCACATAATACAATACACATGTGTAGGACTTGGAATGCTTTAAACTAAAGGACCTGTATAAAAACACCCAGCCTTCCTGCTAATTTCAATTTACTATACTAAGCTTTGTTTAAACACTCATGAGTAATTAGAAAATAATTTCTCTTCCAGTCAGTGAACATACAGAATATAACCTTCATAAATAAAACAACAAGTGCTCATTTTTAGAACATCTTTTAGAGTGAGTTATTCACTCTAAACAATAACTTGGAAAATTGGAAAAAAAATCTCTTTTTTTAATTGCTACCATGTTCATAGTTTTACAGATTCATAATTTCTAGCACCCTATGTCTGCAAAAACTAAGACTTTAAAATCCTGGGGGAATAAAGAGATCTGATACTGACTGGTTGGACAAGAGTATGTGTGTCAATGAGAGCAGGCCAAGTTTGTACTAATTCATGCTGTTATCAGCTATTTTATTAAAAGAAGTTGACATGGCTATCAAGATGGTCAGACTAAATCCAGCTGGTCTGGTTCTGCACCAAAGAGAACTTGATAACAGAATGCTTTCATACACAAAACCAGGCATGCTTTAAAAGTAAATGTAGATGATGTACAAAAATAGATGATTTTTATTTTAATGAGAAAGACCCTCAAACTCAAGTTGAACACAGACATGAATCACGTATTGCACTATTTATACACTCTACAGGGGTTGCAGTGCAAGCTATATGTATAAATTGTACATCATGTTCATGTTATTTTCACAATGAGGTATGTCACATTTAAATCTACCAACTTTTCCTTTTTTTAACACAGGTCTTGTTAATACACTGCTCCAGAATCAAGTAACCAACTTTCAAAATGCTGGTTTGTCTTTATTTTAAACTACCAAATGATTACATTTCACATATGAACTAAAAATAGTTTGCATTAATAATATGTTTGTATACTAAGTACACATGATACTAAAGATTCAATGAATGATCTTGAGATAAGTCAATGTGTACAAGCAGCAAAGATGAACATGAGAGAGAGCAATCTGACTCTATGCACTGGACCATTTAAAAAAGCTATACATTTATCCTACAGCGACTAGTTTTCTTACAAAGTTTGTAAAAGAAAAAAGGCCACAAGGATGATGTTAAAATGCACTGGAACTGCATCTGATGGATTCCTTGGCTATGTGCTATCCTTCAATAAGCTTTGGCCCATCATTCACAGCACCAATCTGCTTAGCTGGAAACTCTACACTTCATGTTTGACATTCTAAAATACTGGTTCCCAGCCTATGATCCTAAATTGGCTACCAACAAGACCTCCCAACATCAATGTTATGACATGATAGAATTCTAATATGTATATAAACATAAAGATAATACTTATACATGTAATCATATTTATTAATTTTCATTTTTAATTACTTAAAATTTTTTTAAAATCTGATGTAAATTTGGGTTCAAACCATTTTTATTCAATGTCTTTAAAACATCCAAATCTTCATTTATCATTTACAAACAAAAGATTCATTTGAACACATGGGAAAAAAAAAAAAGCTAATTGAAACCCAAAAAATGTTAGAAATCCTTAGATATTCAGTATGTATGTCCCTACTCAGGGCAACTCACTAGCAGGTTCTTTCATGCCCATGAAAATTCTTGGTAAAAACCAGGCTTGTGGAAAAATGTGCCATAATTTCTAGTTTTGTAATTGTATGCTGGTTTAGGGAGAGAGAAAAATTAGTTGGTTGGCAGAGTTGCCTCAGACATTTAGGCACTTTTCTGAATTAAAAAAGCAAAAAAAAATTCTTCTGATGACCCTTTGCAACCCTATCAAAGACCCCTGCAACCCTGATTGGGGTTGCCCCCTCACCACCAAGGTTGAGAACCACTGTTCTAAGCCATAGCCACCTTGATGCCTTCTGACTCAGACATTTTGATACTGCTTTGCATAGTGTAGATGAGAAACCAGTGTTTTCCCCAATGATTTTTTCAGCAGTCCACTGGCACCTCTGAGGGAAAAAACCCACACTTTACATCCTTTTATCTTGATTTCTTGGCACAAGTTTTCATACTTTGTCCTTTCCAATTTGTTAGCCGCTTCTATTCTGTTTTGGGATTGTCAACCTGATTAACAAAAACCTACCCTGTCTTCTTTGACCAAATGACACAGGCTCCTTGTACCTTATGTTGAGGGAATTTTAGAAAAAGCCTATCCACCATAAAATCATATCAGAGAATGTAGCATTTTCAAATGAACTGGAGTGTTTAGGCAGATTTTAAGCCAAATGTCTCTGGAAGACACTACACAAATGATAATGGTGTCTGACATAAATGCAACAAAAGCAGTTGCAAAATGAGATCTCGTTTCTGCTCAAAACCCTTACAGCTGTTCTTTGTTTCAATGAATTGCAACAACATGCCTGAGTATTTACTCCATCCTATCATCAAGCATTTTATATTTATTAAAGTAGACAGCATATTAAGGCAATCTAATTTTAGTTAGTTTTAAAAAAAGAAGTTAAAAAGTGTATGATACTAAAGGTAAACATTTTTTCTTGTGCTATTGTCAAAATAAGTAATGTACATAAAAATGTGTTGTTATTAAGAAAAAACAAAACCTCTATCATCATCAATTCAAATTTCATAAACATTAAATACATTCAAGTCTATGCATGACAGTAAAATTTGAAATGATATGAATAAATATTTCAAAAGTTTTTAAAATATCAAATGACATAATGGTCCTCTAATATATATTTTATTTTGCTCTTTATAACCGAAATGAGATGCTTTTAAATATTAACACAAAGATAGATGTTTCCAAATTTTGTATACATTTATTAATTCCTGTATCTTGTTATATATGGAAAGGATCTTCAGCATTGTAAGTTAATAATCAAAGCCACAACAGAGGAGGAGCATTCCATGTCAAGTGTACACACCCTCCTGACACTAATACCATATTTTCTCCCAATATGTTGGCCATTTATTCATTTGGGTGAAGTAACTCACCATGCCAACTTTCAGACCTTGGGGCCCACTGGGGCCAATTTTAGGCCCCCCCCCAAATTTGGATTTCCCTGGCTGACCCACAATCTTTCAGAGGCTATATCTCAGGCTGTACTGGTCCAATTTTGATGATCTTGGTATCAAAATGCTTGTAAAAGCGGGATCTTTCCAATCACTTAAGTAAAATCACTTCAAAATAGAAATTCAAAAAGTGGTAATTGATGGCACCCTTTGACCTTTAGCCCCCACCACCCAGCAAAACCGGTTTGTTTTTTTTTTTTTTTTTTGGGTGTGGAGAATACCCCTTCATATACTCCAATACCTCAGCAAAAACAAAAATGGGATCTCCAAGGGTTCAGGTGCGCAAAGTTTTTTGTGGTGGTGGGGGGGGGGCTCGACCTGCTTCTGCTTCTGAGAATAACAGTTAATGTCATTGTTCCAATGTTGTTGTTTCGATGTTTAGCTTTATTTTAGACAGTTTGTTATTGTTATCGTAGGGCTTGCCAAGTGGACATTGAGCGATGTAGGGCCACTGTGTGGGCATTGTGTGCTGTTGTTGTTGTAGGGTTCACCAAGGGGACATTAAATGATATAGGGCCCACTGTGTGGGAATTGTAGGCTTGCTATCTAAACACTGTTCGATTTGCTTTGTCCACCTGTCTGCTATTGTTTGGCAGGTAGACATTTACACTGTTCAGCTGTATCTATTGTTCGACAAATTTCTACTATAAATTCGTGGAGAGCTCACTACTCCAGGCTTACCATGAGAGGGATGCTGACCGTCCATGCATGCTGACCAGGAAGAACGCTGACTATCTACGTTCGCTTAACAGAAAATTTAAAATAAACTCTAGGAAAAGACCACCATACAAGTTTAGTTTAGTTGCAGTTATAGCCACAATTGTGACTTTGTTGTTTCAGTCTGTAAGTGTATGAATGTATCTTGGATTTGTTTTAATTGGCCCTGCAGTTTGTAAACTATAATTTATTTCACTTTATATTTAATTTTAGATCAAATAAACTCAGCTTAAAGTTTATACAGTTTGTTGTCTGTTTCCTAAAGTTGGCCTGTCAGTCCAGACGTCAAATGTTGGCAGGTGACCATATGTCTGAAACTGACAATTATATCATCTCTGGAGTATATATTGCATCATTTGTGAAACATTAATTCCAATGTGCAAATTGATTTTTAAGTGGATAATCATCATCAAAGTCAAATGAGCTAATTTCATTCCTTTTTTGCATATTTTTCAGCATAAGCATGGCAAGTTCCGCAAATACTGTTGTGATCCATTCAGCTGTCATAAAACAAAACAACAAAAAGATCTTTGCAATGTGTCTAATGATATGTTGATGAAATATCCTTCAAAGGTGAAAAAAGATGATAGACTTTGTACTTTGTGCAGAAAAAAGCTTGCTAAGTTGTCATCAGAGCATATTGAAGGATCAGCTTTGACATCATCATCATCAGGCCCTATCAAAAGAAATGCAGAATCTGTTTCAACAGATGAGGACAAAGAGATTTTTGAGCAAGAAGCAGAAGTTGACCTTTTGAACCAGTCTTTATTCATGATAGGGAAAGCCCATTTGATAAAAGAAAATCAGAAAGGAACCCGAGGTATGTTCCTGTGAAGCGAAGTAAAGTGGAAGCTTCTGTACGAAAGAAATTAGATCTAGTTGCTGGACCAAGCACTATAGAAAAAGCACAAAGTGCGTGATCAAAAGTCTGAAAGAAAAATACGTTGTTTCAAGCCATTCAGAGCAAATACGTATACTGACAACATTTGCTCAGAATATGGGCATTAGAGAAATGATGAGTGAATTCGGCTGCTCCCAAAGAATGGTTATACAAGCCATAAATTTAGAGAAAGAAAAGGGTATGTTATCATCTCCAAATCCCAAACAGGGTAAAATATTGCCAGAGCAAGTTAAATATGCCATAACTGAATTCTATCAAAGTGATGAAGCAGCCAAATAATGCCAGGAAAAAAAGACTTTGTGGTAGTCAGGAATGAACATGGAAAAGAAAAAAATCAAAAGCACCTGGAACTAAACAATCTCAAGGAACTGTTTCAGAAACTCAAAGAGAAGCACCCAAACTTGAAAGTTGTTCAAGTGCAATATTCACAACATTGTCTCAGTCCACCTTTTTCAAAGAATGCTCATTGAGCACTTGAAATCTAGGTTTGGAAATGTCAAACCTAAACCTATGTCATCACAACTCAGAGTATGGTATAGACACAGAATGGCATTTTTTTTGCCACCAGTCATGGGAAGGGCCTTTCGGATGGGGTTGGAGGCACAGCCAAGTGAGAAGCAACATGTGAGAGCTTGCGTAGACCATACGACAGGCAAATTATTTCTCCAAGAGATCTTTTTGCCTTTGCTGAAAATGGGCTAAATGAAATGAAGTTTGGTTATGGGACCCAAGAGGCATATGAGGAGGAAAAACGAAACCCGGAAGACAGGTTAAAAACAGCCAGAACCATAGCTGGGACTAAAAAACTCCACGCTTTCATCCTTATTTCAGAAACTACTCTTCAAGTATGCGAATTCAGCCTTAGCGAGAAACAGCACATCGACTCAGTAATTTCAAAATCTATGCCAACTTTTAACAGGAAACACTCAGGTTATGTCACAGTGCACTATGATGGACAATGGTGGCTTGCCTGTATCATGGAAGCCTTTCAGGACATTGATGAAGTTAAAGTGAATTTTCTTCATCCAAACGGACCCTCAAATAGTCTCTTTTTTCCTTAAATTTAAGATCAGTGTATATTAGACATTTCTGATATTCTTCTTTCAGTAGAACCAAAAACTGCTACAGGCAAAACCTACACAATCAGTAAAAAATAAATCCAGTTGTCAAATAAAGCTTTGTTTGGCAAAAAATCCTGACTGACTATGCTAGGCAAGACTTGTACTAATATCACTTGTGTGTGGAAACTTGATTTCTTTCTATGTTGATATCTAGTACTAGAATACAATGATATAGTGTATTGGAAATCTTGTCTTGTGTTGTATATGGTGATGACATGCGTGTCTAGCACCCGAGCCCCCCAACATAAAACTCTGCCACACCTGAACCCTTGGAGGTCCCACTTTTGTTTTTGCTGAGGTGGCAGGGGCTAAAGGTCAAAGGGCGCCATCAATTACCATTTTTGGAATTTCTATTTTGAAGTGATTTTACTTACACAATTGGAAAGATCCTGCTTTTTTACAAGCATTTTGATACCAAAATCATCCAAATCGGACCAGTACAGCCGGGGAAGTCCAAATCTGGGGTGGGGGGTGGCCCTAAAATTGGCCCCCGTCGGCTTCAAGGTCTAAAAATTGGTACATAATGTTTCACTATAGAAACACTTGCACAAAAATTGAGTGAAATCTGAGATGGTGTGTCAAAAATTTGCTGAAAAGTGTGTACATTTGATGTGGAATACCCCAGAAATAAGATGGTTTTCCATACTCATGTATAAAGAATACTGACCTAATTTGGTGTCTTTACACCAGACTACTGATAAATGTGAAGATGATGTCTGCTTTGTTGACAAGTATGCCATACAATCAAAAATAATAATTTTCCCAAGCTGTTTAATTATAATTTTAAATATTAGTTTCTTTTTATCTGGATTTTATTATAGTAAAAAACCATGCCCTAAATCTTCTTTTCACTATTTTTATTTTCAACAAATATATAGATGCACACATTTATTCTGTCTCCATCTATCGTCTCAGCACATGTTGTGCCAGACTATATACTATGTTTGAACATTCAGTGATACAGGTAATAGATCTCCAATCCATTTCAATGCTACCAACCATAGTCAGTCAATCAAAGCCATTTTTCTTATTCTATTTTGTATTCTATCATCCAACAATAATGCTCCCCTGTTGTGCCAAGAACTAAAAAAATTTTGTATAGACATGAACAAATCACCCAGTATCATTCCAGAGAGAAAACATAACTGAAAGATTCATTGTTGCTTCTTTTTAACAGACAATAAATATCTGGTTTCAGGCTTGATTTTCTAAAATAAGCGCTTCAGACATCTAAAAAGGTTGCTAAGTTTCTGGATACAGTATTTCATTCCAATTTTACTATTAATTTTATTTGGTTGATTCAGTGGCATAAGCACTTTTGCTTATAGGCAAAGAAACAAAATGAAACAAGAACTATCCCTTTTTGGCTGCATTTAAAACTAAATAAATTGTGTCTGCTCTGATACATAAAAATATCCAAAAGTCATTTTACTTTCTTGCAAAATAGTGGAACAAAATTAATAAATGGGTTTTCAGAATACAAAAGTTCTGAGCTTGGTCCTTAGCATATACACACACACACATCAGAAAGTATAGTTTAATACATAACTTGTATTTTTTGTAGGAAATAAAATATAATGGTGGGATAACAAAGCTCACAAGCTCAGGTCAGCTAAATTTGGTGCTAGGAAAGTCAGTACAGCTGACAATCTAGTGATAGGCTGTTGGACTGCCATTGTTTCTTATCACTCCTTTTCACCAGCTGGCCACATGGTTTTCTCTGTTTCTTGAAACTAGGCTGAACTGTTGGCTACCTAAAAGTGAAGTCGCTGTATGGTCAACAACTACTGCAGTATAAACAAACTCATGCACCCAGGTGTTCGCATGTAATTTGTGAATGATTATCTTCAGTTGTAAGAGGCAACCGATACCTTTTGCTGGGTTCCCCACAAACAACCCTCTTTAGTTCAGTATTAGGACAGTCAAAAGTTATAGAGATGTCCAACATAAATTGGATGTATTTTTTAAATCTCAAACAAATTTTAATAATAGAAATTCTTACTAATTATACGGAAATTCACTCATTTGTTGTCTTTCATGACCAAAGATGATACTGCCAGTGGTGTGATTCCTTATGCATGTAATCATGGCTAAGAAATACCAATCATACAAAAAAAATGTTTATTCACAAATTTTCCACACTCTGCTGACCCACACCAAAAGCCAAAGGGAAAGATTGCCAGTCCTTTCTAAAAGTAAAACCAAAAGTGTTCAGTGGCCATCACAATGTCCTAACCATAGTGGAGCCTATCTCTTAAAATAGTTACTGTTTCTGATAAGGTTACTGGACTGCCAGGACTGAGGCCCTGAGTTCAACCCCTTGTCTGGGTTGGCACAGTTTGGTGTAGCACTTTCCTTGCACAGTTTTTGTTCTCACTCACCTTCACTAGACAGTCATGTAGGTTTCCTCCAGCCATTCTGCCACCCCCCCCCAGCATTTACAAGTGAAGAGTTCTAGTAAAGGATTTCCCTGTTGAAGTCAGCTGTGCTGGACTCTCTTTCTTTGCAGAATAATGCTCTCTAATAGATAACTGTGGTACTATGCTCCCCTTCTATGGTAGTCTCCCTTGTAGAGACTGGGAAATGAAAATAAAAACAAAAGCTTGCACTTTAAAAAACACTCAACAACCAACTACTATTAGATACCATTGTAATATGTTCTTCCCAAATTAATTTAGGTTTAAATAATTATATTATTCTGTTTGTCCTACCTCAGTTTTGTTGGCTTTTAAAGCCAATCATCAATGTACTTTGTGTTCAGATTTTTTATAAAAAAGCATTAATAAGTTCCAACTGCTTAAAATATTTCAATGTTTCCTAATGCTCTTAAATCAGTAAACAATATGCCCGCAACTCTCTCAATACAGCTCTAGTATAAAAATCATTGTGCTTCATGGTATTTCAGATGTGATGTCAAGAGAGGCAAACAACAAGAAAATGAGTGACAAAAGTAATATGAAAAAGTTTGCCAGTCAATACTAATGTGTTACTATAGATACCAGGTATAAATAATTAAGCTATATTTAGTAAGAACCATTGGAAAAGAGAAGAATCTCAACTGCTTAAATAGGAACATAGCAGTAAAAGTTCATATTGGGTGCACTGACAAGCAAGCATGTTCAGCTGAAATAAAATGATTGCTTTTGTATAAAATCACCATCAACAAGCATGAATCCATTTCCATTTGGAGAAAAAAAATGCTATAGCAGTCCAAAGGCCTTAAACACTAGACAAGACAGACCTATTTCCACTTAGACTATGTTTTCTTCTTCAAACTTACAAGCAAACATCAGTACATAAACCATCAATCAGAGAAAGCCCCTCAGTGGCAATTTCCTAAGCTATGTGGGAAACAAAGTGAAAAGGTTAGCCATATGCATATATGCTTACTGCAGAAAGTAACCCCTCATTTCATAGATATTGGAGAAAACTAAAGAGCTCAGAAAAAAGATAGTATGTTACAATTCTCTCATTTATTCAACCATTTTTGTTATGCCTTTCTGCAAAGATAGGTGGCTAATTAGAATGAGTATAGCATTTGGCAATTATAGTATGTTTCATACATCAATATAACAACATAGTTGCCAGCTTGTGATAAGCTATGTCCTTCCTAGTATCTACATATTGAAAGGGTATAAGTAGCAGGTTCATGCACAAGGGTCCCAGAAAGTATAAGTTCCTTATGTCACTACAAAGACCTTTTGGCACAAACACCCAATAGCAACAAAAACACACACAAATAACTGTTGCCTGATTTGTCATGCCAGTTGGTAGTACCACTTATGGTGAAATGTAATAATTCTTATATTGAATAATTCATTGAAATTAAACAAGAATGTTTTCCAGAGTTTGAGAATAACACAAAAAAAATACAAAATTCTTAAGGAGGGAGTAGCCAAGTTAGGAAAATACAAGCTCATTCAAATAAAATATTTTAAAGAAAAAAACTACAATGTATACCTGTTTATATGCTCAAGTCTAATAATTATAGAATGCAATCCATGTTAACTAAGCAGAAAGACATTGTATAAGTATGTAAATTAGTGTTTAAGAAAATTCTAATGACATTTTTAAGAAAACAAAACAGTAGCAAAATGCAATTAAGTCTTGTGACTGCATCCATCAATACAAAAACCAGAAAGTGCACTTTGTTTAAATTCTGGTCTTCAATAATTTGGAAGTTGATCAGCATCAATTAATTGTATTGTTCTCTTTGTAAGATAGTTCAAAATTATACATCACACATATCCAATCTCATATATTATGACTGTTCTTACATCATGCAGAAATAGTGCCTTACTGTAAAAAGTAACATTATAATGATGGATAATGGTACTACTTCTCATGGTAGTCACATGTGGTGAATATTAAAGTTGTAATGTATGTCTAATCGTACACTGCAATTGTTTCCTTTCAAATATAATGAACTCAAATTGTAGTCAGGTTCTATAAAACCACAATTATCAAAATTGGAATAAAATCATTTCGAATGCAAAAAAAAAGGGAGGGAGTTCAGTCACATAAAGAAGTGATATATGTATGTATAACTAAAGAAAAGAACATCCAGTGAACCAGTGGTAGGCTGCTGGACAGCAGGATTGAAGGGCCAAAGTTTGAACCTCTTGGTGTACCTACCTGGGATGGTTTCTTCTCGCTCTTCTTCACTGGTCGGCCACACTAGTTCCCTAGTGGATACAGTAGAGGTTCTGTGGGTAACCCTTGATTTACCACCATCCAAGAGCTCCCAACCATACCTAGGTAACCAGGCTGTGCTCCAACACTCTCCCTTTCTAGCTCACTGTGATGAGATGCTCAAAGACCTTAAAAGTCGGGACAGGGTTCACCAAAAAAGTCTAATAAAAATTTGGAAGAACACACCATCTTTAACTTTAATAAATAAAAAAAATACACCCAGAAAGCTGAGGTCTGCATCAAACAAAACAATATCCAACCATAAACAGACCTAACTTCAAGTAAAAGTAAAAAGAAGAGGAGAGCGTAAGCTGACATGGTATCACAGCTTGGTATATTTACATCAAGGAAGTACTATGCTAATGTAACAGGCAAACTAGAATTAGATTAAAGGTTAGAGACCTGCTAATTCTGAGAGGATTTGAGATTTCTTATGCTTAAGATTTATTTGCATTCAAAATCTACAGGGGGATCAGTCACAATTCTCATGCATCCAAAGAAAAATTTAATAATTAGTTTTTTTTTTTTCTCCATATTTATATATTACTACTTTTTGTGTGCAAATATCAGATTGTTACCATTTCAGTTTTTTAAAGTTTCTTTCATTTGGAGGTGTCTCAAACACTCAATGTGTTAGTTTGTTTAGCGAGCTATGTGGACCACTGCTCAAAGGCTGCTGTTAATCCTTTATGAACATTTCATCACATTTATAGCCACACAGAGACATGAAAGCACCAATACTTACTTTATCTGTGGTATCACATTTCATGTAGAGCTAATAGAGAGAGAACACACAAAAAAAAGTTTCCCTCTATATTTTAAAGCATTATTTAGGTCTCGAATTAAAATTATAAGTAAAAACTAAGAATTAAATTCCTAGCGTCTTTTTACTTTATGTTAAACCATACTAAAATCAACTCTAGCTAAGTATTGGTAACTTTAAGTTAAAGGAAACACAATGGATTGGTAAAGATGTTCAAAAGCTATATTAACAATAGCAGATACTGAAGTGTTGATGTGTTTCTGTTGGGATGGTGCTTGGATATTAAGGACGAGGTTAATGAAATTAGTAGATCTAGAGAGATTGCCACTAACTTTTTTGGGGGAATGTTAGAATATTATAGTAGAGCTATATAACATTACACATGGAATATATGCTTAATTATTAGTAAGTCCCATAGCTTTCAATTTTAATAAAAATGAATTCAAGTAATATACTACATATATCTTTTTTTAAAATTAGTAATTCCAAGCCTAATATATATATATACTGATATTCAAATATACTCAAGGTGCTTCTGATAGACTCCCCAGCTGTTTGCTATCTAGGTTTCGGCCCAATTCACAGGACCCTTGGGATAGTGGATCTAGCAGGGAATGATCAGTCCTCTACTCCATGTATGAACTTCCAAGCCATAGCCACCTTGATGCCCTTTTTGGCACTCAAACCTACATCCAAAGTGTAATTTTATTTCTAAAAATAAAAGAAAGAGCTTGCAATCTGAAGTCTCCAGATTTAAAAAGTGGAGAGAGATCTTTTTTTAAATATAACACTACTCTATAAAGTGCTCCACCATAGCATTAGATTAGTACAGCCTGCGTAAAGAAATACAAAAGTCACATGATTAATGGCTTTATTGATGAACACGTGCACATAAAGTAAATGTATCGACAAAGCATGAAGACTAAACAGTATTTATTTATTCCAATATATATAAACAAGATTAAAGATTATATTCATAAAGTGTAGTTTGTGTGAATCTCAACTTTTTAAACAACAGACTAGTGGATTCATAATCCTGATTTAAGGCAACTGTTCTAAAAAAAAAAAAAACCTTTATTGTGTAAGCAGAATAATTTATCAATACAGATCACAGACAGAATGTATTGATAAGTGGAAAATTAAATACAATCAAACTAAAAAAGTATCAAAGCTTCAATAAATGAAAAAAACTTAATTTTACAAATAAAAGACTACAATAAAAGCAGAATTCACCATTACACCAAAAAATTTTATTTGTTTTTTTAAATAAACCAAAAACCAATAGCAAGGTGAGTCATTAAGAGCCTATTTCAGCAATTGTGGTTTTTGCTGCAACGTATAACATTTAAATAACCAAAGATAAGTCATTAACATAAATACTGAGAAGTAAATAGTGAAAATAAAAATGCAATGAGTGGTTTTTTAATTGTTCTGAACAAATAATAATGTGAACTGAAGAATGACAGATAAAAAATTTTAACCAAAAATTGAAATGGCCCAAATAGGATTTAAAAAAAAAAAACAAAACAGAAATAACAGAATACTTTCCACCATTTTAAACTCTACTAGAAACATCCATATCATGTTACAATTATATGAAAATGTTCTTATCGTTCAAGATTTGGTTTAGTTTAGTCTATACAAGGTCAAAAAGCCAACATAACTTACAGGAGGTTGTTATCAAGGAAGTAGTTTTCAAACTGAATGATATTACCACTATTACCCAATGGCAGTAATTTATTTCCTTCACTTAAGGAGTTAATAAATTAAATGATGAAGGGATATGTATTTTCACAACAATTATACACCTAGGATTTGTCTTTATTTAAAGGTAAATACATGAGGATACAAGCAGCAGAGATCTTTAGCATCAGTGAAGAGATGCTCTATTTAACTCTGTGTACCACTATCTTTCTATCTGTATTACTCAGCATAGGTTGAGCCAACGAGTACCTTCCTCATTAATATAACCATTTCTAAAGACAAATGCATATCCTTCCTACTCCATGTTCTTTGCAAACCGGCTCAACCCAAACAGTGTTTAAAGGCTTGTGCAAAAATGCATCCCAAGTCATACAAGGTAAAAACTGACATGCTACATGTAGGGCTAATAAAACAACATATTTGCTCAGTTGTTCTGTAAGGGGTTAATATAATTCCTTTTAGAGAAGTGCACAAAGCTTTAAATATTATTTCATATCTAGAGCTGAATTTAAAAAAAAAAAAATTAAGGCAAAATCTCACTAATAAAAAACAAGCAAAAATCCAACAATGCATAATATTCTTAAATTTCTTTTTACTTTCAATGTGAAAAAAAATGATTGCCAGTTTTCTTTACATCCAGAAAATCATGATCCTTCTCTCTATACAATAAAGAATAGTTCAAAGTAGCCTTTGTCTAAACAGGTATGATTAGATTTAAAGGTCTTGATACTAAATTTAATTAAAACAAAGATCAGTTATAAATTTGTTATGCTAAAGTGGGCAGGTTTTTCAATATGCACCATGTTGTTGCCATCTTGATAGTACTGCTGTTTTGTTTTTGAAAATTTCAGATCAATTGGAAATAGGATAGGTTTCTCTGCATAAAGTTCCTTCTGTTAAATAAACTGGAAAATATTAAACGAATGATTATTTGATAAACCTTATAAAGTAATTTTTCAAGTACTTTCAACTAGGAGCACCCCCATGACTTCTGTGTTTAGCATCTAAGGAAAACAAAACAACTGTAAAGGCAGGAGAAAGGAAGCTAGAGTTAACACAGCCAAGTGCTTGATGAAACAAATTTGTCAAAAATATCCTGTTCTTGGTTGAATATAATATAAAATAGGGGTAAAGTATCAGCAGCAAACATTCTGGGATTCTAGAAATTTAAACATGGAAATAACAACTTAATAGGTAGAACATAATCTGATCACCTTTCTAAGTGGCGTTAAACAAGATAATAGCTTTAGTATTTGACAGCATCTAGGATAATACCTGCAACGTAACATAATCTTTCCAAACCCATATCATGCAAGTAAATAACAGTTAAAGTAGGTGGGGGGGGGAGGAGATTACATTAGTTTGGAGTTGATTCTAACATTTGCAATGAAAATGAAGCAAAGAATAAATTAAACAAAATGGCAGCATGGAAATGCTAAGCATGAAAAAGTGGAACAACTGAGGGGAGAAATAGAAATATATACTAGCAAAAGAGAGGGAGTGATTAAATAAATAAAAGTTTAAAATACTGACCAATTCAGAATATCAGGACACCCATGCAGAACTACAGTATTAGTAATCTGAGCAGTATATGGCTGTTTATCAAGTTCCACAATGGGTTAGAGTCTCCATTTTATAATTCTTAAATTTTAAACATACTGACTTTTCATGTATCTAACAATTTCTAATTGTCTACAACATTTTGTTCTCTCTCATGGATGCTGCATGCCAGCAGTTTACCTGGCAATTTTACTATTTAAAAAAAGTTTCCAATGTTAATGGGGAGAAAAAAGATAGGAAAAAAAGTTGTGTTTTTTTTTGGATGTCTGTATGATGAACCTTCATAGATCAACTATTTTGTTGAGAGAGAGATAAAAAAAACTGTAATCACTTAAAATTACCCCAAAAATTGTGATTAAATGAGAGTTAAAATTATGTTCTAACAAAAACAAAATTTTTTTAAAAAATTAAAGGATGTGTTATTGTGTCATACACCAATGTCTTCAAAAGAAACAATCTTGGTGGGGAAGCATAGTACAAGGGCCATCCTGTACCACGAGGGCACAGCACTTCTGACATCGGCAGGGAAATCCTTGCTACAACTTTTTGTTTTTAGATGCAGGAGGAAATCCACATGGTGGCCAGCTGCTGCAGGAGAACAAGAAAAACCCATGCCAGGGAAGTATACCTAACCTAGTATATTTCCTGCAGGAATCGAACTTGGACCCCTGACTGTAGAAATCCAGTAGTATACCACTGGACCATCATGCTGTTTTCAAAAAGACCAACTTGCAAGAATTTTAAAAATGTAATTATTTTTGCACTGCATATAAAAGTTATTAAAACCTTTATAAATCAGAATCTAACAAATATTATTTTCTACCCCTCTTCTCAATTTAAAAAAAAAACTAGTGGTGGGCAAATGTTGGGACCAAAAAAGTTGAAATCACTTGAAAATTGAAAAGCAAAACCTAAAAACTTCCTACAACTGACACCTGATTCATCACTATACAAGAACTAAGCTATATGAGAATATCTCCAAGTGATAGAACAAGCCAAATAACACTGAACATAAATAAAATATAGTACAGACTGGGTATGATGAAATAAAAAAGGAAAATACTAAAACATTACTGAAGCAATTTTAAACAGTTGTTTTGTCAGTGACACATAAGGAAAATGAATAACTGTCTTGGAAATGTTCAGCCTCTCTGTGAAAACTGAAAAAAAAAAAAAAAATTGTATAAAACACAAATGAACTGCACTTGGTTTTACAAAACTTTATAACCAGATTTAATTCATTGAGTTTCTATGACATCAAAAAGTCTTTGTCATGGCCTATTCTAGATGTTCATCCCTGACATTATCTAGCTGATGCTTGCACTGTGAAGCAAATCCTAGAAACTCCAATTCATTTTCATGCCTGTCTTTAAAACTTTTCCTGATCACATCAGAAGATTAAAAATTCTATGTATTCTTGAACCACTGGAGGTGGCAAGAAAAAAAGCCAATTCTAGGAAACATCATCTGGTTTATACTAAGATAGTGCAACCACCCAAATTAAAGCAACTCTACATATGCTTACTTGTTATCTCTTTTACTGCTTCGGTTTTCTTAATCAAGACATTTCACAACCAGTAGTCTTTATTTAAGTGTCATTCTGACAAAAATTCTTTCAAGAATCAATGAAACAGATAGTTCTCATTTCCCTTTCAAAACAACAAAGGACAGTTTTCACTTATTGGCTATTGTGCCAAGGAGTAATGCTCTGTCTTTTTCATGCTTGATCATTCAGTTTAAGACGCTTTTCTTCCTGAAATAGTGCAGTCACATTTGCCAATAAGAGGTTGTTTATTTCAACGTCATGCAAAGTACTCACAAAGTTGATGAATTCTAATGATGTTTCAGTGGAATGATTCCCCTTTACCCCCTAATGTTGAGGCAGTTTTATGAATTGTTTTTTTTTTTGTCACAGAGGAATACCAGTTCTACATCTGTCATACCATCTTGCACAGAAATCTGAGTTTTATTCATTTTCTTGTGATTGATATGCTGCAACCACAACAGTAGGAGAATCTGTCAAAAAGTTATCTATTTTAGCATCTTTAAGTTTTTGACCATCCTAGGTAATCACTTTTTTAACTTTTTCCCTCATCAGCTTATTGTATGCATTTTTAATTTTTTTTTCTGTCTATGCCGCCTTAGTAATTATTGTAGATTGTGCTAGTTTTAAACAGCTAGTTTGCTATCTTTGGTATTTTAACTCTTTTACAGATATGATATGCAAAACTTCCTACAAGAAATTCAAATAAATGAGTGAACACTTGGGAAAGAATTGGTTTTACAGCAGAAAGTCCTAACATGATAAAACCATAGTGAATGATGATCTGACACAATCAATCACCAAGCACCTGTCAAAATATGGAGTATTGTGATCATTGATGAAAGAAGCACTTTCCAAAGTATTACCAGACAAGGTGATATCCTGTGAATGGTTCACGGACATAATGCCAGTGCATAGGTAGGAGGGTGGTGAATCAATAGTAAAAAATAAGCAAATACCATGAATGAGCAATATATGTTTATCTTTGGTGCAGATACTTAATAGTGAAAAAAAATCTAAAGTATGCTACAACTGATTCAAACTGCGATGGTCAGTTTGTATTTAATATCTGTAAATTCAAAAATCAAGTCATGCCAACAAAATCCTACAATAGATATTAATGTACTGAGATATTTATGAATGCAGGCAAATGGGTGTTTTTTAAATATCATTTTGAGGCTAAAACAAAAGCAAGGCATTCATTGTAGCATGGGCAGCAAACAGAACCAGTATGGTAAAGAAACAAACACAGAAGCCATAGTAGTAAAGCAGAAACTCCCAGATTTATATTGAGACTGAAATACAATAGAACAGGAATCATAAAATGTTAAAATCAGTTTTCTGTACTTACTATAATTAAGATTTTATATTATTTGCTTTTATTACTAATAAATAGTTTAGCTTAAAGCCAGAGCTGAAATGATTTTTAAATTTTGGTTTACTCCATGAAAAATTACAAAATACACTCTTTCATGAGTAATTCTGGTTTTGGATAATAAATTTAATTTTCAAAATTGATGAAAGTGAAAGTAGAATATCAGTTATACTTTTAATCCTTACAGTACGTTTCTGATTGATATAGCCTTTTGTAACATTAAATCCATATTGTTCCAACCCTATTTCTTGCATTTCATGTTGATTAAATATACTTAGCTACCTCAACACAAATATTAAATAGTGCTTCTAGGTTTAAGGTAAAAAATGACAGTATACAGAGGGTTAAAGTAGACAATAAATTTAAAGTGTTGCATTTTTGGTGACATTATATAAATTAATTTATTTCAAGCAGATTTATCATTTTTATTGGTTGGATATAAACAAAAAATGAAAATATTTTTTATTTCTGCTGATTAATATTTACTTGCACATTAACACTTTCTAAAATCTTTTTTTCCTAATAAATAATATAGGATGGTTTATTTTTTAAAATGGTGTTCACAACAACCAATGAGCAAGGACTGCATGTTTCACATGGCTAACTACTTGGTTTAACCATGCTTACTGTGATAGTATGCAAACAAAAATACCTGTGGTCATTAAGAAAACTATTCATAGAACTACCAATTAAAGAAAATATAGGCCACACATTAGCAAACAAGGTTTTTGGTAGTTTGATAAACTAACCATCCCTCTATTCATTGATAATCCAAAATTGCTGCTACATTTAAAATATTAGAAATGTTTAAATTAAGCCTGACTGGATACCATTATAGTGATGCTATTTCAGCTGGGTTTCATTTGCCATCTCTAGTAGTAAATACATTGAACTTTCAATATATTTACTTTAAAAAACAAAACAAAACAATCACAAGGTTGCACAATCAGGGTTAATAAAGTGGGATTTTTTCTTATAGTTTTATGAACTCAATGTTAAGGATAAATGTCATGTAAAAAGTATTTGCAATTTCATAAAACCACAAAGTATTCTGAAAGATTGTAGTGCTTAGTAACTAATGCGTAAGTCATCTTGTACAATTCTGATGTACTGAAAACACTATTTCCTTTTATGCTCACACCCCCTCTTTAAGATAAGTTTTGAATAAATAATACAATACCACAAAAATAATGTTCTATAAATATAACTTAGCAGCATCTCTAACTACCAGCAGTTTTTTCTTCTTTAACATTTCTATAATTTGTAACAAGTAGCTCTGTCAAATTAAAACATTCACATGCTTCATAATACCCAACTAGCAAAACTTTGGGCAATATTTCACAATCAACAAATTACATACTCTGATATTAAAAAAATATATAAATAAAACCCTTAATATCTTAGGCAATGATCAAATTTGTCTAGATCTATGACTGGCTGCCATTCTTTGTGTCCAATCAAGAAAATATTTTCTGCTAGAATTCTGTCATTTTGGTATTAATATATATGCAGCCGCTGTCAACAAAATTACTTGTAATTAAAAAAAAAAAAAAAAAGCAGTAATGTCACTTGCTGACCTTCCAACAGCATGACACAGCAAACTGATGCATTTGACATTATATTTAGAGAAAAAGAGTAAAAACAGGTATTCATTGAAGAACTCAGTAAAGAACTGAATTTTAGTCTTTTTTTTTTTTTTTACAAATATAACAAAATAAGATTGCAAATGACACAACAGTATACTGCATCTGAACCAGCAAAATCCATACAAACCAACAAACCAGAATCTTGTTTCCAATAAAAGGGAAAACTCACTAAAGGAACTGAATGATTCAGTTATTGATAGTGAATCAGAATTAAATACTCAAATCAACTTTGATAGCTTTTGATAGTGTTTATACATATACTTCTGCCATTTTGAAAAATTAAGCCTCATACTGACATACAAACATACCAAACTATTTTCTACAAATGTCAAATGCTATCAATGCCTACAGATTCATTTTTGCAACTTTTAGAGGTACAGCCAACATTCCTCCCTATGGTTTGAACATCATATGTGATGTTTGCACACTATCAGGTACCTGTACCTAAACCAAGTAATTAACCAACAGAAGGAATCTGTATCAGCAAAACAAGCAATCCTTGATCATTGATTTGTTGTGAACAGCATGCATTTAACACTCATGGTGTGGCAGGTCAGCATCAATTCTCTATATGTAGCTATGGATTCAAGAACCCCTTGTGGCTTGGCCAAAAAAAAAAAAAAAAACCAAACAAAAAAGCCTGAACGCTTCAGTGAAATCAGAAATTCTTTCCCCAGGCCCCAGAATTCTCATATGTAATCCAAGTTTATCAAGTCATAAAGGTCAGTTCTCAATATTCAGTGAAATACATCCAGACAGACCTGCTCAGTGTAAACGGTTTGTTGAAACTTTTTTCTCATTTTACCGCAGTGAAGCTGTGTGTTTTCAAATAAGGTAGCAAAACTATTATACTTTACTCTTTTTTGGTTGAATATAGAATGAAGAAAGAATCAGATCCAGGTCTTGTAACCCTTTCAGTACTACTGGTCTCTCAGCTCTCGTCCTTCTAATAAAATTGAATCTTTATGACAGCTATAGAAGATGGTGGACTGATGTAGAAACAGCATCAATAAAAAACATGCAATTTGTAAAAATCATTAAAAAAAAAATACAAAATTATTAACTTAAAAAGTTTTTCAAAATCACCAGAATGCACTGCGCCATTCTTGTTCATGTGTGCCAAGCTAATGATAAGCGGCATGTCAGAATGCTGAGAGCCAAACAGTACTTAGCTGCTTTATCTTAGACTCAAACGCACCTACCTCTGCAGTTGCCACTCAAGAGGGTTGGTGCTTACTGCAGTGTATTGTGTTTTCTTATACACTGGTTTATTCTTAAATAATTCTGCGTACCAGTTGTAAAATTAAGCCACCAGGCATCACTCATAGGTAAAAAAATAACACTTAGGAATGTATTTCCATATCAAGCACAATATAATGGCCCCACTGAGGCTCTCTTCTCCCGGAATATACCTGAGCTTTCAACAGGGTATTGCTGTATATAAAAAAATGAACTCCAAATAATGATATAATTTTAAACAGATGACTAATATATGCCTGTTATGCATGCCACACATAATCCTAGTTGATAAATTTAGAAAGCTACTCCTATGCCAGTCCTCTAGCCACTAGGCAGAGTCAAATTGTTATTACACATTATCTGAATGCTGCACCCATTCACCATGCTCCAAGGAGCACAAAATATTCTTCCATTACATGCATCATTTCATGCAATAATCAGGTGTAAACCCAAGAAATATTTATGACACAAGCATGTCTACAAGGTAATTACACGTCCACAGATCTTCATGGTATAACAGTAGTAAAATAAAACAAAATAAAAATGTCATTGGCTATGCAAAATAAGGTGTGACATCTTGGTTGAAGTTGTTGAAAAAACTCCCAAAAAACACATTCTCTAGTCTAGGAGCCCTAATGTGCCAAATACCACTTCTAAAAAAAAAAAAAAGAATGGGTTAGAATAAAAGAGCAGTGAAGATACCATACCTTTAACTAGCTGAGCTGTTATTTAATAAATTGCTTTTAGGTTTTCTTTTTTCAGTGGAAGGTATATTTACAGATAAAAACCTTTTCTTCAACTAAATGTCACGTTTGTGTGTGTGGTCTAAAGATACATCCTTCTACATTTCTGTTGTCGATAAATGGAAACACGCATTACCTGCATTTTTTAAAAGTTTAGACTACCTGCTTTCACTTAAGCTACTCTGCCATGATAACATCCTCAATGACAGCAAGTCTCTAAGGGGAAGAGAAACTAATCTGAAATTACAAGGTTT
Source organism: Nautilus pompilius (assembly GCA_018389105.1). Lineage (NCBI taxonomy): Eukaryota > Metazoa > Mollusca > Cephalopoda > Nautilida > Nautilidae > Nautilus > Nautilus pompilius. The sequence continues at coordinate 3,325,297 of JACATO010000132.1, read as the reverse complement.
ATACTGCAATTGTACCAAGGAATGTTGGCCACTACTAGGCAATGAAAAGTAGCCAAACTCAGAGTCAAGCCAGTATTGAGTTCTTGGGCATAAAAGCATTTCAACCAAAAATTTAAAGACCTATGCAGAGTTAAATCTGAAAGCAACACATACCCTAATTTGAAGAAATTAGAATCAGCAAATGTGAAAAAAGATTTTCAAGGGATCTACAGGTACAGATTAGCTGATGGCCAGTTCACAGACACATGCCCCAGTTGCAACATCCTGGATGAACCTATTAAACACCATATCAGAGAATGTCCAGAATACATGCAAGGGAGACAGACAAATAATTTGGAGCAACACTATTCCCAGCACTGCTGAGATAACTTCCAAAAACATTAAACCACCAATAGAGTTTCTGAGGCTAAATCACCATCTGTGAGGACCATGAGAGTAATACTCTGAAGTGTCAGAGGGAGAGGGGTAAAAGCAAGCAAGCAATAAGCAGATTTCTCTTATGACTATTAACAGAATACTTATTCAATGTGTCTGCACATTCACTGTAATAATTTATTATATGTCCATATCCTCTTTTTCTACTGTGTATGTATATAGACACACACAAACACACACAATTAGACCCCTGGATTTTTAGATGATTATGCTTTACTAGTTATGACCAAAATTTTGAAGGAAACTATACTTTGTCATTTTAAAAAAAAAAAACATTTTTCATACGCCTATTCTGAAGTAAATAAGTTTTCAAATGCTACAGATTTATTACATTTGAGCAGTGCAATTTTATACTTTATAGTTGTACATGAAATTGCAGCATACATAATTCTTCATGTTTCCAATAGTCTGCTATCTAAATTGTGACTGTATACATAAAGCATTTACTAGAAGTTTGATAATAAAAAGGAAGTGTTTCCCAGCACAGAAATTATTAGTTGAGCTGAACTTGTCTGGTAGATCTAATCTGTCAAGATGCACAGTGCAACATCAATACATTTGGATGACTAGAGGCTGGCACAGTCAACTGTGGCAACACTCTTAGGTATCGAGTTCATAGGATCAATATCAACAACATAGGATCATTCAATGTTTTAAGACCATATGCCATCTGTGAGATTGCTTCTCACAAGCCATCTCTATAGCTTCACAATGCATGGATTGTGTCAGATTTCCACTCAATTATTTGTAGTATACTGTGGCCAGTCCACTATAACCTTTACACAACTACTACTTTCTCAGCCAGTTAAAGTACATTCTTTAAACGTTTGCATTTCATTGTTCACTTCTGTCAATAACACAGTACTGTCTGTGGTATAGTAGAAGCACACTGCCAAATTATCAGTGTTAAGCCATGATTTTGCCAGTATCTCTTGTTTATATTGGTGGCTTTGAGTTTACACAGATTCCCTTAATTGATTGATTTGAGGCTAGTAAGACTGCTATATAGGCAATGGGGCACTCACCAGTGAGGTGAAAAGATTGACTAAAACATGCATGAACAATGATGTAAATGTATTATTTTTTTTAATGTACAAAAATTCTATATGATATATAACAAAAAAAAATAAACAAATATTCTTGTTTGATTTTTAAACTTTGTTCGTCATCTTGAAGTAATCCCTTTTCTACCTCCAATGCATATGATTCATGTTTATCTTCACTGTTTTGCATGTCAGGCCTTCAAGATTATCACAAATGGTGGTTCATATTTCTTCCACAGGTGTGCACATTTTTTAGGCAGATTCAAATTCATTATTATCTTTGAAGGATGGATTCATTATCTACCAAATGATACTGTCTTCTGTTGCTATTCCATCCACTGTATTTGCTATTCTTGTTTTTTTAACTTCTTAGTGATGAATGTTGCTTTATGACTCCTTAGCCTACAGCAAGACTGACTAAACTTCTAGATGAAATTGACACTAGGTAACAATTTGCATATGAACAACTTTTACCAACTGTTGGTGATGGTTGTGGTGGGGGGCAGTTGATGCCCTCTAGTGGCTATCTACAATACTATGCTACCCCACCAAAGTTGTCTCCAATGTAAAGAGGTCATGTTTGTTGTTGACATGCTGTACAAGACATTCAACATAACAATAACATTGTTTATTTATATAATTTCTTTTAAATATAGCATATAACAGTCAGAACCATTTAAATACTGGTAATATTTAAGATACTCTAGTAACTGACTGATATAATTGTGCTCTTTTTCTTTATCAAGTAATATATATTTAAACAATTTTTTTAATTTCTAAAGACCAGAACAAAACCGAAATCACCATGACAATTATTTTTACAGTTTAAATCTTAAAGTAGATTTTTTTTCCATTATTATTCAAGCTCAGAATGCACAAAATAAAAAAAATATCTTTTCCAGGAAAGTACATTGATGATAAATTTTGTGAAAGTCCAGCAATCTGATTTGTAACTATTTGTATACATAGTACTATAATAAAGTAGGTACCTTTACAGAAGTATGATTAATCATACTGGCCAAACCATAAAAGAATTATCATTTAAATATCTTTTTAAAAATCAATCATAAAAATGAGAAAAGGCTAATAACCAACATGATGCTTACTTATCCAATAATGAATTTGTTTCCTTTCCAAAACAGACAAATATGTGCTACAACTAAATGTGTGAAGTATTAGTTGTAAGGTTTTTTTAGAAGCAACAGGTTTTTAGCATTTACAATCAGTCTCAAGATTAATTTGGTAAATCACCAAATGCTACCACAACATTTATGAATTGCCATTTGAAAGAATTCCTATCAATAAAGCCAAAATATGACCATCTGTTGTCAAAAATTAAGCTTAGATATATTCATTTGCTGAAACAAACATTTTAGGTTAGAAGAAAAAGTATCAACTAAAAATATTATTTGTTGTTATAAACTATAAAAAGAACAAATTTAAAATGCTTAGCAAAAGCAAGGCAGAATCTCACAATCAGATCTAACATCTACACCATGCCAACAAACTTGTTAAAATTCTTTTCCCACTTAATTTTCAAGTTAATGAGGAAGGAAAGACTATCTGCCAAATGCAGAAGAATCTGTGGTTCTTCCCACCCTTTTTGAATGACATCACTTGCACATTGTTAAATGTGCTCGTTTAATCTATAGCACACCATCTTCAGAGCCATCAGTACTGGCTGGCTATTTCCTGCATTCAGATATGGGTGTGATAAAGCGCTAGTGCAATGAGCCAAGTATGAATTATTAAATTATGAACCACTTATGAATTTAAAAGAGAAGCAAACTTATCACTATATTATTAATAATAATACAGCATTTATCAGATTTGATTAAGCTTTATTTTTAACTGGAAGCTGTACCTCGTAATTTTGATACAAACATAATAACACAATTTTTTTATTTTACCTGCCAGAAGAATTAAAAGTATTAGATATTTGAGGTGGGGGGGGGGCTTTTTTTTGAAGAGAATTAAAGACTGAGCAAGTGGAACAGAAACAAATTCTGTTATTTGCATTTTAAAATCCTACTGGTCATACATAATAAATTACCAAAAGGAGATAGATAGTGATAAGAATTTTTTTTTAAAAAATTAAATTGATAAGCATTTCTTCTTTCTGGGAACCTTCATAAAATTTGTAAAAGAGAAGAAAGCACACAAGAAACACAAGAAAGAGGTATCTAACATCAGCCAGTGATTGGACAGTAATGGCAGATGTGGGGATGGAAATCTATATTCCTTCAAGATAAAGGTATAACCAACCTGAGACCTGATATTGTCATCTGGTCAAAGATAAAGGAAGTTTCATTAGTTAATTGAGTTAACAGAATAGAAGAAACAAATGGGGAAAAGAAAAAGTGTGAAGACAGTGTGTCAAGAAATCAAGGTGAAAAGATGGAAACTGTGGATTATATCCTGGTAGATGTAGGTTTCAAGAGGACTACTTGAAAGATCAGTGGGAAAACAATGAAAACAATTGGGTCTCTCATGTAGACAATGCAAAGCAGCCTCAAATTGCCCAAGTGAAAAGGCATCATGGTGGCTATGGCTTGGAAGTTTGTACATAAAGTGGGAGAGTGGCTAGCTAAGCTGATGGACAGTGAAGTACTGACTGATTACCAACTGCAAGGCCAACTATCTTGAGGGCCCTGTGAATGAGGGGCTGGAACCTGTAGTGTACAGTTAAGGAGTTAATCAGAAGTAATTAAAGAGTATTTGAGAGTACAAACTACTAAACTATATAAAATACTAGCATCAGAAATAAAACAATGAATAAGGGCTTAAGTATTTGAAAAAAAAAACTCTGAAATTTTGCTAAAATATGCTTTAATAAAGCAAGGTCCTGTGTATCACATATGCATAAGAGTTTTTGTACAATTGCTAACCTCGTCTTTTAACTCTTTGTATACCACCTGGAGAGCATCCCATTAGCTTTCATATATGTATTACTTAGCACCAGTTCAGTTAGAAAGGCAGTGACAGAGTACCTTCCTCATTAATATAACCCTTTATAATGACAAATCTACATCACTCCACCCCCATGTTTGTTAAAATTCTCATGGTATATGAAAAGTTAATAATTTATTAAACATTTGTGCTAATTTATCATCAGGGGATACATATGTCACTAGTGGCTATTCCTTTATCAAAATATTTAAAAAACAAAAAATCCCCAAATGCAGCACACTCTGAGGGACAATGTTTTAATCCCACATGATAAAAGTCATTAATTTTTTTAACACAACAAATTTCAGTGAAATAAATATTGCTTAGTCAGCCCAGAAGTAAACTTGCATAACTGTGTGACCTTTCTCTCCACATGAAACCTTTCCTTGGCAAGCCAAAGGCAATATATCTTTAAAGTTTGGCTTCAGAAAAGTTAACCAATAAATCAGCAAACTTCAAATCACCATGAACCAGTATTACATGTCCTGCTGTGGCCTTTATATTATGTAGCAATGCAATCTACATGTGCATACTGTAGACCTTTAACTTTGCCTCACATGGAGACACAGCACTCAAATCACGAACTGTCTCCCAGTGAAAAAACTATAACCAAAATTAACTTACAAGAGTAGGCATCAACACTAGAGATTTATGCAGGCTGGAGCGTGAGATACCCAATCCCAATATGGTTTCTCTCAACCACCAAACAAAAGAAAATTTTAACAAATGGCTTTACTCTATTAGTAGAAACAAACTTTTCATTTTGATTATTATGATAGGATGTTGCAGGTGATGCAGCGCCCACAGACAGCACATGCTGTGTTATGGCCATCAGTTATAGCCAGTGTACTTAATTCAGTTATGATATCTGCAATCATTCTTTGCAAGAAGCTTCCCTTTAAGAAAAGTGAAGTTGCTTCAGATTTTTCAAATTTCCCATTACTGATAAATATCAAAAGCCACATTCACACATCCAATATAGCTTGCCATTAAAAAATTTTTTAAATAAAATAAAATAGATAGTTTAATAAATCTTTGGTAGCTTTTTGTATGGTAAATGAACTCATGGCTGACTGCAATTGTTTTATTTCAAAATGTTTGCTAAGTTTCTTTTAAAGTTCTATAATATCTAAACATTAAAAAAAAAGCTTCCTTCTTTCATGGGTGAGATGTGCTCTTCATTGTGGTGATGTTGAGTACATTTATAATCTTAATATCAAAAAATTCAGGCCATGTACAGCCATGTCCAAAAGTTTTTTGCTTCACCCAAGAAATGAAAACAACAAAATCTATCTTCAAATCACATTCATGGCTCGACACTGCACCTATGTCTCCTTCTAGTTGAATCACACTTATTATCATAGTTTATAAGGTCTTTTTGGAAATTGTTTATTTGCATGTCACATTTTCAGTTATGGTGATTTTTCTATTAAGTAATATGTTAATGTAACATTGTTAGTATGCAAAATTCAGCAGGTTCTAACCAGATTTTATCAAGCAAAATAAGGGAATTCTATGTGATGCAAAATTTTTGGCCATGGCTGTATGGTTACCTAAATACATGAAGTCATGCTGAAAGTGCATATATACATAAAAATATCAATAGATTTTGTTTGATTTCTCTTTTCTCAAATCTAGCAAGCAATAAAGCAAAAGCTTGATTATTCAGAGTGTAAAAAAAATCTAAGCCATGCATAAAAATAAATTATACTTTAAAATACCTTCTACTAAAACAACAAAGCATTATGAGATACATACAGGAAACCCTTTCTTGTTACTCATGTACAAAAGTCTGTGTATGTACTTTAAAAAGAAAATTAGGAGAATCCAGGAAAAACTCTTGCAGGTGCAAGAAAAAAAAAGAAAGTGGCCTGTAGATGGCCAGAGATTCAAAGCCTGATTATAACTGTGGTAAACAGCATAGTGCAAATTAAAACAAGATCAATTAGTTTTTTACCATAGAATCCCTCAAGATGGCATGCTTACTTTGTAGGTGAAGCAAGGAAGCAAGGTTAGAAAATAGGAGCATGCAAGGAACATGCATAAATCACTGAACCATTCATTGGATGTTTCTGGGGATCTTTTGTTTGTGTTAATAGTACAATTTTTAACAATAAAATCTAGAATATGAAATAGCAGAGGTTTAAAAAATGCATTAGACAAATTCTGAATATCAGTTTTAATCATAGTAACTAAACTCAACATTTCAAAGTAGTGCTTAATTATGCTACTTGCATATACCAAACACTAATCTCAAGTTGTCAAAGGGGTATTTATGGAATTGCAAAAGTCATGCATAAGATTATCTTCAGAGAACATTATCTAATTTGTACTTTTGTTTTGTTTAGAGAATACAAGAAAACACAAGCACACACAATCCCTCTCCCAACTCCTTTCAAGCTAGAATGTCTATCAGCATACATTCACAAAATTTTCAATTAATTAATGCTTCCACTGTCAGTAATATTTACTAAAATTTCATTTCATTTTCTCACAATTCTAGAGCTAAAAGCCTTTTCTAACATGTAAGTTAACAAAGAATATAAGTAATTTGCATACTCAAAACCCTGGAACATGTTAAAATCTAGACACAAATACTTATAAAATACCACAGGCATAAAAGTCTACCAATGCCATTAGTTAAATTAGTCAATTTTTAACTAATAAGCATTTAACAGAAATCCATAAAATGATCAAACAGTGAACAGTAAAGTTCATCAGCATATTTTAACTTTCAGAGAATAAACAAACACTTATTTGCATACATTTCCTTTGTTATACCAATAAACCTGCTGCATTTCTCAAATCAACGATTCAACTAATGGACACAATCACAATGCAAAGGGTTATTTATCTCTGGTGCATACATGGGTGGTGTTTCAAGTATAATATTTTTTGTCAATTTGTAGAAAACACAAAAACAAACCTATACAATTTCTTTATAATAGATATAAATTATCTGAACAATGCTGTTTATAAACCTTTTTAGCTTTGTTTTCCACTCATCTGCACTTTTAGGTGGTGGTATCTCAAAGAGGAAGCATAGAGAGTCGCAACGTCAATGAACCAAAAGGACAGGAACTGCAAGCTCTCTCAAAGAGGAAGCATGGAGTCGCAACATCAATAAACCAAAAGAACAAGGGAACTGCAGACTCTCTCAAAGAGGAAGCATAGAGTCGCAACGTCAATGAACCAAAAGGACAAGGGAACTGCAGTGTCTCTCAGAGGAAGTATAGACAGTCACAACATTAATGAACCAAAATGACAAGGAAACTGCAGTGTTTCTCAAAAAGTACAGATAGTCACAACATCAATGAACCAAAAGGACAAGGGAACTGCAAGCTCTCTCAAAGAGGAAGCATAGAGTCGCAACATCAATAAACCAAAAGGACAAGGGAACTGCAGGCTCTCTCAAAGAGGAAGCATAGAGTCACAACATCAATGAACCAAAAGGACAAGTGAACTACAGTGGGCTCTCCCGAGGAGAAGCATAAGAGTCAACATCAATGAACCAAAAGGACAACAGTGAACTAGCAGTTCTCTCAAGAGGAAGCATAGAGTCACAACATCAATGAACCAAAAGGACAAGTGAACTACAGTGTCTCTCAAAGAGGAAGCATAGAGAGCCGCAACATCAATGAATCAAAAGGACAAGGGACTACAGTGTCTCTCAAAGAGGAAGCATAGAGAGTCGCAACGTCAATGAACCAAAAGGACAAGGGAACTGCAGACTCTCTCAAAGAGGAAGCATAGAGAGTCGCAACGTCAATGAACCAAAAGGACAAGGGAACTGCAGACTCTCTCAAAGAGGAAGCATAGAGAGTCGCAACGTCAATGAACCAAAAGGACAAGGGAACTGCAGACTCTCTCAAAGAGGAAGCATAGAGAGTCGCAACATCAATGAACCAAAAGGACAAGGGAACTGCAGTGTTCTCTCAAAGAGGAACATAGAGAGTCGCAAGCAACGTCAATGAACACAAAAAGGACAAGTTGAATGCAGACTCTTCTCAAAAGAGAAACATAGAGAGTCGCAACATCAATGAACCAGACAAGGACAAGGGAACTATTGTCTCTCTCAACGAGGAAGTATAGACAGTCACAGCATTAATGAACCAAAATGACAAGGAAACTGCAGTGTTTCTCAAAAAGTACAGATTGTCGCAACATTAATGAACAAGACAAGCAAAATGCACAGTCTGACCCCACATTAGCATATCAGTGATTTCATATTCCACATACTCAAATTTTACTGTCGTATTCTGTAAAACTCTATATACTCCACTTGAGCTATGTGATGGATGTTTAAGGAAAACAGTTTCTTATGGCTAAAACCTTTTAAAACTAAAGTTTTATGATTTATAAGAATAGTGTTCAGACTTATCAGTTTGTATTTAAATCCAAAATGCATTTATAGATCTGTCTAAAAAAGAAATGTGTACATTTCCATATTTTCTGAAACACATGTAGATGGTAGTGGTTAACCAAAGAGAACCCAGCAAGCTTTTAAGGACAAACTTTTTTGTTGTTTTTGGTCTTTTAAAGAAAAAAATTTAACTACATATGATCCCCTGGATATAATTCTCTATATTTAAATCTTACTTCCAAAATTGGAGAACCACCTATTATTTCTGATTAAATGTCCACTTTTAGAAATTTTAAAATATTTTATCAATCTAAATTCTTTAATGTTGTCTCTCCACTTTTTTTTTCATTGCCTAGATTTTTTTTTAATAATCATTTTGGAAAACAAAAGAGGAGGAAAACCTGATTTTAAAATTATTGTTTGAACAATCTATTAAGAAAGGGAAGTAATCACTAGTCAATTTCAATAAAGAAATTATACCAGAGCTGTACCAGGGACTTTGTTAGAATATGTCTATTGCCTGATGATAGCTAAAAACTATATATATTTACATTTTTACTAAGACTTCTTTTTAATTATAGTAATTTTATATTCTAGTAAATTTAAAAGAAAAACAAAAAAGAATTTGAAGTACTTCCTGAAATCTATTACTATTTTTATTACAGTTCCATTATAGGACAAAATTAATACTCTAATATTTAGTAAAAACCAAGCTAAACTTTGAACCATGTCTGCTGAGTGCTTAATTAGACCAGACAAAATTCTAATCTTTACCAAACAATCATCCTTAATTTATTTAGTAGCCTCAAGATAGTTTTAATGTGATACTGTTTTCCTGTTTTTTCTTAACAACAAGCTTTACACAGCAATACAATCCAGTGTAGCTTCATTCCAGTCATCCCCACCTTCCATTAGTGGAGGCCAATCATTTTTCAAACTGAATAACTTTCAGTATATTTCAACCACCATGAGAAATGTCTTGATGTGCTAACATTTTAAAATTATTTTAATTTATATTTTAAATTCTTATTTATTTAAATACGGCAGAATAAAATATCAAAGAACAAAAGAAATGTCTGATTAGCTAGCTTAGTTGTTTTTAATACCACCAATATTGGTCTGGAATTTTTTTTTTTAAATTAAAAATCCTTAATTAATGTGACCTTGATTTCTTACGTGTAACAGAGATGTAAAGTAGCATTTTAATTTCTTGCCTGTAGTAAAATATAAACAGAAGAATCCTGTTTAAAAGCTTTAATACTAATATTAGTTTGTATAATTACATGGATCAATGGCAATTTCCTAAGTAGTTTATTTATTGCCTTAATTAACTCCTATATACCAATGCAACCTTCCATGTACTAACTAGTCAATTTAGATAGTGAGTTAAAAATAACAATGCAAGTTTAGTGTGATAGTACAGTAGTTAGAAAGAAGCAGGGATTATGTAGACCCTTGTTTGAAAAATGTTGGCTCCACCATTCTTGAGCTGATCTATAGGGCATGCTGACTATAAACAACTATATCAGCTTATTTTACAAACGCAAATTTAAAATAGATTTTTCAGTCCAGGATTAAGATTTTGTAAATTAAGAATTGGGCAGCATAATTTCATTGAACTTTATATAAGAAGTTATTTCTACCTCCCACCCTGCTTTAGGATCCACCAGAATTTATTCAGTCAACCCAATCCTATATCCTAACTGTTAAAATACCTAAGTTTCATAACATAATCAGCTACTTCCCATTTTCAGTTTATTTACCACTTTTCAGTTCCAGTGCTTAAACAAATTTTTTAAAAAAAATCAATTAAAAATTATGGCATCTACTATTGAAAATATAAAAATTTCAATTTGAACAATATTTTGAGAAATAATTTCAACTGAAATTCTAAAAATAAATTGATATATTAATTGATTTTCAAAAATTAAAGGCTACTTTGCATATAATTAAGAATGTAATAACACTACCAGCGGATATAAGTGGTTAGGTTGTCTGTCTGTCTGTCTCTCCAGTGGAGGGGGGGGGGACAGTCATAGATTCATTAGCATTTCAGAGACAGGAGTCATTCAGGTATGTGAATTAAGCAGGCTGCCTGGCCACTTGAGCCAGAGTAGACAGGACAGAGAGCAAAACAACCTTATGCAACTACTTCCTGGCCCTGTGACATTATGTCATTGCAACAAGAAGCAAAGCACATCAGAATCAAAAGCAACAAACAAGATTTTCAACTGGACCAGGTTTTAGTGGTTTGTTTATGTAACCACATTTTACAGCTTGGTTCTCCACCAATGCTAAGATCTCAACAAAAATATGGGAGGGAATGGACTTATCAAACTTTGAAAAAAAATAGAAAAATTCATGTTGGTGAAAATAATAAACAACAGTATATTATTAAAGTGCTTAGATTTAGTAAAACAACATAATTCAGACAGATAGCTTTAAAAGAAATGTAAGACTATGTCTAGAGCCATTTCTAGATACTGGTCATCTGGTATGCATGCATGCATGTGCCAAGAGTACAGCCCCAGATCAAATATTTCACGAAGAAATGCAATGAAAATATTCATTTAAATCTTTTTTCTTTCATTATCACCAAACCAGCAGTAGTAATTCCTAAATCTTTCTGCTTATACATGGCTTTCCAAAATTAAGTAACAAAAAAAGTAGTTTTATTCACCAAATGATCAAAACAAACTCCTCTTCATGAAACATCAATTACAAAAAAAATTGTAGGTGTATAAAGGAGAAACAGGCAAGGCCAAATCAGGAAACAAGAGAATTCTAACATAAAGAATGTAAACTAAAATGAATTAGTAGTAGTAAATAAAGGGTGTGGCTCCTCTGACAGCAATGCATGACTCACAGCAGCTTTGTATACTGTTTATAACCCTATCAAGGAGAACAGTGGGCAAAGGTCCCTTGTCTTATCAGAGTTTTCACTTCTTGAAGTGATCCTGGAGGGTGTTGGGAGATAGACAAATTAGTCTTCCTAAAGCATCCTAAATATTTTCAACATATCATACACATATTGATTTAATTTTAAAGAAATTGGTCAATTGACTGTTATTGTCCATTAGAATAAAGTTATCTCCAATTGCACCCATATGTAGTCTGACATAAATCCAGAATATTATCCCTCTACCTCATTACAGTTAGTGTACTTCACTGAAACACATGCAGGTCTGTACACCAAAACCAATGACATTCCAGCCTAGACCATTACACCTTCCCCACTGTAGTGATTCATTTCCATCTTTATGGGTGTTCTATGTTCCTGCTAGATGAGTATGCATCGTGAGTCACACTGAAGGATAAATCTTGACTCATCAGTAAAGAGAACAAGACTCCAGTCATGAGATGTCTAAGTGATATGTTCATGGCATCAAGTAAATACACACACATTATGAGTAGTTTCGCATAGAACCATCGTTCATGTACTCTTCTGAGTATGGATGAAGATGGTACCAGTGCAGTGTTCATGTGGACACAGAGACAAGAAGTTAATTGGGCCAGTGTTGAAGTTCTGCTTTGTCAAGCTATAAATAACAAATAGTGATCATCTACTAGGGTTGTAACATATGGTCAAACACGAACTGATCTTTGTCTCCATAGCCAAGAAACAACACTACCGTTTGCATTTAGCAATGCTGCCACAAGCATCTGAGACTATCCAGCCTTTATGCTACCAGTAGCTATCCACCTCAGAGAATCTACCAAACAAGCATAGCTACCCATCTGTAATGCTGGCTTTCAAAACAAATATCCTAACAGAGTCAAAACTGATGTGAACACAAGCCAATGACTTCATGTCATTATACCAAAGCTAATTTGCATGCTTAAAAAGCACTTTCATATTTCTTTGATACAAGTTATGTTACATGAAGAGGAGTTTGTGTTGAAAATTTGGTGAATAAAAACCTTGAACATTTTGGAAATGTTTGTTTGTTTGTACCTTACTGATCATGACTTGCAACTCTAATTAGAAAATTATACATCTAACAATGTGGGCATAACTTGATGTGATCTAGCTGTCTAGACCAACACGCACTTCAGTCCTATCCACTGGTTTTTTTTCAGTGCTTGGCAATCAAGAGTATAAAATATAAGGTGACCAACCCATTGTTTAGCTGTTTAATCACCATGTCTTCAGCAAGTATAATTGTTATTTAAAAGTTTATATAGTGAAACAAGCAATATTATATATATTATTATGATGATACTAATACTTTTAAAAAAAATTTCACATCAGAGCTATATTACTTAGTTTTTTCTTTAAAAAATGAGCTTTAAATATTACCAGTGCTATACTAATAACTTTCATAGCAAACAATGCATCAGAACTCTTTAGCAGAAAAAATTGCTTTATAAACAAAAAAAATCAACTTATTAAATCAATCAAAGTAGCAACAGACATAATTCATGAATATATAAGAATGTATATCATTAAAATTGTTGATTTTATATTAACTTTTTTTAAAATGTATTCTGTTAGTTCTACCACAAAAATAAAAAGAAACTTCATTAAAAAATTATGTAATTTAATCTTTGTTTTTCATTATTTATCAGCATTTACAGTTCCTTTAGTCATCAACTTTTATTAAAATAGCATGTTCTGACCATGTTTATAAGTGTGTGTATGTTCACCTTGCCCCATTAAGTACAAGGGGTGGGAATGACTTGCATATGGTTACAAGTGAATAAATAATCAGGGATTAAATTAATCATAGAGAATGTGGAAAATGAACAGTAAGACACATAATAGAGCAAAAACTATTTGAGCAGATCAGCTAGATGCTGGTGATCGATATCAAATTCACAACAAAGAGAACCAGCTTGTGAAGAGCAGGTAGATTACTACAATACAAGTTTCATTCCAGTAGATTACCAGACAGAAACACAAGCTGTCATTGAATCAAAAGCCAAAATTGGATCCACCTGGCATAACTACTTCTACACCAGCTATTGAAAAATAAGACACTTGAATCCTATTAGAACCTACGAGACAAAGTTCAGGGGTTAACAGAGAGTATCTGATAAATTCATAACCATCAGAAACTCAAACACATAGTAAAGTGTAAATGAAAGGAACATCATGAGCCACACAGAGTGTGATTCATGACAAAAACAGGGTCATTGCTTCAAATGATTAAATGCCTACCTAGTCATCATCGTTAATTCAGATCCAGATATAAAACTAATGACAGAAAAATATCATTTAAGTCTCCATCAACATTAACTGAAGCTGAACCAGGTCTTATGGATAGAGATTTATAGTGTAAGTCTACTGCTGTGCGGCCAAGATAAAACGGAACAGTTTACATCAACAGACCACTGTACTATATTTGGTCATATGTCACTATCTCACAGTAAATTCTACATTCTAACTGTATTCCATATAATCTTACACCTTAAAAAAACTGACTTTCAAATTTAATTAAATTTAGTGTTGGTTGTTTACAGGCATTTTCCATCTAGTAATCTGAACAACCATGTTGCACAAAGACTGTAGCCATTAGCAAAAGGAAAAAAAAAACGAGAGAGAGCAAAGATGAGGATGCCAGTATAGGGAATCTATCAAAAAATAGATAAATAAACTAATGATGGATGTACAACAGTTAAGCGAGTGAGTGAGGGGGGAGAAATAGAGAAAAAGCTAACTCATTAAATAATTAGAAAACAAGGATTTCTTTTCTAGCCATTTTCTTTCATAGTTCATAATTCAAACGGTTTGTTTTTCTTTCTATCGCAACTGGTAGAAATCAATACTTGTGACACCATGTTGGCTTTGATTGCAGGTGATTGACAGGAAGTGGTTTTGTTAACAGTTTAAAGTCAAAAGCGTAACATTCTTGCCTAGAAAGTTACTACGTAATAATGGTGCTCAAGTCTAAACTGCTGTTTAACCAGCTTGTCTTAAACACTCTACAGTGCGTGCGTGTTTTGTTGTCGCGTTTGTTTATTTGGCGGTTTTTTTAAATTCCCTTCTCTTCGTCGTTAGGATAATCAGCCACCTTTCTCTCGGTTAAAATCTACAGCAAAAAATAAATAAATAAATAAGCGAAAACAGCCGACTTTTGAAATGAAACATCAACATCATAGCTGCCTTTTCTTTTGTTTTCAAACCTGCTACAATCGACGTACATAATAACAGCGTTGGACAACAGTCAAGTCACAGCGAGAGCTTCATAACATTCCTGGCCTCCTTGCGAATGACCACACGTTAAAACCCATCGGGGATGGCACAAGAATAACGCAAGAAATAAAAGTAAAACATAAAACCTCCCCCAGGTGGGGGTAGGAGTGGGAAAGTAATCATAAGAATTTCGTTTCGCGCTCTCCCCGCTACCTTCGCGCAGCTAGTATTCCTGCCTACCTATCCATCTATCTAACTGCCACCCGCCAGATGATCTGGTTTATTACATTAAAACGCACTCAGCACCAACTCTTCCTTCCACAAATAAAGGTGCTGCCAGGTGATTATGGTCGCCTCGCTGCTTGCTGTTTTCTTTGGTCTGCCGTCCAATGCACCACTGGCTGGCTGGCTGGAGTACACCGGATGTTGTTGCGAGGACGTCGCCGCCGACACCTGGGAAACATGGCTGGTTATCGGGTGGAGCCACGTAGTGATGGTGATGGTGATGCCAGCAGATGGAAACCGAGCGGACCACGACCGGAGGGGACCCGACACTGGTAACATCATATCGCCTTTTGGGAGAGGGGGAGAGAGAGAGAGAGATAAAAACAGAAGGGAGGGAGGAAGGGATCCCACGAGCCCCTCTCCTCCGGGCCCCACTGCCACAAACGCACACTCACAGACAAATAATAATAATAATAATAATGGGCCTCTCGTAACGAATGAAGCGAAATGTTTTCAAAAAAAAAAAAAGCCGCAATACTATAGCTCACCATGAATTCCGTTGCTCGCCGGATGTGCACAACCAGCGGGCGGACTGCGCGTGCGCGGGACCTCCGACCTCCGAAGAGTCTTTAGTTATGCTTCCGGGTCGGGCTCGGAGGCTGGTGGGATAAGAGGCTGTGCCAGTGTTTGCCACATGCGGTTCATTTAAATTATCTTTCGAGGGACGCAGCGTGCTGGAAGTTGTTTGTACACTTCTCGAGAATGCCTAGGAGGAAACAAAACTTTCCGAAACGTTTGAAGTGTAAGTATTCCGTCCTTTTTTTCTTTCGTCGTCTGGCCCCACACCCCGCAGCAGCCGCCGCCACCACCGCCGCCGCACACCGGCCCGAGCCCCGCCGTCCGTGTTTTGGTCCGTGGCGTGGGATCGAGCGAATGTGTCGTCTGTCACTCACCGAGCCGTCAGCCTCCCCCACACCGTTTGTTGTGTTCGCTTTGCCTTTCCACCGGACGTGTCCGCGGTCCAGTCGTCGGCGGAGGAGGGGGGGGGACGACGACGACGCCCCTGCTCGAGAAACTTTTCCTCCCCCCCCCCCCCCGGGTGGTAGGGGGGCCCCTCCGTCTGTCTGTCTCTCCCTCTCCCCTATCCCTCCCCCCACCGTTGTGGTGGGGCTTATTTTCCGAAGAAATATTATCCAAAAAAATCACCTAAAACACACACACAAAACAAAAACTGCCCCCCCCATCTCCGCGTTCGTTCGCGAGAAATAGGTCGCCATTTGCGAGTTTTGTCGGAAATGGACCATCTGCTGTTCGTGCGTTCTCCATCAATCAAAGAGCGTTTAGAACAGATGTCAATCAGTTGTCAGCCAGGCTTTGTGGCGCCCTTGCAATCAATCTGCGCGCCCATCAATCACACGCCGCTTTTATTGCTAATGTATTTGTTCAACAGTGCAAACAAAGGCGTTGAGTTGGTATCTGACATTTCTCCTAAGATATATTAGCAAACTCGTGCATTAGATGGGACGATAAGGTGACATTTGCCGCTGTAAGAGGGAAGTGTAACTTTTTGCATTTATAATCACCCAGATGCGGCCTGATCCGAGTGTTCTATAGCTGTCAGGTTTCCGCAGGGAGCGCAGAATAGATGGAATTCATTTGGTTGTGTAATGAGAGATGCTAATTGCCATGTGATTGATGGTTAGTGTTATCAGTCAAAGGAGAGCACAAATAACGTCATTTATTTTTCATACATGTCAGACTCCAGGCCCATAAATAATACTTAATGAAGAAAATTCCATGGCAAGGCCAAGTGGGGTGGTTTTATCTACCAGCTGAGGGTTTGATTTGTATGTGACATCTTTTTGGAGAAAGGCAGCTGTCAGTGGTACGGGGGGCTTGTCCGAGAGCGTGACAAAGAGGTTTGGAGATTAGTTAAGACAGGAGGACACTTCTTGCAGCCTTTTGCACACAGTTGACAAGCCAGCCTGACACGGGTTGCTTTTTAATTGTTGTCTACTCGGATTTTGTTTTTAAAAAATCCAGGCCCTTCCCCCCGTCGTCGTCGTCGTCGTCCTTCCCCTCCCTGTTGCTTTATGATTGTTGTTTTTTTTTTTTTCCTGCTCGTTTTGGAAAAGAGAAAACAAAATTCACCGTAGCCTCTTGGGTGGGAGATTTTAAAAAAAAGAAAGAAGAAAAAGAGGAAAGAAAAAAGTTAGAAGTTAGCTAGATGCTGTAATGGATTGCTGATCAGAATGAATTACTTGAACTGACAGGTTGCTATTTAGCTTTGGAGTCTCTAAGGTCCAGCTGTGAAACACAAATTTTATTTTATACTTAGCATGTTGCACATAAATCAATCAGGATTGCCGGCTGTATGCTCCATACCATTGATCGGGGCCTGACTATCTCCTCGGAGGTGTCAAGTTAAACAAGACTCTATACAGCCTTGTGTGTGTGTGTGCGCTGGTAAATAACATCTCCATTATTTACTTCTGCTGCATCTTTTGTTTTTATGCATGGATGTCGTGCATGGAGAGATAGGTAGATCTTTGTCTTTATGGCGGTGCGAGACCAGAGAAGGAAATAATGGATTAAAAATGAAGAAATAAAAAAATATGTATATGGAAGTTGATAATTACGCAGCGCGTGATGGGATGGGGGGGGATCAGGGAATGCATTGTTGAAAACTTTTCTGGTATTGATTAGAGAACTTTGTGGACGGTTTTGCTAATTCCTTTCTTTGTTATTTATCTAATTATTGATGCTTTTATTGAGGTGGGATTTCCGGCTTTATTTTTAAAACATTTAAAATAAATATATAAATATTAACTTGTAGTATTCGTTGTCTGGGGTTATATTCTATAAATATATATTTTGGAAAAAATTGACTATTGATCTTCGATAAGGAAAGCTTTAAAGTGAATTATTATTCTTTAATTTCTTAAAATATATACAACATTTATGTTAAACTTTGATTTGTTATTTGTAAAAAGAATTTAATGTTTTATATTAAAATTTGTTTTTTTTAAACACTTTATAATACAGATATTTTTTTTAAATTAAATTACTGGCTTTAACCTTAAGCATATAACATTCAATTTCATTTTTACTTTATTTCCAGAATTTTAAAATTTCTCACAAGTTTTTATCATTTCAGCATTTAACCTATTGCATTTAAAGATACATTAATATTGATTATTACAATACCATAATCACAGTTTCTTTTCTTAAGTTCAAGATATTCCTCTAACTCTGGTCGAAAAGTCCAAAGGTAAACCTGGTAATTTATAGTCTTAGCAGGTTGAATTAACATTAACAGGAGATGATGTTCTGTTGAGGCAATGGAGTGAAAGAGACAAGAATTGCCAGAGGCTATTCCAAGCTGATTTTTTCCACCTGAAATGGAATTACTTCCACTCACAGCCTTAATTTTGTTGCTACAGATGCTTGTGAAATGGCATAATGCAAACAGAAAGGATATTATATTCGCTGTCAAAAGCCTTTCTTGTTCTGATGTATGTAGTCTGACAGGATTTGCTGTGAAGCACCAAATGAGAGAGATATTTTTGACATGTGGCATTGACAGCGGATGAAAAAGATTACTTGAGAACTGAATGTGATTTGAAGTGCATAGTAGCCTGGTTGTCTGTAATTAGTCTAGTGTGAAGTTCCTTGCTCCAGCAGGCAGCTGCTTCATGTGAACCCCCCCTTATTGGTCCTTTTGTTTTATTTCTCATAGTAATTGTGGAAATTGATTGAAACAGGTATGGCCAAGAAGAAACATCCAAGATTTTTTTTTTTCTGTGGCATTCTCTGACTTATAAAATATTTAAAATTTAAAACTTCATTTTCAGCAATCGAGGAGTCCGTGTTTTTAAAATATAAATAAAAATCAAATATTTAAAAATCATTCACACTTCAGGGCAAACTGCATACTTATATTTCAGTAAGAAAACAATATCAACATTTAACCATTTTGAAGCACATATGGATCCAAGATCATGATTAGTCGGATAGACTTTCTTTTTTCCCTTTAAAACACCTTAGTTTGGGATACTCTGACAAACTTCAAAATATTTTTTTATGCAAGTTTACATTTGAAGAGTAAAAATTAGATGCTTCTCTGAGAAAGGTTGCTTTTGTTTTCAAAATTCTGGCAAAAGTGAAAGAATAGATGAAATAAAATTGTCTAAACTTTTGTTTCCATCCATAAGGTTCTTAAAATTGAAAATCTAGAATTGCTAAAATAGTAAAATCCAGGTGTGAATAAAAAAATTTCACAAAAATAAAAAAAGAGAGAGAGCTGAAGACCTGTTAGTATATTTAAAGCAGATTATTTCATGATATTGATAACAATTTTGGAATTTAAAAAAAAAAAGCTTTTAATACTACTATAAAAAAAGTTTGTAGTTTTTTCACATTGTTTAAAAAAGTTTATTTATTTTGTAGCCTTTGTTTCTTGCATCAGTAAAAAAAACTATCCGATTTGACATTAAAAATAGCCAGAACAAGGTGTCATGGATATTGTGTGCTTTGTTTCAAGATGATCCCTCCTTTATGATTTTGAAAGTTTGTGGGGAAATTATGCAACTAAATTGCACCTGTTCTTTTAATAATTATTTTTCATTTAATTGTTCTATTTAATGGAACATTTTTACCACATATTAGGTAAAGTTTATTTATAGTGAGTTTAAGGAAATGAATATATTATATCTTGTTGTGATGTAATGATTAACAATTAGTTAATAATTGATGTTAACATTACATCCAATTAGTTAGCCTTATAAATAACTAGTTTTATTTTCTGACAAGCCTGATTTCATTACATTGCTTTAGGGAGGGCGAAAAAACTTTTATCATAAAACTAAATCACAATACAAACCAGTAATTTCACAACGCCGCAACATAATTTAAGCTAAATTTTAAGAAAAAATAGTCCAGAGATTGTGCATAAACTTTACAAATTCATTTGTAAAAATTAAATTTTGTTCATTTACAAATGATTGAAATATTTAAGTACAAGTCCTAAAATTACTAATTCTGTAAAAGATTTAAAAGACTGATACCTTTTAGGCTCATGTAAGCTTTAGTGCTTTGTTCAGTTATTTATGCAGCATCTTTTATGCATACACTTGGATTATTACCTTAATATCTTGTTTTGGGAGCTGCTCAAAAATCTATTGGATGCTAAATGTTTTTGCTGCTGTTTCCTTAGCACAAAACATTAATAAATTTCCAGACTAGTATGAAGCTATAAACCTGTTTTCAAAGTTCTTGCTAACTAAATTATGATCATATCACTTTAAAATTCTTTTAATAATTTTAATGAGTACAGTAAAAGATTGAAAATATGAGTTGTTTTTTTTTATTTTTTTGAAGGATGTATTCTATTTTTCTTTGTCTGTCTTGTCATAGATTTAGGACACAACTTTTATGTATCAGTATAAAATTTCATCTGAAAATAGAACAACCATTTATCAAAGTGTGCAAGCAGAAATAAACAAACTTGGAATTTACACTTTGAATTTACAAGTCTCAATGAACAGTTTTAAATTATTTAAATTATCTTTCTTTAGCTGTTTATTAGCTTGTGTATATATACATATATCCTAGCAGCTTTGTAGAGATTGGCAGATGGCTAGAGTTATTCACAGACAAACTGACTGTGTTGTGATTTATCAATGCTATAATGCCACCAAACTGTGCTGTATGACACAGTCATACAGTTATTGACACATGACAGTAAATCACGTTTGGTTTTAGATTATTTTTTAACTAAAGAATAGTTTGCTACATCTGCCACTCTAAATTCTAATTGATAACATAAATCGAAAGAAATTTCTTTTCTTCCTATTTAACCAATACGTTTTCTTAGGAAAAATAAGAGCATTTTTTTTTTTATCATATTCATTTAATCAGAGGCAGAATTTTTGAGTTTCTTTTTATGACCGTAAAAGAACGTGAGTTTTTGGTACAAAATAAAAATTATGTAGTTGCTCAAGTCTTGCAACAACAAAAAAGAAAAATATATTTAGAATAAAATAAATCTGATTTATATCAGCTGTGACTGAAGACAAGTTTGTACTAAGTTTTCTGCCAAAAATGGAATAATCAACTTCCAAATGCATTGCATAAGAAAATTGACCAGCTTTTACCTGTAGATTTCTTTTTTCATTCTTTATTCTGTGTTTTTTTATTAAGGCAAAATACAGTAGCAGCATTTTGCTAAACTCACCTGTTGTTTTATGGTTTCTCAGTTACCACGTGTAAAACTGGTGCTGTAGGAGGTAGCAGTGGCAGAGTTACTACACAGTGTTACTGTTGATAGATACTGTTTTGTTGACCAAAGATGGTTCTAATGTATCATAGTCAAATTTCTTAATGTAATAATTGGTTAAGTTGTTCAGACTTTGAGCCTCAATCTCTGAAGCAGAAATATTTTTAAAAAGTCAATTTTGGAGTAGGTAATTTATTCTGACATATTGTATAGGTAAAAATCATGTTATACCTAAATTTTTATTTGTAAATGTCTGATTTCAATTAAGAATATTGTTTTGCAATACTTTTTATCAAGTAACTAATTATGTTTAAAACTTTTTATACCTAAAAATTGGATTTCTTTGCAGGCAGTAGCTTGTACGTTGTAAACAGACTGATGAAAATGGGTTTGCATGTAGTTTGTGAATGGCCATATTTGGTTATGAGGAAGACCATTATTCTTGTAGTATGTTGAATAATGCAAGCTATATTAAAAGACATTTTTAAAAGTTTATAGTTTATATTTAGGTAGTGAAGTTTTGGTAGACAGGTGACATTAGAACCCTCTTCATTTTATTGACAAACATATCGGCTATATAGATATTGAGTTTGATTTTAGAATTTTGTTTAATAAGAGTGAAGCAATATGAGTGTTTTTTTGTTTCAGACATGAATTTGAGTGTACGTGTCATGAGATGAATTGTTGATCAATATGGTTTATTGTTTTGGAAGAAGAACCGTCTAAGGAAGAGAAAGCATCCATTATTGCCAATAAATTATTTTTGATTATGAACAGCTTTTCTAGTGTAATTATTTCTTTGGCTTCATTCTTTATGACAACATTGCAGGATCTGTAATTTTGGCTTTTTAAAGATTTCTGGAATGGCCATTGTGTTGTGTATATAGACTCTGAAATTATCCGAACTGCCTCATGCTCTGCCAAAAGTTTGCAGCATCTCTGATGTTTGACTGCAATAAGTGGAACCGGTAAATAACTACTATGTATTACTGACAGACTCATAATATTGAAATTGTGCTTGTAAAAGAATATCACATATTTAAAAAAATCTAGCTTTTAGATTGGTTCAATAAAATATTTTATCATAAGTTTCAGTGTTTGGTGTCTATAACCATCTGAAACAGAATACCATCCACAGCTCGAATATGGTTTTGAAATGTAAATTAAAAATCTTGTCAGTTTTCATATACCAGCCTTATTTATTGATTGAAAAACAAATCCAAGTAAATGTATTTATTAAATTACTATTTTAGATAAATTGTACTAGATGTAGATTGATGGTAAACTACATTATAGTAATTTAAGATTTAATTTGAAATCTTGGCTTGTTTGAGAATTTATTTTATAAGAACTTACATTAAAAATTCTGCTGAAAAGTTGGTTGATCTACTTTGTAATGGTTTTCCTTGCCAGATTTTATAATGTCATTGTAATATCTCTCAGCCAATACCCATTTCAGACATGAAATAGACCCTGTCGTTCAGTTTTATTTTGCTAGATACTCATCTGAAGAGTTATGATAGCATGTTGTTCATATTTTAAGGTATAGTTTTCCGAGTTTTACTTTGATAACAAAGGAAATACATCGGGCTGGAATAGCACAGGAAGTTATATTGTAAGTTGTATCAGCTCATCTGCTTTGGTTTCATTATTCATTCTAATTGCGGATATGTTAAGTTATTTTATGGTTTATCATCACTTCAAAATTTATCATTATCTTTCTCAGCCATAAAAATTTTTTTATGTCTATAATTAAACTAAACAAGATAGTGAGAAAAATGAAGCAGATAAAAAAAAAGTAAAATTAAGAAAAAACAACTAAGAGTTGAATTTTATTTTAATGTTTTTTTTTTTTTTTTTTGTATAATAATGGAAACTCTAAGAAGAAAAAAAAATCCCTCCAGGAATTGGCTGACTGATCTAAAGCTTATCTTTATGTGCAGGTTTGGCTAGAAAAGTTCCAGCTCACATGTTTTGATGTTCTCAGTCCGAGTGTCAGCTGTCATTTGTCATCTCATACATCATCTGCCAGTAATCTGCAGATGTTGAGTTTTATGCAAAATTTTTACTTTATTACACTATTATTTGGGTGAAAAGAATAATTTTAAGTATGCGCATTAAGTATATTTGCAAGTACATGATATACAGTCAAAAACAAGATTGGTCACCATGACTTTGAGTGGTTAATTGTTACTCTTTCCAGTAATCTTTTTATTTTGCATCCAAACTGTTGCCTGTTACCTCAGAAATGTAGTGCAGATTGCAATAGATTTTAGATAATTTAACAAAAATTTTGTATGCTTATTATTTTATGACATGATTGCATTATAGTTTCCTACAAAAATTAGCGCAATTGGTTACAAAAAATTCTGAAGGGAGATTTCTAAAAAGAAATAACTTTAAGGGGCCACTGAAATAAAAAGTTGTCCTTCCTTCTGAATTAAGTTGGCGTCAGTTGCGAGTCAATTCAAAAAGGACTGACTTGATGTAACTGTTGGTTATTGGATGAGTGTAAAACCTCTTACCATAATTAATAGAATTTAATGTTTGAAACTCTGCTGATTTGAATAACTAATGTTTTGTACTCGGAAAGAGAAGGTGAAATAGACGTGCCTTTTTTATTTTTTTACCAAAGTAAAGGAAAAAGAAACTGAAACACTTCCATCTATTCTTGTAATGAATTACAGATTCGATAAAAGTAAATTTCTTTTGTGATAAACTGCCTGCATCTGTCTTTATAACTGAATAAAAAAACTATTTTTTAGTATACAAAGTTTTCTTCCTTTACAACATGTTGTTGTTGATCATGTATAAACCATGTTTTCATAAGTGTCTTTCTTATCCATCTTGCAGCTGATAATGTGGTTAAGTGTGTTTTTAATTAACAAAAATTGTCAAATAAATATGTATTTCAATTTTAAAGTGTTACCAGAGTTTGTTTAAAAAAAAAAAAATTGATTTTTAAACAATTTTTAGAAAAGTGGGTTTTGTTTCTTTTTCCTGAAAGAATTCTGTGTTCTTTTGAAATGTCTAATGCATAGTTTTAAATGTTCCTCCTTTTTTTTACTTTCCTCAGATTTTATATAAGCATGTTATTTGTTAGACTAGTAATAAAAGCACACTGCACAATCTTTGTCTCTTGGTGCTGACTCTGAATAGGTTAGTGTAAAGGAAAACAGCCATCAGGGATTATCTGTGTTCAGGGAAGTTTACAAATGAAAATCAGCATGACATTGAAGGAAATTGCAATGTGTATTTTCTTTTTTGTTGTTTCTACATTATTCTAATTATGCATTTGTCCAGAGGAAAGTAATACTCTCAGAATCTTGTGCTGCAAATGAATAAATAATTTCAGTTTATGATCAGTGCCAGTCAAAGATAATGCAAAACCAATTTAAAGTTTTCTTCAATATTAACATATAAATTTGGAATACGTCATCGTAGCAGAACATATTTAAAGTAATCTTGTCAAAAAATCTCTATTTGACCAAAGACTTGTTTTTGCTTTGTTTGTTTCAAGACTCCTTGCCTTAATCTTTTTTTAAAATCTCTATTGGTAGCTGCTTTTTTTTCTTTCCCATGTGGAATATTACCATTTGTCTGTTTTAATGAGTTTAAAAAAGAAAACATCTATGTATTAAATCTGTATTTGTTTGTTGGCTTGCTTGCTTACTGGGAGATATAGTGTGTTTATAACTGCAATTTAACTTTTCACATACTAAAATCACCAAGTGGAAACAATCTACTACCATTGCCTTGTTGAAATACTCAATTATTTTTACCATTCTTATTAAAAACTAAAAGTATGCTTTTAAAATGTTATTTTTTTATAAATAATTTAAAGATGCAGAGAAAACCCCTATAGAGCCAACAAACTCTGTATTTTAAGCAGTCAATTAATTGTATCTAATCTGCAGGTATATGGAGAATCTATTGTCATCTAACATTTGTTTTATAATCAAAAAATTTCTGCATTGCATAGATATTAGATTCCTAGTCCAGCTTCGTCTATCAGTGCATGTGTGTGGAAGAGAGAACAGATGCTGAATCTCCATAACTGTAGTCTGTCTTTTTCTGCAAAATTGATGGTGAAAGCTAATATGATAAATTTGTCACTTAATGCCCATACTGTATGAAGATATGCTAAGTGGTTTTAATTTCTGACTATAGTTCTAGCAACTCATTAAAAAGCATTTAAGGTATTTTATGCAACTAAACTATAGATTGCTTGCAAATTCAGTTCTCAAATTATTTTTTAAAATATGAATTATATAGTGGGATATGTAGGCACACCACCATGTAATGTTCTGTAAACATTGAATCATTTCATGGGTGATATTTAAAAGGTTTTTAGGGTATGGTGTTTTATTTCTCTGGGTGGGCATTTAGCTAGCTAGTTCTAAAATCTACTTTTGGCAGAATAAGTTTGTTTTTATCATTAATAAAAGAACGTGAATCTAATAATGATGCTGTTTTTGAAATACTGGGAGATGGTAAATTGTCAATACTTGAGCAGCTGTGATTGATCTCTTTCAAACAAACCAGCTCAATTAATTAACAGTTAACAGTGTTATTGGGAATTGGCCACCATTTTTGACTGTAGCTGTTTAGCTGAGAGAATTTTAATGCACACAGTGTTTAGTCCTCTTAAAAAATGTGCAGTTCATAGGGATGCTTCTGTTTTTCCTGCTGCATTACTCACATTTGTCATTCACTTGTTTACTTTAGCTGACTTGTCAATGATTACTGACCTACATGATTTTGGAATTAGACCTCGAGGATTTTTGTCATTTTAAAAATCTTTATCATTTACTTTTCAAATCTCATGATTCTTTTCTTTATTGCGATCTTTTTCTGCTTCCAGGAGCACTTGACAGCATTATCCAAAAGAGCATTTTTATCAGTTTGTTTTTTATTTTATAAGCCTATCAGTTGTTTTCTGGGCATTTGTTTGAATGGTAAAAATGACAAGTAAATTTTGCTTTTGTCTTTTGATTCTGGTCAAGTTACTGTTAACCTTGTAAATTTCATGCTCTCTTTACTCTTAGTTTCTAAGACCTAGTTTAGCTGATTACCATATTCATGATCTGTAGTTATGTATAAAGCTAAGTCTATCTCAACTTGATGCCACAGATGGTTTTCCAAGTCTTAAATGGTTAGGTGAGCCTGCTAACAACAGAAGGTTGTAGCATGTAAGTTAGATGATGATCTCTCTTAGTTGAATTAATCCTGTGATATGACCAGCCTTCTATCATTGTACAGATTTAATACAATACTAAAAAAACATTGCATGTACAATAAACCAGTTAATGAAATAGTTTTAAAGTAATTATATACTTTTATTTTAATTGGCTTTTTTTTCCAACTCTAAAATCTAGGCTGACAAAACACATTCTTTTAATAATATCTGAAAAGGAATACAGAGATGCACAAACACATTTATAACAGAATGATTAAGTATGATTCAGCTTGAATGCTTTTGCATTCTTAGATATATAGGAATTTCTGACTAGGAAAAGGTAGTTGATAGCCTACAAATAGCATATGGTACAAATGTAACAGACATGCATGTGTAATGTATCTAAACTTTTAAGTTTGGGTAGAAGTATCTAACTTTTTTTTTGAAATAGTGTTCATTTAATCATGTTTAGACTTTCTCCAAAACTAACTCTGATTTTACAAGTTCTTTTTTCTACATTTTTAGCATATTTTGTTTTAATTGCTTTTGTTTAATCATCTCTCTCTCTCTCTCTCTCCATTTTGAGTATCATTTGACAACTGATTTACTAGACAGCAGAAATATTCGGGTTCTGGTGTATAATTTTGTCACTAAATATTTACTGCCTATATTGGATAGCTAGCTGGTGGAAAACTTTATACTTGCATTATTAAAAATAACCCCAGTTATACACAGTTTTGGTTCAACTGTAAATCCCTTGTTTTCTTATAATAAAAGTTGATAGCCTGAAGTTGTTAAAATATTTGATACCAAATTATTTTATGTAAAATTGTTTTGAAACTTACAAATTTCATAATATTTTAGGATATTATGTATGAATAAAACAGTTCTTGCACATTTTTTTTGTTTTGTTCTAAAATATTTAGCTGTGTGAACTTGCTTAATTGTCCATAATTCCAAAGGATATTAAGGTATGGATTCCATAAGGGACATTTAACTGAAATAGAATCACTATCCCTAGTATCATTAATTGTTATGTGATAGTAATACATCAAAGATACTGCAGGTTTGTTTCCCTCATTCTGAAGAGATAATTCTAAAGTATTAAGTTTTTTAATAAAATTTTATTTCACTCTAAAAAAAACAAACAAAAAATGCAGTATTTGCTAATAATGAACTATTTTAGACATGCTTAGAAGCTATACACAAAATTCAAGCATAAATGTATCTCATAAACTTAGCTACAGTTTGTGGAGGAATGAGTAATTTTGTCAAGCCTTAAAGCACCATGAAATAATGGCAGGAAGAAAAAAATGCAGTATCTACAGCAAAAAAAATTATTTAAAGTTCTGTCCAACATCAATTGCTCTGAATTTGACTACACTTGATTCTAAAACCAACCAAAAGGCATATAATAAAGTGATAAAATTGGGGAGAAGATTTAATTTCTGCAAAATCTATGAAAATTAATTTAAAGTTTAATATAGAAACTCATTTCATCTTATGCAGAAAAACATTGATTTAAAATGCTGAATGTGGGCTGCTGAAATCAGAGTTTCTGATTGACAATTGTTTGTTATGAAATTAATACGTGATGATGATTGGTACTTTAAGAATTGTTAGATTCATAATTATTTGGAACATTTCATATTAAATTTTTATTGCTGATTCAGCTCTAATATAATTTAATACCGTTCTTTTTGTTTACTCCATCCTAATTATTTTATTAATTAGCAAAGAGCAGAGTATATCAAAGTATCAGTATTTCGCTCAATAGTGATATGAAAATAATCATTGATAAAGAAATTGTAAATTCAATATTTGAGTTCTTTTCTGTAATTAGATGTCAGTTCATTTTAGTTATTTTATGTTGTAAAACAAAAGGTAATAAATATTCTTAGTACAATTATAAATTATCACTTGATTACCATAATAAATTTTTAAAAAATAGTTTAATTTTACTAAGTTCGGTTTATGGATGCAGCTATCTTTAGTCGATGTTTACAGGACCCTCAAAAAGTTGGCATGGATAAAATTAACTAGATTTAAGACAAATGAAGAAGTAGCTTGCCGCTGCTATTTTACATGTTGGCTGCCAGTTTTCTCTACTCCTGTCAAATTGAAGCTAGCAGTGCATGCCAGCTGATATTCTGTCAGATAAAACCCTAGAAGAAGCATTACTCTGTGGTGGAATTCAGCTGGAGTCTGCAGTGTCACCTCACATAAGCCTGACATATAATTACTATTAAAGCGTTTTTCCATTCTCTGTCACAGCAAAAAAATAATTTTTATTAGGTTGCTACAATTAATTGATGCAGTAACCAGTAATGACTTTAAGGTGATTATTAATCATTGGATTTCACTAATCAATCTTTTGGAAAGTCAGGTGTTTTACTTTAAAAAAATTTGTTTAAAGCATTTGATTTGACTTTATCACATTCACTCTCTTCTGCACTTTTTGGAATTTGTATTTTGTATTTTTTTTTCTCTCTCTTGGATGATGTATCTCTGGGATCATTTCTACTTATGGATGAACTAAAAATAAAAAGATAAGCTTAGCTCAGCAGGTTAAGTAAAGCCATGATATGGATAAGAACTTAATACCCGCATTAAAGACGCAGATATGAGAATCTAGTTAAATGTTACCTTATTTCAAAATTGGCTAATAATAGTAATAATAAATCACTGATTAGTCTGTCTTAAACATCGAGGAAAATTTGCAAAAGTAAAAAAAAAAAGATTCATGTATAAAATAATAATTTAAAGTTTTAAACAAAATGTTTTCATTAACAATTCAGATCACCAAACTGCCTGGTGAGGTAATATTTGTTGTTAAAAGAAATTCCTCTTTAATTTGGTGCATACATTTCCCTGCAGTAGATGAACCAAGAATACATTTTCATCAATTGGATGGCCATGATATTCTTACCCTGTGTAGGCTCTGAGTATTTATAACCTGTTTCTTCTTTGGCTTTTAAAAATTTTTCATTAAAAAAGCAGGCAAATGAAAATTGTGACATGTTTACTAAAAGATGAAAAAAAACTGAAGATAAAAAATTGCCCGTCAGATGGAGAATGTAGACCTATGTACATTTAAAAAAAGAATTTGAAATTTTCTTTATAAGCTACAAGATTGATGTATTTACAAGCAGACAATTTCTTGAAAAGTACATTTGTTTTAAGCTACTAATACTTTTGTTTATTATATAAATGTAAAAAAAAAAATGTAGTGTCCTTTCAATAAACTTTGTGGATCCTCTTTGCTATGAGATGAAGATTGCATGCTTTATGTACTGAGTCCATTACATGACTCTTCCCATAGCAGCCATACTGCTGCAAGGTGGTATTTTGTTTTGTTGTTTTTTTTAAATTGCTTGTTGTAGTTGCTATACCTTGGATATTTTTGACTGTGCTGTGTTTGGAATTTTAAGAAAATGGGAGTTAAAAATGTATAATAATGAAGGTTGTTTTTTTTTTGTTTGTTTTTTAAACTTCTATCTCTTAGAATATAATATAATAAAAATTATTATTCAAATAAGTCAGTAGCACCTATTTGCTTGTTTTTTTTTTAGAATTGCAGAGCATGGTAGTATATAGGGTTTTACTGTTTTTTTGTTTTTTTTTTGTTGTTTTTTGGTATTTCCAACTAAATACTAGGGTAAATTGTTGCATTTCCTTAAATAAAAGTTTTAAAATGTTACTAAGCAGAGGTGGAATACTCAAGAATTGTATCTTCCCTATTTTATAATAAAGGTATTGTGACAATAACATACACAACCAGACTGTGTAATACAACAATATAAAATGTAAAAACAGGAAGGCACATGACAATTGAGCTCATAATTTATTTATGAAACAGATAAAGTAGATAACACTTTATAAATTCAGGCACAATTATATTAAAACTTTCTATATGTTGTATTCATTGTTATATAATACTGTACAAAGATGGTGTTTGCTGTTCTGCATAGTCAGCCAGAATATGTAAACCCACATCAGCACATGCATATTTTGTTTTAGCACATCATGATGACCTACCTCCAGAATAAAAATTCTGTTTTCAGTATAGTTCTGCTCTAGATGAATGAATTTGACTAGTTTAACTACTTGTATCTAATGATCCACAATCCTCTGAAAGGGACAGTGCAAGCCTTTAACAGCAATGTTTAGTCATGGTAGATGGTTTTTAACATGTCATTAAACTATTCCATGTAGCCTGGATTGTGGTGCATGTTATAGTTATGTAGATGACCAATAAAGGTATCTTTTAAAATAGTCAAATAATGATTCCAATTCTAGCATTGATTTGGAGGAGTTATAAAAAAAACTTCTATTACATAATCAATAGAATTCATGCACATGCGACCAGCATTTTGGAATATGTTCTATGCTTCTTGGTCTCCTTGTAGATTTAGACTAAGCCACCACGTTCTTGAATCTAGTGCCAGATGAAAGAGAGATCTAGATATACAAATTCTAGAGAATGCTTCTTGGGTAGTGTTGGAAAATACCTTTTCAAAATCCCCAGCAGCACACTTAATGATATTATACCTGTTCTGTTTTATGTATCAGGAAGATGTATACAATGGAAGTGGCCGTTTGTACCTTATGTAAATTGTTGTTAGTTGATAGTAGAATAGTTGTGCAATTTTGAACATGCCATTTTCAAATCAGTTCTTATTCTTCACGAGGTCAAGAATATAAAGAAAACACTCAGAATCAGCTTTGCCGGAATCATACAGCAAGTTCTCACCACAAAGGGTAGAACAAAAAGTATCAGGTAAGTTTATTTTTTACTAATGACTGGGTTTTCTAATGTCTGTCACAAAGATTTTTTATTTTGACAGTTGTGCTATAGTCTCTTCTGATAGTATTGTTTACATTTTTTGGATTATGTTCCATTTGTCACATACAGGTCTGTCCAAAAAAAAACCGAACTTTTAAAAAAAACAAATTTAATGCTTTACTTACAATTTACTCAGACTTGTCTCCTTCAAAATAGTTCCCTCCACTATTGATACACCGCTCCCAACGTTTTTTCCAGTTTTGGAACACATTTTCAGGGATAGTGCACAGTTCTCATAGTGAATTTTCTTCAATATCTCCTATTATCTGGAATCGGTGACCTTTCAGGGTGGATTTCAACTTTGGAAACCAAAAAAAAAATAAAGTTCGCAGGGGCCAAATCTGGAGAGTAGGGCGGCTGGGGGATGAGAGTCATGTCATGGTGCAGCATCCAGGTTTTGTTTTTCCATGCCTCAGGCCACCTCATTTGCACCTCTCTGAACCGCCCCAGGACATCCAAGTAAAACTCTTTATTGATCGTCTGACCATGTGGAACAAACTCATGATGAACGATGCCTTTCCAATCAAAAACGACTATCAACATCGCCTTCACATTTGAGTGATTCTGACGTCCTTTTTTTGGTCGCGGTGACGATGATCCAACCCTCTGCGATGACTGCCTTTTTGTTTCAACATCATAGCTGTACACTCATTTTTCGTCACCTGTTATGACACTTTTCAGAAAGCTTTCGTCAGCATTCGAACAATTGAAGAGCTGCTGACTGACTGTGACTTGGTTCTCTCTTTGTTCATTGTCAGCAGATGCAGCACAAATTTTTCGGCTACACAATGCATGTTCAATTTTTCATAAAATCATGTGGCATGAACTTTTACAGATGCCTACTTCTTCGGAAACTTCACAGACAGTCAGGCAACAATTTCCACGGATCACAGCATACACTTTCTCAATATGATTGTTGTTTGTTGTCGTGGAAGGTCATCCAGATTTGGGATTGTCTTCGGTAGCTGTTCTTCCCAATTTGAAACACTAGTACCACTCATGACATTGTGTACGGCTCAAACAATCCTCCCCATAAGCCTGTTGCAACATTAGAAAAGTCTCTGTAAAAGTTTTTCCCAATTTGAAACAGAATTGCACACAAACACATTGCTCTTCAAGATCCTTCATTGTTCAACTTGCAACAAATCGCCAAGTGCACTAAACATGCGTTCACTCTAGCACGTGTAGATCAATGACTAACTGTCATGGCATGGTGAGTCTATTATTAGACTGAGGGTCAAGGTCACTGATACACAGCACTGCAGTCTTCAGCATGCTGCTCCGGCTGGTTGGTGCACTGTTTTAAAAGTTTGGTTTCTTTTTGGACAGACCTTGTATAGCCACAAGTTTGCTAGTGACTATTTGACAAATACTTTAGGATCTGGAACTTAGCTATGTTCTGTATCATAGTTCCATTTGAAATATAAGCATGCCCTTTACATTGGCTGTTGGTGCAGCATCAAGATTTGGTACCATTTTGCAGTTGTTGGTCTAGATTGCATGTATAGCTCTTGTGGCTAATTCTGGTGCATTAACTATGAGACGAAATACATTCATTTCTAATAGGACCAAAACATGGGATATAGACTTTAATAACATTGCAAACACCTGGACCCTATTCAACCTGCACTCAGTGCATAGTAATTGACATGTTATTACAGGTTCTACTGTCTTAAGAGTTTAATTTGGTATATGCTACATTTAAATTAAATTTTTTAAAGCTGTTCTGATGCAGGATCAACCTATGATTACACAACATCACTATTCAGGTTTTCATGAAGTGGGAATGTGATTGTTCTATTAGTTAGTATGCTCCTGACTACCCATAAAGATTATGCAATACTTGATACCTGATTGCACTTTTGTTGCATTCTCAGTATGCCCTTGTGATACAGGATTAGCAATGTTGCTTAGAGGACAACTGAGGCACCACCTTTCACTGTGGTTATCTCTCTTGTAGAAATCGATGTATGACACAATAACAAGACTCAAATTGGCTTTCACCTTCATTATGATAATAATGTTCATCAATTCAAAGTAGCCTGCTCGTCAGACTTCAAATGTTAGAAAGGATTTTGTTTTTTGCTTGCTTTTAAAATGAAGATACCCAAAATATGTAATTTTGTCAACTGTTTTCTGTTTGTCTGTTTTTTTTGTTAAAATTGGTGGTTTATTATAGGCACATTAGATACATTGGAACTAGTATCTAGGAAAAAACTGAAGTTCACTGATGGCTGTAAACATGGTCATGTGTTGGTGGTTGATTCTGAAGGCAGATTCATTTTCTTGCAGTAAATGAACTTTAAATTTGCATCTTGTAGCAGGCAGGTCATAGAAATTTACTAATAAGAAACATCTGCAGTTTAGTCAAACATTCAAAAACTGATCAATAATAAATGTAACTTATATATTGACTTTTTGAAAATCAAATGCAGTTGGATTTGTTAAATTGAATGTTTTGCAAAGTATTGCAGTAGATCCTCATTCTTAAGATATAATTAACTCATCACTCTGCATTTATGGGCTTTTCTTGAATTGAAAATGTTCATTTACACCAACTTTACAGATTTACAGTAGCCCTTCAATGTAACTTCTAATCTCTGCTAGAAGGCTTCACCTTAGTCAATTACCCATAATACCTTGAAATATCTGGGCATGCCTGCTAGTAGTATGTGGGCATCATGTCCAACTACTGCTTCTGAGTTTGATATTTTATTTTCAAACATGTAATTAATATATAGGAAACACTTTATCTGACATTGTTTTCTTCCTATTGTTTTATTATTTGCTAATGTTTGGGAGAAAAAACTTCTAAAATATCAGCTTAACTCTTGGTAAAAGTAATTTGAGTCATTGTCTGCCTGATAAAACAAGTACCAAGTTTGGTGTTGGGGTGGGTGGTCATGATGGTCCTTATCTCTAGTTTCTACCCTATCTGGCAGCCAGCATGTTATCCAGCAGATGTAGCAATTTGTAAATGGGATATCAGAAGAGAGAATGTCTGACCTTTCATGTGATTAGCCCAGGCTTAGGGCTGTTACTCAGCATGCTTCAAACTTATCTACCAGCTGATAGATTTCTGACACCTAGCTGGATCAGATTCATGGGAGGGAACATCAGCCAAGGTTTATGTCTTGAACTCCTTTCATGGATTCTAATTCTCTATGGTGGAAAAGTAGACTATCAGAAGAGAAAATAGATTTCAAACTACTATTCTTGTCATCTAGGTAAATAGTCCTGATATGAGAACAATTCTGGTTTGAATCATTTTGAAACAAATCTCATATCAGAACTCACTCCCCACAAAATATAACAGAAGTCTATCTCGTGGTCATTGTCAGAATGTTCCACTTTTACCTCTATTCTTGTGATTACATAAAAATGTCAATTACTAGCAACTTTAAATAGTCGGGTAATTTTTATGACAAGTTTCTAAACTCAAACCAAATGTGATTGGGGATTATTCAGAATAGATTTTTCGGCAGAAGTTTTAACTGGAGAAATTATGATGTAATATAATAAATCAGTAGTACTGAAAGTTAAATTTCTTATATAGAACTTTTGTAACTACCCATCTTTCTTGTTTGAACTTATTTAACGCCAGCCTTGAACTGAAGTAATGGATAGAAATTCTGTTGGAGAGGATCAACACTAAATTATCAACGAGTGGTTGAACTTTTTTTAAAATCTTTTTGTGGTGAATGCGTAAGTGGTGTGTGTGAAAGTTCGTGTATGTGTGTGTAGCTCTGAGGAGAAGGGAGTGGAGGGTGGTGGTGGCCGAAGCCGTGTAGGGGCCGAAATCCGGTGTGGAGCAGGGCTCCCGTTAAGGCCTAAAAGGCCGGGTTGAGGTACCGAAGCACCTTGTGTAACTGGCTGCCGCCAAAGCAGCCAGCGTGTTTGGGTGTAAAACGTCCCATGTAAGAGTGATCACTTCCCCAGCTAAAAAACCAAACTGGAAAAAAAGCCTCAGCACGTCAAGTCCGAAACCGGTCTTGATGCACCTAGCCTTCTTGGCCAGAAAGGCTTGCCGGAAGCAAAGAGTCTCACTCGCCTCCACTCTTTTCGAGTAGAGGACTTTCCGACTGCCAAACCCCTAAACAGAGTACTCACCTCCCCACCCTCGTAAGGTTGACCCCAAGTGACCTCGCCCAGAGGGCGTGGTCCTTGGTGCCCACCACAAGTGGTAGGTCAAGAGCTCGATCAGCCACTGGTTACTAATATCCACCTTCTGTGAAAATGCTGTCTCTCTCTCTCCTTTTTAATCAAGATTTTTGCATCCACTTTCAAATGCTTAATCAGCTAGAAGCTAGAAAGTGTTGGTGCCGATGGCACTTAAGGAATATATCTACAGCAGTATTCCACCCTAGCTTATACTACGCAATCAACAAGAGTAAGCTAATGCAGATTGTAATTTTGTAATATTTTTATTGAATTTAGTTTGGTATATATATATATATACCATTTTTTTTTTATTAGATTTTGGGCAAAAAAATGAATTAATGACAACCCTCCATTTCTAACTAAAAAAAATTTCAATGCTGGAGCTTATAAAGATGCTCAATTTTGTGAAAACTTTTAAAATGCCTTTTTTAAAATGTGCTTGCTTATTACAAAGCAAATGATTTCTTAAAATTAGTACAAATCACATTTAACCTCTCCTTCATAAACTTATTTTTGTTTTTATGCTTGCCATAAATGAATTGATAAAGTTTTGAATCCAGAAAGTAAAAGTAAATTTTTAAATAAATTTTATTATAATGAAATAAAACTTATCAATGATAATTATTGAACTACTGATTTTGCTGTTTCTGTGCCTGCACATGCCCAATGTATCATTTTATTTTCCAGTATTACAGAAACTCCTGACTGCACAATCTAGAAATCACCTATTACTATTGTTTGTCACTGAGGGACAAGAGACAAAGCATGACGACCTTATATAATGATGAAAATTTTCTAATTCTCAGACTGCCTTGCTGGGTAGGTTTGTCAGTGGAAAAAAATACCATATTTTTCATACTAATTTCAAGAATGTAGCTTTGGAGCACAATCTATGAAATCCTACATGTGTGTATTTATAGCAACTGCAATATCATTGTAGTCATTGAATCCCAGATCTCTGTCAGCATGTATTTAGACAGTCAACTTTTAGCTGAACTCTACTAGAACTGAGCAGAATGTCAGCTTATATAGCTTTCATTCTGAAAATAATCTCTTATCAGCAGAAAAAACTTATTCAGATTCCATTTACCCTCAGCTTTAAGGTATCAGGCATTTTGAAAATGTCTGTTAGGGATTTTCATTTGTTTACTGTAATGTGAAAGATGCAATTTTAGATGAGAATTTATCCATCTGAAAAAAAATTCCAACCCATATCTTTGACATGCAAAAAAAATAGTAGTTTACCATCATTTGGTTGTATTATTATCAATTGCATTGATTGCAAAGTTGTAGTATTTGTGAGCTAACATTAATGGTACCGTGTACATGGCTTGCTTTTCTTCTCCTGCTGGCCATAAAAGTCCAGTTTTAGTAGTAGGAACTTTCGATAGAATTGTTAGGTTAATTGGAACACACCAGGTGCTTTCATGTTGGCCTTAGTTTCTGGTACCATCCATCCATCTAGTGTTCTGGGACCTAGTCTGTTAACAGATGGGTGTAACAGGGAATAAGCAGTAGCAAATACATTTAAAGGCCTGAATTTTTAAAAAATTTTTTTACAAATATTCATTTGGCAGCATATTTTAAATATTTTCAGACAGTTTTTTAGTGCTAAATGTCTATTTAAAATATGTAATTAGAAATGAGGAAAAAAAAGAGGTGGCTGGAAGGGTGGCAACATTTATGATGGAAACAGTTCTGTTACACTTGGTTCCATCATTTGTCCACTGCACTGTAATAAAGATAAAAAGGTTAAATATGAAATCTAAAGTAAAGATTGAAACAGCTTTGCACATTTTAAAAAAGGTATAATTCTTATAAATGTACAACACCTTACAAATGTGCACCTGCTTTCAACCCTCTTCTTTGCATGCACAAGCAAACCAAAATAAAAAAAAATATGGCAGTACAACTTTATTTTTATTAGTGTTGGTAAATGTAATAATTTAAAGCTGAAGTATTTTATTTACTTTTTCTGTCAATATTTAAATGAAAGAACTGTTAGTGTACAAAAACTTTACTCAAATAGGCCATTTCTCTCACCTAATAAGGACATGGTTATGAGCTGTAAATAGGCCAAAAGATGCCTCAGTCTGCAGACTTGCCATGAGAACAGGAAGATTTAGAGGAGCTGATGGACTTTGAAAGGGGTTGTATTGCTGGGAAATGGGACATTAGTAAAAGCTAGTAGGAAATCTCCAAGGCTCTAGATATCACTGTCAACTATTAATGGGATGATTGTTCAGTTTAAGAGAAGCCATAAGATAGTAGTTCATGGGTATCTTGGATGTCCGAACCAATAGAATGGCCTCTTCATTACTATGAATAACAGAGAAACTAAATCCTAACAGTCTGCGGCAAATATGGCAAAACAGGTACAGTTGTTGACTGCATTGAGCAACACAGATGCCGCCACATCCTCTTGCCTTTAGAATCCCATTTCCTTTAGTCTGGGTTTTTGAAGTTTTTACATAGTGGTCATGTATAGGGATCATGCAGTCAGAGAGGAATTTTCTATTAAACAGTCTGCCATATTTTTTCATGGCTTGCAATCTCTTTCATGGTATAGATTATGATTCTGGCTATCAGCCAGTCACAGCTGGTGGTCTGCAAAAAATAAAAAAAACTACAGCTTTTGCCCAGTATATCAACATTTTCCAAAAGCTGCTATGCTAGTGGTTATCTGTTTGAAGAGGGCAAAGTTTTATGGAAGACAGTGCCCCAGCTCACATTGAACATGCAGTAGAGAGTCAGGCCACCATAATCTTGCCATAGCCTGGTCAGTCATTGGACATATGGGCTATTCTCAGTTAGTCCCTATGAAAGTTTACCTATAAACCCACTTCCCAGAACTTCCTGATGCAAGTTCTTTTCCAGGAATGAGCTGAAATCCCAGACTAGAATTGATAATTCTGCCCACGCACTGTCAGTGTTTTGTTGCCTTGCATAAGAAGAGGGACTATCACAAAGCAGAAACCTCACATTTTTCCAGTGCTTTGTGTGGATTTGTAATTTTTGGAAAAGCACTTTTTTCCTTGTTATTGACAGCTGGAGTCCTGTTAATGTCTCTTACACTTTGCTGGGTGTAAAATTAATGCATTGTTTGAAATGTTTCATTCTTGGTTTTTTTTGGTGTCTTGAATGTGCTATGCAGGCAGGCAGGTATGGAGTGCTTCTTTAAGAAAAGATCATGTTAGCATAGTCCAGCATAGATTTTGTAGAATGTTTCTGGGTTTAATGTATGGAAAAGGATTTTAAATGTTAATTAAAGTGATCTAATTTGGAAAATTGAGGCAAGATCAGATGTTTTCAGAATTAAGGAGTTTGAATCTGTGAACAGTGGTAAGAAATTATTTTGATTCACATGATTAATTTTAAATTATAATCTAACATGTATCAAGTGTTGGCCCAGCTTTATTTATTTAAAAAATTTTAATAGTAATGGAATTGTGAATAAATGCAATAAATTACCAGTGATATTTTAAAAAACTGGGATAGGTTAAACAGTTCAGCAAAACAAAATGATACGCATTTCTTGTCTCTGTAGGTCTTCTAAGGTCTAATGGTTTTCTGCCTCTGTAATAACTAAACTAAACTGGGCTATGGTAAAAGATACTCTTATTGGCAGCTATCAGTCAAGCAGGTAGCAAGAAAAAAAAATAAAAACTTGAGCGTAAAGTTGCTCTTGACAACCAAGTGAGAGTTCATTGGGCAGATACTGACACTTAAGGTTCCTAAGAGAAGGTTAGGTGCGTCAAGACCGGTTTTGGACTTGACGTGCTGAGGCCTTTTTTCCAGATTGATTTTTGGCTGGGGAAGCGGTCATTCTAATGGGGGGCGTTCGTGCCCCCGACTCTGGCTGATTTGGCGGCGGCCAGTCACATGAGGTGCTTTGGTGCCTCAACCCGGCCTTTTAGGCCTTAACGGGAGCTTGCTCCACACTGGGTTTTGGCCACCAACCCAAATCCCTTCTCCTCGGAGATACACGCGCATACAAGAACTTTAACACACACCACTTACGCATTCACCACAAAAAGATAAAAAAAAAAAAGATTTGTTCTTGCATATCAGCATTTTAAGTTTATAAATATAAGCCAAAATTCAAGAGCTGCCACAAAGATTGTCGGTGCATAACCAGACTTTTAATGCTCTTAGTCTTTTACTTACTGCTCATATTGGGTGTTCAGCCAGTATTGTGATTTTTCGCATTTACCTCAACTATCCTATTTTCCCTTTTTTCTCCACTCTGTTCCATTCCTATAATCAGAATAATCTTCAGTATTGCATTGCTTCCCTCATCTTATCTGAGATCACTGCTGATAGATAACCCAAATGATGACTTCTGTGGCCATAGTTACTACAAGAATTACTCTAGCATCACCTAAATACTTTCATGTTTAAGGAAATAGTACTAAAATTAAAAGTTCAGGTTTTAAAATGTATAAATTATTATTATTTTAATGTTAAGTCAGTGCAAATCCTGACTATATACCCCTTCCACATGTATAATTTTGTTTTGTTTTTAAGTAATAAGTTGCACTTAAATTGTGGATGCAGTTTGTTAATCTACAGCTTGGCTGTGCTACATTTTTTCTCTCTTTGTGATGAGGGTAAGGCTTTTTAGAAAAGTCTTAAAACATCTGTCTAATGTTTGTTAAAGCAATTAGCATCTAGTCTTTTTATCCTCAGGCTGACAGTCACTGTTGCGACAAACTTTGAATATATTTTAGTGACTAACAAGACTATTATAGCTGAAGACTAGACTGACAGTGTTTATTTTTCCCTGGAGCAAACACATTAAAGTGGAGGAAATTTCCAAAATTTTTGGTTTAATTTGGTTAATAGAATTGCCTAAGTCTAAAAAAAAACTTATTATTGCTACTATCATTGATATTATTAATAGTTTTGTATATTTATTTTTTTTTTACACACAACTTGTTTGTCTAGTTACATAAGATTCCATTGGGGATTATTGGCCATGGGGTTATAGTCACTGCTTCATCAATTGCTAGGTGGCAGATACAGTGCATACCACCACAGAGAATCTATAGGACTACATCACAAGTTCTCTATTTTAAATTAGTTTTCTTATATTTACTCATGAAAACAAAATTAACTTTTGGCTTTTGTTTTTTTGTAAATGATGAAATTTGGTTTTCTTAAAGCAAAAAAAAAACCACAAAATTTCAAGTTTATACGGTCACTCAAATTCTAAAATTTTATCTAAAAGCATAAAACAGTTGATAATTTAAAAAAAAATAATGGAGCAACAGGCTTTTTA
The DNA here is from genome assembly GCA_018389105.1 of Nautilus pompilius. Classification (NCBI taxonomy): domain Eukaryota; kingdom Metazoa; phylum Mollusca; class Cephalopoda; order Nautilida; family Nautilidae; genus Nautilus; species Nautilus pompilius. Next base: position 3,284,402 of record JACATO010000132.1, on the reverse strand, counting down.
AAATTGACTTTTAAATCTTTACTATTATTAACTTTTTTAAAATATTCATATTATACTGTACATTTTCAATGAATTGCTACTACCATTCCATCACTTAGTAAAATAAATCATTCATGGATAAACAGATTCATTGGCTCCTTTAACAAACCTGTTGCTGCTATTCCTGGTATTGATGCTTAATTGCAAACCTGTTAATAAATAATAATTTCTACAACAAACATCCAATACACTATTTGTTACTACGGTACAAAGTGTTTGGAGAATGGTTTGTGAGGTTTCAGCTCGCTTCATTAGTCACATATAGATAAATGACATAATCTCTACAACAAATGATATTATAGGTTGCTAGCTGTTAAGACCATTATTAGGATCCTTTTAGGACTGTCAGTCAAATGGGATATGCAGTGGGAAAGGCAACAAATACTATTGAAAGCTTCCTGGTCATAATACAGAAAGTTCTTACAAGATACTAATTGAGTGGATTAACTGAAACTAGCTGCATAGTGCATCTGTTAAATAAATTCTATTACTACATAGGGATCACTTAATTAGAAAGAAATGAGATAATCCTCCCTTTCTTTCTTTTTTAAAAAAGAAATTAAAAGTTTATTAGTACTTAAATCTTCATTTTGAAGCTTGGTAGATAATTACTACAGAAGTAAACTCCTGGAAGCCATCAGTAATGTTTTAGAATTATAAGCAGCATACATTTTATAGTTCTTTTCTTTCTCCATCAAAGATCTGTATTCACTTTCACTTCTACAGTCATTTCCTTACATCACCATCCTGAAGAAACTTTAATTTTTGCTCTCTGTTGCTGTTAACTTGTGAATCATAGCAAGTTTCACTATTTCAAGATTTTTATCAGGGTTACATCTATTAAATAAGCATTCCTAGTTGCTGAGCATTTAAACATTTTTAAAATCCTTAGTATTTCTAAACTTTTCTACTGAAAACTCTATAGTCTTTTCCGTGTCTATTGGTGATTTCCTACTCTATTATAAAGTGTGTTGACTAGAATTTTGAATTATATTGTTGAATGCTAATGCCAATTATATTACTACTGAAAAGCAGTAGGTGTATTATTACACAGACAGACAGTAAAACTGGATATAAAATGTAAACACAGAATTGCATCTTGTGTATAAAAATGAAATGATCCATAGCATTTTTGTGTTGATATATTACACTGTGACTGGTTGTCATGCAAGCAATCAGAAAGTGCCACACCTGCAGAAGAACCATACAAGTATAGGCAGTAATACCATCGTAGGGTTGTGAATACTATGGTTTCTGAGAAGAAAATATCACATGAAAATAAATAGAACTCAAAGTCTTAGCTATTGAAAACTACTCCAGGCAGCAGATTGCAGCTTGACTTCATTTCAGAAACAGCTGTGTGCAAGACTCTAAGCAAGATACATGAAACTGGTTCAGTTGACAATAGACACAGTTAATGAAGAGAGTCCAAATTGATATGTACTCCTGGAAATGTTCTCTATGTGAAAGACAATGAGCCAGTAGAGATCTTGTGAATTACATAGCTGCAGATGAAGGTTCTAAGATTCTCCAAGAACAGTAAGCTACTAACCATTAGAAACAACCAAACAGCAAAGCTGAAATGGGCATCAAAAATGGAACAGATGTCCAAACCTGGAAGAAGATGCTGTTTACAGGTGAGTCCAAATTTGAACTGTTTGGCAATAATCAATGGCAGTTTGTTTGAAGTGGACATGGAAGTGGTATGATAGTCAGTGTGCAACAGCTACGGTGAAATTTAGTGTGAATCAGTACAAGTGCAGAGCTGCATATCAGCCAAAGGTATGGGTGATTTGCATAAAATTGAAAGTAAACTGACTGCCAATAAGTACAGGCCTTATCCATGTGATTCCTTCAGGAAGGCATTTCATTTGGTGAGGATTCATCTTCCAACGGGACAATGTCCCCAGCATACAGCAAATATGATGAATCATTCAGAACGTAGAGGCTGATAGAACACTCACAAAGATGCCTTGACCTACATAAAGGTCTGACATGAACATTTTTGAGGCTATGTGAAGTTTCTGATAAACTTAAATGGCAACCAAACACCTTGGATGAATCATGAAAGTGCTATAGGATATTTGGAACAACATTCCAGTCAGATTGATAACCTGTATGGGAGCATGAAAACAAGGTGTCATCTGTATAAATCAAACACTAATGCACTCTATAATGTATTTTGTTTTTGTATATTTTCTTTAATAATACATTGTTTATATTATAAACTTTCTTAGTTGCAATTATTCATGCATATTTTTTCTTTCCATAATTAATCCCATTACTGTGCGTGTACTATTTTATGGCTGACCTTGACCCAATGCTATTTGTAAACATGCATGGAATTTGTAGTTTTACACTTGTTGAGCAGTATATCTACATAAATATTAGCTTATTTAAAAAAAATTCAAAAATAGATGGCCTGTTTTTTTTGTTTTTTTTTCTGGAGATAGTAAGATTTTTCATGTTGCTACTCCCTACATTATACCATTAAATTAATTTTTTAAGCCTCTCGATTCATCTCCTTTTAGTCTCTACTTCATAAACTATGATATCCTACCACATTTCTTCACTTATATACTTTTACAGTTATAGGGACATGTTTATAATTAACGTTTTCAATACTATGATGCAATTTGTTTTTAATATTGGTTGCACAAGGTGTTCGGTAATCATTGCTTTGCTTAGCAGCCATGCCAAGTCATTAGCATTACATGGCTTGCCCTTCAGCAGTCTGTCATGGTGAGTTGTCAAAATGAAATGTTCCAAGTTCTTGTTTTTTTTATTGCTGCCTGGTTGTCACTTGTCAGTTTTGGAGATATAAAACAGAGGGTGCTATAAGCTCTCACCTGAGTGGAAATATTACCATTCATAAAATTGTACTTTAAATGGACAGGCGGGCATGATGTCCCTGTAGGCAAAAATCTACATTGTTTGGTCATTAGTAGAGACAAGTGTATTAGGCAAATAAACCAATTTTTTTCTTTACATTTGCTTGTCACTTGTAATATCTAACCTAATTAATGTGTATTTATTGTAGATTTGATTTTAACTAAACAAATTTAGAAGGAAAATATTTTATTACAATCTGTTCTGAGGGGTTTAAAACATAATTCTATGCTTCAATAACTGCCCATTTCTTTTAAAAATCCTCAAATTACTCTAATAAATTTAATTTTACTGTATTCTTTTTGTTAAAAACTAACAAAGAAATGAAGATGGGCAGTGCATTTTATTTTTTTAAAAAAAAAATAACAAACAAAACATCATATTGCAAAGAAAGTTTCAAGTATTCCTTTTATTTTTCTATTCACCTGTGGTTACATGTGTACTATTGTTAGTTTTGTAGTATTAATAGAATGCTGATCCATAATGTTATGAGGTTCGTGCATGTTTGGAGGACTCTTCCAACTGGTCTTGCTTGACCAGAACCATTCACAGCTACTGGGTAGGTGGTTCGTGCTTCCTTTCTAATGGCTTTGTATTGTTAGCCAGAATATCGGAAAGTGCTTAACTATGTGCTGTAATTCATTCTTGGTCAACTATTCTGGTAGATCCATATAAGTGGCATTAGTCCATCTTTCTGGCTCTTGTTTATAGCATTAGTTTGGAGCTATGCTAACAGATCTTTTCAGAATCCATCAGCCATCAATAAATCCATTTTTCTGTTGATGATAAACCTCAAAACTGCCTTAGACTTAATCCTTATGAATTATATAGCATCAACAGCATTGCATAAATATTTGCTTCTTCAGTGATGATGGTCTGCCATATTGGTTCATCATGAATATCATTTGTATGTCCTTTGGTGTTTGTTGAAGCCATTGCAGGATTTTCAGGTTCTGCTGATGAAGTTGCCAAGTAGATGGGATTGCTTGGTGGTTTTGCTAAATTCAAACCCTTTGTTTTTTCTTTATAGCTGCAATCTTCTGGTGTTCAAAGGCTATGGCAAAGTTCATACACTTGTATCTCCATGTTGGTCTCTCTTTGGTTGTAGTCAGTCATGACTCTGGATTGATACATTATGCTTCAGGGTTTGGTTTTAATGTATCCTTGTATCATTTGCACTGCACAACCAGTAGTCTAAAGGAAGCTAGCTGTAGAATGCATTTGTCAGTATCTGATAGTCCAACATCTTTGACGTGCCCAGTCCATCAGAATTGGTCCTGTATAAGTAACGATTTGGCCAACCACAGGTTGTCGTAATTAAGGAGCAGATTATCATCATGAGTTATGTGCAATTATAACCACTGATACACATTTCTTGGTAGCCTTTCTCAAGATCAAAATGATTTCTGAAAACTTGGCAAGCATTTTCTAATTGCTGAGTATTTTACATAAAAGTTTCTATGATAATGGTAACAATACTTAGTTAACAAAGGAAAAATGTAAATAGCAAAATGTTGTTCTTTGATTATTAAAAATTGTCATGAAATTGAAATATTTGAGAAAAAAAAACAAATCAGATAAAATGAAGACCACTGAAATGGGGGGAAGGAAAACAGATCTTGCTGGAAGCAAGAGAATTAACTTTAAGAATTAAAGGTTTGTAACAAAATAATTTAAGATATGAAAAGAGAGAGAGAATGATGAAACTTAACCAATGAAGCAGTACTGAAATCCAGTAAAAGATTTTTACAAAAAAAAAAAAAAAAATTAAGTACTTGTGAAATCTTAATTCTCTGACACTTTTTGACCACAGTTCTCCTATTTTCCATTTAATCAATGTATATTTTCCATTATAAATATTCAAATTTTGTTTCTTGACAAATAATACTCATAGCTAAACCCCCCTATTTTTTATGATTAATTTTCTCATAATATTTGAAGCTTTGTTCAAATATTTAATTAGGAATTCACCAAGCATACTCTGAATACATTTTGTATAATGATAATCATCAAAAACCTATTCAGTTATACCAAAAAAGAAGAAAAACAGTTGCAATGTTTATGAGAGCATTTACCATAAAAAGTTATTAATAATAAACATAATAACAAACTGCTGCAACATAATTTCAGGAATATTTCAATGAGTATATCATTTATCTAACGAATATTAGTCTTTGTGGAAAACTACACTGTAACATCATCAGATGTCTCAAAGTGGTTACACAAATTGCAGATGCATTTGCTTGTTTTGATTTTTTTCTTTTCTAAAGCGTTTATACCACAACTGGGATCTATTATTATTATCTGTGCAGTGAATTAACCATTCCACTGCTGCCAGGGTACGATTAATTCTACAATCTATGGCATAACACAGTAATAATCTTTTGTTATTCTTGCTATGTGCTTTACATGGCTAGGGAGTATAGTTAGTTGGCAGACTAGGCAAGCAATGTGCAGAACCAATTTTTTCTTGAAATCAAAGATGGAATGAAGTGGTGTGTGCCACTTTTCTTATGTAATCTTTCTGCAGTCAGCACCATGTTCATTTTGGAAAACTGGCAAAACTAGTATTAGTTTTCAACAGGAAAATAGTTCTTCAGACAATCTTGATTCTTTTGTTGTTTTCCCTTTATGAATGTATTTGCAGTAGGGGATAACCTGATAAGTGGTTGGCTCCTCAGCAATGACACAGAACAACTGCTGTGGTCATAGCTGTGATTGTTATTCTAACTGCAGTCTTTTGGTACACAAATGTCACAAACACATGCTTTATGGCTGAATTTACGAAAGGTACAGCAGTATTAATCAGAGTAAACTTTACCAATGTTTGCACAATGAGAGTGCAACTTATTTTACTGTTAAACAATCTCTTGTTTGGTTATATTTCTTGAAACAGTGGAGTAACTTGGGGTTGGATCAGTTGTTGCAATGCAGTTGAATCTGAATCTTTGTGGTGAGTGGTCCCATTTAAAGAGATTCTACATTTATTCCTGTATATGGTTCTCTGCAGAAGAAGCAAAAGTTTATTGTCCCACAAACATGACTGAAATGAGTTGTAACATAGACTTTTTAAGATATATCGCAAATCTAAAACAGTTTTTCTTACTGTTTTCTCGAAATTCTGATGTTGCAACACATGGATAGCTGGGATAGGGAGATTACACTACAGACTGCGCCATCGCTGTCCCTACTGCCTGAGTATTTAAATTGTCAGACAGCTTTGCATTATTAGTATGCTTGTTAACTTCTGTGGTTTGTTTTTATATCAACTGCTGATAAGAATAAACATGGAGATGAAAGTAAATTTATAGAGCAGAATTCTTTTTTTTTTTTAATTTTAAAATACTGATTTTTGTCATGTAAATGTTGTGATTGAATGTGTTATGTGGTTACAAAAATGTAAAAAAAATGCTCTCTAAACTGTCAAATTTTCAGAAATATCACCAATTAAAAAAAAAAGCAATGTAATTTATTAAAGAATAAAGAAATTAAGATCCATTGACATGTGGACCACACACACACACACACACCACACACACACTGTATGTAAAAAAAAATAAAAAATACACAAAAAAAAAGCGGAGGGGGGTTAATTTACTGCTGTTTAATTAGGCTTTGATCTGAAACTTGTCTGATATGTTTTATGCTAGCCCATGTCCTACAGTCCTTTTCTAGCCAAGGATTCTAATCTTATCCCAAAGGGGCACATACATCTCTTGCTCTCCACTGGGCTGTCAGTGTAGCCTCACTTGTCTCTCCTACAGCTGGGATGCTGAACATCATATATCAGAGATCAAATCCTACCACCATTGTTTGCACTTTGCCTCAGATTTCCCTATTAAGCAGCCTTGGTTCTTTGTCTTATGATGGACACAGTTTAAACATGACTGAGCATAGTTTAAGTGGATACAAACAAGCCCAGGACTTCACTTTTGGCAAACCCAGCACCTGATTTATGGTATCCATATATGAAACTGAACCTACTGAAAATCTTTAACTCTGATCTGGTTGACTGCTTTTCAATGGGTTGTTTTCTATTAAGACAGCTTCAATGAGTATCTGCCAAGATATTTGTGAAGTGAAATTAGATCAAAGGTGGATGGTTCCAGCCAATGATCAGGAAGGTCTTTCTATGAAGCCCCTCCCCATTTCTCTCACTGTTGTAAATGCCAGATATCTTTGTGCAATCTTTTGCTCAACAGAAGGAAGAAAATTTTTTAAAAGGAGCATCATTACCAAACAGAAATTATCAATATGTACATATTCTTTTTACAATTTAGTCCTGTATTGCTTGCTTAATAAAACACCATTATGCTACCGTATCCTGGTTTTAGTCATTACTGGCAGTGCTCTGAATGCCTCTATCTCACCACTCAAGTCTAAGACATTTCCGACTTTATTTGCAGTAATTGTATGTGTTGTAAAATGAAATAAAGAAGAAAAAAATGGTAAATTAAAAGCAGAAGTTTCACACCCTAAAATGTTATGACAAAAATGTTCAGTTGCAAAAAAGAAGGCATTGTTTCAATTTTTAAAAGATTTTCTTTATTTTATTGTCTTGTGTTGCTAAGCATCTATTAAATTTTTAAAATGCATGTTTTAGTTTTTGTTGGAGGTAGACTAAAATTGAATTTTGAAGAAAGAACAAAAGAATTTTCTAAATATGTGAAGTGACAGATTGTGGGTGGATATCCCCTTATATTTCATTACATGGGTGTGTTGTTTTAGATCTAGCCAAAACAATCCATTACTAGATCACTTTGTGGCATGGCGAAAAGTAATGATTTAATTGATACCTTTGACCAATCTTAAATACCTGATTTCTTTTATTATTGTTCTAGTTGTTGAACACTTAAAATAGTTTTTGTACATGTGCACACAAGAGTTCCTGTTTGAAAAAGGGAACCATTATAATGTCATCTTTGTGTGAAGTAACTGTAAATGTATTTACGATCATTTATCTGGAAAGCATTTTGAATAGGGAAAAATGTTTATTTTCAAAACCCGTAGCTTATAGAAATCAATGCCTTAAAAATTCTTTCCATTGTCTACTATTATATATGATTATACATGCTAAGCTATGAAATATACACTTAAATGCTATTATAAATGCACTAGTAACAAAAATATTCTATTTCATAATAACTTTAATAAAAATGTCTATTGATTAAAGAAAATTTTCTCTAAACTTTTAGAATCTTTATGTAGAAAAGTTCTTAATAATTCATCTGTTAAAAATGTACATCCAGACATTTGAGTATGCAGTTTTCACATGTACCACAAACCACAATACATTCTAAATTTCTTTAGTCTGACCACACATTTCACTGTGGTCATGTTTAATGTAAGTGTGCTGTACTTTAAAATATAAGGTAGCATTTAACTAAGTTTGTTCTGCATTCGTCAGCTTTATTTCATCTAGTAAATTATATTCAATACGCTTCAGTTTTACTACTGTTAAGGCCACTAGAAATTGTATCTAATTCCCCATTACTCCTGTAAATTAAAAAGACTTATTATTAGTATCGTTATAATAAACTTTTTGCTTAACCTTGAGAAGGTGTAATTATTCACTAAGTGAAAGATATTAATGGTGGGACTCATTAAGAATGGACAGTAGACAAAAACTTAAAGGAGAGATTACTTAATGTTGATGTATCGCATTTTCAGCCACTCATCCATTACTCCCTGACCTAATGCTACATTATCCTGAGCTTTTTGTGGCTTTATTCTAAAAACCATACACTCATGAGGATGTGGTAAATCTATTTTAGCACCAACATTAATTTCATTGTTCTTATTAGCATGACAGCAACATTAGACTTGAATATCTAACTAACCACTTCTTTTAGTCACCCACATGAGATACATATAATACCATCTAGTGAAGAGAAAATCTTGTGCATCAAATTGAAATTTTAAAAATGCTTTTTTGTATCAGAGCTGCGAGGCCCTTTTAGAATTGGATGATTTCTAATGTAATGTACATGTAAAAAAAATTTAGAAAGTTAATGCTACCGTCTTCTAATTGGATTATCTAGAAACATTTAAATATACTGTTTTGACTTCAAAAGAACTTTTTGCATTCAGATTTGATCCCACTCATTCTCTATTTTTTCGAGTGCACATTTCTTTAAAGATGACAGAAGCTTAATTTATCGGCTTTTGTATCTGTTCACATTTAAAAAAAACAATGGATTCTCAAATTTTATAACCTTTTCAGAAGTGTAGAAGGATCATGAAAAATGTAAGAAGCAACGTGTACAAAACTTGATAGAAAAGGAAAACTTGTTGAAAAAAGAAAAAAAAAACTGACATTAAGCTGTTAGTTTCTCTGCTCAATGTGTTTTTCTCTTTTAAAAATTTTTTTTATTGTGACTGTCGTAGATGCTTTTTTATATTCATTGTTGTAAGCAGTAACAGATTCAAATATGAAATATTAGTTGTTTAGCAAGTGGTATTCATTACCGATGTTGTAACAGGTTTAAGGATGAAAGACAAAAGACCAGGAATCCTCAGGACTTAGTTCTTGTTCTCTTAAAGTACCTTACAACTGTGTCAGGCACAGTTTCCAATGCATTCACTACTACTATAATGGGAAGATGCTTAAGAATGAGCTATCATTTTAATGTTTGTAAATTGTCTTGTGCTTTAAGAGAATGACACATCCTACTTTTTTTAGTTTTAGTTTCACTAAATTCTCAAAATAATTGACCTTTCATTCTAGTAAAACACCTTTCTGAACTCTTTCCAAACTATTGACATCTTTAAGGAACAGGCTCCAAACCTACATAGCTCCAGATGGTTGGTTGATTAGCTATTGTGAACTTGAGTGGCTAAATAATACTTTAAAATAAATGAAAAACTTAAAACAATATTGGCATTTCTCTAAGATATGGAGACTTTCTGATCTGACATTTATATGATTAAACATTTGATTTCTTCTGTCTATTTTTGTCATGTTTCAATTTAAAGTTGATTTCTGTAAAACTAGATCAGTCTGATTAAGATTTGTCATGTGAAATTTGAGTAGCTCTTTTTCAATCTATATTTATTATGAGTTTTTTGTTTTAGTTGTGCGTTTTTGATATCTTGTTTCATAGAGCATTAAAGATTATCTATCCCCAGTTCCGTGTGTATGGTCTTTGCTGACACACAGAAAGTTACCTCTTTGGCAGATTAAATGCAACCACACACTAAGATGAGTGACTTTCATGCTATAATAATATAGCTTATATATTATTGATCTAGCAATAAACCTTTCGCTAAATGTGCTTCCATTTAAGAGACTTAATCTAACCAAGCCTGGAGTGACTGGATCTTTAGAAACTGCTGGTTATTTGATGTAGCCTGCCATGATACTAGTGACATCACTACCCTCACATGGTTTATTTAGTTTAACAACTGGCAGTAATCCCAATTAGAAATTACAAATATGAAGGATGGGTGTACAGAAGGTACAATAACATGAATAAATAAATGGAAGGCAAGGCCAGCAATGGATTCTTTGTTAATAAGCAGTAAACAAAATCACCTGGGATTTGCACCATAGATCAAATGGTAATTCTTTAATGTGTATAGGGTGCTTCATTCATTTTAAGCAGTTAAATTATTCAGAAAAAAAAAATTTTAAATATGAGAAGACATTAAGAGATTATCCAAACAGCCTGCAATACTTGGTATATTTTTAAAATATTCTTTTAGAAGCCAAATTGTGGGCAAGTGATATAAAATCAGTGATATCCTCAACCAGTTGAACTAGTACACTGTTATAGTGGCCCTTAGTCTAGGATTCTGGTACACACACTGGCTTATTTTAAAATGATATTGTTAAAAAATAATATTTCTAAAAAAATGTGCACAGATTATACAGGCTTTACATCACAGAAAGAGTGTTTTTACACTTGATAATTCATCTATCCAAATGTATTTGATAGGAAAATACATTAAAAATAATACAGAAATTAAATGTGTACCAGAATTGTACAGATATGCTATATTTTAAAAATTAGATGAGTCTATTTATGGAGACAATCAGTAAAATGTTCCAAAGCATTTTCTTATTTTAATCATCATTAATATAGAATTATTTTATAAGTCAAAAATACATTTCCCTTTTATTTTTAGTTTTTATGCAAACAGTATGAACAGTATGGTGGTTTTTATACTTTAACTTATGACTACAATTTCATTTCAATTCTGGATTTATCTTTTAAACATTGTGTACTATGAGTGACCTAGTTTTTTTTTTTTTTTTAAATGCTGCATTTTCCAAATTGTTGGTTTTATTCACCAAATGATCAATGAATTTTAGGGGTATAAAAGAAACAAAAGGAAATTCTAACATAAGAATGTGCACAAAAATAAATTAGAGGTAGTCAGTAAGGGATGTAGTCCCCCTGATACAAAGCTGGTGAGAGTAATGTATTGCTATGCTGTTTATAACCCTATCAATGAGTGTTGTTGGGCATTAAACTTTACCTTATCAAAGAAATGTTTAGTTCTTGGAGAAGGTTATTATTACTTGTATGGTCTAACATAGGGGTCCAAAATTTCGTCCCTATACTTCATTGCAATCTGGTTGCATGTTCCATATGGGCTGTAAGTCACTTTGAAGTTTAAATCTTGACTCAGCTGGAGCCATACTCCTTTTACTGTGATGTGGTACATGTTCATGACACCCAGTTTAACTGATCCCATGTGTGGCAGTGGGTCCAGGGGATACACACATTGGGTAGTCTCACATAGAGCCATCTTTCAATGCCTCCTGAGCATGAGTGAACTTGATAACAATCCCATGGCCACAGAGATTGCCTGCAAGTTAGGTCAGTGTTGAACTTTTGCTTTGCAAAGCCAAAAGTGACAGCAGTCATTTGCTGGAGTTGTGACACTTGGTTGTCTTTGGAAAATATCTCCATGACTTGAATATCCAAAAAAGCACATTTGTTTACATTTTAGCCATTCTGCCACCTGGGTCTGTGACTGCCTGGCCTCTATTTTATCAATAACTTTCCACCTTGTGGAATCTGCCAAACAAGTATGGTTGGTTGCCTATCTGTAATGCTGTTCTTTAAAACACATGAACATAAGTCAGTTTGTTTTTTTTTTTCATACCAGTGCTAATTTGCTTTTTTTTTATTTTTTATAAATGTGTTATATGAAAAGGAGTTTGTGTTGAACATTTGGTAAATAAAACTTTGACCATTTTGAAAATTTTGTTTTTTAACTTTTGAAAACCAGAGTAGTTTCTGCCTTTCACAAAGTGTAATGTGTGTGTGAATCTTTTTTATTTAAAAGCAAACCACAAATAGTTTCTTAGAAGATGCTTTTAACATGAGTACTAGCAATTATCCACATTTTATTGCTTAATACTAATACCACTGATTATACAATATAGTCCTTAAATGTTGCAGAGACATTTATTTTCACACTGATAAGATGTATAAGTTGTTGTAATATGTCTCTTGACTGTCGTAATTGTGGATTTACTATTTACCAATGGAACGCAGGATATTTTAATGAAAAAAAATTTGTGATAAGAGTTGTAGCATAAACTTATTGCAGCACATTTCCTCTTAGCCATTGACTATATGCATTAATGATTTGATTGTTTGAGATGTGGATTCACCAATGAAATATTCCCTAATTTTGGCCACCAGTGTAACATGGAGACAGAAAAACTGATGACAAAATGAAGACAGAATTAATTATAGTGAAAGTCTAGATATCAGATAATCTTTTATGGATAATTCTGCATTTTACTTAGTAATTTTTTTTTTTTTTTGATTTCTAAATTTTGTTTATAAATTAATCACTGAGCGGTTTAAAATTGTATGGATTTAGATGTTAATAGATTTGCCCCAAAAATGCAAATATATTTCATTGGAATAATGTGTAAAAAAATTTTATTGATTTGTGTTCTTGATATACCACAGCTGGGGATATCAAATATAAAAGGCATAAAGATTATTCAAATAATGACAGTGAAGGTAAAAAACTTTCAGAGTCCATTCATACACCTATAGCTGTTGTCTGTGATAAAGAAACTGGAGTTTCTGTAAAAGCTCAAACATGAGGAAGTTCATCAAGTATACAAACGAACACTACTTATATGGAATGCTGAAAGTTGAGAAATAGCAACAACCATTTTTTGTCAGTAAACCAAAGCTGTTATTGAGGGCATTTACATTAAACTGTATTCAACAAATCTTTTTACATCTTAAATAGAAACTTCTTTCAGCAATAGATGCATAGATAACCAAGAAATGAACCATTTAATTGATTGGTTTGTGTACATTGGTTAGAGACTATGACTTGATAACTTTAGTACCTTGTATACTTAATTCATCTATTATAAGTATATGAAAAGACTTGCTGAAGAAAAAAGAAACAAGTCTCCTTGGTCTCATACTAAGTTGGAAATCAGTTTTTTCTGTTCAGTCCTTAAAATTTTTTTTTATGCTAGGGATGAATGTTCAGATGGAACGTAGCTGCAGTGTAATGGTATCTGGTTGGGTTTAATTTGAACATCCCTAATAAATTTTAACAGTAATAGATTGTAACAAATTAATTAACATTGCTAGTGAACATTTGCGAAAATAAGTCTGATTTACACATTTGTAACTTGCATGTAAAAATTCCAGCAGGTTGTAGTTGTTTTAAAACCCTGTTGTTGTAGTTCAAAATGGTGCCGACATTTATCCCATTATTTTCAAATTTCACTTGCACAAGCTTGTCTATTGATGTTCTTCCTTGCCAATATTGGCTTTAAAGCACAGGGAAATAAAATGATAAAGCCATTTTAATAAAATAAAATAGAAAATAAAGTTTACTCATATGAATTGTTGCCCTCGCTTACTAATCAAATCTCTTTAGCTGGTGAGTAATTTTTTGTTTTTTAATTACCTGGTGTGTTTTGGTCTGGTGGCTATAATCAGAAGGTAGCAGATGTAATAGGTTTTGTATATACAAAGTGCATCTAGTACCACATGGTTTCTGTTTGATGATATTTTAAAAACATTTCGGCAAGCATTGAGTGCACTTTTGGTACTCTGTCAGTTCTGGGCTGTCATCTCTTTGACACTTCATCAAATATCTGACAGTGGGCCTTCTTCAGAAACTCCTGGGGCCTGTATCTGGCTGTCAGGGGCTTGTAAACTGGATCTCCCTTGTCTGTCGTCTTCCTTGTTGCCTCCAATCAAGCTTTCACTGATTTTGATAGTAAAATCAAGAAAAACCAGCTGTGATTTCCCTGGTGGAGCTTGGTGATTGGCACTTTGACAGACGAAGAGGTAAGCATTCTTTTTGCAATTTTCACAAGCTTGAAAATACTGGCATCTTCTGCACTATTTCCCCCTCCCCTTGTCATCTTTTGCTGCTGCTGTTGATTCTGAGTTATAGCATTGACTTTATTATTATCTTAATTGTCATTTACTTTGAATATGAGGACAGTTGCTATATATCTTTAAGTAGTTTGATCAGTAAAGAAATTTGTTAATTCTTTCATATTCCTTTGTTTTTTTAAATTTTTTTGTATGCTTATAGTTACATAGACAAACTTTGTGTATGGATAATTTTATTTGCCTTGTTTACTTCTATAAGTATTCCACACATTTTTATATATTAATAATAAGGTACCTACATACTGAAGTTTCATTCTTTTGTGATAAAATTTGTTCTGTACACTTAGATTTAATTATATTATCGAAAGTTTCACAGTAACTCTGTTTACACCTTTGTAACTTTGCACGTAAAAATTCCATCAGGTTTTTGTTATAGTAGTATTAAAACCATTTGTTGTTGTCACCTTAAATTTGCATAACCCTGGACTTTTTTGTTTTGAAGACAGTTTAGTTTCATAAGTAGGAAACTAAATATTCCAAAATATGCTGCGTGTTTCTTGTCTATTTGTGTTCGTTTTTCATTTAATTTCCTTTTACTTTTTTTGGTCATTTGTTTTTTAATGAATTACTAACAATGTTTCTAAAATTGTATGTAAAGCTGAATCTATAATTATGCCAACTTGAAGATGACAGAAACAAAAATGGGTTATTTATTGGTTTTAATATCAAAAGGATTTTTAAAAAAATAGGAGATGATGAGTCAATTTATAATTAGTTCACTTTTGGACATAAAAAACAATCTTGTAAATAGGAAACTCTTGTTTCTTTAATATTATATGCATTGATACAATATTAAACTTTTGTTTTATTTGCTTTTTAATTTAATAACAAAAAAACACAATTCATTGTTTTGGTTCAGATGAAACAACATCTTTAGAAAGATTTTGTTGCAGTACTACTATCTGTTTTCTCAAGTAATCTTACACACAATTTCATAAATCAGAAAGATTTTTTTTTTTGTATACAAAACAAAGTATATTTAGAAAGTCATAAGTTTTCATACCAGGGGTTTATGGGCTAAGTTTATATTAATACAAAGAGTTAAGAATTGCAAGCATAAACAGTCTGTCATTCATGGTCTTACATGCACAAGCACTGGGATAGCAATTACAAATTTTAAATGATCTCACATAAGCATTTCTAAGGTTTCAACGGCTACATAGAAATCTAACAGAAATTTTTGTTGCAGCAGACCAAATAACGTGTGTGTGTGTGGGTGTGTGTGTGTGTGCGTGCTTTTAAATTTTTTTTGTTAGCTCCAGCTCACTGAATGTGTACATTGACACTGGAATAATGACTTATAGTTACTACAAACATAACTGGTTTTCTTTTTTATCTACTTTTGTTTCAACTGTTAATGTTTTCTCTAAGTCATTTGTGTGTGTGTATATCTAGAATACCCAAATTATTTTTTCTGTGGTTAAGCACTAATTGGGTTACTTTATATGTGAGATGAATTGTTTCCTTACCAAATATAATCTCATTTAATCCCCTTTAAATCTGTTTAACTTGTTTATTGACTAATATAGTTTAGTTTTAATTGCTATATGGTTGCAAGAAATCATCATGGCTTATACAAGATCCCCAGGAGAAAAACATACCAATCATTTTGATTTTAAGCTGATTACCTAACCATGACCAATACTATCAATTACAGGTGTTTTAAATACAGATCCCTGCCATTATAATTTGAACACCTTCCAAAAATGTGAGTTCATCTATAATTTGCATATCTGAGCATCATCCCTATAAAATGGACCACCAAGGTAAGCAAACTCGTTTTCATAGATGCTGAAACTACTTTATCTATTTACCCAGTGTTGAAGTAATTTTGTTTTGTGCATTGAATAATTCATTTGTTTAGGGAGGAAATTGTAGCCATTCAACAGCAATGTTCTACACAAAATGTTACCACCAGCAATCAACTAAATTGATGCACTGTGGTGGGCATTAGCTGCACACTTAGGTAAACTGAAATACCTTGCCTATTGCAACATTCATATTGGCATTCCATAATGTCATAGACAAGTAAACTTTTCACCTGCATGTGGGTCTGAAGAAAAATTGGTGAGTATTTCCAACCACTCATTTAAAATTTTTGTCAGTTACGTATTTATTTTCTGAAATATTTAATATGTAATTAAGGGATTCTCAACTCTACTCACCATATTTTGCAAGGACTATACATAACGCTTATCCAGAATCGCTATGGCTTTGCTGCTTTTCTGGGCCCTTTCATAGCCTGCATTTGAACCCTATTGAGCACCTATGGGAAAAATAAGGGTAAAATTACCAAAACCCTCACAATAGCAGATTCACAATTCTAGTAATAAAAAAATTTGTTTTTAATATTAAGTTAATGATTGTCCTTTGGCATATTCCAATTACTTAAAACTTGGAAAAATTGTAATGGTGCTATGCCGAACTCTAATTTTTGATATCTATTCCTAAATATACATCTTAGCGTATCTTGGGTCATTATCACACTAAAATTTCTTTGGATCTAAGTTTGATAGGTTGAGTTTATTATTCCTAATATTCTACTACTCATTGCTTTTTTTTAAAACTGTTTGTAGATTTTAAAAAGCGACCATCATGCTCACAGTGACAATGTTTCAGTTTAACAACATACACACCGTTCTCGTTATTTAGTTGGCTGTGCCTGAGGATATCATGATTTGAACAGAATTTCATTTTTGGCATGCACACCTTTCATAAAACCCAGTTTCCATCAGAATTCTGAATGCCCATTCATCCTGACAAATGTTTCTATATAAGTGAACTAGAATTACACCTTTTATTACGCTAAGAGACCTAATTATGCTAATAATAGTCATTCTTTCATTGGTTCTTATTTTAAATAAACATTTTACTATATATTATACTCTGATTCTTCAGAGCCTTTGAATATAAATGAATACCTTTCATATTTATCATTAACATTAGTCATTCATTACATTAAACTAAAAAAAAATTACATACCCTGAAACACCTTTTTATCCTTAATGCCAAACTTTCAATACTATAAATTAGTTTTGGAGAATTCTATTCTATTCTTTATTACGCATTAATTCTAACATTTAGTTTGTACTCAGATTAATAAACATTGTTACAAAATCTATTATTGGTGATCAAAAATTTGGCAGGCTGTCGGTTCATGACCAGTTAAGGCCACTTGTACAATCAAAGAGGAAACATAGCAGTCCTTAAGAAGGACTAAACCCTTAAAAGGGCAACAGGGGGGAAGATTTTCTCAATTAGTTAGCTTTTTTTACTACTAAGGTGGGAATGCCTGACCTGACCCGACCCTTTTACTGTTTAAATAATATCCAATCTCATAAAAAGGAAGGGGGGTTCCTTTCATGCTTGAGATTATAAAATGCCTCAATTATTCTGAATATAAATTTGTCTGTAATTGTTTACATAGTTCTAAAATTAGTAGTACCAGCATAATAGTTGAGATTATTAATAGTTTATGTATTTAATTTCTGTTGCTATGTGGGGAAAGAATCCACTCAAATATCCGCCAGTCTGTGGAAGAATACCATAGCAGCTGGTGATGCAGATCTGTTTTTTTTTTTTTAAAAAAAGAGATTCATAAGTTTATTTGTGCATGCACTGTGCAATAAAGTCATAAATCTGCTAAGTTAACTGATCAAAAAGATAATAGGCACAGCAAACAAGTTTACACTGTTTGTGCCTCTAATATGTCATGGTGCATCAGGAAATTGAAAACCATCATGGTAATAAAATGTTTTGGTCCTCTGATGTAAATGCTTTGCTGTTCACTATTAATATTGATATATAATAACCAAGATATTACTGTACTTCCATCTCTGCCTTATTGCTCACAAGTTTCAGGTTAAATTTGGCATTCAAAGCAGAGTTTTTTGTGTGGATTTCTTAATAAAAAAAAAAATTAAAAATATCCAGATAAAAAAATTAGGAATTCAATATTATTAAGAGGAATAAAGCAGCAACCACCTATTTCTTCTCTCCTGCTGCATTCTTTCTTTTTCTTTTTCTTTTTTTTTTTTTCAGGGTGGATTTTAATCTGACTTATTTATTTATATTTTTTTGATATAGAAATTTCTGGACCTACCTTGTTTCACTTTGTTTTTCTCCCTGTAATAAAATAAAACACTTCTTTTTGCATCTAGTTCAAATGTATAAATTCTTATTTGGAAACCGTTTACTCAGTGGCATAAATATAAAATGAAAGTTCCTCAGCGATGATAGATAATCAATTGCAAGTTTCCAGTTTCCAGTGTCCATATGTAAACTTCCCGTGGTGATAACAAGACCATGAAATGGAATTAGCTGAAGATTTTCAAGTTGCTGATGTCAGCCAAACATAAAATGAAACAGATTGTGTTCATTGATCTCACCGCCATAGTTGTGGACAAGTTATGTAAAAAGATTATCACTTCATTCACGATTTAGAATTTTTAAAGCATTGCACTTTAACCCTTTTCTTGCTTTTGTCATCGTTGAAGGAATTTATCATTCAGAATTTTATAATCATCTGAATACAAAACAAAAGTGTAAACTGTAAAATATCTTCCAAAAACTTAATTTTGCATTAGGCATGAATTTGGTGACTATTAGTGAGGAGTTTCTTTATTAAGGATGAAAAAAAAATTTTAAATATTGCTCGTTTGAGCATGTATGTATTATACTGCTGGAAAAAGTTTTGTTCTGTATCGCATGTATTTTGACTTGACATTTCAGGTTTGAGTGATCACCCTTGTCCTTGGCTTATGTATTCTTTGAAGTTGTTGAGAAATGTCAATAAATAGTTTTATTTCAGATTAAAATGCCCTTCCCTTTTTGTCTGGATCATCAAAGATTATGCCAGTTCATTTTGTAAATGCCTTAAATCATGTTACAAAAGACTTTCTTGATATTGCATTACACTAGACCTAATTTTTAAATGGGAATTAAACACCGTAAATTATTAGACATTGGAAGTTTTTTTTTCAAAAAATCAATAGTGCTGTCTCTTATTTACCATTTGTTTTAACAGAAATGACTAAAAGATCGTGGTACCACAGTACAAATCTATTCATTGCTCTGTCGTACATTTGATACTAGCTGGCACTCAACTGGGTCCTCTATTTCACTAATTTTGTCATTACATTTATAAATAAATAAATAAAATACCAAATTTTATATAATTTTTGTGCTGTTAATTCATTCTAAAGCTTTATAAACTTCAAAAAGGGAAAACCATTTTATTATTAATAGAATGAAAGTCTAGCATAAATAAGGGGTATTTAAAAAACAAAACAAAAAAAGCAGTATATAAGATTTAGCATTTTAAGTTCTAGGGTACATTCTAATTGTACTAAATAAATTTCTTTAAAATATAGGAGTTAGCTAACCAGAAAAATAGTTAACTAGCTAATTTAATTTAATTTGGTGTATTTGCCCATAATCTACTCCAAATATGTGATAAGATCTGTTGTGCCTTACAGAATAGCGTAGTTTTGTTTTTTTGTCCATTTTAAGAATTTGGTTATTTAAAATTGGCTAGCATAGAATGCTCATTAGCATAGCTAATGGGGGAAAATGCAGCACATGGACAGTTTAAAGAAATCTTGAATTTAAGAATACATTAGTTTGCAAAAAGATGCTCCATCAGATCTTTCTCATTAGACTCTGTTCTTCAAGGGTTTGTAAGGTATCACATGTATGAACAATAAAATCCAGAATTTATCACAAGTATGTTATATTTAGATTACGCAGTGGGAGTATGTTTACAGAAAACTGGTGATAGATATACTTTAAGTGTGAAACACGAAGATTTAGTTAGGGTCTACAGATGCTTTTGGCAGTTGTCAAGTTAGCTATCTTGCCAGAAGTAACAACAAAACTTTTGTTTTCTAAACTGCATCTTTGACAAACGTTTGAATGAAAACACAGATTATCTATCAACTAGTGAGTGACATGAATAGCCATCAACACTCATCAAGTTTCTCTCTAGAAGAAAAAAATTGCCACATTGATAATTCTTGTATCCAAGGTAAAGGTTGAAAAATGCTAATTGAGTTTGGGTAGAGCCTCTGGCTTTTTAATATTTTTTAACTCAGATTCCCTCTAGCCATAACATTAATAAGAAGATACAAGAAAATTCCAAAAATTATCTTTTTTTTTAGCAAATGATCTTGTGCTCGAGGATGGTTGGAGTTTTGTGCATGATTTATCATTTTTTTGCAAACGACTTACTTTGTCATCCTCCATTGCCATTTTTTTTTTTGTTTTGTTTTAGAGTTGCTTGGCTACCCACCCTGGAAGTCTTCCAGTTTTTGCCTAACTGTTATGTGCTTTTGTTAAGTAACTGCTGCACAACCACAGTCAGACTGAAAGCTTTATGGAAAGTAGTTTACCTGAAGATCATTTGACTAGTCTTTCTAAAAAGTATGTATTAGAAAAGGAAATACAATCGGTCAATAAACCAAAGGTTTCAGAATACAAAAATGGACCCAAATTTTAGACAAATTTTCCATTGTTGCTCTTTTAAAGCTGGTGACTTGCATTTCTTTATATTAATTTATTAAAATCTCCCTCAAATAATTTTTAAAGATTGCTTACTTAAAATGTAGAGAATGTGTAAATTTTTTCAAAATATAATAGCATTATTTTTTAAAAATTTTTTTGGATAAGAATATATAATCTAATGTATTTCACTACTTTACATGTGTGTGTGTATATACAGTTAATTCACATCTGTCAGGATGCGGCTAAGGGATGATGGTCTTCCTGAATGATGTTTAAATCTGCCTGATGTAGATTAATTTCAACAGGATTCTCTATAGTTCAGTGCATGATGGAAAAGAAGACTCACGGTAAACGTGCCATTTTTATTACTTTATAGTGATAGAATCAACTTCTTCCACGTGTGGCCTTTGTTTCTAAACATTTCTTTAAAGTGAAATGACTGATATTATATTGGTACATACAATACAGAATTTAACCATTCCTTATTGTAATGTTGCATGTTTTTGTTTTTGACCGATCTACTAAATTTCTCAGATTTTCCAATTGTGTAAAGGTAATGCAGCAGTGCATGAATATCTGTATTATTTTGACTTTTGCTGGTAAATATAACCATAGCATGTATGGATGTAGGATGAATAAATTAATTTTTCTCAGCTGTCTACAGTTTTAAGGCTTTTAAATATATTGCATTTGAATAGTAATGTGTGGGAGATTAACATTCTATTTATTAATTTATGATTGTTTTAAATGAAATGAAAATGAAAAACCATCTTTGTGTGTACATTTATATTCCATCTGATTAATTGGCTAATCATTTTTTAAGTAACATTTAGTGAAAAAGGAGGAGTTTGTCCAATTTTGGTGAGGGCTGCTTTGATTCATTTCAATCTGTCGCTCATTACTCATGAAATTAGCATATTTGTATAAAAACCTAATGTGTTGTAAAACAATTACAGCAAGCGTGGAACAACTCCAAAGTGTGTTGCAACAAAGAGAACTTGATTTAATGAGCCATCAAATAGCCTTTGTATTCCAGCTGTCGTAGTAGAAACTCTATTACAACTGCAGGCCCCATTGGAATAACTCAATGAATAATTTAGCTGATGAAACAGTAGTTTTTGCTTTTCTCTAGCAAACCGTATTTCATTTGACCATATAGTACTCAATCATGTTCTTGTTCTAGGTTTGGGTGTCAGGACAGCTGGACAGAGATAAATATGCCTTTTAGCTGTCTTTATTGTCCCTTGAGGACAGAATTGTTTGTGACAATAGGTGGTCCCAGTGTTAAGCTGTTTTTCTTATAAATTCTGCATATAACTGTAGCCAGTTAACCAGAGGCGCTTCATTCTAAATTAAGCAATTTAAAGTATCTAAGAAGAAAAGGTTTTTGTGTGTTTGCATGTGCATCACTTGACATTTTGTACATACTGATCATCTTCCCATACTCTAAAATCATTCCAATGATGCTGTCAATAACTAATGATGGCTGAAAAGAACGCTGCACTTTCTAATGCTTGCTAAGTAATAATTATTTATGCACATGACCTGTTGTAATCTTGTTTAATTACTGTTGCTGCTATTTTAAATAGGATATGACAGTATGCAGACTGCTAGTTAAAAGGTTTCTTCCCAACTATCTGAAGGAGTTGGGTTTTTTGTAGATTCTTTTTTAAAATATCCAGCATTAAGTCTACATAAGTAAAGTTGTAAGTTTAATGTGTTTTGGAAAAAAATTAACTTATTCAGCATTGAATCATTTCATAAATTGTTTATTATTTATACTTACAAAAAAAAGTTATTTCCTTTCTTTTGTTTCTCTATTTGATGCTGAATAATAATTTTAAAAACCCAAAATGATCAAATGTAAATGAAGACTAAGCACCAATTATAGAAAAACTTTCTGATAAAAAGGTTTTTGTTGAAGCAGGTTGGTGCTTTAAGCTGATTAGTTTTGAAAACCTTTTGGCTTAGAAATATTTCTGTCACTCTAGCTTTATGATTAGGAAACATTTTATTACATTTGCAATTGGACTTTACGTAATTTTATAAATTTTTACTAAATTTATCTTTTTTCTTTTATGTAATTATTAATAGCATAGATATTTTAACATAATTTATCTGCTATGCGTAGCTCTAAAGAGACATGTAGAGAGGTACCTAAGTTATGGTTTTTAAGATATTTTTGGGGGATATCAAAGTACATGTTGGTACCATAAATCACCAGAGACCTGTGTACACCAATTTTCTTAAAACACTCAGGTTTCTGTCATTATTCTAGGACAACAAGGGTGGCCTCATTTTCTGCCATTGAGAACATTTTCTTAATTTTTAACAACTATGTCATACAGTTTATATACTCCTCGGAACCATTTTTTCCATGAAAGCAACCGTGGGCCTTTCTTAGTCAGAAAGTTTGAGAATACACAAAAATAAAGTCACTTAATGAAAGGACTTGTTGAATATTTATTCATGAAAAAATCTTACATACATTATTTATTACTTTGTTGACACTTGGCAAAACCTTTATCTACTATGAATGATCTCTCTTACTACATTCTCTTTTTGTATCAGTCTTTCCTAGTTTTTAGACTTTTAAAACATGAAATTGGTTCTCTGATACCATTTTAGGACATTTTTTTTTTTACAGTAGTTTTTGATTATGCAACGATGGTGTTGGATGTTTAAGGAGGATTAAAAATTGGGATTAAACGTTTAAAGTTTTCATGCAGATTTGTTCAGCTTATCCGTTTCTTTTTTTTTTTCTTTTTTACAATGTCTTTAATGAGATTATAACTGGTTCCTTGGGGACTTTTTAAGCATAAGGTAAGTATCATTCAGGTTTAAGGATGTAGAAATAACTTTTCAAACAAATGGGCAGATATTATATCTTTAATGTTGTTAAGATTTTTTTTTTTGCTGAGGAAACCATAGCTTTGGGTGCAAGACTTTTGAACAAAGTAAATTTTTTAAAAACTTAATGAACAATGTGCATTCCTAACCTGTAAACTTTGAATTTAAAATTCCTTTGACCACACACAAAAATATAAGAAACAAGTGTATCATTGTGTGTGTGTGTGGTGGGGGGGGGGGGTCCAAGTTGGAATCATTTAAAATTACTATTGAAATGATATACATTGAATTATTTAGTGCAATAACTGGTTTTAAATCTGATCATGAGACTTTTACTGATTGATTAACAAATGTCATTCTTAGATGATTGTATTTAATCGTGCATGTCTAAAGTTCAAGTGGTAAAGTAAATAAAGAAACTACATGGTGGTGATGCACTGCATAGGTAGGACATGTCAGTCACTTCACTCATATAGTTGTAATTTTCAAGCTTTAGGTTAAATACTGGAATAATCAAAATGCATAAGTTTGTTTTAGGAAAAATGAAGTTTTCTTAGGTGACATTTTAAATCATTTATCTTAAGTATGCAACACTAAGAAACTTGGAATATCTGACATCTTTCTAAACAGATCATTTGGATTAAGCACTTTTCAAAAATGTTTAAAAAGAGTTTATCCATTTTTAATTTGCTCTTACCATTTCTGATTGGATAGTTCTGTTATGGGCTTGTAGTGTCTTAAACCATTGCCATTAAATTTTAAACAAAGATTGTAAAAATATTTTCGGAGTGCTAATTGTTATGACTGGAATTGCATAAACAGCTTAAAAACAAATAACTTGGAATGTTTTCAAAAAGAGAGATGTAACTTCGCTACTGCTAAGCTATCTATCTCTTGGTTCAATGACATTAGATGTTGTTTTCCAAAGATTTAAGTTATTTCAGTCACATCAAGTGGATGCTCACTGACAAATTTGTAAAAGTAAAATTAATATGTGGAAGTGTCACTTGATTTGGAGTTTGCAAAACCTGAGTTTGGATTATACAAACAACTAATTTAGTTTGTTGACTGCCTTTCCCTAAAAAAGTGACAACAGTACTGCAATGCCCTGCCCTGCCCAGTCTTTTGAAACATGACCACCAAGCAGCTTTGTGAAGGATGGTCTCTGGTTGTCAATGCCTGAATGAACAATCAGCAGATTGTCACAACAAATTCAGATGACTTGTGAGGTGAGACCAAATGTGAACAGGATAGCATACCAATGTGTTAGAATACCATATTCAGACCACCATACTGTTCTTCATTATCTGGGAAATAAATTAAGTCCAGTGATGAGAATAGCTGTTCTCTAGGACAGAATGGGTAAACTTTTGTATATCAGTACATGAAGTAGGACAGTGAACATAATACCATTTTGATATTTTACTCTTTGCCATTAGTGATAATTATCATCAATAGGCAAACAGCTTAAACAATGAAGAAAATTTAGCGGCCTGATGGTATGGAGAGGAATCTTGGAGAGGAGCAGATGGTCTCTTCTGTGGCAGGGTAAATGCCAAGATTTACTTTGTTATCTTCTACTTTGCAATGATCTCAGCATATTCTATAATCATAAGACCTTGGCACTTTTTTTTTTTTTGTTACTGACTTGACTAATGTGAGTTTTAGATTTAAGCTAAGCGACACTCCTCAAAGTGTGAACGCAACTAAACTGCCATTTTTCAAATATTATTAGTTAATGTCTGGAACGAGGGAGAAATAGGATTGTCCAAATTAACATATATATATATCTCATTCTTTCTGTAGTGATGGTATGCTGTCTTCAGTTATATAATTAATGATACCTACATATTTTAAAGATATTCAGTAAATTTGTTTATATCCATGAAACCTGCCACAATTTCAGTTGGCAAACTGAGCATTTCAAGCCTTAGAATATGCTACAGTAAAATGAGATTTAGAAAACGAACATTACACACTTATTTACTCTGTATTTTAAAAAAAATCATCTTTATGCCCATGTTTATCATTATTGGATAAAGCCCATGTTAAGCTGCTTTAGGGGCAGTAATTGGGTTGACATAACATAATAAGCAAAAATGTAACAATGTATAAAGAATTATTTTTATGATATCTTAACAATTTGTTTTAATTAGTGCATGTTACAATCAAAACAAAAATTAATATTAAGTGTATAGGTAATAAATTTATAGAATATAGCTAATCTATTGCACTCAAGTTGGCATTAAACAGTTGGTGTTATTTATGTAAGAGCATTATTCTAGTCTTCTGCAGTACATTGGGTACAGTTTTTAACTATCTATTTTGTTTAGCTCTAAGTGGACATTGTCTTTATGAAACTCAAGAATCAAGAGAAAAAAGGCATAAATAGCATTAAATTATAAATTGCTGTAAGCAATAGGTAATCTAATGTCATTTCTACATTTCTGAACTCTCAAACTGGACAATGACGATACATATAATCTATTTTATTGGAGATATGAAACCCTTGAATAAATAACATTTTCTTGGTATACTGTCCGATGTTTTCTCATAGCAATCAAATGTCTATTCAAGCAGGAAGATAACACTGACAATAATGTATTTTCTAGCTCTGTTGGTGTTTCTATGAATATTACCAAAAACAATGTCCTGTTATGCAGGCACAAAGTTCTGAAGCAGTAGTATTGTTTATTTTATAGAGTTAATGAATTTTCTGTGGATTCTCAGGGCTCCTTCATTTCTATCTTTTATAGTTAGTTTCAAGACATCCTGCAAAAATGCAAGCAAGGTGTAATAAAGAACTAATACTGATAACCATGTACTAAAGAAGATAAATTCCAACAAACAAGCAAGCCCTTATCTATTTGATGCCCATGTTTTGTCTTATTGTTTAATAGTTTATAATAACTGTATTAAACTAAGTTTATTGCTTATTATTTTGCATAATTTCTGCTATGATATTATTCACTGCAAATAGCCCATTCAGACTTTTTTGTTAGTTTCTTTATAGCTTTTGCTCTTGTTAATAACTTTAGATAATGCTTAAATGATCAGAAATTGAGAAATGTTTGTTTATACTTTTATTTGTTTTAATATACTTCTACCTTCTCAGCATTCTACCTCGATTCAAAATGTAGAATACTAAAGTGATTGGAAGTTTCAGAAATCCTTAAACTTTTGATTGTACATTTATTTGGCTATTATGGAAAGAGCTAGCTTGAAGATTTTTACTTTACTGATTACTTTTTGAAACTTATAATTGTGTACTTAATGCTCCTGTACCAATGGTTTCTTAAAAATTGAATTATCAATTATTTTTTGATGTTAGATTTTGCTTACTAATCTTTTTCTACATTTTAATTAGATACTAGAAGTTTATGCAATTAAAAAAAAACAACAAAGCATCTTACAAATGTATTGCAGGTGTCTGCTTGTGTAGTGCAGGAATTGTTTGTCAAAAGAAATTTTAGAATTCAGATGTGGTACACCATGCCCAGATTTGGAGGGAAGGTGGCACCTACCTCAACATAGTCAAACAATATTATCTATGAAGATGTGTACACTGGGTATGGGTTCCCTCAACTCTGTTGGTCAAAACCTTGAATTTGAGTGATGTTCAGCAGATGATCTGGGAGTAAAGTAGCAAATATTTGTTTGTGTTTGCCAAATGCATTTTAGAAAATTGCAACAACAGTCAGACACATATATCCTTTTTTTTTCTTTTTTTTCCCAGGGTACTGACCAGCTGAAACTTAAAAAGATGCTTTAAAAAAAAAAATACACAATTTTTATCCTTAAGATTAGAGTTCTCCAATTTCTTGACCATGTCATTATCTGACAACATTTTTTCTTTAATAAGCCTATCTGTGTGGTGGTATTTTCTATAGATGCCAATTTTAGTTTTCTTTGGTGTTTTTTTAAAATGAGAAAATGGTTATTCGTGTATTTAGTGCTTTAGTTGCATTATTTTAATAATTTTTGATTTGAGTTTAAAATGAAAGTATATAATTTTTCTTTGTTGCCATTTGATGTGGAGTGTGTGCCATATGTGCATTTTCTTTATTTAACTTGTTTTCTCTGAACAAGTATAGGTTTTTGCACTGATTATCTGTATAAAATAAATGTTTCAAAGCTCTATACCACCAAGTGTCAAGATCTGGTGACTGGAATAAGCAGATATATAAATTGCTAAATCCAACATAGGTTTCCCATGTCCTGTTACAAAGCCATAGGCAGCACCAGAGACAGGCCTAGGGCTGGTCGACTCCATGTTACACTAGTATCTGATGCTACTTTGTATCTAATTAGCATTACTGAGATGCTGAAATATGACAACATAAGGAAGCTATAGAAAGGGACATTTCTGGCAAAATGACGACATCATGTATGACAGAAATTTGTGTGTTTAGCTTTGCATATTTTGGGCTAATGTTTTTCTCAAATGAGTCATGATTCGGTTTACCATTTGCTGATGGCCAAGTGCAAGTTTACCACAATTCATCCATAGACTTGAATGGTTTGATTTATAGACAATTGCATCAGTTAGCACAGGAGATTTAGCATGCCACTGTTATAGTAGGCAGCTATGGTCAATAATTTTTAGTCACCTACCTGTTCTGAACCAAAATATTCTGCACCCAGGTATCTTTCTTCTACATTGACATAGATTTCACATGGAATTCTTGCCAGGCAATCTCACTCAACAGCAAGGCCTTAATGCAGACCAGACCATAGCTCTCTAGACCTGATCTCAACCCTGTTGAGTGTTTGAAATGAGCTAGATGGCATCTTTGTCAATGTAATTCGGATCTTTCAGCGGCTTGGAGTGGAACAATGTTCCTGCAGCCAATCCATGACCTGTAGATTTTTTTGTGTGCTTCAACAAGAGGTAGCTATACCAGAAGAGTCTTGTCAAAATACACTGAATAATGTTCAAACTCTATTTGTGTTCATTCCATGTGTCGCTAGTCTTTAGTATATCAGAGTTGACATATTTAGGTGTTTCTTTTTGAGAGTGCAATTATTCC
Source organism: Nautilus pompilius (assembly GCA_018389105.1). Taxonomy (NCBI): domain Eukaryota; kingdom Metazoa; phylum Mollusca; class Cephalopoda; order Nautilida; family Nautilidae; genus Nautilus; species Nautilus pompilius. The sequence goes on along the minus strand of JACATO010000132.1, from coordinate 3,255,691 downwards.
CACCATTTACCTACTTGTGTGTACCTGTCTTGATGCAGAAGTGAAATGCTAAGAGTAGCAGAGAAACCTAGACATCTTACTGATGACCTATCAGATTTGGCACCAGTCATGAATGAATTATGAAGTGCTCTCAAGCATGGATTTTTGTTCAATTTATTCAAGGATATGTTACATACACAAAGAGTGAAGTTTAAGTTTAGCCAAACATAAATTTAATATAGAAAAGGGTTTTCTTAATCATATCAGCTTGATTTGTGGCAAATTACCTCTTGAGGTCTAATATGATGATTCTCATTTAAACCTGCCTTGGTGGCTACCATTTTTTTTTTTTTTTTTTTGATGGACTGATAGATCTTTCTGCTGTAGCTTGATATTTGTGCACACAAGTGGACTACACCCAAAATTAAAATACGGAAGACCACTGCACAGGTCTCACATGCATACTGAACGGTTGAATGCTTATTTGGAAAATTACACAGGAGAAGCCAGTATCTGTCATATCTATTAGTCAGTCTTCCTTTCAGACAGCAGACTTTTCTCAGTTGCAGTATGGTTTCATTGTTTAAGTGTAAAACTACTAAATAGGCAACACACATGTTCAGCAGCATTCATTAAGAGTGGCTATTTGAATAATTGGTTATCTCGAACCAAACTTCTTTTTTTTTTTCCAGTATACTGAATAAAAATAGTAGCTTTAAAATTTTTTAATTATTGATTTTTCAAAATGGTAAATGTTCTTATTGCATATATTGTGAAAATAACATCAGAGATTTTAAAGATATGAACTTGGAAAAGAAGAGGAGGAGTTTAAGGGAAGTGTTGTCAATACATTCTAATTCTCAGCAAGTTTGATTTGTAAATTTAACTGTAGAAGTTCACCATTTGAGGGTTTTGGCTAGTTAGTTGTAAGTATGCATATTTGGCAGATGCTGCTTCTCCAGTGCACTTGCACAGCTCTGTTGCTTGCAGTATTTTTGTACATTAGCATTCGTCCTGTCAGATGTCAGCCCAAACGCTGTCCACTAATAGCACTAAAATCAAAACTCGTGATGAGTCAGTCAACCAATTAGTCATTTACTCTTGATGATTCCACTAATTAAATTATCATCCTACTCATTTTTTCACCCAAAAATATCTTCAATGATTTCTTCATCAGAGACCATTGAGCCTAATGACACTCATTTAAGGAAAATATTGACCCCCCCAACCTCTCTTTTTTTAAATTATGAATATAAGTGGGGGAAAAGAGAGAAGGTTTTGAAGATCTGTTTCCAAGACTTTGTTTTTTTAAAAATGGAAAACGTTTAAGAGGAAAATCATAGAAAGATGACAGTCCTCATGTGTCAATGGTTTTCTTTAATCGCTGAACACGTTAATTATTTCATTACTGTTTGCTCTATTGGCTTTCTTTATTAATTGTGCATAATTTATTCATATTTTTTATTTTTTCTGTGAATAGTAAGTGGTACAAGAAACTCTTACTATTTGGTAGTGTTTGTTTCTTTCCTGTGTAGTTTAGATGGTTTGACACTTCCTGAATTTCCTGGTTTCATTTGTTTTTCAAAAGTAAATAATAATTAGTTTTGTGCAAGTGATTATATCACTTAGCTCTGCATTAGTAATGAAGACGCAATTTGTTGGCAGTGATAGTTGGCAGTAAATTTTCATTTTTAAAATTAGTTTCAGCTACTTTTCCTGCTAGACTTTGTATATTAAAGTTTTTAGAAAATTTGTCTCATAGTTAAGATGAAGGTGAACTACTGAATTTTTTTAAATCATTTTTTTTTTCTTTGAGAAAATGCTTTCAAATTTTGTTGTTTTTTTAATATTTGGGCAGGTTCTTATCCCACTTTTAGCTTAACACTGAGTAGCCATTTTTCTCTTATTCCTCAGCAGTTAGATTTGGCCTCTACCTGTTTTACTTGGATGGTATCTTGTTGCCTCTGTCTGAACACACTCCTTACATGTACAGTTTATTATTTTTTCTTTGTTTGCTATCATTGCCTTTTAGCAAAGCTGATCTTCACCCTTAGCTAGCTAGGAAATCTTGCTGTTATCTGACATCTTTCTTAAGTTGGTTTATTATGTAGAATTGCATGTGACTGTTTTCCTATAGGAATACAATCTGTGACAGAAGGGTAAATGTTTCTGCATATTTTAGAAATACTGTTATGTACAAAGTGTTCACACACATCCTGTGTGCTTCAAATACAAGGATAGATATCATTATTAGACTAAATTTAAAAGAAATAAACTTTAATATTTATTATGCTTTTACTTGTTTAATGTGACATCTCTGATCTAAGCTACCTGGCTTCAGAGGTATTCTCTTACAGTTCTAACACCACCACTCAATCACAGTTACATCTTTCATAAGGTAAATTTTTTCATACTCTTGGTTATGTTTATATGCAGTACCTTTTTAAAGCTCAGATATTTAAACTTTAAGGAACTATAAATGTGCCACCACCACCCCCACGCACACCATGTTCAGATCAGCTCCATTACTTTGACAATTTTTTAAAAGAATTGATAGGTTTGGGGCTTATAAGAAGTAACCAAGTTTATCTAAGTCTCCCTATTTTCCATATCATCTTTTTAAAAAAATATTTTGTTGGGATGTTTAGACAAGAGAAATAACTTTTTCCTTCATATTTTATCTTGTGATCACCACACCACTTCTGTCTCCCTTTCTTCCCTTTGTCATCTGGGGGGGGGGCTTCAAGTCATTTCTGATTATAACAAAATGCTTTAAAATTTTCTTTACTTTTTAACACTAAGCAGGTTCATTTTTCTTTTTAAAGAAGGTAAACTGTTTCAACCTAAGGAACATGCCACTGTTTGGAGTATGTAAGCATTAGCTATAGTGTTAATAATATTTGTATTAAATTAATTTATTATTGGTGATGTCTTAACTGTCAGGTGAAAACAAGTGGTGTAGCTGTTGACATGCTGAGAAAGTTTATTGTTGTCATTATGAATAATAATGAAGAGGTCAGATTTAACCACAGAATAAGAGAGAGACAAATTATCATGACCCCGTACTTAACCTAAATACTAATAAGTTAAGTTCTTTTCAGCCTTCAAAAATGGACAGTCTGAACAATATCTATTGGGGGGGGCTTAAAACTTTTTTTTATCAAATGTTTTAGTAGTGAACAGACTCTTATATTATGGTAAAATTTAGCAGATAGTGTTGAAGTCAGTAGATGAAGTAATCTTTCCTAAGTCCATTCATTAGGATGCTGAAAGTGTTACTCTTCCTGGTTGTGTACTAACAGCTCTACAAAAATGTTGGTTTTAAGTATAAACATTACAAATATAGTTTTTGGAAAGTAGAAAGAAAAAAAAAACAGTTTGTGTGTGTGTGGACTATGTACAGAAGTATTTGGTGGATGTACAGCAAAAAGAAGTTAGGATGAGGGAGAGAGGTTGCTATTAATGAAGGAAGGATTGCATGTAATATATACATCTCCAATGTGGGTGGGTTTTATGGCCTTCCTTTCCATACTTTGGCAACTTGTCAGAACAGAAATAATTCTAAAAAACAAACAAACAAAATCATTATGGAATAGCTAAGCAGTCATTAAAAAAAACAACTTTATACTTAAAATTTTTGAAAAGTGTTGAATTTGTTTAAACTCCAGCTTTTATGATCTTACACTTGTTTATTTGGCGTATGGCTGATTTAAAGATGGAGGCTGCCTTTTGTCTGTATTACTTTGTCATTGTTGATGTGTACTAATAAATCAGAAGGCTGTTTTTTGAGAGTGCCTGATTCCCAGAGGGCTTTTCCTTTCAAAGTAATGCTACAGCACTAGGTTAGATCTTTTTTATTTTAAATCTGTGACATATTTTATCTCCTATCACCAGCCAGCTTTGCCTTGCATGCCTACTTTTTTCTTTTTGTTTTTCATATCCTAAGTGGTATTAAATGTAGTAACATTCTTTTTTATTGTCATCCAGAAGCTCATCTATTTAAAATCCAGAATTATTACAACAGCTAATTGCATCATTTATCATTGCCAAGTGAGTGTCTGTGCCAAGAGACAGCATGTATGGGTGAAGAAATTGCGGGATGTAATTTTTCATTTTGTGACTCAATAAGTGAGTCAATCATTGTAACAACTTAATGGTGGTTTTGTGGGGGCTCAAATTGCCTTGACCACTAGATAGGAGGAAAGTTAGGCAGGCAAAAGGGAGAGAACTCCTCTCTCCTCTCACAGTTTCTGCTACCTGCATGCTGGAAAGTTGTCTTTTGTCGTCTTCTGCCAGTGTTGTGTTGAATAAGGTATGTAGGGGTTTCAGCTTTCACTTTTTTTAGTCAGTCAATTAGATTCATTTCTGAATTTCTGTTCAGTTTAGAATTATTTTTCTTCTCACTTTTCATGCTTAAAAATTAACTTTTCTCAAATCAGTGAAAGTGGGTTTGATTTATTATTATTTTAAAACAAATATACAAGAAAGTTAATCTACAATAAATCTTTTTTTTTACCCACATTTTTTTGCTATTTCATTTTTTTTTCATAAAAATTACATTTATTTATGTGTGGAAGCAGCATCTATAATTTAACAATGATTTTAAAAAAAAAATTTTTTTTTTTTCTTTATATTGGTGCCAGGTCTGGGAGGGGAGATGCAGGGGTTTTTTTTATTAGAGCTTAGTTTTCTTCTACATCACATGACTTAAGCTTACTCACATTGCTAAAAATGTATTCTGCCAAGTTTTTAAAAATGATTTTATGTCTGGTATAAATAGCAAGTGTTTAAAACATTACTGCATAATCCATGTTGAAAGGCAAATTTAAAATAATGATTTTAAGTACCTTTCACTCAAAGTTAGCAAATTTTCTACTGGTCATATTGTTTATTAAGGGCAGCTAATAATGAAAAGATGAGGCTGTCCGATGTAATGACCCAATGCTGATCCCGATATAACACAATATTTTCATTTTAAGTACATTTTTTCAAAGCAGGATTATATTGCTATAATAATAAATTAAGGAGGATTATTAATTTTAAATTAAATTTATTTTACATGCATATTTTACTTGTAGCTTTTTATACTGCATTTGTATATATTTATTGTGCTAACTTTGTATTATTATGAATAGTGCTGGCCAGTTTATAAATGGGGCATATCTTTAGACTTTTTTTCTATCAGATAAATATACAAGAGGAATTTTTATTTCAGCAAATTTACCCTAAGATTAAAAAATGTACCCTTATTTTTTCCTGTAGCTACAATAATTTTTAATATGGGCTGACTTAGTGACTTAGGATTATAACACAGGGAAACAGGTAGAATGATTTTTCATATCAACTTAATTTATTTAAAAGCTGATTATCTTTGTACTGACCTGTACAATGTACATAGTTTCTATTGTTGTTACATTAAAACAGTTTAGGAGGACTCTTAATAATTATCTCTACTGATAGACAGCTAGTACCAACGCCATGCCTGATTGGTTGGTTTTAGCCTTGTCAGGATATACTATATAACAGAACATGGGTAGAGGTGGAGGTAAATAACACCACACCTGAAAATATTACAATCTCTTCTCTTTGCTAAGCAAGTACCTCTTCATGAGGGCTGTCAGCAGGGTTAGTAATTTATGTAGGTGCTGCCTCATGCTGGGATAACTCAGGGGCCTAACCACTGGCAGGTCCAGATACAGAGGCTCCTATAGATAACCTGACCCTCCTCCCTTACCACTAGTTCAGAATCTTGTAGTCCAAACATTCTGGTTTTTAATATTTAACTCTTATCTAGTATAGGAGCACAGATCTCAGTCATACATTAATATTTAAATTTCTACTGGCATGATCTAATATTCCAGTTACATTAAAATAGTAGTATCATAATTAAAACTTAAAATAAATAATAATAGTTGCTGTTTGGTTAGAATTTTAGAATGGATACATATATTTTTGTTTTCAACCTCAAAATGCAGAGAAGTTGATGTAAATTATATTAAAAATGTACTTTCCATTTCTTTTATTTTTTTATTTTTCTGTGATTCTGCAAAATACAGATTTTTAATCTATGGAAGTAAAAGATATCTTTTCTCTCATGCAGAAACAGAAATGAGAGAACTTGTTTTCCCTAACTGTAGTTTATCTAGCTTGTAATTTGCTTAATTTTTCTGTATAGAAACAACCTGGACCAAGACTTTGAACAAGGGCTGTGGAGGGAGAGTTACAACATGTCACAACTAGATTTATTTCCCAAAAACTTAATAACTATTTGTTGTTATAAAAACTTAGTTTTGTTGGGACTTTAAAAGAAAGTTACTTTTACATATTCATCTTTTTTCCTAGGTTTTTAGTGATGTTTTATCACCTAAACACTGACAGATAATTAGTTTATTACAAATGTCTCTTCAGTTACAGTAAGAAAATCTTCAGAAATACAACTTCCATTATAGTGATATCTTTACTTACTGGGTTATTGCTGATAAGCGGCAGGAGAGTAGCAGGTGCTAACTTGCCATCCTCAGCAACCCACACTAGGGTCACTGAGGCCAACCGCTCAGGAAAGGTCTTTCTAGAAGTCTTCACTTTTAGGAGGTCAAAATGATTGGTTGGTTGGTTGGTAAAGAGGGGGGAATTTTTCAAAGATTTTATTTATTGATGCAGGGTTGGCATTAATAAGAAAAGGCCAATTATAGTTAAGTGCCGTTTTAGAAAAAAGGAAAGAAAGAAGAATACAACAGTTTTGACCTTCAGTTTAATTATTTGTGTCAACTGTCAGTAAACCATAAAAGATGCACATGGTGTGAGAGTTAACTGTTGATAAACAGATTCATAATTGTTGTTGACATTTTTGAGAATTAAGTCCCTGAGATGCAGTTCAGAAGGGCAGTTGGTCTAAACTTAATTTAAAAAAAAAATAATTTGTTAGCTTTTGTTATTTTACCTTGTTTTACGGCTGCTTTGGTTTTGTGCATTATCTATATAATAACCTCTACAATGTGCATATTGTACATGTGAACCAGTAAATAGATGTGAGGTTGTTATAGTTGGAGTGAGTCCTCTGCCTGTGGTAAGTGACTGTTATGCAAATAAGTAGACAGAAAATTTGTTTGTAAAAAATAACTAGATTTTTTTTTTCTTCAGGTAACCACTCCCCTCCCTCCCTCATTAACAAATAATTTTAGTGAAATTTTAGAAATTGTAACACTTAATCCTTCAAAAGGTCTGATTAATCAACTATAATATTTAAGATGGAAAATAGAAATCAGATTATAACAAGGTAGCTAGTTATTAATTGATCATCTAGTTCAAATTACAGGAAATACCTTAATTTAAATGTCAGCATCTGTTTGAGTATTTGATACCAGGAGGAATGATAGGTAAGCTTTATTTTGGTTCTTATATGTATAGTCACTGGGTGGTCCTCCTAAAGCAGTTCTGTAGCTGCTTAATCATTTCTAAAAACAAAACTATTGTTTAGGATTCTCTTTATGGTTTCTAATTTTCCACTGACCTCTAAACACTATATCTCATTTTACTGTCAGCTTTTAAGGCTACAGCTGTTAAACAGATTTCTTTAAAATGTGTACAGGGCACTTTAGAAATTCGCTATTAATGCACTAGAGCTAATTATTATATATTTTTTTATTCATATAGTAGAATGAATTCTTGTTTGTTTTTTTTTCTTTTTAGGTTTATCAATTTTTGGGGGTTCTAATGTTTAAATGGCTGATAAATATTTATGAACAAGGGTTGGCTGAGTACTTCATAGCTTGTTAACATCCTCATGTTTTTAAGAAATTCACTTTAGCATCTTTTTGTCTGGGTTTTTAATAGAAAAGCAGCATTAGTATAGGTTATCACTAAATTCTGGAAAATAGCTTCAAAGTATCATGTAACTTCTAAAACGCTTAAATTAAAATATTTAATTCATTAAGCAACTGAGTTTGGATTTTTTTAAAATTATGGTGTTTGATTTGCTTTTAATGAAGCCAATGGTTTGGTTTCTTACTGAGTCAAATGATTAGCAACAGTGCATCTGGCATCCACATATATTATAGGAGGTTTTTTTTTTTTTAATGTCCTGGAGAAAAAGATAAAAATAATCATGTTCTAGTAAATCTTCATCTTTCTGCTTTTAATATTTGAGACATTTAAGAAAATTATCATTTTCTGTGGCACCAGCTGCTTTGCACCTTTTTTAGTCATCTGCTAACTTTTTCACTTCCCAGAATGCACTACACACGACTGCTTGGGTTCTTAATAGGTTCTGATGAGCGTTGTTGAACATGAGCCATATGTACCACTATAAAATGGCTGCGTAACCTACCTTGTTTTCTTTCTCCATTATGAACTTTTTTTTGGGTGGTGTGGGCAAGTGTGGTTGCATGTGATTTTGGGTGTATTTGTGTGCATCTCCGAAGAGAAGGGGGTGGGTTTGAAGGTCGAAACCTCAGCAGAACAAAAGTTCCTGGTAGTAGGCCATAACCCTTTATGGAGGCTTTACGCCTCCACTATTGAAACTAGGCGCCAAAAGCCTGTTCCATGGAGCCGAAAGCCCTGACTATCGTGAGGTAGGGCGATACCCCAGGCAGAAACACTTCCGCTGAGTGTCTTGTTCCAGTAGGTTTCTTTAACATTTCTTAATTTTCAGATTAGACTTGATGCAGAGGCTTATTTTTTGGCTATGCATGATGCTCTATTGTGGTAAAAATAGAAAAGCAGATGGACAAAGGAATGAAAGATTGTGTAACATTGTTGATTTATCTGCAATAAAGAACTGTTTTTTTGTTTTTTTTTTGTTTGGTCTGTGATTAATAATTGATTCACTTCATGATTTAATACTACTATTATAAATTTATTGGGATGTTTGTCTCACCTGATCAGCTCTCTCAGTTGTAACATGTTTAAAATAAATTCTAAAAATTACAGCTTTACCATAATGGCTTCCTGACATCTATCATGTTGAGGATAACATTTGCTGATGTTTCCCATCAGCAAATTGTTAGCAATAAAACAACCTATTTAACAACAGAAGGGCAAGATTAGCATAGTAAAACAACAGTGACAACAATAAAACTGAATAGATAATATTAATAATCCTAATACTAATAAGCAACTAGTTATAAATGCTTGTCTGGACCATTCAGTATTATACCTTTTTAAAATAAATAAATTTAGTCATTCATCTGTCTTGACAATGTTGTTAAGAAAATCTGTAAAACAGAAAAGATAGGTATCCATTAACAAAAATGAAACTTGTATAAACTTCATTATAGAAAAGGTGAGAATTTAGATTAATACATTTTTTTGTCTCTTTTATATCTGCCATGTATAGTAATTTTAAAGTTGTAACTTTATTGAGTTCATCACCATCTTGGATTTTTTAACCCTCTTTTTTTTTTCCAAGTTCAGTAAATATATTCAACATTTTCATATTTCTGCTAAAGAGGAATAGAATCTTAAAATATTGTAGTTATTGAAAAATTACTGTTACTGTTTTGTTCATTTTTTTTTGCTACACTATAATTGACAAGTTTTTTGACTTTTTTGTTTTGTTTTTGTACTAGTACATTCTGCATATTAAAAAAAAAAAAAATCCTGCATTCTTATGTTTTCCTTGAAATAAATCAGTACTGACATTAATTAGTGTAATCAATCTATGATAGGACAAAATGCAGCAGCTTTTCATATTTGAATATCAGTATTACTGGCTATTGGGACAAAGGAATTAACTATGGTAGCTGAAGGGCTATTACAAAAGGAATGTGGGGAAATTATTCAAATAAGTAGGTTTCTCTTTGATAGTTAGTTCTTTCAGCCTTATGTACATTGTCAAATAAGAAATTCTGGATGTAAATTGTGCATTTGTTTGTTTTTATTTGTCTGTTATTTCAGTTTAATTTTGATTCATCCAGATTAGGAGTAACTGCTCGGCACAAATAACATGATCATATAAGACTGTTAAAGTTCAGCAATGCATGTTTGTAGTTGCCATCTTTCTGTTGTTACAAGCCTTTAAGTCAATTTTACTCCATAACTGTCAGATAGAACATAGTGTTTCAATAATATTTGTTATTTAATCTTGTGTGTGCATTATTGCTTGTTCCAAGCCCAAAACCACCATTGATGCATTCATCATAAATCTGAAATCTGTCATTAAGATAAGTTATCTCCCTTCAGGAAAAAAATAAATAGTATTTTTTAATATGTGGTGGCTGCTTTGTTATGTTAAATGTATGACAACTCCACTTTTATGGGTGACTGTGGTTGATCTAAGTTAGCTCTGAGCAGAAATGTTAGATATTGTTTTATTTTTATTCTGTCGTCTTTAAAGAATAAGTATTTCGAGATGCAACTGCTTTATGGCATTACCTTAAGATTCATTGGAAACAATATGAAAATTTTCATTATAAAGGTAAATGAGAGAGAAGTTTGTTGCATGAGAAAATATGAGCTACATGAGATTTGTTTTTAAAAATAACATGGTCTTATACAGTTTAAGTTCTCTTGATGGAATTTTGACAACAGGGCTTTTATTATTGGTAATTCAGCACTAGCTTTAAAAAGAATTCCAGATTTCATCTAGAGAATAAAGATCTACTGAAAGCATATATTTTCTTATACTGTGAAAATCGTTTCTCATACGCAAATGTGTAGAATGCTGCCATAATGCTAGTGGGATAAAAATTGAGTGCTAGAAGTAAACTCTTTAAATCTAATGTTTCTTTTGATGGTCTTATTAATTCTTTTGCAGAATATGAAACATTTTTGTAATAAGACTGATCCAGAGAAATAACTATTCAGTGCATTCATATAAATTTAGGAATTAGTTCAGAAGAAAGCATTAAAAATAATCAGATTTTTAAGGATGAGTTATGATGAATTTGTATGCAAGAGGAGGACAGGTATTTCAAATTCATTTTGGCTAATAGCAGGGTACAGTTTTTTCACAGTGTGCATCTCTGAAGATTTGAGGAAATTAGAAAGTCATGTTTTATGTGCATGCCAAAAAAAAAAAAACTTGTTTAGGTTTTTTTAAAATGTAATTTATGATCAACACAAGTTATTGTTTTTATACTGTTTAATTTTTTAGCATTCACCTGATTATGCTTTCCTTTCATTAGGTTTTTTTTTTTTTTGTCTAAAAGGCTTTATCATTAATTAGCCTAAACTAAATCATAATATCTTCTAAACCATGTATTCTTAAAACATTTTTGTAATTTATCTAAACTTGTAAAGAATGATTTTAACTTAGTACTGTACCAGAAAGTTATTTGTTTATTATTATTTATGGCTTGGTTTGCTCTAATATAGCTAGTTACTACATGGTGAAATACAGTATATATCAAAAGTAAATAGAAATGTGCATTTAGACTTGTAGTTTCGAAAGCTGATAGTGAAAATCAAGACCTCTAACAATAATATTATGATAGTTTAAACTTGAGAAAAAAAGAGAAAAGTATACTGAGAAACATTTTTTGTTGTTTTAATTTAAATCTGAATGAATCCCTCTGAGCAGCTTTTTATAGTTACTAATATATAACACATTGTGACACCCGGCAGTGAGTTTGATTAATGCTTATGAACGACAACAAAGATAGCCAGTCTCCTCCTCCTCCATTTACTCCTGGTATATGTAAAAAGCTTTTGTTTCTACAATATTTGTAATTGTTTGCTAAGTAAGCCTTTTATCTTTTGCCTTTCCTTTAATTTGTCTTTTTTGCATTTAGAAGAAATTTTTATTAATTAGACAACTAGTAACTTTTTTAGTAAAACCTTTAGCAGAAATTGGTGAAGGGTGGGATTTAAAGAAAAAAACCTGTGCATTTTACTGGTGTTGCTGAAAAAAACACTTGTCAATCTAATTGGCTGCATTATGTGTAAGAAATGTAGAAACTGAATCAGTATTGATGTGTTAAGTATGTTGGTGGATTTCTTAATGTAATTTTTTAAGATCTCCATGGTGGGAAAAATTACATTATGCAAATTTACAGCGTAAATTTATCGATATTTCAAATAGATTGTTAAAGTTAAACTCTATTGTTTGCATCTCCAAATGAATCTTACATAACTGATCAGCTTAATTTGTAAGTGACTTGTCATTCCAAAATAATAGTATTATACATGGGTTTAATTTTAAGAGTTTAAGAAAAATACCTGTTTTTTTTTTTTTTTAATGCATATTTTGCCTAATCTGGATTGGAAGAGGTTTTTTTTTTTAATTTTTAGATGTGAGAGGAAACTCACTAAACCAAACTGTTCTGAGCCAGGATTCAAACTTGGCCTTTGATCTTAGCTTAGTAATTAATGCCACAGTTAAAATCCAATACAAGAGAATTAACGTTGTATTATTTTTATTTTTATTTTCATTACTACTATTATTGCATCTACAATTAGTTTCAATCATTTATATACAAAAAATATAATCAATGAAATACATTGAAGTATAGCCTAAAATTACATGAAACTTCCAGTTGGTGAGTAAATAAATAACTGTCAAACTTATTAAGAAGTAAATTTTCACATTACACGAAAGTACAGGGAATCATGATGATTACCATAAGAGACAGATACTGGTAATTATAAATAAATTTTAAATCAGAAAGTGGTATTTTACATGTTAATTTATGTGCCAAATCATCAGTTAAATCAGAACATGGTGGAATTGTTTTATTTTTAAATGAAAGTAAAAAAAAAAATAAATACTGCCTAATTCTCAATTTGTGTTACTACACACACTATGATGAAAGAGTAGTATGCCCAGCAACAAAAAGCTATTCTTTGGCAATTTTAATTTGCAAGTTTTTAGGGTGGTTCTAAACCAGAGTTTCTGGGATCCAAAAAAGGGTGGGGTTCACTAGTAAAAGAGAATTCCAAATTAAAAAAAGGAAATTTTCTGTTTCAACTCAGAGAGATTCCACCTAAAAATACAAAATGTTATGAGGCATTGAGCTAAAGAACATTGTCCATGTTTCTAAATGCCATGGGAAGCAGTCCAGTGGTAGGCTATGCTGATGTTGAGGGACTGAGATTGAATCTTGGTCAGGGCTGGTGGCATAGATTTCTTCCAAGTTCTCTGGTTTTTTTTCCCCCACATCTGAAGAATTTTAGTAGAGACTTTCTGCATACTAAACCCCTGCCATAAGAATGCAAACAAACTGCCACATCAGTACTATAAACAGTTTGGTGTATGGGCTGCCAAGACGACAAGATATGTCAACAAAACTCGTACTTTATGTAGAGCATACTTGTTTAAATAGCTTTTAGCTGCAGCTTAGGCAGTTGTTAGCCTTTTGCATTTTTTTTAAAGTTATAGCATTTGAAATAAGCCCTTATTATATGTATTTTTTCTAAATGTTTTCCAGGGTTTTAATTGTATCAAAGGACTAGATTGAGCTTAAACGCTTGCAAATGTGACCATAGTTTATTATTACCTGGTGTTTTTCATGTTTTTTTTTTCAATATGAACTACAAATCTCTAAGTTTGCTTTATTCATTGACCATTATATATTCACTGAAAATGTTTTTTTTTTGTTTTGTTTTACTTACTACCAGTTAAAAACAACAATTTTTATTTGTAAACACTAGAATAGCAGTAAAATATGCCCAAATTTCAGCTTTGCTGAGGTTGAAAAAGTTCATATTTTATTAAAACACTTATTCTTTTTTTAAAAAAACTTCAACAATAACTAGACAACATTGCTGGTTGTCATTTTTTAATTATTATTATTACTGGTCTACAAACCATCATAAAATAACAAATAATATTGACATTAGAAGTAACTTAAAATCATCTAATCCGTCTTTGGGATTCTGAAAATTCTTTTCTGACTGTTTCTGGTAACATGGTAAATAAATATACAAACCTTGAAACACATGAAACACATACACCATTTACAAATAAACATTACTTAAATTGTTCAGCTTTTCTTTCTCCCCCCCGGCATGTTGGTCAGTAAAGGGACATAACTTATGTGATGAGCTAGACACTATGGTGACAATGTTTATTAAAGCATAGCTTGTAAAAAAAATAAAAAAAAACCAGCTTAAAGTAGAAATACAACGGAATTTAAAATCAAACTTCTGATTAGCACTTCAAACATTTTTGCTCACTTCATTTAACTTTTGTTTAATTTTTAAAAATAGTCTGTACATATTCAAGCAGCCATAGTTGGATTTAGTATTGAAAATGAAAAAGTCTTATGACCAAAGTTCCAACTGTGTGTGGTGGGTTGGGCTGGGTTGGTTTGTTTGTTGGTTTTTTTTTTTAATAAAGTTCTATACTGATAATATGTAAGTACAGGGTGTTTTGGTCCATAATTGTGGCTGCCAGGCTGGTTCAGGAGTTTTAGATTTTGAAATGAATTACCTATCTACAATGCAATAAGCAGGCCGGGCATATCTCGTTACGGGTAATACGCAGTTCTCTTTTTATGTTGTCAGGATTCACGAACTTGATCTTTGTAAGAGCATTCTGAAGTTGTGGCTACCCATTATCTCTTTTTATTGAACAAAATAGCAAATATGACAGTACATATCATCATGTTAATGTGTGGAACTCTGTTACCCCCTGGAAAAAATAATTTTGTTTTCTAAATATATTGAGATGTTATATTTGTCCTAATTAGCAACCCTTCTCAGCAGAAATGGGAGGGGGGGCTTAAAGGTTGAATAAAGAGTATTGTAACAACTATTATTTTTCTGAGCTCTCTGGTTTTTTTGCATCTAGAAAATGAGGAGTTTTGGTAGGAACTTTCAGCAATAAGTTGGCTGCTAACTTCTACATGGTTTACAAAACTGAAACCACGATTTCTTCTGGTTGATAATGGCATAAGGCATTGTTAGCATGCCAGCGATGTGGTCTTTTTCAAACTATCTACACCTAATGGTAAAACAAGAACTGATATAAAGCTAGATTGGGGGGGAACAAGCAAATTACCTTGTTCTGAAACCAAATATTCCTCTAAAATGTTGTAATCTTTGATACTAGGTTATTTTGAGAAATTACTTAAAATTTATATTTGCCAATGCATTTCATATCTTTTAGGTCAATCTTACTGCCATAAGAAATGTTCCATCATCATAAATATGCATTAAAGAAAATTTTTTTTAAATAATTTATTATTTGGAGAAACATACTTCACTAATGCTTTGATAACTGTAAAATTAGGTAGGCTGTGTTCTGAATTAAGTATTAAAAATGAAGTTTTTTATGGTAGATTTTGATTTGTTTTTGTTGGTAAGTGATAGCAGATATTAAAAGTTAAAATCTTTAATTGTCAGTAATTAGATATTTAATAAATCTGAAAATCTAGGAAAGTGAGTGGAAAGGTAAGTAATTGTAGAAAATTTCAACAGGTTATCTATTTCTGGGGTATTTTCTGAGTAAAGTGGCTGACACGTGCACTTAACTGTTTTGATGTATATGTTGTACACATAGTATTGAGTTAAAATAACTTATGGCATTAATTCTGAATTTTTGGATGGTCTGCCATTTCTTTCCCTTGTCAACTGCAGATATGCAATGTTTTTCTTACTACTGTTCTTCATCACTAATCATCTTTTCCACCTTCCTTATGACAACTTCAAATTAAACTGTCTTTTATCTTTATTAACCTAGTACAGTCTTTTTCTGTCTTTCAATTTCCTGGTCTCTTACCCATTGGCTTAGCTCTATTACAATGTCAGCTTGGATTATCTCCAGTCCTAAAGCCTGATTTACCTGCCAGAAAAATGTGCCCTCTTATTGTATAGTATGCCAGGGTTGCCCAGAGATATACATAATTTTTGCTTTGATTATGATGTCAAGAATTGAGATCTGGGGCGTATCTATGGAAAATGGCACCAAGAGCAAGCACTGAAATTGCCCTCCCCCTTGTTTTTTTTTTTTTATTATTATTCAATCAACAAATTATGTCACTACATGAAAATTTCAACTGCACTTTCCTTGCTTTCACTGATGCAAAATGGTCTATGATGTCCTCAAAATCGGTTTGTTTTTTTTTTTCAGTTTTTCTACACTCAGCAGAGCAAGATCACATTCTGTCTTGACCCATTAAGGCTCGCAAATACGACAGTATTAGTTTTAACTTGCTGAATGATCTCTCACAGCTGCCGATGGAAACTGCGATGGTTAGCATTATCTGAATAGCAATGTGAAGATTGGGGAAGACACACTCATCTCCATACTGAACAATAAATTCGAGAAGCTCTTCAAGTCTTGATATTTTCATGTTGGCCCGACTTGATAGCAACATTCTGCAATCCAAAATTTCTTCATATAGCTGCTGTCCATCAACATCAGAGCTGAACAATTTGCCCAAATTTTTGCATTTCTTCTTTAGATCGATACTGTCTGTGTCATAACACAGTCCCTCCACGTCTAGAAGGAACCTAAACTTGATGTCAGTGTCATGCAAATGAGTAAACCTTTCGTCTATTTTTCTGTGAAGATGGTCGAGTGTTCCCTTCATGACTCTTTCCATTTCCTCCTTGGCTGTTAACCCAGCGTCTTTCGAATTCTCATCAGCCATTTTTTTCTTTCATCTCTGATGTCTTTCAACTTCAGTATTCCATTCTTGACAGAGACCGAGTCCTCCGAGTGACTCACTAACCAACACCTATTTCATCATCAAAATGATCTCGAAGGGCTTTCAAATCCAGGGAAGCATCATGAAAGTTCATGCTAGGATCCTGCAGCTTCTTTTGAACATGATCCATGCAAATGAGATGAGTATTTTGTTCCAAAATCCTACCAAAGTAAAAAAAATCATAACTCAACCTGTGGTTATACAGCTGCCTTGCATCACTTCTTGTTTCACTGGTCTCGTTTTCATTGTCTATCATGTCCTGGAGAACTTGAAGAGGTACTTGTTGACAGGCTTCATTGCTTCTGTCCTTGCACTCCATCTGATTTCAGACTGTGACTTAACAACCACAGACACAGCATCTTTTGAGTTTTTCCAAATGCTATGTTGAACGAGAGAAGATCAGAGCTTCAGTGGTTCCAAAAAATGTGACTATCATTACATCCTGCTTGGCTGCTTTTACACCAACAAGTTGAGGGACTGATTGTTGCAATTCACAAACACTGCCAGGTTGTTTCTCACTTATTCTTTGATGAACACCACTTCTGTGTCCAGCCATCACAGCAGCATTGTCATAGTATTGTGACCGACAGTCGTGTAGCTCCATTTCGTCCTTCTCTAGCTGTTTCAAGATGTCTTCAACCAAGCTCTCAGCATCCTTCTGTCTTATCTGGATAAAACCAAGGAAAGACTCACTAACACGGACTGTTTTCCTCTCAAAATCAACTTCCACGTACCTCACTACTTCTGACATCTGCTCACGGTGTGCCTGATCAGGAGTCTAGTTAAACATGAGACCATAGTACTTGGCTTTACGAATGCTTCTCAGTAAACTCTGGCAAACAGTGGATGCCATCATGTGGATGAATTCGTTCTGGACACCCGGTGAAAGATAAGACATGGATCCAGGATGATTTTCCACGCAAGTGAGGTGTGCTTCCATGACAGGGTCCAAGATGGCCAGTAGTTTCAGTAATTCAAGGAAATTTCCCCATTGGAATCATCGTCTAGCTGAAGTGATTCCCTGGGTCCTTGCAAAGCCAGGTTCTGAGTCTCAAGGAATTTTATGCAGTGAAGGATTCTAGTCAAGATAGCACTGCTTTTCCTTCTCAATCTGTGATTGAAGTTCTGCATCAATAACTTCTGTTTTCAGATAAACTTTTTTCCATCTCTTTCCACTGTGTGAAGCATTCCCAATGATTCTTAGCATTTTCTTGAACACTAATCCTTTCAATTTTTTTCCAGTGGTTGAATCCACTTTCCTGCTTCAATGAAGACTGATGGTCTGACCGGGAATAGAGAAGAAAACAGATACAAAATGCAGACTTTTTAGAAGGGGAATAGACCAGCCATGAGTGAGTCACTTCCTCACCACGACCATTTCCCAATTTTCTCTTGAACCAAGTTTTGTTCATTGAGCGGTTATTTGTTGGTAGGAAAGGCTCCTTACTGTTCTGGAAATACTTCAAACCCAGCTTTATTGTTTCTGTTCTCAATGCGTCAGGCAGAATTGTTTTTCCAGTATCCTTGTCGAACTTCAAAAGTCCAATATCATACTGTTCAATCACTTCTGGAGTGACAGTTCGAGGCTCTTCGATACCACCCAGTTCACTAGGTTCAGTGTTGTCAGGTTTAATCTCATCAATAAACTCAACATTACCATCATCACCATCTACTTCCCCTTCTGTTGTCCACGTTCTCTTTGGCAGCCTCACTCTTATTCTCGTTATACTTGGATTTATCTGACTTGACTTTCTCCTTGCCTTGTGACACATTTGTACTTGATCCACCTTCAGATTTTAACAAACTTGCAGCGGGTGCAGGTGACTCCATGAAACGTGTTGAACTACTTGTTCCGGGCTTTTCAAAGAAGTGCTTGAACAACTTGCTTGACTTCTTGGCTTCCTCTGCCCCCAACTTTCGTCTCTTCCATCCTTTAGCTCCACTTTCCTTATTCATAAAGAAATGTTTCATAGTATTCTTACACTGTTGGTGCCCAAGTTGGCCTATAGCTGAGCTGGCTAATGCGCGTCCGGCCTGAGTCCTTGTCTAGTCCTTGCCGCATGCTCCCCGCAGGTGTCGAAGTCCAAGTCTTTTAGCTGCCGGCCAATGGGAGCAGGACTCGATTGCGTCAGTCCTAGTGCGGTAACAGAGTTCTGGCTCCCATTGCCAACATGTATTTCCGCGCTTCCATCAGGGCGGCAGAGCAACAGGAAGCCGGGGGGGGGCTGGGAGTGCCTGCCACGGCAGACAAGCCTGCTGGGCAGCAGGCGGCTATAACAATGCTCTGAAATAAGGAAATGGTTCTTTTAATAAGAACATTAAATTTCATAGATTTTGCACAAAATTTTGGACTACCTCCCCAGTTTGCGCAGGACAATGGTCTTACTGGCACTTGGCAATGAGCAGTGGTACTATGAGGTATATGATCATGTAGTTCCAAGCACTATATTTTTACCTAATAATTTATATAAGTTGTCTAACAATCTGACCATCCTAGTGCCACTCACCCATGATAATTGTTATTGTGGCAGTTTCACAACCACCACAATGTGTCATCCTGTGACGGTTTCCCACTTTTGATCCGCCCATCGGTGTTCATTCCCCCGCTCTGCTCACATGAATCACCAGTTTCTGAAGCAGTCAAAAATGCTCCCTGGGGCCTACTTTTGACATATGTTCGAAATCTTTGGTACAACTAATATTCACCTTATTTACAATCTTATCAATAATTATTTGTAAAATTTGAACTTTTAGTAATCAGTCTATATAGGGCTGAGTTGAGAAAACTTGTCTTTCAAATCACGCAAACGGACACAACAAAAATCAAAGGCATATCATATTTTTTTCCTTGCATTTATCTCCTGCTTATAACACAGGATCTGCTACATGTATCCTTCGGTCTTTGAGTGTCATCAGCCCATGCTCTTCTTTGCCTTGAACGAGATGGCAGCTTTAAGCATCGACTGGAACAATCCCTTCACCTATTTGAAGATACTGGACTCAACTCTGGAGCGTATGGCCGATCTTATGTGAACATTGGCCTTGGGTGCAGGGGCTTCTTCATCTCACTTTTGTGGGCTCTGTCATCAACCTTTGCTGGATGAGCTGTGGTGGGTGGCTTGTCACAACAGCCTGACATCGGCAAGCGCAGGGATTTATATTTTTGCCTAACATTACGGGGCGTCGAACACTTGATGCCTTCAAAATTGCACACCTGAACCATTAGGCTATCCCTGCACTCAACAACAATAATCAAAGACAGGTCATATATCTGAAGAAAATTGTTTTTTCACTATCCGAGGATGGCTTGTCTAACTTTAATAGAAACTGCTCAGTGGCACCCGGGGCATGTGCCCCGCCTGACCCCACCAACCTCCACTAGATACGCCACTGATTGAGATCCATTTCTTTCACCTTGTTCATCAGACTCAGTGAGTCTGTGCTATGTGATTATACTGACTGTTTTGCTTTGTAATATTACCATGGATTCACATCAAAGCATCTTTCATGGCTTCACTTGGCCTCCATTTTTATAGCCTTGTATACTGCTCCACCCCATGCTATGATCCTTTCTCAAAAAGCCATCTATCTATAACAATGAAGATGCTAGGCTTGCTGCTCTGCAGCCATTCTTGTTCATTATTGATTCTCTATCCCATTGATCTTGAACTGCTCTTTTCTCCAATCCCTCTTCCTGTAAAAACATCAGGTAATCAAGTGCTTTACATATTGGTTCTTGTTTTACCAGTCCAGGACTCCACTGATTCCAGCCACTACTAGACCATTTCATTCTTGG
Source organism: Nautilus pompilius (assembly GCA_018389105.1). Classification (NCBI taxonomy): domain Eukaryota; kingdom Metazoa; phylum Mollusca; class Cephalopoda; order Nautilida; family Nautilidae; genus Nautilus; species Nautilus pompilius. The sequence goes on along the minus strand of JACATO010000132.1, from coordinate 3,235,327 downwards.
GTTGATTGGGGTGGTTGCCATGCTCCGGAATTCACTGATTATTGAAAAATAGCATGCAAGGGCAATAGAAAGTATAAGGCTAGTAGTAGAGAAAATCATATTTAGTGGGTTTCGCTGCTGTTGTCATTATTCTCATAGCTTTATTTTGGACTTACTGTATTGGCACATCAGGTTGTCAGCAGAAACTGATGTGCCATTGCTGCTGTTATATTTGAATAGTCATTAATGAGATGCTTACAAATGGCCTTCACTAATTAGAAATTTTGTATAGTTTTTAATCACATCACATCATATCATATAATATTATATTTTTACAGAATAGCTTGGTTGCCTAATTGTTAGACTATATGACTGCCAAGGTTGAGAGGCCCAAGTTCAATTTTCAGCAGGTATTGGCTTGGCATGGTTTATTCTTGCTGCTCATCACCAGCCAGTCTTTTGGACTTCCTTGTAACACCTTTCCTGCACAACAAGAAGTAACGTAGGCCTCAGTGACTCTGGTATGGTTTGCTGAATGGAAAGGGTCAAGGACATTAAGCCAGTACTACTGCCAGGATAATTGTTCAGACATGTTCTTGTGATAATAAACAGTATAACCAGAGGACGAAGAAGCAAAATGGCTTCACTTAAAATGGTAACATCTATTGAAAGAAATCAAATGATGAAAGATGAACAGAAGTTCTGAAGTCATTTGTTGAATCTTAAGTTGTCTGAAACTCTTAATACATTACATTATATCAATATAAGATCACAGACATATAATAAATATTCACTTCACAACACACAAAGGCAACAGACTCTTAGATTCCATTAATTATTTGGATTAAGAAAATATACCTTTGTGAATGTGTGCTATTTCATACCTACCTGTTATTCAGGGTCCTGATCTCAATATTCTATAACCTTTCACTTTCTAGCGCTATGGAATTTATTCTGAGATGATGATTGTATCTAGCCAGCAGGCTGTTCAAGTTTGATCAATGTAATTACTGTGTTTACATTACTTCCCATGATACACAGTCCACTAGGCTCTTTTATAATGAGCTATCAAGTTCTTCATAACAGCCTATCCAATTCTGGCTCAAAGGCTGATTGTCTCATTTGGCTGCGAAGTGCATTTTATTCTTAAAATTGGCATTTTCCAAGTGCTCTGCAAGCACTGCCTCATTATTAAATAAACCAGTACAAATACAGGCTGACAAATGACTGTATGGAATGCCAATTGATTATTAATTGTAGGACTTGTTCAGAGGCTTCCTGGTTATAGATATTAGGATATTGGTTATCAAATGTACGGATGTCAAAGGTAATTTTGAGAGAACGCACATCTTCATACATAATTGAATAGAGATTAATATTTGTAACGTCTTATACCTAGAAAAGAGTCTAGATTAGACAGGAGAAAGATTATACATATACATTTACACTACTGATGCTTTTCAGTTTACTTGTTAGCTAGATAGCGATCATTTTGAAAGTACTTAATGTTGATGCTGAATTGTGGCTTGAAGTAGTTTAATCTTCTGACTGAGTGGTATACAACAACTAAGCTTGACATTGCAATTACAAAATGGCTACAGTCATTGTCTATCAGGTGTCTTATAGTAACACCCAAGTTTTTTGGGGGGGGGTTGTTTTTTTTTTTTTTAAGACACCACCTATTGGCAAGATTCCTGATGTTTGCTGTCTTCTTTTTTTAAGAGGAATTTTAACCCTTTGTTATCTGATGCTCAAAGATAAAAGGTTGATTTTTTTGTTTTTTTTTTCTGTTTTGATGAGAGCTGAGTTATATATGAAGAAAAGCCCAACTATTTAGTGAAAAATATTTTGTGGCTAACTATTGTGCCTATCCATAATGCATGTATAAAGAACTTTAAAACCTTTTGTAAGAAAGGAAGGGGGGGCAATCATTGCAAAAACTAATTCATGAAACTGAAAAGAAAATTCATTAATTTCATTTTAAATCAGAATCACTTCTCAGAAAAAAAGAGTGAATTTGTGATGCCCTTCCTCGGCATTTACAACATAGTTAAAAGCAGGTGTAGTTTGTAAAATTCTCATGTAGCAGAATAACAGTTTTTCCAGTGTTTTAAAATGTTTTCTTTGAGTTGTTAGTGTGAATACTTAAGCGATCTGTAAATGATAAATATCCAATAAGTGTTGTTACAGTAATAATAATAAAATGATTTACAGTAGAAGATTTTCATAAATTAATCTCTTTATTCTACACTGTGTATTGATCAACATTTTGTTTAATGGATCTGTTATGTATAGTTTGTATTATCTGGCTGCTTATTAAAGGTTAAGCTTTAAAAAAGGAATCACGAGCCTTTTATGGTTATGTTATTCCATTTATGATTAAGGCTTGGCTTACACAATGAGAGAACATGCAGATCAGCTTCTACTGTGATTAAGAGTTAAAGGGAGTTGTGAGGCATGAATGACTAGTAACTTATTCATTAAATTTCTTAAGGATTTCAGTGTTAGGGTGTTTTTTCTTTCAATTAATAGTCATTAGCATAACCTTATTTCAGTTAAAACAAAATGTTTACTGTCCCCTACCAAACAAAAAAGAGCCTCGTCTGACTTCTGGAAAATAAAATCACTTGGTTTAAAAACATTGCAGTGGTGCATTGGTGAAAGGGATGAACATCAATTCATTTGTTTTTGTCCAATGTAATTATTAGACTTGTAGAAAAGAGCATGAGACATGTGAGAACAAAATGAAAAACTGCTGGATACGCAGGAATTGTCCTGTGTGATGAGCCCTTCACTGAACTGGAACTGTGATCTGATAATCATTGATATCTGGTCAATCTTAGACTTTCTGGCAGTAGACAAGAATATTGAAACATTTCTAAAAACAAAGTAAGTAACATTGGATTTCTGGAGAGTTGAAGATGTTAATAGTAAGGACATCATGGAACCAATTATATTGATTGATTGCCACATCTAAATTAGTTTTGAGAATATTCTGCAGGCGAACATGCAAGTTTTATGGACCAATTTGATTCTGTAAAGAATGAAGCAGAAGGTTTGCGATAGTTTTCAGTAAGAACTGATTTTCCTAAATTTTTTTTCTCAACTCAAGCATTTTCTTATCATGCTCTTCTGAATCAAGCGTTGATGTAGAAGTTAGTCATTCCTAATATACAGCTATTTCTATTGACTTTATTATACATCTCTGAAGTTGTTTTTATGTTACATAAATTATTAGTCACATTAACATGAATATAACTTAGTATTTTCCTAAAAAGTATTGATTATTCCTAGACTATTAATATTAGATAATATGGATCTAGTGAAAAGTTTCAGCTCAGTATATTATCATATACATCATCACTACATTTTGGCTGATTCAAAATTTGGTGCTAGACCAAGGTTAGGCAGTTCCTTTACTTTGACACAAAAATGTAGAATACATATTAATATATAAGATTCTTTAATATATGGTTATGCTATTATAATGAAGTGGCATAAAAATTGAGACTAAAAGATGCACAGGTTTTTCCTTTATTATTATTATTGTTGGTGTTACTACATGCTTTTGTTAGCTTCTATAAAATAAGATTATAATGTAATAATGCTTTAGTATAATATGAGTCTGCAGCTGTTTTTTTTTTACTGTAATAAGGTCAATTTTAACTTTGTATTTTTAACTTTCTGTATACCACCCAGGGTGCATTTGTACCTTATTGATATAAACCTTTGTAGTGAAAAAATCTGTATATCGCTGCAACCCCATGTGCATTGACTAAATTTACAGCTGATTAAACATGTACCGTGGAAGTATAAGGAAGGTAAAAAGTTACATGGTATGCAGAGCGTTAATATAATAAGCTTATGTCATCCATGACCTTTACTTGGCAGTAAAACCTAAATGATTTATCATGATAATCACATGTATTTTTAATTAAAATTTAACTAGTGATTCTCAAATAATAGACAAGAGTAAGAAATGTAGATGAACTTGAAGGCTTGGTGACCAAGGAGTTATAAGAATAATTTTTTTTACTTAGTTTCCTCCCACATGCATTTTTAAAATAACCTGTGAACTTGTTTCCTTTAAAATTTGGCTGTTAACTAGAGGAACAAGAGCAGTTCAGAATCTCCATTTTGAATGTGAAGTTTCCTAATTATTAGTAGGCAAAGCATAAAGTTTCATTTGTACACCAGAAAATTTCTTACAACACAGCAATTAATTTAAAATAAAAGATACTTAGGAATATACATAATAGATGAGTATTTGTGGGAAGGGAGAAGAGCTAAAGATCACTGTAGTGTGGGTTATTACCAGTAATACTAATTATGGAATAGAACAATTGTATATCACCATTTGCTCTAATGTAACCAGCTAAAGTTAGAGATGGAGATCAGGGAAACAATAGGCAGGCTACAATAGAGAAATCAGTTGAAAGGGATTAGGTCTAGTCTTCTGCAAACATAATAGGCCAGCAGCAAGCTGTAAAATTATCAGCTCAGAGCAACAAGAGCAGAAAAGATAAATAAAGGAAGTGCCATGTAACACAAGCCAATTAAATACTAATGTAAACCCAAGTCTGAAAATACAATATGGCTACCATTGATTGTGAATGAGTCATAATTAGGTCAGTTAAAATATTTGTTAGTAGAACAAAATGCTAGTGGTCAAACGCATAAAATATCAGATTATAGCCCAATGGACATCAATTTCAATCACTAGTGAACTGGGATTGTCATCATCAAAAGAAGACAAGATCTGAATTATGTATATTAGACTTGGAATCAATAACTGAGCATTTTATAGTAAAAAAAAAAAAAAATTCATGCTAATTTTTAAAATTTACTAGCCACTGTAAAATTGTTCGTATTTATTCTAACATTGAACACCAATAGAGTAAGTTTAAATTGTTTTTTTTTTTAAAAAAAAAAATGTTAATGAAGTAATAAGATTTTTAATACTTAAATTTTGACGCAAGAAACAAGTTGACATCAACCATTTTCTATAAAGTATCCTAGCACTGATGAGTAAGAGAAAATTCTACTTCATCAAACTTTTCTCAAATCATAGTTCATTTGTCGGGGTTCAGTACTTCTGCCTATTCATGGCTGTAAATTGGGTAATACATGTAGTGGGTTGAAGGTCAAAGGATAGGAATTTGATATATTGGCTAGCACTTAGATGTGAATATATCAACAATTATAAGAGGGTTTATTGCTTTGTCACTTAGTTATTGGCTGGTAGCAACACAATGGATCAGTAGTCGTCTTAGTGAAGTTTTGATGTTAATGGATAATACAAATCCCACAAGAATTAATGCTTTTAAAAAAAAAGTTAATTGATCTGCTATAAGTTGTGATATACAGTAAAGCAAGATGCGTATTAGTAAAGGTCTTTCGAGTTGGAAAAATATTTGTTTACATTGTTTTAAAACTGATTAAAGTGATTCTCATTGTTTGCCTCATTCCATACATCACTGACTTTGTTATTAAATACCACTTCTGAATATCAAGTCTTGGATTGGATTTCCTTGTACTGTATAATGTGCTAAAAGAAGCTAAAGTTTTAATCATTTTTGAAAAATAGCATCAGATATTCTGAAAGTCAGAAAAAAAAAACCCTATGTCTAGCATTTTTGTTTTCATGTCCACTAATCTTGACTGACGACGATCGGTTTGGTATAATGCTATCTTGGCTTTTTATCATAGTGATGACATGCAACTTTAAGGTTTGCTGAAATTTTTAAGTTGTTTTTTTTTTTATGAAAGAAATAAGCAAAATATCAGTCAGCAATGTATGAAAGAATGCTTTGTGGCTATGAATGACTAATCTACAAAAAAGGGAAAAATAGTGATGCTTGTAGAGGACACATGAAATCAAACGAGCCAGCTAAATTTGGACTTATCATTTAAGAACATGTTATAGCTTAAAGAAACATGTTGCTCAACTAGATAGTTTTTTTTTTAATGTAGAATTTTTAATTTAGCACAACCTGTCAGATGTTATAGGTTCAATATTTAGATGCATCTTTCTCTGATATTTATAAAACCTATTAATGTACATGAATAAACACACTGTGGCTGTTATCCAAAATAAATATGCCTGAACTTGATTTGAAGCTGTATTCACTAGCTATAGATAAGAGCAATGATGATAGCATCTAAATTGCTTATGATTAAGAGACCCATAGTTGATAATTTCTAGTTAGTTTTAAGGAGTAGTGGTTTAGAAGCCTTGTGCAATGCTTTCTAGTGTGATTGCTTGAGCAGTAGATGGCATCGGGTATTCTAAAATTGAAGTGCTTGAAACCAATGGTAGTTGTCAATAAGAAAAAAGAGCATTCTATGTAAGTACAACTTTATATCAACATATGATTAGGAAGGATTACTGTAAATGCCTTTAAAAGTCCTTGTATCAGGTTATTGTACATTGCTGATTTGAACAATAAGCAAGTCCAATCTGATATTAATTGACAGATTCTGTATACATCTGTTGAGAACAAAGTAGCTTGTCTTATCTGTGCTTCATCAGATATGGGAATCTCTAGCGTGCTATATATTTTAAGATTATTTTTTTTTACCGTGACAACTATAGAAATAGAAAATAGCAAACAGTTTTTTTTAAATAAATGTACAGTAAAGATTTTAAAGCCAACAGTTAGTGAGAAGATTCAATTCTACTGAATGATTCTTGCATTATTTACCTTGATTGATGTATTTGAAGAATTCTACTTCTGCGTTCTTCCAAAATACAACTCTAAGGTCTCTTCTCTCCTGGAAGGAAATGTTGCCACTACACAGACTTCAATTTTGATCTGTGGCATGACCAGAACGGTAGAGGAAGGCTTTACATGCTGACCAAATACTAACATAAGGAATTCTATCTACTCTATTGTTTGCCTTATTTGATGTTTCCGTAACAAACTGCTATTATCATAGTAACTGGTGTTCCAATTATTATTGTAGAGGATTCTAATTAGGGAATTTAAAAATTAAAGATGTTTGAGAAGAATTAGCCATCTAAATAATTCTTTTTTCAATCGCTATCTGTACATTACCACTACCATATAAAATTATAAACACCCATTAAGTGTGCATACATTTTTTTAAAGTTTTTATATTTGAATCTAGAAAGAGTATGAAAAACCAGTGAAAATTAGGCTGATAGCCCTAAAGAAATGTCGTCATCTTATGTTATGTCTGTCAAAATTTAATTCAAGTCCCATTAATATGCGTTATCTAACTCTAGAAACCTCCGGGGTTATATTGATTTGAAGTTACATGCAACTTCTCAAAAGCCAATCGTAAAGATGAGGACATTTTTTCTCTTGACAAGTTGCATGCAACCTGGATTTATGGTCAGTCACATTAGGCCTCACACAATACCACATTCCAAAATGTTGACAAAAATATAAACATAACAAAAAAGAAGACTTCAGTTTTTACTTTCCTGTCTTACATGCTCACCCTTCATACTAGGTTTTATTGAAATACATGGTTTAGGCTTTAACTCTCTAGCAGTGACCTTGCAGTATTAGCGTTATGAAATCAACATCAAAAGGCAAGAAATCCACCTATTACATTTAACATAATATTCCACATTTCTAATGTGTAGGTTAAAATTTATTTTTAAAAAATATTAATATTTGGTTGAAAAAAGAAAGTTGAGAATTTTAGTTTTAAGAAGCAAAACCAAATACTAATGTTTTGTCTTTTATAACTATGTAATTTTTTTTTTTTATCTATTATTTTCTGTTTCATTTTTCCAAAAAATTATCACTTTCTTTTTAGAATTGGATAGAATGTAAGCAAAGAAAGAAACTTTGAGAGATATAATTTTGGCTGTCATTGTTGTCTTTTATTTTAGTGAACTTTCCCATATTCCCTGAACTATGGATTATACAATATTTGGATCCAATCTTCAGCTGCAGATTTAGCATGGGCTGCTAACCAGGGAAGCCAGTGGTTAAGGCACTAGTTTGTTTCTCAGGACCCTGCCAGTCACACAGCTTTCCTCTCACATCTAAAAATGAGAAGTTTTGGTAGGGATTACCCTGCTGAAGTCAAAGTTCTGGGCCAATCATGGCACAGACTAGGCAACAACACCTAGTGGATAACGACAGCACTACACTTCTTTGCCAGGTTGTCTCTAATGTAGAGGTGTTATCTTTGTTGTTGAGATTGGTGTACAACATAGCCACAAGAAGCCTAATTAGAGGTTTAATTACCTACCACAACTTACTCTGTAAACTTTTCCATGATCAGGGTTCATAATCGAATGAGTGTTGCTTATAATTTTGACCACTGTGAAATAGTTCTGACAATAAGGAAAACTAACTAATACTGACAAGATAAAAGTTTATGAACAGTAAATACCATTTATAGTAATCATTAAAATATGCAGACCTTCAATTTAATGGTAACCTCCCTCCTGCATTTACTTTCCACTAACTGTTGCTTTAGTAAGGGATCATGTTTTCATAAAATCTTATAGTAAGATGTGAAAAACCAGCAACTAATCCAAGAAAAGGGTCTGTAAGGTACTGGACTAGCTCAGAATGTTAAAAGAATCTGCCAGAATTAACTTGGTTATAGTAGCCTGACAATTAATACGCCTCTGCATATTAAGTTGTCCCTGTTATCAGTGCCATCAGGCCCAAGTCTCATTAATAAGTTGTGACTGGTTTGAAACGCTCTGGTTTATACAAAATTAGATTTGCCTTATTACTGTGGTGATAGTTTGTATAATGGCCAATTTTATACGTTGAAATATTAGACATGCAGAAAACAACTTCAATTATTTTTTTTTAATTTAAACCTCTTTGCACCCAAAAATATAAAGCATAATGTTATTCTGAATATTGATAATAAAAGGTTTAAAATTACCATGTTCCTTTTTTGTTTTTGTTGTTATCCTTTTTTTTTCCCTTTCTACATGCATCCTACCATGTTCATAGACAAATTTTGTTGTTTTTTAACTGCAGTCTGTATCATTACTGATGCTAATGTTGGACTAAAGGAGCGGAGCCATTTGATATTCTGATACCCTTATTTTCAGCTTACAGCTAAGGCAAGTATTGTTGTTGTTTTCTGGTAAACGCATCTTATTTTCTGCTGCAGTCAGGAGCACCAGTTTTGGGTCTGGCCCTGTGCAAAGTAAGAAAGCTGAGGCCAGATGATTGTCTCTGAAGCTGTTATATCATTTACACACAAATAGCCTGTTTTGAGCTGGTCAATTACTGAGCTCCAGTGTTTGGACACCAGATACCACTGGCTTACAAGATGTTTCAGCTAGAATTCTGTCTATCCACAGGCAAGCAAAGAATTGGTTCCTTGGTGGTCTTTTTATTGTTTATGCAAAGATTGTTTTTTAAAAAAATAGATATACAGAAAATAAATCTGTCTAGTCTTTTTTTTTTTTTTTCATTATTATTTTTCAGATTCTGAATATCTACAAAGCCAGGAGCTGGCATTAGCCTGTTTTATTTAAAAAATTATTTTTCTTTTGTTTACAGCTAGAATTGTTAGTGAGGGTTATTTTAGTGCATCTAGAAAAATAGAGAGAAATATTTGGCATTCTGTAACACAGGCAGACAAGAAACAATCTAGTATATTAGGCATTTTGACTTCAACTCTTATCAGGATAAGATTCTAATAAATTTCTGCATAGAGACAAAATAAGTTTAAATATGATTTCTTCACACATTGGGTTTGTAAAAATAAATACTGTTAGGGTGCAGGATTAGAGCAGCAGGTTTATTCCCTCATGCTCTACTCTACTGCCAGTGTGTCACTTGTGCCAGCCACACACGAGCTGCTCGTGTGAAGATATCGGACTTTCTTGGTACAGGATAGTTTTTTTTAAGGAAATGTGAAATATTTATTTGCAATTCATCAAAATAGTATCTGTTATGAGAGAAATTCAAGAAAAGAGGTTAAAACTGAAATTTATCTGTTGCTAGTGTAAAACAAAACTAGCCTAGTTTTTCTGAAGAGGAAAAGGGGGTCGAAATTCAAAACAGACTACAGGTAAGAAATAGGTTGGTCATTTAGAAATTTATTTTTTTCTTTCCTTTCTATTAAACTTAAATTTATACCAATAAATAGCCTTAAAACTGAAAAAAAAAAAAAAATAGCCATGTTAACATCAGAATTTGTGGAAAGTATAGGATTAGGTTGGATATTTCAGATTAGCTTAGTATTAAGAGAACTGATAAATCAATGTTTCCCTGATCTTTTCATGTCACCGCCAGGGTTTCATCCTCAGGGGTCCTATTTTTGAGTGCAGCAATGTTAGTTTCAGTAGGGATTGATTGCTATTTTTGATTTGTGCAAGTGGCTTTGAACCTGCAACCTGTCGGCTGATTTTGTTTGCTTTTTTTACATAGTTTTTTTTTTGACTGTGTCAAAATTTATTACTATTTTAATGTTTGCCAGCTTTGCAAATATCTTAGACAACCAGCATTGAAAAGGGAAAATAATTCTGGGAAAATGTCCTTGGCAAAGAAGTCACACATGAAAGGAGGTGTTTTTAGTAGTTTTTGTTAGCCCCCCCCCCACTCCAAGTCAGGCCAGCACATACTGTTCTAAAATTTTGTATAGCAATGGACCAGCCTGTACTATTAATTATGTATGGGGTTGCCGTGCCAAACTATGCTTTAGTTTATTTGCAGATATTTAATTCAGACATTTATGCATTTTTTTTTTCTTTTTATTGTAATACCCTTTTGCAACAGAGGTAAACTCCTACATAGGAGACAATCCTGATGATGAAGTGTAATTTTGCAATTAGCTGCTAAAGCATGCTGCTGGCCGTGAGGGACCTTGACACTTTTGACTTTGGCAGGATATGTATATATGAAAAATTAACTTAGTATTGTCATTTCAATTTTCTAGAAATTCTTATCCATGATGATGAGATCTGTGTATATATATATATAAAGTACTTGCTAACAGTGGCTGCTGTCCTCACCAGTGTTGTTGTTTTTTTATTGAAAGAATCATAAGCTATTCATAGCACATTCTGAAAGCTTTTTTAAAGGTCCTCATTTGCTGCTTGATGACTAGCTGAACAAGTATGGTTTCTGTATGGTGACTTTACAGTTAGGATTTGAGCAGAATGGTCAGGTGAACAATATCGTTGAAAATAAGCTGCACTCAGTAAATAGATTTGCCATTTATTTCTTTCCTGCTATTTTGCTTAATGGTGGAAAACTAATGAATTTTAAAAACTATTTGATTTTATGTAGCTTTCCATTGGAACACTGCTTGATCTAAATTCATAAATTATCTAAAGCTTTTTTAAGTAGAAAATTAGTTTTGTATTGCAACCATCTCATGCATCTTCCATATTGAAAAACAAAATGCAGTAAAGAGAGCATCAGGCTAGATATATATATATATATATATATATATATATATATATATATATATTATCCTTTTGAGTAAATGTCCATGACCAGAGTTTCGCAAGATGCTGTAAATAAATCATTTTTCTGTTATGTTTAATTAGTTATCATTAACCTAGAAAAGGGTTTTGTTTATTTATAAATTTATTTTATACTTAACAACAGCAAAAATACCCAGCTTAGATTTACGATTCAGTAGTCTTACATGTATACAGAATTTTATATTTAATTAAATTGTGGCCTGTTGAATTTTCTGTTCAAAGTTAGCAATGTGAGTAAAATAGAGATTGTCGACCATTTAGCCTGAGAGACGGGAGTTACATTATTTTTATCGCTTGTAACTAGGCAATGGCAGCGCTATGGTTTATGGGAATTTTCGGCTTTTAATATGACGTGTGAAAATTATTTTAGGTTATCACAATTAATTATGGTCATATTTTCCAAAAAGATTGTCATGTTAAAATTGGTTTGTGGGAAGGGGTAGGGGTGGATTTGCTCTTCTGACAAGCTTGTTTTAGCATTCCTCAACATAGGCATAATTGCCTGTCATTCCCTTTGGATAAACTAGGCCCATGTAGGTGAGATAAGATTACTGTTTTTCACATAATTAGAGGCATACAAGGTTAAAGGATCCTGCACTGATTGAGCTGGAGATAACAAGTGTCTTACTATAAATCATAAATACCTCTTGAATAAACCTTTGAGAATGTGTAACAATGTGAACAAATGGTTTTCCCAGTTACTATAGGAAGCTGTTCCAAAACTGAAACTCCGCTATGTATTGCCGTCTCCTCTTTGTGTATCTAAACTGACTTTTGGAAAATGTTATGGAGTATGTAGCTTGTAATACTTAAAAGCAGGAGATAATTAGATATCTGTAATTTAGCATATAAATTAGTATTCTGAAAGGTCAGCAGCACAAGACTATTGTTCATCATCATTATTTGGATAGTTAAACTGAGAGATTAACTTGTCAATCATCTAAGAAAGAGGGGCACTTGAAGGACATATATTGATTGTTCCTTAAAGATAAGACAATAAACATTATACAATGAAGAAACATTAATTTTATATAACTGACTTGTTGGCTGCCAACATAGTTTATAATGTTATCAAAGCTTTCCTTTACCAGATGATTTGGTTTAAAACGTTGTTCATTTCTGTTATGACCGGATCTTCAAAACTGACTGGTTACTTTTACTGCAACAAGTGATAGGACATTATTTTTTAAAAAACAACAAAACTGTAGAAAATGTCTGTGCCAGTACAAATATTTTGTATTTATTTTCTTGTCGTCTATTATTATTATTGAACCAGTTACTGTTAAACCATTTTTGCTAACCTTGGCAAGAGAAATTAGGCCATTTAAAAATTTTTATTTTTATCTTTTATCTTTTTATGCTGTAACACACTATCTCCATCTTTATTTTGTAATGTGCCACATCCGTTTTGCTGCTTCTACCAACAAGCAAGTTGTCAGCGCAATTGCTCTATATTTATTGTAATCCAGAATCGATGGCACTGGTTTCCAGTCATATTTTGAATTGGTTCAAGTTTCTCCAATAAATGAGGTTGCTCTAATGAGGAAACATTATTGTACTTTGTGCATGGGTAGCCATTTCTGCAGGCTTATTAATGAAATATCCCATTTATTAGCTCTCACATGACTATTAGGAAATCCCAACATATGAAAAAATGTTTATTTTTTTTACCTTATCTCGCACTACATATTTAATTGAAATATCTCCCTTTATGCTTGGTGAATTACTTCATTGGTAAGTCTGCAATTATGGCCACCAGTGTAGTAGTGCCAAACTCTTACAACTAAAATCATAAGTCATCTGTAATAAATGTATTATTCAAAGGAAGTGGTCAGAATTCTGTATTTTTGTTATCATAGTTTAAGTAAAAACATTCCTATCTTGTATAATTTCTAGACTGTAGTGTTTTCGAAAAGAGAGTATAGAACACTTCAACTCAGCGAACCAGTTTGGCAGATGGAAAGTCTTTGTGAAACTAGAACTATTTTGTTCCAGGTTTTCACTTGGTACATTTAGTCTAAACGGGTTATGGAATTTATCGTTAGTCAATCAGGAACATAATAATTAAAAAGGAGAACATTTGCATTGTGCAAAACAACAGCTAGGAATTGTGAACATATGGTTAGCAGATGTACCTGTCATGTATGACCAAGGGCCTTGGTTTAATTTCTGATGGGGACCAACTTGGACTGAGGAACTTTTCATGGCATGATTTCTCCTCCTCCCTCTGTTAGTCAGTTGGTGTGCCAGCTAAAGGAGGAGTTCTAGTAAGGACTATCCATTTATTTGCTTAAGAAGAAGTTCCAGGCCTTACAAGTCATGGCATTATATAACTTTATCTGGTAAAAAGTAGATTGTTCAAAGATCTGTAAACTGGCAGTTTTACAGCAGATAATGTCACATGTGCTTTGACTCAGTCATTGTTTCCATGGGCATAAGATAATTAAGTGTGAACTATGCAAAGCTCCACTACTGATAAGATGTATCATATGAAAAATACCCCTGTATATTAGGTAGTGGAAATCTGGGGTGTTATTTGCATGCCAAAATCAAGATGGATTCCATCTGCCATTGTTATCAGCTGCCAGAACAATGGTAGGTCAGCTTCAGGACTATTTCAAAAATTCTATTGACTTGGTAGCAGACATGCTAAGTTAGATTTCAAAATAGACACTATTGCAAAAAAAAAAAAAAATTCTGTTATAAAATATCTAGATTACCTATTAAACTTTAAAAATTATAAACTAGCAAGCATTAATCTGCCCAAACAGGAAAGAAAGTTATTTTTTTTCAATGTTCTATATAAGCTCTCTTCTTTTTTTTAAAATTCAGTTTTACATTTTTATCTAAGAACTTCTCTTAAAAAAGTGTTTTTTGGCCTGTTAGGCCAGGTAAGGATGTCATCTAAGAAGAGCTGATAGTTGGTCTTGTTACAGAAGCTTCTTTACAGCTTTTTAACTATTATGTTCACATGGCTTAAGACAAATTTGAAAGGTGTCTATCCGTAAACTACTGCAACAAAAATATAGCAGCTTTGGGAGAGGCAGGTAGATCTGATTGAAACTACTAATGGCTTTCAGTGAAACCCAGTTGGCGTAGCACCAGTGCGATGGTAACCACCTCCCCCAGTGGTGGTTTTATTCAGGAATGTAAATGAGGTGAATTTACCTCCCATTTGTTGTGGTGGAGAGGGGATTGACAAATTTGTAATTTTACTTAACATGGTATCTATTTTAGTTAATGTTTGATTTTATCATGAAGATTTTCTAAGGTTTATCCAAAACTTTGAGATTGTCATTGTTTTAGCATGGCTAAGTAACCACAATTATTCAGTTTGTCTTATTGGCAGAAAACAGTTTTTAAAGACTTTCTTTAAAAATCGTATAACATCCATTTGAACATTTTTTTTTCTTTAAAAAAGGGGAGGGATCCTTTCATGGGGCATGGGTTTGATTGTGAAATTTTGACAGCAGTGGAAATTAAAACAAATCTAAGTGATACATATTTTGTTTAGCAACCCCCAAAAATGAATTGAATTAAGATAAATATTGATAGCCTACTCAGAAGTTGTTTTGTTATCTCTTACCAATAAATCCTCAATAATAAATCTTAAAATGTGATCTATATTTTTGAAAAATGATTGTTAATGTATTTGCAGAAATAGAATCAATGTAATTTTAATTGGTATCTTTCACAATGTGCCTTATACGAGGGCAAGCATTTTTATTTGTTGTAGCCAACTTGGAGTTTTTCTTTCTGTTTTTTTATAAAGGAATTATACGTATTTTATAACTGTGGATGATAGCTTTATCACCGCTGTGCATTAACATAGTACAAGTATTATGAAATCAATATTCAATAAAAAAAATATAGGAAATAAATTTGAACCATAAATATATCAATTTCTAATGTCATATCTAAAGTTTATTTGTATGAACAAACTTTCCTATGATTACAAACACTTTTTTTTTTTCAAAAATGGTGATTTTTATTCTGCATTTATTTAATAAAACTGTCATTGCTGTAATGGCACCATGTTCTCCTGGTATAGAACAGACAGGTTGTTACTATGTGGAAATAGTTCTCGTAGAGTAGCCATTGTTTGTGGAGCAGAATGACAGCTTTCTGATTACCAATCTTGATAAATAAAAAACGTATAATACCCTGGCCTAGTATAATCAGATTCATTGCATCTAATTAGAAATGCTAATAATTTTTTTTTGTTGTTGAAATATTTATCTACCAGATGGGCTGATGACAGAGATAAATGAAGAACACTGCATTGCTGCTGTTACTCTGATTACCTGTTTTTCTCTTAATTTAATCTGAATCACCATTGACAGAAAGCAGAACTGAAAAGCCCAAACTAATTTTCTGACAGATTTATCCCATTCTTCTCTTGGTAGATTTCAGATCACATGATCTACTACCTAGTCTGTTGCTCCTGTTTCACGGAAGATTCTGTGGTACATACTCTTCTGAGTCATACTCAAGAACCTTTTTAAAATTTGTAAAGCTTGTATAAAGATTCAGAAGAGCAACAAGTTGTCTTTTTCTCTTTAGATACTTTACACTTTCTGCTTTGAAAGACCTTTCCTCCAGTGTCTCAGACAAATACAATGCTAAAAAAAAAAAAGAACATTTATATTTCTGAATTTCCAAGTTGAGAATACTTTCTACTTATGGCCTTTGGTGATATACCACTGCTGTTGAAAAGCTGGTCTAAAAATTCCTGAATACATCCCTTATATATTCTCAAAAAAGAAAAGCCTCTTGACCAAAAGTAGACAACCATCCAAATGTTTTCTTTAGATTTGTGTATATTGTACTGCTCAAAAAAGGTCTGATTAACATTTTATAGCGAGAAACTAAAATGGCTGAATTTTTACTTTATAATACAATTTAGCATATTACATGTTCATATCACATCTGACTTTCTAGGTATTAGCAATTATAACTGCTATATCCTAGATCATTTTTCTCATCTTTGTTATTTCAGTAGACTAACTTTATGCATGTGATTAATATAATAATGTCAAAGCTTCAGGTGCTTGCATTTGGAGACATTAATTTACCACCTATTAGAATAATCTACTAAGTTATGTAAACCAGATTGCAAATTCTGTCAGCTCTACAGTTGCGCCCTCCTAGCTGCAGATTTTTGTATGTGAAAAATGTGAATGATTGTTTCAAAACTACCACAGAGCAGTCTGAGACAATGCCTCAGATCAGGAAGTAATTTTTTTTTCCTTTAAACTCTGTAAAAGGTGGTGTAATATGAAACAACAGATTTTATTCTGAGTTATATTACACACCGATTAAAACAAAATCCATTGTTTGCACATGTATATGCCATACCAAATTAAAATCAGTTTATCCTAAATAAGTCAGAAAAAGGACAGATAATTTTGTCTGTACTCAAGCTGAATAATGCTACTGTATTATTACAGCTAGTTTGCTTTAAAACCAAGAAGGTAGATACAGGTATATGCCATTACAGAAGACTAATTACAGCAGCTTTTCCATTGACCATAGAAACATAATGAGGCTGGCTTGTATCAATAGACAATTTTTGAACTAATGTTGTTTACTCAGATAAGTCGTGATTCAATGTTATTTGCTGATGACATGGTCCAGATTGTTGCCTATGTGAATAGTTTGTAGACTGTTGCAGCATCAGACAGTATTCTATAGTAAGATCTTTCTTTTCTACAGCAATCTAGATGCCCATTTAGCAAGGCTGATGCAAGCTTACAACAAAACTGTTAACGTGTTACTTAAATCTCCTAACCTTTAACCCTAACAGACCCATTAGCAGCTTGCCTTTCTACTACATAAGTAGTAATAAAATCTCTCTGCAGCTAGGATACAACACACATGCCATAACAATAGGCCTGCTGAAACTCTGGCATTGTGATGTGATGTTATGTTATGTTGTGGATTTCAAAGTCTATTTCTGCTCATTTATACGTGTTACTAGTGTTTATTGTATTATGGCCAACAAGATATTAGGTTATTCAAGTATACTGTTTGTATGTAAAATACAGTAAGTATATCTACCTACATTTCTAAAGAAATCCTATATATCTCCATTACCTTAAGTCTTTACTTTTTTAAAAATAAAATTGAATTGCTATTAAAAATATGAATACTTTGTAGCTCTAAAGATAGGCTATACTGTTTACTACAAAAAATCTCTTATTGTACAGCATTTATCTAAGCATTAGTATTAGATTGGTTATCTGTTAATTTATATTGTTAGAATCGGGTAAAATTTTTCATGCATTTATTTTTAAACAAACTATTTATGTAGCACCATTTATCATCTTAGTTACTCCCATTTTAATCCAATTACTTTTCACACCTGTTTTGTCAATCATCTCAGACCTTTCATATCAGAGTGATCAATCATGAAAGTAAGAAAAGAAACCTAAAATTGAAGCCTGTTTGCAACTATTTGTATATCTCTTTCTGATATAAAGCTCAGTGTAATAGTACAAGTGAGGCTACATGAAATAAACGACTTTAATTTTTGTGCGCCACTTGAAACTATATGAAAATGTGGACTTTATTTTGTATATGTCTTACTAGAGCATTTTGTAGTATTTGTATAAAAAGCTATATTTGAAGAACTTTTGTGTTATACTTGTTCATTGCTGTATATATTTTTTTCCTTTGTACAATCTCCAAGCTTTCTGATTGCCTGGGAAAAAGACCCCCCCCCCAAGAAAAAAACACGAGTCTCTTATGGTTTAATGTTAAATATGAATATAGCTGTTAAAGTCTTCAAGAAATTTTGAAATGCAGTTAGTTAAAAATTATAACTGGGACATCATTACCATAACTTATAATGCAATTTACCATGTAGAAATTATATATGAACAAAACCAGTTCTTATGCATAATCACCAAAATTGCTAGTGCCTTTTCATCTGCTGGTGAGTGACTGGCTCCCAACTGTGTGTGGACACTTGGCAGTGTTTTTAGTTTTTGTTGTTGCTTTGGCTGGCTTGGCCTGGTCTGGCTCAGGAAAATAGGTGATTACTGCTCAGATAACAAAGTAAAGTTGTAACTATTAAAATTGTCAGTCAGTAGGGGAAAATCCACTTTTATTTAAACATTGACATCTGAAATGCTGGTGGCCTTATCAAAATTGTTTGACTTCATAGTATATTCAGCTCTTGATCATTGTATGGGAATTAAATACTTGCAATTTCCAAGATGAATGCTAGCAAGATTTTCTTGTTAATTTAAAAAAAAAAAAAATTCACAAGAATCTTTAAGAATTAAATGTCATCTCTAGGAAGTGTTAAGATTTGAGGATGGTGAAAAAAACAGCAAACACAAACAACATCTAAGTAAGCTGATAGGCTTGTCAGTGATGGATGTCTACTATGAAGAGCTAATTTTCAAGGAAGTTTTTGTAATCAACCCCTCAGATGACAGTGTGTGACTCATTTCTGACTATATGTTGTACTTCTCATTTGGCCTGACACCTTCCTCAAACTTGACAACTTGATGGATTGGACATCTGTAACACACAACAAAAGACAAAGCAGTTGTGTGTTCTGTATGTCCATTGTTCCTAATGGTCTGACATAGATTGATTGGTATTGTACAAGGCAGACAGACTACCTGTGGGGTGGCTATATAATCATGTCGCCTGATAAGATTTTTACTTCAGAATTTACAGCTGCTTTATTCTATAGATAATGTGTAGGTGATAAACAAATGACATGTGAGACTCGTATATTAGGAGTTGCAGCTGATACCATAATAAGAATATTTAACTGCCTGCTCTACTTTACTAACGTATGGCTTAACAGTGTGTTAATCGTAATAAACAGACATTAGTAAATTAAATTGTAAATTGTTTTGTTCTGTTTTTACAAACAGTGATGGGAAGTTTTTTTTATAAAATAGAGGAGCAGAAACAAACAGCAATATCTGACAAAAAAAGAATATCTGCATAAAAGGTTTTCTATTCTCATAGTAAGATTTTAAAAGTTGTTTTATTGGCAAAACCAACTTTACTACCTCTCATCTTTTGTTTTGATGTATAGTCGTCACTGCATAGCTGGGGGCATAAATAAGGCAGCTTTTACTCATTTCAGTTTTCTTTGATCTGTGCACTTTGCTTTTTCCATTAACTTTTATTAAAGAGAAAAAGAAACTTAAGCACATGCATAAATCGCAAAGAGACAGTTATCAAACATTTGACTGCTTCAGTATGAACCATTCAGGCTCCTTGAATTATTAGGTAGGAAATTGTTTTATTGTGTGTTAATATCCATATAAGTGATGTTTGCCCCGCCCTCTTTTTTCCAAACTTTAAGGGTTATTTTTACATTTCTTTTTTATTCCAGAAACTTGTTTTTAGGCGGGGTGTCAGCTATAAAGAAAAAATCCTGTTTTTTTTTTTTTTCCTTTTGTGACATAGTGATCCATCTCCACACGGCTTCACACAAGATTAACTCAGATCCTTTTCATTGATTTTCTTACCTGCTTCCATATACCAAAAATGTCATTTTATTGTGATTCATAAAGCATGCAGAGGAGACTCGGGGATTATTTCAAAAGTATCCTGTGGTTAAAGTGACAGGCTCCTATTGGTAGATGAACAAATTTTTTAAAGATTTCAGAACCTTATCACCAATTTGCCTCCAATAAACCAGCAGCCACAACATTTAAAAATCCTGTTCAGCCTGGACTTACATTGGGGGCCACTTTTTTTAAAAGACCTATGCATAATAAAAGGTTTTGGTGAACTTCAGCCCACATAATATCCATGACACAGCATTGCATAGTCCACAAGTTGCTGGAAGGTGTTCTGGAGAATATTTTCCCCTTTACTCACTAATATTGTACATAATGTATGGAGCAAGGTAAGCAGGGAATCATAGTGGTAAATGTATTTTTAAGTTAACCTAGCTAATGTTCAGTTGCTTTTAGATCTGCGGATTATGCTGCCATGGTAGATGAGAGCAGTCACCTGGGAAGGGGCTGTCCATGTCAGAGTGCATGTTTAGTATCATTGGATGAATTTGATCAGAAATGGTGCCAAAGTAATCTTTGGCATCCATCATTCTGCTTTCCAAAAGGACCAAGAAGCCAACGCCAGCAAAGCGTGTTCCAAACCAGCATGACTCCACCATCAGAGACCTGAACAGTTTGAACAACACGAGGACTTGAGTGATTTGTGTTCCAGTCACATGACTTTTCATCAGTCCTCTTTAGCCCCCTGATCAGTGGTCTCCTACTTCCATAGTGGATTATTTGCAAGAGATGGTTGGAGATAAAGCAGTCCACTGTGTCTCTGCCTGTTGGTTTATTGTTTGATGGCAGTTCGGCAGTGTCCAACTGTCTTTCTCTTCCTGTCACTACATGTTTGCAGCCACAGTTCCCCATCTCAGCAAGCATTTTCTTCACTTTTTGCCATTGCTGTTAAACTAAAATGATTGGGTCAACCAACAAAATTGGTCTTGGCTACTCTGATACCCACTAGACATACACCCTCTATCATGTCTCCCCTTTGAACAGTCTTTGTTCAAGTCTTATGGGATCTCACATGTTACATCATGTAGTTAACCTGATGTGTATCTGAATAGTACACATAAGTATTAAATATTTACATCAACTAATTACAAATTTTCTTTCTATATATAATAATGAGTGTTCAAGGTCCTGATCAGTGTTTTTTGTTGGTTTTTTAAATAATTGTGGTATTGCCATGCTCTCTGGGTACTGTAATTGTTATAGAAATTGTGAAAGTAAAACCAGACAGAACCAGGAATTTCTGTATCGATAAATGCACTACTTCAAAAATTGCATTGAGGTACCATCCAGACAATATTTCAATTGGTTAATCTGCTAATGCAACTACAAGATAAATATTTATCAGACAGTAATTAGTTGTCATGCATGAATGTATTTGAAAATTTCAAATGGAAAAGTCATTGAAAATAACACCACAATAATTGTATTACTAGGGGCGTTCAAATACAGATACAATTATTTCAGCTGGATTTCTTTTGAATATCCCTTATATATACCTGCCAACTTCCAGAAGACACTTCCCATAAGATCCAGAAGAAATTCTTAATTACAGCATCACTATTTCCTGTACATGTCACCAGTATCTGGAAATATCTGTTGACGACAATCAATAGTCAGCCATATATTTGTTTTGGTAGGTACACCTGCTTAAATATACCTTTTTCAGCCGCTTCCCTCCATAAAACTTGGATGCCTGTGCAGGCATGCACGCCTTATGCAATACACTGCAATGAAATGGCAAACCTGCCACTTTGGGTCCCACACACCTGCTGCAAAGATTCATAAGAAATACTTTTTTGGCCTTAAGACTTTTAAATCAGCAAAAACCATAAGATTTACAAATAATCAGTAAGGGTTGACATGTAAACTTTTGTATTAATGTACACACAAAATCTCTACAATTTAACACAATGGAAATGATGTGTGATCACAATATTGGCGAAGCTGTATTCTTTTGCTACATAAAATAGAATCAAGTTTGAGTTTTATAATCTTAAGTAATAGGTTGTAATTCCAAAACATCTGGATTACTCTTGTTTATCTGCATCTATTTAAGATTTTATGTCCATTAAATTAAAATAGATAAAAAAAATAATGAACCTCTGCTAAAATCCATCAAAACTGATTACTTTCACACACGAATAAACACAAATTACGGCTACAATGCATTTGCATTCGTGATAAGTTATTTGGTTTAGTAGTTTCATTACCCAACCTTATAAAATAATTCTTTAAAAAATGAAAAGGATTTTTCAAAAGGTGTTTGTTTATACAGGATTCTTTTCATTTTGACATGAAGCACTTCCTTACTACAAACAAACAGCTATTTGCATCAGTGGCAGCTTTTTGGGAGAAATAAAATGCTTTCTTTGTTCTCCTGATTTCAAGTTACAAATCAACATTAAAATATTAATGTAGTAGTTAGTATTGATTTTGTTTCCCTTTTTTAACACTAGCTACTGATACTTTGTTTTATGAGATTTTTAAAAATCTAAACATTGATTAAAAATTTTTTTTTGTTTACTTTTTAAATTTGGAGAGTTGTCTTCATGTTTGATTTGTTTTTCCTCTAATTTATTTCTTATATAATGACGATTGGATGCTGGAGTGTTATGTGTGGTTGACTGTAAAGGAACACCAGGTGAATGATCGGGTAATTAAGATCCAGGTTGTCCCTTTGAATGACTTCCTTATTCATAAATGATTTCTTTGTTTTTAAAACAATCTAAGTCAACGTATTTGAATAAATGGGCTAAACTTTTATTTAGACAGAAACCCAGCATCCATCTATCGTCTGTGCATTTTTTTTCAGCGAAGCCTTGCTTTAAAAACACTAATATTAAGGGAGAATTGTCTGTGTAAATAAAGTGTAATGGTATTTTTGTGATTAAGAATGGAATTCAAAAATGTTTAATTTTGTCAGTGAAGCTTTAAGCTAAGAAAGAGAGAATTGAACGTTGTTTTTTTTTTAAAATAAATGACTGTCGTTTTTCTGCTGTACCCAAGCCAGCTCCTTTTTATTCCCCTACCATTCTGTTAGTCAGATTTATCATTGCCATTCAAATGAGAAGATTTTGTTTTTATTATGAGTTTTTAGCAGTGGCACTGACTGAATATCAAAGATAACTAATAAATGAAGACACTTTTAACTCCAAGCCAGGGCCTCTTGGGATCAGATTCTTAGCTTTCAGAGAGAACCAACACTCCCCTAGATACACTGCTGGAATTTAAGCTGCCTAATAATTCTGTTTGAAATATTACAAAGTGTCCATTTTTCTCCTATAGTCATTACTTGATTAAATGTGCTTTGATTTTTGAAATAGTTTATAAAAAAAAAAAATTAATCTTGTTCACTCCTCCTGTCACAAGTGGAAATCACAACAGCATATGAGAGAAAATTATGTCAGATAGTTTACTAAAATGAAGCTTTCTGTTTTAGGATATAGGTGATAATGTTAAATATTTAATTTCATTTGTTAAAAATGAAGTATTAAATACAGTTCCTTGTGCTGATGAAAAATGTTGCCTTCCAAATGATGTTACCACAGCGCAGAGATAACGTGCAGCAGCCAACAGAGTTTATTGAACAGATTTTCCTACTGCACTAGCTGTGAAATTGCAATTCAAAGACTGATCGACAGGTATAGCATTTGATATTCTTCCAGTTTTGGATAAGCCAGAGGCTGGTGTGTCCTTTCACTGCCAGTATTTCTAATCAAGTGCCCTGGCCAACTAGCCAGCCACCAGGAGGCTGAGTTGCTTAAGTATACTACTATCTAGCAGATGTAGGCCTGAAGCTTTATTTGTATTTCAATGTGGCATATGTGTTAGATCACCAGAACAACTTCCAGTCAGTGTTAACCAGCCATTGGTTCTCTTATCATCCTTCATTGACCATGTCAGAAAACTAATTGTCAGAAAATTGGAGGAGAAGAGGATAGTGCAAAAAATGATATGGTGTGTATGCTGGGAAAAGCAAGGGTGGACGGGAGGATGGAGTGCAGGATCTCAACCTCACATCAAATTGGTGCCATGGAACTTCTGATAAGAATGATAAATGACAGTGATGGATCTCTCCAGTGATGTCTCTATGGCAACTGTCAAGACCCATCACCCTCCATTGGGAACATATCATTTCTATGGTTCCAGTGTGTCTGCTGGATGACAATGAATTATGATGTTTTCGTAAAACTGCCAACTTGCCTTTGACAGGCAAATTATCATAAATCTTTTGTTGGCTGACCTGGCAGAGGGTCATAAATATTTTGATTGAGCATAATTTCTTGGTTATTTCAAGAAATTGTTTGCAAGATAAGAAGCCAGCTGGGTTATATTGGTCTGTGTTATAGATAAAGGTCTAGTTAGATTTCACTTACTCCATCTTACTATTTAAAAAAACACCAATAGATTTGTTATAAGGTTAGGTGTCAGGTATACCAAGCAGATAATTTTCCTTTATATTATCTTTTCTGAATTTCTAAAATTTTAATTTAAAAAAAAAAAACACTTGGTGTATAGATTTCTTAAATAATTTAAGAAAACATTATTTGAATAGTGTAATTTCTGATATTTTTATTATTATTATTTTAAGAAATGAAGCTTTGTTTTCCACAATCTAAAAAGCATTGATAACTATTATTATGTAAATGAATTAATAGACTTTAAAACAGTTTCTTTGTCCTTTTTTATGGTAAACTACTAAACAAAATGAAAAAAGGTTAGAATTTTTATCGAATATATAATTTAAAATTCATTCTTAAAATCTAGTTTTCACCAGGTTCCTAGAATGAAAATGAAGCAAAAATATTTTAAACTTAAAGCATCGATTTTTTTAGCTTTAGTTTATTTTTCTGTTTTTAATACAACAGTCGTCAGTCATTTGTTTTATTTAATACCAACTGAATTTAAAAAATGTATTTTTTTATAACTGATCAAATCACCTGGATTTTTTTTTTTAAAACCTTACAAATGTTTGGAGAGTACTGTTAAAGGGACGTTAAACCAAATTCCTACTTTACTCCCTATTTATTCACCCCTTCCTGCAGCCCGTGAGGTCAGAAGCCTGGCGAGTAGGTGGGTATATTGATGTAGGATTTTAATTAGTTTGTCCACTTCATATTTAGTGGATTTTTGGTTTTCAAATAAAACCTCGCTAATGTTAGTGCTGTAATCTGGAACAGCCTCTGTCCTAATAATTTTTATGTGGATTTACAGATTCAAATAGTAATTATAATTCTCGTTATTTAAATAACATGTAAATAATTTCTATAATAACAATGTAGAGTCACATTGGCATGCCTGTGAATAATTTTAAATAAATTTTCAGATTCAGATAGTTGTTACAGTTTTGTATTATAAAAATTATTTAAAATAAAATCTCTGCATGTGAAAGCAGTTTTTATGTAGGTTCTGGCTATTTATGAAAGCAGCCAGATGACACAGTGGAGATATTTAATGGGAGGCTGAGGATAGTTTTAAAAGCTGCGGCACATCTCCAGCTCATAAATAGTGGGTTACACGATATTAAAGTGTAAATCTACAGCTCTGGTTAATAAGATCAGATGAGAAAACTGGAAAAATGAAAACTTTTATTATAATCAATAGCAGTGAAATTTGCCTGACTTGTTGATTCAATAAAAGTATGAAAAATATGTTGTCTTCTGCATTTAATAGCCAATAATTTTTGCTGGTTTTTCAGTTATAGGAATTGCACATCATGAGAGAGTTTTTCTAAAATCCCTAAAGAGTAGTTTCTGAGATTAGAAAATTGTAAAAAAAAGAATAGAAAATGAAAAGGAGAAAAATTCTTTAAATGTGTGTACAAGTACACAAACAACTGACTGACTGACTTCCTGTAAACCTGCTCAACGTATCAATATTAACTATATTACTATTATATCTTCTGGTTTCTCAATGAATCCACTCAGCAGAATTGCTTGTGGAAGTTTGTAAAGACTGATAGAAAACAGGGCCTTTGATGGGTAACCATGTTAAAGAAAGAACTTGCAATAAACAGTTATTTCAGACAAGCTGACTGACCATGGATTTCATGGATTTCTACCTTTTGTATCAAATGTTTAATGGCTTGAAACCCATCCTCGTTCTTGCAAAAGCTAGGCAACTCTGATACTTTACAATGTTCAGTCTGATTTACCAACTAAGTTTAAATGAATAATAGGAACTGTATAGAAATCCAGGGGTTGGTGGTTGATTGTAGTTTGGTTAAGAATGAATAGCAATAGATCATTAGTATTGATATTAAACTTTCGATGACTGCTCACACAAATACACCCTGCCCTCGCTGAACAAGTAAATGTTTTGTTGCTGTATTTTGTCATCATTGCCCATGGCATCCTTCCTTGTCCAGTCCACACTTTCTAATTAATACTCGTTTCACTACACCACTTCTCGTATTAATATCTGCCCTCAGCATATCTACATCTAGCATCTTGTCTAGGTGTTTTTTTTTTTTTTTTAATTCTTCTTCAATTAGAAATAATTCGGATTTGATTTCACGAAACTCGAGCACCGCCCCAATCATCTACTTTCAGTGCCGTTAGAAATTTTTGAATGTCTTCCAGTGTTGTTTAGAATTGTGTACCAAATGGGAGCTGGACTTAGAGCTACATGGCTATTGAATTGATTGATTGCTGTTGCTTGTTGTCTGATAGTAGCCTTGTTGTTACTGATAGAAAGTATTTAATAAATCTGGGCCTCACTTGATGTTGTTAATTCACAATGAATAATAGCAACAGAATGAAATGCTCACCTAATGCATGCATGCTGGTTAACCTGGCCATGCTCACTAGGAGTGACATGAGTCATAAATGGAGAATTCTAGAATTATTCTAGTTAGAAGGGGCTCCGAATGCAATCTCTTAAAATCAGGCAGTTAATGAGTTTTAAAATTTAAGGATATTTTTAGCTTTGAATCTGCATGTTTCAAATTTACCTGTACAGCTGATTGGGGGTTTGTATGCTGCTCTCTAATGTCCGTCAACTTGTTTTCTTTATTAATATTGTGATACTCTTCGGCTTTCACGTAAACCCACTTCATGGTCCATTTGGGTTGTATTATGTTCATTGGTTCTGAGTGGCTAAAGAATTAAGAAAGTTCATGTCTTCCACAAGAGTTGCTTAGCAACATTTATCTTAACCAGGAAAAAATTATTTAAAAAAAAAAATCCAAATAAAATACTTGCATCTCTCATATTTTGTTCATGCAACTTTGTTACTTAGAAAAGGGCAGAAGAGGTTACAGGTGTGCATTTATGTAGAGATAAGTTCATGATCTGGTAATAAAGATTTTAATAGAGGATCTCAGATGTAATGTGAATCTGTTTTTAAATCTCAGCAGACAAGTAATGCCAACCTTGTGTGTCAACACCCTTTAGTAAAAAATATTTTTAAGACAAATTACTGATAAATTTTTTCTCCCCACATTTAATTGTTTAAATTTTATCAGTTTCATTGCCATAAATCTCAAACTTCTTGCTTAAACAGGCATCCTGTGAAAAGATGGCAGCTTTGACCTGTGTAGTACATACAAGGATATGATTCATGTGTCTAAGACATTAATAAACAACATACATCACCCTGTTGATGATAATGTCAAGAATGATGATCTATACGGATCACAGGTGTTGCTGTTTGCTCTTATTCCTATGGGTGTGTATATCCGCTGAATCCTTTCTTTGTGTGCCTGTGGATTCCACACATTAATGGGTCTACAAGTAGCTTTTGTCAAGTTGCCAACTTTTATGATGACTGGCTATAATATGGGTGTTAGTCTGGCCCGTTTTGCTTGACAATACCATCCTTATGGAAACTATCACTGGAACAAGTCTGCAAAACTAAATTTTAGTGCCATTCTGATGCTATGTACTTCTGCCCATTTGTGAAATATATTGAAACCTGCTTTTGCAATCACCTGTTTGTAAAGCTGTTTTACCAGCACATGAAAACCATACCAGGTCAAAGGGGCTGCCTCTCAAAACCACTTTTCATCTATTTGTAAGGAGCACCTGTTTGTTGACTTGAATCAGTATAATTTAGTGGTCTCTATGGGTAATTTCTGTGCTCTGCTGGCTCTAAGATTTGTATTTACTAACTATAAAAACACTTTAGTTAATTTTCATTTGATACTCATTGAACTGCAAGCACAACGAAAACAGATTAGGTGAAGGAAAATAAATTGGAGCAGCCATTCACAAATAATTTAAGGTGGCAGCTCCTTATTTTAGAGATGATATGAGGTGGGCCATTACCTGAGAAGTTATTTGTAGTGGCAAATTTAGCATAACAATTTTAATAAATTTAGTATTGTTTTCTTTTCCGGTTTTTATAGCATTTGCCATGAAAATTCTTAAAACAATCCTTCCATTGTATCCAGCATCTGTTTCTTTGGCCCTCAAACTGAGACAGTAGAAGACTTCTAACATAATTCTAGAAAGCACAGAAAAAATACCAATTTGCAAGTAGACAGTTTATAGTGTTAGCTAAATCATTGTTCTACACTATCTGTAGTAATGTAAATATTGGGGGAAATGCCCTTCTATAACTGTGGAGTATTTTGCTTGTAGATATGGAGCCATTCAGACGAAAAACAGCATTACAGGTCTTCAGTTTGAATTATTGAGATTGGCAGACTTCATCATAACCAACTAGTGTTATCTCCCAACTAACTTTCATGTGTCACATTTTGTGCAGGGACAGTCATCTTTATTCTGAATGCCACAGATTTTTTCATGAATATATTAGCTAATACTGTTAGAGAAAACATGTTTTGGCTTTTTTTGTTTGTTATTATTTGTGTATTATAAATCGTAATGAAGAAATTTTCAGATGAAAAGTCCATGGACCTGTGCGTAGGGGTTAAAACTGGCATATCCTATTTTGGCCAACTCTTACTTGCAAGGAAATCAAAATTATATTTGTACTTTTGGTGGGAGATGTATTCCAAGAGTAGCCTCCCTCTATTTTATAAATAAATTTGCATTTATCTTTTGTCTAAATAAATACATCTCTAGCTGACTAGATTAGTTATAGCTGTCAAATTCTTAAATTAAAAAAAAAATACTATTAAGTATAGGACTCCAGTGTTTTAATAGTTAATTCAATTTATTAATGTATTCATGCATCTGGCAACCCGACCCTGGCATGGAATCTATCTTTTCTTTTTTGTTGACAATCTGGATGATAGACCATTTACCATTTCTTGTTTCCAACAGGTTTGCTAAACTAGCATTGGTATCAAATCAACTGATGTCACTAAGCTCATCACAATGAAATAGGATATGTTCGAGATCCTCTTCCTCACTTCCACAAAGTTGGCAAGTTGGGTCCTCAGCTAGTTTAAACCTAGCTGGGTAGCTTTGACAAGGAAAGTGGTGCAGTTGTATCCTTGAAAGAGTAACATGATCTTTTCTGCTGAGGGACTTGTATCTGATGGTATTAGGCTTCTTTTGTACATTGAAGTCACCTGTCCATCTCTTAGTCTAAGTGTTGTTTTTGGAATTTCTGATGTCATATCATAGGGATGCCACTGCTCCAGTGGTTTTATTGACTGGTCTGCTTTCTGCAGCGAGTTTTGCAAATGCATCTGCACTTTTGTTACCTGGTATGCCCACATGGCTGGGAATCCATTTGAGAGCAATTTGGGCAGAACAGGTGTTAATAGCATCATGAATAGCTTGAGTTTGGTGGGAATACTCAAAAGGTTTGTATGACTGCTAAGATTGTAGAGAGGACTTGGAATCGGATAGAATGACAAATGATTGTGAGGTGTCATCTTTGGATACGGTTGAAGTTTCCTGGATTGCTCTCTCTATGGCCCACAATTCTGCACCTAGTATTGAACATTTTGGCAGAGGGAGAATGATGTTAACTTTCTCTGATGGAATATGGATGCCTGCACCAGCCCTACCAGTAGTGGGATCCAGTGACTCATCTATAGATTGGATTGCTGGTAGAATATTGATCTTGGATCATCACTGATGAAAGCTGCTGGAGCTTAGCTGGAATATCTGATGTGCTTGCATTGCTTGGCAGTGATGTCTTTATCTCAGGTGGTAACCACTTCCATGGGGAACTTTGTTCTGTATTGTGAGTGAGTGGAATTGAACACTTTCTGTCTGGGAGACACATACTTGTTGACTTTAGGATTTTTGTAGACCTTGCATAGAATGAGTGAGGGGAATGGTTTTTATTAAGGTGACCTGAGGAGTCTCTGGGCATGAAATGACAACTAAGTCGCCTGTTTAGAATCACTGGTTCTATATATAGGTCCAGAGGAGGAATGTCAGTTTCAATTTCTAATGCCGCTGCTGAGGTTGTTCTGAGAGCTGCTGTGATCAAACGAAGAACTGACAGTCTTTTTACTTGTGCTTTGTTGCATGATGACCATATCTCCATAGCATAGGACATCTTGCTTCTTACATAGATGAAGTAAAATGATCTTAAGGTAGTGAAGTCTGCACCCCACTGTTGTAAAGCGAAGGTTTTCATGAGATAGTCGTCTGGTGCAATCTTCAACAAGTTGGTCCATATACACTGACCAGCTGAGACTAGGGTCTAAAGTGAGACTTACGATCATTGGGTTGTTCTTGTATTTAATCCTTTCACCATCCAGCTGTATGCCAAGATTGTTTAATGGCAGAGAGTGATTACTGTGTATTGTTTTTTTTTTCCTTGGAGACTTACTACTTCAACTTCTTTGCCCACCTGTCTATGGCTTTCATGCATATATTGAGTTGTGATACTGCATAATCAAGATTTTTGTTATGAAGATCGTGCCATCGTCAGCATTGGTGACTTTTTGACAAGATTCAGTAACAACAGATGGAATGTCGTACATCATGATATTGAATACTAGTGGGCTGAGAACTGCCCCTGTGGAGTTCCTGTGTTGATCTTGAGTTTTTCTGAAATTTCATTTGCTATTTGAGTTTGAATATTGCAATCACTCAAGAAACTTCCTAGGAGTCTGCCAGATATGCCAATTTTTCTGCTGCCTTGATAATGATACCATTCCAGCACACTTTGTCACAGGCTCCCTTCAGATCTATGAGAACCACTATGGTGTATTCTTTGTTGTGTAAGGTGTCTATGGTGCCTGATTTGGGACAAATACCACAATGGGATCTATGTAGGGTCTTGTCATTATGGAATCTCCATGTGAGTCGCTTACTGATTAACTTCTCCATAAGCTTTCCAAGGCAGGAAGTAAGAGCCACAGGTTGGTAAGATTTGATACTTTGCTTGTCTTTATTAGGTTTCAGCAATGGAATTATCTCACTTGACTTCCATGTTGACGGATATTCACCACTTGTCCAAATTCGATTGAAAAGATTTAGAATGGCAGTTCTCCCATTTGGTGGCATGTCTATAAGCATTTGGTTTTGAATCTTGTCTGGACCAGATGCTGAGTTAGTAAATTCATCCATGGTCATCTGTAGCTCTTGCATGATAAAGAAAGCATCACATTCATCCTCACATTGATATAGCAGATTTATGTTGTTTGCTACTAGTTTGTCTACCTCATTGAATAGACATTCATCATAAGTTCCGTCCTCTGTGTGGCATTTTGATGAGTAGTGAACACCAAAGAGATGGGCCTGTTCCTTAAGGTCACTAATTATCTGGCCTTCCTGACAAATTGCAGGTTGATCATCTTTGGAATTTCCATTGATAACTTTGCTTTATATTATTCTTAATGGAGAGTCTTTGATCAAGGATCCAATAAAATTTCTCCATGAAAGCCTCTTGGAAAGCTTAATATTCCTTTTCACCTTTTCCCTGTTATCTTTTGTATTCTATCTTATTTGATAACCTGATTGTTTTCCATTTACACCTGGCTTTGCATTTTTTCCTTTTATCTGAAGCGATATCCTTGGTCCACCATAGGGTTGGAGGTCTCTTGTGAGCTTTGGTCAGGGGATAGCTTATTTTCACTGCATCAGTTATACATGTAGTGATAA
Source organism: Nautilus pompilius (assembly GCA_018389105.1). Classification (NCBI taxonomy): domain Eukaryota; kingdom Metazoa; phylum Mollusca; class Cephalopoda; order Nautilida; family Nautilidae; genus Nautilus; species Nautilus pompilius. Next base: position 3,203,366 of record JACATO010000132.1, on the reverse strand, counting down.
TCAGAGCAAGCTTGGTGGTATCCTCTTGTTGCAGTGCATTGTAGTTGCTGGATATGTTACATCCCACTAGGGTCTTAAAAAGTGATCTCTGCTTTTTTTTATATTCCATCTTGATGCACTAGCACTGGATATTCCGTGTCCTGCCTAGGCTGTCATCCAGAACCTTTCATTTGACTACTCGTGAAGCATTATCTGGGCTGGTCATTGTAATATCAATAGTGTTTGTCCACTGGAGTGGTTTTGGTAAGTGTGCTCATTGCCATTTAATACAACAACGTCATGGTTGTGGATCCATTCTTGGAGATGGTTGCCTGATGCATCATTCTTGCTGCTTCCCCACGGGGAGTTTTTAGCATTGAAATCTCCTGCCAAAAATGTGTTTTATATTGCCCAAGCTGTTGAGCTCAGAGCTGATATTCTTGCATCCTTCATGAGCATAGTGATGTTACACGTAAGGAGAAGTTCTCATTTACAGTTACTTGATCACTGACGTATTCAGCCACTTCAGAGTGATGAGTTGAGATGTTAGAGATCCCAAATTTAGATTGAGTGAGAATGCACACACCACCACCTTCCTTGTTCAGTCTCCACTGAAGTATCTTCAGTAGTCTGGAGGATGTGGTATACTCTGTTCCTTGTGAGCAATCATTGATGTCAGGTGGTGGGATACAATCTAAAGACTGAGTTTCAAGTTGAATTTTGTGAACACGGTTACTACTATTCTGGGATGTTCTGTGTTCATTGTATTCAGAGCCAAGGGTGCAGAAAATGTTTACTTTCTGTTCTTTACAGATTTCATTGAGTCTCTTATGTGGAGATTCAGCAGATGACCTATCCTTGCTCCACACTTCAACTCTCCTACTTCTCTTTGTGATTCCAATGAAAACTTGTAGGTCATTTGGAATCAAGAATAATTTTCTTAATCTCTTGACTGTTTTTTGTATTCCCTTCCAAATAATAACCTTAAGCCTTTCTGGGTGGTGGTTTACCCCACTTTGGTAACATGAGTATCATCCTCTTGCTCTGCCTTGGGAGCTGTTGAGATTTCTACAGTGTCCAAGTTCTTTTCACACCACAACTGGTGTTTCTTACTGATCCCTGCATACTTTTAAGATTTGTTACAGTATTTGCACTTGTGCTGCTGGGTTGCTTCAGTTGTAGTACATACATTTTGGTGTTTCAAATAAGGTTGCTTTCTGATGTAGACTTTCCCACAATTTTGGCGGGTGAGTTTAGTGCTTGCTGATCTATCACTGCGGGGCCCACTATCTTCACAGTGTGGACTTTGGTAATCTGGGAAACATCCAAGCCCCCATGGATTTGACCTGACTTTGACTATTGTGATGTAAGAAAAGATTGGGGCTTGATTAATCAAGGTGCTCAGATGTTTAACATCTATTATTAGTACTTGATCATTGGACCATGTGGTCTCCTCTGCTCAGAGTGGGTGTCCCTCCCGCCATTTAGTGGATCCGAAAGGTGTCCAGTTGCCATGAGGAGGCACTACAGACATTTTGACTGGGGAGAGGTTATGTACCGACAGGAGAGACTTGCGGCTAGCCAGTGGTGTAGAGAATAGCATGCAGCAGACAGAAAGCACCCTGAGACACCACCACCAATACATTTACTATATGCTAATGAAAATAAACAAACATTTTTCCCCCTAAAGATTACATTGATCTTCTGACTCTAGAAATGGGTTAATCAATTTCTCTGCAAAGCCAGAATTAACATTTATAATTTATCTTGCATCTCCTGATTATTGTTGTATGTTTTAATTTGAATACCAAGAAGCTTTGGTATATTCATTCAATACTTTAACCTGCAAGGAATGGTTGCCAGCATGGTAATCTTTGTAGAACAGACTATTCTGTCTTTAGTTAACTGAATGTTGTACTTTGTTTTTATTATTATCTGGTAAACAAAACTCTGATTTTAAGGTTAATCCATGGAACCAGTAGTTGAATGCTTTTAAAATGTGTTCTTTCTTTTGGTTTTTAAACAATTTTATTGGAAGCCAAAACTAACATATGCCAGGCCTGGCCAGTGACCCAGGTTGTAGTCTGCTGATAAGTATTTCCGGCCTTAACAGCATGGAGATAGCAGAGTTCAGCCAGAAATTTGCAGGAGTATGTCAGTGGCAGTTAGCAGTAAATCAAGTTGAGCTCAAGCAACAGTCTTTATTAAGACGTAAATCATTCCCTCACCCTAGCTTCTGTGACTGTTTTCCCATCTCTGTACAGTGTCTGGGTGTCTGTGTTCAATCACTTATCAAAGATGCATGAGGTAATAAATTACACTGACCTACCAAAAAGAAGAACAGCGGGTCATTAGCAACCAACTCTTATGACAGCAGGTCTTGATGGATAGTTCTTTGGTGGTGGTTCACTTCTGAAGGAGGTAATCCCCTCCCAAGATGACAGCTGGATTTCCTCAGGACTCTGGTAGTCTGGGTGAGGTGTACCTACCCTGCCTTAACTCGGATTTCATTTCATACTCTGTATTAGATTTGTGCAGCCTTTGGTTTCATTTACCAATTTTTATCTAATAACGTCTGTTCTGTTGTAGTACTTCTGAATATATAGATATACTGACTTAAGCATCTTTTAAATCCATACTCACCTGATGAGTCCTTCAATAAAATTAAATTAACTGCTCCAGATCAATTTTGTTATGCCAATTTATACAATTATTTGGATTAATATATAAAATATCCATCAAATGTACCTGTAATCTACACTGTATTTCCATCTTTTTAATCCAACAGTTTAGTTCACTAACTCTTAAATAGGCACCAGTGAGTTTCCTACTTAGCCCACTGTCTTCACAGAGTTATTGGACCATGCGGTTCTCTCTGCTGGTCTGATGTGATGTAATAAACAAGGTAGCACCAACATTTACTTAGATACAGCCATGGGAAATGTGAAAGCTTCCAACAGTCAAGTGATAAATCAGACAATTACAGTTAAGCTGTAGCTCTCTCAGTACATTGTTGTTGCTAAATCATCCAAAGTTAAAAGATCAGTCAGTCACTTGTCTCTAAGAAGGTAGTGGTGATAAAAGTAGACTAAAAGAATGTTTCTTCTTGATGCAGTTCTGTCTTTAGTGTATCAAATACTGCCGTATAGTAGAATAACAAAACAAAAAACGAAATGCATTGTTGTTGTGGTCAGCTACAAATGAGCACTAACACTTTCATATTTCTCTAACCTAACAGCAGGACTACATCCTATTATTTCATGCCGAAAATCACCTCCCATCCACATGTGATGTATTTCAAATGTCATCATTTAATAGTCAGGTTTGGGGGGGGTTTTAAATATAATCAAACATTCTTCATATTTGGTTTGTGTGCCCATTTTATATTTGGACTAACAGGGCTCATGTCTGTGAGCCTCGTAAGGATCCCAAAAAGTTAGCTTTATTTTTCTTGCAGGCATGAAAAAATGTCTTGTATGTTGTTGTTGAGAGAAAAGACCAATTGCTTACAAAAGAAACAAAATAAAGTAAGTTTAATTTAGTTTTAAGAGAAATGGTTTATATGTACAATTATTGTTTTCAATGTTTAATGCAGTAATTTTTCTTTTTTTTTTGAATTTTTTTTCAGCTGTTGATGAGGAATCCAAGATGAAAACAAAATCTTCTGAGGCCTGTCCAGAAGATGAAAGGGATCAAGAATCTGACTCCATATCTAATTCCAGTGACAAAGGAAATGAATCAGATGTTGAGTCAATGGATGATGACAATCCACCAGAGGATGTTAACAGAAATTGTTTGTCTTCACAACTGACTGACTCTGAATCTGAAACTGTTATATCTGCTAATCGGCGAAACTCAGTCATCAGAGACACAGTCTCAAAAACAGTCACAACCATTCCTGTATCAGTTATTACCCGTACAGTATCCAGCTCTGCGCATGCAACACATTCTTCACGTTTGGATATCAAAAACAGGATGAAACCTGTCAATGGTTCTTATCATTCTCTTCCACTCTACACAAATAACAATAGTGATGAACCTCTGGATTTATCTAAAAAATCCAAACCAAAAACTAAGACACCTCCATCAAGGATTACAACAAACGGACTTTCTTCTGGCTTGTCATCAAGCCTTCAGAGTCTACAGCAACGATTTGGTGGTGATTTTCACATTAATGGTCACGTAAGAGGTAAAAAAAGCATAGAGGAGAAACTATTAAGAAATCATGTTACATCTTCAAGCTTTGTAACAACTCCAAGCAGGGATAATTATAGTGGCATTAACACAGACACTGCACTTAAAGCCAATAGTGCTAACCCACTTATAAGCAGGGTCATAAAACCTGGTCATGAACCAATCATTGACGGAAACAGTAACAGGTACACAACGCACAGGTGCTCCTGCCAGAAGATGTTTAGCACACTATATGAACTAAGTCTGCACCTTCAAGAAACAAGACATGTACCATCAGCAAACAAAGAAACAAATTTGATGGAATACCCTAAATTGGTCAGAGGACAGGACATGTGGTTGAATCAAGAATCTGAACAAACAAGGCGAATATTACGTTGCATGCAATGTGGGGAGTCATTTAAAACTTTGCCAGAGCTAACAGTTCACATGATGCAGACCCAGCACTACACAAAAATAGTCAGTTCTGATCATGGTCGCAGGTCACACAAATGTTCCGCGTACTGTGACAGAGATTTAGAAAAGGAATGCATTTTCAAATGCAAAGTTTGTCAGGAAACCTTCACTGATATGGAAGGTTTAGCTAATCATATGATATTGTCAGGTCATCACAAGAAGCAAATATTGCGGTCTTATAATTCTCCTGAAATTTTATTGAGAGCTCGGCGAAAGCGTCCTTTCAGTAGTGAGGAAAAGGTAGGTATTGGAAACAATCCAACTGTTGCTACCTTACTTGAATTTAAACGAAAATGTATTAGCCATGATGGATTGAATAGTCCAAATTTAAAATTCAGTGACATGATTAAAGATGAAGGTTATATAACTTGTGAAAATTGCAACAAACGCATTGAAATGCGTGGTTTTGTAGAACATGTACGGACATGCATCCGACAACGATCTGATGTTATTGATGCACTAAAGCTGAAACTGTCAAATGAGGAGGATCACAGAAAATTTCCCGTGTCAACAGTCAAAGATGATAAACAGAAAAATGTCGGGATGTCTGACGAGCGAGATGACAATGTAGATGTACTGAAGTCATCATTTAGTAGTCCAGGTACAAGTGATGAGGAGTCTGATGAACCTATGCATCAGGAGACAACAGATTGTCTGAAAGGCAGTAAATCTCCAGAAAAAATGGGAGAAGAAAAGAAGGAAAAAACTCTGGACATTATTGACCCTAACAGTAATGAAGTAACCTGTGATTCAGCACTAAGGGCAATGGAATCCTTCATTAAGAAGAGTTTCAGCAATAAATTCAGTAAGGTGTGTCATAAGGACAGCTACACTAGTGGATCAGAGCTGAAACAACGAGAATCTCCAAGAAGCCCTGATGCCAGGAGCCAAGGGGCTGAGAGCTCTTGCATTCAGAATGTGCCTTCCAGCCAGACAGTTCTCAGAAAAGCATCGAAAGAGGAAGTCATCAGTGAGGATCCTGATAGCAGTGATTCAATGGAGACTGCTGGTAAGGAGCTCCAATCCTTGTCAGACATGTGTGAGCAGATCACTAAGCAAGTGAAATCCAATGTCATAATTGAAGAAAAACTGGTGAAAGTTAAGACAGATGATGATTCACCAAAAAGTCCTGAGTCTAGCAATGAGAAAAATGCCCTGAAGGAGCACTTAGAAGAAAAATACCTTCATTTACCTGAAAATGGGGGAGTTGAAAATACGCATTCCTCTGCACTGGATTCTCTGAGTAGTTTTGTATATGGACAACCAATGACTTGTGAACACCCACTAGACAGTCTTCAGAAACTTATCACAAAGACCGACAGCCTTAAAATGCCAAATGGCACCGCTGTTAGATGTCAACCATCCCCCGAAATCGCTATACCATTGAACTTGTCTATAAAAAGTCAAAAGGATGAAGATGAAAAAGTAGATGGAACATTTGTTCACAGGAATAGTGTTGAGTCTGAGTTTAGTCCCCCTACTAGTGACACTGACTGTTCAGCGGACTATAAATGTCCTGCATGCAGCAGGCAGTTTGCTTCAAAAGGATCATATCGTTACCATCTTAGCCGTTGTCACCTGTCCTCTGTGAAAAAGTTTAGCATTCGAGACCCCTTTACCCTAAGCCCTTTTGTTTATCTACCTCTTGACCACACTGCCAAATTTACAAAGTATTATGAAATGGCTCATGAACTTGCCAACAAAGGAGCTGTTTCCCATGAACTAACTGCCAAAGGGAAGTAATCTTTTTTTTTTCATATTATTTTCATTTTATCTATGAATATATAGGACTTATAAATCATTAATTCAAAACCTACTACACAGCTTCCATTTATATATATATATATATATATATGTATAAATGTTTTTAAAAATGTCCATCCTTTTTCATCATCCTGCAGAAATCATCAAATCTGTTTTATCTGCAATTATTTTGTTCATGTGTAATGATAAGCTGCTTGTTTGTAGCCAACTAATGCTGGCACTAGAAAGCTGACCTGGGTTTAAACATTTGTACAGAAGTATTAAGTGTTATACATAAAATAAAATTTATGCAGCATCTATGTATACAAATATACACTGTAGCTCACAAACAATAACATCTGGCACTATGCTAAGGTGATCTTCCAAGGTCCACAATTTTATTGTTTCTCTGTGTATGTATGTATGCATTTGGCTGGAAGACTTCAGTAGTTGTTTTCTGTGCACTCAAATGGCACCTCTAATTTTTTGTTTGTTTTCTTCTTGAATCTCCAGAATATGTGGGCATCAAAAATAAACTTAAATTAGAAGTAAAACACTTCTTTGCAGGTGACAATTGCTTAAAATTTTATTTCTAGACTAGGGAGAGGAAATGGATGAGCTCTGATTCAATTCCCACTGCCTGCCTATCTAAACTGTTAAAAATTTCAGGTTTTGCTGAGAATCTAACTTATATTCTGTTTGAGGGACCATTTTTAATGGTTGCAATACATAATATTAGTGAATTGTGGGAGGACAATGCATTTAACAAAAAGTTTTTATACTGCGATAATTGATTACACTGCACTTCTAGATTCAGTCCAATGACTGACTAGTGCACTTCTGTTCCTGTGAAAGGAGAAACAATTACTTTTAGCATGATTTCTAGGTAATGCAAATAAATTGTGTATAACTTGTACCTTTCTCATATATATATATATATAATATGCAAGACTAGTAATAAATGCAACTGCTCAGAGCTCTGATTAAGTTCAAAAGATATTGATCAGTATAGCTGATTTTAAAACACTTGATGAACTGGAGTTCAACATTCTGTGACAAATTACCAGCATCTCTGCTATGAAATAGCAGAGCAGAATATTACAGAAGTTACAGCTTTTTTCACATAAATAGGAATATACTGCATAAACTATGAAGCTTTGTAAAGGAGAAATATAAATATTCATTAAAAGCCAACAAATTTCTCAAACTGTTTTGCCCTTACTTTGAACAGTTTCATTTGGGAGAGAAAGCTGCCATAAAGAATAGAAGCTAAATTCAACGAAGAGACTAGTCTACAGCAGTAAATTTTCCTGATTGATATTGTCCTTTTAAGGAAATCCACACATTGAGCAGCAATCAAAGTAGCTTGGAGAGCCAGGGATGGAAAAGTCTGTTGTAAAAAGAAAAAAACAAGCAGCAGAATTTGTTTGGCTGAGAGATTTCTTTGACCACTGGTAAAGTAGCAGCTGTTCACAATAGTTGTCTTTAACAGTACATAGCAACAAGTGTTGGCATTTTTTACTCCCTCATCATAATACTCTTTATTGCACGAGTGTTAGTGACTGCTTGTGATTACCTTTTTTTAAAAAGGATAATTTTGAAGAAGAAAAAACTTGTAGGTTGACAAACAATCATGGTGGGAGGGTTAAAACTATAAGTGAACACACGTATCTATTGACCAAAGAGGTTTGAGTATCAGCATGTGATCGGTGTACAATGTGTGTTAGCTGCAGATATTTTGATCATGGGAACTTCATTAAATATTTGGGAAGCTGCGATGTTTTTATCAGCTGATTTTAATCAGAACAGCCATCATCAGAAGTAATTTTTAGCTTTTCAGTCCTTAATCTACTGTCCTTTGTAGACTGCCAGTGGTGTGTGTTCATTCTTCGTGTCTGTCTGCTGTGCAGTGAATCAAATAATGAAAATAATTTTACCATCCTTGGTGAATGTTCAATAGTTATTACCTGGCAAACATGAACAAGAATTGTAAATGTAAACTAACTTTACTGACCTGCTGTATATACAGACTGTAAGAGAGGCAGAAATCTCTTGAATTTGCTGCTTTTGTGTGATGTGATATAAGAAATTCTTAAAATGTTTCTACACTTCCAAATTAATCATTTATTGAACTAATTGCAATAAAATCTTCCTAATCTTCAATTTAGTGAGAGATTTCTTGACCACTATAAATGGCTGATTATTAATTAGTCCTGAAATAGCAGCTTTTCACCAGTAATCCATAGCACATAGAATAGCACTGTGAGATGCCACCACTACAAATATAATTTGTTTATACAGTTCTAGTTTGACTATATGTGACCCGCATTATTGAAGATAGATTTCCATCTTACTACAGTCCACTCTAGGCACTGCTTAACTTTGTTCATAAGTAAAAAAAAAAAAAAAAAAACAACTACAAAACACTCAGCTGGAAGCACTTTTTTGTTTTGTTTCCAAAATATTAGCTTGTAATTCTCTAGATTTTTATTAATAATTTATCTATACATACATATACATACATCCTTATTAACTGATATCAATAGGAATGTCTCACTACTTTAGTTTTTGTAGAATAGCATCAGGTGCAAGTCCTATATGAGATTTGCAGTTTCTTTTTTTAAAATTACCATTCTTTCCTCTCTTCTGTGGTAGACAACTAAAAATTTAATGAAATGTGTATTTGTTTTGGGTTTTTAAGATAAAAGAACAAATGATACAAAAAAAAACTGGAGTTTATGAAAGACTTTGACAGTAATATTTATTTTACCTGATGTAAGCAGAGTGCTTCAGTCCGAAATTAGTGCCCTGGGATGTAAATCTATTTATATGCTGTGGTATTGTTTGTTTAAAATATAGCTAGGAGCTGTGCAGAAACTGCTTTGTAGCTACCTCTCCGTCACTGAAAACAGATTGTGGATTTAAAAAAAGAAAAAGAAATCAGTAGTCCTGATGAAGCAAACATTTCTGAACAGTGTGTCTATGTACTGTCTGGAAAGTTGAATTCGTAATTCGTCTGTCTATTGAGCCGGCTGGCCGGCCATTGCTAGGGAGAGAAATTGTGAGTGCATAGACAAATAAATACAAGGCACTGAGTTGATGGCCTGAAATTAGCATGTTGCTGCTTTGGTTGTCTTTAAATCTTCATGTGCTTTAATCTGATCAGGGTTATGTATGGTAAGAAGAATAATTTCAAGTCTCTTTCCTCTTCTGTTTTTGCAGAACCAGAGTGTTGGGGGGGATTGGAAGAATTAACTTCTGTAATTTATAATTTTATTGGAATATGACTTACAGTATACGTAGGCACTAAAATGTTATATATAGGAAAGTTTTTGTTTTGTTTTTTTTTTTTTTTTTGAGGGTCACAATATTGTTTTAAAATGTGAAGAAAGGTCCCTAGATGGAATGTTGTGTAAGCTTTTAAGTCCAGAACATAAGGCGGTTAAAATTACCTACTACTAGATGACATTTTAGTTTTTGAGAGAGAGAACTTTAAAACTTTTCTAATATGTTGCATCTCATTTTATAATGTAGGTTTTTGGTTTTCAGCAAAAGGAAATTAGACATTACAAATGTGGAGCTGTTTGATTTCAATAGATTTTCAGTTTTCCAAGTCTATAAGTCACCATGACATGTTGTAATCTAAAATAAGGATTAATGTAGCCACAATCTTGTATTGTTAAAACATCCATTAATGTTGTAGTATTCTCATAAAAGAAAATGGGGGGGTGGGGGGCACCAAGTAGCCATACAGTTTTGAACTTTACCAAGTTTATACTACCACCTTTCTAGTTTGGGAACATTTCACAATAGCTATTCAAGCTGAAGCTTAATGAGAGTCTCAAAATTAAGTCGAGCATTAGCAGATAATAATTAGCCTTTCAGATGAAAATCACTGATAGCCAGGAGATTGTGGGACTCCCTTTAGTAATTGTTACAGCATGAAGAGCTAGTAACAAACCTGGTGAGATCCGACTATAATTGAATAATAGCATCTAAATATGCAGGAATCCAGAGATGAAGACGGCTGGCATTGCAGAAACTATGGTAATGTTTCATTCCAGCTACCAAACACTAATGTAAATGTATAGTTCCCAATGCATTCCAAGTAGGTTTTTGTTGGTTGTTTTCATAAGAAATGACTGTGTACTGAAGATCCCTTATTGTACAGTTAAAAACAAAATAAGGATCAGAAATGAGCCTTTCAAAAGTTTTTTTTTTTTTATATATATATAATGGAAGAGACTTGTTTCAGTTTAACTATGAGAATTGTATCTGGTCTTTTGTTATCAAGCACCTTCCCCTCTTTCTTTTTAACTAGAAGTTGTGAAATCCATTTAGCTACCCACTGAGTCAGTGAATAGCTGCTTTGGTCCCTATCTACCCCCAGGTAACCACCCATCCAGTCTTGACTCATGGCTGCTATTGCTTAGGTGGATGCCATTATGCCCAACATGACCTGTAATGTTCATACAGACCTGTTAATCTATGGACCACTATTGGAAAAATGCAAAAGCTTTATATTTTCATTATTTATATTTATTGTAAAAATCTATTTGAGCATTCAATAAACATGTAAAAATTATATTTGTTGTTGTTTTTTGAAGTGAGGGTCATAATTGCAGATTAGCTAAAATTTTGGCAGGGTTTTAGTAACAGAATTATTGAGTAGAATAACTTCCTGGCAAACTGGAGCTGTGCATCTTTTATTGTTCTCTGTCGAAGAGAACATTAGCAGCAATTTAAATGCAAATGAAGGTGAGTTTTAGGAGAGGGCTTTTTTCTTTTCTTTTCAGATCTGCATAAGTCCCACTAAATCATTACTACTAGATAATAAGGTGGGGGCAACTGTAATTGGTAAGAAATGTTTACATGGTAGCATCTGGAACAGAACCTGTAAGAACACTGAGGTCCAGGATTATGTAGCTTTAATGTTCTTGAGGCATACCAGGTCAGGGCCACACAGTGGTGGGGGGGGGGGCTGCCTGGTGTATGCTGGATCAAGTATCTGATTCAAGCTATGAGGCACTCATCCAATAACAGCAGCATCAGCCCAGTTGATCACACCCCCTGTTTATAAAAATATTTTTATGGCCATTTGTTTTTCTCTTAATGTACTTAGAGCACAATGAGTTTTATTTCCAAACAGGTTAGGTTTCAGCATGGGCTGTTCAACAACAACTATTTTTTTTAATATGAAGTTGTAAAAATGAATCCTCAATAAAATGGAAACTTCATATAGAATGGCCCAGTGCTAATCACTTTTGTAAATTTAGTGAGCTGATGACTCAAGTAGTGGATGCATGCAAGCAATACAATGCTAAAAATGTCAACATCTCATTGTTTGAAAAGCATCTTTATGACTTTCTACCAGCCATCTCACCTACTAACTAAGCGAAAGCCATAATGGCTTCCTGGTACTATATTATGCTAATTATCATTCATTATAATAGTCAAATTGCAATTTTCCTGAATAGACCTAAGATGCATTATTATAATATCTGTGACATAGTATCAAAGGCTGCACTAGAGCCCTGCCAGAATAAAATGAGCATCCCTGAAGCATATGTGCAATAATAAAGAATATAGCAGCTTTCTCTGCTTCAGGAGAGGCTAGGATACAGTGTGGCATGGATATGAGTTTTTGTGATAGAGTAATCTAGTTATCCCCCACACACACATTTCACAATTGAACTATTGGATTTTTTAAGGAAGAACCTGTGGTGAGGCCCTTTTTGTCTCTTGCATTTAGTAGTATTGGAAATGTGATAGTTGGCACCATCTTGTAGAAAATGTTTTGAACTGCAAAACCCCTACAATGATTACCACCAAAGACTGTATACAACCGAATTTGGATGCTCATTGATAAACAACAGGTCAGTCTTTCCAGTGTCCTAAATGTTTACACTAAAACTGAAAGCTACAAGCAGAGCTCCTGAAATGCTTGACACACCTCAGGTTCTTTTTGATGTGAACTGACAAAACCAAAACTAGTTGGAGACCAAATTAAATGTCCAAAATACCACAGATCTAAGTATCATTGAACCCATGTAAATCAGTGCTTTACACTGGCTTTTGTAAACAGGGATTTTCATTGAGTCACACTTAATGTAGCCCAGTTTATGCAGATACTGTTAACCTGTACATTGTGATGTATTGGTGATGTCTACAAGTCTTGTGCACAGATTGCACCTCACCTGGAAAACAAAGGCTTGCTTGATTCATTCTATAACCACTGGTGGTTGTCCCAGTTGGTGGTTAGCTCTCATCTGCCTGATGAAAATTAGCAATGATTTCATGCATTGTGCTATCTGTCTCTCACTTTGTGCATTTGATGTGCTATTAGTCTCTTTAACACTCTACCAGTTCTGACCTTATGGCATGCTGTTTATAGTTCGAGTGCACAGTCTTGTGGGTAACATGGGTTGTTTCATTATTTCCAGGGGTGCTCATTTTATTCTGGTTGTATTACTGTTATTCCACTGACCACTGGTAAAGGACTGTTTGCTTCATAAATTGTGAAAAAATACCATATTAGAATTTAACTAACGCCTTACTATAGATGATTCAGTTTTATTTTCTGTTTACCTTCCAGGCTCATCTTTAAAAAAAACACCATCTTTTCCATCTACCACCTAGGTATTACCCCATATTTACTACATAGGTATAACTTATCCCAACCTTATAGTTTCTAAGATAATGATAATCTGCTAAGTTAGTCCAATTTATTAATTTTTCAAACCACATTTCTGAAAACAATATAAAATGTAATCCTCCAAATAGGAGAGAAAGAAAAGAAACATTCATCAATACCTAGATGTCATTAATTAACATGACAGAAATGAAACTTTTAGTAATTCTAACTTTAGGAAATACAAACAAGAATTTTGAAAATTATTATTTCAGACAAACTTTCATAGGCTTACATTTTTTAAAATTACAATTTTTATCCAATTGATGTAAATGTTGTGAATAACCAACAGAGATTCAGTTTTACTGACAAACTGTGGATTCCCAGACTATCTCAGCAACAGCTGTCCCCAGATCTAGGTTGAGTGGAAAATTTAATGCTATCTATATAAAATTTCAGTGAGTCAACATAAAGCAAAGAATATTTAGATAACTGACAAGCCAGTATGTTAGCATACAGATGGCTGGATTGACATAGAATGTGGAATATACTATTAATAAGATTTTTCACCTAAAAAATCCAATCTTTGTTTTGACAAGAAATAACATTCATTAGTGGTGTGTATTTTTTATCTTTCTTACCTGCTTTTATAAACATTAAAACTAATCAGTTTTATTCCCTTACAACTTCTAAATGAACAAAATATTTAATCAACAGTTGTCCCTTTAAGTGAAAAGACTTAGGGTAATACTTCTGATTCAGATTCACTTAGAAATCCTGGAATCCTACCATGTCATTCTTTCAAAAATGCACTTTGGTTGCAGGGCAGATGGTCATAGAATTTTGCATCTCTCTCAGGTTCCCTTCCCATACTTCAAATTTGCAAATTCAAGACCTTGTGAGAGAAATATCCAAATATGTTCACCTTCATAGCATATGCTATCTATTCTAATCAAAAGGAACCAAAAATAACATTTCATCAATCATGTTTTGTTGATTCAAGAGTTCTAAAAAATGGTGCTGGTTTACTGTCCACCAAGACCGATTATCATCCAGTGTCTGTGGATAGTGGATTATCTACAAGGCTCCCCCCCACCTTTTCTTTTATATAACTCATTTAATCACTTCCATGCTGATAATGCTGAGCACTGGCTAAGAACAATTATTATTGTTTGTCTTGTCTTCTCCAATCTTAGATGTCAGAGAAAATTGATAATTTCTAATTCATTATTTGTCAGCTCCAAGATAATACGCAGACAGATTGTCGATAGGTGGAGTAGCACAAATGGCTTGTCACACCATCTCGTCAGTTATGGAAATTTAAACAATACTGCAAATAATCGATCTTGGAGATGACAGAGACTCCAGCATCACGATGATGAACAAATAAGGACCACGTTTTGGTTTTGTTGAATGCAAAATAAACTGTGAAAATGGCTGATTGATGGAGATAAGCCATCTGTACCACATTTGTTACACTGAACACAAGACCACTGGGTGTAGAGGTGTTGGATGAAAAAAACAAATACAATATGGCAAATGTCCAGATGAAATGAACTGGTAAAAACAGTTGTTAGTCAAATTGTTTTGGGATTATCTTTTTTTTAAAGTATTATTTACACTGGAAAAGTAAACAAAATATTGTTTCTTGGTTAGTATTTCTCCTGTCACAACACTAAAAAGATGTTTCCAGACTTATTTTCAACCAAAACAAATTAAATATTCTGAATACCTAAAGCAATAAGCATCTTCAATCACCAGCTTAGAGTTGCACTATTTCACTGTATAGAGGCTGGGTTTACTGAACATTTCCACGTGTACAGTACAGAAAATAAGAAAAATCAACAACACTGAAACAAATCAATATGACTGACCAGTGCATTATTAACTGAGTACCCTTGCATTCTTGTCTGGTCAGTGACCAAAGCAGCATAACCAGGATCAGTTGATTTAGTGTACACTTCTTACTGGCTAAGCATAGACATGTTAATGTTATGTACTTTGATTTTACTTACAACATTACATGAGATTCTTTGTAAACTTCAACACTGTATCTAAATGTCATGTTATAGTTTGACCATTTTTACGAGATTATTATTTATTCATGATTAAGCCAATAGATGGCAGCAAACTGCAATGTTGGTGATAGTTTCTCAACACTGAGAAAATAAACGTGTACAACATTACATGACAGACTAACAGGAGGGAAAAGTCTGCAGGGCATTGTCAAGACCAGTGTAGAGAATGCATACTTTTAGCATTATCAAATTCTGAGTATAGTTTTAAGTAAAATATAATTTAAAAAAAAAAAAAATGTAACCTTAGAGGAAAATACCATTAAATCTGGTTTAAGGTTTGTGCAGTTAATTTTGCTGCATATCGATTACTTCCTTCAAAACTTCAGATCTCCATGAAACCTGAAAAGGGCTAAACGCTGACTCTGGGAATGAGGAATTCTCAGAAATCGTCAGTGTGTGTGTAACACTACTTCTGTTGAAGACCAGGGTGGATTAAAGACTCTTGTAGCTAAGCCATCATGCATGACATCAGCAACTTGCATAGAGGGAACTGCCTCTAAATAATTCTACCAAAAAAAGATACATTCTGTTTCTTTCTTTCTCTAAACTATTGATTTTTTAAACTTTAATACAGCCCAAATTTAACATCAAGAAATTAAGAATGATATGGCACAATTATCAATATTAAAGAGCAAAAAGTAGATGATTAGTTTCCTATCCTCATAGTAACTAAACTAATGAACCAACCTGTCTGTGTTTTGATGATGTGTTTCTTAAACTATTTGGGAATACTGGCCTGAACTGGTCTCAAACTGCAACCTTTCACTTGCTAAGTATTTGGCATAGTTTTGACTAACTCTGGTAAATAAAAACTCAAAGCATCAAATGGTTTACAACTTGCTATTCACCTGTCCAAGATCAATGCAATTTAACAAACCAACTCTAGACAGAACATATAAATGCTTTGTTGTTATATATCTACAGTAGTAGCTAAAATTAGAGGATCTTGTTTTTAAACAAAATATTGAAGCTAATTGTGTTACAAGGCAAAAATTTGTTTTTAACATAATGAAGCTATTAAGCATTGTGTTAATGTTCACAGGACAACAGCACTACATTACCTTAATGTAGTAATTTATTGTACAAATCTTGAGTAATAAAAGGGCAGGTAAACTCCAATACAAGCATACCTTTAAGAATGTTGTTTTGACAACAACAAAAAATACATAAAGGGTGATGGAACAAAAACACTTTGCCCATGAAGATCAGCGAGGGAAGTCAGTCAGGAGAGATTTTTGTCAGGTAGTGATGCAGGTGACAGATTTTACTTCATGACACCAGTTAAAACATCTCACAAACACTCATAAATAGTTCTGTAATTAGTTATATCTGGCAAACCAACTGTAGTCATGTGTAGCTCCAACATAAGGTAGAGGCAATCTACCTGTTATACACCTGCTTCTTGGTGGGGGTTTGCTTGCTGCTGTTATTTTTGAACATCAAATGAAATAAAGAAGGGTGCAGTTCGTTCCTTTCTTTTTTTAAGATATTATTTCAAGTGGTTTAAGATTTTTCTTTCTTTTTTTTTTTCTTTTCTTTTCAGGATGGAACCTGATGAATTGGAAAAAAAAAAAATCAAACATATCCATTTTCTAATCCTCCAGAAGGTAAACTACTAATGGCCCCATCCGTACCACTAAATACAATCACTGACAAGGGTGCCTGACTGTAAAGCATGGTCAACACAGTACAAGAAGAAATTCATTTTTTTAGAGATCAATCTTTGGATTAGTGATCTTTGCCTGTGCAACTGTGAGAAGTGTTGATAATTTTAGTTAATTGTTTATCCGATGAGGATTATGGTAATCCTCTTATCAATTAACAGGAATGATCTCCCACATACAATGAAAACTACAATACTTTGGCATTATAAATAGCTAGCAAGTTCTGCAACTAAACTTATGTTATTGTGCTTGTCAGGAGTTATAAGTCTATGGTTTTACATCCAATGATGTTGCTGGCTCAAACAACATCTTATTGACCTGGAGCTGCCAGGCTTGGCCAGTGGTGCAGTACCTCTCTTTCATCCATGCTGGAAAGTACTTTGGCATATGATACAATAAGAGAACAGACTCCCTGATAGGACAGGCTCAGGGTTCTGGACTGCTGGAACAATGTAACAAGAACTAAGCCAATGGGCCAGAGACCAGAAAAATGAAAGACAGTGAGTACTTGTCTAACTAATAGAGTTAAAAAAGAAAGGTGTGAGAAAAAAATAAACCAACTCTGTGCTAACCAGAATGAATTGGTAGTTCTCGGGGCACAGAGACAGTGTTTAGTGCTAAGACCAGCAAAAAATCTCTACCTTACAAGTGGGCAGCAAAGCAAGTTGATGACAAAAAGGTCACAAAAATGTGGATTTAGTAGTATGTATAGAGGGATGGCCTCCACCAGGTTGTAAGATGCTCTAGACATATCTTTTTAGGTGCCCAAACAACTGGGACAAGTGAATTAAAATGAAGTGAAGAAGTGTATAAAGTTAGATTCAATCCTTTGTTAATTCATCAATACTGTATTATTTTTATCTTAATGAAAGGTATCTGCAGATAAAGTCTGGTTCAGCTGACTTAGTACACACAAAAAAAGCAAAAAACCCTTTGTAAAAGTCCCTTGGGTCAGGGATCTATTTAGAGGGGCTTTTTTGTAATAGTCTGAAGATAAAATAATCAACAATTTACCACTGAAAATGTATTCTATGCATTTATAATTGTTTTTTGATAATAAACACTATAAATGATTTAGCCAATTTATAATTATGTACCCTAGTAGTTTTAGTTGTTGACAGACCAAAATTATTGTTTGTCTTTACGCATAAAACCTTTAAGTTTTACATAACAAAATTATTTTAAGAAAAAAAGAAAAGAAAAGAAATCCTGCATACACACAAAAAAAATTATTTCCTGCAGTATGTGGTTGTTATTGTTACCTCCAATGTTATTGATTTTCATTCAAAATATGTCATTTGTAGTCTGGAGATATCTCCCATCATCTAATTGTATACATGTAACATTTCTCAAAAACATATTCATAATTGACAGGTAATTTTGATGAATCACACAAATAAATGGCAAGAATGTGTTAATTTTGTCTCATGCAAGAATAATTACTGATAAAGGACAAACTCCATGATGTGCATATTTTAAAAGAAATTGCTCTGAATAATCTAAACTGCCACTGAGCCAATTCTTAGTAGTATCAGAAAGTTTACCAAAGATTTTACATCAGTGTTCAAAATGTGAACAAAATAGTCAATAGAATGGCACAAAAAAAATCTCTTTTATGGGCCAGTTAAAAAAGTACCTGGATATCTATGTATAGATACTTGCCACAAGTACTCACAAAAAAGGAAACTTTGTTCATGATTTATATATCCAGCCATTATCATCTGCTATAAAATGGGCTGCTGAAATAGGCAGACTAGTTTTTGAAAACACAGTAACTGAGATTTTGCCCTATTTTCCAAGAGTCAGGCAACTGGACAATCCAAGATCAGTCAGTCCATACACCATACTGCTTGCTGCCAGTCTTTCACTGTCTGAATGTGTTGTGCATCAGATAATGTGTTTGTTTATAGAAGGTATAACCATTGCTGACCAACTTCCTTCAAGTGCTGATCATTTCTTGCGCAGAACATGCTGTTATCTGCCACATTCACAATAACCATCCTTTTAGCTATTTCAGTATCATCATCATTGAGTGGGTTGCTAAAAGCCATTGTTCATATTCATGGCCCATATCCTTTACAGCTGAGTCAAACCTTACTACATCCAGTAAATGCACATGGCTCCAGAGAAAGGTTGTCATGGTTTTTGACCCAGTGTGTTTACAACCACACAGAGTAATAGTGGGGTGGACATTTATTATGGGGGTAAAACAGATCTTGCATTCACTGATAGATGTCTAAATTCTGCTGGCTAACTTTCCATTTTTTGGAATAGCCTCCTACCAATAAGATGTAGAAAACTGTCATACATTGAGAATCATTTCACTTGGATGATGCCAGACAAACTGAAGGACTTTTCCTGAGCCACACACGGCCTGGATGTGAACTCCATTGAGCACCTACTTATGGGCACATCTGGATAAGCAACTAAGAGCTAAGACTAACCTCACAGCAGCAACTTAAGGAATACCTGCAAACTCTGTAGGGAAATCTGACCAGGTAACCATTGTTTGTGTGTAGACACAAGAGGCATTCCCATCAAATACTAAAAATAATTTTTCAAGCAGCTATTGTACATACATTAAAAATTAAATACACATGTGAATTCTATGATGTTCAAACTAAATTATTATTGCAGGAGTATTCCATAAGAAACAGATTAAATAAATAATAATAATCACTCTTTAAATATTATTCTTGTAAAATAAGAAAAATTGGAAAAATAATTGATATCTGAGTTAAAGATTCATAATTGTCAGGAAATCATTTCAAACAAAATATTCAAATTATTCCTATGGAAGAGAAATGAAATATTAGCAAATATTATACCCAGCCAATGAATTAGTCTTAGTGAGTTAGCTACTGGCACAGTACAACACATCGTTAGCATAATCAAGTTCCAGGCACTGCTCCTCCCTGTCTCTCATTGAATTTGTTTACAAAAAAAAAAAACACAATGGGTAGAAGCTACAGCAAAATTATTTCTTTTCAAAAGTAAAGAGCTGAAGAAAAGTAAAACAAATTTTTTAAAAAAAAAGATTAAGACAGAAAATTAGCATGTTGTTGATATATTTGGCCCCAAAAATTCTGCAGCTATTCAGCTGAAAATTGTATTGTCAAGTAGTCTTATTTAACACTGCCGGAGAAACAAAGTGTTCTGACTGGCATGTCAGTGATGGATGTCTTGACTGAGGCTGGATGAAGTATCTGGCTAAAAAATGAAATTTAGAAAATTTCTGAGAAATTGACTGTAGTATTCTATTTTAAGTAGGAAAAATAGAAGTACAGTATTTATGGAGCCTAGATGTCACAGGAGAATACTGATATAACACATGACATGCCACAGTATGTAAATCATTTTTTAATGCCAAAACAAAGTAGCAATATACACACACTGGTGTTAAAAATTATGAGCCTACCATATGAAAATGGTATTGTCTGCTTCTTTACAATCCTCTTGTTAATGAATCCCAGCAAAATAAAACATTAAAAATCTTTATAATACTGTTGTTACTTAAGCTTTTTCAGTTATTATGGACCCAGCAGGTTATTTCTATGAATGTAAAGTTTAGTTCATACTGAAAAGCATCATGTTATTGTGTTCATCGAATATTGTTTCTTAAACCTATTATGAATAACTTTAGTTCATACTATGCATCTGTATTATTGTTGACTTATTGCTTTATTTGGCAGATGAACATGACTCCCAAAAAACAAAATTCCCTATGAAACAAAGCTATCATCCATTATTATTACCTTCATAAACTTTGTTACATCCAATAAAAAATTGTGTAAAAATTAGTTACACAGGGTAGTGAGAAACAACCATTTATAGAATAAAGTCAGCTGGCATAGCCATAAACATAAAGAGCTGAGGAAAAAAAGAGAAAAACCATGGAACAGGAAGATAGGTTGATTGTTTCAAAATCTAGAGCAAACGATCTTCTGACAGGTAGCCAACTAACTTCTGACCACAATTCCTCAACAGTCAGTATCTCAAACTCTACCACTAAAAGATATTTAAGAGTGAATAAATGAATTAGCATAATAGCAGCTAGAAAGCCCATTTAGCCATGGTAACAAAAAAGTGACTTAACAGAACTAAGAAAAACATCAGAACCACACCTTGGAACAATGTTGCAGTGTGTGCTATGGTCAAATGAGTGCAGGTTTGAAATATTTGGTTAGGCCAGAGAAGTGTCAGGAGAGCTGCATTTGTCCTTCAGTAAAGTGTGGTGGTGGAAATTTGAAAGTATGGAGTTGTTTTGCTGATTATTAGACGATGAAAACTGATGAGATTCACAAAAGCAAAAATCACAATATTCTGCAAGACCATGCAATTTTATCAGGGCATCATTTGATAAGTGATTGGCTTATACTGCAACAAGATAATGATCTGAAGCATACTACAAAGCTCAACATATAATATCTTGCTAGAAAACAACTGGAAGGACTTTTTACAACAATGGTTAGTCCCCTTTAATCTCCAGATTGAACCCTAATAAAATTGTGGGAAATGAACCAAATTGAAGAGTCAAGGAAAAAGATCCATCCAATGCAATCAGTTATGAAACAACTTGCAAGAGGAATGGAAATTATTTACAACGTAATATTTTGAAAGGTTACTTGACAGGATACGCAAAACATGTGCAGCAGCTATTCTCACAAAAGAGGGTTGGCTATTTTGATGAGAAATAAAAAAAAGCTTAAAGTAATTACCACAGTTAATGAGTTAATAACTAAATCAGAATATAAAAGGGAATTTATGAATAATTGTAGGACATCCAGCTATGATCAAAAGCAAATCTGGACAATCCAAGCCATAAATCCACGAAGTGTGGAAAATCCATGGTTGTGAAGTGCATTGCATAAGCAGCCTTTTCTAATCAGGATAATTAGCATCAGCCTTGAGAAAAGGCAGATAGATACATAACAGTAAAATATGCTCATCTGATTTTGAGATAGATACAAAGGAGGCAAAAGTGTATCATGTTTCCCTGCCTTTTGGTGGAGAGGCCATGTAAGGCTATGGAAAAACTCTAGGTGGTGCTAATTTTCAATCCTCCCCAATAAAAGGAATGGAGAAAATTGCATCATTGGACATAATAAACAATACCGAGTCAATGTGTGCTGATATGACATTTTTCAGTTCAAGTTATTCCATTTGTACTATCCCTCTTTGTTTCAGCATCAAGGCAAAATAATTTCCTTCAAGATAACAGCTGAAATTTGTCATAGCATCCATATCCCCAGAGTTGGTCAAGAATGATAGATTCTCACCTAGTAATTGCTGCCCACACCACCCACCAAAAGGCTAGATAGACATAGTAATAAAAATCTGGAAATTGGAACTTTTCACTCCAGATTGGTGACACATCCTTTTTTCATAAGTTGAATCAAAAAAAAAAAAAAAAAAAATTGCTGGACACTAAAAATTATGTTGACAATCTTGTCTCGTCCCCTGCTCTTTGTAAATAGATATGCAGAACCAGAAAAACCCCTTTTCTTTTACATGGTCTAATTAGCATTCAGCCAAGTTAGGAGTGATGTACCAAAATGTTGACGTAAGACCCAGTCAGCTATCAACACCATTACAACAGACTATAAAAAATCAGTTATCATCAAACACCCACTTTAATTTCTCTTGCCACATTTCTTACTCTCATGGGAGAAGAAAAGGTAAAGCTTTCCTTGTCTTGATAATGATACAAAGATAAAGGATCTCATCTTTTAATTTAAAAAATCTACAAGAGCTTCCTGTCTAACGTATCATCACATAAGATATGTACATATGCACCAAAGGTGGAGTAAAATAAGGTGGCCCTTTTACACAAGTGGTTAAAAAGACAGGTCTGAATATGATGACGTGTTTTATTTTTAGTTCTCACCCCTTTTTATTTCCTTAGAATCAACCTCCTCAAAGTTGCTAGGAAAAGACTTAAATCCACAGAATTACAAGATTAGTTAATTTTAAAAAATGACTTGCTTCCCTATAAATATTATAAAGTTCATGCACATTATAGTTATCAGATATTTAATTAAAATAGTTAAAATAAAATGCGTGTTAAGTGAACTGAAAGGGGTTAATCTGTCTGCCTTTAGACTGACATACTGCATGACAATAAAACTACTTCCCATTTTCTGTCACACATCAATTTCAGAAAAAACTCATTTTTAAAACTGACATGGTTGTTTCAGGGTGCCACCAAACTGTATGAAGTCCAGTGATAATATCTGCAAACTTTGGGAAGATCTCTCCAATAATCTGCTGCACGCTTACTTCTGTTAATGTGTATTACAGTTTTGGAAGTCATATGATTGCAAAAAGTAACTTTATAGCCAACTGGAATATGAAAATTTGCAGACATACTTTCAACTTAACAATAATACTGGTGCAATAATTCAGCAAAAGAATAGGTGGCCTCTAGTATAGGTATACAAGGATAGTTGAGAAAAATTCTCTCTGTTCACATATCCAAAACCTTTATTTCAAAAGCTACCTCTGTTAGTGCCCCTAAATTCTAAGCTAGGCAGCTCTAATCTGTAACTCTTTCAGTCATTCAACATACTGCAAATACTTACTAATGAATCTATGGTCAATCTTTTTCAATAATCCAATATCAATAAGATTCCCATGCTTGGACAGAGTTTCCAAATCATTTTAGTTAAATATCCCAGAGTTGTTTGAAATAAAATTCAGTTTAAAATGTTTCTCCCTTGTTTTGTTCTACTTAAAATAAAGATAAGTAAACTCTGAGCCTGCTTATACTTTAAATGCCAACAGCTTATGAAAGCAGGATGGCTACTTACCCAATGTACTGTTGTGACAGATATTCTGATCTTTCTATACATTGTCATCCACACAGCTGCAGACTGTTTCTCAGAATGCATCTCTACTAAACACTAAAACTTGCTTCCTTTACATCAAGTAAACAATTTTGTTTCATATACTTTTTAGAAATCTGTAAAAAACAGTGAGAACATCAGAGAGAAATACATTTTTTTAATAATTCAACAGCAATACACTGTCATAGTCAGGGCTAAAAGAAATTTAGTACAGTAAAATCTGTTGGTGCTAACCTTTGAAAAATTTTAATCAATGAAGAATAGTCTTTGTGACCCTTTCTCTTCCTTGCGTTGACCAAGGTGGCTTCTGCAAATTTCCAATGTAAACTTATTTTCATAAGCAGATGGTCTTGATTCACGAGTAAACAGATTCCAAGGACTACTAACTTGACCAATTAAAAGTTTTGGGTAAGCAAGTACAAACATTGTTACTACTGTATCCTCTAACCAAAGTCATCTGTAGTAAATTATATTCATATAATAGTCTGACCATATTTAATGTAGAAATTTATATTCATTTCAAAATACTAACATTTTTATAACATATATAGCTCAAAATTAAAATATCTTTGTTTACATTGCTTGTTTCCTTTTTTTGACAGTAAAGAGCATTATAAAAAATGATTTCAACTGCAGATTCAAGAAAAATGTAACTTTGATCATGTGCATGAAGTTCAGTAATTTGGTCTTGTAATTTGATTTTCTTTTACGTAAGTTTTGATCAGAGACTAGAGCATAACATTTTCAATCAGTCAATCCACAACGACTACAACATTTCACCCATCGGACTGCTGGAGCAGAAGTTATAGAGGCTGATCACAATGATGGGGAAGACCAACAGTTTTTTTTCCAGTTTTTGTAGCCTCAATCAGGGAGCCAGGTCATCTTAGCAACTGCTCAAGGCCACTACATTGCTTCAATTATCGATAAAGGTGTGGCACAGCCATTGATTGATGATCAATAATTGTGACCTGTGACCAGAAATTTGGGGCAAAAATTATTCATAGCCCAGAGGAAAAGGAAAGTTCAGCATCAATAAACTGAAGCAGCTTGCCTGTTTGAGGATGTCTGCTCAGCAATTATGGACCAATGTCTTTTTACATCTGATGGATATATGCGACATTCTGACACTTTTTTCTCCATTTCGCTGAACTCCAAGGTCTTCTGATTGATAACACTGGTCTAGATTTGCAATCCAAATGGGCTAAATGTCCAAACCTTTTATCTTAGAGAAAAGGAAAAAATTGCAGGCAATTTTTCATTAGCTCCACTGCAGCATACAACTGTAATCAATATGATTATAAATACGTTAGCATGTTAGGTTTGCTAATACTTATGGTACACATAAAACACTCCGACATACAACTTGAGATAGTAAATTGTTTCACGATTCAACTCGCTCTTACTTTTGTAAATCGGCGGGTGTATTTGGCATATTTCCAGCTAACTAATCACTAACTCCAAATAAATTAATAGAAAATGTCATGTGATGATAGCCCTTCCCATTTTATTTTTATTACACAAAAACTTTGTTACGAAAAAACAACACTGAAAGAAATTTATCTCCATAAAGTTATCTATGTGTTTACTTCTTTATCAATCAAGATGAAGAACTTTCCAGCAGTTGATGACACACTGTAGGTAACAGAAACATATCTGTTAAATAATATGAAGAGAAATAAGTTTTTTGTTTTTTTAAATTGTATGATGCTAAAAGTTATTATGGGAAAACAAATTGGGTTTGCACAAATTATGAAAGAGAACAGTGGTCTGTGGTAATAAGTTGTTTCTAGTGCTATCAGAATGATTCACTTCTTCAAATTTCCCTAAGAAAAAAGTCCAGAGAAAGAAAGGGTTTTTTTTTTCTAAATTTGTAATAGAATGCTTGTGCACTATGGTTGAAAACCATACCAACTAGGCAATTTACCCAGTGGCAGGGGTGCTGTATTAACTCACTTTCTGGGTAATTTATATTTCAAATGTTTAAATGTTATTTTCAATAAGTAGACTTCTAAAAATAAAGCATCCTTTTAATAACTTAACTGTACATTATCAAATTATTCAACATTTAAACTGTTTATATTTTTCATAGCTCTCCCCCCCCCCCCTCATGCTAAGAGGTGGTGAATGACTGTTGTAATAAATAATTGTTCTTCATTTTCCAGGTAGCACCAGCTGCCACATTTGTGGGTGAGACCGGAAAATCCCAAATAGAACTCTTCAATTTTAAAGGAGAGAAGAAACTACACCATGGAGGTGTGCCAATCATTAGTTATAGTATTGATCAATTTCAAAACCATAATGGAGGCCATTTTTCTTCCTCAGTATAAGTCAAAGTGGCCTGTTGTTTCCTCGAATCTGCAGCACCAAACTTTCTGGGCATCGTAGTTGTACACATTACCGTTATGGCTCTGGTATGACTACTTTTTCTACTATCACTTCAAGAGAACTATAAACAAGAAAATGACACTTTCTAGATTATCAAACAAACATTTGATTCTTTATTATTATTTTATCCATTTCGTAGTAGTTTTTGCTAAAAATAAATAGAAGTGTACAGTGGATGTTAAAATTGCTAACTTCTTTGTTCCTTTAATATCTAGTGTTTTGTTGTCTTGGTCTAGTATCGAAACATGTTAGAATTTATTTGTATATGCTTTTGAGTTTTTGTTATTGTTTTTTTCTTTTGTGTAATTGCAATGTGTGTTATGTGCCTTAGCAAGTGAAAATGTCTGGCTGGTAATGTGAAAATTGATTTTTGCATGATTTGCTTTCATTCTTTATGCTGATTTATGTGATTGTCATGAAGTGTGACCCATAAATAGTGAATGCTTTCAGAGTTGGTTGGTTTTTTTTGTCAATGTTAATATTGCCGCCAAATTGAAAGTATCATGTGTTCCTCTTTTGCTATAAAATTAATGCACAATGAGTGCAAGAGAAGGATGTGCAGTGGATAGTTGCTTAAACAGATATAATGTGAGGTCAAAGGACAAATGCCAAAAATGCTGGTATAGTTCAAGGCAAAGGTATTGTAGAGAAAATTATGAGGCAGGAGCAAGTTTTCCACGCAGATATTATGCATTCAGAGAACTAGAAGACAGAATGAGTAAACACGCTGGTCCAAGATCAAATACATTACTGTGTGCTAGCCAAAGAACATGCAAACTGGATGACATTTGGTATGAAGGACTGGCGAATTAAAGTTTGAGTCATTTAGTACATGAAAGCAAATTTATAGGAAAAGAGTAAGAGAGCTGAAAGATAACTGTCCAGTGCTAAGAATAAAACATGGAGGTGGTGGTGTGATGGTATGATTCTGTGCACCAATTAAGAAAAAATATATGGCATAATGAACAAACAAGTATACCACTGATGATACAGATGCCAGTTTGAATGAGGTCAAACAAAATTCCAGTTTAAAACACTAAGCAAGTCTTTAGAATCCTAGTGAATAGTATGGGTAGTGACTGCAGAGCCCAGATCTCAACTCTCATATTTAGGATTTGTTTGAGAGAGAGAGAGAAAAAGAGAGAGAGAGAGAGAAATTTGCTAAAGCATCTTATATCCCCTCCTTTGATGGTTTCAAACACAAGGGAGACTGAGCTTACTCTGGACATTATCTGTAAATATAGACATGATGCATAACAGATCTCAAGTAATCAAAACAGAGACTCCAATAAATATTAGGTGCACAATGCCAACTCAACACTTTGCTATTATTTATTAGATAGAATTAGATTCATAAGTATCACAAGTTAATAGCATAACTTTTGTAGAGTACTTCACTCTTTAAAAAATAGAAAATGCTTTGTAATTTCATATTTTGGAAATCATAATATAATAATCTTAAATTCACATTATTTAGGCAGATAGGAAATGGTTCAATGCTTGTTAGTGTTAGGGGTATTTGCATCAGACATTATTCAGAATACTGGACTTTCAGTAATGCTTCCACAATACTGTTAATAATAGCTTAGCATCTTATGAAGGCTCTAAGTCTGGAAATAAACTTTGAACTTGCACATTTATCTGTAATACATCAAGCAGTTGGTTCAGTATTTATATTTATGGCTAACACTGATGCATAGGTTCATACCAACTTTTCTAGAACATTCAACTTACTACTGTTCAGAAATTCCCTAAATATGCAGTGTTGGGTTTATGCTTGTCTTGCTGGAATATACCACTGTATGACATGATGTGATGAACATATCTTAAAAAACACTGACCCAACATAACCAGTAAAGCAAGAGGTCAATATGAGCATTGTTAACTGTGGGCCAGAATATCATATTCACTGTCGCAATTGCAAACTGATCAGAAAAGTACAAAAATGAAATTTATCATTAAAGAAAATGATCCCTGAAGCCATGTCTCTGACATTAATGAGTAAAGTCAGGTGATTTTGTGCATTCTGGTCATATTGGTTTACGATCCTGTCAATCAGTTCAGCATCATGAGACACAAACATTTCCTGATAGCCTATGTTGATAACTGCCACATAATAGGAACTGAAGAAGCTGTAGAAATTGTTAGACAAATCAGTCTCATAAGGTGTAAACCTGCTTAGGGTTGAATGGGTCTCCAGATGTGTGCATATGTCACATTTGATCTCTATCATTAACTAATGCCTCAGTGGTCCAGTGAGCTGCTGGTCAAAATCTTAGCAGCCAACAGGTTATGGGTTCAAGACCAGCTCAGGCTACTTGTACTATCCAAAAAATATAAAGCTAGGGGTTAATAGATAAGTCCCCATTGGAATTTCTCTGTTTAGCTGTGGGAGAAGCTGGTGGCCCAGTACATAAGACTATTGGACTGCCAAGGCTAAGGGCCCCCAAGTTCATTTTCTGGTTGGGGTCAGATTGGCTTAACTCTTCATCAGCTAGTTCTCTCTTCCTACAACTGAAAATGAGGAGTTCTAGTAGGGATTTCCCTACAAAAGTCAGAAATGTCAGAGGCCCTCATGGCACAGGATAGGCAATACTCTTTAGCAGATAACTGGCACAATACTTTCTAACTAGGGCTGTCTTAATGTGGAGTTTGGTATAGGAAAACTCTGGGATGAAACCCAGGACAATAGACTATTACAGTCACTGCTAATGTATAGTTAAATACAGACAGAGAAAATGTATTTTATCTAGTGGTAGGAAAATACACCTTTTTGTCTTCCCAAAATTTAAAGATTTTGGATTTTTGTTTTTTATCAGGGTTAACTAAACTTAATCTTTTTTTAATACTGCGGGGGTATAACTTGCACATAGAAATTTTGAAGTATTTATCTTTGTTTTGTAGCTAGAATTTCTGTTTAACCATTTTAAAGTTTTGGTGGAAAATCAAAAGCAACCAAACACTTTCCAGCAGACCAATTTCAGTTAGCATGGAATATTACTGGAACTATATTCATCCACAAATAATGAGTACATGATGGTAAGAACCTACAAAAACCCTGATTAAAATCTATGAAATTTATGATGATCCAATGAATAACAGTTAATGCCTACCAAACAACCTCTAATAAAATTCCTTATCTTATTTAATAAACTCTGTGAAAATCAAAGATACTCATCTGAACCATCAGTCACAACGTTATTGCCAAAGCATGGATTACAACCCCAGAAGGAAATATTCATTATCACCAGTTCATAGCCACCACGGGATAGATGCTTGTCATGCATGGTTAATTAAAGTGATGTCTGAAAGTTGTTTGTTGTCAATCACTGGTATTTGGCTGTCAGTCTGAAATCGGGGCTATCACTGGGGAATTATTGAAAGATACCCTGCTACCAGCACCTGTCACTCAATCAGTTACATCTTCTTGTTATCTTTCTCTCTGGACAGGCATGGTCACTTGAGCTTAGCTAAAGAAAAGCCAAGTTACAATAGCAGAACATTTTAATTTTTTTCTTAAACAAACTGAATGAAATTATTTCTTCTCTTTTAAAATTGTGATTTACAACCAATTCATTATCTTACAATGCATATTAGTTTTTGGACAATGACGCACTTCCATCATGTAAACATAGTAACTAAATAAAA
The DNA here is from genome assembly GCA_018389105.1 of Nautilus pompilius. Classification (NCBI taxonomy): domain Eukaryota; kingdom Metazoa; phylum Mollusca; class Cephalopoda; order Nautilida; family Nautilidae; genus Nautilus; species Nautilus pompilius. Next base: position 3,173,743 of record JACATO010000132.1, on the reverse strand, counting down.
ATCAATCAAAACATTGGTCGTTTCCTTACACATCACCAGAAATCAGTCAGGAGACCTAATATGTTTAATTGAATCAATAGAAACTTTCTGCAGATTTTTGAAAAATTTTCAAATAAAGATAAGTGTGTTCCCAAGGTTCTTTGCCTTTAGGTGAAGAATGCTATGATAGTAGAATAATTAGTCAATTGACCAAAGGTACAATAACACACCCTGCCACCTCTTGTAATTTAGAAGTATAGATGGTGAAGATTTCTGTAGGTGCAGAGATCATTAAAATGATGGCTCAAAATAAAATTTTTAACTATTCCAGGTGCAAATCTGAGCGAGCCAGAGGGTTCTAATCACTTTCGTTCAGCCTATATATGTTAAAAAAAGCTCCTTAAATCTTGCGAAAAAAGAAAAACTGATTTAATTTTTCTTCAGCTAGATTTAAAAGTAATCAATGCTTACATTCTCCCACTAGATATAAAGTTGTAACAGCTGGACAGAGACTACAAAATTTTATTTTAAAGCAGTAGAAAGTTCTTGCCTCACCATACACTTAAACAGACAAGTTAACAAGGCAAAGGAGTTTTAAACCCTGTGTTTCTCTTGGTGTGAAAAAAGACTCTAATTAAAGATTACTGAAAGAAACTGATAATAGAAGCAAGCAGCATGACAGACTTAATAATTCTACTTTAATGAAACATCAGTATTCAGATATTGGTAACCCCTACCCTGACCTTCTTTGAGGTCTGTTGATATCTCAGCAGTGAGCTAGGTGTCAGGCATCAGTCTTGGTGACCAAGCAAGTTATCTGAGTTTGTTGCTCCCCCAAAACTCTTGAGTGGTGGTGGTGGTGGTGGTCAAAGTGCAAGCCAGTCAAAAGTTACCATGGCGAACCTCTATCACAATTACTCAGAAAGCCCTACCAGAACTTTTCAGTTTTCAAATGTGGGAAAAACACATAGCTGAGCCTAATGATAAAGAAGAAAAAGCCATGCTAGAGGGGTGTGCCAAGCTGAGCTGGTCCTGACTAGGATTCCAACACTGGGCCCTTGACCCAGCAGTCTACCATTTGACCACTATGATGCCATTTAGATAATCAAGAACTGGTAAACTACATAAACCCATTCTGCAGATACACAGAACAGATAAAATTTCATGATCTAACTGCTTTCTGTTATTGGTCACTCCTAAGAAATATTCTAAATAAAAATGAAATATTCTTTTTTGTGTCATTGTATATCAATCTCAACAACAAAGCCATGGTGAGGGATCATAGTGCTGTGGTTATCCTCTAGAAACCACTGCCTATCTTGTACCACAGTAGGCCCAGCACTTCTGACTTTGGCAAGCCCCACTAGAACTGTTTGTATTTAAGATGTGGAAGGAAACCTGCATGACTAGCTTGTGAGAAAAAGTGAGCAGCACACCAGAAAGTTTTGCCAAATTAAGCTTGAACCCTTATCTTTGGCAGTCCAGAAGATTAATTTGTCCAATATCATGGAAGAGTTTTAGGCTCCCAAATTATCATTGCTGCATGGCCAGGTAACAGATTGAGGCCAATAGTTTAACATCTGCACTTGTGGATGATCCTGATTTTAACAAAGACAGAGGAAGAAACAATTGGTGAGGTGTGAACAAATTATTTGTAAACAAATGTTATATAATCCATACCAGAAGTATGTGACTGTCAATGTTAAAAAATTGTTATAAGTTTGTAGAGTTGCAATTTAATGTTTCTTAAGGTAGCCAGCCTTTGGTTTTCCTAAAATAAATTAATTTCTACAATTATGGCATATTCATATGTAAATATATCAATAATCTATTGTCTCATCCATTCAGGTATACAAATATTAATTTTGTAAAACATTTGTCTGGATGTTTACTGGAATCAAAGCAACATCTCACCAAGATGATGGTCTCCAAAATAACAGTACAATTGATTATTTTGTGAGCATTTGATAATTATAACATCCACACCAATCTGGCTAATCTACCTCCATATTAAAAAAGATACTAGAACATTTTGGTAATGAAAGTACACATAAATAAATATTCTGTAATGTTGAGATCACTTAAGTTTGAATAATGTGTTTAACCTTGATTAGCTTGAGTAATATGGTAGACTACTGAACTGCTGAGGTCAAGGGCTAGAGTTCAAATCTCAGTTAGAAATCGTTTGATTTGTAGCTCCCTAGCAAAGTTTATTCTTGCTCTTCCTTAGCCAGCTGCCCATATTTCCTCCTTTGTATTAAAATGAAGAGCTCTAGTAGGATTTTCACCCTTCCAAGGCATTTTCTCCTCTTCCAATCATGGATTAGGTTATCTTAGAGTTGACCTATACTCTTCTAATTTCACACTGAAAAGAAAATTTACCTCCTGTAGTGGTAGCTAAAATTTAGTTTTAGTAGCAAATTATCTCCCTTGTTACAAAATAGTTGAATGCATTTGTAGTAAAGTCTGTGCAATGTAGCATTATATAATTAAATTTTTTAAATGAAAAAAATTGTGGATTTTAAATTGTTACTTTTTAAAAAAACTATATATTGGTTTCTATTTAAAACCTCATTTTAAACTATAATATTTAATTTAATCATTACCTGTAATTATATACGTATATATAGAAACTGTTTATATTCAGTATTTTTTCTCCATTAAATTCTTCTCTACCATAAATTCAAGAGAGAATTGTAACATCTACCTAAATCCTGCTAAAAAAGGAATTTTATTAACAAGTATTTAAATTTATTGATATTTCTGAAGATATTTGTATGTCAAAATTAAGAATACACACATAACATCCATAGTGAAGTGAAGGATGTCTGCATGAAGATGCTAAAGCAGTGTTGAGTTGTGTTAACATGAAAAAAATGGAAAAAATGAGACTAGGTCATATTATGAGTGGAATTATCAGGCACAACAAATGTTAAGTCATCACTGCCGCAGACATGCCTTTCATGTTATTTCTTTGCAACAATATCAGATCTTCATTAAATGCTCAACTGAAAAGGAAAAAAAATCAGCAGTTTAAGAATAAGATTTATTATATCTGACACTACATATTCAAAGTTATTGTGGAGTTCCGTATTTGAGTGTCTATTCTAAAAACTGTGCCATGTCTTAAGGATCTTAATCAGTTTCATTTAAAATCAAACAAAATCATCATTTTTACTCTCATTTTGCTCATTTGATTGATTAGAGAGAGAAAAATAAGAAAATTATATCATGAATTTTATGTCTATAAATATACTCCAAACCATTTCATTCTATTACTGCAGTTGACTTTGGTGACACCCATTATGCAGGATGATTGATACAAAGAAAACAAATTGTTTTTGCCAAACTAATCCCTGTATTGTATTGTAAGCAGAATTATCTACTTTTAGTGAGAAAAGTTAAAATGTAGGCATTTATTTTATCAAGGCTTACCTTGTTTAAACAATGTTTAAAGGAAATCACAATAGAATGACATTAAACCTAAATCATATCCCTCTTTTAAAAAAAAAAAAAACGCTCAATTTTGATTTATAAGTGAGATCCTGTTACAGATTTTAACATTTAAATTCTTTGGCAATCCTACCATTTCACCATTCTATCCCCAGTTAGGATATTTAACATTTCCTCCTGATGTGGAAAAACAGAAATGGCAAAAGAAACGGTTGACATCTGCATAATTGCATATTGTGTAAGAGATATTCATTGAATTGTTTAGGGGACACAAGTGGTGTACAATTTTAAAGTTGACATAAATTGTAGGTAATCAATTATGATGCATATTGCATAAATATTCAAAAATGATTTTACAAAAAAAATATGACAATCTGTATTTAATAACTTTCTTTTTAAATTCCAAATGCTTAGATTCTGAATTATAATGAACATAGACATGGACATTTATCAGCAGCCTAGTGACCAATCTATAATTGAAGTAATTTAGTAACACTGTAAATCTTTCTGCCCTTTGCTTCCTGTCTTGCATCCATCGAAATATGGAATGTTATATCGCACCATGTCAACCCTCCAGTGAATAAGAAATTTATTAGATATAAATAAAGAAAATGAGGTACTCTACCAAGCCTTCTTGTTTCTTTTATATATAATGCTGTAAATCATGGAAAGTTTTCTCTAATTAACTGAGCAGGTGTGCCCTGATAATGATAACACCAGGTGGGGACTAGAAGAGTCCAGCTGTTGCAGGTCAATAAATCTTATCACTGTGCTTCAGCTAAAGAGAGACAACTCTGCCAACTTTATGTTAGTTTTTATATATATTTATAAAAAAAATTCAACTTCTTCTTTCATTAAATTACACCAAATATATTTGGAAATTATGATATTTGCATCAGATCCAAAGTGGTAGTGGTGACATTAATTAATATCAAGTATGAACTGCTTTGATGGATATTAATAATGATGATGTATGCCAAAAAAGTTTCAGCATCACTTACCTGCTACAGTTCACAACTCATGGCACTGTAAGTCAAGAACGAAATACAAAGCAAAAGAATCAGTACATAGAATGCAGGTAATCACTTCTCTGCCACATGTCCTCTTTATGAGTCTAAAGTAAAATTATTTTACAAGTAAAAATATCATGTTGCAAATGGAATGTTTACATTCTCGCATGGCATAAAGTAGGTCTCGGGCTGATTTCATAAACACATGCTTTTTTCAGTGTGAGAAAATGGATTCTAAGAAATGTGGTAGAGTGGCCCAAGCTACTGTATTTCATCAGCTGCTTTAGGCTAACAGAACTCCACATTTTCTTGTTAAAAGACTAATTTCTACAAGAAACTGGCAGCAGAGATTTCTCTCATGTCAAGGTTGTCAGTGAAGGCTGGGCTTTGACACTTTGTTGATCAGTCCAAGAACAGAATACAGTCATCTGTAATAAACCCTGTGCACACTTATTGGTCTAATGATGATATGCAGCTGCTTCATTAACAGACATATCTGAAGTACTGTTATAATTTCCCACACACAATTTTAATTTTCATGACAGCAATTAATTTTCTCTACAGCATAAAAGTATATTTGCAATTAATTAGTTTAAATGCATTCATGTGCAATAAAATGTAAAATAATAAATGTACTTTTAACTAAAGTTGTCATTTAATTGGTTAGTATTTTAACAATTAGACTATCAATTTTATTAAAAATATATTCTTAATCGAAAATTTTGTCACATTCCTTTGTTCTAAAAAATAAAATAATTTGTTCACAAATGTTCAAAATTATATAATTTTATCTGCTAGTTTTAGAATAAATTGCCTTGTTAACTGGAATATATTGAACAATTAAAAAATACTAAATTTATCAACTATGAAACTTAGACATTTAAGACTCAATAGAGGGTTTTAAAATATATAGGGCTGTTCAGTGTGTGGACAGGGTAAAATATTATCAGCTATCCAGTTGCTAGGGGAGTCATAATTACAAATCAGCTCAAACCCCAACTTGATTTTATAATAGAAAATGTTTTTTGTTTGTTTTTTTTTTTAGTAGCAGGATTTTTAATGAGTGGAATAAATTACCAATGAAGGTGGTTAATGATTAAGAATCATATTGATGGCCATTTATCTTCACTGGGAGCCCTTGCATAAGCCATAATTGCTTCTTGCAACTAATCACATCTGCATTTTATGAAGGTGGATGTAGAAGCTACATTCTAGAAAACCAAATGAAAAAATAACAGGCATTTAGTATATTTCTTGAGAACTATTACTTCATCAAATTCAGTGCATCCACTCAGATGTATCAGAAAATCCTTGATTTGGTTCAAGGACACTGATGGAGTAGAATTTTACATTGAGAATATTCTCATCATGTTCAGAGCATGCACATGCTGAGGAGACGACTCTGGAGACTACATTAAAACTTGAGAGACAAAGAATTTGAAATCAAACAAAAAAGTATCCTGATGATAAATCATAATCGACAGAATAACATCAGAAATGCTGAAATGAAAAGTTCAGAGATTTCTAGAGATGCTGTCATACACAAATATTTACAGTTTCACAAAGAGGGGTGCTGGGCCTGACTAGACAGAATCACAATAAAGTTTGAGTGTATAAAACAATTGCTTACTAAAGCTCCCCTGTTGAAGATTTTTTTGACCCAGAGAAAGAATCCACAATCTCATGGGATGTGTCAAAACATGATTTAGGTGAACATGGCAGACCAGTTGGTTTAGCATCAAGAACTCTGTCTAACAATGAAATCAGCTATGCTCAGACATACAAGGAACTCTTTATCAGTGATTTGTTTTTGCTACAATGTTTTTTAATTTGTTTGTTTGGACACAAGTTCAGTATTGAATATTATCAAAAGTCCTTGAAATTGTTTTCCACAAAACTACTGATGTGTTCTCCTCCAAAAGATTGATTCTAAAACCTTGTGAATAAAAATGAGCTCCTGGAAAAAAAAAAATCAGTGATGGCTGATGCACTCTGAAGTTCCCAACTAAGCAGAGATGAAGACAAAGAAATCATGGAGTAAATAAGTAGAATCGTTATCATCATTTACAAATTAAATATTGGGAAGAGAGAACTGTGAAAGACAATTATGAATGGTTGATCAGTTTAACAATGGAAACTATCTCCAAATACCCAACAGTATTAGAACTTTTAAGAGAAGTTCAAAGTTGAAAATGACTTGCCTTTCAAAAAAAAAAAAAATATTTTCATTCCATCATATTGGAGAATTTAAACACTCAGGAAAGTATATAAAGAACATCAAGGTGAAAACAAATGGACAATTAGAATATGCCCATTCTTGCACATTCTAGCTTGGAATGTCAATATTATAGGTAAGTGTGCAATATACTTAAAGCACAATTCTCAGAAAAATTAAAAAAAAAAACCTATGTAAATGCAGGACAGCAAACCAAGAGCCCTGGATGAAATTAAAATTAGAAGTTTTCCATTCAATGACCAGCATTTCTAAATTACAGTGAAATACCAGTCAAGATTTCTTAGAGGTGATTCAACTTAGAAAAAGAGACCATTATAGACAGAAAAATCTATCATTGAATTCATAAAATGCTAATGTTAGATTAAGGGCACAAATTTTGTAAACAGAAAGTTTGCTACAAAGTGGATTGGTTGGAGATTTCAATCATTTCTGGATTAGCTGAGGGATATGCCAGTATAAATGATGATGATGATGAAATAGATCAATATTTTACCTTTGAAACAAGTGTTCTCTTTTTTATGGATGGAAGATTCGTGTTGGAAGTAATTTTCAGAAGAATTACTAACCATAACAAGTCTAGTGAGGCCTCACGAGCAAAACTGATATTTTGAGCTAATTAGAAATGCAAAGTAAAAATTGATCTTATGATCAGCATATTCAACTGGTGAAAACTCATCTGGAAAGATGCATCAAAGATATCAAATCCAGCAAAGGTGATTCAATAGTATATTTAGTCCAGGCTGTCCTACATTGTAAAAACATTTGTTCAATATGTTCTGGGAATCTGGCACATGTTCATTCACCAGATGAAACACTGACAGTTCCACGTGTGGTGGTGAAACACAAAAATCTGCAAGCCAGCTGAGGAGAGAATTTGTGTTGAATATTCCATATATAAGCAATACTCTGAATCAAGTGGGTTTAGGCAATCAGGACCCCTCAACTACAGAGATTATTTGCACACAGCTAACAGAGCATGGCTACGTTGTAGTTTTACTGAGAGAAAGTCTACTCTTCACCAACATTCGTTTTATGTTTACAGCATTTTATTAGAGCTGTTTCCATTGTTTGTAAATATTTTGAATCAGACACAGGATTACCAAACAATGCTTGCTTTTTTTTTTTTTTTTTTAAGATATTTAGTGACTGACCACTGCTTTTCAAATAAAAAAAATATATTTTTACAATCTAGTTCAAGTATTGAGAGTAGATGTTAGAATAAACTGCTTTCTGTTAACTAATTTATGGATACAAAATTTTAGACAATATGGATCTTCTAAATCCTCCGTTTTTGAAGTTAAAAAAGTAAATAAATAAACAAATTCATGCTGTTCTTTGCCAGCTGTCTTGTAAAATAATGTTCATGTGAAAATCACTTAAGGAAATTATTACGTGAAACATTCTTTAAATAAGGACCCCAGCCTACTACCGGTTAAACAAAGGTACCAACATTTCTCTTCATTGGGTGCATGTTTATCAAATGACCCTAAAGCATTCTCTGTTTTCCCATCTAGTCTCTCAAGTAATAACTAGGTTTTAGTGAATTTTTTCTTAGTTTTTTTTAAACATGTGCAATGCATATGGTGCTCCCTGGATTAAAAAAACCAGCTGGTATATTCTCAAGGAGACACAGAAGCACTTACATAGCTACAACCGCAAGTGCAACCTTTGCTTTCATCTGCTTCAGAATACCACTTTTACTGTGCATCCATTAACTAGCTTAAAGTATCCAATGTCATTTATGCCTTTTGGGACTTTATCATGACTTGCATAGACAGCAGACCTTTATTGATGTTTCAGATTTTCCAGGGCCCGTCTTCAGGAAAATTTTGGTAAAGTCTTTTAATTTATTGCTAACCTCGACTTTGAGAAATAGCACTCATTTGAGAAAAAAACCTGTTGGTCTGCTGAGCAAGTTGGAGCACCAACCAAGCAAATTTGAAAAACTTTGAAAAAGTTGCAGAAGTATTTCACACTGCTGACCAGTTATCAAACTCACCGCCCCCCCAAGTAGCAAAACACAACTAAAAACATAGCAGTAACACCAATCTGGACTGACACTTCAAATAAACTTAAAAAAATTATCTCCCTTGTTTTATAATTTTTTTTCAGACAAGCACACACCTCTGACTTGTCATTTAAGATTTCTCCAGACAAATAGGGCATTATCCTGGAAGATCAATGCTGCACAGACAAACATCATGTAGTTATATATATAATCTTTTTTTTTTCTGTTCAGGAAAAGATGGATAATTAATTATTACTAAAATATGAAAGACAATATATTTTGCCAGATTATAAGGAAACAAGGAAATATTAGCCAGAATAAAGTGAAAGGAATTTTGGTGCCGTTGGCACTGTAAACATGAAGTAAAGTGATTAATTCTTAGTTAAAAACATATGGATTCTTTGAGAGATACGGATTCTTAAGAACACTGAGCAATTAAAAACTTTAACTCAAAGACATTCGAGAAGACGATTAACATAAGTTTCTGACAGTATTATGAAGTTTTAAGCAGGCACATACAAACATTTCAATTATTACCATTTAGAAAAACTTGATATCAGAAAGTGTTTATAGTAACAGAATTGCAAACTAATGATATAAAATGCAAGGTTAAAATTATGTTGACATGTGTTTCCTTACCCAGGATGGGCTTGCATAGGTCATTCTCCTTCCTAACTTGTAACTAAACAAAACCACTGATCTTCAGCAGGAAAATAATTCTAGTAACAGAAGAAAATATCATATACAAAATTTAACTTTCTGCAGCAGTCACTACATCTATTGGCAACATTTTCACAAACTATAAATTACCTTAAATTTTCAAAAGTAATCAGAAATCCCCCCCAATGATAATATAATAGTAGTGATTTCTGTTTAATAGTTACAAAGACCTACATAAAATTAGGTTTAAACATGATCCCTTTAGCACACAAGCAGCAAATATTTTAGAAAAGAGAACTAAAACTGAATAAGTCCCCCACCTCCTGTTTTAATTTTTAAGTTGCACTGATTTCCAAATTGGTATAGTGGTTGTGATTAGTCATTAGTGACAAGTTTGCCTTGCCAAAGTTAGAATTGGTTTACAAATAAAATTATAAGACCAACACTATTAAAAAATGTTGCATCACAAACAGATTTTGTTATAGGATTTACTTCACCATATATTTTTAATTCAATCCGTTTTACCAAAATTAGGCAGTCTTATTTAATTGTGTAACATAAATTCTTGAACTAAAAAATGATATTGCACCAAAATTGTACCTTACAGATCAGATTTAACTTTCTGTATTATGTTGATGAAAAAGTTCTACTACATAATTAATTGTCTTAATCTTCTAGATAATTACTACAAAAGAAAATGTTATTAATTTTTTTTTTGATTAAAATAAGCACCCAATTATTTATTTTATTATTATTTATTATTATTATTTCTTGGTCAGAAAACAAAACTATTTAACAAATGAACTCATTTCAAAGTACATTTTTAACCATTTCAACACTTACAGCATAATAATAAAAAATTTATTACAAAACTGAAAGAGCCTTGCTCAACAATGTCTGTACAAGTTTTTCCAGCACACCACAAGTGGGAAGATTGGTTCATGATTTGACATAACCAGTTTTCATCACCCCACAAGATATTGCACTATAAAGTGATGACATTCAGCAGAATAGTATATTTGGCATAGTACAATCGATATCACAAAGGTCAATACTTAAATTTGGCATCATTTCAAAGCTGGATGCATTGAAAACAACTAGGTGGTGCTATCGTACAACAGCAGGTTCAGAAGACATGCCAGTTACTGTAAAATAAAACCCACAGAACTGTAGTTTAAAGAAAACTGCCTCCACCAGATAGGAGACGAAAATTTATCTGAAAGGAAACATTCTACTGACATGTTAACATTTCCTTGTATTTTCTCTTCCGGAGGGATCAAACATTGACAATCATTAAACTGTTGTTTACACACCAATAGATTAGCAAAAGACTGTTAAGTGAATTTTAAATAATCCTTCCATCTGCATACAAAAATTCTGAACCATTACAAAGACACTACCCTCTCTATCAGTCACCATTTGTTCTGAAAGATCTTGGCTAATATTTTTTTTCCCTGAAATTTACGTTGTTTGCTTGTCTAAATTAAGTTACCCTGATTGTCAGTTGGTAAAAAGATCTTCCAAGTCAAGTCCTTCTTCAGGGACACTCTCAGCAGTGCCTTCCGTTGTGACACTAACAGTTGCTCCAGCAGGTGGCACCACAGCTCTTGGCAGGTTCATTGACTGGACCATTTCTACATGATGTGCTCGTTTGATATGAGTTTTCAGATTCCCTTTCTGGATAAAGGCAAGCTCGCAATAAGGACATTTGTGCGGTTTCTCACCACTGTGCTTCTTCAGGTGCACCTGCAGCGCATTTTTCTGATTAAATGCCTTTTCACAAACCGCACAAATATATGGGCGTTCTCCTAGAAAACAGAAAATTGTCCTTAGTTAAACCACAGAACTTTTGACAAACAAAGGTCAGCATGCCTCTTGTAGGATTCCATGTGAAGTCCACTTCTTATTCTTCATAAATCTGGTGCGTGCTAACTGAATAACCATGCAATGATTTTACAGTGCAGAGTCACTGCCTTAACTACAGCTTCACTAATTCCATAAACATGTGATAATTAACAAAAATTATTTTGCGTAAAGTGTTCCAAAAATCAGAGAAAGTGGCAGTGTTAACATTTCAGAGCAGCAGCCAAAACAGAAAAAAATTCTGATTAGGGTCTCTGTTTAAGATCTTTAACTTTTCTATCAAGAGGCTCATAAATAGCTTAAATGGATCAGTAGCAGCTATCACATTTTATGCTTTAACATGTTCATTCTTATCAATTCACAGTACTTTAATAGAATCTTATGAAAAACTATTCAGGGATTGAGAGAAAATATGAGCATGTTTCACAAATTGATGCATGCAGCCTCTTATTAGTCTAGCACAAACCTGCAAAAGTAGAAATCACTGAATATTTCTGCATACCATCATTAACTTACCTGTGTGAATTCTAATATGCCGCTCTAACTGGCTAGGTTTCTGAAATGCCTTACCACAAGTGTCACACTTGTGAGGGGTAGCTTTAATCTTCGGAACTGATGTTAGTGCATGGATGAGCAGGTGTTCCTTCAGGTGGCTGGAACGTTTGAAGGACTTCTGGCAATACTGTAACAAAAATTGTTTTATTCCTAATACTTATTTTTTTTTTTTTTTACTGTTTTGAATTTTGTTGAATCGAATGGTTTAAACACATCATTTATTAGTTCAGCTGATAGTGCTAGTGATGTGTGAAGTAAGGTACTGAAGAATAAAGATTTAAGTTAACACCATCCTGCCAGGTGAAAATATATGAGAGATGCTGAGGTTTACTGATATATTCAACCCATCATCAGATCTGAATCAGTAAATAGTCTGAAAAAGGCAAATTATACAGTTACCAACATTTCCTCTAGAAAGCAATATGGCAATAACTCTGAAACTGAATATTTTTTCCAGCTAAAAGTTAGGCTTAGTCATCTGAATATTGCCAAACGGGTTACATTTAAGATATCCGAGACTCGAGAACAAATGTATTTGACCCTTGCTAAGTTAAAATGTGAAAAGCTTGAATTGTACATAATGCAGAACTAGTACCTGTCTATACATGTATGATCTGATTTTATGAGATTTAGAAAAAATGCAAAAGGATTTTTGACATAATTTTAAACAATTATTACATAGCAATGTGGTACTGTAAGTTTCTTTTAAAAACATGTATAGAGGATAAAAATAGCCATCCAACGGATCTGAACACTACAGCAGATAAAAGTAACAGTTCTGAGAGCACATTGCCAGGGGAAAACTTACCAACCATGCTAATGCCCTCACAACAAAACCTGTGGTGGTTTTTGTTTTTTGTTTTCTTTTAAACAAAGTACCAGCAAAACAACCCTCTTGCATGGCTAACATTTAAAAGTGAATTCTAAATTTATTTTCAACGTCATTATTCATCCATTTATATCTACACTAAAATGTGACTTTTTAATCTTCATCCAGTTCCAAAATTTTGGCACTGTTAGATAACTTGCTGTTCAGAGAATTCACCCACAACACGCGCACACATGCAATCTATGGCATGAGCTGTTAAAACAAATTGAGTAACTTTTTTAAAATAATTTTTTTAATTGCATTTTTACAGTGGAAAAAACTCAACCTCCAAATATCTTGAATGCTACAAAGGATCTTTTTGGTGTCAGTAGGGTGGAAAATAACTGAGCTAGTCACACAATGTAGATCACGTATGGCAGAGAAGCTCCACTTAAGTGTGACCCAGGACTCTCTATATTACATTTCTATTTGCTGTTTTCCCACATATTCTTGAAAAGGTTTGTGGATGTTAATTTTAAACAAAATAGTATTTGATGACCCCACCACACACACACACACACACACACACACACACACAACCATAAAGCAGAGTTGTTTCGAAAGTGTACCACAAACAGAGAGATTTTGTTAGCTAAATACTTAAAGGGAGAAAACAAAATCAGCGCAGTAGACATGTAGAGATGATACTTGTCTCCCAATGTCAGTATATACATCCAGGAAAAAACAAAGTTTAGTAGAAGTATGGTAACAATGGTGAAGTATCTTTCAAGGTAAATGAAAAAATAAAATTGTTTACTTCACAGTGCTGAAAGAAAGTTGGTTAAAATCTGAGGTTGATCAAAAATACACAGCAAACAGTTTTTTCAGTCAGTTATACTGAAAGTAAGAAGAGTATTAATGTGACAGTGGAGTATCTGTAAAAGAACAAAACTGATTCTTTTGGCAACACTTTCAATGCTGTTGGATTTTAAAATTTAAATACAACTGAGCTAGCTCATAATCAAAATATTTTTATGATTTCTCTCCATGCTTTTCTAAATAAGAACAATAGCAGTAATGATAACAACACAGAAAAAGTAATACACCTTTGGGTTTTTAACTCTGATATTCTTATAACCTGTATAAATAAACCTCTAACCCACAAATTTTATGACAACTCTTCCAACCTCCTCATAGATCTGGATATCTTTTTTGTGTTTGATGGTCCTGATCACATTCTGAGTAATTAATGCAAGACTTTAAGAAAGTAAATACCTAGTCCCTCTTAATTATGTGTAGCATAGATCTTTACAAAATTTTTGTGAATAACAGCACTACTAAGCTAGGTAGCTATTTCCTGTCAACAGTCATCTTTCTAATTATTTCAGCATTATCTCTGCAAATTTTAAATATTTAATATAAAGCTTAACAAAATCTGAGCACATTTTCCATACTTAGAAGACAAAAAAAAAAAAAGAAAGAACTATGCCTGCTGTCAATGGCTGTTGTGTTTCGGGGAACACATGCGCCAAACAGAAATAATGCAGGATGGGCTTTTACAAACAGAAAGATGGTTACAGTAATCATTCCTGTAACATCCTCCTAAAATCAGAAAATAGTTTATTTGTTAGAGCTACCAAACACTAATTGTTACAGGATTGTAGTCAAAACTTCAAATTGTCCATCTTTCTGGTTGCAAATGCTGCCAAAAGCATTGTTAAAGTCAGTGGTAAGATTTTTTTTTTATGCTAAAACAATCTGCCTATAAAGATAAAAGAGAAACTCAGCACATACATTAACTACGTAGCAAGTTTGTCTGTCCAGGCTCCACAATTATCAATTTTCCTTCCAAAGATGTCTTCCTCTTTTACAATGAACATATATTACAATTTATGGCAGCTACCAAATCGTTTTATGACAGCCGATGTTGACCTAATGGAGACAAATTATGACAAATTATGACAACTTGAATAATGTTCTCACAACAAAATTTCACATAAAGAGAAAGATTAAAATTAAAGGAAATACAATTTCATAGTTCGAAAATCCAAGGTAAAGCCACAATGGAGCATATGTTGCTGTTTTATATTATATATATTTTTTTTTGGACAAACACTTTTGTATACAAATTTTTGCACATTCATTATTTGACTGTTGAACTACAATAACTCCTATCTAATTCCTATCCATTTTATGTAATAAGTACAAATTTAAGAGTTGGTTTCAGAACATGCCTGCAAAAGAAACACTGATTCATTCACCATAATGTAACAATACACTCATTAGCTCTCAACCCTGCCAAGATGTGCATTACAGATGTTTCTGTATAATTCCAGCTGAGAAGATTGTTCAATTGAATAATTTAAAAGCAGCAATTGTCAAAAATATTAGAAATAAAAAAAAATGCTTTCATAATTTCCAAAAACAAATAAACAGATAACAGACTGCAAACTACTGATAAGTTTCATTGTATTACAGTATCCAAAAAAAATATATATAAAGAAATTTATAACATGATTCTTAGTCACTGGAGAAACAGGCTGGGAAGAAGTATAAAATCTATTTAAAATATCAGTGTTAAATAAGCTTTTATACTTTATAGAATTTTTTTTCTTCTTTGTGAGGATAAAACACCAATAGAAATTTTCACTAAAACTGTTTTCAATGTTTCTCAAAGCCCATTGTAAAAATTCTAATTTATAGTGGCTTTTCCACATCAGATATCCAAATGTCTTAGATAAAGTGTTCAATAAATTACCCAACCCTCTAGGCTTATTTCAGTAATGCTTCAAAAAGGCGATTTTTGCTTACCATTTATAACCATATAAAATTCACCCATAATTTTTATTTTAAAATTTGTAATTTTTCATATACCTCATGTAAAAAAAGACAACCTTAGTTTTTCACCCTAATACTTTCAGAACCTAAGTACAATCCTAAGGATATTTTATGATGCTAAGTTGTCAAGAAGTAATGAAATTTGTCAAATTCTTGGCCAATGGCAGCACCACCTATAGTTTACTGACTGACAAACCAGTGTTAATAGCTAAACTTACCACAACAGTTTGGTTCATGTACTAGTATAAATAACCCTGAAATTCAGAAGGACCATATAATCTGTCAAAATGCCTTCAAGGAAGAATAATAAATATACTGCATAATCAAAACTAAAAGTTGTAGTGTCTGCATCAAAAAATAATAATTGACATTGAGAGAGTTCAATGTATTAGAGAAGATGGAAGAAATTTGAGAAAAATTTCCAAGCTAGAGAAGATGCCAAAGAAAAAATGTGCTAACATGAAAACCAAGCAACTAGCTGCAGAAAGTTGTCATTTTCCACAAAGCTGTCTGACTCCAAGCCTGGAAAAACCAAAGAAAGATGGCATCACAGATTTCAAGGCCAGGACTAAATGATGCACCAGGTTCATGAAAAAAGCATAGGTTCATACTTTATCAGAAGACCAAGATTTCACAGCATCTACTGACTAAACTTGATGACAAGATCATAGAATTCTATTGTTTTTTTATTTGATAATGACAATAGAATACTTACAGACTGGCTTGCATTAATAACATGGACAAAACACCCATGAACTTCAGCATTCTGGCAAATAGAACAATGAACAGGGTTGGTACTTAAGACAACTGGCCATAAAATGACAGGATTCACAGTGATACTATCCTGTATGTCTGACAGAACCAAGCTGAAACCAATGGCGATATTTAAACAAAAAATGCCCTCGAGAATAAGTTTCCAAAGGTGTAATTGTCCAAGTTCATGAAAAAGGATAGATGGATGAAGGTAGATGCAATAAATGGCTGAAAGAGATATGGAATTTATAGCCAAAAGAAAAGTCTACTCATCTAGGACATGTTTAAATCTTATCTAGTAGATGAAGTCATCAGTAAAGTTCAGTTGCATAATGCCAACATCACAGTGGTTCCTGGCAGTCATACTGGTGTGATTCAACCATTAGATGTCTGCATCAACAAACCTTTCAAGGATGGCATCAGAAAGAAGTGGAACAATTTGAGGCTACAGAGAAAGAAAACATACACCAAGGAAGGCAACATGTGGAGGAAGGGACTTGATGTTAGTGACATTGTGTCAGCAGGTTGTGGATGCTCAGAATGAACTAAAACTTATATTGTTGTTAAATCATTCTGAAATCTGGAATCTTAAATCACTCAACGGTACAGAAGACAATTATTTGTAGAATTGGAATGACAACACTGATGTGACCATTGATAAAACCACAGCTGATGATGACAATGATTCATATGACTAAGTTCAGCCAGTCAACTGGGCCAAGTTATTCATGCTTCAGATGATGACCAAAGTGATTTTTGTGGATTTTGAGTGTTTAGTGTTAAAAACATTTTTGTTCATTATGCTTATATAACAAATCTTTTTTTTTGCTTAGATTTGATATCACTCTGGTTTTTTGTTTTGGTCTTTGTTTCATGTTTTGTGGACCCAAATCAAGCACCACTTTCAACTGTTCAAAAAATGTTATTCATGTAAAAGTTGACCCCTAAATATAAGCATAAAAATTGGTCATAGAAGTCTGACTTGTTATTAAAAAAATACTTTCTGATATCTAGTTATTCAGGAATCTCAGCTGATTTGTAATTATGACCCCTTAGTATTAGCAACTAAAGATAGCTGAAAAGAGTTGTCTCTGTCCAAGAATCATAATTCTTAATTGTTTTATTCAGTATATTTGTTCTAGTAATGCTGAACTTTCCTAAATAAATCAATATCCTTTCACAAATACTGAGTCCACTACACCTACACATCATATTCAAGATAAAGACAAACCAAATTTTCTTGGCAGGTATTTTCCTGTCATTACCCACAGTTTTGTCCACATCCAGGAAAAAAGGCTTGTGTAGTTTTAATTACTTCAAAGTTACACACATTCCACAAATGGCCAACATTTTCTAAGTATGTAAAATATATGTCACCAAATCTTTGTACCGTTTTAGTAATAAAAAATATCCATGCAATTCACATTACAGAAAGCTCAGCATCAGATATACATATAAATATTATGTGGGATTAGCATTATTAGTCTTTTTAAAAAATTATATGTTCTTGTAGAACATACTTTATTGAACTGGTTATTGTTGAAAAGCATTTAGTTTGTTCTCCTTTTTCTTTGGTCTTTATAGAATAATTCTGTATGGCTCTGAGATTTAGCCAAACTTTTAATAAACTCCCTAACATGAAGACCAAAGAAACATTGTCCCATAAGATAAGACAACAGGCAACCAGGTTTATAAACATGGTTAGGTTAATCAACTTATCTTAAAATTTCCCATATAGAACTTTAAAAACTTGCTTAGCTTATCTTCACAGCAAACCATCCAAATAGAAAAGATATTTTAGACTGCATATGCAATTTATGCTAAAAACTTCAAGTGACAAATAGCTATTATTTGCAAACCAAATATAATTCCTTCAGATTACAACAGTAAACTAGTCATTTTAAAAAACAACTAAGTTTTTAACTAGTTTTAAATAAAATGTTTTTGTAAAGTTTCTTTCCCTAAGTAGCAATACCTACCCTTTTTGAATAAATTGAAAATTTATATTTCTTTTTGTTTCACAAATTTCACTTCCAAAAATTGAAAATTAAAGGGAAATAATGAACCATGAGCAATAAACCTAAAATAATAAATATTACATATCAAAAGAACAAACAAACAAAAAAATCCAAGCTTATAACAATTTTCATGCATCTAGAGGCATAAACCTGATGAATCTCTTTGTTCATTAAAGGTTGCAGAGAGAGAAAATATTGGCTGAGATGGTCACATAACTATGCTGGCCATAGAACAATGAGAAAACCTTAATTTCTGCATTCGATTTGTAAAGATTTTTTTTTTTAACTCAAACACCACCAAACCAGTCTTTCTTTACCTTACAGCAGCTATAACTTTACTATTTTTCCAGATTTTTCTTACCAAATTTAATTTCTGTAAGAACCTAAATAAGCTTCATACATTTTCAGATGCAATTCATTTCTCCAAATACTTTTTAGTTTTACAAAAAGATAATAAACAGAATCTATGTTGTCTGCTTTCAGGCAGAATTTTCAGTAACGTTTGTTAGTTTAGTAAATTTGAAAAGTTTGAAACCTTTTAATCTGACTTACAAATTTTATTCAGAATCTACTGGCCTCTAGAAAGGCAGTACCCAAATGGATAAAAATATAAAGGACATCTCCCTCAATTATTCAGTGAGAAAGAGAGAGAAAAACAAAAATTAAGTAGCACTTGTTTTTATACCTGTCAAAATTATCATTGATTAACATACAATATGGGGCATCTGGTGGCCCAGCAATGGGACCACTGAGCCAGAGACCCAGGATTTGATTCATAGCTGGAGCAGCCTCAATCTGGCATGTACCCCCACGCTGCTCTTCTTCACCAGCTGGTCATGTGGGTTTCTTCCAATTTCATCCCTTGTATTAGAAAAGTCCCATAGGGATTTCTGTGTCTGCTATTCCATAAGTTCACAAATTACTATAAAAGTATTTTAGCGAATATGAGACCCTATCTCTGTTTCTTAGTTCTGCTACAGATAATAGAGACCTTTCAGCAGGCAGATACCAGACATTTCCCTTTTCTGTTCTTTCATGTTTTAATCAAAGATAAGAGCTTCCAGACACAGCCTTCACAGAATGACCCTTTTAACGAACAACACATACAAACTGATAATGCTATATAATATTACATACCGAGTAATTACTAAAACAGCATCTTGGATTTGTATCTTTAATATGTCAAATTAAAATATTGGAGAGCATCTTCCAGATAGCGCAGTCACAAAAAAAAAGAAAGAAAGAGTACCTGGCATACATGAGTTCTTTCTGGGTCAGCAGCAAACTTTGAGTTCCCTTCAGCAACTGCAACCAGGTTTTCACTTTCCTGGTCTAAATCACTATCTTGGTCATCATCACTGGCCTCTGGTAAACTGTCACTCGGGTTCTGTTCTAGGGGTGTGCTATTCTCCACTGTTATCCCGGTGGTCTCACTGTCTTGAACCTCACCAACTGGATCACCTGCAACCTGAACATACACAGCACAATGGATCCCAATCAATGTCTGCTGATAGTGATGCTACTTCTAACATTGATAAATCTTTAAACAAATTTTAACTGAAGCAAACAAGATATTAGCCATAGTGGAAAAAGGTAAAAGAGTTGTCAGGACTTCAGTACAACAGATAGTTAATATGAAATTCAATAATTAAACACAAGCTTGACTTCAGATCCTGGCTGTTCTTGCCTGATACTCTCCCTAAAGATTTCCTTTTGCAATCAAAATCTATAAATTGAAATAACCTAAGAGGTATAATTTTCCAAGTTGTTAAAAACTGCAAAACAAAATCAAAGCAGTAGTCAGTGTAAGCAGATTTGTGCCAATAAAAAGCCATCTCACTGTTTTGGAATGCAGCTACCACATTTGTTATAATTCTATCAGACCAAAGAGCTCTTTTTACCAGCTGAATTAAACCATTTCCAGCAACAAAAAAAAAAAAAAAAAAAAAAGAGAGCGAGCGAGCAAGGGAATTTTTTTCTTTCAAAGTAAAGTAATAATTTTAAAACAGGATCTGTTACATTAATATTCTCCGTTATAAAACACATGAAACAATAAGAAATCTATTCTACCTTAGAGTCTCCATTACTTGCTGTCACAATAAAGTTGTGCTCTCCATTCTGTCCGCTTTGCATCGTAACAGCAGTTTGCAGTGTCTGCTGCTGGTCAGTAGGTTGAGCAACTGCAATGGTGGACATGGGCTGTACAATGACGTTAGGGTTGACAATATCCTGCACTGCAACTGGCTGAATTTGAATGCTGGACATCAGTCCTGGGTCAGTTGTTTGAGTGATGATGTTTGGGTTGATAGTGATATTGACATTCCCTTGTTGCTGAAGCTGATGCAAGAGGCTGGCATCAATCTGGACGGTCTGAGATAACACACTGGGGTCAAGCCCTGTGATCTGGATGCCTTGCCCCAGGTTTCCAGTCAGATGCAGCTGGATGCCCTCCAGTCCTTGTAGTACATGAGCAGCCAGGGCACTTTCTGTCAGCTGTCCATAGTTGTCACTTACAGTCAGTGAGACAGGAATCAAGCTAGTCTGGTTCTGAACTAAGTTTTGATCGATACTGATCACTTGATTAGCAACATTTGTTTGATTAGTTGTCAAAGCCTGGGGTTCTGTTGTATTGAGCAAGACAACTGGCTGTGGGCTTTCCACAGATTTGCTTGGTGTTTTTCGCTTCTTTGGTGCATCTGTTTTGAAATGAGACAGGATGTGACTCTTTCTGTGTCCTGATGTCCTAAACTGATGGTCACAATGTGGACATTTGAAAGGTTTAGCACCAGTGTGGAGCCGCATGTGAACTTTGAGACTTCCTTTAGTTGAAAATGGTGCAGTACAAACATGGCATTTAAACCTTTTTTCTCCTAAAAGTAAAGAGTTTTCAAGTTATAAAAAACAATACAATTCTATTAATTGTAAAGACATGAGCAAAAGAAGTTATAAAGAATCAAAGCACACAAATAAATAAATAATGATAAAGTGTATGGATATTTATTAATCATGAAAGACTTCAGACATGGTATAATGACTATTCTGTTAAAAGAATGATAGTATAGTTTATACCAGGTCTATTGTATTGGTTAGTTTACCAACAGGAGAAAGGACATCAAAAGACTACTATTTCTCCTTCTACATGATGTAAATAGTGTTGACAGTTGTACTCATATTCCATTAGAGAATTTTTCAGATAAATACACAAAAGTAGCTACATTTTTATATATCAAAGAAAGAAAAAAACTTGGCTTTCTGCAATATCTTTTTATCTGCATCTTGTTCAAAAGATTATTTGTTCAGCATTCACTAAAAATGATTACAAACATAGATGACGAATCATCATCTGACAGATTTGACCAAATTCTGTTTTGTTTTTCTAAAGTAAACTGAAGATCCTCTATCTGCATTGCTGTAAGACGCTGATGTGAGTATTACACACATTCCTGTGAAGACTGGGAAATTTGTTTCAAAATGCCCTCCTGGTGTTTGTAGTCTAGAGATCAAGTGCCAAATATGATCTATTCTCTCCTCCTGTAGTATATCATCTGTCAAACTTTCAAACTGCACAGATTTCAACTGCAGACAGGAAATCATGATAAATATTCCACACGAAAATTTGAATATCTCCCTCAGTTTGCCAAGCTCCAAGAGAAAGTTATTTTATTATGTACCAACATGCCTGCTGTAAAAATTCTTTGTAGGACTCTGACTACCTTCAGAGCTAAGATTTCCAGCATCACCTTTCTTCTTTTTGCAGTTTTGTTTTGGCTCCAATCATAATTTCACTCCTGTCTCTCTAGTTTCTTTTTTTCAAAATCAATTGTAAATATACTGGAAGCATCTGTAGGTTAAAAATCTCAGATCAGTCAATACTCCCTCCAATAATATTCTCCATATTTCATATATTACAGGGGCCCCTCATTGTAAAGCTAGGTTTGCCTTAGTGAAAACTGCAAAGTGTTAACTAAAAACAACAAACAAAATTTTGTTAATAGATTTCTGAAGTCTAACCTTGTGTCCTGGTACCACTAACTTTTTTCATGTTTTGTTTCTGGGAAGGGGAGGGCTATAATGTAATTTACTCTGACACTTTCTTGGAAGAAGCAGAATTTGAAGGAAAAAAGAATTTCCTTTCTTGTTGTAGATTTGATAGAACGAGAGAGAGAGAAATGCTTTTCTCTGGGACTGACACTTTGAGTCTGTTTGTATTAAACTATTCATTCACTGGCATCTGTATTTTTAACAATCTCTTGTTATATTTCTCTATTGAAAGCCAAGTAATAGCCACATTTTATTACCTTTTCACTTTGAGTCCACAGTTCTGCTGAAATGATTTTAGCTCATACTGTCGTTTTGAACTCTTGTCAAGATAAAACTAACAATCTATATAAAATTCATATTGCAATGGAATCTCTTTGCTCCATTGTGTGAAACTAATTGCATTAAATGACAAACATCCTTGTACATGTACACCATGATTCTTTCTTAAAAAGCTTAATCTTGCCCACCATAACAGCTGAACTGTCACATCCAAAAGACTTACAAATGTCCAATAACATTTCTCTTCCTCTCCCTAATTGAAGTTACCTTACTGTCTAGCACTGATAGCATCACAGTCAATGTATTGAGTCAAGTACAACCGAGAACCTCCTATATCATATAAAATGGACTATTTTTTCTGCTAGACTGTTTAAGCCTGCCATGTTTTTTAGTTCTACTGCTGATATACTTTGATGTAGTTTGTGAATACAGATCATTGGATGAATCTGGTAAATTATGATCAATGACAAAATAGGCAAACATGACCTCTGCCTCTGCTACCAAATCCAAACCAGTCTCCTTCTTGTCTTGAAAAAAAAAAATTTTTTTTTGAAGATGTGAGCTGTGCACAATCTTTGTGTATTTTTTGTTGTAGCAACGTGTTTCTGCAGTTGACAGTCCCATCAATTGAAAACTGCAAACCAAGGCTTACATAATTGATGGTTTTCACTAATTTTAGACAATTTAGTGCACATACAGTCAGCAGTACAGTGGTGTGCAAAAGTCTTGCATAAAAATTATTTTTCCTGTAAATTAGCTCGCATTTTGTCGAAAGCAGTTGTTATCAAGTTTTGTTCATTAAAATATTTCTATATTACTGTTGTGCATCTAATCCAATAATATCAAGCATACTGTTTCATTGAATGAAAAGTTATAATTTTTAGAAAATCATTTGCATCAAATCAATGTTTGCAAAAGTGTTGCATAAAATCTAGACAGACATCTAATCAATTCAGATTCAATTCCAATTATGCAGAAAGTGATCAGATCTATCAATAATGAGTAGAATATCCGAAATTCTTGATAACTTGTTCACAACGACGAGGCATGTTGGCTACCAAACGCTGACAATTGTCACTACTGAACTCTGACCAAGCTTCCTTGATTTTCCGTTTCAAATCGATTTTATTTTTCGGTTTTTAGGCACTAACGCTGTGTTTAATCAAGTGCCAAATGTTTTCGATGGGATTGAGATCCGGGCTTTGAGCCGGCCAGTCGAAGAGGGGGATTTGCAACTCCACCATCAAGGCCTTGACACTCCTAGCTGTGTGGATGGGGGCGTTGTCCTGCTGATAGATGGCCGTCAGGGGCATGTGGTCACACATATACGGTTCGACAAAGTCCGAGACAATTTTAGCATAGTAATGAGCATTCATTCAATCCTCCACGTGATGCAACAGACCGACACCAGACAATTGAAAACAGCCCCAAACCATTGCCAAATCTCCCCCTGCCTGCAGAGTCAGTCGAGTGCAACTAGGATGGTATTTCTTGGACACCGATCGCCGGATGTACACCTGACCTGCCAAGTGGACCCTCACAAATTTGCTTTCATCGGAAAACAACATTTGGGACCACTTGGCCACGGTTCAGTGGAGATGGTCACGAGCCCACTGCAGTCACTTTCAACAAATGTCCAGACTGATGAACTGCTTCTTCTGTGCCGATAGCCCGAACAGTCCCATGTGGATCAAGCACCATCTGATGGTGCACAGGCCAACTGGATCCCATGGTACCTTGACAAGACAGTCTGGATGTCGGTGGAAGTGTGGAATCAGCCAGAGTTCAACATGCAGGCGATCAGATGATCCTGTCGAGCCATCGTTTTCCATTGTCGGCCAGCTCTGCGTTTCGAAATTAGGCTCTCATCAGCTTTCCAATGTTTCAGGGTGCAAGATATCATTGACTGATTGCAATCGATACGATCCACAATGAGCCACTCAATTTCACCATCTTCTTTCATGCAAACGATTGTGGCCCACTGTTCGGGGATCAAATATTGGGCTCTCAGCATCACTATATTGAACAAAAATTAATCAGAATAGTGGAAAATGACAGTTTTTCATATTTATATTCTAATATCCCAAAATATTATAGCACAAAATATATATTCTAATTTTTTGTAGTTTATGCAACACTTTTGCACATGCCAATTTCATGCAAATTATTTTATTAATATTTAAATTTTGACTGTGCAATTACAAAATGGATCTTAGTGCTATAAATTGTTTAAAGACACTGATACCTTTCAATTAAAATAGAACACATACAATAGTTACTAATTTCTACAAAATGAGAACCCATTTTCTAAGTCTAGTAATTTTTATGCAAGACTTTTGCACACTGCTGTATATTAAAGATTTACATTTCTGCAAAACCTGTGCTGTTTTTGGATATGCATTGTTGGCAAGATGGGTTTGTTTTTGACATTTTCCTCATGAAAGTACACAAATATAGTGATCACAACATTTTTGAATGGGCTACCAATCAATCTGATTGACTGATATTTAAAACATTGGCCAATCAGAAATCAGTGTTACAAAAGCACTTGACTATGGTTGCAGAAGCACAGAAGTCTAAAAGGCTACAATTTCAGCATTGTTACTGTTTCATTTCATCCCCATAACAAATTTACCACATCATTTTATATCAAACCTGCAATATGAGGAAAGATATGAATTTAAAGGGTATGATTGTAATGGCATAATCTGGGGTTAAAAATCAGAATGGTTGGCATCTCTGTCTCAGTTATCTTGTTGGTGATATATTATAGCAACATCGTAACTGAATAAAATGCATGTGTGCCAAACAAATTCTAAAGGCAAAACAAAATATTTTAAAATATATTATTTACAAAGTGATTATTTTTTTTCAAAGAAGTTGCCAATCTAAAAAAAAAACAAAAAAAAAAAAAATAACTACCAACAGAATATTTCAAAAGCTTTCTTTTACAGTTTTACAGAAAAACACCGCCTTCAAAATAAGTCAGTTCAATGAAATGCTACTACCTGAACCATGTGTTTTCATGTGGCTGTCTAGCGTAGACTTGACAGT
This sequence comes from Nautilus pompilius, assembly GCA_018389105.1. Taxonomy (NCBI): domain Eukaryota; kingdom Metazoa; phylum Mollusca; class Cephalopoda; order Nautilida; family Nautilidae; genus Nautilus; species Nautilus pompilius. The sequence continues at coordinate 3,148,188 of JACATO010000132.1, read as the reverse complement.
GAAAGATCTTTGGCAAAGATCACAGGCAAAAGGCTTTTCTCCAGTATGTATACGGATATGGCGAACAAGATCACTGGGTTTTTTAAAAGTTTTTGGACACTGTGGACAGTGGTGTTGATGCTTGGGAAGCTTCTCCAATTCAGTGCATTTGTCCTGAAAAAGAAACAAGTGATTGCTGAAGAAGAATCAAGAAAGAATCTGTAACAAGGTCAAGCATAAAAAAACGAATACACCATTCTGCTACAGTGAAATACTAGCTGCTTTTTATTTCCATTCTTAGTCACATAGCAGATGTGTTATTCTTGTACAACAGAGATTACTGCAGGAATTTTGTTAGATTGTACTCCAAAATTCCAAGATAGTTATAAAAAGCTTGTATGAAATGACTGTTAATGTCATTAAATAGATATTATCATATTTTGAATTACTTAAAAAAATTAGAAAATATGAAGCAAAAAAAGAAAAAAAAAGGACTTTTATCTGTAACTTACTGAGAATGGTGTATTCTTTAGATGTATTTCCCTAACTTTCATTTTGCTCAACATTCCCTAGCAGAAGAATAACTTAAGTTTTCACCCATCTGCCAACCTCAAAATCACAAAGACAAATAAGTATACAGTACAGTCATCATCAAGTTAACTTAATTTAATCTTTGTCTACTAACCTTTATTTCACTAATCCGATCTTTTTCTGATGCTGATTCTATGAGGATCTTCTCAGAAATAGTCATCTCTTCATCAGGGTCTGTTTTAGATAACTCAGCAGCTTGTTCCTCTGTGATCTGGATAACTGCAGTTCTGGTCCGCTTCGGAGTCTGCACCATTTCATCCTCATTTTCTGACAGATTTTAAAAATAAATAAATAAAATAATTTTCTCAATTGAAATTTCTCATTAATATTTGCATGCCTACAAATAAATTAAACCATCCCTATTATCACCTTTAGTTTGAGAGAGAGAGCCAGAAAAGTCTGGTGTATCTCTCAGCTGTTAGCTATCAAGTTATTTTCAGCATTAATAAATACTGAGAATATTAATACTGTTAAAAGTAATTTCACTCAAAGAAACAAGTTCTAAGAAGAGTTTCACGTATTCCTTATAAACCATTCAATTTCTATAGTAAATACCTCAATAATTTTTAAAATCTTTCTACTGTAGGAAGTCCAAAAGGCCATCAAAGAGTCTGTCCAGGGGTTCTCCTATAAATTTGTGTATTGCTGAAGTTACAACATGAAAAATATTCAGCATGCAGCCTCTCCACATTATGGGTCCCTGGACCATAATATATTTTCTTCATAAGCTGCTCTCTCCTTCAGCAATTTAACTGAGTTTATTTAAATTGAAAAGAAAAAAAAAAGATTTTAAAAAATTCAATTTTTACCACTCTCTTCCTCTTTGTGCATCCTCATGTGTCGCTTCCAATGCAATACTGTACGGAATGATTCTATGCAGTAGGGACATTTAAAGGGTCGGATGCTGCTGTGTATCATCATGTGACGAGTCAAGGAGCCATTGGTGGTAAATGTGGCATGGCACACATGACATTTGTAGTCCTTCACCCCGCTATGAGTCTTTAAATGAGCTTTAAGAACACCTGTAGACACAAACATCCGACCGCACTGTAAGCATTTGTATGGTTTTTCACCTGTGTAAAACAATTTTAAAAAGCTTAAAAATAATTTTGTTTTTATGTAGTTCCCTTTTTTGATTTTTTTTCCCCCGTTCACCAGTTTACAAGGGAGACTACCCCGGTGAGGGAGTGTTATCCTGTGCCATGAGGGTCAGGCACTGCCTACTCTGGTAGGGAAATCCCTACTATAACTCTTCATTTTTAAATGCAGAAAAAAACCGGAGTACCCGAAGGAAGCCAACACGACTGGCTACTGAAGAAGAGTGAGAAGAAATCATGCCAGGTTGATATGCCAAACCAAGTTGACCCTGACCTGGGATCAAACTCAGGCCCTCAACCTTGGCAGTCCAGTAGCTTAACCACTGTGCCCCTGGATGCCCATGATTTTCTCTTTGTTATTAACTGTTCTAAAATAAAGACTGCACATCAATTAGCGCATACTTAAAGAAAGAGCATGTTTGTGAATGAATATATTATTTACAATGAAAATTACTTATATCAGTGCAGGCAGGTTGCATGAACCTAGAAAAGGTTTAACTCACCCAATGCTAAACAAGCAAAAGTTAGCAATAAATCAAAACAGAATTAAACCAACCACTGTCCACTAAATCCTAGCAGGCTTTAGACCAGACTGAACTTATCACTAAACACAAAAATAAAACATCAGTGAAATTCCCTTTCACAATGACTCTTCTCAAAATCGTGAGATACAAGTGTACATCAGAATTCAGCAACACACCTGTATGAGACCGAATGTGCTGCTTCAGATGACTAGATTTCTTAAAACCCTTTCCACAATAAATACATTTGTAGGACCTTTTTCCTTCTTCTACCTCTCTCTGAATAGTAGCTTGTCGCTGTTGCTGAGCAGGTGTTAACTGTGGTTCTCTGCAACAAAAATACAAAACAAACAAGTCAATTGATTAAAAATGTTCATTTTATTAGTAAAAAGATTGCTAACATCAAATAAGAAAAAAATGCAAGAGAATTAGTAAAACAAGTTCAATTTACAGAACTCTTTTGAATAATATTCCTAGTTTATATTTCCTAACTTTCTATTAATAAACCACCACTCCTTTAAATGAAAAAAATATTGTAAGTAACAAGAGATTAAACAATTTTTCTTTTTCAACTCAGAATGCAAAAATTAAATGTTTATTTGTTTCTTTTGACAAAGCAAACTTCTGTTGCTAGTAAGATTATAAGTGTTACTCAGAACTGATATAAAGTAACTACTAGACCTACTTTATCAGAGGACGACTAAATTCTGGAAAAAATTCAGTAGATTTTATGTAAAACACAAAATTCATTACAGTCTCACTTCTAATCCACTTGATTTTAAGTTATTGATATGATTCATGCAGATTTTGCATTTCAACAAATGAACACAAATTAGTATTCTATTTAATTTATTAATTCTGTTTCAATAATTTTTTTAATCACTGTTTTTTTTTTAAAAAGACTGCAATAATTTTACAGAGAATAAATAAATAAAATAAATTATATTATTTAAAAAGCTCAAATGCAATTGAAAATGACATTACAAGTACATCCAATATTCATATTTCTTTTTAGTTGCCATTTTAATTTTAAAAGCAATATTAATTGTTTTGGTTGTGATTAGAGTTGTTTTGATAATGTTAATGATCTCAAGGACTGAACAGCCTCAATTTGTTTGGTCAAAATAAAATCAAAGACTTTTCTATTTTCTTCATATCACACAGTGTTGTTTCAAGTGCAGTAAGGTTCATACCCAAATCACATTCTACAGACCTGAAAAAAATATTTTTAGATTCTCAGTGAGATAAAACAAGTTTTGTCCTAATGATCTGTTTCTTTTTTTAGCAGTACCTAAGAAAACTGCATCCCTGCATGGCTTTCAATAAGCCACCAAGGCATATCCTCCTACCCAAAGCCTTTTACAATAGCAGGCTGAACAATAAAAAACTTTGCCCCTCTCTTCAAATCACAGAGACAAGAAAAAATCCCACACAGAGAAGGCAGTGACATTGTCTAGCTGCTGATACCCTTCAAAAGTCAAACCCTAGTTAGTACTGATTGATTCCCATAACAGAATAAAATAAAACATACAGACCTGGTTTGTAAAATGGTTTGCATAGGAGTACTGGTCAAGTTTGTAGTGAAGGAAGAATTTAAGGATCCAACATCAATAGCATTTGTCAACTGTTGAGTCTGTTAAAAAATATTTATTATATATAATTCTCTCTCTCTCCATCTGTCTGTTTTCTGACTTCACTTGAAGCAAACCACACAGCTAAAGCACTCACATTGATGTCAAAGAAGGAAGCAGGGAGGTTTAATAACTGCTGATGAGATAATTCAAGATATGACATGGCGTTAATTACCTTCACTGTAGACATGACAGCATTTATAGTATACTTTGTAGGTTAAATGTGAACATTTTTCTTGTTGTTCTTTTAGATAATATAGTTAAGTGACTTCAAATACAAATGCTCTGGTATACTAAAGTCTATCAAGACAGAAGTTTTTAGAATTATCTTCTTTTACTTTGAGCCCACAGTAATTGAAAAAAAATAATGTAACTTATGGGTTTGGGGTTTTTTTCACATTTTGTTGTTAAGATTTTTTGTACATATAAAACAAGACCAAGTTAATGATTATTAAGCATGTGTTCTTTTACAAAGAAATAGTTGACTGAAAAGAAAATCTGGATTATTTTATTTTCAAATTTTCTTTCAGATAAGAGAGCAAACAACTGTTTAAATAATAAATAAGAGAGAAACTGTTTAAATGTTGATTTTATTTAATGTTTTCTCCCACAGAAAATCAATGCTTACTAAGTATAACAAGTTTTAGCAATTACGAAGGCTGCAACGTATTCAAATCAATAGCACAGCAGAAAAATTAGTAAAGTAACAACAGAATGGTGGTAACTCACCGACATAGAAAACTGGCTGTTGCTGAATGCACCAATCTGAGCAAAGTTCTGTTGACCACCCAATAAACTTTGTCCTAGTGTCGTCTGTTGCCCAAATACCTAATAATATTGACATGATAAATATAAACAAAGAAAACAGTATGCACAATATCCCTGTAATCATTTGTGTTAACACTACATGATTTCAATTGTTCCCATCAATACAACAATAGGAAAAAGTTTCTTTTTTCACTTCAAATTTTTTTATATACAGCACATTAATTCAAAGGTGATTGATTACTAGTTTATGTATTCCAAAGTTAAAATTTTATGAAGATCTTAAACACAAAAGATTTTACAGTTAATAAAAAATAACAAATGATATCTACAATCTGTAAAGTATATAAAAATATAATAATAAAGTAAATACTAAGAACGTTCAAATGAAACCAGGCCAGATACCATTGCGACAATAATATTTCAGTCAGGTTTCATCTGAATGCCCCTAGTAATATATTAAAGCATTTTATACATTTTATTCCAATGGATGTGTACCACTGAATGTTTCTTCAATAAAGACAATAAGCATCTTCTGTTCATTTTCCTTTTTAAATATCTTTACTGATCATCACTGTTAATTAAAAATTGAATTAAAGTATTAAGATACCACAAAATTAAGATGTAAGCATTCTAAGTAAAGTTAACATTTGATGGTAAAAGTTTTACAAAACAAATAGCTGCCTTTGATATGTCTTTTAAACTAAGCTACAGACTATATCAATGCTAAGTCATAATTTTTTTCACGTTTAGACCAGAGTTTCCAGCACAAGCCATGACTTTTTTAGTTTATTGTAGGTGAAGAGACTACCCACCTGCTGGCTAAGCGTTTGCTGTAGCTGCTGGTCTAGTGCAGTTGTGTTGAGTGCGTCCTGTATGGTGGCTTGACTGAGCACTCCTGCAGACTGACTTAAATCTTGTGAAGCTACATGGCTCAGATGATCTTGCTGTGATATGCTGGCCAAATCTGCAGCCTGTCCCTGAGTAAGACCCACTCCATCTGCCTGGGTGATGTCAGTGTCTGAACAGTGGTCGGTCAGTGGTGCCCCATCATTGGCTTGCTCCTGCTGCTGCTGCTGTACTGCTTGCATAGCAAGTTCGTGCCTGGATGAGAACATTGCTTAAATTAACACACAAACACACAACAGATGCAGAATATTTCCTACCAGAAGACTACTTATTAATTAAAAATAATAATAATAATAATAATTAAAAAATTTAAGATAATCCAAAATTTCTAAGTTCAAACAAAATTTTGCATCTTTAAATAAAACAATATATTTTTAAAAGTCAAATCTACATTTTATAACATTTTTTTTTTTACAGATTCTACAAGTGGTTGATGTCCAGAATTAAACAACAAACATTATGGCAAGTAAAAGTAACCACAAAAACTAGTAGCAACAAAATGAAAGGGCATAGAACAGTCAGCAGTTATAGTAGTATTAAAACAACTTCAAGTCTACATTACAGACCAAATTAGATTATGCTAAAGGTTTTTTTATGTAATTTCACACAAAACAATGACAGCTGATACAGCTAAAATCTTATAAAAGTTAAGTTTCTTGCATTCTGCTTCACAAGCAGGTGCACTTACTAACCTGTGAGTTTTCATGTGCTTCTTACAGTTGACTGAAGTTTTAAATGTTTTCTGACAGTAGGGACACATGAAGGGGCGCACCTCTGTGTGTGTAGACATGTGACGTTTGAGGCTGCCACTAGTGGTGAAAGTTCTGTGGCATATTGGGCACTTGTATGCCTTTAAACCCGTATGAGTCCGGATGTGAGATTTCAGCACGCCACTAGAGACAAATGAACGCATACACTGCAGACATTTATAAGGCTTTTCTCCTGTAAGACAAAGATAGCTTTCACTCTCTGGTTTAGTGTATGGCTAAATCTAAAACCAGTAGAAACAGATTTTAAATTTACAAAGTAACAATAAAACTACAGTGAAATAAAAAATGTAACTTTTGATTTTACATAGTCCATTAATAAAACTTTGTTTAAAAGAAATTTAATGGCTACTCTTATGCCAAGCTAGGTATAAGTAATACAAATTCATCAAATCTGAGAATAAAACAAAGGTTAGGGCTAATGGTGTTTTTCATTTTCAAATCAAAACCATGAACAAAGCTGGAAATATCCAAATGAAGCAAAGTTCAGTCAACCAGGATGAAATTCAAGCTAAAAAACACCAAACTCTGAACTGATTTATATGCAGTTATCATTAGGGAGTAACCAAAATCGTATTATTATGTACAAAAAATAAAATAAATAAGTAAAACTGAAAGTGGAATAGATTTGTTGTTTATTTAAATTAGAGATGTTGGGGGAGGTTTAGTATATGAACATAATTTTAAATCCACAAAAACTGGCCAAGATCCTGATGCCAAGTTAAAACTTATGCTCTCTACACTACTGAGTTACAACAATAAATGCTATTTATCTCAAGAATTCAATCTTAATCTTTAAATAGAAAAAGAAACTCCTAATTCTTGTAAGTAAAACAAATCCTTAAAGAAATGTGTGGAAACAATTCTGCAATAATTTTGTATTTTCAGTTTTAAAACAACCATCCAAAAGTGGTTGAGAACATTGGTGCAGTTGTTTTTGTTTTCTATAAAGACAAAGTACAACTAAATATCTACTGATACTGGAATTCTTCCTTCACTACAAATTTGACCAGTACTCCTAAGCAAACCATTTTAAAAACCAGGTCTGTTTTATTTTGTTCTGTAATGGGAGTGAGTTAGTAATGATCAAGAGTTTGAGGAGGTTTTAGTCAGTGCTGATGTGATTTTTGTTTGTTGCTGTCTTGCCTGTACAACATACAACATATATAGAAATAATGTAAACCATAGGTTTACTGTGAAACTTCACACAAAGACATTTTAAAAAACCAGTGGGAAATCTATTTACCTTAATAATTTCACAAAACCATAAGGTTATTTACTAGCTAGAAATGCAGTTCTTTTAATTTGAATGTTGCCTTTGTTTAACAATGAGCTTTTTACTTCAGTTTCAAATCTTGTCGCTTTGCCAAGAAGTGGAGTGGCTGGCTGAGTAGTTAAGATGCTTGCTTTTCATAGGCGACTAACACTGCCAGGTCAATAGCCTGCCTTTCAAAATTAACACCTGGGTACAAAACATGAGCTTACAGGAGGTGAGGAAGACAAGTGACTACCCAATCCCATCATATCATTGCCAGAAAGCGATTCCTTACCAATCACTTCATCAAAACTCTTCTAAAGAGGGCAACTGAATGGGATTAGACTTTTTGTTAAATTTTATACTCAAATGCCATAAATATATTTATTGTTTCCTTGTATTCTTTTAAATTAAAAACTGTTATTCAGTAAATAACAACTCTAATCAATAATTGCTGCTTTTATATTTTTAATAACAAATCCTGTGAGCTTGTCACCGATACATCATCCTGGAACAAAATCTGCAACATTACATCACAATGCTAGAGGATGATCCAAAAATGGGGCCAGAACTTTGCATTGTTACATACCCAGATATAGATAAATAATGATGCATCATTACTCTTTACTGGAGATCATCATCATTCAAAAAATATTACTAAAAGTTATTCTTTACCTTTGTACATCAAAGAAAAAAAAACATTAACTGCTCACCTGTATGTGATCGGATGTGTTGCTTGAGATGACTGGACTTTTTAAATCCACGTTGGCAGTATGTACACTTATATGGACGGTCAGTGCTGTTAGCATCATTGAGGTAGGGATTATACTCACTGTTTCGTGGAGGCTGCTGAATAAGACCTGAGAAACAGACAGGTAAACAAAATACAGGACTCTATTAGCAACAAAGCCAACCAACTGTTTTATTTCTGCAGCAATTCTACGTTGTCAATTTAACAAAAACAAAAAAACTAGCATACCAAATGGCAATAAAAAACTTTGACCAAACTGCTTTCAGTCAAAAATTATTATTTTTTTTTTCTATTTGTAAAATTAATATAACCACCTTAAGAATAATTTTATACCTTAGGAGCTTTGTGCGAACTAAATATATTTTACTAGCCCTTCTTTTATCACATTAAAGCAGTCTTTTAAATACATTAAGAACTAATCATTAAATTTCCCTGCTGGCAGACCTGGACTAGATTATAAAAGACATTTGATTTGAAAATGGCAAAAGGTTGAAAGTTCCAGAATAGGCAACTACACTAGTCTAAATCATGTAAAACTCACCCTCTTTTAACTAAAGTTTTCAAAGAAATAAAAGAATTCTTCAAAACAAGAAAATGTACACTTTGTGATTGGTCCATGTAAATATTCTGATTTTTTTAATTATACAATATCATAGTCTTTCAACTACCTGTCAGACTGAGGGAGACGTGAAAATACTGAGTAAGCTAAGTTATGGTCAGTAGCAGGCTAACGATGGAGTACTATACCTGTATCGGTTATGAGTATTGGTTCCTGAAGTGGAATATCTGGAAGTGGAATGTCGGGTTTAGAGGATCTCCGAAAATTTCTCCTGGGCTTTCGAGGCAGACTAGAATCCTTGAAATGAGATAGACTGTGGCTCTTTTGATGTGCAGAAGTTCGAAATTTCTTATCACAGTGAGTACACTCAAATGGTTTAGCACCTAAATAAAAATATAAAAAAAGAAAAAAATAAATACTGTTTACCAGTCTTGATTCCCAAGCAAATCCTGTTTAGAAAAAAAAAAAAAAAATTGAAGAAACTGTTTATTTTCTTCTCTTTGGCAACCAGTCATGACTTTTGAAGTCAAAGAATATCTTGCAACATGTAGCTAGAAGGGTAAAAAGTGAAGTGGATGTGGTTGGGGTTTTGAGTGCTGGTCAATGCATAAGGCGGTCCAGAGTTACCTCCACCACATGTACCTGGAAAACCCTAACAACATAACTGGCTGGTGAAGAAAAGCAAAAAAACTACACCAAACAGCTAGTTCCGACCAGGATTCCAACTCAGGTCCTCAACCATGGCCAGCATAGGAACATGGGCACCTAGACCATTTATTTAAAATGCTTTTAACTCACAAAATCATAACAACTCATACAAAATAAAAGCAACAAGAATTTTCTGAATTGAGTAGTTCTGAAACCTTCATGAGATGTGGATTCATGGTGCACATCAACATAAAGAGAAATGCATGCACAGATGGTACAGCTCAGCCAGAAGGTGACAGCCTCGGCAGACTGTTACACAACACAAAAACAGTAAACAGTAGCAGTTTCACCACAGTATGAGATTGAATTCTGGTAATTTTCCCTTTGTACAAGTGAAATTAAATAAAGCCACTTCCATAAAACAGAAATTCATACTTTATTTAGATAAGAATGGCTGTAAACTAAATGTTTTAACCTCTGTTTTAAGAAATATGACAGCTTACTTGCTCAAAAGTTTTGACTGGTGATATAGCAGTGAGATGCTGCTAAAGTAAACTCAGTAAGATGATTATAGTGGTGCACCCAGAACATTTTTATGGCTCTTCTTTCATTTCAAACCTCATGACTATTTAGATAAGAAACTTAACGACCTGTAAAAAGCAGGAAAAATGCAAGAAAACTGCACTTGTAATGTGTATATTCCCTAGCTGATTACCACCGCCACTCCTCACTCATAGTTATGACAGATAACCATTTTCTCATTGCTGCATTCAGCTGATGACTGTCCAATAAATCTCTGAGCCAACTTATTGAAGGTACCTTTTTGAAACAGATAGCCTAGTTACAGTTCTTACCTGTGTGCAGCCTTAAATGGACCTTTAAGCTTCCGTGTGTGGAGAACATTTTGCTGCAGACATGGCATTTATAGTCTTTAACTCCAGTGTGTGTTTTCAAGTGAGCAGTAAGAGTACTTTTCACAGCGAAGGCACGGTAACACTGGTTACACTTATATGGTTTCTCGTGGGTATGAATGCGAATGTGTCTAACAAGATCACTGGGCTTTTTAAATTCCTTTGTACAGTATGTACACTGATGCCATCGTACACCATTTACCTAAAAAATACAAACACTACAAATTATAAATGCAGTCTTGAAATGTTGCTTTCTGTGAAAGCAACAAAGAACACTTTCTTATCAAAACTGGAAGTCTGACAGCTGACAGGGGTAAAGTGAGTTCAGACCCTATGGTTTTGTTATAGAATGTTTAAAAAAAAACAATATGAGACAGCAGGCCCAAGGTCTGCGGCAGATAAATAAGGTAAAATGTGTTTAAAGCTCTGAACAAATAGTTTGGCTACATAATTTGTTAACTCTTTCATTTAAAAAATAACAATAAAGACCATACAAGAATAAAATGGAACATCAGTGAAATAAATCATTCAAGTTTAGATGTGTGAAATGAATATTTTCAAATTAATGATCACTGAGAGAAATAAAAGTATATTTTTAAAGCTCATGAAGTTGACATGGCCAATCAAACAGGTATCTGTGTATCTGTACTGAGCTGCATTTGTCAGACACAAAAAATTAATCTAGGGAGAATGTTGGATATGCACACATTATCAACAGTGCTGCCATCAACATTTCTAAATCTTTTTTATTTTAAAGACTTGGCATACAAAGAAATTCAGACTGAATTGCAAGACCATCACAAACATTTATGCATAAAAAGAAAATCACCCAGAGAGGAAAGTGCTGTTCTAACAACCAACTTGATTTTTGCATGTACAAACCTTTCTAATGATGTGTTTTTTTGTTGCCCCTGTTGCTGAATCATGGACAGTCATGGTTATGGCCTGGCTTGGGGTTGTTGTAGTGACTGATGTTGAACCCTGCTCTCCTCCTGCCATGGTTACACTGGGAAGACCACTGTTTTGTAAAGCTTGCTGCAAAATGTCTGATGCTGCTGCAGAAACTGCATCTGCCTAGTATATGAGTAAGGGAGAGGCAGTGGTTAGCTGTTTGGTATAACAAGACAACTTGTTAATTTCTAGCAACACATTTTCTGTGATATTTGAGAGAGAGAAAGATTATGAAGCTGCCTGGTCATCTGCATCTAAAATTAATCAAATCAAATGACCCAAACAAATAAAAAATGCAGCCAACTCTTTTATAGAGGCCTGCCATTTTGAAAATATGTAGATGTAGATAATCATGAAATATGTAAAATTATTTTTTATCTTTTTAGTTATTCTGTACAGACATTTTCATGATCTTATTAAAATTAATTCTCTGAGTGATGACAAATGGTCAAAACTTGGCCATTAAATAATAATAAATAATATATTTTTCATCACTATACCAAGAATCCATATCCAAGTGAGCTTACCTGGCTGTTTGAATTTTGAGAACCCTGGTCTCCCTGCAACAGCTGGCCATTTTTTGTACCTGGCTGAACTGGTTCAGAGAGTTCTAGAAGCTGGTGAATTGTGTCACTCAGACTCTTATCATTATCTGTAACCCGCCGAACTTCTACTTGTGTTGGTAATTCCTTAAAAACAATTATTAAGTTTGGTGCTGATAAAATAGCATTATCTTACAGGCAACCCTGCATTTTTTAAAATCTCTGTCATCTTACCTGTATTACTTATTACTCGTAAAATAATTTTTTAAAAAATTCTCACAATTCTGCATTTGTAAAATTACACTAATTTTAAGAACTTATTGCATTTTGAATGTTTTTTTTAATATATTGTAGAAATTTTAAAAATTTTATGAGAAACATTTCTAATTGGAAAAAATAGAAATTACTTTAAATCATTTCAAATGGAATTTGGAAACTGGATAAATTTTCTTTATCAATTTTTTAAAAAATAATTTTAACTAAACAGCTTTTGTCACACACATATGGTTCATTTAGCAATTGTATATTAACAACTTGACTACACATCTGACGAAGTGATCTGCCATATATATACAATGTTCATTAGTTCTAAGACTAAGCTTCCCTTATGGAAAAAGATTAGTGTACATTAGCACCAAATTTTCAAAAGTTCATAATAGTATTTTGAAGATCAAATCACATAATAAAATATCACATCTTGAGGCACTAAATTAGTCTTGACAATGCATGCCATCACAACTTGAGAAAGTGTTACGGGTAGCAGGTGTAGCTCAACAACAATTCCTCAGCTTCTGATTTCCCTCATTAAAGCATTCCTATTTTCACCTTTCAAAAGTCTCTTGCATATGTCTATCTTCTGATTTATTGTTAGTACCATGCCACCAACATCCTCTTGTCACCTTTACTTGTTGATGGTTTATTTTATACCATGTGGAATGGGTACACTGATAATCCACAATAAATACAGAACAACTTTTACTGCAATCAGATCCAATGGTGGTCATGGAGGAGGAGAACCTGTAACACCACTCTGACGACAACCGACAGTATCATCAATTACGCCCAGTAAATATTCAGCCTACAGAGCTTTTGGTCTGTCCAGATAGTGTCAATCTAGATGATGATTATTGGTTATCAGTGATCTGTATGATAATTTTTGAAATGCTGGTTAATAGAGCTTTCTGGTTAATAAAATGTTGCAACAAGCTTTTACTGTAATTCTATGATAGAAAATGATCAATTCATGATGACTACTTTATGAACATTAAAAGATGTTTAATTCTATTTGTACATTGCAAACATAAAAAAAGAGAGAAAATTCTTGAAATGACCGCAAAGATGATATTAGTTTTAACCAGTTTCCTAATTAGTATGCTGTCCATACAAAAACACATTTCAAGTGTTTTTAGTGTCAGTCAAGTTTCAGTTATGTAACTAGATAATTTTTATTTTTTCTGAGGTAGTGTAAAATATTGGAGTATTTTAAACATTATAACCTCAATAAATCCTTGCTGGGTCATCAAGAATAATAATTCTGTATGTTGGGTTTAAAGGAAGATTTTGATTTGTACGACTTTTTTGGGTGTTACTAGAATGAGGTTAAACTGTTTAAGTAGGAAACCTATTAAAATCATGAGAATAATACTCTGATCGGTTTTTCAATTTTCTAATCAATTTCCCAGAGTCCTAAAAAAAGGGGGGGAAAGCAGCAGTTGGTTGCACTTTTCAGGAATGAAATTTAACTGCTACCACACAAGCCTGATAGGAGCTGATTTTATTCCAGTACCAGTGATGTTTGGTGTGAACTCTCACTGCTAAAACCTGTAAACACCACAGACTCTTAATGACTGCAGAGTTAAGTTGGTAATAATTACCGTTGGCTCGGAATGCGCACGACTTATGTGCGCATTCAAACTGCCTAGCTTGCGAAAGACACAGCTACATTCTTCGCATTGAAAGGCAGGGCTGTCAGAGTCCTTGGTTAAAGAATGAACCCGCTAAAAAAAACAGAAAAAGGATTTGTATGAATAAGTTATTCCCTATTTCTTATTATAACAAGGTGATAGTTGCTGATGTAATTAACCAGTGGATTAATTTGTCTATAATATCCAAAGAATAAGCAAATGTTTAATTAAAATGCATGACAGCATTAATTTAATCTGGTGTGAGAAGCAAGATTAGTTAATGATCATGAAAATGTCCCTAAGGTTAAAAATATTTAGCTAAATACTGGAATTTCAATCTGTTCTAAGAGAATAATGCTAAGATTTAACCAAATTTTTTTTGCTTAAACAGAACATGCAATATAGGCTTGTACAATTTTAGAATTGGCAGTCTACCTGGATGTGTGCTCTTAGATTTCCTTTTTGTGAGAAGGTGGCTGAGCAGAATTCACACATATGAGGTCGTTCGCCTGTGTGTTTGGTCATGTGAATCTGAAGTGCTCCCTTTTGGTTGAAGGATTTATCACAGATAGGGCATGCAAAGGGTCTTTCACCTAAAAAAGAAACACATCCATATGTAAAAGCATAACAAATTTCAGGTCAGATCAAAAAATAATTTTTGTCTCTTGCTTGTCCCTGTAACTTAAAACTCCAGTTTGAATGAAACTTTAAAAGTTTTTTTTTTTTTTTTTTAATTTTATGGGGAGTGATTTAGTAATTGGAAGAGTTTGTAAAAATGCAATTTATTATTTTATAACTTCATCATCAATCCTCAACATCCATTATTCAATAAGATAAAGAGAATAAAGATATAACTTACAGTATGTTCATGCAACATTAAAATTTGTTGTTGTTGTGTCATCATCAGCCTCAGCACAGAGATAACATCTCTGTCATGGAAACAACCCCGTTGAGAGAGATGGCACTTCCAACTTCGGTGCCGAAATCACTACTAGAATTGTTCATTTTAAAACATGGGAGGAAACCCACTAGCTGATGAAGAGCAAGAAGAAACAAAACCGGGGAGGTATGCCAAACTAAACTGACCCCAACTGAAATTTGAGTCCAGGTTCTGTCTTGGCAGTCCAGTTGAATAACCATTGGGCCACCATCCACTCCATTAAAAATTCAAGAAACATTTTTTCTTTGACATAATTTATCAGCCTAGCATGAAGTCAACTTGCCATGAGCAAAAGGGACAAGAAAATTTTTAAACCATATTTTTGTGATGCTTTAAAAGAGTAACATGTGTGTATAGTAGGTTTTTTTTTAAATTTGAAGAATGTAGAATGCAAAGACTTCAGATATTCCTAATTTCTAAATCTGCATACATATTCAAAATTTATCTGAGACAGCACCACAAAGTTTTATTATATGTACTGCTCTATATACAATCACAACTTATACCTGTGTGGATTCTAACATGCCTTTCTAGCTGACTAGGTTTCTGGAATGATTTCCCACAATGCTGGCATTTGTGATGAAAACTGGAACGGTCAATATTTCTCTTGTATGAACGATGTGACAATGATGATCTAGCAAAAAAGAGAAAGATATAATGTGAAATGTTTACTGAGGTAGCTTACATAAAATGAAATGGGAACTACACTTTGTTTAGCACTGATGATGGTTTATTTATTTTAATTACATAAAGTTTTGCAACATTTCACACCCTACAAAAAAAAATTGAGTTAAATTAAGGAATGATATAAAATACAATAATTTTTCTACAAGAAAAGCAAGCAAGAAAAACATCAGAAAATTGAAACTACATTTTTGTTGTTGTTCATAATATTCACAAAAAATGCATTCAGAAATTTCTTTACAATACAAAAAAAAGTCAATGTTATAGTTATTTTAAATTCACTTTCTTTTCTTTTTAATCAAATTTATGCAAATAATAAACATCATCCAGTTCAGAATCTTCTGCAGTATTGTGCTCCTGTAAATTATAGCCAAAAAAATACACAGTAAATAAATTTATGTTGTACTGTTTGTTAAGGTCATATAATAATAACACTTAGAATAACATTGTCCTAGGTAATATTTAGACGATGTATATTTTGTAGCACTGGGTGTAAAAGTATAGATATAAACAGACAAAACTGTCAGGTAGTATCCTTTTTCCACTTTATAACAAACTGTTTACTGTACATGCAGTATTAACATTTCAGAATGCTTTGACTTTCTACAGAAAAAAAAAATTAATCATCATATGCATTTATATATAAAACACTTAGTGTAATTTAAAAATATTCCATACCTCTTTACTTTCAATGATCAAAGTTCAGTCACGAAGCACTGGTACTAAATGTTACTCTCCAAAACAGAGTGCATGTTTTCTGTGAAAGTTACCAGCATTCAGTAAAACATTATCTAAACACTGTTTATATTAAATGAAATTAATTTTACTTTCTCAATCATTATACTGAAATGGGAATATAAATTTGTGTTTAGGACATGACATCTACCCACTACAACATAAAACAATGGCCATTTTCTTTCTTTAAGGCATCCCCAACAAAAATGTGACTGAAATAGAACCAAAGTATTTAATAAATTGAGATTTTATAAAAAGGCAATCCTGATCAAGTTTTATTTTTGGATGCTGGGTTTATAATTTAGTTCCACACACTACAATAACAAGACTTGTTCTGTTGTTCTGGGAAATTAAGGAGAGACTAGCATTCCACAATATCTCACATAGAGCAAAAGCAAAATTTTTGGCAGAATAATTTCTGATTTTGGCACAGTCAAACTGAAAACAATCCCCAAATAATATTTCCCATACATCAATCATGCAATAAAAATGCTTTTCTGTGATTATGTCACTGCTTTTGACTCTCAAGTCATCTAAGAAAATGTTTTTGTTTTACAAAATTCAAGTAGATTGTTTGTTTTTTGTACACAAATCTACACATACCATACACCATTGGAGGATGTGAAACCATCTTTATGATGGCAGTAAACTGGTTACTGAGTTTGGCATGGCCGTACTGTGACCTGGGTCAGTAGAGGAGGAAAGGAATTTGCAGAGGTGAAGGACATTGAACTAATTAGATGAACTCAATCATCTAAAGCTAATGACTAAGCCAAGAAAGTTTGGAGAGCTTGCACCCTGATTTGTTTGAGAGACACTGAATGGCTAGAAAGTCTGAAGACCAGTTGTAACAGCATGGAGCTTTCTGTGTGTGTTTTCTCAACAATATCTGAAAGCCTCTATCTCTGGGAATACTAAGTATTTTTTTGCTCAAATCTTGAACACAACAAGTCAGGACATTCCTATAAGGTGAGGTTGCAACATGTCAAGTCATTGATTCTGGAGGGGATGAATTGGCAGCCTTACTTCTTGAAACATGGCATCACAAGGTAATATATCTGAAATACATCTACCTACTAGAAATATTATAAAATTTTCTCATAGAATTATAGTGATTAAATCACTGAACAAAGTATAGGTAAGTTTAAGTTTTTTTGTACATACTCTCTCTCATTTCACCCAAGGAGTTGTAAGAAGCACCACCCAAAAAAGCCTTACAATAAGAAAATCACTTTATTTATTAATTTGTTGGATGCTTAGATGACACAAACCATGCTTGATGCAGATATATTTAAAAATAAAAAAGTTAAAATTTCAAGTACCGGTCTTGTTTTAAACTAGGTTCGAAACATAGGTATACAAAAACAAAAAAAATGTGGTTGCTTGTTGAGAACTCTGAAGAAAATCAGCTACACCTCAGAGATATTTACTTTGGGTCAGTTTGTACGCATGAACACAACTCACTTTATTCTGTAATGTTGTTTCATGTGATTCCGCAGTAAGGCCAGCTTGGGGAATTCATGAGTGCACTGTCGGCAAGCATACGTGCGACTGCCCTCCTGCTCTTCACGGTGTTCTTGCATGTGTTTGTCCAACTGACTCTGTACACAATTTTTAAAAGTTTGTTTTAACACAGTACATTTTTTATGGAAAAAAAAATTAAACCAACAAAATTTTTTAATCAATATAATAAACTAAAGATTTTCTAATTGAAAAATCAGCCAACTGATAAAAGTAACAAACTTTTTTTCCCAGACTTATACACAGAGGAAAATTCATTAAAATATTCGCTACTAGCAGAGTTATACAAATTAAATTTATATGAAAAATATTAAGATAAAGCATGTAAATAACAACAGCAAGTTATTTCCCATCCTATTCGTTTTGTCCAAAGAAATCAAATTATAATATCTTTTTACTTTTCTGTGCATTTCTCAAAAGTTTTAAATACACCATAATTAGTTTTGACAAAGCCTAATAATAATTATATATATCAGCCATTCCAAAATTTAAAATTTATTACTAATAAACTGATGCAGAAACAATAATGATGTACTGTTTTAAAAACAATTTTCTTCAAAGTTGACATTTCTGGATCCTATGAAATATAAGCATTTTCTTAAGAGAAACTCAAAAAAATAGCAAAAAAATTACATGTTAGAGAAAGACTGTCTATATAATTCAATATAAATGATAGAAATACAGAATAGTGTACAGGTCACAAACATTTCATTGGAATGTCTGCTCAATAACAAAATCTCTTTCATGCTTATATAACTTGACACTGTACACACAACCACTTTAAAATTTCTCCTTTAGAAGATGTACTTCTAAATGAGTCACACCTGTTATGATTTATACAAGATTTCAAATTGTGACATGTTTCAAGTTTCCTCAATTCCCCATTAAGCATATGAAAAACGTCTAAGCAGTATGCACTCCAATATGATAATGTAACACAATATGCAAATTCAGCAGGTTTAATTCAATCTTTATCAAGTAAAATTAGAAAATTCTTTGGTGATGCAACATTTCTGGATACAGCTGTATATAACTTAATTTCAAATGATGAAATTCTTTATTTATTATATTGACACCCCAAAATACCCTGACTTTGACAGTATTATAATATTCTACCTGGAAATATAACAAAGATAACTGTCAACATTAAATTTAATTTATTTATAAAATTTCAGTGTAATTTCTTTATCATTAGTTTAACCAGAATTACTTTCCAAAAGATGCTCAGCATCTCTAGTAGTAAAATAATATATATATATATACATGCACAATACATCAATTTTTTAAAAGACATGAATAAGTAATACAATTTAGAAGCAATACTGAACAAAAACACCACATCAGCTTTAACCACAGTGTATAATGGTATATTTTAACTTGTGCTGAGCAATCATGTTTCGTTTAAGAATCATGGACAAGTTATTTACTGATGTATACTTCTAACCCAACCAGGTACTTTTAATTGAGAAAATGAAGGCAGATGTTGCTAATAAAATTTATTCACTAGTAACAAAGCAATTACGTTAAAATTCATTCTCTTATGAAAGCATTTTTTTGCTGCCACCATGCCTTATTTGTATTATCAAACCTCAAACCAGTATAATTAGTACTACATAATTTTCTATATTAATTGCCAGAAAATTCAACAATAAAAATATAGTGTGGTTATTTACAATGATTCAAAATGAAAGGAGGAAAATTCAAATAATCATTAAGCAAAATTCAAATGTTTGAATTCTATTTGAAATTTGCAGAACATGTCAGCTTGGAATTTAGGAACTAATGAGAACTTAACAGGTTACCATATTTCACTTACCTGTAAACTAAATTCATCTCCACACTCAGCACACATCAGACTTTCCTCCTTCTCATGAAGCATGATGTGTGCCTTTAGACTGGCTATGCGAGAGAATTTCTTCCCACATTCTGGACATGTAGGTTCCTGGTCTTCCACCAGATGGGTTGCCAGGTGAAGCTTTAAATTGTTTTTCACATTAAAGGAAGTATTACAGTGATTACAACGATGAGGTTTGTCCTCTTCATGACTTTTCATGTGCCTCTGTAGTTGATTCCATTTGTGAAACAACTTGTCACACGTTTCACATCGAAATGGTCCCTAAAGAAAATAAAATGTATATGTATATAAAAAACATGAAACAACAATACCTCTGGTTGTACATAAATTGAGTTAGTTTGAAATGTTCTTTTTTTTATGTTTCTGTTATTGCTAGTTCAGTTTCCTTACTTTTGTTAAAGATTTTAAGTTTCAGTTAATATATATATATATAAAATGCAGTCCCATAAAAAACACTGGATTTTTCAACACAATTTCATTAATGAAAACACATCCCAGCAAACAATGCCAATAAGTCTGATGAACTATGCAGCAAAATACATAAACCATTAAACATGACAATGCTATCTCTTCAAGCTTTTGCATTATTATAGACCAAGCAAGTTATTCCTATATTAAATTTAGTTCATTCTGAAAGCATGATATTATCATATAATCCTATAACTTTTGTTATTACTACTGTCAATAACTGTTAGCCCATACTTTTCTTTTGCATAAATATTAATGGATCTCATTATTAATGACTGCTATTACTTTTTTTACAGATGGAAATGCACCTACAAATGAAATGAAGCATAAGACAAGTTTTCCAGTCATTATTATTATTACCATAATTACCTGACCTATAACCGTGTTGTTATACCTATTTTAGTGTACAAATTATAAAAACGCTGTAACTGCCTGCACCACACCTATAACCTCGTGCTGTTATAGCTGAGGTAAAGTCAAATCGTTTAAAACTGCCTTTCAGTACTGGTAACGATTTAATATAAGCAATTCAAACAAAGGATAATTGTGTTCCATCTCGTCATTTTATTCAAAATGCTAGTGTTCTTTCTCATCAATGACATCTTCCAAAGTCTCAATATCTGTTTCATATTCACTATCACTATCATCATTCGCTGGCTTCCACCAACTCCACCTCTTTCCCATCATCAAAATCGATCATCTCACGCAAACGAGAATGCAAATTACTTTCAAGGAACAGTCACACCATTGCAGTCGATACTGCATACAAGGAACGATTTTTCCATAACTGGAGTAATCTCTCAGAGAGAAAGAGAAACCATGTCTATAATAGCTTGGTACTGTAGTACCTCATCATGCAGTTATATCTTTTTAGTGTGCAGTTATAGATGAAGTAATACGGTAGGTACCCTTTGTAAAGCTGGTTATTCACAAAAGAAAATTATGGAAGTATATATTACAAGAGTGCTGTGCAAACAATTATTTAAGCAATGAAGACAACTGGCTCAACCATAAACTTAAAGGGCTGAAGAAAAAGAAAAATTACAGAACAGGAAGATGGGCTGCTGATTTAGAAGTGTGGAGCAAGCCCTTTCTTAACATTCTTAACAGATAGCCAATTATTAGATGATGATCAGTTCCTCTGCAACAATCAGCATTTCAACCTACCACCAAAAGATGGTTATGAGAGGTTGGACTGATTGAAAGTAGCAGCTAGAAACACTTTGTTTAGATGTGGTAACAATAAAAAGTGACTTGACTAGCTAAACATTATCAGAACTTCACCTGGGAGCAATGATGCATAGTATTGTGGTCAGATGAGAGCAGGTAGAGATATCACAAAATGCTTTGCAATTCCATCAGGGCATTGTTTGATAGGTGATGGGTGTGTGCTTCAACAAGATGGTCCAAAACACGCTGCCGGAAACTTCTCAAAAACTGTGGTTTGGTTCCTTCAAACTCTAGATCTGAACTCCATAGAACTTGTGTGGGATGAACTAGATCGAAGAGTCAAGAAAGGTCCAACCAATGTCAGTCAGTTATGGAATGACTTGCAAGATGAATAGGGATTACTCACAAGGCAATATTTTGAAAAGCTACTGAACAGGATGCCCAAAATAAGCACAGGTTATTCACATAAAAGATGGCTGTTTTGATGAAAGCTTGAATCACAATTAATGGTTTACATGTTCTGATAACATGATTCACCTAATTTTATCATGATTTTTTGTTTGAATAATTCTTTTTCATTAATATTTCATAATTCAAATCCCAAATTGTTTACTGATGTATTTAAAAATTCTGTAAAATATAATTATCCTTTAGTTTTGATTCAATGTAGTGAGATAGCTAAATTATTTAAAATAGTGTGGTTAAAAAAATACAAAAAAAAAGCAGATAATTATATCCCATTACAAAAGATATAGTAGTAGCATTAGTAGTACCTTTCCAACAGGAGGGTGAATTTCAGCTTGTGAAATTATTGTTGTTTGTGCTGGAGGTGATATCACTGCTCCAATATTGTCACTAGCTTCTTCTGTCAACTGTTCAAATACTACAGCACGTGCTACATTATGTGCTAAGGATTGTGTGACTGCACAAGCAACATTATTGTCTTCCAAAGATTGTCTCACT
This sequence comes from Nautilus pompilius, assembly GCA_018389105.1. Lineage (NCBI taxonomy): Eukaryota > Metazoa > Mollusca > Cephalopoda > Nautilida > Nautilidae > Nautilus > Nautilus pompilius. The sequence continues at coordinate 3,126,071 of JACATO010000132.1, read as the reverse complement.
GCATGAGCAATTTCACTGTCTGCCAAAGATTGTGTCACTGCATGATCAACATGACTGTGTGCCAGAGAGTGTGTAACTGCTTGAGCAACAACACTGTCTTCCAAAGATTGTGTCACTGCATGATCAACATGACTGTGCACCAAAGATTGTGTGACTGCGTGAGCAACATCAGTGTGCGCCAAGGACTGTGTGACTGCATGAGCAACATCACTATGTGCAAAAGACTGCGTAACTGCATGAACAACATCACTATGTGCCAAAGATTGTGATACTGCATGTGCAACATCATGAGTGACCGAAGAAACAGTTTGATCAGGATCCACTTGAATGTCATCTGGCTGATCTACAAAGGTGACAACAGCATCTGTAACCTGTGTAATATAATGAGTATAGTCTGCAAAAGAAAAAGTAATAATAATGTTGGTATATAAAAACCATAAAATTACTCATTAGCACTTTTAAACCTGATAACATAAGCCTAAATATTTTCCTTAAGAGAGAGAAAACTTTTACAAATGCTATACTGTTACCTTAGGATAAATGTATTATAGAATCATAAGTTGTATTTAAAATTTAAACCTGAACAATATTAAAATTTCTATAAAAGTGCTAAGGCAAAAGAGAAAATACTTAAGATGTAGTATTTATATCAAATATATTTCATGTGCACATGACTGAATACATACATACATACAGGTACAAATTTTCTTATAAAAGCAAAAATTAACTGTTGGTTCCATTAAAACCAAATCAACTTCATAGTACAGTCTTGATGCTTTCATTAACAGTAAACGAAATGTCAAACAAATTCAGTTATGAAAGCTTATGTTAAAGGAATCAAACTCAAATTCTAATATTTAGTTAGATGGTAATTTCTGAAGAAAGGTGTACAGTTAATCTAGTTAGTATTTGTCTATGCAAAAATAATAAAAAGCAAAAAAATATGAAAATTATTTGAAAAGCAGAAACTATAATTATATAAAAGTATTCTTCACAAAGTGAACAATTTGTTAAATATTTTAATATCTCCTCATGTTAATCTTTTTTTTTCTCTATACCAATACCAATGTCATAATTTTTATCATGTACCTTGTATGTTAGGTTATCATAAGCCTTCAATATTTGTCCTTTTTTTTAGCTGAAAGTCCAAGATTGTGCTAAATATAGACCAAGTTTTGATTTCCATGTATTAGCATATATAGGATTTCTCCCCCCCAACCATTCACCTATTAATTTGCTTCAGACCTTTTGCAACTTCAATCACCACACCAGTTTCACCAATATGCAAATGAGTCACTGTTACATTAAGCACACACACACAATAATTTTCTCACAACTTTAATTCTACTAATTCATAAGCTAAATAAAATTATAACTTAAATTCATCAAGAAACAAATTTACTGTTGCTATTTTAAAAATTAATATGTATAAAAATTATCCTGTTCCAAAATTTTAAAATTTAAATTACACTTGTTTCAGTCAGAAAACCTATTTACTTATTTTCAAGTAATGTGTTTGTTGTTTACATTTTGGTTGATTATTTGTTAGTATAAAAGCAATGTACTTGAGCGATTGATCATTAGAAAATTTTAAAAGTTTCACATATGAAAGAAAGAATTTTTAAATACGTGGCATCCAAAGACTTGGATAAAAAAAATGGTTGTGGCTAGAAATAAAAAAAAAAAAACCCAGAGTTCTGTTTGCCACATGTCCAGTATCCTATTATGGTAGTACAAATTAATATACAGGGTGAAATGACAACTGTTTTTGTTATGAAGTTCACATTTTGTGAAGCATTTCAAGAACAAATTGGAAAGTATGAGAGGAAATATTTACAAATTTTATAAAAAAGGATTAGAGATCTTCAAGCAGAATGACAACTTAAGAAACATCTAAAAAAAATATCCTATGTATTCAAGGCAGCAAGTTATAAGGACAGATGATTATCATGAGTATACATGTCTCAACCTTTGCAATGCTTTATGAAATCTAATTAAAGACTGAGCATAAAATATTAAAATACATAATATCAATGGTTAAGATTAGGGTTGTATCAACTCTCATTACTGTGAATGCATGTTTGTTCCCAAATAGTACTGATGTAATACATGTACCAATCCATTATAGCAAACTGAAGTCTAGGTCCTGTACCAATCTCTAATCACAGATTATACACACACACATACAATGTCCCCAAATGATGTATACATATTTTCATATGTAGCCATACAAAGGCATTGTATCTCAATGTTAAGACAAGTTTTAGTTTTGAAAGCTAACAGATGATGGTACCGTGTAATACAACAGCATACCTGGTGTCATCCATTTTCAGTGTAGCAAAAATGACAAGTGAGAGGTTGCCCTTTGATCAGCAGATATATAATAGTGATACCAAAAATTTGTTACCAAGATGGTGTGCATAGAACCTTGAGGATGAATCACCAACTCCAATCCACCTTACAATTACATGATAAAGGGAGAAAATCAAGACCAAAGGCATTGTACAAGAGAGAGAGAGAGAGATCTGGCAGGGATCACACTGTGGACAAGTGTCTCTTCCCATGGTCTCACTGGATCATTCTTATTCGACACAGTAACAGGTGACTGTTACCATAACCTCTTTATAAGTAGCATTGCACCCGAGCGAAATGAAGTGTTTTACCAGTAAGATGGCACTCCCTTGCATTTTCATCAAAATGTAAAGGCATTTTTGATGAACACTTTACTGGTAGGTGAATGGGACAATGCAGAGCAATAACAACCATGCTTTCCAGATCTTAAGATTTTTTAAGGCCAAGATTTACACCCCAAAACCACAGGTATGTTGGAGGATATTTTGAACACCTACTGTAGTGTATGTTTGAAGTGTCTGATGTATAAAGCAAAAGTTCTATCTAGCAATACTGTCTTCATTTACTAGGCTACAGAAATACATCCATACATTTTTTTGGGACACCATTTTTATGGATATCAATAATGTAATTAAAACCAGTTAGACATAAGACAATTAATCTAGATTGAAATATTGAAACTGTCCGATTTCCCAAAAACAGTATGCAATTGTAAATTTATTACATTCTATTATGATATTTAAAACTAGAATATCCCAAAAATGAGAGGGTTAATCCTGCCCCACTGCCATGAACTCGAATTATTATGCATAAGCAGACTTGACCAAGACGTAGAATAATCACGCGCGCATCTGCTTTGGTATTGTCTGGTAGTTGGGAGGCACCAAGACACTCGTATCAGTTCCAAATTGTCATATCTGACCGAGAAAATCGTCAGCAGTTGGTTACAGCAAGAAGCTCAACGACCCAGTTCCGCGCGCAGAAAGTTGCTGAAGACACCCGAAATCCAAGCAGTCTACCAGCTTACGGTTGTCTTCTTTTACGACTGAGAAATATAAACTGATGTGCACCAAAGCGAGTCGCCATCGCCAACCTTTTGTCATCATCATCATCCACCCCCCCACCAGTTTTTTCATGGTAGAGAAAAACCACGAATCAATTTATCCCTCCTTCCCAACGCCTGGCCTGGTTCTCCGCCGTCAAAGCGGCGGTCCCTTTATTTACTGAGAGGAGGGGAAGGAGATACAACAACAACAACAATTCCCGAGAGGGGACTCTTGGCTAGGTGAGTGTCGAGGACCAACAGCAGTCGCGCAGGCTCCCCCCCGGGTTACAGCCAACGTCGCACCCGGTTTTCGTTCCCAACAAAAGAGGAAATAACAACAACAACAACAACAAAAGAAAACCCGACCGACATCGGTTCGTATCAGATTAATTCTTTTATCCACCCCCTACCCAAAAGAAAAACGAGAGTTTCTATCGGCGGCCCTGCGGACGGAGAGGAGTAAGTGCCGGCAAAAACGGAGACGGACAGCGCGGTTGGGCGAACAGCAGCCGCCGATGAGGGGCCCCCCTGATGAGAAAATGGAGTCCATGGCATCATCTCCTCAGCGAGACCAGGCCGTACTCGGCAGCACCGCCAACGGTTGGCGGGGTCGCATCACGAACAACCGCCGGCGTTTTCGTTCCCAAAACGTCCGGCATGTATCACTCCACAGACTCTGGCGGTTCAAAGATCACGGCCGAGTAAGAATACCAACATTTTGTGCCGGGCTTGTTCAGCGTCGCTCCTCCCGGTGAATGAAGCCGAGCGTATTATTGCGCCCACCGTCCCTAAGACTTGCGGAACTACACCCAAATTAGCACGGACCGTTTCGGCACTATTTTCCCTAATCGGTCGGAGACGTCAGCGAGTTGGCAAGTTTCGTTTCTTTACTTACCAGAAACATTTTCAACTTGGATATGAGTAGCTGTTTGGGCCTCAATGGACATATTTTTTCTGGAAAATTTACCAAAATGGCGGTGATTGGGACTTCCAAGGCCACAACGAGGCTTGCACGCGGAAAAGCCCGGATGATGTTTCATGTAGGTCGCTACTTTTTTTAAAAAACAAACAAACAAAAAAAACTCCCTCCAACAGCAAATTGGAAACCAACTCTTAAAATTCTTAATTAGTTTTTTTAAAATGTATATATATATATATATATACACAAAAACAACCCGAACATCCAGTATAAACAAATGGCAAAATGTTTACAATTTAAATGATATATAATAATGTAAATAAATAATGAAAATTGACTAATCCTTTAAGGAATTTGGAACATACTTCTACAATCATGATGACCTTAGCATTTATTAATAATAATAATAATAATAATGTGCTTATAGCAATAAAGTGCGGCGTCTACTCAGCAGGTTTGAGTCTGCCGGGCTGGCCCTTAAATACCGAGAGGCGTGGTCTGGTGGGGGACCCCCACGCCGAGAGCCAGTTTGAATTCTGGTTGGTTTTGTCCGCATACCAATCCAGTTACCTACCTCTCGTCTAAGAGAGAGAGAGAGAGGGGGGGGATGATTCTAGGGCTGTCCGGTACACTTAGGGGAGGTTCTGTGAATTGAATCGCACTTTGATAACCGCTCAAGAAGCTCCTAACTTACCCAGGTAACTCCCTTCCAACTACCGTGGACCTACGAAGTCAGGACAGATGGTTTGCCAAGAACTACTGAACAAGCAGATATTAGACCTACCAAGTTTGAATTTTTGACATTGAAGACGCCTAATAAGAGGCCTTGAAAATAACAGGTTCTTCAGCATACAAACGGGGGACAGATTATTATCATTTTTCATACATGATTACAGATTAGCTAAGATTCTGCCATGGTCAGATATCAGAACTTTTTTTTTCAGTAACAGAATTATTAATAAGTGGTATAAATTACCAGAATGTCTGATAGTATTAATCAATTTAACAATCATTCTGCTAGACGTTAATTTGTCTTAAATGAATGCCCTTGCATAAGCCATGATGGCTTCCTGCCTCCTTGTAACTACTAAACTGGACCCCTGAATGCCCCTTCATAAGTCATGATGGCTTCTTGCCTCCTTGTAACTACTAAACTGGACCTGCATTTCACCACAGTGAAGCATAACATTCATTTAACACGTTTATTTTCAGTTTGAGAATGACTACAATTCAACACCAGAATTTTCAAAGCAAAGATTCTTTTTTTAAAACCTCAGCAAGCTCAACACATCTCTTTGATTCCAAAATTTGGTGCCTGCTTTTCAAGTTGAACAAAGGAATGCAGATTTTATCTTACCCTAGACTACCTCATTTTAGAAATATTTTACACCAGTACAAGTGAGATAGTCAGAGTCAGTCCTTGCAACAAACTCAGAGACCTTGCAAGACGTTGATGTTCATTTTTAAACCATGATTCTAACTAATCATTTCTTTTTCTTTTTATTTACAAAAAAATGTAATTTGAAACTTTTTTTTTTTTTTCAATGATTTCGAATCCAGGTTTTGTACATTAGATATTGGCCTTACAGTTGAAAAATTTTTAAAATACAACAGAGGTATGGTGGTTTGTCCTGAGACCATCCCTTTTGAATTTTCTTTTAAATACTTCACAGCTAACAGGTCAAAATAAGGTAGGGAAACTAACCCAGGTGTGAAGAAAGAATTAAAATAATAAAACAGAGAACACAAAGTGATGAAATGCTGCACATTTGGCTAATGATAGTAAATAGAGAGATTCTATTCATAATCCTCAGCTGAGAGTCCATACAAGACTGGCCAGAATCTTGACATCAAGGACCTGAGATTTCTTGGAGTTAAGAATACAGTCTTTGTATGTCCAAATATAGCACTGTTATTGAAGCATAACCTTAATATGAAAATTAATTTAGGGTGGTTTTAATTAATTGTCTTTTTGTTTAAAGTTATCATTATTGTGTAGTGGGCTCCCAGAATCCTTCCACTCTATCCATTAACAAAAATCTAAGGCCATGAGTACATAAGAAAAGCACTGTAATATATATATATATGAAAACTTATTACTGCCATATTCTTTTTCACAAATTTTATAATGCATTAACTAGGTGATAGCTGTAGGCTTGGTGCATCTCATTACCAATCTTTGCACAGATCTTTTATGAGTGTTCATTTGGCGTGTACATTTTTTTCATCATACTTTACAATCTTCTGTACTTAAACATAAACAGAAAAGTCTGTTTTTTGAAGCAGAATTAGGTTTCATATAGAACAAAATAAATGGCCTGAAGCATTTGCAAGACTTGTTATGCTTGCTACCTGTTTGAAACACTAGTTAATGGGTTTTCCCAAGCTATGGGGAGATAACTGTCATTAACAGCCACAGAAAATAATAAAACTGTAACTACAGTCTGTCTGCAGTATGCTGTTTTTCAGAGAACTAATTATCATTGTTGCTGTTCTGCCATTAATTGTATCAAGTGAATAAAGAATTGTTAATTTAAAACAGTAATACCAAAAACTTTTGAATATTAAATGCGCAAAAAAAGCAGCAAAATTATTAAGTAGTGCACAAATGTGATTTCTCAAATAATCATTACACACAAAAAAATCAGATCTATTTACATTGCATACCAAAATATAGCACACAAAATAAAAATGGATTAATTTGTTTTTAAATTTATAAGTACAAACAGAACAAACAAGTGCTAATATGAGAGAGAGTTCGGTTAAAATCTGATAAAAATGTTTTAGAAGTTATGGTTTATCTTGAGTGGTAGGTACCCCCTTTTTTTTCTTCTAAAAATGAAATATTGTTGAATTTTTAAAATCCAGTATATGTAATTGGTTTTTACTTATTTATTTTAATGTCTAGAATCATAATGGCTCTTTACCTCTTTGCATTTATTATATTATATTATATATGATGTAATTAATAAACAAGTATTTTTCAGTATCTCTGGTTTGATACTGTAGACAGCTATACAGTAAGATAACATACTTGTGACAAAAAGTACTACTAACTCTGTTGCAGATATTGCAGTGAGTTCTGTAACAAAACATCAAGTATTTTTGACTTGAAATCAGCTAAGTCATTCCATTTATTAAAAGAAATTTGTTAGAAACCATACTGGTTAAAAAGTTGAAATTTTTATTTTTTTTTGTAAAAAAAAAAATATGCATTTGGCAATTGGAAAAATAAATAATTTTTTAAAAAATTATTTAAAAAATTGTTCACTTTGTTAACATTATTGATAGAATATTTTATTCATGGCTTACACAGTTTATAAATGTACCAGATACCATAGTAAATACCATCTTCACATGTGATACACGACATTGATTCATTATTTTGTCATCACAGTTAATTAAATACAGAGCTGACAGCTTTTGAGAACAAAAAAATGTCAGTTTTTAAGACTAAAGGCAAAACTATAGAGGAGACCAGGATTAGTTGTTACTTAGATGTATAGACAACACTATAGTCAAAAGTCAAAGCATGTGATATTGATCATAGTTTGTCTATTAGAAGAAATTACTAATCGTGTAACAACACCCTCCACTCTCCCCTAACGTGTCTGGCTGCTGTTCTTCACAGCCAATATTTAGTTTCTTCAAACGACAAAACAGGTAATGGAGTCTTTGCTGACAGCCAATCATAAGAGTGGAAAAGCTGAGGGATTTCAGAGCTGGGTGACTGCTGCCCATCATTCTCTAGGGGTGTGCTTGGGTAGTCCATCCAGAAAAATGGGAAAGGTCCTTCTTCCAGGTTTGGCATGGTTGGCGAGATGGAAATGTCCAGATCACTGCTGTTGAGTTCAAACTGAGTTTCTTCCCTGAAACTCCTTGGAGATAGTTTTATATCCTGCACAGCTGGTACACCACTGGTCATCCTTAAAAAAAAAAAGAACAAAACATCCCAGTTTTTCATAAACAAAATAAAGTTAAAAACTTTTTTTTTTCTTAATGGGTCTTTTCCTTTTTTTTAAATATAATTTTTTAAATCATTTAAGCAGGTTTCAACAATTAAAAAAATGTATATAAATTTTTCCTTGGAGAGATGCTAAACCTGAAATACACAACTCCCTACTTTAGTATGTTTGAATTTTATTATATTTTTTGTGTGTGTGTGTGTGTGTACATGTTGACGACGATGATCCACACCGTATTCTATACAAAAAATTAATATGCTGCATCCACAAATTCTAAGCTTCACTAAAGCATTGAGCTACAATGTCAGACATTTTTATTTACGAAATAAAGTCTAATATAATTTTCAGTCCATTCAAACCCAAGAATATTAGTCTAAAAACTTAATCCTCTTTAAAAACTGTTTTGATTACTGAACGTTTTTTTTTTTTTTTCAATGGACAACAAAGAGTGTAAGGGAGACTGAGGGTACCTGTCACTACAGGTAAGTTGTTATAATACCAGTAATACCTAATTAGACATGTAGATGAGAAAATAATTTAAGGTCAAAGTATATGACATTGGTAGTTCATTTATTAGTAATTGCTGGTTTTGTAACAACTAGCCTCAGTCTCCCCTAAAACTAGTTCTGGCAAATGGAAGTTTAACATACTATGAAAAAAATTACTTACACATCTTTAAAGGTAAGATTTTTATTTTTTCTTAAAGTCTTACTGTCTTTGTTTCCAATGTCATAAGCAACCGAGTCTTTTGACCGATGAGCTGATGATAAAGGTTTCTTTTTTATTTCAGTTAGCCAGTCTTGGTGGTATATCTACATTTAAAAAAAAAAATATTAACACAATTACGTCAGGAAACAACATAAATATAGTAGGTAAATATTTAATATGCTAACCACCAAAATTTTATCTTTCTTTCTTTTTTTGTGCACTTAACACTTAGCATTTGTGTCTATGTTTGGTTTGCTTTCAAATTATCTTGTATATTAATTGAGATAAAGAAAATATATATCAGCTTTATGTTGCAAAGTTATTAAACTTCTCATTTTTTTTCTAGCTCTGATTACAAGGTTCTGTAGATGAGACTGGGGGCTAGTTGTTACCTTACCAGTAATTCCTAATTATATGTATAGGTGAGGCTATAATCAACGTCATATGCTTTGACCTTTGGTTATAGCCTCATCTATGTCTGATTAGGAATTACTGGTAAGGTAACAACTAGCCCCGGTTTCTCAGGTGATTGTTCTTTAATGGAGCTATTTATAAGCTTCAAAATGCTAAACTGCCTGTTAACACTACCAGGATTGAAAGCGATAGCTTTTTTTTTCTCTTCAACTCCATTAAAAGGAGGATTAAGTTTTTCTCTAACAAATAGAGATTTTGAGAGAAAATTAAGAAAAATGGAAAGTTTATAATTACGATAAGATTTTAAAATATGACTGAGAACATAAGCTTCGACCAGAAGGAAAAATAGCAGCAGCCGCCTGAATTTGAGGGTTTTAATAGAATTAAAGTTTCATTTGTTTAATTCAAGTGGGTCCATATTATTATTGCAGCAAAAAAACTTTGATGTAATTCTTGTAAAACTCATCCCGACTAAGTATGCAAAAACAGAGAAAAGACTATTTCTAAGCAAGTGAATAAGTTAAATGTTTTTGTGGTTAGTTTGTGTATCTGCATTAGCAAAGTTTATAAACAAGAAGTAATTTGAAGCAAGCTACTGATGAAAATCTCACCAGCAATTAAGCGATTAATAGGTCATGGTTTTTAAATTAGCAAAAGCTCAAGTGGCTTTGATGGAGCAATAGTTTTAGCCACCAGTGTATGTAAATAATTTTCAACTGTTAGTTTCTGCCTTTTCATTTTTTAAAAATTAAGTAGAATTAAAGCCCCTTAAGATTTTTAGATGATTTTCATCTTTAACTTTTTTTTTCACTGTTTAACAGACCCAATTTTTATCTCATAGCTTTCTTTATCCATAATACATAGCTGTTATCAGTTTAGAAACTGTAGATGAGTGCTTCTGAAATATTGGGGCCTCGACAAGCTTCTTGATATTTGCTATAATGACCCATACCATCTGCTATGCGAAAAGAAAAATAGGTCCACCTCTGTGACAAATGGATGCTAAAGACACTACAAAAATACGAAGTTAAACTTAACTTTTGCAAAAGAATGTTGATAACATGTTTATATGTAAAACTTTTTCAACAAGTTAATGAAAGAGTATAAAACAACAAAATAGAAGATTGTGACTAGTTGTCAAAGTGATAAGTTGTTAGACTACCAGTAATTCCTCTTTACACATACAGATGAGCTATAATCAATGTCATGCTTTGGCCTTTGATTATTGCTCATCTATGTTTAATCAGAAATTACAGTGCTATAACAACTAGCCCCAGTCTGTCTCTGTTAATTGAGGATTATTACAAATAAACCCACTTGATTTTCTTGTAGGAACTATGAAAGACTATTTTCTATTTATATTTACAATGACTGTTTAAGTTGATTAGAATTTCTGATAAAGTGATTTGTGACTGTCTCTGGCAGGTTATACTAATGAATCAACTCAATACCATTTTACCAAACAATAGTGAAAACAAAAACCTAATCTTGCAAAAAAGGCATGCAACAACTGAACAAATTCTAAGATATGCTTGTTAGTATGTCGATGAACCCTGACCTTTCGTTTTAATTTTTCACGAGGCCTCAATCTGCTTGGCATTGGTTCAACGAGTTCTTCAACATTTTTCTTTCCAGGAACGTACTTCCATTCCGGAAATTTCTCTCTGATATCTTTCATATCATTATGAAACTCCTGTCTGTAAGAGATAGACACTTAAATGCCAACTAATTACCTGAGAAAATAAATGTCATTTTTCCAATTAAACTTATTTTTTTAAAACTCTTTTGCTGCTGCTTTTTATATCTGTATAAAAAGTAAGTCCATGACTGCTTTTCAGTTTTGTCCATAAATTTGATTCTAGTGACAAATAAATTCTTTTTACTTTCTTAAAAGCAATAATAAGTATTCTATACTTATGCTTTGAAACAACAGAAATAAATGCAAAGTAAAACAGTCTTTCTGGACCCCCCAAAAAAGAGTTCAAAGAAAAAGTAACATGTTTTTCTTTTTATTTATCAGACTATGAGCTAGTTTTCAACACAGTTTATCTTCTAAAAGCCTGCCTGTATGTTTAAAATTTGTTTTCCATTGTCCAGTAAGAGAAAGTATAAAATCTTTCTATGCAAGGCAGATAGTGGCAGCAATGTCCAAAGGGTGATTTCAAGAACAGTAACCCAGAATTGACTATTTCTCAAGAACTGTTCTGAATGATTTTCATAATTGCATTATTCTAAGAGGTGGTTAGGCTACTGGACTGCCAAGCTTGAGAGACCAAGTATGATTCCCAGTTGGAGGTCAGCTCAGTTTGACACATCTGTCATGGTTTCTTTTCTCTCTCATCTTCAGCCAGTTATGTAGGTTTCACCAGTTTTCTCCCACATCAAAAAATGAAGAGGTCTAGTAGGTATTTTCCAGCCTAAGTTAGAAGAGCATTATGCTCCCTCAATGTTATCTCCATTAAGACTGATGTACAACACAGTATTATGATCTATGCCACCTTCCACAAGTATCAGAGATTTTGCTCTGAGAATAAAAGAATCATTTGTACATCCTTTAACATCGAATGAAACACAATTCTTTCTTAATAACTTCTTTTTAAAGTTGACATTATGCATTGCCAACAAATTCTTGTAAATCTTTTTTATGAGCCGAAGAACAAGTGAATGTGGACTATTATGCAATATTAGCTGTTCAATTATTTTTATGTTGTATTGATTTCTTTCCTAAAAGGCATACCCTAGTATATTGCATTTATTGTATCTAATCTAGATCCCCCCTTTTTTTTTTCTTTTTTACTATAGCAATTCTTTTCAGAGAAAAAAACAGTAAATACATATGCAAAGTTTACAAGAACAAAACTTAAAATTTAGGAGAAACTGGGGCTAGTTGTTAGAGTACCAGTGATTCCTAAACAATCCTATAGATCAGCTACAATCAAATGCCATATACTTTGACCTTTGGATTTGAGGTCAAAGCATATCTTGATTACAGCTCATCTATAATTTAAAATTATTGGTGTTGCCCCAATCTCCCATATTAGTCAGAAGTCAGATTTGCTCACAGCATTGCTGCTTTTTATAGCTTTACTTTCTTTGAAGTACAGTGTCACTATAAAATGGTGGTTTCTTGGATTCTTTTTACAAATAACCAAAACATTTTAAAACATAAATAAAAAAAACACCACCATCATACTCAAATGGCTTGCGTTCATTCAGAGATAACTTTCTCCACTTAGCTCCCAACATTCTGGAAATTTCTCGATTGTCCAGTTTTGGATAGCTAGCTGCCAGCTGCTTTCTGTACTGCATAGAAAATCGTATGAAGCCATTTTTTGGTCTCTTTGGACCACGATTAACTGAAAGAAATAAAGGATAAAAGATAAAAATTTTAGGCTAGCATGTTCTGTTAAAATAGTGCATAGGAAAGAAAATTAAATGCTGAAAGAAGCTATGGGTAAACTGCTTAAATAAAGTACTGGAAGATTCTGGATGGCTAGCAGTATATACAAGGAGTAATCCACAAAAAATCCTGAAAAGTTGAATAAATAGATGTTTTGTTTGTAATTAAATTATACATTATGAGTATGGAATACACAACTTCAAACTTTAGTGATTGTCATGAGTATGGTATACATAACAAATTTACCTTTAAAAAAGGTATTTTCAAAAATGAAAACTCTGTTGTATACAAAAATTAAATTGTAGCTGCTCATGATAGAATAATGTAGACAAGTTCAAAGGTCTTTCATTTTTGTAACATCAAAATTCCTTAAATGAAAAATTAGTTTTAAAAATTCTATCAAAACTATTAGTAGAAAGGAAAACGTGAATTAAAATAATAATATTTAAATTTACCTTCTGCTGCAATTCCTACAGAATGTCTTAATTTTTTTTTTCAAGTGACCCTGAAATGATCAAAATACTTCCTAAAAGTTAGCAATTTTCCATCAGTTTTCTAGATGTTCTACAAAAGCTTATTCATACCTTTTTCAGCACTAGTGAAGATCTTATTGTCAGATTCAGTTATTTTCCCAGGATTCTGATTCAGAAACTCTTGCAGATACTGAAGATAATCAATGGCTCCATTGACAAGACATTCCTGAAAAATTCACATTTGTTATCTGTATTTTATACATTGATTCCTTAATCTTGCAACATTCTTTCACAGTGCAGCATAGACAGAGATTTGGGTTTGTTACTTTTGTCAAAATTCATACTAATCTGATGATAATTAATAACAGCAGTCCCCAAAATCTTAGCCCATTTTTGTGCAGAAGTCAAACCAGTGATAAATCAGGAAATTTTCCAAGGTTGCTGCACACAAGCAGAAGGTAGAAGAACTCATCCCAACAAAATAAATAGAGAAGCTATTTCACTTAGTTTCCCATTTTTCAAGACTATGATGATAATTCAAGGATAGCAGATATTTTCCAGTTGGGAGGTAATGAGTTCATGTCTTGGATGATTTCAGACTTTTCATAAAGAACATAAATGATTCACAAATGATCATAACTTCGTTTTTTTCAACTCATTTCAAATTAAGCTTTCCAAAAACACAATCCCTTTATTGACCAACAATGACACAAAGCAGATTATTTTTTTACATATCCATTTTCACTTGTTACCTACTTTAGAGTGGCAGATGATCCAGGTTTGAATCCCACTGTGATCTAGCTGTTTGGCAACACATTTCTGTACCAGTCCATTTGTGTGGGTTCCTCCTACAGCCAAACAGTAGTTCTAGCAGGATCTTTCTGCTTAGCCACTTGCTTCACTTTGGCATAATAGCCTGTCCCTAATCCAGTTCCTTTTGTTGAGGGTTTGAGAGCCAGACTAACCATGTGTCTCAGACAAAATGGCAGCTGGTTGCCAGAATGAAACCCAACCAGTTTCCTCCCCTATGAGCTGACACTGACACCAGAAGGTATTATGAATGTATATATATATATATATGTATGACCTCTTTCTAAAGCAAATAAAAATGATCAAGCAACATTACCATTGAAAGTGGATAAGTTATGTATACACTTGGAAGAACACTGGAAAGTTCTTTTAAAATAGGAATTAGTTCACTACTTTCAGAGATGATAATTTCCTGGAATTAAAAAACAAAACAAATATATTACTATTTAAAGTGCACTATATTAAACTTAGAAATAAACTAATTAAAATACAAGGAAAACAACAGCCCAAATTTCCAAGTAATGAATGAATATGTAGTTATTGATCCATCCAGAAGTCTGAAATCAACTACTATCCATAGACAATTAATAAAAGTTCCCATAATGCAATGCTAAAGAAGCTGAACTGCTTAGTACTAGAACAGTTCCCAAATAACCACTGAAAAAAAAAAGCACCCTATGAAAAAGATACTAGTGGACCTCATACAACTTTAATAATATTCAGTTTAGTTTTTAGTAGTTACAAGGAGGCTGAAAGCCATCATGGCTTATGTAAGGGCACCAAGGAAGAGAAATTGCCATTTTTCGATTTGCAAAAGAAAAGCCAAAGAGAGAATATTGTGCTCATCATGTTTAGAATGGAAGTTGACTTCCAATGTATTGCATTGTGGGAATGAGAGGCTGACTTCCATAATAATGCATTGTGAGAATGTTTGCTTCATTTTTCAGTGTTGAATATAAAAGTTTGATTTCCATTTTAATAAAAGCAATGACTGTAGAAAGTATTCTAAGTGCTTGTGAAGCCTGATTTTTATGCATAAGGCCTAGGAAAATACATCAGAACTTTTCTTCCAAGTTGGTTTGAGATGTTAGACTTGAATAGTCCCTCAGAAGACTCCATAAATGATCAAAATCATTTTCGCTTTTTTTTTTTTTAAACCTTCTTTATTTGAAATCCTTATCTGACAAATAAATTTGCTTCTTATTACTATTGTGTTTTTGGTCAAGATATTCAATTTTTAAAAAAAAAACTTTAAAAAATACAAATACCTACCAAATGAGTTTACTTTTTTTTGTAAAGAATGCTTCCAGAAGCAACTTTATTGTGGATGGAGGGGCTAAACCTAAGATGGAGACACTCAGCATAAAGAAACTGCAGAAATAGATTTACTTTCATTACAATTAACCTGACTAACCTTGTCTTTTAATTAAAAATATATAATTTTCCTCTTTTTTTCATGATTTTCTTGCATTTTGTCACAGAATTTTGTAGGTTGGTTAAAAATGTTTATAGCCATTGCATCATACCTTGGAGTACTTACTCTCCTTTTTTAAAAAAAAAAACACAGTAAAGTCTCACTTAACACAATTAATCTGCACCCGAAAAACACTGTGTTCAGTGAAATATAATTTTTAATGTAGGTAATGATGTGTGGCAATGGATGGAGAAAGAGAGAGAAAGAAATAAAGAGTAACATAATTATCATAAGCTCTGGGAGTCCACACATGATACACCATTAAGGGTTTAAGTTTTAAGTCTCCTTGTACATTGCCTCCTAATAGAAGAGTTCATCTATATCTTGCAGCTTTAAAACCGGGGGCGTCTTTTTTCATCTACACTGACCACCTGCTTAGGGCTGTAACCACTATCAGCTATAATTTGTACCAGTCAACTACGGAAACATTCAGTTGCATTTTTATCGGCCATGACTATTTCTCCTGTCACTTTTATGTTGTCTAGATTAAACCATTGCTTAAAACGGAAAAACCATCTCTGATTCATGTGGAAAGCTTTCATATCACTTTCACTTTCATCTTTCTTCAATTCTTTAACAATTCTTCATGCAGACTCAATGCTTTGCATTTATAACATCCAAACTTAATGCAACGTTTTGCTTCGTTTGGTGCTCAATCCAAGTACCTAAAAGCCTTTCCATCATATCAGGCCTACTATGACTGATTTTGATGGCATTCACTGATGTAGCATGCAGACCACTTGCTTTTATCTTATCCATATTTGAACAGACAGTCCAGCATGCTGCTTTGTTCAGCTCCATCGCACATGAAGTATTCATTAGTCTTTCATCTTTCTCAAATCACTTGATGACTTTTAATTTTACTTCCAAAAAGGGACTTTTTATTTCATTTTCATTGCTGAAACACTAATATCCTCACTTTTTCTTTTGGGGTCCATTGTTATTAAGGGATAAAAACAATTTGGTATGTGATGGCTCACTAGCTATTGCAAAAGAATATCAAACACCATCCCTCTTGTGGAATACTTTGTCTCATGGCAGGATCGTGTTATAATGAAACATCAGTGTGTAAAATGAATTTTATTCCCTACTTTATAAATCGTGTAATAGTGAAATCATGTAAAGCGAATTTGTGTTAACTGAGACTTTTCTGTATATATATATTTTTGTTCTTAAAACTTCCCCTTCTAAATCACTAAGGATGAAATTTATCTGGCTTTAATTCTTGAAAATATTTCAATAAAAATGATAGAGGAAAATTATGTATAATTTCTTGGCAGAATAGGCATTTAAGTGTCTGAAGATATTTCTTCTCAGTAAATAATTAATGAAATTTTGTAAGAAAGTAAAAACTTCTTATCACATGACCATGATGAATGAAATATCAAAAAATCCATTTTGATGGTTTACAATATTTTTTTATTATTATTATTAATGAAATGAGCTCCCTTAGCTGCAATCTTTATAGATATTATAAACTCTGAATGGGAGACAAGAACTAGTCGTTACATCACCAGTAATCCTAATCAAATGTATAAATATGAGGCTATAATTGATATCATGTGCTTTGATCTTTGATTGCAGGTAAAAAGCATATAACATGGAATAGGAATGTTCCCAAGCTGTGTTTTTTGGCTAAGGGAGATCAAATCATCAAAATTCCTGTAACCTTAATAACTACTATACCTTAGACAGAATCACATTTTAAATGAATCATCATGTTACCGATGGCAACCAGATTATAAGCAATGATGTGGGTAGTCTTTGACTCATGGTTAGTAGTGTATAAAAAAATATTTAAACTTTTTTTTAAAAATATGTAGCAACTAGAAAATGTGCAGAGCATCTAACATTGGAATTGGGTCCAAACACTGATTCCTGCATCTGCGTTAGTATATATAAACTATTTTTTTTTTAAATAACAGGTAAACAGATAGAATAAATGAATGTGAGTAAACCAAGTTTGGTTAGCATAAACATTACATTTCAAATACATTTGTAATGATATCTGAAAGAACAAATGTTAGTAAAACAAAATAGAGTAAACCAAATTTGGTTAGTACAAACATTACACTTACTTCAAATACATTTGCAAGGATATCTGGAAGAACAAACTTTTGTTGGTCAAACAAAATGGATTTATAGACTACATAGATCCTCTTAACAGTTTTTAAACTTCATTTTTATCTATCTTATAAGATAAACAAGTTTTAACAGATATTTTGTATATTGAATATTTTACAAATTATTGATTAGAAAATTTAATTTCTTGACAAAGTATAAGAGTGAAAGAACAACAACAGATACTATCGCTTTTTTATTGCTAATTAATGAAAGAGAAAAGCCTATATCTAACTTTCTAAGGAAATTTTCTGTAAATGTTTAAAATATTTTTCTGATTCACCAGCCAAACTATCCAAGATCAAGATACTGTAATAGAGTGAAATTCTTTCAGCCTTTAATTTATATTTTTATAAAGAGCTAGAAATTATGAATGAATATAGTTGGAAAATGGCAACAAGAGATACACTCTTATCCATCACTTGTGTGAAAGATGATACATACTGAATTCAATAGTTCTATGGAAGTTAAAAGTTATGCTTTGTAAGGTTATCAGACTTGACCTGTATTACTGTTGAAACATTTTTATACTACAAAAGTGATTCATTAAACAAGGCCTATCTTATCATGTCAAAAAAATGTGCTTATAAAATTCTGATTCTTTAATATGGACTGGAATGTATTTCTTCAAAAGCTAGGCAAGTGAAATTTTTTTTTCCTTTAACTAAAACAATAAATTGGATATTATAATTATCTGCATGTGATAATTTTTTTTATTATAAAGCTGTAGATGACCAAATGATGGAGAAAATTTATCATTAATTTTTACTCACTGACAACTGACTGACTTTTTTTTAATATAGGCTCCAACATGCAAATTCAACTAAACAGGATCCAAATTTCTCTTTAGGAAAAAAATAATACAAATTATGTTTCTTAACTGTTTTTTTTTAAAAGGTTTAAAGCTGTTTGGGAAAAAAACAGCCAAATTTTACAGAATGTTAAGGGATACTTTGGTAATAGAACTCATAAGCAGAGATGTTTTCCAAAAATCGTAGCAGGGAGGGGCTCAGATTTCACAGTGAGCATGTGAACTGATAAATGGGTAATTCAAAGGGCCTATGGAGACATACATTAACAAATCAATGCCTTGTACCCTGCCACAAACATTATATAATCATGTAATTTGGGATCCAATTAAAAAAAAAAAGTGGCATCTAGGCACAGCAGAAATATATTACACAAATAAAAGAATTTTTAAAGTTACTTTTTCAAAAATTTTGAATTTTTTTTCTGTCACGTGTTTTTGTCAAAATTGTGGTGTGTAATTGTGGTAAAGGAATTTAATTAACTTATCAAAATTAAGTAATCTAATTATAACTTCAAGAGCTGTAACTGAATGCAAAAATTGTTAGTAACAACTATAAATACTATGTATCAAATAATAAAGAGAAAATAAAAATTAGTTAAAACAATTCAAAAGTGCATCTGAACTCAAAATAGGCATTGGAAAATTGTTTATGAGTAGCAAATAAGAAAGTAGGGACTGAAACTCCCCTTAATTTGGTCAAAATTTTAACAAAGCTCCCACTCTCCACAGCAATCTTGCTCAGAAGCCTGTTTTGGATATCTTTTCCCTGTCACCAACCACATCTTGGTAGCCAAGTTTCAATATATAACTGATTTTTAACCAAACTGTGGCATGTCATTCACCAAATTAGGTCTTATATTTTGAGATATTTAGACTCTTTTTATCAGTTAAGTTGTATTCAAAAAGACTCCAAAACTATATCCTGATGATACCAATAGGAAAAGAATTCCAGAATATAGCTTCAATAGTTAGTTCTGTTACCACTCATAAAGGTGACAACAGGAAAAGTCCAAGCTAAACCTCTTTCTCTGTGTAAATAACACACCACCAATAACTTCCCATTCTCGTAGAGCTAAACCATTTGGCAGCCTAGGCTACCGAGAATGAGGACCCAAATCCAATCCTTGGCATGGTGTCCTCTTGCTCTTCTTCAGACACTATGGTTTTCCTCCATCTAAAAATGAAGAGTTCTGATAAGGTTTTCCCTACTGAGGTTGGCAGTGTTGAGCCCTCATGAAACAAAATAATGCTTTTTAGAAAATAACCACAACACTACATTCTCTCACCAGGGTAGTCTCCCTTGTAGAAAATGACAAATAAAAAAAAACAAATAATCAAACGCAAATGTAGTGTAGAAAATGCTCATTTTTCTTTATGCATCCTAAATCAGAGTTGTTACTCACCCTGGTTTTCTTTTAAATCATGAACAGCTTCATTGACTTCAAAAACAGACTGTGAGCTAACATCACTTGTTAAATCTTCATCTCTACCATTCATGGGATCATCACCAGATGCCATGTCTTGTAAAAGCATTGCATCTTGAAGTCTGTCCTCATCTGGGTCTCCAGTAAAATGATAACTTATGCCTTTATCTTCTGAATAAAGATTTTCTCTCCATGGCATGTTAGGCAATGAGTGACTATAACCTACCATACTGGTTTGGCTTTCTTTATTAGGTGGTAAGCCATCCCCAAGTACATGATTATGACCAAGTAACGTATGCAATGTGCTGTCTTGTGAGCTTTTTAATTTCGGATACAGCTCAGCCTTCTCATAAAAACAATCCAGTAACCTGTTCTTGGCCTTCTTATCTAAGAATATGTGCTGTTTCCCAGGAGGCACACAAATAACACTAGCAGGGTTATTACCTGCTTTTCCAGGAACAGCATCAGCAGCTTCCATATTTTTACCAGTTTGTGCACAAACTTTTTTATTATTTGGTTTATAAAAGACATTTTTCTTCTTTCTTTTTCTAGAAAGCCTCACTATTTTTCTACCTTTACATTTTGCAACAATGTCCATGTTATTTCCAGACATCAAGCCTCCATTATGTGCCTCTTCAGATTTAGAAAACTTGCCCTTGCTGGTTGACCTTAGAGCAACGCTTGTACTTTTGTTGGTTTTAAAAAGTTTCGCCTTGCAAGAAGATTTTCTAGAAATGGTATTAGGTTGCAATTTTCCTGCTGTCTGACCATTAATAGGCAGCAGATGAACAACATTGTGGTTTGGGGGTAAAGTAAAATTGGGAGCTTTTTCACTGATACTCAATGGAACACTTGTTCGACTAGCAATGTTGTGCAGTGAATGAGCAGGCGCTTCTGTGCCATTACCACTAAATGGCAAGAAAACCGCATCTTGCCTAGCAAGTCTTTCGCAAGAGAGTAGGTTTTTATAATAGGCTATGTCGAGTGAAGGATAAGTCTGCAAATTATTTTCACTCTTACTCAAAACTAGAGGATATGAATGGTTTGTATTCAGTCCAGAGATATTACTCAGAAGCATCTTGTTGACAGAAATTGGTAGTGTGTAGCTGAGTATTCTAGAAGGTTCTACATGCTTGCTACACAAAGCATTCACTAATGTGTTGCTCGTACCATCAGGAGTTAATGGACTTTTCAGAAATTTCTCCAAACTACTATTCTTTATGATATCACAACTTGTCTGATTGTACAATGGAGAAAGGATGTTACTAATGCATTCACCTTGAGTGCCTAGCATAACCTGTATTTTTGGAACTATTTTTCTGCTTGTTTTTTGGGCACTGACATTTGTTTTCTTTGGCACAGTGCTGTTGTGATAATCACTTTCTTGACACTTCGTATCTTTCCGAGGAAGAATTAACACTTTTACATGGCCATTCTCCTCTTTTCTTGGCTCTACTGAAACATCACCTTGATTTTTACGAACAGTAAAGGCACCGTCATTTTCAGAAAAATTTACTTCATAAGTACAACAGTTTGGACCCATATCAAGTAGCATCTTCTCTCTTTTTGACTCTGGATATAGAATCAGATTTCTTGTGTTGCTGTTGCCAATAGGATGGTAACTCTCCTTGCCCACACTTCTAGCCTTTACTTGGGTGAAATTAGATTGGTCTGCTGCTGGATTCCACTCTTCACTTTTAGAATATTTCTGTGTTTCCATTCTGAAACCAAATTACATATTTTTCAAAGTAACTCCTAAAGCAAGGGCTATACAATCAGAAATAACTTGTAGCTTCTATTCACCAATAATTAAGGGGTTAAAGTTTATCACTGAAAGATACATTACAATTTATATTACAGACAAAAGACTGGGATCATGGTTACCTTAAGAAGATATCAACTTTTGTCGCATTTTTGGAATGTTTTCTTGATAACTGATAAAGGAAGTTTCTTTCAGATCTGTACACTAATCCTAGAATTTAAAATTGCTTAACAAAGTTCAGATATTCTAATTTTAATATAACATAAATGTAAGGCAATCATTTATTTATAAATTTAATATAAGTCAAACATGTATTTATATTAATTTTAATGTGGAACAATTTATTTATACAAATATTAACATTTACAAAAATAATAAGATGTCAAGTAACACCAACCACTCTTCAAGAAAAGGAATAATTTTCAAATTAAACATTTTGTAGACTTTTTTTCTTGATTCCTGAAAATAATATAACTGAGATTTGTGTGATTAATCCTAAAGGGAATTTTAAATGTCTAGTCTCACCTAATTTAATCAAAACAACAACAAAAATATCCACAACTTTTTTTTATATATAATACTAGATAGCATCATTGTAATGTATCTTCACCTTTCATTTGAATGTCCATAGTAATTAGTTATACAGCCAAGACCACCCTAGATCTGTAATAACAAAATCCATCTTCAAATCAGGGTTGTAACTTGACATGCTGCCCATGACCACTTCTAAACAGTCTTCTTTTGAATATATACTTCCATGTCACACTTGTCATCAAGGTTTACATAGCTTTTCATAAATTGTGTATACGCATGTTAGATTTCAACTTGTCACATTTCACAATGATGGTCATTTGTCCATCAAATATATGGAAAACTACAAAGTGGCATGCCCTTCAATACATTAATGTGACATTATTATGAAAATTCGGGTCATCTAATTCAACTTTATCAGACTAAATCAGAAAAAAATTAAGGGGTGATAAAAAAAATCTTTTGGCCATGGCTACAGTTATGAGCATGGGGTAGGAAGTCTAGGGCTTAGATAAAGCCTTCCCTCCCAAGTCCTGCCAAAATACCTATAAAACAAGCCAAACTACATGACCATGGCTCCACACATTCACTACTATGTTGCTGACTAAAAGAATGCTTAAGAATAAGTCAGTCCATTACAACCTTTATGAAGTTTGTACCCATGTCCCCTTGTTCTTTAAAGACATGACAAGGAAGAAACACATGACTCATCTACCATTTTCTAACCTTTTAAAAAGTCTCTATTCTAATGAAAGCTTTAAAAACTGACATTTCAGTGTCATGTTTTTCTTATAAATTCTTCAAACTTCTCACATTTGCCATCTCAGTCGCATCACACAACAAGCAGTAGGATAGAACTAGCGTGTTCCACTATTATAGCGAAAACAGTTTCATACTGCTGTTTCATTTCCTTCTGTGGCATCACTTCATTCAACACTATAAACCTGCTAGAGACACATCTGTCCTATTCTCTAAGAGAGTAGCCACTCTGTTTTATCTAGCTGCAACAAAATAAAAGAAAGCAAATGTCAGGACTGTTTCTTCAAACAGCACCAGCTCCCAAAATAATCTCAGAATTAAAACTAAACAAGAAGAGGGACAGCGATCATTTATTTATAAATAACCAACAACAGAAAAGCCATGCAGACAGCACCTTTCCCAGTGTTTATTTCATAGTTTTCTTGACTAAATCTGATGCATGATGGTTCAACTATGGTCGGCTCTCCTCAACTTTCAGACGAATTTCGCTCAATCCTCGAGTCAAGCTTCAGTGGAGATTTTTTTTGCCATAGCAATAACACTAAATTTACAGTTAAACAAATGAAATAGTTTTCACAAATTCGAAACCCTTCATTACACAGAACAGATTAAATTTATACCAAAATTGTGCAATGCCCTTATTCAGGAATATGTCAGAATTCAGCTTCCGCTAAGAAACTCTAGGTTTGGTGTCTCTATTTTCTTTATCTTACATTCTCTCTCAGAGGAAAACTACGGGGAGCATGTCATCTGACAGCAAACATTATTATTGCTATCATCGTCAACTTTATTTACCATTTTCTACGACTGGTGTACTTTTGCCTGCATCACTGGATCAAAATCATGACCCTACACTGATTCTACAGATTGGACGTCTGAACTATTAAACACACCAGAGATAATAAACTAGTTTATTCTTTCTTTTCACTGTATCCCTTTTCATAATACGTCGTTTACTTAATAAATCTGAATGAAAATGTTGCGGAGTAATTTCCTTTTTTTTCATATAAATTCGCCATTTTTGTTTCTTTTTAAGAAATGGTGAGCAGGGGTGACGTGGTACAAACCATCAGTCGGAGAACTTCCAGGACATTCTGTATCTATTTTATTTTGATTTTTTTTTTATTACTAAATACGACCGAAAGTGAAAGTCGTTTTGAAACGGACCGCATCTTCAGCGAGTGGCAATAATAATAGCCAGTACGCCAGAGATTATTATTATTAATTTTTTCTTAGAACAACAACAAGAAGAAATCAAACAGCTTCCACGCTAGAAAGTGAAAGGGCTCCAGTAAAGATTTATCTTCTGATGATTTTCCCAATCATTTCCAGCTTCCTCAACTGAGATTTTTTCATCTTTTTTGTCGTACGCTAACAATTAATGGATAAACACCACATAACTGTATGAATAAGGTGTGACAGACTGTTCCATATATAATTTATTATATTTATTGTAAAAATTTAAGGAAAATATGGAAACATTGGAAATATGGAGAGGTTCGTTCACCTACTATACACGACAGGTCTCGGTCATTAATCGTTAACATTATAACGCCAACACGGATATTTTTGAAGAATCTGTCTACTGTTTTGTTTTTTTTTATTTAAAGATCATTTCAATTTATTATATACAAATATGTAAAGTCTGAGAACAAAAATATAAATTATTCTAAACCGTTACCCGCAATAATAAAGTCCAAAAACTCCTTGATCATGTTTTGTGTTTTTTTCTCGCTCATTGTGACATATACCCGTAGATAGATAGATAGATTCGCTGATGGATGGATGGTCCCGAAATCTCATCTCGATGGGTGGGTGAGGTCTTTCTTTTCTGAAAATCACCATTATCATCATAGATCAGTTTCTATGCCTTAGATCGGCCGGCCGCACGCACCGATAGGTAGGAACAGACCAAAAAAAAGAAAGGGTCTACAGACATAACTGAAGAAGACGAGGGAAGAGAATAATGGTTCATCGTCACTACGAAGGCATTAAAAATTAACATTAGCTGATTGAAAATAGAGAGAGAGGAGACGGAGGGAGGGGGAAAAGGGGCTGGACAATTGATTTGTAAGCGCTTTTCAGTTTGTGGCAACAATTCGAGGACCCACCCGTCTCTTCTGTGAACGTCTAGCGATATCTATATCGGGAATCAGCGAGGAGGGGGCCGCTGGGGGCAATTCTCCAACTCACAGCTTCCGTCTGGTCCGTTTAGAGACCGAAATAATAATATTTTTTTAAATGCCCACCCAAGATCTTCCAAATATCAGAATTAGCCGCTGATGGATGATAATCCTCCTCCATGTGGGTAAGCAGCGCTTTTAGCAACGATGTAAGCTGACAACCGAATTTAAAAGAGAGAGAGAGAGGTGCTACTCACCGTGTGCACGGAACCTTCCTCACCATCGCACCGACGAGGAAAGTTGGGAGGGAGGGTGATCAGTACTGCGGTAGTCGGCCAACATCACTTACCTTGGACGTGCCATTTTCAGCAATTTCATTGGTTGGCTTGCGTAATGACTGACAGTCCTGGACGTGACGCCTCCGTCTGAGTTCAAACACAGAGAAGGACCAGTTTAGCGAGTGCAGGTCAACAGTGATGAAGTAATTGTGCCAATCTTGTAAATTCACGATTGATTTCTCGTAAATTGAAAGTAGCCGGGCCCGGGGGGGGGGGGTGTTTTGAAATCATCACGCTTGTTAATTATAATGACACAATGCAAGTCAAATAAAAGATATCGCAGTCTGTGTAATTTCTTTTTTTTAAAGAAAAAAAAGGATAAATATCCAAGTACAGCATCACGATGGTGGGGGAGGGGGAGATGGAATCAAATCATCCACGAAACGCGATTTCACGGTAGTTGTCGGCAAATAATGAATTCCGCACCACGATGGCAAATATTCTGTTGACGGTCAGCAACAAAAAAAGATAGGAAGGAACCTGTTTGGGGCTGGTTGGGAATTAACGTGAACACAGATGAAAATAAACAAAAATCTTTGTCCATCATTACGACGTAAACAAAGCTGAGGTCACGGAATCAAAACTTTTTCTTTATTTAAAATAATAATGGAACTGCGAAAAAACTAAGGTTCCGAAAACAATGGAAAGAGAATACATAGAAACAAACAACATGAGTGGAGGGGAGACAATAAACAGAAATGTAATTTCGAGAAAGATATTTATTTACATGTTTATCAGTCAAACAAGAAAACAAATTAATGTACTTCGAGAAACGTAGGCTAATAGAAAAAATCGGTATGGTCCAAAGTCAGGCGACAATTCGAGATCAGATAACCGGCGTAGGGGTTGGTCAGGAGGGCTGGGAAATGACACCCTGATTTGGGGCCTCACTCACGAGTTTGTCTGGGCAATACTCGAACTTAACGAGGACGATGGTATTGATTTTTCGTTTCCCCAGTATTGCAGTGGTTACTCGAGAGTGGGGGGTGGGTGGGGGCCGAGCTTTCCCTCAGAATTAATAATAAATTTCCTTCGATCTATGATCAGAGAAAATAATGTATCTTAATTCTAAGGTTTTATTTGACAGTCTTCAATAAACTATCCATATTTGTTTTTATTCCATATTTTGTATTAAGAAACCAGTGGCAGACTTTGCTGCAAGAGGTGGGGGGTAGAGGGCACCACCCGCTGCGGCGACGTCTGGTTACGTTGCACAGAGGGCGCGTGACCACGAATGCAGGACGAAAAACTTTCATCCAGACAGGAACCCGAGGAGAAGACGATGGTGTCGGTGACTGATGTGGTCACCGAGGGACAGAAATCCCCTCGGAACGAACAGCTACCCCCCCCCAACAAAAAAAAAAAAAAACGAAAGGGGAAGCTCGTAATATCAGAGGGAGCAGCCCCTGAGGCGAGGCCAAGGCGAAGGACGCTTCTCGACAAGTCCATGAAAACCAAGCGGAAGCTTAGTCGCCTGGCGACGATGATGTAACCGCGGCTGGAGGACCTTAAGGATGACCTGAAGCTAGAATTAAACAACGCGGCATTTGGATCCACTAGCCCATACAAACGAAACAAACAAAAAGGTTAGCTGAGGTAAATAGTTCTAAAGCAGAAGGCGCTAGGATAAGGGCCGGAATACACTTCAATCAATGAAGGACGTAGCAAAGCCTTGAATATAGGCGGCATCTCCAGTTGTGAAGAAGTTCGATATTATAAACAGCTCAGGACACTTTTTTAGGCTGCCTAGACCCTGTAGAAGCCGATACCCGGGATAGATGGCCTTACGCTGGAGTTTAATGAAAGGTTTGGATACCTTCTAGTCACCGACCTGGCAGCCGTAGCTAATAGTGCGTTCGATCAAGGGAACCTTTCGCTAAGCCACTGCCACTCTACTCTATAAAAGGAAAGTGACGGGGCCCGTCAATCTCCTAATTTAAGATTATAAAATCACAGCTGATGTGTTAGCTAATAAGCTAGCTCAAGTTATGTTTAAAATCGTTAGTGAGAATCAAACCTGATCAGGTCAGTTCATTACGGATTCCCTCCAAAGACACGTGGGGCTCTACAGCCCTTATGCCAGCGGTCGACCGGACGTTCGGTAGGGTAGTGTTTAAGATTCTAAAAGAGCTTGAGTTGAGGGAAGCTTTATTACTTGGATATCCAGATAAGAATTAGTCAGCTTATTTTAAACCTTTTTGCGGAATACTGCAGGGTCGCTCTCTCTCTCAGTGCCGTTCTTTATGCGGTGGTTGCAGAGACGCCGGCCTGTACGATCGGTGCTGAAGACAAACTTCTATGGGGAACACTTATTTATAACTGATAACTTCGAACCTAGAATCGTGCAGAATGCTGTCGACACTGTGATCATCCTGCGGAACAGAAGAGTCGATCCGCTGTCTTCAACAAACTTCAGCTCCATGAGGAAGCATGTGGTGCTCGAGCTAACAAAACCAAAACAGAGGGAGCGTGGCTGGGCTCTCTCTCTTTCTCTGGAGAACGCAACACAACCCTGACTGATTGCTTTGGGATTAGATGGGCAAAGGACAGAATAACAATTCTGGGTACAGAATAGCTTAGTCACTGTACCTTTACGGTACAGGAGTAAAATAATAGAAATGCCAGACCGGGTGCGTACCGTCATCATAGCTAAACCAGTTATGTTCTTATGCAAAGGCAGAGACACCTGGTGAATAAACAGGTGATCCAACTTCCACGGGATCTATGTAAGCTAAATACTGTAAACAGTGAGCATAATATGTGTTCAGCACAGGTAGCAACAATATCACGGAAAAATATTTTTTCCCCATCAGGTAGCTAAAGCCTTTAATACCGATAACGGGCAGCCACCCTACGCCTCAAACCTAAAATCGACCAAAAACTTAACAATAATTTTAGCAGATTCCATGGAACTAGCCTAGAAGTTTGGAGTAGGAGTAAAGTAACCATTTCGGGGAGTATTATTTAAAATATATGGAATAATAAACAGACTTAGTGACTTATAACTCTACTTAACGTCGGTCTTGAGTTCTAAGGACCGCTCTCGAGAGGTATGGAAAAGTTGTCTCAACACAGGAGCCCTACCATGGAAAGAACTGTTGAAAATTTCCAAAAGCTTTCGTTTTGACAGCTGCTCAACTGACATACACTGGAAAAATCCTTCGCTACGGTCATCCACAGCATCTTTACTAGGGTGGCCCTTATTTTTTGACTTTTGATTTTTCTTCCTCGCAACTCATGAATTTGTTTGAATATATGTAGAACTGCGACACACAAAATATGAAAGACTTTTAAGAAAGTTTAGAGGTAGTTCAATGTACTTAATTACTTTTCTTTTTAGGTGCAATTTTCACCATGTATTAAGCCCCGACCATGATTGCATCACCTTTTCTTGTAAATGTCTGTTTTTAATATGAGTGATTTGCACGATATAAGCTCTCATAATACTGCATCACGTTTCGTCGTAAGCCTATAAAAGGGAAGCGCAGAGAGTACATCTTTCAGTTGTTAAGTGTGAACTCGTTTAGTGCACATCATAAAAATAAGGTGTAAGTACCTTACCTATTTTGTATCAATGATCATCATTAGTTTTTGTGATAAATTATTTTTTCATCTAATATTTTTTAAATCTACATAATTTTTAAAATTATATTATATTTAATCCCACTTGTTTCATTTCAGGAAAAAGATGGCTTCAAGTATAGCACCGAATACGAGTTCTCAAACTAATGTTTATCTGCTTGGAAGTGAAATTACTGATATTACGGGATCCAAGCTACCATCAATCAGACAAGCTCTTGGTCTTCTTTTTTTTTTTAATCGCCATAATGTACTAAAAGTAACCAGACGAGGTGGATCAAGCTATGTAATTCAGAAAATTCTGCTATTTTGGGAGAAAGCTAGAATACCGACAAAGGAAGTACACCATTGCAAGGAAAAGCTCGAGGGATGGTTCGAAAAGTGGAGGACGCTGAAAAAGAACAAAGGTCGAACATCAACTACTCAAAAGTCTAGAGAGGAGAGGAGTTTATTAGTGTGCTCCATGTTCTTCTCGACATTTCGCATGCAGATGCCTTAAAAAGAATTTTTATCCCCAAAGATCGTGAATTTTTGATAGCACAACGACAAAAATGGCGAGTCGGTTGCATGACTGGGATTGATGTCGTTCTACACAAGAAAGAACAGAGATCTACTAAGAGAAAAATGGACGAGCATCAAAGACGCACACGTGAAATTTCAAGGGTTACAGTAATGATGGTCTCTTCAAGCAGTGAATCAGATCCCGAAGACATCTGATGAGTCCCAGGGTACTGCTGATTCAGGACCTAGCACAAGCGATCAGGGCCGAACCTATCTGCTGTTCTCGACCGTACTAAACACTCTGACAGAAAGGCGACAATGGTAATACTTGAAACAGCTAAGCCCTTGGGTCATGATGTCACAGAATTGTCACTCAACCCGCAGACAATACAACGTTCTCGTAAAAATTATAGAGAGACAACGTTTTATCTTCGCAAAGAAAATTTTCAGGCAGAATTTCCTCTCGTAGTGCACTGCGACGGAAAAATGCTGCCGAAAACAATATTCTGATCGTCTGCTAATTCTCGTCTCAGGAAGCGGTATTTCTCAATTACTAGCAGTGGCGAAACTACCTTCCCCAATTGGAGAAGCTCAATCTACTGCAGTCTGTAATGCATTCAGAGAGTGGGGAATTGAAAAAAAAAAGGTTCAAGGTATGAGTTTCGACACAACTAGCTCGAACACAGGAAGAACCAATGGGACTTGTTCCTTGATTGAATAGAACCTCGGGCACAACCTTCTTTAGTTGGCCTGCCGTCATCGTACTTATGAGCTTGTAATATCAGCGGTTTTCAAGCATTGCATGGGAGAGTCGTGTGGACCAGAAATGTTCCTCTTCAAACGATTTGCATCTAAGTGGCAATATCTTGACAAACAGAATTTCCAGGACGGTTTCACTGATCCCTTCATATGCCAATTTATATCACAGAAGAAAGAGAAGATTATGCTATTCATTAATTCACAGTTTTCTGAAGCTCAACCGAGAGACAATTACTGAGAATTACTCTAGCTGGAAAGCATCTTCCTAGTAGTAGTTCCAGCAGAAGGCGTCCATTTTAGAACTCCGGGGGCCAGGCACGCACCATGCCCATTGGATGTCAAAAATCGTTGACACTCTGAAAGTATGGATGTTTCGTGGCCAGTTCCACCTCTTTCTTCTCGCGAGGAAAAGGGTCTCAGAGATATCTGCCTTTTTGCAGTACGTCTTCACATTAAAGCCTGGATTTGTCCTAGCGCACCCTGTGCTCCTGCAAATGACCTTCAATTCCTCAAAGATTTACTGGGTTACTCGTCAATACATCCGGGTATTGCACACGTCGCCTCAGCCAAGATGTCTAACCATCTCGGCCTCGACAAAGATTCAGATGATTCACGCGCTAAAAAAAGATGTAGGGAGAATGACGAAATGGCCCCTAAAAGAGTTCAAGTTGATCTGAAAACGTATGAAGATAAGACTACAAAATTTCGTCACAAGAAGATCACGCACTTTGTTTACAAATTTTAATCTATCTCAGCACTTTCTCAAGGAAAATCCAACGACATGGAGTGAATTGGAAGATAATAAGCGAGCGAAAGAGAAGGTAAAAACTATCAACGTTGTTGGTGACTCTGCGGAGAGAGCGGTTGCTCTCATTCAAGAATATAACAACATCTCACAAAGAATGAAAGGCCACTCTAATCTTTACTTGTCCGTAGCATAGAGATCTGTGGAATCCAGTCCGAATTTTGATTAAAGCTATTAAAAGTCCTCGGCACAGATGGGTTCTTTGGGTTCACCCCTCAAAATAAAAAAGGCTGTCTTTCGAACTTCCTAGTCAGCAGATTGCTCGGGGTAACCACGGGGTCTCTGAGGACGACTGAGTTGATATTCAGGAGATACGTAGCATTCGAGTAATGAAAGGATTACCGCATTTCGACACGTGGTTAATCAACCAAACTTTGGGCTGCCTACAGAGCAAGAAACTAACTCTGCCCATTTAGACGAGATCCAGGATGGGCTCCTCAGTCGGCGTCCAGCGTCAGTAAAAAATCGATACTGCACCAAACAGAGGTCGGGCTTCAAAATCTAAACATCACACCCATCACAAAGGTCGACTCATGTTTTTCGCCAACTTAAACTGATTTTCTCTTACAGCTCATCGAGTCAGAGAGAGAGAGAGAGCTCTGTGCGATCATTAGGGGAAGGAGCTGGGTGGCCGGTTACCCCTTAAATCTCACAGGTGTAGGATAAACCTCACTTATAAACAATGACGAAGGCCGGACGTGGACTCGATCTAGCTACTTCACACATCCTTACACCACAGCCAGACACTTTCTAGCTTTATTACCTTAATTAATTTTCTCAGAACCCTTTTTCTAACCAGCTCATGTTTAACTTTGTGCCGCGCGCGAGAATTAGTAATAGCAATTAACGTATTTTACTTATACGTGTTGTTGTTTTATTCCATTCTTTTCTGCTTGCTAGGGTAGTGTTTCTAAAACCTTTTTTAGCTTATGGCGCCCTTTTTTAAAACCTCTTGTACCACCGCTGCCCCTCTAAAGTCTAAATAAAAGACGTGGCGTGACGAGTAATTGGGACCCACCAAACATCGATATACTTTATGCATATGTACCCGTGGTCGATTCAACATTCAGGAAGGTTGCCGCTTACCACAACTCGCAGTAACTCAAAGATCTGAACAGGGGCCTATATAATAATAATAATAATAAATTAGTATTTTTTAAAGTACCGGAATGACTTTGTAAACACCAGCTGTGGGTGACACTAGAAAGATACATTGTATCATTTTTCGTGCGTACACCACCGCGTCACTGGATGAACTGGCAGCCCCACCCTACCCCCTCCTCGGGGACTTGTTGACTGTTTTCTGAGAGGGAGAGAAATCCGTCATCAACCTAACCTGCTCTCTTTTCGTTACACGGCTGCTTTCCCCAACAAATATAATTTTTACAAACAGGCTGACCAGTTCAGATTCAGTTTGTGTATACTTTGCCACAGAAAGGGGAGAGAGAGAGAGGGTTGGGTTGATCTAGAAGAAATGCGTTTCGATCGACTCTACCTACCCCGCGTTCTCATTCAATTTTCTTTTGCTGAGAAGGGGCCCCCCTCCCTCCCAGGAAGATAATTTATCATCGAAACCTGCTGGAAACCTCGATATATCAGATCAGTATCCTTTCTCCACTAAGACCGCATAGCATATTCAAAGTGTCCATCTGACAACTGTAATTTCCTATCATTGTCTGTTTGGATGACTTCACTTTTTTTACTCTGTCTGCTACATTCTATCATTTATATAAATCGGCAGCAGCAACCCTGATTCAAAGTTTAACCCTGTCTTTAAATAGAGAAAAGGATCGCATGATTCTCCAATAATAACGCAATGTGACTGAAATTTACATTCAACTTCTGCTGATGCGCAATGTTCAGCTGATTGGATAAAATACACTGATTAACAACTATGTCTCTGTAATCAAGCGGGCTGTAACAATGGTGCACGCGCATCACCACGCCGGGCGGATGTATTACTATTTGTCGTCATGGTGCATTTCTTGAACGATAAGACAAGATGCTGCTGTAAGTAAAAGATGGGGAACATCCAGGGGCGTAGCTAATGGGGGACGGCAGGGGCGGCATTTTTTGGTCCGAGTGCGCGTTTGTCAAATTTAGTTCAGGACAGTATGTTACATATATAATGTATTTTTTCGTTCTATTTTTCCTGAATTTTTAATGGTAGTTTTTTGAAAGGAAGAAAGTTTTTCTAAAATTTGCTGTAAAAGAAATTTGCTCACTTGAAGTGAGTCACTTCTAATTAATTTTGAATTGAATATCAATATTTTCTCATTATATATTTGATCATTTTTATTTTCTAATAGTACTTTTTTTTCAATAAATAAATAAATAAAAAATGAATTTTTTGGAGGTTTTGAAATTCTACGTTATTTAGAGGGCGGCAAATTCTACGACCGCCCCGGGCGGCACAAACGCTAGCTACGCCCCTGGGAACATCCTCCAATTTTTCGACACGACGTAGAATATGAATGTTTTATTTTTTTATCAGTTTCGTTCATTCAGAATAAAAGGTCCACTGGTATTTCCTCCGTTCCCGACTCCTCCCAGAGGATTTCTAACCTCTGAGAAACAAACAGTAAAATTCAAGAAATAATTAAACCAATTTGGTACACGCACAAATACACGTCATCCGATTTCCCGATCGTGTCGGGGGTAATCTCCGTGATTCCCCGACCAACAGTGCCACGCCCAATCGAGGGAATTCCTTGTCAGCCCTGGTTGATGCAGACGGGTCACCCCTACCAGACAGGTTTATTATTTATACTCGTTCACTGAGGAACACGCAGGAATTAGATTACTGCGTGATCTGTAACTCCCGGCCTTGCCGCCTTAATGCTAATCTTACACGCATAATTCGCTGACAGTAGAATTTTTAACTGAAAAGTGCCTCCCTCAAAAGCAGGTTTTCAGAGATCAAATAAAATGCCCAATAAAAATTAATTCATTATTTCCTACTCCACCTTTTTTCTTTTCATAAGGAATGTATTCAGTGTTATTCGTACATCAATCAGCCTACCTTAAAATGACAGTTAAGTGATGAAAAAAATCTCGAATTGGTTTGCATGGGTTATATTTTAATGTACAGGAATACCCCGAATTACCTAAGAAACAAATTCCCCCCAAAAATTTGAGATACGGAAAAAATGTTACGTAAAGCTACGTATGGGTACCTGGGTATGAGGGGGAAATTACTTGAGCCGAGGAGCAATGCATGCTGGGGTCTGAGTGTGATCCATCAAGTGAGTTTAGTTGTGCGTATATCTTCATTTTTACGTAAATTTTTCCATTGCAAGCCATGGCACCAAAACATAAAAGTGATGCTAGTGCTAGAGGTTCCGCAAAGAAGCGTAAGGTGATTACGCTTGAGGAGGTGAGCATAATAAATAAATATGAAGGCGGGCAAACTGTCTTCCATTGCGCGTGACTTGGGTAACATGATAGTGAGAGACAAAGACCGTATTAAAGAGCACGTGAAAGGATGTGCCCCAATGAAATCTATGGTGATAACGAAACAAAGGACTGGAGTGATTGCCTAGATGGAGAAATTGTTGATGGTGTGGATACAGGATAATAAGCAGAAGCGTGAGAGTTCGACTTATGTATAGCCAACTGGAACGTAAGTCGGGATATTCCTGTACTTATACGCCATGCATTTAGTGTAAGTCAGTGGAATGTATGTCATTTAACACCAAATGGAATGGCTCAGGCCATCTGGATGGTTCTAGGTTGGATGATGAAAACTGCTGTTGCTTCCCAGAACATTGTTTATGATGTCATTTCTAGGGCACTAGCAAAGTACCATTAGACTGGCTAGTTCATGGAGAAACCTTGTTAACATTGCCCAATGGTTGCAGTCCCTCCCCCTATGAAGATTGTTACCTTGTCATCCTTGCTAGAAATCATTTTCAAACCACGATCTCTCCAAAACGACCACCAAACAGCAACCAACCATAGAATTTTATATAGTTTGCAACAAGATTCATGCTAATGGTATGCAGTCCAGAGTATCACTGCTATGTATCCCTCTAACACAGTACCATCAACAGCTATGCATGCAACCGAAGGTGAACCATTGGTACTGTGTTCTTTTCACCAATGAGTCTATAGATTGTTTTGACATAATTGATGTATGGATTGGAATCTTGTGACAAATTGAACAATTTGCTGTCCTGTTACCTATCATGATCGATTTGGTGGGATAAGTCTAATGAAATAGGCTAGCAGGAGGGGTGCCTTGATTGGTGTGAGATAAAATGAGATCATTACATCTGTAGCCATCCATTTAGCATACCAACAGTCTCAACTTCATCTTTATGGATGACATTGGCCATCCTCACCATGCATACCAGGTCAGTGCCATTTACATGGTGTAGCCCGCTCAAGTCCAATTTAATGTTTGAGTCATTTTAGGGAGGCATCTTTGTGGTTGCCAAGTCTTCCCAATGTCTCTTGATCATTTGGAAGTGGCCTTTGTCAAAGAATGACAACTGGTTTGATTTATACCAAAATGTGTACAAGCTTATATTGGGACCAATGGTGGTTATACACACTCTGCAGATGTCATTTGTCTGCAATCATTTTTAGATTGCCATCATTGCCATTTAGCACATTCATTTCAGATAGGCATTTTTTTTTTAGTTACCATGGATGGACACAAGGTTTTGTTTATGCAAAGTTTAGATCATTATGCATATTCTCTTTAACTGGAGTATGTGTAGGTACCTTGCAAATGCTTGCTAAGTGATCTTGTAAACTAATTTTAACAAAGGATTCTAAAACTGTGTAGAATTACTATGGTCACCCCTTTCAAAAAATGGATGTACACTCTGTTCTCCATTCAATGGGAAACATTTACTGTTTTTACTATCTGGCTTAATAGAATATTCAAGGCAGACATCACAAGTTTATTAGAAAATAAAATTGCAAAAAGTAAAATCCTGATCAAGAATGTTTTTTGTTGTGCTGCTTGTGTCTTTGGGTGGTGCAATGGTAGACTACAGACTGCCTGAGTTTGAATCCCAGTCAGGACCAGCTTGATTTAGTGCACCTCTTCACCACTGGCTGCATGAGTTTCTTTCAAGGTCTCTCTGGCCTTTCCCCACATTTTTTTAAAAAAAAGCTATCTCTGCCATAGTCGGAAGTACCAATCACACCCCCACCATGGTGCTGGACTGGCAACACTTGCTAATAAGCAATTGCAGCACTGTGCTTCCTCCAACATGACTCCCAACTCCCTCTTAATGTCACTAGTACCAAAGAACGAATCTGCCTTTAGAAGATGACAGAAAGAACTTCAATGTTAATTTTTTTTTTGGTAAATGTTTACTGAGAATAAGCTGGTAGTTTCCAGCAATACAAATTCAGTAACTTGAAAATTTCTATAAATTCTGTCCACAAGAGGATTACTAATATTTTGGTGATCTTTTCTTTTTTTTTTTAGTGAAAGGGAGACTACTCTAGAGAGAGAGAGAAAAAAATCATTTTGATGGTATCTTTATTGACCAGTGGGCCATGAGTTTTAAATCTCCTAAAATGTTATCACTATTATTATTAGCAAGCTGAAAATATTGTTGTAAAACACATTAAATAAATATATTCGCATTTGTAAAAAGATTTTTATTAAAGAAGAATTCATGTAATTAATCTTTATCTTTTTTAAATGACTATTTAACAAAAAAAGAAAAACGTGTTCGTGTGCAAAACAGTCTAGGTATCTCAAATTTATCCACCAGATATTTTGCAAAAACATTACAACAGAATTAGATCATATTACTAATGCAAGACAAACACTTTTAGCTGGCAATTTTAATGCCAAACACCCTTACTGGGGCAGCACAAAGACAAATCAATCAGGTACAAGATTATAGGAAATGGATTAATGATCATGATCTCATTGTCCTCAACAAAGAACACACCTACCAGAACCATTCCTCTGGACAAACAGACTCAATAGCTATCACAATCACTAGCCCAGACATGGCGGCCAGAGTCAATGAGTGGAGTTCTTCATGATTTATTTGGCGCTGACCATTTTCCTATAGTAACCTAGATAGAATATCCTGGAGTGAAAAAAAACATTCAAGCACAGCCAAAATGGAACATCAGAAAAGCACACAGGCAGCTATTTAGTTTGGTTATTCAGCAAAAAGCAGCTGAACATTGATGAAAATGTTGAAGTTGTCACATTTTGCATAATCAATGCTGCAGAGGAAAGCTATCCCCTAACAAGACCCCATATACACCCTCCAACATCGTGGTGCAATGAAGAGATTGTCAGGGAGCACCAAATAAAAAGAAAAGCAAGGCAAAAGTGGAAAAAATCATACTCTATCAAAGACAAGGTTTCTTACAAAAGAGAAACTGTAGTCAGAAGAATCATCAAACAAAAAAAAAGCAGCTCATGAAAAACTTTTGATGGTTCAGTCAATCAAGATGCTCCTTCATGCATCATCTGGAAAAGAATCAAGGCTATCAATGGTTCAAGTCGACCTATCCAGAGAGCTTTGGAGCATGAAAGTAAAATTGTCACAGATCTTCAAGACCAGGCCCACTTATTTGAAGAGCATTATTCTGAAAAATGCAGTATTTTAGATTCTTCAGACAATCCTAAATTACTTTCGGATACAGATAGTCTTATCAACCAATCTATAGACCTGCTCTGTGATAGAGAAGACGTGATCATCCCTTCACAGTGGAAGAGCTCAATCTTGGACTTGCTGAGCTTTCCAACTCAGCTACTGGAGATGATAAGATCCACAACCAGATGCTTAAAGATTTACCCATCAATGGGAAAGACATGATACTTTCATTCTTCAATGATATCTGGAAACGGAACTTACCCCTCATCGTGGAAGATTAGTAAAATTATTCCTTTGCTAAAATCTAATCAGGATAAGCAAAAAATTAAGTATCACAGACCAATAGCTCTCACATCCTGTCTAGATAAGCTATTTGAAAGACTCATTAATACCTGTTTGTACTGGAGACTACACAAAGATAGTCTTCCACCACTCACAATGTGGATTCCAACCAAAGGCTGGAACTGTTGATGCTCTAATGAAAATCACCAAGCAGTGTCACAAAGGTCTGTTCAACAGGATTATACTGTTTTAGTTGTAATTGATCTTGAAGGTGCCTTTGAT
The DNA here is from genome assembly GCA_018389105.1 of Nautilus pompilius. Taxonomy (NCBI): domain Eukaryota; kingdom Metazoa; phylum Mollusca; class Cephalopoda; order Nautilida; family Nautilidae; genus Nautilus; species Nautilus pompilius. Next base: position 3,087,850 of record JACATO010000132.1, on the reverse strand, counting down.
AAAGTGTGGTGGGAGGGTCACTAAGGCAGCAGAAATTGGAATAGCAGGGAATATGTTAAAATCTATAAGAAGCTTCCTAAATGAAAGATACATTAAAGTTCAAGTATCTGATCAAACTCGAAGCAATTTCACATAAGTACTGGCACACCACAAAGTACAGTTCTGAGTCCAACAATTTTCAATATCATGGTGTATGATTTCCCCTCCATCATTCCAAAGCCCTGCTCTCAAATTATGCTGATGATGGTACCATCACTCACAGCAATCTAGACTTTGTCACCAAACTTAATCAGTGCATGGCTGCCATTGACACCTGGGTGAGCAAATGGAAACTCAAAGTCTCCAAAGACAAAACAGGGTACAGTTATCAACAAAAGGACAAAACACCAACAACCTAAACCTAACCCTCATTGACAATATTGAAATCTCTGTTACACTTCAATGGATACCAAGCCATGTGGGAACCAGTGCAAATGAAAGAACGTACACCCAAGCAAAGTTAGCAACAAAAAGTGGACCCGTCAACAAGCCTATGGAATCTATAGCTTCTCTAAAATGTGCAGTCAATCATTCAACTCTCAATATTTGGAAAAATCATTGGCAAGATGAGACAACAGGTGGAGACTACTATTCCTTACAAGAAAAGTCAAATTCAGTAAGATACAGGAACAAATACTTCTATCAATTGAGATTGCAACACTTTCCTTGCCAGAGCTACCTGTACTGACTCCACTTGGCCACTCTGCAAATCTGCAGATGAAACAATCAAACATATTGTGTATGACTATCAAGAAGTACAACACCTCAGACATCTTGACACAACCAAGTCCTTCAAAGAAATTCTTGAGAACAGGAACAATGAATGGGCTATCAGTACATCACTAGTCAATAAAAGAGAACTAAGGATCCATGCGGCCATGTTGTTGGAAGCATGATTTACATAATAATAATAATTTAACAAAAAAGTACAAGTCCTAAAATTATAAAATATTAGAAATTAGCAGAATATATCATCAGTGTGATACTTGATGTTTTTCTTTTGAAAGTTTTTCTATATCAGGTTTCAAGTTGGAGGCGCAAGGCTGAGTATGCCATCCAGATGTGAGAGTTGTGTGCACATTTTGTTCTTGGTGAACTTCATTTTTGAAAACAGTTGCTCACACATGTAGGTATTTCCAAATATGCACATCATCTTTTTTGCATGATCTACTAAATTTGGATAAATTCCAGCTTCCATTACATACTTTTGGTAAAAGTCCAACAAGGAAACCCCTTCTGCATGGAATTTTGATTTCATAAGTTCACTGGTTTGAAGCTCAATGAGTTCCATCTGATCTTTTTCAGGAACACTGTCCACTTCTATATCAAAAGGTGTAGCAAACTTTAAATCCCCTTTGTATGACCGAGTGTCTACAAAACGAGGAAAACTGCGTTTTTAGTTCACGTATAACAGACACATACATTGAAGTGTCATTGTGTTGATTTTTCTGCAGCAGTGGAAAGTGAGCAAAATTATAATGCCTTAATGTGCTTGTAAAGTACATTCACTGACTGACTGCATCCTTGTAGCTGCAAATTTAGCTTATTTAAATGTGGAGTAATATCCATTAAAAATGCAAGATTTTAGAGCCACGAAGGATCATGGAACTGTGATGCATTCATGTTTTTACTCCAAAAATATAGCAATCTCATGAAGTTCATAAACCCGTTCTAACATAGCAGGGGCACCATCTGTAGTCAATGAAATTAACTTTGAGAGATTCAAATTCATGTCTTTTATACAGAGTAAAACAGGTTAAATGTTTGCTTCAGTAGTATTTTCCTTGAGTGATACAAGTTAGCAAATTCTTCCACAATTTTGAATTGAGAGTTGAACCTTGTACAAATATTCAAACTGTACAGTGCCTTTTACATCAGTACTTTCATCCAGTGCCACAGAAAAATATTGGAATCTTTCACAGCAGTCAAACAGTGATTGCTTCATATCAAGGTACATTTCTTCAACTCGTTGTGTAACTGTTCTCACAGAGACTGATAGAAAATAAATTCTTATCAGGGCATATCAGCCACAGCCATCAAGTACTCCTTAAAAATTCCCCATCCGTGGAAGGCTTCATGTTTTTAGCTGTTAATGAACTTACTGCATAACTGCCATGTGTATTTCTCTGTGATTCGGCACTTTGTTTAGTGAACAGCGAATGTTGTGCTTTCAAACTAGTCTTCAGCTGATTGATTTTGTTATTTCTTATCTGCCCAGTTAGCTCACTGTATGTCTTGTGTTTGGTTTTGTAATGACATTTTAAGTTATATTCTTTGTTGACAGCTATCGTATCATGGCAGATCAAGCACACTGGGTTGCTGTTATATTCCACAAAGAAATACATTTCTGTCCATTTTTCTTGGAACATTCAACACTCAGTATCTACTTTTCTAAGTTTTCTGCCATTTTGTGATTCAGCACTGAATTAAATATAAAAAGATAAATACAAAGTTCTTTTATAGATTCAATTTATAAAAGATTTCCACAAGTTACCAGATCGTCTCTCCCCACAGCTGACTGCTCACATGGACTTTTTATACCCCCATCTCTAAGCAAGTTATTTTCAAAATATACAACACAGCCAAGGGTGGCATGTTATTTGCACAATACACAACAGTTCAGTTCAGTAATTAAAATTTAGCAAACACCAGACTATAATACTAAGTCCAATTTATTAGAAAACAAATTAGTGGGTTTATGCATTAATGTTGTGTGGTTTGAGAGTACTGGGCCATTAACTTGTATATCTGATCAAAGTACTGGCGGGCCGTAGGTTGCTGACCCTTGATTTAGAACCTCACTTGAAATCTGTAGCATCTACTGCATCAAAAATTTACTAGATTTAGCATTTTAAAAAGGTGTATGTGTCAAAATAAGCCAGAGTAGGTGGCTTAAATTTGGAGAATGCTTGGAGATTTTTTGTTTTACTCTAATCCCATCTCTACTCTTGCATACTGAGTAATATTTTGTTGACACAAAAAAAAATTTGTTCTAATGTTAGATCGATTTGGGAATTGTGTGGAGACTTAAAAATAGAGCTTCGAATGTAGAATGAAGCAAGTATTAGCTGTTGTAGAGTGGGAAGGCAGTCTCATAAATTGCATAAAGGCTGCAAGAAATTTATTGAAAGCATTTATATTTTGTATATCCCAATATTTGGACTTCAGCTAATTAGAATAATGGGCATCACTCTTAAAAAAAAAAAATGGCGTGAAGGTTTTTAATTTTATAAAAATCTGATTTGCTTCCTTTTCCACAGGTAGTCAAAATGTCTACAACAAAACAACAAGAGGATGATCTAAAAATTCAAATAGCTGAATTTCCCAGCCCTTTTCCACCAACAGATGACCTAGATGATTACCTTCTTTACATGAAAGATAAACAACTGCAGTCTAGAAGTGGAGCAAAAAATGTTTCATTCCATACTGCAGGGAAAATTTTCTGTCATATCTCCTCAACAAGTTAGATTATGATAAAGCTGTACAATTTAATGATAATGTACTTAACAAAAAATGGCAACAAAATTTTAGCTCTTACCATTTTTATATATTGCTGAGTCAAGACAAGATAGCAGATGCGAAAGCTGTCATAACTCTTTTAAAGCGTAAAATGTCCGAAGATTTCTCATCACTAATTACAAAAACAAAAGTAGGATTCTGTTTGCAATTTTATTTAATTTATGCATATAAAGCAGTGCCATTATTTTGCGAAGTGGTGAACAGATGTCCCAAAAGGCTTTGCTTGAAGTTTTACCTGGCTAAGGCTATATGGAAACATCTAGAGTTTTTATTTATTAAAGCTGAAGGTAATGTGGACCTACCCAGTCTGATATCAGAAGCTTGCAAAAGTCTTAGGACTGTATCTGAGCAGTCAGAGGACCATGATTTAAAGGGAATGGCTTTGGTGGAGCTTGGAAAGATAAAACAGCTGAATAGAAAATTTATATCCCCTCTTCGACTTGAGGATAATGCATGTGAAATAGATACACTTTATAAAGTTGCATTGAAACACGCTTCAGAAAATAGCTATGTTCTAAAAATGTCCGGTTATCATCATTATCGTAAGTGTCACTTCAAAATAGCTATTGGTTACTTAAAGAAATCAGCCAAGTTGAGCACAACATCTTTTGCTTTTCATTAATTTGGTCTATCCTTTTTAAATTCATATCTGCTGATTTTGAGACAACTCTCAGAATGTAAGAATACTATAGATGAAACTATGAATAGACAATGAAAACATGCTCTCTAAAGCAGAAAAATATCTATATAAAGCTATAGAAATAAGATAAGAATATAATTCAAAAGCTTTGTATGACTTTGGCTTAGTAAAAATGGAAAAAAAATATGATGATGCGCTCAATATCTTCCGTAAAGTTACTCATCCAAAGCCAGGAATGATTTCAGCACAAATAGACAGTGAACAGCTATGGAAATTCTGCTCTGTGTTATTTTAAAAAATGCTCTCCAGATCTAGAGGTTATAAAACAGAACCATTATTTAGAAAATGGCCTACATATGCAGCAAAAAGCTGTTGAGAACGCCAGATATTCTGCTATATGCCAATTTAAAGTGCGCGCAAAATTTTATGGCAGATGCAGAAGAGCAGAGCCATAAAAATGTTGAGTGCATTTCTAAAATTGCACAATTTTATAAACTGCTTAACTATTCACAGGCAGAAAAACTATACAGAACTTGTCCTGGCAATAAGCAGATGTGTATGAAAGAATTAATAGAAATTTTTTGTGAACATAAGCAATTTAACAATGCCGTGAGATAAATAGAAAACATGACTCAGGGCCCTAACCATTGTGATCTGGAATGGACATTGGTATTTCGGTCATTCTATGGGGCAGCAAGGCAGTCTAGAATGAATTATCAGAAAGCTTTTCACTATTTCTTTAGTAGACCAGAATATAAACCAAATAACAGTTTTGCTTATGATAGTTAAATTTTGGCAGCAGAAGAAAATCTTGATGAGAAATGTGCTTACTTTGCAAGGTTATTTAAAGACATTTTTGGACTTAGGACAACCTACGGAACCAAAGCAGTTTTTTTGGGTGACGATATTTTGCAGAAACAATTAGACATCATGGAAAAGTTGAGAGTTAGTAATTATTTTTGATGCTGGCTGCATGGATGAACATTTTTCTTATATCATTAACATAGCCATTTTAATGAAGGATATGGGGTCAGAGGTATGTCCTCACATTATACGACTTGTGGATCAAGTGATCCCTGAAAGTCTCCAGATTTATCCCAGTCTGGATCTTTTGAATTTGGATAGGAAAGTTTTAAAATATTTTAATTCAAAGGACACAGACATTAGTGGTTGGAAGACAGAAATGGGAACTCTTGATGACGACGACATAGTGGTTGAGAGACTCTTCCAGCACATTTGCCCATTAGGTTGACCAATGGCCAATAAAAACTTAAATCATGTAATTTTTTTTTTTAAAATTCAAACAACTTAAAATCATTTTAAAACAATAACAAACACAAGCACAGAATATAATTTTTAAATGCAAATATGACAAAATGTTTCTTTTGATAGTAGTTGATCACTAATCAAATCAGGGTTTTGTTACTTTTTTTTTTTAAAAGCAAATAATAACAAAGCAGCCTGTAAATTAGCAATTAAAGTTAAAATTGTAAAGATACAATGATTTGCATGATAATTACTACTAAGAAACATTGCAAAGTTTTAACATGAATATCATGGAGCTAAACAATTAATTGAAGTCATCCAGAACATTTGTAGCAATACCTCTGAATCCTCCTTCAATGAATTGTATTCTGGCAATGTGCAGCTATCCCACAAAACTAACATGATTACAATGGAGCTGTATTTATATCATACCTGGATAATCAATAGAATTCTTGGATAAATCAATGTAAGTGTGGGGGCTGCATATCAGCCTAGTGTGTTGGAGATTTGCATAAAATTGAAAGTATACAGACTGATTCACATCCATCACACCATCCCTTAAGACGACAATGCACTGGGTGGGGATTCATCTTCCAACATGACAATGATCCCAGGCATACAGCAAATATAGAGAAAAACTACCTGGAATGTAAAGATGCTGATGGAATATTCAATTAGATGCCTTGCAAAGCAAACAAAATTCCCAGGTGTAGCATGCAACTTATGTTGGGTCTTACTGAATAGTTTTTCTGCCTGAGTTTGTATCTTTAACACTTTAAATGATGTTCCGCTCTATAAATGAATCAAAACTAAAGAATATAGCTAGCACTGGTAGAGTACACAGAATATTTAATATTAGAGTGGAAATTATCTACTTATTATCTTTGTAAGTACACCGATCTGTTTTAATATAGCTTTGTTGTTTTACTACAAATTAAATTTCTGACAAGCAGGTTGACTGGGCTTAATAGTAGGAAAAAAATCTGTTGATTAATGTTGAAATGATTGGAAAGTTTATCAGCAAGTGGTGTGTGAACATGGTTTGGACCTACTGATATTGACTGATCTTCAACCATCAATGTCGATCAAAGAGCAAATCTACAGGCCCGTAATCTTAACCACTCTTACTGCTCCACCCCCTTTAGCTGCTGTATCAGTCTTAGTCAAATAAAATGAAGCCTATTATTTTTGCTTGTTTTTAATTACCTGTGCCAACTCTAGTAGCTTTAGGAGTGTACTTTCTCTACTTCCATGCTGCTACTACTACTACTACTACTGATGTTGACTATTGTTGCCTCATTAAAAGAAAAAGGGAGATATTAGGGAATCATAACTAAGATAATTTTCTTTTATCTACTAAACAAGTTTAAGTTTTATTATGGATCTCCTACCATTTATGCTGGCTGGCTTTTTCTTGCTTGGACATCAATATACAAATTTAATAGTTATTTTCAGAAGGGCTAAATAGCATCTATTTCAAGATATTCTTTCTTTTAGTCAGGACACAATTTTCCATAGGGGTTTAAGGACATCTCAGCTGTGAGCTAGGAGGGTGCTAAAGCATTGAACCAGTCAGAGTAGCCCTACTAAAAAATCCCTATTAGAACTCTATTTTCAGGAGATCCATGTGGCTGGTTGATAAAAATATACCAGGTAGACACACCAAACCAAGCATTCCCTGACTATGATTCAAAGTTGGGTTGTCAATATTGATGGTCCAGTGGTAGACTACTGGACCACCAATAAAATCATCTTCAAAACTCATTAATCATTACTTACCATATTCTGAGTTAGTAATAAAATTGTTGTCAAGGTAATGATTAGTTCAAAATACTCTTGTGTAGTATTTATTTTAGTTCATATCTTCCTGTAATATTTTTTAATAAGTTTGATGACAATGAAACAGAATCAAGATACTCCACTGTGAACAAGAACAATTTTTCCATATTAAAAACATATTATAATATTTTAAATAAAAATGAAGCTTAGAATCTGTTTCAAAGGTTTTGCAGGCTTATCAGCCTGCAAAACTTTGGAAATGTGTTTATGGGATTACTGTACTGTCAGGATCAGTACCCGCTCTACATAAATAAACATTGTTTCTCAAATGGTTAAAGTATATCAGTTTAGAAACATGGTGTTTATATTATTAAAACCTCTTGTGCACATACAATAGCTAAATGTAAATATTTTCTAGAACTGAAGCAAATGTTTACAAATGTATTAAGCTTAACATTTAATATTTGGCTCTATAAATTAGAGAAAAATATTTAAAGATGAAAACCAGTAATCTAAAATAAAATAGCAAACAAAAAAGTGCTTTTGATAGGTAGCAGAGAAGTCAATACTTTACAGGTAGGCAAGCTATGAGCAACACCACCACCCTAGGAACAGTACCTATAGACCAAGACAACCAATTTGCTGAACAAATCACACTCCTCCGCCCCAAAGTGACAGCTTCTTCCAAGGATACGTTCATATCAAAATCAACTACACCCTAATGGGACTCATTGCCAAAGATCCCAACAAAAGACGGCATCATCTTGCATAATTAATTAAAATTCTCTCATGCCGCAGTCCATTCTTAACTACACATTTTAAAATTAGAACTGTAGAGCAAATATGAGAGGTTTAGAATACCAATCCCTTAGCCCTCTGGTAGTCATACGAAATGGTGTATTTTCATATCCCTAAAAAGAGAGAGAGAGGTGAACGAAGACCAAAAGTGAAGGATACACTGAGTCGTAGTGAAGACATCTTATTAATATTTTACTATGGGGAGGGTATGCACAAAATACTCATCAGTTTCCCCGAACATTTCCCTCGCTTCTAGCTTATTTGGTAAATTAATTAGCGTAGGTATTACCCCCTTTCATCAATTCCAACCCCCACAACGTGTAATGTCTGGTAATAATAAAGCGTTGACAACGGAGCAGAGCACAAAACGCTTAAAACAAAACAAAACAAACAAAAAAGGCTTAATACTGAAAATCAGGCAGCGGGGAAAGTAGTTAATCAATATAATAATAATAATAATAATAATAATAATAATAATAACAATAAAAACCCAATGACATTTTACAGTATTCGCCGGCGAGCGTCTTCATCCCTGGAGTCTAGGGAACATCGTCACCACGGATACGACGACTGACCAATGAAATCCGCCGATTTTATTTTCAGACTGCGGCCGCTTATTTCATATCTGGACATTTTTCGCTTTGGAAAATAAAAACGAACGAATGCCGAGGACCCTCCCCCCTCCCCCACCAAAAACCAAAAAACCAAAAAATATTAGGGACGGGACCCGTCAAAAGGGTTTACGAAAATGCGACGAGGGTTTTTTTTTTTTTTTTTTTTTTTTTTTATTAAAAAGTGAAAGGACTTGGAAGAGCGATGTTGTTTTCTCGTCTCGCGGAGGCAGCGGCAGTGCGCAGGCTCATGACCCAAATGCATGAGTTGGGATGCCAGTCACAACGCCCTCCAGTGTCTGTTAAGTTACACAGTAAGTAAGATAATTTCTCGAAAATCCCTTTACCTACGGAGAGAGGGGCATTTTTCTTGCGTTTTCCGCCATTCGCGGAGCGGCCACCGGGTCGGTGTCCAGCGCGAAGACGCCACAGACCAAGAGTGATTAAAATTTCAAAGTCCTACCGCGCTGCATTCGTGCTGCTCAATGGCCCGAGCTCGGCGTGCGGATCTCCGGCCGCGGACCGCCATGTTGGCGAGTGAGTCGGCGGGGGCCCCCCCGGGAGACAGAGGGGTCGTCGGCCGAAGAAAGGCTGCGGCGAAGTGACCGAATTGAAGTCTGGAGGAAGTTTCCTGACGAGGTGCACGGCGGGGAGATGTTGCGAGTCCGAGTCCTTCCGAAGCGCGAGAGGCTCCTTCTTCCTTCCTCTGGCCCGAGCGGCAGCAGCCGCCACCGCCGTCGTCTGTCTCTGTTGCGATCTAGCAGATGGCGCCGCTATCTTTGTGCTGCTGCTGTTGGGGGCGCTCACTGTCGTCGAGTCGGGCGAAATTCGCCCGCAGTGGCGCTAGGGACGACTACTTCTCTATTCTCCCCCCCTCCCTCCCCCTCTCTTTCCTTCTCCTTCCGCGGATTGAGCAGCTTTACAGCGACAGCTCGGACCACCGTAATTTCCGAAATGCTTTCGATCCCTTCTTCTTCGACGGGCTGGCGTTTAGGATGTCGGAGGAGGGCTCTGCTGCCGGCCCCAGACATTTGCGGTAGTTCAGAATGTCTAGTTAGCAACAAACCCAGATTGAGATTCTTGTTGGTTGCTAAAGGTAAGCCGTGGGTGGTCGGGTGCAGAGCATCTGAGCGAGTTTCTTTCGATGCTTTGTGCGCAGGGAAATATGTAGGTTATTTTGTTATGATAAACGGCAACATGGCGCCAGAAAACTATCTGTATTACATGGAACCAATTGACGCTAGAGTTATCTGTAATAATAGTACTAGACTAGGTGTCAGCGATACCTAGTACTATTCCCCGTGTATTCTTATTAAAATGGTACTAAATTAGGTGTCTGCAATACCTATTACTATTTCCCTGCCATCCTTATTACATCTTACTAATGTAACTTTTGCTAGGTGCAGAAAAACATCTTTGAAATTTTTTTTAAACAGAAGCAGAATCTAAAAGCATTACTTCTTACATCTACTATCTACATTTGTTTCTAATTAGTGTGAGATGTATTATGGTTATTTTTTTGGTTGTTGCTGTTCATAAGTAGTTTGATAGTATTCATTTCATAGTCACACAGACAGAATACTTTTGATTTCAGAAAATCTGGTTTAAATCAATTAAAAATTAGAATAATTTCAGATCCATTTTGCCTTGGCATATTGGTTATTTCTTATGTAACTATAACCAAGAAAAAAGGTTAGTATAAGTAATTTTATCTCACAAACCTGGAAATGAATGCATCACACTTTATTTTCAGTTTTAAAGACTAAGCATTAATTTTTGCATAAGCTTTTTTTTTTAAAAAGCATTTCTGCTAGAAAGAAATAGAAATGCTAAATTGTATATATTTTTTTAGATTCACAGTAGTTCTGAAACAAAAATTTCAAATTTTTAAAATTAGATTTTAAAATTTTATTCTTAAATGCCATTAATTACTCTCCAGCAATGTTAAAATTCAGTTCTAGAGTTTTGGCAAAGCTATTTTAAGTACTTGACAATCTATCCCCCCCCCTTATATATTCAATTGAATAAACAGTTTGGGATGAACTTTTTTCTCAGAATTGTTCACTCAAGGAAATTCTATGCCAATAGATTTTTTTTTAGCTACATACCAAGGTTTCTGATATATACTTAAGTAGTTACAAAGAATTTGGAAGCCAATAGCTTATGCAATGGGCTCTCAGGAATAGATAAGGAATTATAATTTTAGCATCAGTAGATAAGTAAAAGTTAATAACACTCAGCTGTAATCCTTCAGACATTGTTTTCTACCTATTAAATATAAATAAATAATTACAAATGACAAAAAAAGATCTTTTCCATGGTTATATACAACACTAAAATTTGCCAAGATAGGTACAAAAACATCTAAAACTTTGAATCAAGTAAGAATTTTAGAGTTTCATTGACTTCCTGTTGCTAAAGAATTTTGATAGAATGTTCCTTTTTTGTTAATACATGTCATCTAGACAAATGCAGGTGAAAGAATAGTAACTATTGGCTATCAGCATTGTTCAGGTGGAGTGGTTATACAAATTAATTCTGTAGTTTTACCAGGTACCACCTACTATTCTTAGTTGCCCTAATGTGAAACAGGAGAACAATCTGCAAGGGAAAATGATCAATGAAAAAGGAGACTTTAAATTCTGAATTTCAGTTTATTTTCTTTGCTTTTAATCCTGTCAGTAAAATGTTTTAAATTTTTTTTCATACAAAAGTTAAATCCAACAGTATGGCAAATTATACGTTATTCATATTGCATTTGTAGAGATGTCATTAAGTTTCTATGGCTAAAGTTGGTGTCACAAAAGAAGCACTTTTCCAAAAAAGAGGATAATGTGATCCATTGTATCTTGAACTAAGTTTTACGAATTTTACTTGTAGATTCAAGTCTATCATGTTTTCATTAAGAGGGTGGACTGTCTTTATTGAATTGCTGCTGATATTATCTATGCTCACACTAAAAGTTTCTATATACTTGATTATTGTCTTTCTGACAGTTTTCCTAACCATAAGTTATGTACTTTTAAATAAGTACACAGCAGATAAAAAAATAATATTAGTTTCTTCTTTTTGTTTTGAATATATATATATACATTATAACCTGACTTCATTGATGCTCTGTATGCTTTGCTTTAAATTCTGTTTTAGAAATTTTATAAAAAAGAATTTCAGGATTAAACTGCAAATTGCCAACTCATGAAAGGATCCTAGAAGTAATGATAGTATATTTGTAACTCATTAAAGGTTGTCAACTTGCAACAAAAAATATTCAATAGCTTGGCAAATACTGATTAACCAAATCTTGAAGCAATAATAGTTATAAATATTTAAATTTTTAAAATTTTTTTTTTTTTTATTTATCTGAAGTGTTACTGGCTTCATTGGTTTCAACATTTTAACATGTTGTTGCTTACGCTTACATTATAGAGAAATTTGTTTGTATAAGGTTACAGGGGTGATTCTATTGCTTCCAAACCAAAAAAAAAATTTTTTTTGCTATTCAAGTGCAAAATCAGCTCATTGACAAGAATCACAGGAGCCCAATTATTTTACTCTATTTCTGTGGAAAGAGTGTGTATCAGTCAGTATTTTGGGTTGTCATTTGTGTTCAAAGCAATTTTTCAACTTTATTTCACATTTTATAAATTGAGTTTAATTATTTAAAAAATAAAATTTGAGTAGACATTGTCTCAAGCTGTGCCATTCAGGATATAGAAAATGTTACCCAAAATACTAGTACATAAGAACTAGATTAATATTTTGAGACACCTGAGAGTTCTTAAATATTTCTTGGATTACCAGTATTCTTATGTACAGCACACTTAAGAGAGAGCTCTATTTTTTATGCAAAAGAATTGAGTAATTTTACTTACTTATTTTTAGCATAAAAAATGCAAGAGTACAGACCTCCAAGATTTTGAAAATTATTTCTCCAAACAAATGCTACTGTCATACTATAGCTTATCATTCAAGCCAACAAATGTGCATCTCAGAGAAAATGATCTCTTAGTATCATGTATAGAATAAAGGAGCTGTTACAGAATTATTATTAGTACTTATTAAGTTAATGTATAGTATATATTTGAAAAGTACTATTGGTGGTTTGATGCTAGCCCCCCCTTTTTTTTTAGGTAAAAATCTGAAAATTGCTGACTAGAAGAAAAAAAAGTCATTACATCTAGATATGTTTTTACATTAAAATAGTTCCATCCCTAAGATTCATAAAAGTTCCAATTTATCCTTTACTTTTTTAAATTTTAGGTAGAGATTTTTTTGTGGATGAAGGATGGATTCTTCCACAGACAGTAACACTAACGCTGGAGGACAAAACCTAAATGATCTACAAAATTATTTGGTTACTTTTAACAAAGAGATTGGATCTGGAGACCAAACAACCTTTCAGCATTCCAGTATACATCGTATCACAACTGAAGATGGAGAGACACATGTATACATAACAACAGAGCCACCCGAGGAAAGCAGTGAAGCTTCCACAGAAAATGTTTCACCAGAACAATTTTATTCTCAGCAGGAAGCATATTCTGAAGACATTGAAGATGTTTCATCTGTTTCAGAAATGCAAACTCTTAGTACTGTTACTGATTCTGTTGTAGCAACTGTTGCTCAGCCAGATACTATAACAACAAATGTTGAACAAAAAATTCTCAGTATTGAAGGAGTTGATTCCAGTGACCAGCTCTCAGCTGTTCATGCTCAGATAGCAGAATTATCAGGTACACAAGTAACATCTGTGTCTGGTTTCCAAACTGCTCAAGAATTGGGAACATCTACAATAGCTGTGACTACTGGTGGTGATTCAGATGTAAAACGGATCATTCGAGTTGTGTCTGTTTCTGGTGAAGAACAAATGCATATTGAAGAAGCCAGTTTACATATAGTAGCAGATGAGCTGTCTCAACAGCAAATAATTACTGGTGGTACAATTGAGACTCAGCCAGAGCCAGATGATGTAGAACATGTTACTGTTGAACATGCAAACCAATCTTTGGCCCGTCAAGAAGGAAATGACAGTACTAATCATGTTGCTGTGCTTGCTTCAGTTGCTTCTAATACTTCTAGTGCAGCCAATCATCTTCACGCTGTGACAGTTGGACAGACTGAAGTTCATAATGCACAGCTTGTTGCTCTGCAGAACTCTGCTGATAGTTCTCAGCCACAACTTGTTGCTGTGCAAACTGGAGAAGGGGGTCATCCAGAAACTCTTCAATTGTTGGGAAGTACCGAAAATACAGAAACTACTAACAATTCTTTCATATTACCATCCAGTGCAGCAAATTATCAGACAGTTACAATTATGCCTTCAGATAGCAGTTCTGGTGGTGAAGTGAGCTATGTTTTGATTGTCTCTCAGTCAGATGGTGACAAAGATCTTTCTGTGTATGATTTTAAAGAGGAGGCAAGAGAAATTACAGAAGAAATAGTTGAGGAAGATGGAACCACAAAGCACATAGTTAAAATTGCACCAAAGAAAGTGATGCAGGCCAGTCCAACACAGTTGATGTGTCAGTATTGTAACTATACCAGTCCTAAACGATATCTGCTTACCAGACATATGAAGTCTCATTCAGAAGAACGACCTCACAAATGTGATGTTTGTGAAAGAGGTTTCAAAACCATGGCTTCCTTACAAAACCATAGAAATACACACACTGGGACAAGGCCGCACAAGTGTAAGCAGTGTGAGGCAGCCTTCACAACCTCAGGTGAGCTTGTACGTCATGTTCGATATCGACACACATTTGAAAAACCTCACAAATGCACAGAATGTGACTATGCAAGCGTAGAACTTAGCAAGTTAAAGCGTCACCTGCGTTCACATACAGGAGAAAGACCTTATCAGTGCAACCATTGTTCATATGCCAGTCCTGACACCTACAAATTAAAACGACACTTGCGGATACATACAGGTGAAAAACCCTATGAATGTAATGTGTGTCATGCGCGGTTCACCCAAAGCAATAGCTTAAAAGCACATAAATTAATTCATTCAGGAAATAAGCCTGTGTTTCAGTGTGATTTATGCCCAACTACATGTGGTCGAAAAACAGATCTGAAAATTCATATTCAAAAGCTTCACACCAGTGAAAAACCACTTTCTTGTAGAAAATGCAGTAAGGCATTTCCTGATCGCTACACATATAAACTACACATGAAGAGTCATGATGGAGAAAAATGTTTTAAATGTGAGCAATGTGATTACGCTGCTCTTTCACAGCGTCACCTGGACAGTCATGTCCTTACACACACAGGAGAAAAGCCATTTGAATGTCCAGAGTGTGACCAGTCGTTTCGACAGAAACAATTGCTAAAAAGACACCGGAATTTATACCACACCCCAGATTATGCCCCTCCAATGCCTAAAGAAAAAACTCATGAGTGTTCTGAATGTGAAAAGTCTTTTGCTCACAAAGGTAATTTAATGAGACACATGAATTACCATGATCCTGACGGTTCACCGTGCAAAGATAGTCCAGAAAAAATGGCTGATGGTCATGTTCATCTAACAGCACAGCAGCTTCTTCAGAGCAACCTTTTAAATGAACTTAGGGAAGGAAAGTTGGGTAATGGGCCCCTTCCACAAGTAGTTATTGTGCATCCTGATGGCAGAGTGGAGGAAGTGACATCAAAGCTACAGGAGGTTCATGCTGCTGAGCAGGCTGCCCAGCAGGCTCAGCAAAGTATGCAGGACAAGAATGTTGATGACAGCCAGGCGCAGCAGGTGTATGCAGTACAAGATGTGATGCATGCTCTCCTGCCATGGTGGTGACGGCTGAGGCTGATGTATAGCGTGTGAGAGAAGTGCTGATACAGTGGTAGCCAGCAGATTGGCTGCATGTATTGTGACTGACTGTGAATGGTGAGAGTAGCCATGGTCGCGTAAGTGTTTTCACTGATCTAATTTACATGAAAATAACTTAAGGAAAAGTATATGCATTTTAAATATTACATCCTCAGTTATCTGAAGGACAATTTTTTTCTTGAAATAAATAAATTTGCCAACTTTACTAACTTTATTCTAAATAATTAAATTCAAAATAGCTAATTAAAATTTTTTTGTTGCATGCATTAATAAAGAAAGTAAATTTCACCATTTTCCACTTTTGATATTAGATATTTGCATTCTAAATTAATTAATTGTGATTAGTCATTTTTAACTGCTATTCTGCTTTATTTTTGTTTAAAGGTAATTTTCAGTTAAACATTAAATTGCATGTTGCTTGTTGAACTTTTATTGAATATTTTTTAGATATTGAGCACATTGTTCTCTGATAAATGTTTTCATCATTCAAGGCACAGATAAACTGCTTATTTATTCTTTCTTATTTGCTGTCTCTCATAAATATAAAAAATTAAGTATTGAATGTTGACGAAAAATTTTATTATATGCAGTCACAGATAGTCAAATGTTTTATTCATTCTGAAACTATTAAAAAATGTTAGAAAATTTGTGTGTGATTAACATCTAGCTGAATTCTTTTTAACCTTTTCATCATATACTTAGTTTCAGATACCGGTCTTCACATTATTTTCTTTTTGTTTTTCTCATTTCATCTTAAAAATTACTTTTGAGTTTTTCTTATCAATTATTTTCCATATCTCAACCCATAGTTTCTCCCAAACAAAATAAAAGCCAGTGTCAACTTGTGTTGGAAAAGTGAAATAAAATTCCAGAAAAAATACCTTGCTAAATGAATCAGATTAAAGAATATTTACTTGCAGATTACAGATGTCATCTGTAATGTACCTCCTATTAGATGGTTTCTAATCTGATTTATGGGTGTTTGTTTGCATTTTTTTTTTTTACTATGATTGTGCCTAACCCTCCACAACACACACAAATTGTGTGTGCTTTTTTGTAAAGTAAAACTTGAATCTTGTGTGGTTTTTTGTGTTAATATTGGTGATTCTAATATAGTTTAGCTTCTACATATCGCATCACCACCTCCAATTTTTGTTTATGGTTGTAGGCATTTCTTAACGAGGTTGCGTAGTGCTATGATTATGCTAAAAAGTGTTGCCATTTCTGCACCTCATGGGGCCTGGTACCCAGCAGGATGAGGAAACTAGTGCCCAGAAGAAACCTATGCTGATAGACTGATATGGAAGAGAAAGAACCATGCTATTGGAGGTTCACTGAACCAAGATGGTCTCCATTGGAAATTAAACTTGAGCTTCTGCCACAGCAGGCTGGTACACTGTGCGCATAACCATCTACCATTCTAGATATCACATGGTTTTCTTTTTCTCACTGATAATATTGATGCTAAAACTTCAATAGCATATGAAAGTATTGTATTTTTATTGTTATAATTATTATAAAATGCTTTTTTGTACAGTTGAAAAGGTGGAATTAAAGGAGATAGTTGTTGAAGATACTGGAATATCTTTGGCTGGTGCTAGCAAATTGTTACAGAAACAAGCTTACAGATAGAGAAGAAAGAACTTGTATGGGAAATAATTCTCGAATCAACATCTTTATAACTAGTGTATATATAATGTACTGGTACATCTAATAATTACCTGCATTTTACGGCGTTTTGAATGATATCTCAAAATGTAAACTGGAGAAAGAAGAGTCAGTTATGATGAACTACTTAGTACAAGAAACTGCATGTGTGAGAAGGGATGAGTGGTTTCTTAACCCTTTCCATTCTAGAAATGCAATATTTAAGATGCATAAATATTTAGACAATTTTTATGATAGCTGCAGAAAATGCATTTTCCTCATTAAAATTTATTTAAAAATAACATTAAAAAGTCATGGAATGACTCAAATAGCACTAATGACTTAGCACAAAGTTCAATAATCCAAATAAAAGGAAATATGTCCAAAAAACAAACGATAAAATTTAATTTATAGTGCAAAAAGTAAAAAATGTTAAGTAAAAATTATCAGACTCATCACAATGGTGCCAATACTAATTAAATTTCTTGAATCATATCATTGTCATTACTGTCAATCTTTGGGCTAGCAGACTGAAAACACTGGCATATTGATTAGGTGCAGATTACTTGAACTCCACTAAACATTTCTTGATGTTTCTTGATCACTGTCTGACCAGCTAAATGATGAGAGATCTGAGGTTTGAACACTAGAGACCTCCACATCACCAGAAGGAGGAGATTCAGTGTTGAATTCCGTCATGTATCAAGTAAATAAAGTAATGCATATGGTTCCCACTAGTAGCTTCTAGTAAAACCACTTTTTCTGGAAAACAAAGTGATGCAAATAGCCAGAGGATATAATAATGTGGACCAGCAGTCTTGCATATGTACTATTGATAGTATAGAAAGAAGTGGTCATTAAATGATTTGTTTGTGCCTGGACATTTTTGGATGGTTTTCCTCAGTTGGTTTCAGCCAACCTAAATGAAAAAGAGTTAAAGTAGTACACAAGTGCCTTGGAAGTTTGGAATTTTGAAGATAACATAATGGACTATCTGGTCACATCTGCCATTCCATATCATTGTGATTGTTCAGCAGATCACTCTGATTTATGGAAGTGAATTAATGGCAATATTTATAAGAACTTGACCAAAATGTCCACAGCATGGCCTAGAGATTTAATGTTAGATCATGAAAATCTGTAATTTATTTGATATAAAGATGAACACATCTAAAACTTCTAGCTACCTTCTGTGTTTGCTTGAAGCAAGTGGGATTGGTATCATCTTAAATTATGTTAAATATGTGGACACAATGCACAAAAAGTGTCTGAAATCAAGAAAAAAGTTTATCAAAATATTCAATTGTTTTCCCTTTTGGCTAAATATTAGAATAAAATTTGCATATAATTTTAGATAATTTATTACTTAAATGCAATTACATTATAGATATGTTTTGAATTATTTAGAAGATATTTAAACTGAATTAAATGATTTGATGTATTTTTTTTTTTTTAAGATGAAAGAGGCTAGTACTCAAGTGGAATTAGAATCTGAGTCGCAGAGTGATGAATCAGATGGGAGTGACATTGAAGAAGAGGACTTTTCGCAATCACCAGATTCCATTGTTAAGGCTGAAATAATTGGAATGATTCCAAATAGTAGGGTCTCTGCTCGACAGAAGGATCTCATTGACGAAACAGGGGCAGCCACTGAACATTTGATTGATGCAACTGGGATCTCAGTTGCTGATGTTGAATCTCAAGAAAATATAGAGGATGGAGATGATGAGCATAGCAGGTAATTTATTTGACTTCATATTTATTTGTACAACTATTGGTTTCTTTTGTTTTATTATATATGGTAGTGAATCCATTTTATTAGGAAGATGTATAATTAGAACTTATAGAAGGATGGTGATGATTTAAAAATCGATGCATCCTATCATTCTTCACATTTTAAGACTTCAAAGGTTGGAATAATTTTCTCAAAACAATGCTGCTGAAAAATAGATCTTTAAAAAAATTTATATGAAGCTTGGTAAAAACAATTTATAAAAGAATTCTTTAAATTACAGTTTTTAGACTTAATTTGTCATAATTCTGGAATTTTTAAAGCTTATTTTTAATTAGGTACATTTTTTATTTTAAAGGATTAGTTATTTTTTGTGTACAATAAATCTTGTCAAAATTATTTTTCCTTAAATCTTAAAAAAAATTTATTTTCACTTTTTACTTTTACTTGACTAGATAAATAATCATTCCCCAACTTTCATCCAGATATCTAAAATAGAACTCTTACTCTTTTCAATTTATAATGGTGGAAGTGTTTATTGATCATTGAGTTTCTGGAGTCGATAAACTGTTGGAAGGCAGTTTCAGTTGCTTCTTTGTTGGATGGGGGGGGGGGATTTCATACGGAGGAAGCTGGGTAGTCTGTGGGAGAAAGGTCTGGTGAATGGGCTGGGTGAGGCAGAACTTCGTACCCCAATATGGTCAGTTTCTGAAGAGTCACTTTTGCTACATGAGGAATAGCATTGTCATCAAGCAGGAGTGGGCCTCTTTGATTCACCATTGCTGGCTGTTGTTGGGAGAGTTTCTGACGAACAATATTTAATTCATGACAGTACCTTTCAGCTAGGATAGTTTAGCCAGGTTGCAAGTAGTTATAGTGGATCATACCAGTTGCAGTCCTCCACATGGTGACCTTGACCTTTGGGTGGAGGCTGGATTTTGGAATGTGGTTAGGTGCCTTATCTCTGTCAAGCCGCTGTGCTGATCATTTGCAATTGTTGTGAAGGATCCATTTTTCATCACACACAATGATTCGGTCAAGAAATGGGTAGTTCTTGTTTCTTATGACAAGCGAAGAGTAGATCTCCAGTTGATGGTTTTGTTGTTCATTCAACTCGTGAGACACCCGCTTGTCAAGCCTTTAAACCTTGCTGATATTGTCAAGATGCTGGCAAATAGTTGGTGCTTACAGCAAGCTCTCCAGCAATTTCTTGAACTGTTTTTCTTGGATCGGCTTCAACTGAGGCTTTCAGACGGTCATCATCACAGCTGAAAAGATGTCCGCTACATTCTTTATCTTCAAGGCTCACATCTTCTGATTGAAACTTTGCAAACCATCCATGTATTGTGTACTCATTTGCTGTGTCCTCGCCCCATGCCTGCTTAATGTTACGAGTTGCCTTGCTCGCTTTGTGGCCTAGTTTGAACTCATGAAGCGAATGGCATGAAAAACTTTTCTATCCATGCTTTACTCAGAACCCTGAAACAAATCTCTCTTTATGATTTTTAAAAAAGGTAGGTTTTGCATAGTGCATGCCAAAGCACACATTACAAAACAATATATAACTTATCTACATACACCTTCACAAACATGCAAAAAATGAACCCTAAATTAACAATGTAAAAACTGACAAAACTTTTGTAATGCCCTAAAATAAATTTATAAAATCTTTCTACTTCAACTTAGCATATCACTATATGCATTCTAATAATTTCACTTAGCCATTTGCATTTTAATCTTAAGGTAGATGCATCTTCAAACAATTTTTTTTTTTCAAAATATTCTGGGAAAATCGAAACAGTACTAAAGTTAACAGAGAAATAACCAATAATATTACATTTAGTTTCCAAGGTAACCTTTAAAATGGCAGAAAAGTGAACAAGTGGACTTAACTAGGTCAAAGATTTCTCAATGCTGGCTCAAATGTAATTTGGTATTTACTTATTAAAGGTACATCTATGAGTTAACCTAACAAAATTTCTCTTAGCTTGGTGTAAAAAATTTGAGATTCTCCATTTTGAACTGTTCTTGTTCTCATTAAGACTCCTGTCTATTCTACAACCAATATAAGGATAATTTTTAGCTTATACCACAGTTGTATGTGTATTAAACATATCCTGAACATAATATTCACTTGAACTGTTCCAGAGATATCTTTTCCCTAAGTAGAGTATGATTATTCAGTAACATTTTATTTTTCCACCTTAAATATGAAACTACATTTGCACTAATGGTTTTAAGTTTGCTTTGAAATTTTCAAGTGGCTAATCTCATGTCACTGTTAAACTGTAGTTTAAAGTCATTTAAGCAATGTTGGATAATCTCTCAATTTTCTTATAGTTTGTTACATTTTACTTTTCCTTTAGTTTAAACATTTTTTTGTAGAGATATTGAAATTTCACACAAAAGGAAGAGAGGTTTAGTTGAGGTGGAAGAAACTACAGCAAAAGTACATTACACAGGTACAGTGGTTTTAATGTATTTCCTGATTTTCTTTAAAATTCTTTCTTATTACCATGCATGGAAACTGTTCTAATGTGATCTCAGCTGGGGTTAATTTCTTAGATTATATTTTTGCTTGTTTATATGCATTAAAAGAAATATTTTTTTGACTGAGAAACAGGAAGGTAATACAATAAACACATATTTAATAATTTGCTTGACTTGGATTGATAATTAAGTTCTGGTGAACAAAATCACTTTTTGCAGTCTGACATTCTTTATGTTGAACTCGATTCTGTATGTGATTGATCTTAATGTATAAAACAAATAATCAACATTCAGAAGAGACGGAAAGACCTATGAAAAGAGTTTTAGTAATAGAAATTTCATTTTAATGTCAATTAAAAAAGAAGGAAAAATTTATTTGTGGAATAGTGTTATACTATGAAAATTATTTTATTTTACTCTTTTTTTTTTTTCAGTAAACAAGTCCTGTAGCTAGAACATATACTTTATTTTTGTAAAGTTGATTCATCCTGCAGGAATTGTAGCCAAACTCTGGCTAGTACAAACCCCCTGGCTACATGCCAGATCCCCTTTTATAGTTGTCTAGTAGTCTGACTGAAAACTGCTCAAATGTTTGTATCTGAGTTCTCGTCGGTGACACCAAACTTTATGCTGCTGCTATTATTTACTTTAGGAATTCCTTGTAGTTATTTTTTAAAAGATTATGTTAACGGAAGTACCATATGCTAAAGTTTCTGTGTAAATAAGTTTTCTAAAGTGTTTTTTTTCCTTTAATATAAGAAACAATCATAATTTGATGATCTGAAAACTGTTATTAGGTTGCAAGAAACCACCACCAACACAAAAATTCTTCCATCTCTTTAAAAGTTATTATTCAGTTTAAATTGGAAAGTAAATTAATGAATTTAATAATTTTTTAAAGAGTACTACTTTGGATTAAAATGCAAAAAGAAAGATCTTCAGTACAAAGATTTGACATATAAATCAAATGTAGTATTGTTGTCTTTGAGGCAGAAAGTAAATCATTTCAATGCAAGCTTTACCATAACACAGCTCTTTGATTATGCTGGTGGTTTTAGTTCAACCTGTTTATTTAGTAAAAAGATTATCAGCATATCCAAAATGTTCAACTATTTTATCACTAAAAAGACAAAACATTATTAAAAAAAGAAAACAAAGTAACAATAAACCAGGTTATAGTGAGACAAAAACACTCCCTGCAGACTGCTGTGATGCAATTTTTTATTTCATGAAGCTGAAAATGCATAGCATTAACAAAAATTTATTTAACCAACTATTGCACACAATTCTGTTATAGTAAATAAAATTACAATAGATTGTAATTTTAGTATATGTTGCTTTACAGCTATAAAATATTTTTTTCATTTTTAGGCATCATCCTCAAAATATTACTGAAAATCTAGACATTTTCATGTACATTTATAAACCACTTGATTAGTTATTTGTCTATGTATTTCAGACAAATTTAGAGACTATCAGATGAAAAATCTGCAGCATTGTAATCTGACTTTAGACAGATAATCAACATTCAGAATGATTAATATGAAGGGTACCTTACTTCTCAGTCCTTTGATACCTAACAGCTGCAGTAATACCAGATGTAAATTTGTTGATTTTGTGGTGATCAGTTTTCAAAGTCAGAGTTAAATCTCAACTTAACTCCATGCACTAAGGAAGTTCAAATGAAACCTGGCTGAAAAAGGATTTCTATAATTGTATCTGGTTGGGTTTCATCTAGGTGTCCCTTATATAATTGGACTCCAAAGGAAAATCATATTTGCATCTTTTGTAATTTACTGATTTATATTGGGATTTTTTTTGTTAAATGACTGCATAAAATTAACTATGAATGTTTGAAGTTCTTATAAGATTATTTAATTAGATAGACAACTTTAGAGAAGTCCAAAAGTGGTTTGGTTTGTTCTAAGAATTGAGTGGTTCACCGATGTTAACAGACTAAGTGGCTATAAAACAAACTTGATAATATGTAGTTAACAGCTATCTCCAACAAACTACAAAATTAAAGATTCATTTTGACTATCTTGTATTGTTATTATGAAGTTTTTCATTGAAAGATGTAAATAATGTTAAATTGCACACAACTGAGAAACAGTTTGCATAATGTATTTCCTTGCCAAGCAAGATGGTGCTGGAGATATATCACGTTTGTTATGTACCTTTGTGGTAATGAATAAAAAGAAAAGCTGTAGTGATGTACTCAGCAGTTGTTTGTTGGTCTTTGGTGGTTATTTTTTTTTTTTATAGAATCTGTTTTGTAAGAGTACCTGATGCTTTTTCTGCAGTGTGTGAATATCAGAAAATTACTTAGTTACCCCCAATTGTTCAGGTACATTTAGTGCATATATATATATATATTATGGAAGTTCAAATGAAACCAGCTCAAATACCACTACAGCTGGGTTTCATTTGAATAGCCCTAATACTTTCAATAGATACAATGTCCTTTAATTCACATTGCCTAGATCCTTTTAACACTACCTTTTATGTATTCGTAAATAAAAAAAAAAAAATTGAAAGAAATGTTTGCAAAATACTATCATTTTGTTTTCATATAATCTTTTAAAAATTCAACATGAACTGGATGTTCCCTACAGCTGAACATTTTAATCAACTTGAATAATGTGTACAGATTATACTACTGAGAAGTTTTAAATGTTTAAATTCACAAAATGGAAGAAAACTTAATCAGCTTAAGTCTTAGTAAAGTGCTCACTTTGAATAATAGAATTTAAGTGATAAATGTAAAGTTTGGCTAAAGTTTCTGCTGATTCACTGGACATTTTCACCATAGTAGAACAGGTATTAATCAACTACTAAGTGTATTATATCATTGGAAACAGGAAAAAACTGGATATAAAATGTGATAGAATTGCATCTTGTATAAAAATAAAATATTCCATAGTAAAGTTGTTGACACTACACTGGTTGTCATGCAAGTAATCAGTGCCATGTCTGCAGGACTACAAGTATAGGCTGTGATACTGTAGTGTGGTGAATACTATGGCTCCTGGGAAGGTAATATTGCATGAAAAGTGTATAGATAAGTCTTAGCTAATAGCAAAGGTTACTTTGTACAGTGGATATGTAAAACTAATACTTTTGACAATAGGCTTGGTTGAGGAAGAAACCCAAAGTCCAGAAGTGTTAAGTACCTAAGGATATATTCTTTATTTGATAGATGAGTCAGTAGAGATCTCAAAGAATAGTAAGATATGCATTAGAGCAAAGTGGTTGTGCCTACCCAAAACTATTGCTGAGTAGTGGAAACCAAATGGGCAGCAGAAATGAAACAAAGCTGGAAGGAGGTGCTCATAGATGAATCCAAATTTGAACTCTTATACAGACCATGATAGATGAAAACCTGCATTTCCTCAAGAAGATATCTTGGGTGAAATTCATCTTTCAACATTTAACAAGAAGAGTGTGCATATAATTTTTTTCTTTTACTACATTAGCTAGCTGGAACGTAAAGAGGATAATGGATTGAGGCCATATGGAAACATGCCTAATGAAAAAGTCAAACAGCAACCAAAACTTAGATGAATTCTGGAAAGTGCTAAAAGATATCTGGAACATTTCAGTTATACATTGTTAACCTGTATAGAATCATGAAAACAAAGTGTCCTGCTCTAAAGCAAAAGGCTCATTCAAAATGCTAATGCACTATACGTATTCATTTTGTTTTTGTATTGTTGCAGTTACGCATTTGTGCTTCCATAATTCCAATTATATATGTGGGAAGGAAGCTGGAGTAAAGATACAGTGAAAAAGGTCAGTTTTATGTGCAAGTTTGCTGGAACTGTTTCTAGCATGTGATCTGGTGATTCAACCATGGCATCTGCCAAATTAGACATTGCTTCTTGGTTATTTGAACTGCTCCAATTAGAAACCTAGATATTGCTGGCTCAATACCAGGTGTGTACTAGCCATGTGGATTACTGCTTTCACCTTTCTTTTATAGTCGTTCTGCTCATGATCTATGATAAAAGCAGCACTTGTTCACATCTAATGGCAGCTTTTCTAGCTGACCTGTTTTTTCTATTTTGATTTCAACAGGAACCTTTGGTTGATAATGGATGGGTCTTTTGTTTTGGGGTTAGATGTTTACTGTTAGTACTTTTTGTGAATGATTTTGATGGTAAAGTCCTTGCAGAGTCATTCCACACATTCAGAAGTAGCTTTAATGGATGGAATTACCTGTTTTATCTAATGATTTGTTTGACTCCATTGGCTATCCAGTACAATTCAACAGAAAACCAGCTTTGTGAAGAATGTCTGTCAGCATTTTTTTTTTACCTTTTAGTTCTGCATCATAACATTTTTTTTTGCTCTTATTAAAAAGCTTTCAACTATTTCTCAAGGCACTACCTACATTTGATTCCAGTCTCTGGTGTAAACTTGATAGTTGGAAGATAAGGTGGTTGGAAAATCCTGAACATCTCTGAATAACACACCAATGCGTTTCCATTATCTTGAATCACTAGGCAAATTAAAACTATGACATTAATATGACTTAACATTTTCACATCATTTTGAAGGGAGGGTTGACTATGCTATACATAATTGTTAGCATGTTGGATGAAGGATCCACCAAAAATGAGATCTTTAGTAATCTGTTGGTAGGCCAAAGTTAATTATGTGACTAACATTCCATTACATTTGCCTGCCTAACATATCCACCTATGAAATCATTTCTTTCCAGACATCCAAGCAGTTTTCAGCCAATAATTGGCAAGAGTTTGTGACTGCTTTCATGAAAACTTTTATGTCAGGTAAAGTTCATCAATGGGACAGTTTCACTGGTGATTTTGAAGAGATGGTCATAAGTCAATTTATGCCTGAACTACTGTGCTAAGGCTTGTATTTGGACAACAATCATCATCAGCCAAAAGATGATTTTGGCTTAAGGCACTTCTTTCAGATCATGGTTGACCCACCACATGGGTCAAGTTTAGCATTTTATGCTCAGCAAGACCATGTTTATTCCATGCTGGCCAAGGCAGCAGGTGAGTGAAGACAGACTGAGCAACTTAGGGATGGATAAGAACAGCTGCACAATCTATCCTGAATTGCATGCAATACTGTTAAGTGGATGTGGAAAGCCAAACTGCATTGCCTCGAATGCCAATCAACAGGAAATAACAAACATGCATAAAGAGCTATGAATATCACTTACAGGATGCCCAACTGATCTGCTGCTATTATGTAAATATGCAATAGTATTTGGGAGTTTAAAACATTGTGAAACTTTTTTTGTTTTCAAAACACAACAAGTTCCAATTGAAAAATAAAAATTCTCTGGCACATACATTTGAACTATCGGAAAAATTCTGAATGAAATCTTGCATTGGTTTTCAGAAAACTGCAGATTCATGGAGATTATCTTACGTATACCCTGAACGCCAGCAGATGCAATGGCAGTGTTAATATTAAGAACCACATCAACGGTAATCGCTCTTCACCGGGCACCCTTGAGAGAGAGTTGACAGTTTCCTGCCTCTTCGTAATGCCTTAACTATGCAGCTTTACACAAAAAGATTAAAAAAAAACCCAAAAGATCAAGTTTTTATTCTTCTCTGTGATTTGTCTTACACTGCAGATCCTAGAAACCCTATTCTGAAGGCTACTTGCAATTAAAATGCTACCATCATTTCAATAAAAAAAAAAAAAAAGAATAGGAAGTGACATGTCATACGTAAAATGAAATGTTTATATACAGAAGTGACAAAATAGACACTGCTAAAAGCATGACTGATGAATGTGTAAGTGAAATATTTTGTAGCTGGATTAATTTCTTCATTTTGTTCTCTCACCAAGCAATACTGATGAAAGTCTTTGTGCTTTGAATTTAATCTATTTCACACATTATTATCTTGTCGTTTTTCCATCATTGTGCTCTTTTTTTTGAACCTGAAAAGTAAAACGTAAGTTTTATTATGTAACTAACAGTGCTGGCAAATTTAAAAAAGCAAAACAAATTGTAGTTCTGCTAATAGCCTTCAGTCTTTAAACAATCTCTTAGACAATTTCCATGGACACATCTCAAATAAGACATTACATGCTGAGTAAGTACTTTAAATGCTTCAAATAAGCAAATCAGATATAATGTGCAAGAAAATCTTGGAACAGTACAATGCTTTATTATGCTGTCGTCTTCAGGCTATCAAACCAAAAAGTTTCATAAACTATTATAACCACTAATTTCTTTTCATCTGAACTGTAACTCTTCATGGTAATAAAGTTTGATTTTCAAAACCTACAAGTGTTTTTTTTAAATTAATAAATAGCACTACATCACCACAGAACATGGCCAGTGTTTGACAGATACTATGAAAAGCTTCAAATTTATTTTTCAAATGAATAATATTAACAAATTACATTTATACAAATATAATTTTTTTAACCCTAATTTTGTTTGTTAGTAAAAATTCTAATAAAGTCTAAAAATTTACTAAATAGCATTTGATAAATAGTTCACAGATCAGCATTTAAACACCAAAGTCACCTGAGATATACAGTGAGACTCACTCATCTGTCCATGTAACTTCACTGTATTCAAGGTTTAGTGAATTTATACCATAAGTTTCTTCTCAGTGTCCTATCTAGCCTCATCCACATTAACAACAACAATAAAAGCATTTTTCCTGTTTTTTATGAAATGGATGTTGTGTGTTAACTAGCATTTTATCCCAGTGCAGAAAAGTGATTGCTACTGGGTACAGATGTTCAAATGAAACCTGGCCAGATATACTGTTTTTCTAAAAAGAAATTTAAAGGATGTAAGGATATAGCATTAAATACATCCAGTTATGAAATAAGTAACAATGAATTTTACATTGACTGCCACCTTAGTTCTCCATTAACCATCTGCTTAATGCCAGTTCTATGTGAAAAAACTGCCGATGGTCTTTATGAATACAAGATTTGACTTTAATTTTGTATAATACACAATAGTGATACATACTAGGCTTTAATTACAGTGTCACCAGAAGAGGCCTGGATTGTTGCTTTATCTTCAACATTTTCTTCATTTTCATTGTCATCTGGTTCTTGCACATCCTGCAAAAAAAACAAGAGAAGTCATCAATGAAATAAACTTGTCCTTTAGTAATGACAATTTCCAGCAATGACTAAGAAAATGTGAGGAACAAAATTTTAAAGCTAATGTAGCAAACATATGCTGCATTGTCAGATTCAATATAAAACGAAGACAAGATAATTAATGTTAGTTATCAGACCAGGAAAAAAAATTTCAAAGCAAGCATGTTTCTAACTCCCTTTTCCTAAATTTTGTTAGTGAAGCAATATTCAGCTTATCATAAAGCTGTGAAAATAACAGGTTTGACTCTTAACCAAACCAGTCAACATTTAGGAATTACCTATTTAAATTTAACTAAGGAAATGAAAATTGTATGACATGAATGTTGTATGTTAAGAAAAAAATCAAAACTGATTGAGTCAGCATATTTTCTTTTGAAAACCATATTTTGTTTTACAAATGCTATAAAGACTTAATATAGATGAGCAAATCCAATGTATATGTATCAGATGAGATATAGTTTACAAACAAACAAAAACAAATGCATTTATTACAACATTTTTGTGCTGATTTCAGATTTCTTCCAGAGTGGTTCTTCAAGTTTTGTAAAAATAGAAAATGTCTTACTGTTATTTCATTTGACTTGAAGATCACCAGCTTGTGCTCAACCTGACAGTGCTGGCACAAATCCCAGGCTGAAAAATAGATGGCCCCACACGATGCACACTCCAGAGGAAGTGGCTCAGAATCTGTCTCTGAAAAACATTTAAATTAGTTCAAAGTGTCTTTTTGCCTTAACAGTAGTTGATCATATCAGAGGAAAATAAAGAATGAACTGTGACCATCTACATTGCAAACACACATGGCTATTAACTATCTAGTAGGTAAAGAAACAATAGTCAATAACCCAGTCATTCCCCAATTATGATATAGAAGTATAAAATCATAGAAATGCCTGATTGAGTACATACTGCTATCAAAGCTGAACTGGTTGTATTCTTATGGCAAGGGTATAAACATTGGTGAACAGGTGATCCATTTCCCTATGATCTAGGTGGTTTAAACAGTAAAATAGTAAGCAAAATTGTTTAGCAGATTAAAAACACTAGATATTGTAGGAGATAGTGGTGGTACAAAGAAATGGCAAATACCTTTTTACCTTATTTAGCAGCAACAGATTACATAAATCTAGCATAGAGGTATAGAACAGACCCGGTGGGAGAAACAAATTTGTGGATGGGCATCAAATTTTCTCGGGGGACACAATGATTTTTCAACATAACATAAGAAAAACCATAATAGAAACTCATTGTTTCCCACGGCAGGTACTCCTGGTTGCGTCACAGTCCCCCCCCCCCCAGACAGCTTCCGCTCACTCTGCCACCCTGATAGAAACAGGGACAATACACGCTGGTGACAGGGGCCGGAACTCGAATTATTGCAGTAGGACTGACGTAATCAAGATTCAGACCACGACACCTGTGGTCAGAGCACACTACAAGGACTGGACAGCGACTTGGGCTGGATGCACACTAGCCAGCTCAGCTTTAGGCCAACTTGGGCACCAACAAATTGGTGCAGGTAGCTATAGATCCAATGAGATATTTTACGAAGGTTGGCCAGGCCAGGCCCCTTTGCATAAAATGAAGGGATTGTTACATTGAGGGCTGGCCAATGCCCGCCCATGCCGTTTGGATTGGTATAGAGTAAAACCAAAATAACCCGCTGAGTAACGTGTCTTATACCTTCACTTAGCATTGATCTTGGGCTCTAAGCCTTGCCACCAGGAAGTACAGGAAGGTTGTCTTAACACAGGACAGGAACTAGGGAAAGATTCCAAAAACTCATTTGGATAGTTACTCCTCTGACTTCAATGGAAACTGTTAGCTTCCTCCAGAATGCCTTGTACATGATAGACTAAACAACACAGTCATCCACAGTATCTTTACCTTTCCGCAGCATAAAGATCTGTGTGACCCAGTCTGAATTCTGATCCAAGATATGAAAAGTACTTAGCACAGATACTTGCACTGGTGCCGCATCTTTGGGTTCACCCCCTCATAATGAAAAAAGTCATCTTCTGAAGTTTCTAACTGACCTTCTCTGCTTAACAGATGGAAAATTAATATTTAGAAGATACATAGGCTTTTCTTCTGGAATCAGATACAACTATGAACTCCAGCATGACTAACAGAAAACAATTTTAGGATGCATAGATAATTGACCAGACTCTAGGCTGCCTACAGGAAAAAAAAAAAATTTTTTTTTGCACATTTAGATGCGCTTCAAATAAACCCACAGCAGAGTAAAAAAATTGTTACTGCAATGAATAGCATCCAGGCTTCAGACATGAACATCACATCAGATCAGAGAGAAAACTGTGCAAGTGCTGCCTTGGTTGGCTGGCTGCTACTTTGGTCTCACAGGTGTAGGATCAGATAAGCCTCACTCATAAACAGCTACGACAGCACTGCAGCCAGACACTTTCTAGTTTCAACAAAACTTAGGTACACAAAAAAATAAAAGAGAGTTGCAGACATATCTGTGGGCCTTTTTAAATGTCCTTTTAACAAAATTTCACATGTTAATAAAAAAACACTACAACTATAGATACTGGCATATTAAAGAATGAATCAAAAACACAGATTAAACTTGTGTTCACACCTTTTACAGGACAAAGGTTGAAAATTATGCCTAGAAGAATCAACTTAATTGCAGCATTAAAAATTTAGGAGAATAGATTTTTAGGAACTGGAATAAAACCACCACCGTGCAATATTTATAACAATGAAGCAGGCATTTACCACCATTTGGTTTTTTTTTCCTGGCTCAATTCACTCTTGTGTAAACAACTGCAAACAATTATTGCTTATTACTCTATGGACATGGCTACATTTAGAATTTGACACTACAAGATATATAATGTACACTGATAAAAAATTGTAATTACAGAATATTCTAAAATGATCTATATAAACAAAGATAGAAATTTTGCTTCATACATTAGACACCTCAAACATGAAATAATTACAATTGGTGTTCAAAATGTCCACCATAAGCACCCACCCACAATTCTCTGTTGAAGTTCACAAACTGAAAGCACCTGATGTCAGGAGTTTGCTGTTGCATTGCACAGTACAGTCACCTGTGAACTTTCAAATGAAACATTATCATTGAGAAACAAAACGTTTTTGTATGGTAGCATACAAAAGTGTGCATACATCTTTTTATAACATAGTAGATATAATACCTATAATTTGAAAATTTTCTGTATGTAGGTAATTTCTATCAAGAATACAACCAACACAGCCACAATTTTTAATACTGCCTCTGAAATATAACTACAAAAGTAAATAGATAAATCAAATTTTGAACATAACCCTGCCTGTCCAATGTGTGTTACATTACATACAAAAGAGAAATTTTCTGTACTAGTCCTGACAATTTGTTTTCCTGTACTTGATATTATTACAGATGCAAAGTGGTTCAAATCAGTATAGGATGTCTTTTGACACACTGTTCTTTGGCTCCAAATCATAATTCACAGCAGATACACTAACATGTCATTGAAAACATTTCTGATAAGTGGAAATACTTTTTAAATATTAAACACTAATATTCACTTCTCTTCATCAAGTGCACAGAAAGAAAAAGAAAACTAAATGAAGCTGGTAAAGGCTCACTGGCTCTTAATCAGATTGTCATGGGTAGCAGACAAAGGCAGCATCACTTACCGACTCGCGGATTGTCTTGGCACTGACAGCTGAAGCGGAGTCTGCAAGGTGTCTTTTTATGCTGGGCAAGAGTGTGTAGATTTGTGAATTCCAATTTACAAACACCACAGATCAGAATGTCTTGAGAGGCTGGAAACGGAAAAAAAAAAAAAAAACAAACAAACAAAAAAAAGCTCTTGGGTTAGTACTCATCGAGAAACTTCAAAGCAAATTCAAATGCAGTCAATTTCTCTTGCTTAGTTGTAAATGTGGCTAGTTCTTTGATGTTTCCATGCCAACCATAGACCATGCTGTGTGTGCTAGCTATCAGAAAACCTAAAAAATTGACAAAATTAAACATCTTTGTTGCAAAGCAGCAATAAATAATAGTTTCATCTGCTGTATGTGTCATACACACCCATTTGATAAACTAGTTAACCCCTGAAAATAAGCTTGTAGTAGGACAGCATATATGTTATATGATAAATAACAAGGCAAAGTTAGTTTTGGCGTAAATACCAGTGCTTACAGCAACAACAAATAACAGACAGACAAATCTATTTCGTGTGTGATACAAATCTTAGAAAATATCAGTAATGACTCCAACCAAGAGACACCACAAAAGCCTGCAATTTGCAGCTACAGGTATTTTTCTGAAAAATGACAAGAGAAAGAATCTGAATGAGGTTTTAAAAAAATTTGTATAATCTAACACATTTATCTAATAACTTGTTAAAATAATATATATATATATATAGAGGAGAGTATCATTTCAATTACGTGAGATCTTTACATCAGTAGATGCACCATCATATGACTGGTTTTTGTTTACCCAGATAAAGGTTACAGAAGTCCACCAGTGAAACAAGTTTTCCAGATAATAGAAAACTGTAAACTTGTTTTACTAAGTATGTTTCAATATATGTATATATATTTTTCAAAAATTCTTTCCCAGTCATGGAGTATGCTCTCTAGGGTGCCAACTGTTCCTCCTCCTTTTACGAAATATCAATTTAGTCCACACAGAGCAACAATGAATGCCAAATTACTATTATTATTATTTTGCCATTTGAGAGGTCAGCCAATGCAATGCTTCACAAATGTCTTTATTTGCTGTTCAACCTGACAAATTCCAACAGTCCAGCTGGCTGATGTACTGGGGGTGGTACACTCTTACTTGATTCCATTGCAATCCAAATTTTGTTTATTTTTGCAATTTCACTTTTCCTTTTGAAAATGTATTAAAAAACAACAACAAAAAGCAAATCCCTAACATTTTAGCAGATCTAATAATTCCTTCCCTTTTCAATCCTGTGTGGCAATGTTGGCATTACGCAAGGCATCCATCCACCCACCACAGGACACCCCCGTTTCCTAAACCAAGTGGAGGTTAGCCACGTGTCTACTGCAGAAAATCCCCACTAAAGCCTTCATTAAAAAAAATTTTTAGATTTAAGAGAAAAACCCACATGGCAGCCAAGTGGAGAAGATGACCTCTTTCATTACAGCAAGTACATTTCTAAAATAGGAATAAGTAATTGTCTAAGCTCAGAAACAAAAAAAACAAACATAAAACAACAACAAATGATTGCTGAAAAGTGAGAGATTAAAAGGGAATATCAGCTACTGGATTAGAATCCTTTCCAAATGAAAAACATTTGTGCAAATTTATACTGATGAATACATGTTAAAAAAAAAAAAAATCTTTCTCCCTTTCTTTCTCATAAAAATTATTAGAAAAAAAAATTAATAAACCAGATATAGAGTTGAATTTTCTTAGGCCCCAAAAAATTCAAGAATCATACAAAAATGATAGGTTAGAGTGCTTGTATTATAGACTGAGAAAGGAGTAGGATACCACCACAATACTCTTTGAAAAAGAATTATTGCCTTGGTAGAAAGTGTTTAAGCACAACAATTGTACTGACATTGGCTTTCCAAATCTAGCAAAATTTCTTCCTGCGAGGAAAACAATTCTGTAAACACTTTAAATAGTAATTCATAACATACAAAACAATTTAACATCAGGAGCCATTAAAAATAACAGTATATTAATTAGCAATGTTTTGCATTACCCAAGTATCTTATTAAAATGCAACATAGAAAAACACAGTATCTGCAGTTTATAGAGAGAGCAGCCAAGTTCTGGCCAATCCAAGCCTTCAAACCAGATGAGTAAGATATATCTAGTTTATTCTAATGCATTTCCACTGATTAAAATCAAACTCACACCATATTTCTTGTGCAAGAGGCAAGAAACTAAGACATAGCAATGCCTACAAGTCTACTGACAGTGCAGCACAAACATACCGCACTCACCACCAGTGCTGGAAGGCCACACAATAGCTCGGTACCATGGGATGACAGCTAGAAGAAATTAATTAAGGTGAACAAGAACAAACAAAATTATTCATAATTTTGAAATTTTTACAACTTAAAACCTGGTACCATCATGAAAATAGTAATACACTCAACTCCAATCTCTCTCCCCCCTTTTCCTAGGTACATGCTATTAAAAATACTGATATTTTGAGCATTCTTCTGACAGATGCATTTTTATGTAAGAATATTAAATTTCTTTATTTTTCATTAAGAGATTCCCATTCTTTAAAATAAACTGCCACACATGCAGAATATTTTAAATACATTCACAATTTTTGAAAACAAAAAAAATAAACACCCTTCTATTGGATAAAATGAACTGCACAACATTTAAAGCAGTGAATTTTTCAAAAAGATTCTATTAATTGGTTGTTTTTTTTTACTTTAATAAAATTCTGATGCCAAATAGCTTAATAAAAAGCAGCACTGTTTCTTTATTGTCCTTTTTCAACCCACAACTGCTTCGGGCAGACATGCAGCAGTAAATACACATTTGAGAGAGAGAGAGAGAGAGAGAGGTGTGGAGACCAGTTTTCCTAGCTTTGCTTTCCTCGCAATTATCATCAAAAATGTTGGTGTAGATTCTACAAATTAAAAAAAAAAATTTTTTTATACAACTTTCTAAAATGAAAATTAATTCAACATCATTTATTCTTGCACTTAAGTGTTTAGCAGCTAAGCAATTGCTTAAACAAAAAACCTGCCACCATCTCCAGGTATATTTTGAGAGACTGAGCCATGATAAGTCTCTCCCCTCCCCCTGACCTTTACACCCCCCCCTTAATAAACGAATTTAAAAACAAATGACTGTATCATTAAATAATTCACAATTATAAAAAGTTATAATAATATACCAAACTGAACAGTGGTTAAAAAAAAAAAAACTTCTAAAATGAAATTAAAAAAAAAAAATTCGATGTAAAGTACACTCAGTTTACAATTCTTTTTAGAACTGTGTGTAAAAATGTGGGGTCGGAAAGCATAAAATCTAGCATTTTCACTACAACCTTTAATTACTTAATTGAAAATCAGGCAGACTGCTGAAACAGGACAGGTAATGTCATCCAGAGGAGGAACAGGCAAGAAAAATGATTAAACAATATTTAAAAAGTTGCTAATTATCACATTAGTCTGAAAAATAAAAAGTAAACAAAGATTAATAAAAGCAAGCAAAAAATATTTTTAGTAATAATACATCAGAAAAACTTGTTCTTTGTTATTTTTTGGTGATATTTCAAAAAAAAAAAAAAAAAGTGGAGGGGGGGGGAGGCCTAGGAGTGAAAGTAATTATGTATTCCCCCCTCACAAATATTCTCAGTGAAAGAAACAAATTATTTTTTGTCATATCAGTAAGTCTATAAATTAAAATGAACCTGACATTTGAACTAACACTGCATTTTCCCTTCTACCTGATGTGCGCTTCAGATACGATGGGAAAGTGACAAATGAGTTTACAAACAGGAAACTCTCGCCAAGGCCGCACAGATCGTACAGTTAAGAAGAGACCAGTACTCAAATTCCTATATTTCATTATTTTTGAAGATACTTGCATAAAATTTGGCTTGTTTCACCTTTTCATCATCACATTAAAAAGCATAACATATAACATATTTTTTCAATTAAGACAAACCATTGTAGTGGTGGCCATCTTGGCTTTTTTGGGTGGTGCTTCTTACAACTCCTTGGGTGAAATGAGAGAGAGTATGTACAAAAAAACTTAAACTTACCTATACTTTGTTCAGTGATTTAATCACTATAATTCTATGAGAAAATTTTATAATATTTCTAGTAGGTAGATGTATTTCAGATATATTACCTTGTGATGCCATGTTTCAAGAAGTAAGGCTGCCAATTCATCCCCTCCAGAATCAATGACTTGACATGTTGCAACCTCACCTTATAGGAATGTCCTGACTTGTTGTGTTCAAGATTTGAGCAAAAAATACTTAGTATTCCCAGAGATAGAGGCTTTCAGATATTGTTGAGAAAACACACAGAAAGCTCCATGCTGTTACAACTGGTCTTCAGACTTTCTAGCCATTCAGTGTCTCTCAAACAAATCAGGGTGCAAGCTCTCCAAACTTTCTTGGCTTAGTCATTAGCTTTAGATGATTGAGTTCATCTAATTAGTTCAATGTCCTTCACCTCTGCAAATTCCTTTCCTCCTCTACTGACCCAGGTCACAGTACGGCCATGCCAAACTCAGTAACCAGTTTACTGCCATCATAAAGATGGTTTCACATCCTCCAATGGTGTATGGTATGTGTAGATTTGTGTACAAAAAACAAACAATCTACTTGAATTTTGTAAAACAAAAACATTTTCTTAGATGACTTGAGAGTCAAAAGCAGTGACATAATCACAGAAAAGCATTTTTATTGC
This sequence comes from Nautilus pompilius, assembly GCA_018389105.1. NCBI lineage: Eukaryota > Metazoa > Mollusca > Cephalopoda > Nautilida > Nautilidae > Nautilus > Nautilus pompilius. The sequence goes on along the minus strand of JACATO010000132.1, from coordinate 3,050,972 downwards.
ATGATTGATGTATGGGAAATATTATTTGGGGATTGTTTTCAGTTTGACTGTGCCAAAATCAGAAATTATTCTGCCAAAAATTTTGCTTTTGCTCTATGTGAGATATTGTGGAATGCTAGTCTCTCCTTAATGTTTGAATGGAATTTGAAAAATAATGTTCCTAAATAAAAGGAAAATTAAATGGAAATCTATATTGAAAACAGACATTAATATTAACCCTTGAAAAACAAAGAAACTACATTCACTTAGATAACATTCAGGAATACAGAGTTAAACTTAAATTAACCAAAAACTAATGGAGCACTTAGGCTCGCCAGGTGAAAAGTGCACACGACTAATATGATCCATTGTTTACTGATCACAAAAAATCTCTAGGTCATTGTAGAATCAATCAATTATATTAAATTAGGGAGGTCACATAGAAAATTCCAATTTGCATGAAAAATTAAGTGTCAGCAAATTTAAAATTTTGGTTACAACAAAGAAAAATCACAGGATTACTAATTGAAATATTTAACAAATTTAGTTCATAAATCTGTTGCTGAATAATAAAAAAAAACACCAAAAAAAACAATAAAAATCAAAACAAAACCAACTCCCCTAGTGGAATAAATTTGTACTAAAGACGGAATAAATAATACTGGAAAATCACATAAGATGTCATCAGTACTAATATGTTTGAAAGAAAGATATGGATTTTAACAGAGATCAACAACAAAATTTTGCTTAAAATATCTGAAAAGGCGACATCTTGATTGAAGAGAAAAAACTATTTAGGATTTTGTTCTGTTTTTTGCAGACAAATCTTTTGTGGGTTCATAAGAGGGCAACAACAAACACATCACCCGAACAATAAGTATGAGCTATATATTTACGAAGCACAGTAAGAAACAGAGAAAAAGACAAAGTTACATCCAGAAGAAACTATGTCGATATATATATATATATATATATATATATATATATATATATATATTTATTATCGTATATTAATCTATCTGAGAGACATGCAACATTCTGCTCATGTTTACGATCATTATCCCTACATCAACCAAGGCTAACTTAACCCACTTGTAGATGATGGGTCAGACCAGAGTAAAAATGAGAAAAACAATAAAATTATTGTATGTACAAAAATGCATATATTGGAATTAACTCTAACAGTTTTTATTTGTTAAACAAGATTTAATCTTTCTAAAAAAAAATTCAAAAAATAATAATACATAATCAATTACATTGGAGTATTGCCTATATATAAAAAAAAAATTTTATAGTCTGTAATATCAAGAGAAATTCAAACTTGCTGGCACTTGAACATCAGCTTTAAAAAAAAATTAAAGAATACACCCAAGGTGGCCAGTGGTAACAACTGGGTTACCATGGTTTCTCCTTACTTTTCTTCAACAGGCAGCCACATGGGCTCTTTCTCCCACATCTAAAAATGAAGGATTTTCCAGTTACACATAGTGGTTTGTGGATAACTCTTGACAACTGCAGCTAATACTCTACATCTCAGCTTATTGCTGCGAGATATCCTTAAAAGTAGGGTTCTCCATGACCATATTGGGGTCATGCCTAGCATAGATCCTGACACTATATATGCCCAAGGAATGAAAATGTCAGAGTACATTTGGATAAAATTGGTTATAGATGGGAAAGCAGTCAGCAAATCTGTTATTCTGACATTTTTAAACCTAAGGTAAAAATTTTTGAAGATTACTCCGCCTAGCAGATGGAAATTTGTTTCAAACCTGACACAATGGATGGTATGAGTCAAAACACTATTAAGAGGGAAATTAGCAAAGCCAACACCCCACCCTAACCACCACCACTATGCTCAAAAATTCAACACCGTGCTGTAATAATTTTTTTTTTAAAATTGAAAATATTTCATTTACATGATATAAAAAAAAGGAAAAGAAAAGGAAAAAAAAGATGATGCTAACATGTAACGTGAAGAAAAATTAAATACAACTTACAGCCATCAGACAATATGACCTCCCTAATCGTAAATACTTAAAAAAAAATAATAAAGCAGCTTACTCAATGAAAAACCACTTTGTTTGCTCGGCCCCCCAACCTCGGTAGACTTAGCAACAGTTTTTTTTCGCTTGGTCGAGCTCCCTGCTAGAGTGACCAACGTCCTCTTCATCGTCACGGGCCCCGTTTCCTGCCGGGTTTTTTTGGGTGGCGGCACGCTGGCTCGATTCGGAATGGGAGGCTGCAGAGTCGGTCTACAAAATCCCCTGTTGGTAAACGAACAAGAGTCAAACAGAACAGGATTAAAAGAAAGGACAAAATCTGTCGCTTTGGTCGTTCTTCCTGATCAGATACAGAAGACTTCTGCAAAAACAGTAGTCTTGTTTAGGAAAAAAAAAAGTACAGAATTAAAAAGCAGGCTAAAAAAAAAAACAAAACCCAACAACAACAAAAAATGTTTAATGCACAAAGAAATGCAAAAAAGTACATGAGTGTGTGTTTGCCTCAAAATGATCAAAATTAATAGAATTGCTATGCAAATAATATATTACCCCCTTTATTGTTAAAAACAAACATACTGACTCTTTCAGAGAAAGAGAGAAATTAAATATTATGTGGGGATTTTAAAAATTTAATTAAACAAAAATGTATCTACTTTAAAATAAGAAACAAATTCGTGTTTCAAAACTCCGAAAATAATACACACCCAGCTACAAAATAAGCATATCTCTAAGCAATAGGTTGGCATAGTGAAGAATTGACTTCTATGGCGAGTCTTGGACTTGAAATTCTTCACTGCAACTGTTACACAGTTGTATGGGTTCAGATCTGATATAAGGATGGTCTGAGATTAAGCGAAAAATCTGGGCTGTACATCTTGCAGACAGGCATCATGTTGAAATAACACAATGCATTGTCACATAGCAGTCATACAAGTGCCATTTTGGGGGGGGGGATGAAGTGAGGGCACCTATAAACTAGTGGATGGGTTATGATAGATTGTCTGCATTTGCCTTGCTGCTGAGTCAGTAGGTAGTGGTCTAGGGGACAGAGTAGCAGTAATCAGGCTGAGAAGACAGCAGCAAGCTGCTCTGAACATAGCTTCGTGGCTTGCTACAATGTCAGAACAGGTGTATTAGAGCTTTATTAATGTTAAGCATCAACCTGTTTGTTACATGGCTATCAGAATGCTTAGCCAACAGAAAAACTGTACAGAACCAGTTACTAACATTTAATACAACTGTGAGGGGTTGGTATGGAAAGCAAGTTTCTTTTGTAACTGAGTACAGGGCTTATCAGTGTATGAGTATATACCGTAGCAATATCTTGAAAAGCCCATTAGTTATAAACTGCTCTACTTTTAAAATTTCATTTCAAAAAAGCATAAAAGATCTTATATCAATTTTTTTTTTAAGGAACCTTCATTCAGTAGCTGTAACAAATAAGCAATTTTCTTTGATCATTGACTAACTACTGAATTGTGTAATAATAAGGCACTACCATTAAAAAAAAAAAAAACTGTTTGACGCAGGCTTGAGTTGAGGGAAAAACCTGCAAATAAGCTGTTGGTTTTTCCCTTTATTTTTAACACCTTTTCCCTTCAAGTAGAGCCCCCTGCACTGATATGAAATTGACAAAGGAACGCTTCAGTCCTTATCCAGAACACCAACAACCCATCTTCAGTTTTATTTTGCTCATCTACTTTCATTTTCTTAAATTACAAATTTATCATTTTTATAACTTAAACTTTATATTTACTCCTGTGTAGTACAATTTGTAAGAATTCTTTAATTCTGACCATTAGTTTAGTGTCCTTTGGGTATTTCCTAAGTTTGCATCTCAACAAGACACACATTTGAAATAATACAAAAAAATAAAAAACTCCATCTAAATAAAGTCTGAAAAATATTAAACAATTTGTTAAACAAATGCACACAATTTATGTAGATGACTATTAACTTTTCTTCTTTGTCTGTAAACTTTTTTTGTTGTTGTTGTATAACCCAAATCAGTCATCTTAAATACTGATGTTCATCAATGGCAGATGTACATGTTGCTTTGCCTGATATATAGTATTGTTGGTGCTGAAGCCGTTTCAGAAAAGAAATAAAAACAAACATAAAAAATACATATTAGGACAACATCGTAAAGGGAAAGACTTGAAGCACGGCCACAAGTTTCATTTTAAAAACAGGTTGCAATAAAATTATAATGTAAAAAAATTTAAAAAAAAAAAAACAAAAAACCAACAAACACCACCAAGGAGAGGGGGAATTTAAATAACTTTAATTTTCTATTTTTTTAAAAATTTTTATTTGCTGTTACTTTAATCCCTGATGCAGCTTGTTTTGAGACAACAGATTTATAACCTTCCTTTCCTCTATATGATTACATTACATATTAGAACTTTGGGCTAAGAGAGCTAATTATAGTATGCAAAGAAAATACAACAATCTTCTCCACCAAGCAATGCAACTTTTACCAAATACCCAGATCATTCTTTTATTTATACAGGACTATTCAACCTGATAGGGCAGCGAAATTAATGCAAAAAAAAAAAAAAAAAGGACCAGTAGGCTTTCTGTTTTCTACACAATAACTTGACATTGCATGATACAAAGCCATTTTCAAATTTTGCATGCACTTTTGGGTTCATTTATTATGTGGGGTAAGTTCCTGTGGATCCAATCTGATGTTTGTATTTGAAGTTGAAGAACGGACATTCAGCTATTAAACACTGTAGCACTGTACACACACCTGATGAACACAGACTAAGTTCGGAATTCCTGTCATACCATTTATGTGGAAAAAACAAAAGCAATATAACTACAGCTGGATCAATCACTGCCTATCATATTCATTTATTACACAGTAAGTAAATTTTGTAAAATTATGCTTCATTCTTGATAGAATAAACTGAAAATTAATATGAAGAAAACTATTTTGTTTAATGTTATGCTTCCACTAGTCGTACTACTTAAGTTACACCCCCTTTTTTGATTGTTTAACAAAGTAACAGCTCAAATGCCATTAATCTCTGTACTTTCTAATGAATTATAAAAAGCAAGTTCAGTGACTTTTTGTTGACTCCCCATTTTTATGTGCTCACATTGTATTGCCCCACCAACTAGATAACACTGCCTCAATTTAAGATAGTCATATGCCGTCTTGCTGTATACAAGTATAACCCCTAGGAAAATCTCATGAACCTAGCTTTGCTATAGTTTTTATGATGATGTGTATATCAAGGGATCTCAGACAGGTCCTTCACTTAAAAACTCTTCACTTTCTAATTAAGCTGGAAGACAAAATAATAGCAAAATAACTCAGAAATGAGGGAACAAGGCTATGGACTAAGGGCTGTGAATACAATTCATTCTGTTAGTGAAGGGAGTGTCACACTTCTTCCTTCTGCTAGGTCTGCATACAGACATACAAATGCATATTTTGTGATGCAAGAGAAAGAAAACATCTTAAAAATGTTATGAACTCCCCCAAAAAATTTACAAAAAAAAATGCATAAAACAAACTTCATGTTACAGCATTAACAAACTTCATACAACTTCCATAAGTTAAACAATGCTCGAATAAAATAAAAATAAACCATACTATTTATAGATGCTGGTTATAGCTCAAAATTCATGACTATAAAACCCAGCAGCTACTTAGAACACAACTGATCCTGAAAAATAAAAAGAGGATAAAGCCACACCCTAACCACTCATGCAATATAAAAATTATGCACACATGTATAACAATAATAAATAAAGTAGCTGTGTAAATAGACCTTTCTAACCAGTATTTAAATGTGTAAGACCAATGTTCTAATTAATCTTAACTATTATCTATAAGCACCCTACTCACCTGCAAAATCTGATCAAATGGGTTTTCACGAAAAAGGATTCCCTACCAAAATTGAGAAAGGAAAAGAAATATCTGAAAATAAATTTCCAAAGAAAAAAAATTGTTTGCTCTTTCAGATTTTAGTTCTGTACAGTTTCAGTTACCCAGAGTGGAATTTCATTTTTATTCTTTTTTTAAAAAAAAAACAAACAAAAAAAAACAACAAACAAACTGGCAATTAAAATTATGATTCCACAATACAGTTATCTGCTTTCGAACACACTATTATTAATGAAAATGCATCATACCAGTAATAAAAAAAAGAACAATCAGATTAATCATGATTCATAATACATTAGCCATTACTTGTGATGGTACTACCACTTAAAGCTTCTTTTTTTCATCAAAATAGCCAACTTTCATGTGAATAACTATTGTACATATTTTTAGGTATCCTGTTCAATAAAGCTTCAATATATTTGCTTGTAAACCCCACCATTCATCTTGCAAGTCGTTCCCATGGCTGACTGATATTGATCAAACCTTTTCCATTGACACTTCAATCTAGTTCATCTCACACAAGTTCAATAGAGAGATCAGATCTAAAGTTCGAGGAAAGCAAACTATGGTCTTGAGAAGTCATCCCAATTCTTTTCTAGCAAGGCATTGTGTACTGAACTTTGCAGTATGATTTGGATCATCTTGTTGCAGGATAAACTGATCCCCCTTTCAGTCGATGCTCTAATGGAATTGCAAAGGTATTGCAGAATATCGTGATCTCTCTCCACCTGCTGTCATCCGACCACAATAGTTTGCACCACTGCTCCCAGGTGAAGTTCTGTTGTTGTTTGCCCTGTCAAGTCTCTTTTTCTTGTTACCACATCTAAACAAATACTTTTAAGTTGCTATTCTCCAATCAGTCCAACCTCTCTTAACCATCTTTAGGCAGTGGTACAGACTGTTGGAGAGAAAATGTGGTCAACAGTTAATTGGCTCTCTATTGGGAAAGGATTTACTTTAGATTTTCAAACCAGCTGCCCATCTTCCATGATTTCTATTTCTTCCTCAGTCCTTTAAGTTAATATTCTATAAATGGTTATTCACATATCACCTAGTATAACTCCAACTTTTTCCAGTGTCTTTTGAGAGTAACCAGCCTTGTGAAGGCTGGTAATAATGGACCATAGCTTTTTTTTTATGTGCAATTTTACTTTTTGGTGCTATATGCACCTGCCAAACAGTAACAATAGTCATTAAAAGTGAGGTAGTCCATTAATATTTATGCAAAACACAGTATAAGCCTAACAGTTATTCAGAAAAACAGTAAGAAAAAAAATTGGATAAACATAAGATCATACCTTACGTTCACAGAAATAACTTGCTGGGTCCATAATAATGCAAAAGGCTTAAGGCAATAACAACGTCACAATTAATACTTTGTACGTTGGAGGCTTTTCATTAGTTTATTTTGCTGTAATAATGCATTTTCAGTAAAAGTTAAAAAAAGCAGATAAACAACCATATGAATGCAGTTTATAAATTTGAATGCCAGTATATATAATTCTGGTTATAAAAAGAAAAAAATGGTCGCAGTCTTTAATGGTTCTGCACATGTGAAAATGTTTAAAGATAAGCTGGTTGGGTGGTGCATTAGTCATTGTTAAGTTGTGCACAGAAAAACATGAATTGAAGAAGAGAGACATATGCAAAGCCCATTACCAATCTGAGACAGAGAAAGGCTGTTAAAGGGCGAATGGCTTCACCTGTTGAGTACCTAAAGACACAAGTAGTAGCAGTAAGTCAAAACACACATTAGATGACAAATTTACTATCCTGGCAATTCAGAGTTCACAAGAAACTCCCCATTAACAACCCAAGTATCTTGCAGGAACACTGCAATCCAAAACATTTTTTAAATAAATGATATAACATTTGAATTTCTAACTTATCGCTGCATTCCAGTAAAAAAAAAAACAAAAATAAAATCAAAATGTACATATTCACATCACTGGTGCATAACAGTCAAAATTTCCATCTTGTATATGCATTAGCCAGTCTTCACATATTAACTAAGAAGCCAGCCTGCATGATGTATTTCTGTACTACATTTTTGAATAATGCATGTGCATACCAATAATTTAGCAAAAATTCTAAAAAAATTTTTTTTAAAAATCCAACACCATGGTGCAAAATGGCCAGGAGAAACTTAAGCAGCCCTCTAGTTATCTCCCCTGACCATCAGGCCAGTGTTCTAAGCACATGCCATGGCAGGCTAATGAACAGGTCCAAGTTATTGCTTGGACAGAAAATGAAATGTAACTGAATGCAGAATAAAAGGCACTACTGCAACTTCGACTTGCCAATTCCTGTATACTTTGTAATTCAAAATCGAGATTATTTTTAAAAAATGTTAAAAAAAAAAACTAAAAGAAATGCTCAAGTATTACTTTAACAAAATCAAAAATAATTTTCAACAACTGGCCATGGCATTTTCCAAATCCATAACAACAAAAATTCAAAAGTTTAAGTAAAAATTTTAATTTAGAAAAAGACAAAATTAAAAATATTCTTTAAACTTTCATATTATTGAGAAAAAAATATATAAGCAATCTATTATTTAAAAATGAAAAAAAATTTTTACTACCTAATGCATTAATTAACAGATCAATCCAAGAAGAAAAAAAAAAGAAAATTTATTAGAGTAAACAGATGTAGTACTTACCGACTATTTTACTAACATTCCCGCCAATATTTAGACATCTCAGTTGCATGAAACCCATTGATATGATACAACTCAACTTTTTTGAAACCCAAACCCTCCAATTTGTGTGTGTTCCTTGAAATTAGTGCATTGTGCACCCTATAGATACCATTAACAATAGTATGGCGAAAACAAATTAGTAGTAAGCTCTTGCTGTTTTCTGTACTTTCACATGCAATTCCACACTAGTTAAAATTATTATTATAACATGACTGATACACTAGATTAAATGCGCTGACTTTTTTTTTTAAATTAATTTTTTATATGTTGGATGAATCAGTGTAGCTGAATAAACATACACCTGCCAAGTTTTTGCCAAAATGGAACAGTCATCATAAACCTCTAAATAATAAATATCCCCTCCAAACAAAGCATCTACTTTCTATTTAAAGTAGTGACAGTTCAATAATTGCTGTTGCTCAAACTTTTCACAATGCCATAAGCTAGAGGTAATGTAGAGTAGATGCTGTCCCATGCAAGAAGAGTGGCTGGTAGCATGTCACTACACTATGAATCCCTATAGTGCATATTTACCATATGGACACTAATTAGATGCAATACAAAACATGAATAAATAACATAAAACAACCACCACCACCACCAACCAACTAACCTATTACTACTGACAGTTTATTCCTAAGGTGGTAATAATAAATCATCAATAAACATACATTAACCACTAAGCAAGTTAGCTTATGTTTAACCCTTTGAGAACACCCATATTTGTGAGTACACATTGATTCTTACAGAGTAACCCTGTAAATATATGTATAGCATGCAAAATCTTACAAGATTACTCTTTAAGGATCAATACCCAAATCCCCATAAATATAAGGGATTTCTCCACAAAGGATTAATAAGAAAAATAATTAAACAATAGCAAGCTAATCTTCTGCTGTTTTATTTTATAAATGTCAAATAACTGATTTTCTGATAAAACAATTAAATTTTGAACTAAGGATTGCACTGTTTAATTAATAGAGTCCAGCTTTCCAAATAACTACAAGCAAATTAGGCAGAGTAGACAGTGGCTGCCATGGGTAGGATCAAAGAATGAAGCACAGTAAAATGTGACTACATGGAAACCTTTATTAAAAGAACAATCAAATTAGTGCACAGAAAAGTAAAACAAAGATAAAAATAAATGAAAATCAGTAACTAATTTTTTAAAAGACCAAGATGAAATGCACATATCCTAATCTATACTTATAAACTTTTACTCATTTGAAAACTGATTCTAAAAGTTCCCTTTCAGAGTTACTTTTTAAACATCACTAGTTTTATTACTGAAACCAATCAGCATATCTTTCATCCATCCACTCACTGAAGGAAGAAAAAAAAAAAACAAATACCAAGAGTTTATATTCTGCACAGCTGTTTAACAACAGATGCTAAATGGTTAATACAGAAATCACATTTTGATTTAACTCTTTCAATATATTATATTTCTTGTTTGGTCCATGGGACAATACTCTAAACAGTTAACTAGGAACAACAATAGAACCCCCCTTAAAAAAATTAAAAAATCTCTTTCTACTAAGCAAGGAGGAAGCCATCAGAGAAACTTACCAGTCATTAGCAGCTGGCATCGGCTGTGGCAGCATCCTCTTCAAAGTAACGCCAACTCCGGTATTATTCATACCAACATTGCCACTGCTGCTTCTGTTCTTTGGTTCAGAGCATAAGTTGATATCTTGAAAAGTCAATGTTTAGATTCCAAGCTACTGTAATTTAAATCTTCAGATACCAAGAAGCAAGAAACAAGCCATTTTCTAGAAACCACCACTCAAATTTCTACATTCTGTGAAGGAATGGAAATAAAATCATTTTGTGTTCATGCTGCATTGAAACCAAACTACAAACCCACAACTAGATCTCATAATCCCTTCTCTCCACCAAAATTGGTGATGAACCCAGCAACAACAAAAAAAAAACCTAATGTACGTCAGATGAACATTTCATAGATTTTAATTCTGGAAATGGTACTGGCCAAATTATTGTTAATTTTTTTTAAAAAATTTTCTACGGTATACTTAAATATCTTTTTTTGTCTGTAGCTTTATGTGGAAAAACAAAACACACAAATTTCTTCAGTTCAGCTTTAATAGTGTTTGATTATACTTACTGTCCACTCTGACCACTACTTATGCACCTGCCACAAAGAACACTGGGCTTACAGGCCTGTTGGTGCTAAGCATGACCAATGATCAGGTGGGATAGCCTAAGAACATTTAGTTTCTTCTCTGGACAGGTGAGGGAATCAACTGAAATAGATACACCACCATCCCATACAAACATCAACCTTTGAAAGATGCCTGGACATCACCTTTTCCACCTAGTAAAGACCACCACCCAATCTCAAGAGTTAGAAGCCTATGGCCCGTGAAAAGCCTGGTCAATGAAGATAATTTTTGAAATGATACATGGTTATATAATGGCTCAAGTGGACTGACATGTAATGAGTCATGTGATGTCTGTGACCTCATAACATCAAAACTCCAGTGCAAATGGTCAGTATATAAAGGCCATATGAGCAATTGGCAATGTCTGCTTAACACTGCTCTAACAGTCATGATTTTTTTGTTCCTTGTTTAGGCTCTTCATCTGTCTTACCTATATAATATGCTGCACTATGAATTAATTCTGGTCTCTGACAGGTAGTGTTTGTGCAAATGTCAAAATGCCGGTTCAAAAGAAAGCTAGATTAGATGTACATTCATTTCAAGCTACATGGACAGCCCAATTTGGATTTGTGCCCAAGGATCGCGTGATTTGTGCTTTCTGTTGTGAAAGTGTCGTGTGACGTCCATCAATTGTACAAAGACATTTTCAGATGAATCTGATAAAACAGAGGTGATTGAAAAAGCAGTACAAAAATCAGGTTACAGAAGGAAGCTACAAGACTGCACTGTGCATTGCAAAAGAAACAATTCTCGGTACCTCCGAGCAGTTTGTTCAATGATTTGCCAAAGAAAAGACTTGCCCTTGTCTCAAATTTTAAAAATGCCAGTCTCTGTAAAAAAAATGGATGAGTGGCAAATGAGAGAAATGGTAGATGTCAGAGACCAGAAAACTGTATCATTAAAAATACTGAGGTTTTTCAGCGTGGCATCAGATGGTCGTCTATTACTTATCTTGTTATTACTGCAAGATACTTTGCTTCAGAATCAGGCGGAATAAGAAAGGAACTTTGAACTGCTGTATAAAAAAAAACAAAAGCTACGAATTTTATGAAAGCTTTTATCAAACATTTTGAACACAGAATTGACATAAAATAACTTTTTTTGTATAAACACTGATGATGCACCTGCAATGGTAGCGAAAGATAGATTTGTGCAGGATCATTACATTGGTCATCTAATACGTAAAATTTCACTGTATTGTTTACCAAGAAAGCCAGCCTTTGGGTAAAAATTTGAATTTTCCAACTTAATGCTGTGATGACTACTGTGGTGGTCTTTGTTAATTTTCTTGTTATACAGCTCTAATTCACAGTGTTCAAAACCCCGCCGGAAGAAATGGACGGTGCATGAACGTGTAGACTAAACACGAAACCAATGAAAGAGATCCCAGGGCCTCTACTTTGACCTGCTGGGCATCACTTTCTGAGAAAACAAACTGTTTGAAAAAGGTTGCCTTTGTTATGCTTTCAGCTGTAGAATCCACAACCTTTGAGAACAGATATTTTCACGTATGGAATCTGATGACTGACAATATCGCTCAGAAGCCTTACTCAAGGAAGGCAGGAGTAAAGATTCCACCATGCACCAGGACTTTCCAATCTAAGTGATGGACTTTTGAAGTGGTATGTACAATACCATTAGTATAATTCATAGCATTACTTGTATCTATTATCTGCTTAACCTTTAAATTGAGAAAACTGCAATCAGGCACATCACCAGTGAACAGTTAGCAACCCCTTTCAACCTATATAAAAACAGGACACTTAAGCTGTAACATTTTAATCCTTCAACACACTATAAATAAACATCTCAAAATCTGTCCATATTCTGAAGACACTCTGGGACCACAGACATATCATGTAGGTGCTTTCCACCAAATTCATGACCTTAAATATTAAGGCTATCAAATCAAGTTTCAGACTTATCCCTCAAAATGCATATTATTTAACATATCTCCAATTAGTAGCTTGCACATTTCAAGGTAGCATAAAATAATCAGAATTTGTGTTATTAAACTTATGAACCATTTAAATCATCAAAAGGCTACATCCAACAAACAAGTTTCAAATTTAAAGAAATTAACTTACCAAGAACTTGATTGGCGTACATCTTTCCATCTTCCCCTTCCAAAGAGGCCCGTGCATCTTTCTCATGCGCATACTGGATAAAGGCAAAGCCTTTGTGTATGGAGATCCCAGTAATGTAGCCATACCGTTTAAACATCCGCTCAATGTCTTCTTTACTCAAAGCAAAGGTGTTTAGGTTTCCAACAAACAAGCGACAATTGGCAGTACTGGGGTCATTAGTTACATTTCCAATTTTCCCCATAGTTTTATTGTTTAGTCTACAGAAAAAAAAAAAAAATTCACTCACATAAGATGCACATATGATTTTAACTGATGAGGTTTAGTGCTTTTCAGATGCAAACAACATAAGAAATACTGAAGTTGTACCTGCCTAATGACATTGACACCTTCATTGAAAAATCTGTTGATAAAATAGTCATCAGTCTCTTCATATTACAGCCAAGCTTTTATTTGGTACCAGGGATGTGCTGATCAGTAAAATTCTGAACAGAATTATTAACAGTCTGCTTACAGCTGGAAGCCAGAAATTTATTTCTATACACAGAGAATCAAAACAAACAGGTCTAAAGAGCCCCCCCCCCATCCCTCGCCACTGGGGCAGCTCTGTAATTGAAACTTTGTCCAAATTTTATTCAGTTGCCTAAAATCCTAACAATAAAAATGTATCGGTTATTGAAAATTAAAGAGTAAAAACACCCTGAATAATTGCTCAGTTCATGTGAACTTTGAAACTTGCAATATTTTACAACACTCTGCCAACATATTGTTTTAAAAAAAGAAAAAAGGCAAACAAACAGAGACACAAACTTTGAAAAATATTTAAAAAATTGTTAGAATCAAAAATGGTTGCTGCCTGTATTGCTCTGCATCATCATCATTATTATTATTATTATTATTATTATTATTATTATTAGAGTATTTCTTGCAGTATGTGGAGTTATATAGATCAGCGCAAATTTTAAAAACAAAAACAGATGTAAAACTGTTAACTATACATATGCTTTGCATATTCCAATATCAGCTACCAATACAACATTAAAGTCTGATTTTTATGATATAGAGAGTTACTAAACTGTTTATGCGACCAAACTATTCAGTCTCAGTAATACTGGGTGTTAACTGGTCATGCTAATTCAGGCAACTGTCCTCTTAAATAGTAACAGATGAGTGATCAAACTGCTTTGTGATCCTGTTTCTCCTATGGACAGAATACCTAATCCAGGTACCATGTGCAGTACCAGGGATGATTATTGAGAGTACTTTTATAAGAGCCACATGGGTCCTGCTTAGGAAATGTAAACATTGTTTTTACTGTAGCTTGAGTTGATAATCACAAGAGGCTCTGTTTGTGATCCTAGGATACTTAATTAATCAAGAGTGTCATGAAACTATATCTGGTTAGTTGTTATTTTAAAAATTGAATATGGGAACTTGTCATTTTTTTTTCAGATGTCATTTAACTGAATTAGAACTATAGCAGGCCGACCACTGTCTATTTCCAGCAGCTACTGCCTAGGCATAGATATTTTAAAAGTAGAGATATCTTCAGAAAGCTTTTTATGGAATTATTTTGTGATTCAGAAAGATTCCATCAAAGCTAAATGTAAAAGTTTGCAATCAAGAGATTTCTTGAGATAGAAAAACTGCAAAAACATTTGCAACTAGCAACATAATAAACCATTTAAAGGTGAAACATACCACTGTAAACGGCAGAAACGTTTCAGCAGAACCACCTCCATGCTACTGCCACAAAAAAGAAACTTTTAGAACCTAGGCTAGTCTATACTACTGTGTGTTCTTTTGGCTGATAAATCAACACTTTATTCTCAGAAGTATGGGCTTCAATTTATCTATGAATCAAGTAATTGAACTTGGTTTAACGAAAAAACAAAAAATGATGAAGTGTGTTTAAAAAAAAATGCAAACTTGTCCATTTGAAACAGACTACAGAAATTATTGCCTGGAATGTCTGTTGATTGGGCAAGCTATTAATCGTTAATGCACTCACTGAAACATACAAAATTATCCAATCAGTAACAAGTGCAACTTTGCCAATTATGTTCCATCTATCCTTTTCAATCTTAATTATACACATGGATACCCACAGCAAATCATCATCTCAAAATGCCTACCAGTCCTGCAAGTAGTACATGGCAGCTTTTAAGCTAAAAGTTAAGTTTGCTGAAGAAAATAATGCTCTCAAGAAATGTGTTTAGGGACTGGCATAAAGCAAAAGATACATCACAAACTACAGAGAAAACCAAAAAAGGCAAATGGCAGCCACAAAACTAGGTGGATTAATATTGAAGATAAATTGGAGGAATATATGCTAACCCAACATGCTGAAGTCTTAGACTTACTAGTATACAGCTAAGGCTAAAGGCTAAACAAATCACAACTGACTTGGGAGTTGACAGTTTCACAGGTGATCCATAGTGTTGCTTCAAGTTCATGTGTAGAAAAGGACTTCAGAGAACAGCTAAGTGTGTTGACTTCTGTTTTGGCCTAGTTTTAAACACCAAAGTTTAACCTGAAACTGAGCTGAATATCAACTGGTGCTATTAGAAATAAAATTGAGTTTGCTGTAATATCTCAAAATCAAATAAAAGTGATTCAACACAACACAACTGACATCGGATCACCTGATGATCGCTGATGTCATGCACTGACTAAAAACAGATACCAGCTGCCAAAAATGATAACAACATTTGCAGTTTGTTTCAAATGTATGTGCATGATTACAAACCTATTGAAAAACTATTTCAACACCCCATTTATCTACAAGAATGTCTCTCAAAGTAGTTCAATGATATAAATAAAACAACTCATTAATATTTATGAGTCTGGAAGTATTGTAGACAGCATTGCAATCTGACAGGCTAAGAAGAATTTGACATGCTGTTTTGAATGGTTTTAAAGTTTGGCTAAGTACACCTGGCTTCGGCCACACACGGCTTCAGCCACCCACCTCACCTCCACTCCCTTCTCCTTGGAGATACACATGCATACACGAACTTTCACATGCACCCACACGCAAGCACCACAAAAAGATAAAAAAAAAAATACTGTAGTTGATCTAGCATTGTTTTAAACTTCAAATCAACTCATCTATGAATGAAGGAAAGAAAAATGGAAAAATTAGCCAATTTGACTTGTACTCCACATTAACATATTCCTGAAAAATACAGTAAAAAAATGACTACAAATTGCTTGACAAGAAAAAGTTGTGGGACATCAGAGATCATTAACTACAGACACAAACCAAAGAATGGATGATAACACTGGCCAACATTTTTGCTGTTCAAGTTTTTGTTCTATGGCATGAATATGCACACACTAAAGTTATGTGGTGACTATCTTAATTATATCCCCTCTTTTCCTGTTTCAGATAATGGCTACTGCTAGAAGAAAATGTTTGAATAGTCCAGATGCATTTTGTTATATATGTGGAAGCTTCACTGTACCCAGTCAAAGAATGAATATTAGTGATTTTGTGAAGGTGTACTTGGCTTACTTTCAAGTTAGACTTGGAGATCAGGACAAGTTTTGGACTCCACATCAAGTATGCAAGCCCTGTGTTGAAAATTTGACAGTGGACCAAGGGAAAGCAAGAAAAACTGACATTTGGCATTTCAATGGTTTGGCGAGAGCTGAAAAACCATGTAAATGACTGCTGTTTTTGCCTGGCCAAGACTTTGGGTTACAATAGGAAAAATAAGCAAAAATTCACATACCCAAGCCTGGATTCAGCAGTTCGCCCAGTGCCAGTTTTTAAAGAGCTTCCTTCATTTGAGGACGAGGAGGATATGGCAGGTGATATTGTTGAACATGATTCTGATGTGGATTTTGAAGAATGTGGTTCAACCATGAGGCCTCAGTGCTTTAATCAGGCTGAATTGAATGACTTAGTAAGAGATTTAAGTCTTTCAAAAGAGGCATCAGAACTGCTAGCTTCGAGATTGAATGAAAAGAATTTACTTCAGCATGGTACAAAAGTAACATTTTATCGTAGCAGGGGAAAAGATCTTTTACAATACTTTGTGATTTAGTTCAGTGCTACTCAAAGTGTGGTACGCATACCAGTGCCTGCATGTGTCATGTTTCCAGAAAAGGAAACAATACTATAAACAATATCAAGTATTGTCCAAGTGGCAAAATAACAGGATGTCATTGGGGTTGATTATGCCAGGGCAAGTTAACCCAGAGGGACTGTGATGCAATCGGGAGTGTCCCACTGCAGGAGACAAAAGAGAAGCCCCTGATGGCTACAAAGACATACGAGTATTTATTTAGGCATCAAAACTGGATGGGACATAAAACATTGAGCCTCTTCGCTTTCGTGGGACGATTACCTCTCTGCAAGGAGCGCGGACCAAGTTGGCCCAGCAGACATTGACTACCTGGTGCAGGAGATAAGCGAGTGGTGGCGACGCCATACACAAACATGCACATAGCGAATTCTATAAATGTACATGGTTCACTGATCGGCGCTCGAAGAGCGATTCGGTAAAGTTCGATAAACCATGAGTTATTCAGTAAAGCCTGATCAGCCGCTTGTGTGGGCGTGAGTGGGAACAATTGCTCACGCCAAACTAAAAGGCCTGTAAAACAAAAAAGTTTTAACTTTTATTATATTCATTGTTTTTCCAGTATAAATTAATCTTAATGCAAATTTTCAAATAATATTTTCTCTGATTGTAAACAAATAATAATATGGCAGAAATATGGTACCGGTCCGTGACACCATATGGTTTGAGAAGCATTGATTTAGTTCATTGTCATGATGTGTCAGGTTTGTTAAATGCAATGGGTCTGACACTATAATGACCAAAATGAGTGGTGATTGTTTTTAGATAGTTCTAAGAGGAGCCTAAAGTGTGTCTTACTCCAAAATGGAAATTCATATGGTTCAGTTCCCACTGGTCATTCTGTACATCTCAAAGAAAAATATGGACACATCGAAAAAGTTCTCGAGTTATTCAAATATGATGACCATAACTGGATCATCTGTGTGGATCTTAAAATGGTTAACTTTTTACTTGGTCAACGAGGAGGATACACGAAATATTCATGTTTCTTTTGCCTGTGGGATAGTAGAGCTAAGGATAATCATTGGACTCAGAAGAACTGGCCAGTGAGAACATGCTTAAATGTTGGAGAACCAAATATCAAAAACCAACCACTAGTAGATTGGGTAAAAATCATCTTTCCTCCTCTCCACATCAAACTGGATCTAATGAAGCAGTATGTTAAAGATCTGAGCATAGAAGGTGACTGTTTTAAGTACATATGCACAACATTTCCTAGCCTCAGTTATGAAAAAAATAAAAACTGGTGTGTTTGACGGACCACAAATCAGAAAACTGATGAGAGATCAACATTTCACAAGCTCCATGAATGAATGATATGGAGAAAAGAGCATGGAATTCTTTCGTGGCTGTTGTGAAAAATTTCCTGGGAAACAAAAAAGCTGAAAATTACAAAGATCTTATTCAAACATTGCTTAAGAATTTTCATCATCTGGGTTACAACATGAGCATAAAGGTTCATTTCCTCAACAGTCATCTTGATAAATTTCCTGAAAATCTAGGTGACATAAGTGATGAGCAAGGTGAAGATCCCATCAAGATATACAAGCTATGGAGGAGCGATACCAAGGTGGGATACTCACATGATGGCTGACTACTGTTGGAGTATTAAAAGAGACTCTGGAAATGAAGCACTACAGAAAAGCCTACAAACGAAAATCTAATCTATGAAGGAAGAATGTGCCATTTACTGATATCAGTTAATGTAAACAAACCCGTATCTGTCATTGTTTTGTTTGTACGGTATTCTAAATAAAATGATAAGAATATTCTGGATTACTTTGTGCCCATTTTTGACTAAAATTCATTCAATTCTAGCATTTATTTATATTTTTCTATTTCAATATTTTGACCTGATATGTCATAGTTAACCAATAAATTTGTTAATCTCAAAATGGATTCATGGTATTGTTTGTTGGAATGGTATTCTAAATAAATTGATAAGAATAGGATTGAGGTGATTGTGGAATTCATTGTAATCTGGTACTTTATGGCGATTGATCGAAAATGGGGGTATGCTGTAGAGCAAAAACTTGACGTGACAGGCAAAAACCAATATGATATTTGAGTTCAGCACCCCCAAATTAGTCAGAAACAAGTCTCGGATATAAGTCAGCAAAAATTGTGTTGACCAGTGTAATTGTTGCTGACTTACAACCTTACTCAGTTGTAGCAAACACAATTTCGTCTTTCCTATTACATATTGCAATGCAACTTTTTCAGTCAAACAGTGATACCAGATATACACAAGCAGACAAACAGTTTCCAAAAATCCCAAAAGATGTTACAAAAGAGACAGGTATACAACACTGACAACAAACATTTAGACAGCTAGTACTGCTGACAAGTCATTCTAAATGTGGCCTCATTTCCAAAATCACTTACAGAAGACAACTCAAGTGAGCAAATTTTGGTTGGTTTAGAGTTGAAACCAGATTAACACCACTTATGTTTCATCCATACTCTATAACTATGCATCAATAGGCCATATTTAGCCAATGAACAGTAAAGGTTTCTTCTGTGTTAATCTAGACATAGTTGGCCATTTCAAACATTTACCTGCTGTCCCACAAAAAGCTAAGTGACCTCTGGGAGCAACTGAAGATCCCCAAACAAAGGCTTCTACACAATGCATCCATCTGCTGGAACAGTTATTACATTCTAGAACATAATACTGAACAAAAATGGTCAATTGTGGCATATGTGGTAAACTATAGTATCCAAAATCTAACCCCATATCAATAGAGTGGAGCTGAAAAGCTTGTCTGTCTTTTAAAGCTCTTTGAAGAGATCACAAAAGTTGCTATTAGGAGAATGCAACAGCTGTTATAATTCTGCCAATTTTAGCTATAGGAATCTTCTTAGACAAAGTGACCACTAATACCACTTTTGAAGGAAACTTAACAATTGTAGATTAGCTGAAAGCAACTGTGCAAAAGACATTTACGTAAGTATTTGGCAAATAAGAAACTCTATTTCCACAAGCAGGCATTGGTTTGATAGAATAAACTGATTAGGCAAAGCCACAGGAGAAACATAATCACAGACTCTGAAACAAGTCTTGATCATCCAGACATCCAAAATTTAAGCTGCTGAACCAATAGAAGTTTAAAGTCATCAGTTTGTCCAGAAATACAATAGAATTGCATTGAAGAGATCAATGCAAATTTAGAAGCACAGTTAAAAAAGAAAGCTAAGTTGTTCAAGAGGTAATCAAAAGCTCTGAATGATATCACAGATATAAGGGAAACAATGCAGCTTCTCATTTTCATAAGTGGCATCAATAATCAGTTTGAAATCACTGAAGAATTGATGTCTAGGGAATCCATAAAAAGATACAACAGGACAAGATTTTTTTGATAGATTGAAAACTGCATCAAAAGGCGATATTTTTTGACAAAAGCTGGCTAATGTCACAACAGATGGTTTATCCAACTTAGCAGGTAAAAAAGTTGTATTTTTATTGCATCAGAAGGTGCCTTGTAAGTGTTATGAACATAAAAACACATCATTGCTAAGCTTGTTAAATTTATACAAGCTAGGGGGGGGGCTAATTAACCAACAGTCTAGTGCCCCACCACCAATGTCCACTGGCTTAGTTTAGGAAAAGTGGTGAAGAGAGTGTGAAAACTAAAAGAAATCAACATGTTTTTAGATAGCTCAAAGATACAAATTGGCTCTCCAACTTTGCTTTTGCTATAGATGTTATGGGGCATTTAAATGAAACCTGAAACTACAGCAAGGGAGTGTTTCCACATGGAATGTATTCAGGTGTGAACGAATTCAAAGCCAGCTACTCCTGTTTCTTGATGTGGGTGAAGAACAGTGTGCTTTTGCATTTCCCAACTTCACAATGTCCACCAGTATGAGTGACAAGCACAGCAAGATGTTGTGATAAGGAGTTTTTCCATCGATTAGCTGGAGCTGCTGTTTTGTCCATTTATCTTTGACCATAAAAATGCTCCAGAATTTCAAATGGAACTGATCGACTTACAGTGCAATTCACCTTTCAACAAAAAGTTTAACTCTGATAAACCTCAAAAGGTTTTACTCATAACTGAAACAAAATTATATAATTTGCAAGACTTTAGCAAGAAAATGCTTGTATTATTTGCTTCCAGCTGTGTCTGTGAGCAAATGTTTTCACCAGATAGTATCTCTGCATCAGAAATGACATCTGACTTTAAACTACTTAAAACAACTGCAGGCAGCTGCACATCTCACTGAGATGTTGCTACAGCAAGTCTTACCTATTTAGAGAGAAAGGCAATCACCAATAAGTGTATACTATTGCCTTTTCTACCATCCTTTGTAAGTAAATAAATGACTGCCATATCTGCTTGATTTTTACACTAACAACCTCAGCTTCAAATGCTCTAGCTATTGAGTTGAACAAGATCTTTAAGTTCATATTGGCAAATTAGAGATTTAAGAAAACAGCATGAATCACTTGTAAATCTCCAAAACAGAAACACCTAATGTAAAAAAACCATCTTCCAATTAACATAACTGCACTTTACAAAAAAGTCATTTTTAAAACAAAATCCTGATGATGGTGAACAGGGAAAGGAAGTTGAAACGTATATTCAATGGTCAGTTCTGTTACTGCTGCTATGATGGGAATTTTTTATTGTCTCTAAATTACCCATCAATAACTTTTCGTTCATATTTTAACTATTACTTTTCAATAGTTGAGCTATAACTCTAGCAAATATGACCAACAGTGAAAAAGTTAGTCAAGATTTTACAGAACTAAAGCTTTAACTGGTCTATCCTGCTCATCAGCAGGTACTTCCTGTTGCCTTGGTTCTAAATGCTCATTATGGCGACTGGTTTTAACCACCTAAGACCAATCTTAAAAAACACCAAAAACGTATAAAATAATTCTCGTTATTACGCTAACTAGCATATCGTGTATGGAAGCCAAAACCAAACTAAGTAAACTTATCAATTTAAAAGAAAATACAAAATTGGGAAGCAATTCGCTGGAGTTAAAAAAACAAACAAACAAAAATAGGCAATGATTGATCGATCGTCAATGAATGAATGCGTATCTGCACTTGAGAGAAAAAAACTTTTTTTTTTGCCTAAATTTACAATTTTTCAAATACGTAAATGTGATGTAGTCATTATCAATTACTTTAAATTTATCGAACAAAGTAAACCACCAGTCTGTCAGTAACAATCCTTCATCAATCCCCTGCTGCCAATAGCACGACAAAGGTCAACAATACAAGAATTTAGAAAAACAAAATTGTAGGTCCCTACTTTAGGTAAAATATAGTTCTATTTCGATGCATGATGCAGGGAACTGAAGATAAAGACTTTAGCGTGTTTTGTCGTCTAATGAAGAGGACGTTTTTAATTCGGAAGGTAAACGTGGAAAAACAAAAGAGGTTGGTAAGCCGATTAGTACAAGAGTACGATGGTAAATGTAACAGTACGTACACCGGTCCCGAGTTCATTGAAAGAAGAAGAAAAACGGGGAAGGATGATTTTTTTTAAATTTCATTTAGCAGATAAAGGCAGATATTATTAGGAGCTCGATGCCTGGGGGCTGACCGAACCCATAACCGTCGTGGTATCAATGGCAGAGACCGAAAATCGCCCCCTCCCTCTGGTTGACTTCAAGCGGGCGGGCTAAAACAAACAAACGAGTAAACAGCTGAAAGCGACTTTCCGAGCCTAAACAAGCTCTGAAATGATCTGGAGAAAAGACTCACCTTTCAGGTCTCCCCAACCAGCAGGAATCAAGTCTAGAAACAGGTTTTCTAAGCTCTCAACAGCAGCATAGCAGAGAAGACACGCGCCGAGCACTTCCACCATGCAGTAAAATCCGTTCAAATTCGGATGGTTTAATGATTATTAGTTTTAAATTTGTTATTAATTATAATTATTAATTCTGTTAGTGAAAAAAAACATCTGTGCATTAAAAAAGCAAAAAAAAATTATTTTTTTAATAAACGGTGTTAACCATATCTGCTTCTTTTTTTATAATCATCCACCTAAACGAGTAGATAAAAGTGTGAAAGAAAATGAAGAAAATATTTTATTAAAACTCTTGTTTAGATTAAAAAAAAACTTCTGTTGTTCGCGTGAGAGTATTACTTCGAAAAATTAATTTTTGGATATTACGACCCTGCTTCGGATATTTCGCTTGGCCAGAAATTCAAACGAGAATCGTCGATTGGTATTTTATTTGAATTTTTTTTTTTAAACTTCCTATTATTGCTGTATCTAAATATATGGTGCGAGTGCTGATGTTTTAAATGTTTTTTTTTAAGTGTAAGGAATTTAATAAAAAATCTAATATTTAGAGTGTTGCTATATTAAAAATTACCAACAAAAGTAAGAATTTTCAAAAAGTTGGAAATATATTTTCTGGGAACGGATATTAGGTGGGACCGTTTGTTCTGTTTTACCGTCAGTTGGGCACGAGAGCGTGGCCGAGGTGAATAGGTACCGAAAGAAGACACGTTAGTTTGGCAAAAGAATAAAAAGAAATTTAAAGGCTTACGCGCGCATTGCAGCAGCAACAGGTAGATAAAATTTACGGTTACTCTTCTTCTAAAATCTTTGTAAATATTAATTTTTTTCCAAGTCTGATTTTTGGAGGAATACGACTATCAGTGCATGTGCCACATACGTCTGCACCCAGCTCACCATGGTGGAATTATCTTATAGTACAGTATTACAATTGCACCAGCTTTTGACCTATAGTCATTGTCCTAGACTTTCAAATTTTATAGGTATATGCATTAAAGTTCCAAGGAACGAATAAATGCAGTATTTGAGGGATCCGGAAAGGGAGCAAAATCTGAATAAAAAAAATACCCTTGAAACCTAATTCGAGTTGTGTTCGGACTGTACTTGGTGCTGTTTACTTCAGGTGGACTTATCATCTCATTCGGAGTTGCTTCGCTAAAAACTCCTAAGGATTTTTAGCAAACATCAATACCGAAAAATTTCACGGAACTTTTTGGAGGGAATCCACTGATTTCGATTAACTTTCCAAAATCTGAATACCACTAACGCAGCCCCATACTTTCAGATATTTTTCACCATGGTGAACTGAATGCACGAGACAAACCTCACCAGCCTTTCTTTGGACGCAATATATCCTGTTTGAGCCAGATTTTAAACTGGCTTCCACATAATTCAAGTGTTTCCAATACCTACGATGAGACTTGTGAGCAATTACTCCCGACAAGTCAAAGGCAAAAAAGTCAAATTTTAAATGTATCAACAATACGTGTGTTTTGTGAATTTAACTTTTGTTATCTTTCTATTTGTTTATTAAATAGTGACTTTTTCCTTTGCATTTTTTCTACCCAAAATGTTTCTTGACATTTCTTTCTACCTTCGTCAAAGCCAACTTCTCTCGCTTTTTGATAGAGATGGAACTATGTTCAATAAAACTGGTCATCCGTTAATTGTGCTGGTAAGGAAGCAGTTTAATTTAAACTTTCTAATAGCAGCCCTGACATCTTCCTCTTTCTTTTATGTCCATTTTTAGTTGTGAGTTGCACCTGTGACTGTTTTCCTATCAATTTTCTTGTTTCAGACTGAGAAAGTCCAACTTTATTAAGTGCAATGATAGAAATTTGTTTCGCATATGTAATTTCTTTTCCTGCAGACATTTTACCTGGTGATAATAAAAATATTTTGACTACAAAATGCATGAAAATTTTAGTAATATTTATTATCCTTGACATGAATAATTAAAAAATTATTCTAATCACTTTGATAATTTTATATTTGAATTGCTGTAGGGTTGGCAGTTATGTATAACAGTGATCAGGCTAAGAAAAGAATATTTTGTTGAAAAACTCTAGGTACATTCAAAGGCAACATGGCTGAAAAGCATCACCATCAAGGTATCTGGTTTGGTTTCATTTGAACATCCCTAATATTTACTAATATACATATAATTGCATGCACTAGTAAATTGAATTATTTAAGAAATAGTATATTTCATTGGTGAGTCAACACCTATGGACACCACTGTATATATGTGCATGTGTGTGTTTCTTATTTTACCAATGAAAATTATCTTTTATCAGTATTTCAGAGAAAATTTTTACTTGTCACTGTCTTCAGAATACTCTTGATAAGGATTTTTATTTTGCAGGATTAATTAATTTTTTAAATTTCAATTTTTTGATGAAGATGATTGTAACACAAAGTCAACAAGTTGAAATAACAATACATTAATTATTTTTAAAAAATCCTTATACAGTAGTAGCATCACCAAAGATTGATAGTAGATTGTATTATTTTTTCAAAAGTATAGAATGCATCATTTTGTGTTGTCTTATTAATTATGCTTTTATTATTTTTTGTTGCTTTTAGAACTGTCAACTTTTGCAGTTTTATTTGAATAATGGAAACGATAATGAAACTTGCTTAGGAATACACAACACTGCATGCTATTGTCTACACTGTGAACAAATTGCAATAATCCTCTGTTGTTCTGTTTCAGATGAGTATCCTGGCCTCTCAAACTGTTCTAAAACAAGTGCTTTGTTTTCTCCAAAAAACATGCTATTCACCAACACCACCATCACAATCATGCAGCAGAGATATCAGATTTTCAAGAACATCAAGACAGGTGGAACCCTAAACAAACTGGCCATATTGTCATCACAGGGGGAGTGATAGGACCTGAGTGCCACTACTGGTACATTTTCCTTGATGCCTACTTCCCAGGAAAGAAGCTTACTGTGTTCCTTAAAAAGCTGCTACTTGATCAGATTGCCTGTTCTCCCATGATTATTGGTTTATTTTTAGGGACCTCTGGGAATTCTTGAAAAGACCTCCATGGAAGATTTGTGCAATGAAATCTGGAAAAAATGGTAAAGTTTTGTTAATTGCTGACTGCCTTATTTGGCCACCTGCACATATTATAAACTTTCGTTTCTTGCCAAGTAAGTTTTGAGTGCTTTATGACAACACAATTTCTTTAGGATTCAACTGTTACTACTCATAGTTAAATACAAAAAAAAAGACAGAAAGGATGAAGATAGCATTTAATCCAGTGCTTCTCAAACCATATGATGTGGCGTACCGGCAGGTGTATTTTCCAATGTGTCACGGACTGGTACCATATTTCTGCCATATTATTATTTGTTTATGATCTTAGAAAATATTATTTGAAAATTTGTATTAATATTAATTTATACTGGAAAAACATAATGAATATAATAAAAGTTAAAACTTTTCTTTTATCTTACAGGCCTTTTCATTTGGCGTAAGCAATCGCTCCCACACAAGCGGCTGATCAGGTTTTACTGAATCACTCTCGTGGTTTATCGAACTTTACCGAATTGCTCTTCAAGCGCCAATCAATGAACCATGTACATGTTTATGTATGCCGTCGCCGCCGCTCGCTTATCTCCTGCACCAGGTAGTTGATGTCTGCTGGGCCAACTTGGTCCGTGCTCCTTGTGGCGAGGTAAACGTCCCATGAACGCAGAGGCTCAATGTTTTATGTCCCATCCAGTTTTGATGCCTAAATAAATACTCGTATGTTTTTGTAGCCATCGGGGGCTTCTCTTTTGTCTCCCGCAGTGGGACACTCCCGATTGCATCACAGTCCCTCTGGGTTAACTTGCCCTGGCATAATCAACCCCAATGACTTACTGTTATTTTGCCACCGGACTATACTTCATATTGTTTATACTATTGTTTCCTCCTTTTCTGGAAATGGCACATACTGGTCACATATCATACTTTGAGAGTAGCACTGATTTAATCTCCATGTATACAAACAGTGTCCAGGTGCAACCTTCCTGTATGCTGATAAACTCACTGGTGTTATGCTACATGTTCTTCAATATGTTGGGAGGTTTTTTTGGTAAATTTTTCTATGTGCACACATGGTTAGAAAGCAAAAAGAGAGATGACAAAAATGTCTATTTTTAATCACATAGATAAATCATAAAAGACACTTTATTTGAAGTCAGATAGCAACTTTGTTGTTTGAGATTGTAAACCTCTTTGCTGGCACCACCTGTTTAGATGTGAAAATATTTCCCGTCTTCTATTGGTAGGTCAACCTGTACTTTTAAAGTGGTAAGCATGCAACAGTGCCTCTTGTTTACAAAGAAACTTCAGTGCAAATTTAACAAGGTTTTTGAACAAAAGACATGCAAATGTCACAACATTAAGAATACATTCAGTCTGCTTCAAGTCACAGTGATTACTACTGTCTTCTGCTTTATGTAGATTTTCTTTTCATTCTTAGAATTTCATAGAACAGTTTTGCCATCTAGCACAGACTACAAAATACAATAATCTATACAAATAATAGACTGGTCTAAGGGAAGTAACTCTGACAAGACTGTGGAAAAAACTTATGGAATATATCCTTGTAATTTAACAGTATTGTAATGACATGAGAAAATATGGTTATTTTCAATAAAGTTCTGATTTTATAATTTAAAAATGTACAGCTTTTATTTTCTTCAAAATTAAGCAAAACAAACAAACTAAACAATGGGGGAGGGTTCTTGCTAAGCCATGATGGCTTGCAAGTACTGAATAAAACCTGTATTCACCTTATCATTTCCATATGACAAAAAAAAAAACAAACATTTCCAACCTTGGTATTAACTCTGCAAGGAACTGAAATCAAGTGATGTTTTAAAAAAAAATACTTTACATGCATATAATTAGAACTACAAAAATATTTTCTTTGAATACATTTTCAAAAAAAAAACTCAGGACTTCCATTTGATGCCCTGGAGGATGATTATATTAGTAGTATCTGTTCATTAAGACATTTTTACTGTAAAATCAGATAGCTTTCTCCCAATTTAATTTGGTTTGTTGGCTTACAAAGTATACAATTTGTTATACATTTTTTAAAATGAAGTCATGCATAACAATAATGTTTATCAGAAAGATTTTCTAGATTTTTTGTAAAGTAAGTTTATTTTCTCAGTATCAGAATAATTTAGTAATTGGTGAATGCTCAGCAATAAAATTTAACTGCTATACAGTTTTTTTCAAAATTTAAAAAAATGTGCCATCAGGATTGATCTTCACAACCCTATTTTCTAGTCGAGCTTTTTCAGCAGCAAACACCAACAGATGGCTTCTTAAGGACTCGTTAGGACCCGTCAATATTTCATTGGGATTGTTCTGAAATGAGTAAAATTTGGTATACTATGAAAAAAGATCCTTAGGAAAACAAAAATCTTAGAAATACTCTAATCTCACAAGGGTAAAGACCTCAGTTTATCCTAAAGGCTTCCATCCTACACTAACACAAAAACCCTAAACCTTTCTGAATACAGAATTAATCATTGTGTTTGTATAAAGTCCATTCTGCCTTAAACTGGCTGTCGTGTTTGTTTTTCCATAATTCTATTCTCATTATGATTTGTTCAAAGTTACAGCAACTGCATCCACAAAGGTCTTGATGGTCATGTAGTCAGCTCCTCCATGACCAGTTAGTCCATCTGATGCCGATGCTTCTGGTTCATAATTCTCTACAAAAATGTACCGAGGATTACAAATTCTAGAGTGTATACCAGGAAATAGAAAGCTATTGTGGAATGCATTTAGCTATGCAGATTTTTTTTTTGTCTGAAAACTAGCTGTAGGGTTTAGCTGTTCAACATGCATACTGTTATAATGAGTGTAGTTATGGTTGGTTTGTTTTATCTTTTCACCAAACAGCCAATCAATGTTACTCATCAAGAAGACTACAGAAAATGACAAATGCTGTTGTAGCCATCAACCTTTGCTGACATTGCATGTATGAACATTTCTGTAAATGAAAATATTGCCTAATATTATCAAAGCCAAAATAAAGAACTTGGATAAGTATCTCTTACTCACCCACCCTTTTTTCGGTTAGCAAGATGGTAGATGTGTCAGAAGATGTTGAATAAAATTCGAAAGCGCGCAGACCAGAAAGATTTTATTCATATTGATACAAAAGCTTATGAATATAATAATTCATTAATGGTACAAAATTTAAAAGAATTGTCACTAATTAAATAGACTCCATTGTTCAGTGCAGTATATCTTAACAGTAAGTACAAAGCCTACTACTTCTGCTATGCAAGTGAGAGATGCTAATGGAAGAGGAACGTTGCATATTGCCAGACCATGGTCATAATCATTAAGAAAAACAGTATGCCATTACTTTTCTTTCTCGAGAATATTTGTCTTGCTGCTGTTTTATAGTTGGTTTGTTTTTATTAAATTTTTGATAAGAAGCTTATATATATAATATATATAGGATACATACTCATTTCCTTGGAGATGAAATCAAAATGATTTACAGGTCCATCATAACTACAAGTAATTTCTCCCTAAAAAAAAATAATCGAAGTGTAAAGTTCACTAATTTGATACTACTGTCATTTTTAAATATAAACTACTATCTTCTTTATTTGTTTTAATATGTCGAATTTTAGAATCTTTTAGACAAATTTCCTGAAGACGTTACCAAAAGATTGTCATACACACAAGCTGTTGAGTCAGATGTTATTAACATATCATATATTCTTGCATATAGGGCAACCTCATGGATAAGATTAAGCTAAATAATTGTGGAATGCTGCTTGTCTCATTTATAAGTTGGATATTTTTACCATTTTCCAAAATATTTATTGATCAAAACCAACCATATTTATTCCATACAATTGTCGAAAATTAAATTTGCCTCTCCAACCAAAAATTTTCTCATGTGAATTTTGTGGCCACCTGATGATTGATAATGACACTAAAAATGTCTAATCTTTTATCTGAAATTAGAAAAAGTATAATAAAAAAAGATGCTAAACTCAAATTATTCTGACATTGATCCTCTATTGTCGCTCATTTGCTTAAACTTGTAGGTGACAGTGTCTGGGAAGCCAGGGATTTGGCTTTCTCTCACAGATAAGATGAAGCAAAATACTTAGACTATTCTGAAAGAAAATTTCTTTAACTTATATGCAAGAATATATAGTACCTGGCTTTCTATCCATTGTGTGTAATGCCACATGATATCATAATACATAGATAAAATGTGCTGGCATTGCATTTTGTGACAGTGAGACAAATTAAACAAAGCAATGCATTAGCTTTCATTTTATTATAAATTACTGCTGTAGGATTTCACCGTTTCCAGTACATGTCATGTTTGCAGCAGAGTTTATCAGAAAGTAGCATGCCTGCTTTTATTTAAATGTACTTCTTGCCCTGTCAAGGACTTCTGGTTGGATCTTTAATAATGTTTTTTTTTTAAATATTGGTTAAAAAAAAATATTGGATCAGCCAAACTCTATCAAATTAATATTTAGCTCTTTGATCCTTTGCTAGCCACAGCAACAGGTGCTCAGAGATTAAAGGAAGTCTCTTTCTGCCACCTATCTTCTGTGCATGTTTCTTTTAATACTGGATTAATCTAACAATTCAAAAATCAGACAATGTATCTTTAAGCATAAACAATATAAATAACACTGGTCAACAAGTATTTTTCATCAAGCATATGTCAAGGTGTACTTAGTGTAGTTTTTAATGCTGATTTCAAATATACAATTAGTTTTTTGACATCACGTACAGTTTTCAAGATGAGAGTTTTTTGGTTTTAGCTCATGCATTATATAAAAATTCCAATTAATGACGTGTGTGCATGTATTTCATGTACATCATGGAAACATACCTTTAAAATAAACTACATTATTCATTGCTGCATAGTTCAGATGCAATATTTCATCATCTTAAATTAACCAATCAAGTTTTGTCTGATGAAATAGGTATTTCAACATCTCAAATTGTCCAGTCATAATTGGTCTGATGAAATATTTCATCATCTCAAATTCAATATAAGTATAACCGTTTGTATCTATTTCCTTACTTGTTTTACAGTGTTAACAATGTCAAGACAGTGTAGAAATCCTCCTGATGTGTTTTGTTATGTCTGTGGACAATTTATTGTGAAAGCTCAAAAACATACAATAACACCAGAGATCAAGAAGATTTATAAGCTATACTTTGACTGTCCTCTTGGAGATCAGGACAAGTTATGGGCACCACATTTTATCTGCTCAGCTTGCTCAAATGGCTTAAATGACTGGTTCAATAAGAGGAAGAAGTCCATGCCTTTTGCCATTCCAATGATATGGAGGGAGCCGAAAGACCATTTTAATGACTGTTATTTTTGCAAAGTAAATGTCACAGGATTTTCTATGAAGAATAAACACAAAATTGTATCCAAATTTGGATTCTGCAATGAGACCTGTGCCTCACAATGGAAGTCTGCCAATTCCAGTTCCACCAGATGATGGTATTGAAACATCAGATGATGATGCTGACTGTCATGATAGTGCTGCTGAGGAAGATTACATGGCTGATGACGATAGCTTTGAACCTCAGAAATTTTCCCAAGCTGAACTGAATGACCTTGTCAGAGACCTATCCCTCTCAAAAGATGAAGCAGAACTGTTGGCATCAGGACTGAAGGAGAAGTATCTGCTAGAGCACGGTGTTTGTATAACATATTTTCGGCAGAGAAATGTGGTTCTACAAACGTGTTTTTCTGTTGAAGGCCCGCTTTGCTTTTGCAGTAACATCGATGGACTTTTCGAATGTTTATCACAAAATCATGATCCTGCAGAGTGGTGTTTGTTTATTGACTCTTCAAAATGAAGTTTAAAAGCTGTACTTCTCCATAATGGTAATTTGAAGCCCTCCATTCCTATTGCACACTCCGTTCATCTTCATGAATCATATGAGAATATGGAACTTTTACTTCATGCCATTGCCTATGAAAGATACTCATGGAAAATATGTGGAGATTTAAAAGTCATTGGAATTTTAATGGGAATGCAGTCAAGTTTCACAAAATACTGTTGTTTCTGGGATAGTTGGGCAACTGACAGACATTATTCGGAATCAAACTGGCAGACAAGAACATCATACCAGCCAGGACTGTCTAGTGTCAAGAATACACCTCTTGTAAATCCATGTAATGTCCTATTGCCTCCTTTGCACATAAAGCTTGGACTGATGAAACAGTTGGTAAAGACACTAGGGAAGAGAAATGCCAGAGGGTTTGAGTATATTGTAGAAAAGTTTCCAAAAATCACACATGCGAAGTTGAAAGAGGGCATCTTTGTCGGACCCCAAATTAGAAAAGTACTCAAAAGATGTCAACTTCAAGACAACATTGGATGAACTGGAACTGCCTGCCTGGAATGCTTTCAATTGGATCTGTGAGAATTTCTTGGGCTACAAGGATGGCATCAAGAATCTTCTGAAATGTTACTCAGCAATGGGTTGTCGCATGTCACTGAAAGTTCACTTCTTGGACTCCCATCTGGATTTCTTCGCAGGTAACCTTGGAGCAGTGTTTGATGAACATGATGAAAGATTTCACCAGGACATTAGTGCTATGGAGAAACGGTACCAAGGCTTCTGGAATGACAGTATGCTGGCTGACTACTGCTGGACACTTTACTGTGATCAACCAGATCAGGAACACCGCAGGAAATCCAAATCACAATGTTTCTAACTCTGTTGTTGTAACTTTGTCTGTTTTGTCTGACCCATTTTTTGTGTATTCACTCTTTGTAGAATGATAGTGATGATTTTTAACTCAATAAACTCATTTACTTTCTAAAAATAATGTCCTTATTTATTACGTTAATGATTTCATATATACAAATATGTAAATATTTGCATGTATCTACTGAAAAATTGATACATGCTGCATACAAATGGAGTGAAATTTTGAAATCAGCATGAAAAATTAGTCTAAAAAAGTTGGTTTGCATTCATAATGAGTATAATACATTTAATTTTGTTGACCAGTGTAATCATAGCTACATTACAAACTTTTATTTGTAGTTTTACTTACTTTTGTTCCAAATATCCTCACTTGACGCACACAGATCTTCTCTGAAAAAGCTACAGATGAAAAACTGGCAGTTGCCCCATCTTCAAACTGAAGATTTACCACCTGCATATATATAAAAAACATCATCATCAATACCACCACTAGTCTTGAGATACAAAACCCACTGTAGTATACATATATATCAAAGTTGTCAAGAGATTTCTTATTAAGCACATGTTTTACCAAACTACCAGGCAGATCAGCAGAGGAAATCCTTTACCATCATGTGTTTTTTTAAAACACAAACAACTAATATCAAGGGCATTTTAGGGACTGAAGAAATTATTCTTCTCGTGTTTGTTACTGCTTACAGACAGAAGAGTAATGACGGAGTTGTACTTTGATTTTTGAAAAGTGAGAAATGGAAAAGTTAGAAATCAGAAGAACCAAATGTTGCATGTAAAGGAAGCGAATAATGGAAAATCAGTTAGAACAAATGATGCAGCTGAAAAATTGTGAACTGTAGGAAAATATATGGAGCTTGTGTTAAAGCACAAATCACAAGTAAATAGGTAAGAAAATCTGTTGAAATATACAAGATATGTTGTAGCGTAAAATAATTTTTCAATTTAAAAAAAAATGTTTGTATATAAAAAACAATATTCATGTAATAACAGCAAAACACTTCTATGACAACCTAATGTATTAGTATTTCAGTTTACAGTATGTAGAAAATTTGTAATCAAAATAAAAGTACTGGTAATTTTTATTATATTCATTACAATTTAATGTCAGGTCAAAATTCTATGTATACACACAAAATGGAGTAAGGAATCTGAGGATCATCTTTTCACAAGATCTTAATAGAGCCCTAACCATTCATTTTATTGGAACAGTATTTTAAAACTGAAATTGCCCAAGATTTTCTGCCTGACAACCAGTTAACATTAAAAACCAGCAGAGTTTTCTGATAATGGCTTACTTGATGAGACATGACATCATTATCACTATCATATACACAGCGACCATATGGACCTGTCTGCAATGCTTCTGTAAGGTTTTCAATGTCTGGTTCCATGACAACAGTAGATAGGGGCCAACCAGTGCAACCCTGAATTTCAAAAAAGCATAAAAATTGTTTTAAAAAGACAAAAAAATAGAAGTCATATACACAATAATTTATCAACAATTTTTTTTTTGAGAGGTAAATTACAATATCTATCTATCTATCTTTCTCTCATTAAAAACCCAAGCTGCCTGATTCAACATTCAAGAGTTCTCCACCTTAGTTTCAAGCATCTTACCTTTTTGGCCAGGTCCAGGTAAAGTTTCTTTGCAGAGTAAGCACATGCAGACTCAACTTATAGAGGGCAATCCAGACACCTAGTAGCAGCACCTGAAGGCTGATCATTAAAAAAACACCAAACAGTATACCTTTGCTTAGCTCAGTATCTAAAAGAAGACAAGAATCTACTATAGGACATGCAAGGACCCTCTAGGAAAGAGAAATACTGGTAATATGCTGCTGAAATTAGTAAATGTCACTATTAATTAGACTCACTTGTGGTCTAAATTCTAATATAAAAAATATTTCAAATATCTGTGATAAAATCCTAGCTACTTTGTAATTATGACCCCTAGTATGAGTATCAGTAGATAACAAAAAATCTGTCCCTTTCCACACACTCAAAACCCCTAATTATTATGAAAGCCTCTATTAGGTATCCGATTAAAAGTCGTAAATTCAAACCTGTAAAATCTAATATTTTTAATCATTTGATATATTCACAATCCTTAATATCTGAAAATATTCCACTAAGTATATGCTGAATGCTTTCCAATAAATACATTTTATAATAACTTAGTAAAAATTAATCATTATAAGTAATTTTTTGAAAGTCAAACATCTGACAAAATGCATACTGTTTAAAATAGACAAGGCTATTAAACCAGTTTGTAGTGTAAAATATTTTTTAGAAAAGGATTAGAAAAAACTGACATAAATGGGGAATGGTAAGCAATCACTATGATTATAAAAGCAAAATGTTTACCCATAAATTTTCAAAACTCCATGCATGATGGAGAAAGGAAAAAGAACTCATCATAACTCAGAAGTGTTAATTATTTTTCATCTATAGAAATCCTTATTTTTATGTTTTTGCATAACACCTGACTATAGAGTGTGGATGAATAGTTTTGGCATTTATAAGAAATAAATCTACTTTCCATAAATAAGGCATTACAAACAACCTTCTGTTTTTATCCTGGGTACAATTTTGCATTATATAAAAAACATAAAATCAAAGGTCAGTTTTGATGGAAAGCTTTGCTGTAAATCTTGTTAAAAGTGGAATGGGTGTCTACGCTGGCTAGCATAATGAGAGTTACTTACAAACTTTCTGTGACTGTGATATAATAAAAAACTTCAGTGAGAAACTCATTTCATGTACAGAAACAAAAATTGCTACCAGAACATCTGACATAGTATGCACCTGGTTTTCCTTTGTGAAATGACTCAGATGACCAAAAGAAGAAACTGCAACACAGCAGTTTTTGCCCATAAAGTAGCAAATAAGATCCAAATCATGGCAGCATTTTGCAAGCAGAAAGCAAGAGCTGGTTTCTTCCCTGTGCCAATTTCCTCGTACAAAAGAAAAAGCAAAATGCCAAAATCCAACCTGAAAAAAAAAAGAAAAACACATTAAAGCAAAACAGATTATAGGTGACAATTTCTTAATTAATGCTGGAATTATTCATTGACTAAGATATCCTGTTTTCTATTTTGTAGAAAAAAAAAACAACATTAAATTGGTTTGCACCTGCTAATAATTTAGAAAATCTTCCCACAATGCAATGTTATAAAAACTTGCAACTGCCTGTAAGTAGAAGTTGGCAAAGTGCCTTCCAATCTTCAAAAGCAGAACCAAAGTTATTCCTTTTTATGTCAGATTTTTTGGCTAAATATTTCAGTACAATTTCTTTCTGGTTGCTTTGTTTTCTTCAAGCATTTTACATCATCTACCATATTATTTGCTAACTAAATGTTTGGAAGCAATGACAATGATCAGAACCTTATCATGAATTTACCCAGTGCTGCATTTTGGGTTTTAAAAGCCCTATTTATTTTTTGAAAACTTGTTACATCTCTTAAATGTGTAAAATTTAAATTTGGTGGATCTAATGACTGTAACTGTTTAGTGTGTCCCAAATGCCTTAAGACCTGGTAACATCCCAGTAAATCTCTGCTGAACTTTAATAATTTAGCATCCTTTCTCAAGTAGAAACTCTTCAGTTAGTAGATAAACCAAGATTCATACAATAAAACTAAATCTTTGTTACTTTTACCTTTTTATTCTAGTTAATTACTTCTAAATAACTAAAGCAAAATTAAAACAAGCATAAGCTACTTTTAGATTTTCTTGAAAATAGGCATAAATGATAGCAAAAAAAAAAAAAAACAAACAGGTGTCAAGGGTACTTACAGGTTCCAGGAGCCGGATGTTCACCACATCGCCTATGACTCCATCATCTATAAGTCCCCTGATGCAGTGAGATACAGGCATGTATCTCAACACATGGCAAACTGCCAGGATCACTTTATTCCTGTGGCATGCTTCAACAATTGCAATGCAATCTTCTTTCATCATCTGTACAATGCCAAAGTAATAACCACTTGCAAGGGTTACAGATGTAGTTTGATGCTACATCGTTTTGCAATGCTAATTGTTTTTTTTAACAGTGTTCTAGAGATTTTTGTCATTAGTGAATCCCCAGAGCATTCTCCCGTATTCACAAACCAGATAAGTTAGGTGCAATGTATTCTTGGAAATAAAAATACACCCCAAAACCACACAAAATTTGTTTATCATTAAAACCAGGCTATAAGAAACTTGTTTCAACCTATGCTTTTCACATTTAAAATATTACTCCTCCTGTTAGATCTACAAAACCTTTTAATGGAGTATAACTTGAGCATTCTAATTGGCAGTGTCAGGTTGTTTTCATTTTGTTCAGCACTCAATGCCAGGAATAAATAAAAGTTGTGTACAATGGATACTAACAGCCATGGGTTTCTCAAGGAGGATATGATAGCCCAGATTTCAAATGCCACAGCAGGGTCCTACAAATATATACTTATGTTAATTATCCTCAGTGTCACCAGTTCTTGTTTAGACTTTTAACTTAATAAGATGTAACTGCCTCCCCATTCACACACAAAAAAACCAAAACCGTAGAGAATATCTAAATTGTGAATTACTGATATATTTTTTAAATTGAAGATGCCTCATATAACAGCAAAGTGTTTAAAAAGGTTCATTTTTCAAAATACATAATGTAAAAATAATTAATTTTATTGATAAGAAAACATAAAACAATGTTTCTTTATTTCTAGGATGCAAATTTCTTTGTGTATAAATCTGAAATTCAGTAACGTTTCACCATATTTTGTTTACAATTTTGTCTTCCATCAGTAAAAAAACATCAACAAACATTAACTAAACTGGCACTTTTGTCAATAGTGCCCAGAAACTTATTGCCAGTGAAAGTTAATAAGCATATTACTTATTTATACCCACCTCCAAAATCATAAAATGCGATTTATTTACTAAATTTACTGGTTTATTATTAGTTATAGAATAAAAGAAGTGTAAAATTTCTAAAATGAATTTAGTAAATTTACTGAAATAATTTGGACAGTTTAACAGGCAGTCTCTCCTCTTTAAAAGCAGTGAAATCCAATGGGTCTCAGGTTTAACTTAAAGTTTTTACATCTTTATACCTGGAAAACTGACTTATACAGAGCAATGCATAACATCTGCACAAAAGACAATTCACTACCTTGTGAAGTCGGTCCTGAGTTGCAATAATCACACAATCTGCAAATTTCTCTTTAGACGCTGCCTCCTTCCAGTCTGTAAGCAAACAAACCTGTTTTAAAATGATTCTCAGCAATAAATCAATATAATTTCTGATTTGGTTATCCAATCGCAGAATTTACAGAGCACTGGACAAAACCATCTTCTTTCTATTATACTAAGGATTTTCAAATGGAACCAAGCTGAAAAATAGCATTTCCACAATGGTATCCTGCTTGGTTTTGTTTGAACATATCTAGTATAAATTCAAAATCAGATAAACCAAGAAGTCACTTCCTGAGTGAAATTCCATAGCAACATCCCCTTCAGACATTCCATATCCTCTTATTAATAATAAGAGAATTTAAATTTTGGGAATCTTCCCTTGTTGCCCTCATCAGGCTATAGACTGCTCTGAGTGAAATGGTTTTAACCTACAAGTGGCCTATGGTAGTTTTGAACCTGCCACCTGTTGGCTGCCAAGTATGATCTAGGTTTTGGCCATTGCCTTAACTCACAGTGCTACCAAAATGCAGATAATGATGAGTGGACATATACAAAACATATGTTCATTTGTTAGTTCAGTTGCTGGTAATAGTAGAAAGTTATAGGTAAAGCCCAACAAAACACTTGACATACTAAACACATCATCAGCAACCTTCTATTCTTAAACAAACTTTGTCTGATTTAATTGTAAAACAGTAGAATGCACAGAAAAATAAATAATAAAACAATAATTCAAAGTTGTTTATTGGACAATAAAAATTACAAATTATCTTGTACAAGTAGAAGAAAAATTCTAACCATAGATGACTTCATTCAAGTCATATTAAAAAAAAAACAAACAAATTATTATCTCTGTATTTTCATTTTACTTCAAATCCGTTGCATGTCAAATCAAAACCTGACTAAATAAGAGTTTGCCATTGCAGTGCCTACAAAAACCAAGTATTGTTTTAAAGATGGTCTTCCTTATCAGCTGGGTGGTAAAAAAAAAAGAAGCAACATTATCATTCTTTAAGAAATCAGACACATTATAAGAAAGCACAAAAACAAATGAAAAGAAATATGATAAAAGCTTGGTCAGTGTTGAATTTGAGCAAAATGAAACATTTTTCTTGAAAAAATTAAAATCAAATTTAATTGATCCAGTGGTTTCAACAGCTTTGGCTTCAACCACTTGGCTGTTCTGCAAAGCTAACTCAGCGGGAAGGTTGCCCTGATATTGGTCTGACATACCAGAATGTGTTGTTTGTGTCCACACTGATGTCTACTTGGACTTTTTAGTTTTTTAGATGTGGCAGAAAACTGGAGTGTGCCCAGCTGCTTGCCAGAGTGGCAGGCCAGACTGAGCTGGGCCCTCAAACTTAGCAGTGCAGAATATTCTCTGTTCCATCGAAACGTTTAGGCATCGATAAACTATGGAGGTTTCTTGACTTTAACAGGGCAACACTGAAGTCACCATGAGGTGTAAATCCAGACTGATTGATGCCTCACCTGTGATTGAATACAATGAAACACTAAAGAACAGTAAAACATATTATTATTATTTTATTATTATTATTATTATTATTATTATTATTATTATTATTATTATTATTATTATTATTATATTAAGGCAACTACTGTACCTGTGAACACATTTACTTCTTGAATACCATGAAGTTTTTGTTCTCTATTTCTGGAAAAATTATCAGGTTCAGTTACGCCAACTATCTTCATGAAAAGTAGCCAATGCCTGAAAAAGTTTTCACTTTTAACACATGTATAAAAAATACACAAATAGATTAGACCACCATTAAAAAAATTAATTTTGAACTATCAGTTAACTCATTTTTTTCCTAAAATTTGTTCCAAAATTCATATTTTATTAATTATTCTTAAATCAGAGTAATAGCAAACACTGATTACCTGAAAACAGTGAAGTGCTTTCAAAATTGCTCAAGAAAGATCAATAATAAATGTTATCCATCCAGCACAACCTTTGATTTTTTATGAGCAAGGAACTAAATAAGTTGATGTCATCTCCAAGTCATTATTTTGCTACAGAATTTTGAATATTAAATCTTTAGAGAAAATGCCAAAAGATTTTTTCAGATATTTTTGCAGGGTGTGATAAAATACAAAAGTTTCAGCTTTGTTATTTTTTAAATTATTTTTGCTTTTGTTTTTTTTGCATGTGTACACCTACAGTAATTATAGCGAATATCAAGGGAAAGAAAATCACAGAAGCTGAAAAAATAAAAATAGTGTTAAGGAAATAACATTTACTTATCATTGCAAAAACTGATGAAATATGCATAAAACAAAAATTAGTTTAAATAATGAAAGCACACTCATAGTAATGTTGTTTTTTCCTTGCATAACAGATGACCAAGTAATTCATACACTGCATTATTCACACAAAATCTATGAAATTACGAGGTGTGTGTGTATGTTGGTTGGGGGTTGTCAAGAATTGAGGAAATTGGAAATTAGGTAAGTTTGGCAATTTAAGATCACTACTCATTAAAACAAAAAATACACCTCCCAAAATAGATCCAATGTAGATATCACAAATATATGAAGTAGTGTAAAGTTTGGCATCAAAAACCATATCAGCCCTCCATATACCTTACTTAGACCACCTGGCCCCACCTAGAAGTACCAGTTGTTATTGTGCTGAACTGGTTGTATATTCAGTCAACACACTAGTCATGCAAAACACCTGAGATAGGAGCATTATATGGAATTACCATTACAAAGGGTTATACAAATAAGGAAGATAATGTGTTACAGCTCTAATGGCTCAATCTGTGTGCTGAGTAATACAGATTTGAAGGGTAGTGTGGCACTCCAGATGGTATACAGAGGCTTAAGTTTAATGATCGCCTGTTTAAAAATAAGTGGTCATAATGCTTTTAAGGAAAGATTTATTAATTACCTTAAAATTTTTTGGACATTGGATAG
Source organism: Nautilus pompilius (assembly GCA_018389105.1). NCBI lineage: Eukaryota > Metazoa > Mollusca > Cephalopoda > Nautilida > Nautilidae > Nautilus > Nautilus pompilius. The sequence goes on along the minus strand of JACATO010000132.1, from coordinate 3,010,387 downwards.
CATACATCCCATAACCATGGCCCCTGTGGCCAGCACCTATTATTACACCTTTCACATAACTCGACCCCATTATGTAGGGTTAATGGAAATCTTCAGCTGACAGAAAAGAAAAACAAAAATAAATTGAAAAAAAAAATAATTAGTTTCAGAAACAAACAAAATCATTTGTGTATATTGGAAAAATTAAAAGTAAAAAAAACCCAACAGATTCAGCCTTGGACAGAATGATCATATAAGACAACAACAAATGGAACCACCCCAAACTAACAGTTGCTGCACCTCAGATAAAAGGAAGTAAAAACTATCAAAAAGACCCACTGTGAAAGGCTCTGATGCAAATCCTGAGGGAAAATGTTTCTTTCACACAGGATGAGAGAGACAGATTTTGCTGTGTTACTTTCACCCCAATGACTGCAGCAACACTGTGGTGCTGCGTGAGTTTGCTCCAGGCAACAGGTAACTGAGCTAATGGCATTCATGACATTATTAAAATGCCAGAGTAACAACTCTGGCCCTTGTCAGCCAGCTTGAGAAGCAACTACTGCTGATAAAGCATTTTCATGCAAGTTTGTGATCTTTCAAAGATAAAAGCAAATTGCAAGGCAACACAAAGTCAGAGTACCACACAAGAGGTCGCAAACTGGAGAACTACATTTTTTCTGCAGGATTATTTCAGTTATCACACACTTGTATAATTTCAGAAAAACCATAGTGATTTATCCAAAATTGTTTTAGTTTTATTTTTACTAACTTATTAATTTTAATTTGTATATATTTTATTAAGGGATATTATAAACCTTAAATGCTAAATCATTGTAATTTCTCTTTGGTTATTTTTAACATAATGCATTATCAGGTATTAATTTCAAGGGATTAAAAAAAAAACAGACTTAATCAAGGCCAATGGTTCCACATAAGAAATTAAATGAATAAAAATAAAGTCAAAGATTATGGAATAAATTGTTTACCCTCCCAAGAGATTCAGATACTGTTTTGTTTATTTATAATGTCTTTTTTCCAGCTGTTATTTTCTCATTTTCAATAAGAAATACTATTAAAAATAACCTATAATACAGAATCAAATGGTTAAAAAAATTAAGTGATTTAGCATTTTAAAACATTAAACAATGAATTTGTTAGCTGCCAAAATGTTTGTTTGAACTTAATGTTATCTAATAGATTGTGGATTCATATACAGTCGTCCCTCGCCATACGTAGCGTACAGGAGATGAGTAGACAAAGATTCGCATGTATGGAAAACGCAGCTACGGCCGCTTCCGCTGGAGCTAGCTTGCCCACGTGAGATAGTACACGGCACACTATTGGCTGATGGATGGGAGGCGACCAACCAGAGCACTTTGTCCTACGATGTCGCCCAAACGTTCTGCGCCTTCTAAGGCTTCTGGCACGGAACTCCTCGACATGCTAAAGGAAGGGAGAAGCTACGCGGCTGTAGGCCACCATTACGGGATCAATGAATCTTCGGTTCGCTACATAAAGAAGGACGAAAAGAATATAAGGTCGCTACTTCGCGGATTTTCGCCTATCGCGGGGGGTTCTGGAACCTAACCCCCGCGATAGGCGAGGGACCACTGTACCAGTAATTGTTATAAGACTTTCAATGAATTTAGTTACGCATCTGAGGAAAGAGAAAAAATCTTATAATTAGTCCTTCATTATCAGTACCATGTATAAAGATCCCTTTGCTGTTAGGTCTGTATCTTTCTTCTGTCTACTCAACTTCAGTGTTTTGTATATAAAAGTCTGACTTAGTGTTTACAATGGTTATCATGCTGCATTACCGCATCGAAATACTTGAATATTTCTACAAACATAAAATCAGGCCGTCCAACTTCGTAGATACATTATGCAATAGTTCTTTTGATTGAGAAAACTATTTTTCCTTTACTATAAATGTGTAAGAAATGTTCAAACAAAAATTAGTCAGATACCATAACAGTGATGCTATGATAGCTTGGATTCATTTAAATCTCCTTAGCACTAAAATAACATTTTTAAATACATTTTATACTTATCAACCCCACTGAAATGTTACTAATGATAGTTTGAAAAAAAGGTTTTAATCAGAAATTAACAGATTCTTTTAGGGAAATAATTCTGGGTCATAAAGACACCTAGCTAAAAAAATTACAGAAAACGTGTCTAATATTGTCAGTTTTCCAGGGTTGCATGTCAGACAAGTTGTTGCTGTCGCCTCTTTTTTTTTTTTTAAATTGAATTTGTCTGTTTATGGTAAGGTTTTAAACTAATATACACTGTCCTGCCATATTAGTAAGGTAACTTACATAAATCAATAATCTGACCAAAATTTACATATTTCAGGTGTGAATATATATAGAGAGCTTCTAGGTGGGTAGATAACTAGATGTGGCGTGTTTAGCCATCAGTGGCTACAGAATGAATCATTTGCCAAGTGAGATCCAACACAAGGCTTGTAGTTCCAGGTAAACTGACAGGTAGGGTGAGACAAATTTCAAAAGGGGAACGAACTGACACAAATACAGGGGTCACTGAGGGCGATGGAGACGTGGACGCTTTTAACTACTCTGGTACGTACTGCTAAGCTGCGGATGAGTGGAAACGATGCCGGTATTTTAGAACAAAAACAGCACAATTTCTTTACCCTGGGAGTTTTTGTACAAGTTCTAACAACAGCATCTTATGTTAATTGCCTACTTGGAAGGAACACTGAAAAATACTAACAGTAGTATGGCTTATTCCCACTTACACTAGTGTGATGCAAGATCTCGGGTAACTTAGTAGTAGTAACAACGATGTACTTAAATAAATAAACATAAATAATAACTAAAATTAAAATAACTATCGCTATGTATTCCGATGTAAGTTTTTTTTTTTTTACCAGCTTCAGCGGTCAAGTCGTATGTCAACATTACGAAGGGCAATAACTCTTACACCGAAACAATTTTCTTAAACCACCCCCACCCCAGCATAATTGAAGTCAATGACAAGAAACGATTCCCCACTCCCCCCAAAAGGGAATTATAAATCACTAATACCGCGCAGAACCATGCGGAGATCGAAGCTGGAAACAGTGCTACATTTATTTAACTATTTAATTATTATTCATTGCGTAACAATGTTATACTAAGCAGGGAAGAGGAAGTCGCAGCTGGTATGTTCTCGAGAGTAAATCATTTTTAATAAAGTGGCAGAGTCGTCAGCGCCTTCATATAATAAATTCCCCCCTAAATAAACGGGAATCGAGAGTTAGGCTTTGACGTACGATCTATCTATCTGCGAACGACGGAGGACAATGGTCGCCACACTTCTCATTCTCTGTATCCTCTTCAGCTTTACCCGTCGCGCGGATTAACTAAGGCGTTGATCTAATCCATCGCCCCTACTTATCTACAAAAATATATTTGCTACTCGGGTAAAGTTAAAATTCTGGGCCAAATATTTTTTTTAAAAAAAAAGGTATCTTGTGGGTACCCTGATTTTACTATCAAGCTGATAATAAATGAATAGTACATTTAAATAATAACGATTTCATAATTTAAAAAAAATTTAATGCAACAGAAAAAAAAAATCTCCCAACGCTTCGGTATATAGGAGTTGTAATTTCTTTCGGATTTACCTATTACAGAAGAAAAAGAATTGATAAGTAGTAACTGGTTGGTTGAGCGGTAGCAGGCACAGCCATTTTATTTTAGTCGCTAGAGTTATCTCCGCCATATCTGGTCAATGGACAGTCAGTCAGTCAACTTTCTGACTGTTTTAGCAAATGTGGGAATTCCGCGTAAGAGTACATATATCTTTGATCTACAGTAAACCATTTTAAAAACCCTTCAGACCCGGATTTCTTACTATATACTTGTGTTTCGGAATTTGCGATTCGAAATCCATCTTTTTCCAGAGCAGCTGGAAAATGTCGGAAAAACCCAAACTGATAGTTTTTGACCTGGGTGAGTGAGTTTCTCTTAAGATCTGTATCCTTTGTCTCGGACGCAGGGGTGGGGACCGACCGCTGTTTTGTGAAAAATAAAATAAAATGAAAAAAAGCCGAGTGTTCAGTAGGTTATGGGCTGAAGCATCGCATTATTTAAGGGAGCTGTGGCTATGTACTTTACAGATATAGTTTATTGCCGTTGTAACAAGTTTTGGTTAGCGTTAGTAATACTAGCGTTTGGCGAGATTTGGGAGAATACTGTTTATTATAGATAGAATTGGTAAGTAGAGAGAGAGATTATTAATTGTTCATGATTCCATCCTACGATTTGTCAGCCTTCATATACAGTAAGTAAGTAACTGGATTCTCCATTTGCGTAGATGGATTAAATGGCGATGCAATAATGAATTTTCATGTCGTCGTTTTTACTCAGATTACACGTTATGGCCATTTTGGGTGGACACACATGTGGATGGACCTTTTACAAGAAAAAGGTAAGTGTGCATTACTAACCAAGGAGGGGGTTCTTTCTTCAGTTTTAGCACAAGATTTCGGTCATAGAAGGGACATTATTATCATCTCTAATTTTGAAAATAGTCACGGGATCTTTATTTTGCGAGTTTTTTGTTTTCTTTACTTTGAAAAGAAGTAGTTTAGCACTCGGAAAATTAAAAAAAAAAATACTGTTTATATTATTTTCGTGAGAAGGGGGACGGGGTTCTCAAAAATACACATCTTAGCTGGCGAAGGATGAAATGACGGAAGACTGTCGAACTTCCATCCTACCTGGTCGCAGCGGATTGTTCTGGAGAGAAGCAGAAGAGCATCGCTCACTGGTGTGCGCTAGTCCTCTCTCGCTGTGTCCCCTTGGCTTGGCTGTAATGCTCCAAGCTTAGTTCCAGGACCCATTATAGGACACTAGTATTACACAACACAGGTAAACGAAGGAAATCTGGGTTGTAGGCGGTATAGTCATTTGAAATATTAGAATTATATTCTGCTACAGCATATAAATAAATGAATAAATAAATAAATATAAGATTGTGCATTGTTTTAAAATAATTTATTAACGTTTCTGTAGGTAACCAGATACTTAACATGGTAGAAAAGGGGATTTTCCTAAAAAGAAAAGAGAGGTTAGGGAGGAGTGCTGAAGATGATTTTAAACAATATTGAAAATGATTTCTTTATAACATTCACCCCAAATCTGGTTTCACAAGAGAGTTAGAATCATTAAGGTTCATAGAAAGGGTTCCAGGATATATATATCTCCTTTTTTGGGGAAAAGTTTTGAACTTTGTTTTTATTTTAAATTATAGTTTGTTTTAATATTAAAAAAAAGATGTGTATATTTCCTCAGGCCCTAATTATTTTGAAAAAAACTATTAGGTCTCATCAAAATTCAAGCCTGGAATATTTAATACTTTTAATCATCCATAGTATTCCAAATGCCCAAGACCCATAAAGAATATTGTAAATGTATAAACATATTTGGTTTGCAAGTAAACCCTCCTCCACAACAATGTTTTTTGATTGACTTGTCAGAAAGGATTTACTTGGCTGGTTTGTTCAGCACCACAGTGCCACCCAGGCACACTAGCAGTCTGAGGCAAGACATTGCAAATATCTGAAAAAAAATTAGGCTGATTGCTAAGATATAGTTGGTCAGCATGACAATGTGGCATGCAGGTGCTCAACAGAATGCACATGGGTGTAGAAGAGCATTTCAAATGGAATTTGCTTCACAAAGAGTAACATTTTTTCTTTTTTTGCTTTCAGAAGGTTCATTTTCAAATTTTTGCTCCTTAGAAAATATGGATGACTGAAAATCAAGTTTTTGGTTGCCATGTGGGCTGAGAAGCCACTTATACAACTCAGTTTTAAGAGAAACAGACAAACTGCATTTGTCTGGTGAAATACAGCTCTCTTGTAAGAAAAGCGCATTGGTTGGAAAGAAGTATGAATAGCACAATAATTATTTTTGGAAAGTCATAATTACAGAGATTTGTTTACTCACAAATCAGCTGTTAAAAAAAAAAGACTACTACTTTAAGGAGAAAGACCATCAATCATGCCCCTTCCTTCATTTGACTGGTAAACTGTAAAATGATCAAATATGTTTGTTAATAAAATTCTTTCTTCTTAATTATCTATAAACAAAACAGGAGAAAGTTATCAGAATAATGTAAGCACTAAAGAGAGCATTGATTCAGTTTGTTAGGACTATCAGAATATTTTTCACTTATGTGTACATGTTTGAAGTCTGCCTATCATGTTTTTTCTTTCTTTTTTGTGTGTGGGTGATTTTAGAAATGGAACTGTGTATGATGTACATGGAAAAAAAGTAACATTCTACCCTGATGTTCCAGAGATGCTGCATGAACTTCACCAGAAGAATTATGCCCTAGGTCTGGCTTCACGGTACTTGGAGAAAAATTTATATTTTGTTTGATTTAGTTTTTATGCCTTCTGAACATCAGACTGCATAAACATTTCTAAAAATTGCTTTAGTTCATGTAAGGACTGTTTCCTTTTATTAATCGAATGAAAGTCTTTGTAAAAATTTGCATCAAAGTATTTAAAAAAAAATTTTAAGTTATTTCTTTTGAAATTTAAAATTCTGACCATCTCTCATATATGGAGCCCTCTGCCCAAATGAAATAAGAGCCCACGAAAATAATTGAACAACACATTACCTATAAAGCCATGCACTCAGGCTAGACAGTAGAGCTGGTAGAATGTTAAAGATGCTCTGTGCAGTTGGTGCTTGTGATATATCTGCATTTACATGAGGTTACATGATTGGACAATCAAATTGATCATAGTGAAAGGCAGACAGCAGGGACTTGGACTTACAAATGGAAAAGTGCCTAACATTGTTAATTTCCATTAACCAAATGAAAAAGCAGCTAACAGTCAGCCATCAGTGTCTACAGAATGAATCATTTGCCAAGTGAGGTCCAACACAACGTGCAGCTGAACATTATTTCCATAAACTAAGCTACAGTGGATGTATGGTTTAGTAAAATCTGTTTACAGAAGACAATGTAAACTGCAGATTCATATGATTTCAGGAAATGAAACACAGACCTTGGTATTTTGAAATTGTAGACATCTGAGTCAAACATTTTAAAAGGGCTGCTTGCAGCTCAGTTTTAGTGTAATGATATGGTCAGTGATTTGGGATGCTGAAAAGACTGACCTGGTGTTTATCAAGGAGCATCTGAATTCTGTTGTATATATATATCCTTTCTTGATAATCATCTTATGCTACTTTCCCAACAAAGGGATTTTGCAGTTAAAAACATCTTTTGCAAGAAGATTGTGCCATTTGTCACATCTCTGTAAGCCCAACCCTATGAAAGAGATAAAAGAGCTTTAGTTTTTCCCCGGACTCCTTGAGCCCTGACAAATTCATTTTAATATTTTCTGGGAGCACCTTGATTGCCAACTGCAATCTTTAGGATTTGAGGGAAAAATTGAGGCAAAACTTGAACCATGTTATCACAAACTAGCATTGCATCCATGCCACATGTGCAAGTAGGTCTTTGATACACAATGTGGACTTTTGTCTTTTTGTGATGTTTTAATACATCACATGACCACACATTTATTCTACCAGTTCTTTTCTATCAGCACATTGAGACTGTCGGCAACAAAACTATCTGCTACTACCCGATGGCTCATGTATAAGCCACTAACCTCCTTGTAAAGATGGCATCTGAGTCTTATAGCTGTGACATTTGGACATATTGCATTTTTTGTTGTTGTCGTTGAAAATTTGAAAGCTTAAAGCAGAAGGAATCTCTTGTAATATTGTAAGTAAAATGACAACACAAAACTCATCTGTGAAGACCCAGTAGGCATTGTGCACTAAATCAACCAATCTTTTTTACACAGTTTCAGTCATTAACTAAAAAAAGAGTGTAAGAAAGATAATTTGCTCGCTCTGTTAGTATCACATTGGTCAGCTACATAATGAGTTACATACTTTTAGTGTTATTGACTTTTGTTCTCATAATACAGATGCACGCACACACACACACACACACACACACACACACACACACACACACACACACACACACACACGTGCCTTGATTTAACTTGCTTTTGCATTTTTTTGTGAACAATGGCCTGTGAAGAAAGCACTGCAAGGGAAATATTGATGATAGAAATGCTTCCCAAAACTAAGCTGAATATCCAAAAAAAAAAGGGAGAAATCACTAACACCACAAAGATAATGATACTGTAATGAAAACATTGCTACTCATATCACAGGTATTAGATATGTACAGACAAAAAAAGTCAAAATGGTAATAAACATAGCATGGCAGCATGTGGAGAAGCATGCAAATCACTGTCACACTTGTCAAATCAAGACTTCTATCAGTACTTCCAAATACATGGCAAAACTTGATGATCAATGTAACTCTTCTCCTGTAGTTTATTTCTGTAATTTTTTTATTTTTTGTCTAGGACAAGTTCCACATCTGAGGCTAATGACCTTGTGAAACTGTTCAACTGGGATAAATATTTTGAATATAGAGAAATTTATCCAGGTTCTAAAGTGACCCACTTCAAAAGGTAAGGGAATATCTTATGGCCTGCACTTTTTGCAACAGGTAACAAACAACATGATGCTACTGAATTTGTTGCTTGTTTTGGACAAACTCCTTTTCTGCCAGATAAACTAGTTAAAGGAACATCGAACGATAAAAATGAGAAGTTCTTTCAGCAAGTAAGTAAATCTCAAACCTGAAAGATAATTTTAAATAGTATAGTATGATGATATTAAAATTTTTTTTGTTAATAACAGTGCTTGGTGTAGATAATCACACACATTTAGCAAAACATCAGAACATGATTTTTTTACATTACCAGTATGAAGCTCATTTACTTCGAGGCTTACGGGAGTAGAGAAGCAACATTACAAACTGACAATTAATTTAGATTTACAATCACGTAAAACTAGAATTAAAAAAAAAAAGCAAGCAAATATCTTGCCTGCTGCTGCTCTTGATGAACCCTGTCATGATTTTCAAGGTCTTGCAGCAGTGAGCTAGAAGGGGGGAGATTTGGGCCATCAGTCAGGATGACCCAGCAAGTTGCCTGGATATGGCTGGGTTGGGGTGCAAACTGGCTGATACTTACCCGCAGAACCTCTGCCACAAGTACTAGGACACACTCCATTTTGCAGATGTGGAAGGAAACTGGAGCGCTTGAGATAAACCCACATGGCTGGCCACTGAAGGAGCTATGCGAGGGAAGTATGGTCAGACTGAGACTGGAACTTGGAGGCTTGCAACCGTAGCAGTCTAGTAGCCTACCATTGGACCAGCAATCTGTTTGGTTTTATCAGCTAATTAAGAAATAAACCTTTCAGATTTATCAATGGTGTATAGCAAAATTAAGTGGCTTTTAATAATTAAAGGTCTAAAAAAGAGAATAGACCAGTCAGGAAGTTATAAAACCAGCAAGAGAAGTAGGCATGTTGTTTTAAAGGACACACTTATTTAAACTTTAGTTATGTCCTAGAGAGAGAGAGAGAGAGGAGTGTACCGCCAGGATGGTAACATGTTATCTTTTAAAGTGAAATGCTTATTGTAAAATCTGACACATTGAAATCTGTACAAGGTGCTTGTGTTAACATTATAAATACTAATGATAGGAAAATGATGTGTAATATTTATGCTAATATAGTCAGATGATCGTTTGATATCAAGATGTTATTAGATAATGGCAAACAAATTAAAAAGTGTTGTGGCTTCTGATATCAGGTGGTTGGTTAAGGGTTCAAGTCCTGGTCAGCACTGGTGACATTTCTCTCTAGCATGGCTTCTTGCCCACTGCATTGGTTTCCTCCAACATTTAAGGGTTCTAGTGTTTTTTTGGTACATGTGGTGACTGACATCATTTAATATTTAACAAAATGTTAATTGAAATTTTTTTACAGCAAAAGAAAAATGCTACATTTTATTGAATTATTTCTAAGACTTTTCAGGACAAAGGCTGAAATAATCTTGAATTTTTGTTTTTTAAGGTTTCATGAGAAAAGTGGGTTTGCCTACTTTGACATGTTATTCTTTGATGATGAGCACAGAAACATGGTTGATGTGGGGAGACTTGGTAGGTACTATTTCACCTTGCTGCTGCTGTTTGTCTCTGTCTCTCTCTCTCTCTCTCTCTCCTATAAAACTGGCTGACGTTGAATGTTTTTACTGGTACAGTAAAAATTAAGGAATGGACGTTTGCCATAGTACAAGGTACAGTAAATTTTGTAAATAACGGCACCCTTAGGGAATCAGGGATGCCGTTATATGGAGCATCCCTATAAGTAAGGTATAAGGGAGATGTAAATAAGTAGAATATAAAACGGGCAGTTTAATCAAAATATTTAAAAAAACGCATTTACATCAAGTTGCATATGGAAAATACTTGTAAATAAAACATAATCCGCTTAAAAAAATATGTTCAACAAGATATGTACAAAACATACATGTGAATAAAACAATTATATTTTTAAAAATGTATGTACAACATGTTACATACACTGCTCCAGATGATGGTGGTGTTTCAATTGCTGCATCAGGAGAATGATCGATGAACCAACATTGTATTTTGCATCAAAACATTCCTGCTTACACCTTTTTCTAATTCCTTGACTATTTCAATTTTATTGGCAATGTTAAGTGTAGTCCTTTGTTGTTTTTCTCCAGTACTTGCTTTGTCAAATTTAGGAGCCGTTGTTGAGGGGTGAAAAAAGTTTTCATATGATAAAAGATGGGAGAAATGAGCTATGCACATTTCCAAGATGGTGACTGTAAACAAACTTAAGCTGGTTCCATGTCTGCCACTAGAGCTGTGACATATGCCATTAGATAGACATTGCCGTTAGATAGAGTGCCTCTATATCCAGAGTTTACTGTAGTTACAAATTTTATACATATAATAAGAAGTTATGTAGTGATACTGCATATTTAATGATGGATTTAAAATTAACAAAAAATAAAATTAGAAAATTAGAAATGCAATTAATAATGATACAACAACTATGTTGATGATAGTTTAACAATTGTTAAAAAAGATTCAGCTGGAATATAAATCTAAAAAGTCAAAAAATTACAAATATATTAATTATAATTTTCTGGATCAACTAGCTAAAAATACAAGATATTTTAAACTTGATAGTTTTGTTTATATGACAGGTAATATAGACATGAACAAAAGATGTATCACAGGTGTGAAATCACCATCTAGCAATAATCATGATTATTATGCAGCAACTAAAAAGTATGTTGACAATTTAAAATTAAAACAAACAATACACACCTTTCCTGCTTGGAATAGTGTTACTAGATCTATTTAAAGTCTAATTCGGGAATATGTGACCTATTGAGCTAAGTCAGGGTAAAATCCAAGATAGAGTAAATAGCACACTAAGTTTTTACGAACATCCTTATATTAAAATAACTTATAGTGTAAGTTTTACTACAGTTCATTCTTCAAAATATACATAATTTTGGTTCAGTTTTAGATGTAAATTATAAACTAGAAAAAGTAATTTTAATTTCACAAAGAAAATAAAAGATGATGTGTAATCTAACTCTAAGTGTGAGGTGGGGCAGGTGCATCTCAAAAAATTAGAATATCGTGGAAGAGTTCAATATTTTCTGTCAGTTATTTCAGAAAGTGAAAATTGTATATATATTCTAGACTCATTACATGTAAACTAAAATGTTTCAAGCAGTTTTTAATTTTAATTTTGATAATTATGGCCTACAACTAAAAAACATAGAAAAACGTATCTTAAAATATTAGAATATTCCATTTCGAGTTTGAGTAAATCACTATTCATGCAGTATAAATAGCATGAATCTCTCAGTCTGGTTCAGGACACACAACCACAATCATGGGGAAGACTGCTGACTTGACAGTTGTCCAGAAAACACTCATTGACACCCTCCACAAGGAGGGTAAGCCACAGAAGGTCATTGCTGAAAGGGCTGGCTGTTCGCAGAGTGCTGTATCAAAGCATATTCACGGAAAGTTGACTGGAAGAGAAAAGTGTGGTAGGAAAAGGTGCACAAGCAAGAGGGATAACTGCAGCCTTGAGAAGATTGTCAAGCAAAGCCGATTCAAGAACATGGGGGAGCTTCACAAGGAGTGGACTGAGGCTGGAATCAGTGCATCAAGAGCAACCACACACAAGTGTCCAGGAAATGGGCTACAAGTGTCGCATTCCTAGTGTCAAGCCACTACTGAACCAGAAACAACATAAGAAGTGTTTTACCTGGGCTAAGGAGAAAAAGAACTGGACTGTTGCTCAGTGGTCCAAAGTCCTCTTTTTAGATGAAAGTAAATTTTGCATTTCATTTGGAAATCAAGGTCCCATAGTCTGGAGGAAAATGGAGAAGCACAGAATCCAAGTTGCTTGAAGTCCAGTGTGAAGTTTCCACAGTCAGTAATGATTTGGGGTGCCATGTCATCTGCTGGTGTTGGTCCACTGTGTTCTGTCAAGTCCAAAGTCAACGCAGTCTTCTACCAGGAGATTTTAGAGCACTTCATGCTTCTGTCTGCTGACAAACTTTATGGAGATGCTGATTTCCTTTTCCATCAGGACTTGACACCTGCCCACAGTGCCAATACTAGTAGTAACTGGTTTGCTGACCATGGTATTACTGTGCTTCATTGGCCAGCCAACTCGCCTGACCTGAACCCCATAGATTCTCTACGGGGTATTGTCAAGAGGAAAATGAGGGACACCAGACCCAACAATACAGACGAGCTGAAGGCCGCTATCAAAGCAACCTGGGCTTCCATAACACCTCAGCAGTGCCACAGGCTGATCGCATCCACGCCATGCCGCATTGATGCAGTGATTCGTGCAAAGGGAGCCCCAGCCAAGTATTGAGTGCATATATGAACATACTTTTCAGAAGTTCGACATTTCTATATTATAAATCCTTTTTTTTTTATTGATCTTATGAAATATTCTAATATTTTGAGATAGTGGATTTTTGATTTTCATGTGCTGTAAGCCATAATCATCAAAATTAAAACAAAAAAAAGGCTTGAAATATTTCACGAATCTAGAATATATGAAAGTTTCACTGTTTTAATTAAAATACAGAAAAAAATGAACTCTTCCATGATATTCTAAATTTTTGAGATGCACCTGTATATGGGGGCAGGTCTTCTATGTTATTTTTAATTTGTACATATTAATCAGGAGACCAGAGTGAAGCGAGGGTATCTTTATTGAATGGATGTTGCAGAAGCTTTGCAACTGAGAGACAAATATAATACATAATGCATTATTACAGAAAATATACAAAAAATATGTTGCACAGTACAAGCCCTTTCTTTATATGGAGCATGGCACCTTGTTTTGATGCTCTCATACAGGTTATCAGTATACGACTGTGGAATGTTGTTCCAAATATTCTGTAGCATGTTCCACAATTTATCCAAGGTGTTTGGTTGCAGTTTGACTCTTAGGAGCCATATACTCATTGATGCTCATGTCAGGATTTTGTGTAAACCAAGGCATCTTTGTGTGTGTTCCATCAGTCTCTTTACATTCCAGATAATTTTTCACCACATTGGTCGTGTGCTTGGGGTCATTGCCATGTTTGAAGATGAATTCCTATCCAATGGGACGTCTTTCTGAGGGAATGGTGTGATGGGTGAGAACCTACTTGTACCTGTTGGCTGTCAGTATATTATTGATTTTATGCAAATCTCTGACAGATACCCTTTGCTGACATGTAGCTCCACACTTGTAATGATCCACTCCATACTTCACTGTAGCTGTTGTACACTGACTGTTATACTGCTCTCTAGTCTGTCTTCAAACAAACTGCTGTTTATTATTGTCAAACAGTTTAAACTTGGACCCACCTATAAAGAGCACTTCTTGGTCATACCACTGTTTCATTTTTGATGTCCATTTCAGCCTTGCCATTAGGTTGCCACTCTTCATCAAAAATTTTTGAGCAGCTACACATTCACTGAGATCTCATTGCACTGATGTGTATCTTCCTGTTGAAGCATTAACACCCGTACTTGCAGCTAGGTCATTTATGAGAGAACATGCTCTTAAGTACTTAACATCATTTTTGGAAAGTTTGGACTTCACTCTCTCGTCTGCATCTGATGTCAGTAGTACCAGTTTTGCATATTCTCCTCTGTCTTGCATGCCACTCAAACATGAAGTTGAGCTGCAATCTTCTGCATGGTGTAGCCTTCACCAGCTAAGACTTTGATTTCTACATACTTGTCATGTGATGTTTCTTTCCCAGGAGCCATAGTATTCACCACATCATAGTGATATTGCTGCCTATACTGTATGGTTCTTCTGCAGGTGTGGCACTTTCTGATTGGCTGCATGACAACCAATCACAGTGTACAATATCAACACATGACTGTACTATGGAGCATTTCATTTAATGTGGGAGATGTGATTCTATCACGTGTTATTTGGATTTTAAACCTAGTTTTTCCTCTTTCCTTAATTATTTCCATTACTGTATAAAGAATACCGACATGTTTAACAGCTGATGAAGGTGAAATAAAAATCTTGAAGATAAGAAATCAAAAAATCTGTCAGAAATAAATCTTTCTTAAAATCTAGCCTTGCTTTCCTCTCAAAAAAAAAAAAAAAAAAGAAAGGAAAAAGTGCTACAGCAAAAGAATTAACCATGGATTCAGTCTGTTATTTTACAGATTTATACTCAGAGAATTGTAAGTGTTTATGTCAGTGCACTGAGGTGGGAATGATTTTAAAAATTATCAGCCAATAGAAAAACTCAGATTCAGATTACAGCAGACTGAAGATTTGAAAATGCTGATCAGTGAAATATGTCAGTATTTGTACATTCTAAGTGGTTACATTTTAAGTATATTAGAAAATTTTAACTATTAAAAAAAAAGAATATCTAGAAACTCAATATTCTGTAAGCTTTTTCCTTACTACCATGCAAAATCAAAAAAGAGTTCAATAGAGTAGGCAAATACAAATGTGTCCCCCTCCATAACTCTCCTACCCAGAGCATTTCTTTGTTTATATCTCAAAGTGTAGGTTTTTTTTTTGTTGTTTTTTCCTATTTGGAGATAACCATACGTGGATTTCAAAAAGATTAATTAATTCTCCTGAGTTGATTGGCTTGTTTTGGTGCACTCTGACATTTTTGATTTGCATCTTCTATAATCTATATGATCTATTTATTTATTTTTTTTTGCAAATTAAAATTGATCTGATGTGCATAAATCAAAGAGCATTATGGATAATCTGTAGAATTTAATAGGTTTTATCCATAGACAGACAGACATCTCTTTAACAGATTGGTTGGTTGCAGATGAAAACAGGATTTATGCCAGTGGTGCAAAGAAATAATTTAAAAAAAAGCAAACTTTCTTTGCAAACTCGGCCAGCACTCTTAAACTGGCTTTGTAATAAGGATGGTCGATGCACTCAGAAAAAAATGAATTTTTATGTTGTTTGCATTATTAGTATAAATCCAATTGTTTGTTATTGAAAATAAAGTTTTCCAAGTAACTTTCCATATTCAGACAACCTCAGAAATGTTGTCCTTTGAAGAGTTAACAGCATTAATAAATACAAGTCATCTATGAAAAAGAAGAGATTTAAGTTGGTACATCTCTATTACTGTTTTACCATGGAAATCAGAGGTTTACTTTGGACTCTTCCTGTCACACTTACCAGTAGATCTCATTAATCTTATTACTATAATTAAGGTGATGGGGAGTCTGAACTGATCATCCTCTTTGTGCAGCATAATTGCCCAGTGGCAGGCTACTGATCGTTATGGTGGAGAGTCTGAGTTTGATTCCTGGCTGGGTTCAGCTTGGTCAGACATGCCTCTCTAAGTGTCTTTGCCAGCCAGCCACATGGGTTTCCTTCCACATCTAAAAGTGAAGCATCCTGGTAAGGCTTTACCAGGGCTGCATCAAGGAAATAGTGGGCCCGGAGCAAACAGATATTTTGGCCCCCGATGTGTACTGTATTAATATCTTTTTTAATAAAACTATGGATAAATCATGTTAATTTCATATTTAAAATTTATAAAAATCTAACTTACAATATTATTTTCTTTTAAATTATTGATTGATTAAAACAAGATTAAAACAATAAAAATATACCGTTATTTGATAAATTAAAATAAATAATATTATATTATTCGGGCCCCTCCCAATCGTGGGCCCTGGGCAAATGCCCCATTTGCCCTATGGTTGAAGCGGGCCTGGGCTTTACCTTCCAGGCTGCTCATGGCGAAGCATTAGACCACATCCTAGAGGACAACCGTGGCACTACACTTGCTCACAAGCGTCATAGCCATCACCTGATTTCTTTTATTAGCACCCTGCCAACACATTTCCAGTTTTGTCTTGTTTTACCATGCATTTTTTGGCACCAAGATGAATTTTAAACTTATGTAAATTTTTAAAAATTTGGTCCAATGATGGCAGGAGTTTCTAAGTGGTCTGCATAAATAATTCTAAGGTTTATATTGGATAACAATGAATTACGGAACCAATGGGAGTTTATGCAGAGTGGTGTTTTTTTCTCTGTTCAGTTGATAGGTGGATCTTTTTTTTTTGTTTTTTTTTTGGTAATGATGTGGGTTATTTGGATTCTGCCTCTGCTGTATGTTATTTCATGTGTGATATCACTT
The DNA here is from genome assembly GCA_018389105.1 of Nautilus pompilius. Lineage (NCBI taxonomy): Eukaryota > Metazoa > Mollusca > Cephalopoda > Nautilida > Nautilidae > Nautilus > Nautilus pompilius. The sequence continues at coordinate 2,993,758 of JACATO010000132.1, read as the reverse complement.
CTACACAGCAGATTTTAATTGGATCCTCTTTCATTGCAGGTGTCACTTGTGTACTTGCCAGAGATGGAATGTCAAAGGACGTGCTAGAAAAGGGGCTTAGAGAGTTTGCAGAAAAAAAAAACAACTGAAATATGAACTTTGATGATTGGTTAGGATTAGTTTGTTATAGATTATCAACCAGGCTGGATTTTTTTTTTTTAAATGGAGTTTTTACCCATACAAAACAAAACTCCATAGAATATTTTGAAAATAATTGACATCAATACTGTATAGCAAACATTAAATTTATCAATTAAAATTTCATAGAAAACATTTATATAGATTCATACATTATTTACAAAGCATTACCATTTTAATTTATTTAGTAGCATTAAAGAAAGGAATCCATAATATTGAATTTTTAAAATTAAAAAAAGTCTCCAAGAAGAAAAATATTTTGGAATGTTATGGTTGCTATGTTTACATGCACCTAGATGAGCATCAGTGGGAAGTCCATCTTTGCAGATGCAGCAGCTTGCTAAAACAAATACTGACTTAGTAAAGGGAAGACCCTGCTAAGACTGGATACAACAGCCCTTTTTGATTTATACTGAAAGTGAAAGGAATTGGACTGGGTTAAAGCAATAGTTTCTGTTAAGGGGACCGTGTCTGTTGCCACCACTGAACAGGGGAGTGTGATGTTGAGAGGTTTTAGCCACAGTTAAGGATGTGCCAACTGAGCATGTTCAGCAAGAGGCAGAAAGGAATTTTGAAATACAGATGGACATGAGCAAACTGGCTCAAGTGTGTAGTCGGAAAAGGTTACCTTTTGTCACAAGTTTAATTACAACAAAACAACAGGAGAAAGTGATGATTTGTGTACCACCTTCACGGCTGGTTCACTGGTGAAAAGAAGAAAAAAGTGAATGTCATTCAGATTTTATGTGCGTGTTGGTGAAGCCAGATGAAAGCTGAACAAAACGTTTTCCAGATGCAGCATTCATTCTGTTTAAGAGAGAAGAAATGAAAACTAGCACCATTAGCAAACTGGTACATCATTCCCAGCCTGGTGGGCTGAGGGATTATATTATCAACAAAAGATAACAATGGCAACTTAATTTATAACAAGAGAATATTACAAACAAATTACAAAGAGTTAACGGGTAGAAATCCCAGGAAAAAAATCTGTTTGAGAGGTATTGAAAATGAAATACAACTTAATGTGGATGAAGAATAGACCTAGTCCTGGTGCACAACCATCAATACTTGCATTTTTTGTAAATATGGAGTGGATTTTTTTAAAAATAGCTTTATGCATTCTTTAGCTAATGTGTTCATTTTTATTGCTGTGGGGAATAGGGACTTTTGATAAAATTATTTCACTGCATTAAAAAAAAATCAGTTAAATATGCTTAAAATGTTTTAAAACAAGTAATTTCTTCCCCACATGAAAGTATTGTCTATGGCAGTGATGGAGAGAAAACCTATATCCCCAGTGATTTCCAGTTTCCTAGTTCTAAACTCAATTACCCTTTGAATCCTGAAATGGACCTGTCATCGCCTAGTGTCAATACTATTACTAGGATCCAGAGATGTACAATGCTCTTGTGTAAGCGATGATATAATGTGGCCTACAGCACATAATTTTAAGACACTTGATGGGTAAATGATATCCTCTGTAGATAAATAGAACAAGTGTGTTCTAGATGTAGCCATAGTTTTTCTGCTGTTTTAACAGATGTGCACAAACCATATTAAAGCTGTTATTCCCATGACTGAAGTTTAGTAATTCTGTGCTGTTCTATTTCTGGATTTAGATCTGACCGACATGGCGAGGAGCATTAGTTAAGAGCGAATAATAGGATGCTGGACTTTTGTTTTTATTTGCATTAAAGACAAACCTGTGTGCCTTAGCTAAGGAGCAAGTGTAGCCATAATAAAGAAAGAAAATAGCTAGCATTATTAAGGAAATGTTTATGTCAACAGGGAGGATTTTCCATCAAAAAACACCCAATGAGGCTGACAAAATTTGTACTAATCATGTTGCAAATCAATCAGTTGTGCAAAAATCTGATCTGTTTTTGAGTTAATTTATTATAGAATGTTTGGTGGTTGCTGGAGAAATTCTGCACACCAAGAAGAAAATAAATTTCAGAATAAGTTCACTGTACCAAACAGTGCCTGAGTATATTGATGGGAAAAGGGGCTATAAATTCCAAGTTTCATTTTAGATGAGCACTGTCTCCTACACCATGGTCAACCATTTTATTTGCAGAACTGTAAGATTTGCTGGCTGAAATGAAGATGCTGATGGAGGATATGAATTTCAAAATTTGAAAAGTTGAGTTGTGACACCACAGATCGTAATCCTGCATTGGTGGGATCAGAAAAGAGGGCTGGTTGGTTTGATGGAGATAGTTATGGGCCAACTGAGCTTAGCTCATGATTTTTTTTTTTTCCACTGTTGTCCATCAACAAAATTTATTGTTGCTTTAACTATAAAATTTATTAACTGGCTACTACAGGAACTACTGAGTGATGAAGTCCACTGGGGTTACGTCGTGCCAGGAAGAGCTCAAAGATGAAGGTAATCATGGAGATTAAAGGCAAGTGGATTTTCTTGTAGATATAATGCAGATTTATCAGATCTAAATGGAAGTCAGCTTGAGAATGCAATGTTTTCTCATGTGAAAAGCTTTGAGGTAAAACTGACTATTGGAGTTCAGCTGCATTTCCCAAACACACACAGAAAATAGCCACATTATCAGATCCCATGAAAGATTCATAGGCTTTTGATATAAAGAAAAGTTGATTTCCACATTTTCTTTGTTCCATGTTTATGTTAATACTGAAAATTTCCAGATGATGTTAATCGAGCTACAAGGTATTTCTTAATTGAAACAAGATACAGCAGTTTGCCTTTATTGAAGTTCTATGAGAAACATCAGTGAAAGATTTTCCAAACATTAGGATGCATGCTATTAGAGTAGCTTCAATATTTGGAACCACTTATTTGTGTGGACAACTTTTCTCTAAGAAAAGGCAAGATGTGAAAACTGCTAATATAAACTTGAGTGGAGGATCAGTGGTGAAAATAAAATATTTCTTACTCGCATTTGATTCTTTTTATCAGCTTTTTGTGTTGTTAATGATTAGTATTAATTATAATTAAGTAATTTCTTTTAGTTGTTTCAAAGTCATTAACCTTATGCACTAAGAATGCATGTAGATCAATATCGTCATGTGGCCTGCTGATAGATAGATGTGCTGCCACTGGCACCCACATCTGGTCTGTGTATGGCAGATGTGATGGGCCTTTCGCTATATATTATTTATTTATTGAAGGTATAAATAAGCTCTACTACAAATATCATGAATTTTGATTGAGTTTTAGGACATTCCAAATTAAACTAAGTCTGAATTATATACTCTTATACTTCAGGCAGTATAATGGTTATCCACTGGAATGCTAAGGTTGAAGGCCTGAATTACAGTCCTGCAAGAGACTGGCTGCATGAGTTTATCATGTCTCAAAATGAAGATTTCTAGTAGGTTCATTCCTGGGAAGAGAATTGGCATCTTTGTCCAATATGCCTGACAGGGAAAAATCATGGGAGCCCATCGTGCAAATAGATGCAGAATTGTCAAACATTAAATCAGCAATGGCACAATATTTACATCTCTATGTATATTTATTGTCCAGTCATTAGATTACATAAATCATCTTGGATTCACAGACAACATGAGGGGAAATAATCTTGCAGCCACCCTTAAACAAACAGGGGCTGCCGCTTCAGAGGAATCTAGTCTACCTGGAAATTTTTTGACTAAGCTTTTGTTAGTGTTTCTGTCTGCTTGAAGTTAAATCAACTAATGATAAGAATGACTGTTATGGCAATCATTTTGTAGTATGCTGAAATAGTTAGCATACCGAAAACATTTATCCTGCAGGTGACAACTCTCCTCTTAGCTACATAACCAACCCCCTACTTGTTGGCCACACAAAGAATGAGTAACCAGGCCTGAGACTGATCAAAGCGACTCCCCTCCCCACCCAGGAACTCTGCTGTGGTGTTTCTTACAATGGGTACTTTAAAGTTAAGTTAGCAAAGAGAGAAAATGGACTACCGGGGATGAGCAAGCTGACAAAAATTGTTTATTTAAAATAAAAATGACGTGAGTAACATTGAAGTATCTTACAGGAACTTTTTAACTTAATACAACAGAATTTATCAGTTGTCTTTGGACTCCAGAATTAAAACACCAACAAACTGCAATTTTTTAAGATACATACAGTTGATATGGAAGGAACAACTTGTTTTATTCATATTCTTTGAGTATGCCCTTTTAAAATTAAATGAATAATGGTGCTATGGACATTGCTGCCATGAAAAGATCTCTAATAAAGAAAAAATGTTTCATGATCTATAAGCAGCACATTGCCATTATGGACAAAAGGCTGAATCAAAACTTTTGGTCAGTTCATTCACATCACAAGGGGTTGGTGTCAAGTGAGGCAGCGACACGACTTAGCATCAACTGGATCTCGTTAAACTCTGCTTCCACTTCTGAGATGGACTTTGGTGCAGGTTCTGGAAGATAAATGAGAGAAAATGACTATAAACCTTTAGCTGATGGATGAATCTGGCTGACATTGTTAATGAGATAATATCCATCTGAGTTGTAGTTTTACCATCACCAATATACATTTGTGCTATATATACCCACCCACCAGAAATTGTTTTGTCATTGTGGAAACTCACATTAAAACCAAATTTTTTGTTGTTTCTTTTAAAGAAAACCTTGCAATTAACATCTCATTTCTTTGTGTAAGGTGACGTTTTTGATGGTCAGAAGTATGACTCCAGTTTACACTAGCCAGCCTTGACAGGGCTGTTAGATATGTAAAGTAACTTACTTATACGGATTTCCTGGGATGCCTTTAACTCTACATCGGGTGACTGCTTACTGCGAACAATGATCAGAAAAATGCCACCTGAAAGAAGAGACAAAAATGCGTTACTACTTACTGTTGTGGAGGAAACAAACCAATAACAATGGTGCAACAATAGCCAAAGTCAAAAATTGTTTTTATTTTTCTAATGGGAAGCTCTATAAATGACTGCTGCTGCTTTGAAAATAGGCATGATGAATTTTTAAAACTACCGACATGTTTGTCTAACTGCCTGGAAATTGAGGTGATTCCATATGAACCACTGTACTGCTTGGGCCAATCTTAGAATTCTTTGATTATCTGCAGAGTTAAATGTAGGCTCAGTGACAAGTGAAATAGGGGAATGAGAGAGAAAGAGTGAAGAAAAAGGATTTTTCAGCATGAATGAAACATTGACCATGTCTGCAGAAAAAAAACTACTGTAGGGGTGAAGAAAAACAAAAATTAAAGTGAGACTCAGCCAGGTTGTCATGTTGAAAAAACTGCCTGTGATTAGAATAGGGGTGGAGAAAGAAAAATAAGTAAAACCATGGTGACCAAATGAACTTAGGAATCATTTCATTTCTTCAGTGCATCTCAAAAATTAGAATATCGTGGAAGAGTTCAATATTTTCTGTCAGTTATTTCAGAAAGTGAAAATTGTATATATTCTAGACTCATTACATGTAAACTAAAATGTTTCAAGCAGTTTTTAATTTTAATTTTGATAATTATGGCCTACAACTAAAAAACATAGAAAAACGTATCTCAAAATATTAGAATATTCCATTTTGAGTTTGAGTAAATCACTATTCATGCAGTATAAATAGCATGAATCTCTCAGTCTGGTTCAGGACACACAACCACAATCATGGGGAAGACCGCTGACTTGACAGTTGTCCAGAAAACACTCATTGACACCCTCCACAAGGAGGGTAAGCCACAGAAGGTCATTGCTGAAAGGGCTGGCTGTTCGCAGAGTGCTGTATCAAAGCATATTCACGGAAAGTTGACTGGAAGAGAAAAGTGTGGTAGGAAAAGGTGCACAAGCAAGAGGGATGACCGCAGCCTTGAGAGGATTGTCAAGCAAAGCCGATTCAAGAACATGGGGGAGCTTCACAAGGAGTGGACTGAGGCTGGAATCAGTGCATCAAGAGCAACCACACACAAGTGTCCAGGAAATGGGCTACAAGTGTCGCATTCCTAGTGTCAAGCCACTACTGAACCAGAAACAACATAAGAAGTGTTTTACCTGGGCTAAGGAGAAAAAGAACTGGACTGTTGCTCAGTGGTCCAAAGTCCTCTTTTTAGATGAAAGTAAATTTTGCATTTCATTTGGAAATCAAGGTCCCATAGTCTGGAGGAAAATGGAGAAGCACAGAATCCAAGTTGCTTGAAGTCATTTGTGAAGTTTCCACAGTCAGTAATGATTTGGGGTGCCATGTCATCTGCTGGTGTTGGTCCACTGTGTTCTGTCAAGTCCAAAGTCAACGCAGTCTTCTACCAGGAGATTTTAGAGCACTTCATGCTTCTGTCTGCTGACAAACTTTATGGAGATGCTGATTTCCTTTTCCAGCAGGACTTGGCACCTGCCCACAGTGCCAATACTAGTAGTAACTGGTTTGCTGACCATGGTATTACTGTGCTTCATTGGCCAGCCAACTCGCCTGACCTGAACCCCATAGATTCTCTACGGGGTATTGTCAAGAGGAAAATGAGGGACACACCAGACCCAACAATACAGACGAGCTGAAGGCCGCTATCAAAGCAACCTGGGCTTCCATAACACCTCAGCAGTGCCACAGGCTGATCGCATCCACGCCATGCCGCATTGATGCAGTGATTCGTGCAAAGGGAGCCCCAGCCAAGTATTGAGTGCATATATGAACATACTTTTCAGAAGTTCGACATTTCTATATTATAAATCCTTTTTTTTTTATTGATCTTATGAAATATTCTAATATTTTGAGATAGTGGATTTTTGATTTTCATGTGCTATAAGCCATAATCATCAAAATTAAAACAAAAAAAAGGCTTGAAATATTTCACGAATCTAGAATATATGAAAGTTTCACTGTTTTAATTAAAATACAGAAAAAAATGAACTCTTCCATGATATTCTAATTTTTTGAGATGCACCTGTATATATAAGTGATGTTGGTACCTTAGATAACAAAGTTAAGTTCATCAACAGTTGTAGTAGAAACACTCAAATGTATTGCAAATCTAACTAAATACCTACTCGATGTTAGGGTAACTCCATCAAACTTTGCCTCCATCATCTGATTTTGTCCTGAAGGAACAAGTTTGGCTGTAGTCTGGCCTTTAACCTCTGCTCCTGTTTAAATTTAATGAAATTAAAAAAAAAAAAAAATTTAGTTACCCAATAGAAATAAAATGAATTCTGAATTTCTGCCAACTCTTGCTACATTTTGTTGATGGAAATAGAGAAGCTGAATGAACTAAATACTTGAAGGTGAAAGAGATCTGATGCCTTTCAACCTTGAAAATTCTTTCTGAAAATTTGTTTATGACTGAATTGTGCAGGCAAATAAAGCAGTTTGAGATCGAGTAGGGAAATGTACCAGACAGCCTCTCTCTTTCAAATCAACCTGGCCAAAATGTTTCTCAGGCTGAGGATAAAGAACAAAGGGGAGTTACCTCTGACGACGACAACTAAATCATCTGTAAGATGAGGAGATTGGATGACAAAAGGAGGCAGGACCTGTTTCTCTACTGCCTCAGTACTTGGCTCTTGTTTCCATGACAAGGGAACATCTGGAGTAAACAAACATACCCTCCTCCCGGTTAGTTCTTGGAAGGTAGAACCAAAACTAACTGTGTTAAAGTAGCTGTTCACCTTTTTATCAACAAAAGGAAAAAAAAAACTCAAATTTACCCTTCATCTGTATCTCATACCTCACACAGCTTTTGTCATCAAACATAATGCACACAAGTCTGTTATTTTACAGGCAGGTAAAAATAAATGTCTATTTTCAGGTAATTTTTTTTCATTTCTCATGAAAGCTGGAGTGCTATGTCCTTTTTTATTTGAACTATCTAAAATAAGGTGGTTTTTCCTTCCAGCAGTGAAGAAGATGATTTACTTTCCTAAGTTTATAAGCAATTAGAAGGTTCAAGACATACCACACTGAATACTACTCACCTTTGATTGCCAGTGTGGCCAGGTGCAGTAAAATTTGATTGATTTTCTCACTTTCACTGATCTACAAAATAAAAACAGATGTCACATGCCCATGGTACTGCACACTAGCCAAGCATCACAGAACTACATGTTGCTTCTTACAGGTGCAATGAAAACTTACCACATCTTTCAGATCGGATTCCTTCAGGGTAAGGAACTTTTTAAAACTGTTGAAACCCTAAAACAGAAAAATATTTTAAAAAAAATAAAGACACACACCATACCAAATATCTAAAAAGTGGGCAAGCAAGGTCTTTATAAAAAATATCTCACTTGATTTCATGTGGGAATGGAACCACCAACACTAAGATAAAGGCCATGTATTGTCTCTTGACTGACACAAACTTGTTCTCTTTACTAGCTGATCCCAATCCTAACAACCACAAAATGTAGCTAGTTAATTAAGTACAACCTTTTTCCCCAATTAACTCTTTCCCTGCCAAGGTTTTGATGCTATTCCCATTAACGGATTCACTACATTGGCAGATGATTTGGAATCCCCCCCCCCAGGGACATTTGCCAATGCTTAAACTAATGATATCTGCTGCTACTGATCAGCCATCTATCAAGTGTCACAAAAACTACATTATGTAGGTGATCTCCAATTTTGGCAGGGAAGGAGTTAATATGTTCCTGCTTCTTCAAAAAAGTAGTTTTCAAACTAAATCTAGTGTTTAAATTGCAGTTCTGCTATTAAAATGACTTGTTTAAAATTTCCAAACCTATTTTAATTACCTCTACTAATTTCAGTTATGCAATTAACACTGACAGACATTTACCAAGTTCCCCCTCCCACCAGGGGAGAGAAATGGCCATCACTACAATTCTTAAATCGATTATTACTACTACCATTACCAACCACACTTGTTAGTACTTTGTTCCACTCGTTAACATATCTATTACTTGAGAAAAAAAAAAGTTCTAATATCTGACCATGCTGGAGCCTTAGCTAATCTGTAATTATGACCTCTGGCATTTGTAACCAAAATTTTTTTTCTCATATATATATATATATTTTTTGTAAATCATAATTTAAAAATTTTAACTTTCTTTTGAATTTTCAATAGAAATACTGGATTTATTTTTTTTAAATATAAATTAAATGTCCAGATGTCACAGATCGAACAACCTTTTGCTGTCTTTTTAACAATAAATTCCAAGCAATCTTCAGCTGTCATGACAAAAAAACCAACTCACCTTCATGATTATTTGTTCTGCTAGATTTGGCTGGTTCACCTTCTGCAGCACTGAGAATATCCGCTCGTCTGCTCCATATAAGGCAATACCTTGGAAACAAATGTACTTTCCGCCATGATTGTCAATAATTAGTAGTCGCCAAAAACGGGAACTTTCCAAGAAACCTTGAAAGACCTGAGGAACCCCTGGAAGTCGGTAAACAGAATTTAATTAGAGACAGATGTAGAGTGGAAAAGTTAATTGAAAACAAATCTTTCTTCCAACTGCTATCAGCCTTTTGGATTTAGTTTATCTTAGACAATTCAGGAATATGTTGTTTATACTGTTCACTGCATGTCTTAATTGTACTGGATGTAACAGAAACGTTTTTATATAAGATAGTTATAAGTCTCTTCTTCAGGCAAAATATGGGTTAAGCAGGAAAATATTTAGTGTTATGAATTCTGTAATAGTTTTTGAGTTAGTTCTTTTGTGTTATTTTCCTATATCTTGAATAAAGTAAATGGGAAAATATGAAAATAAATAATTATTTTTTACCTTGCTTTGCTTGATTTTGTAATTGCATTCCAGATTTGTTTTGCATTTCTGTTTTGAAAATTCATTTCATTGTCATGTTTATTAGTGAGAAATTAGTAGCCAACCTGTCTCTCTTGTTGACTGTCACATGATGCCAAAGTAGCTCAAACCACACAGTAGACAGTCACTTTAATAATATGTTTGAGCCCATGAGCTGTCCGATTACATCCTGAGAGGATCCTACACCACTGCAGCCTGCAGATAATTCAGCATCCTTGGTACATTTTAATGATTATCAATGACTTCCGTGCTTGATTGGGGCAACAACAAGAAACATGGTAGGCCATGCAATGGGATACTTTCATCTATTAGTTTGTATAAAGTTGCTCACAATATTGGCCTTGTGTGGATTGCATTGTCATTTTAGTAAACAAATTGTAGACCACAGTATCATGAAAATTCTACTGCAATTGGCTGTACCCCTAGAGTCTCCCTATCGGAGGAAAAGTGATGCAGAAATTGTAGCCAAGTAAAAGTCCATCCCATACGTGTTCCAAACCTAACCTGCCTGAATTGTTGCTTGCCTTTCACAAAATGGTTTCTCATGTTTGTATCCATTGCTCCAGGTTGATCACTACTAGCTATCACAATTGACTGATCACACTCAATTGTTCTCAAGCATACCAAGAGCACTGTGTAGTGTCACTGACATGTTGGTGAAAATTGAAAGCAGAATGGTTCATATAGTCTGCCTGATTGTCTTTTACACCTTTCCGTGTCAACACATTCAAAATCCTCCATGTAATATGGGAAGTGCACCCCATACCACTTTAAACAACAGTAATGTGAAGGCAGCATGAATTTATTCTAAATAGTTTATAGAATAGTTATAGGAGAGAAAATTTGCATAATTGTTTAAATTTTGTACTGAACAGTACACTATTTGTTGCCTCCCTTTAATATTGATCTTTTTTGTTTTTTTGTTTTTCTGCATAGTGTATAAAGGTAACATTCAAAGTTAATATGGCAGGTAGTCAACCCTCTTTCTAATAGAGAAAACATGAACATCTACTTATCGGGAGGCCTAGAACACCTGGAAAGAACTCAAAGAAAATTTGTGTGACAACTTACCAGCATCTTTAGGGTCTTTACTTCCTTTCTGTTCACACACAAAATGTACAACTGTTGACCAGGGGCCCCTGAAAGGCCACTGCTATTGTGTTACAAGGAATTATAAAACAAGAAAGAATGTTGGCTTTAAGTTAAAATCTGACTGCTTACCAAGAGAGAGAGAGATAGGTGAAGTTTAAGAAAAAGTATAAATGTAATTACTTACTCAATGGTATCACCTTTCTGAAGTTCAAAGTTCTTCATCATTTCAGGACTATCCCTTAAGACAATAAAAAAAAAGTTTATATGTATTAAATAACTTTTGGCTCCAAGGTATCACACACAAATAAAAAGATAAAAAATGATAACCACCCACCAGCCATAGATTTTAACTCCTGTAATTCTATGTTTGTATTGCAAGTCAAGGACGGTCCAGGCTTGCTGAAAAGACGGAATGATCCAGAAACTGTATTGATCACCTGGAAAGCAAGCACCAATATTTAACCTGGTATAAAACTCAATTGTTCAACCCAATCTAAAATCTTAGCCAGCCAGTTAGTCTCTTTCTGATGTAAATGCTGAAGTTAAATGGAATTAAAGAAAAACAAAAAAAAAAAAAAAACCCAAAAGGTTGTGGCTACCTACAGGTTACACAAGTAAGGAAATATTCAGGTGTATGACCTCCATTGATTGAGCAAGACTGGTGACAATTTATGTTACTAGTCCTAACAATTCATTAGTGGAAGAATTTTTTTGAAATTGTGCCCTTAAAAGGGGTAATTTGTTCCAAGTGGTAGTTATCTGAACCTATCTCGAGCAGTGAGGCTCCCAGTGACTTACCATCAAGGATGTTTGTGTTTGGACTCAGAGCAGTACAGCAGCTACAGTAGTGTGGAGAATTCTCCGTCCACCTGGGGTTTGTCTGGATTTCTGGGTAGTCTGCAAGAAATACAAGCAGAAAGCAGAGGACTCTTTTATAGGTGTCAGGTTATTTAAATAGTACAGATTATAATCATTATTAAATGAGAGACACTAAATTAGAAAATGTAGTTTTGGAAAGAGAAAAAAAAAGTAGGTTTAAAGGGCTGCTGCTACCAAATATCTTAAATGCAAAGAACGATGTATTTCAGCATATTAATTAGCTGAATTTTATGTCCTTAGTTGAACCACATCTTGAATATACTATGCACACAGAGTCCTTATTTAAGGAAAAATATCCAATTATTAGATGTATTCAGCAAAAATTTACTAAAATAAGTCCCCCGTTTCAAGCACTCAAAGTTGCACGATTAAAAATATTAGATTTATGTTATTAGTTTTGGACTTTTGCTATCTGAGAGAAGAACAATGCAGGTTTTCAAAACTTATTTTCAAAATAAAGCATTTTATTGGCTGATAGAAAAAACACTGGGGACCATAAATATAAATTGGTTAATTAGCACAACTTAGAGAAAATAACTGGAATAAACTGCCAGTAATGTTGGTTAATAGTGTAGGCAGTAATAAGCAGCAGTGTACATACAAGTTAGACTTGATTAAGCATGTGATCATGCACCTACTTTTCATGCTATTTCTTTTTTTTTTCTCTGTATAAATGTTGTCAAACTTGACCCTTGCATCCCTTCTTTCCCCTGTGCTGTACTCTGCAAAGAAAAGGAGTTACATGACAACCCCAGTTACCCAGATAATTTCCATTAGTTTCCATCAAAAGGTTTCATTTGAAATTTATATTAATTCCAGTAAGATTGCTTTGTTGTAATGTATCTACTATAAAAGCTAAACAGGAAAACCATTACCTGTAATCTTCTCACAGAATGGATCCATCATACTTTTTTAAAATCCTCATAGTTACATTTGTTAATATTTAATAACATAATTGTCTCACCAAACTGTGTAATGACATTGACAACAAAACAATGGCTGGCTATTTTAATTAAAATTTTTTTAGCAAGGGAGGTAAACATGTATACACATGTGCCTTTCTCACCAAAATTTTAAAATTAAAAACTATATAAATCATTCATCCACACATTGATTTCAAATCCCTTAACCGCATATATTTTATAGTTTGTGTCACATGTGAAAAAAATTTTTTTAAATCATAAAAACAAATCTTTTGATACTGAATTAATGAGTTAGATTTGCAAGTAAACAACTTCATGCCAACATTTCACTCATATCGTGAATTTGTTGTGCAGGCTTGGAGCCCTTGTTAGAAAGAGGATATTGATTTATTAGAGGGTTCAGCTGAGACTTATTAGAATGTTTTCAGGTTTTAAGCATTTAAAATACAGTGAATAATTAAAAATACTAGGTATGCCAAGTTTAAATTTTAAAGCAAGAAGTCCTAATATATTTTTAAAACAATAATTAGAGTTTTTAAATGTGGAAAAGTACACACTTTTTTCAGCTATTTGCAGTTAATATTAGGGGGGTCATTATTACAAAAGCTCAAGTTCCAGGATGGTTAGATTTGCATGTATATATATATATATATAATATATAGCAGTCCCTGGGTTATGAACAAGTTTCGTTCTTAGGATGGTCTCTAAGTTGTATGTAAGTTGGAACCCATACGAACGGTTTGTACTTAACATCTGTTTGTCTAATAGTATATACGAGGTCTGTACAAAAAGAAACCAAACTTTTAAAACAGCGTGCCAACCAGCCGGTGCAGCGTGCTGTGTATTGATGACCTTAACCTTCAGTCTAATAATAGCTGCATCATGTCATGTCAGTTAGTCATTGATCTACACATGCTAGAGTGAACGTATGTTTAGTGCACTTGGCGATTTGTCACAAGTTGAACAATGAAGGATCTTGAAGAGCACCGTGTTTGTGTGAAATTCTGTTTCAAATTGGGAAAAACTTTTACAGAGACTTTTCTAATGTTGCAACAGGCCTATGGGGAGGATTGTTTGAGCCGTACGCAATGTCACGAGTGGTACCAGCGTTTCAAATTGGGAAGAACATCCACCGAAGACAATTCCAAATCTGGACGACCTTCCATGACATCGGACGACAATCACATTGAGAAAGTGTGTGCTGTGGTCCGTGGAAATCGTCACCTGACTGTCCATGAAGTTTCCAAAGAAGTAGGCATCTGTAAAAGTTTGTGCAACATGATTTTAAAGGAAAAATTGAACATGCATCGTGTAGTCACAAAATTTGTGCCACGTCTGCTGACAGATGAACAAGGAGGGAGCCAAGTCACAGTCAGTCAGGAGCTCTTTGATAGTCTGAATGTTGATGAAAGCTTTCTGAAAAGTGTCATAACAGGTGACGAAATGTGGGTGTACGGCTATGATGTCAAAACAAAAAGCAGCCCTTGCAGTGGGTTGGATCGTCGTCACCAAGACAAAAAAAAGCACATCAGAGTTGCTAAAATGTGAAGGTGATGTTGCTTGTCTTTTTTGATTGGAAGGGCATCATTCATCAGGAGTTTGTTCCACATGGTCTGATGATCAATAAAGAGTTTTACTTGGATGTCCTGAGGTGGTTGAGAGAGGCAGTGTGAAAGAGGATGCCTGAGGCATGGAAAAACAAAACCTGGATGCTGCACAATGACAACGCACCTGCTCACGCATCACTCCTTATTCGTGACTTTTTGGCAAAGCACGATACAACTCTTGTCCCTCAGCGTCCCTACTTTCCGGATTTGGCCCCTGCAGACTTTTTTTTGTTTCCAAAGTTGAAATCCACCCTGAATGGTCACCGATTTCAGACGATAGAAGAATTTGAAGAAAATTCACTACGAGAACTGCACACTATCCCTGAAAAAGTGTTCCAAAACTGGAAAAAACGTTGGGAGCAGTGTATCAACAGTGGAGGGAACTATTTTGAAGGAGACAAGTCTGAGTAAACTGTAAGTAAAGCAATAAATTTGTTTTTTAAAAAGTTTCAGTTTCTTTTTGGACAGACCTCGTATACACACTTAAACTATGTATGTATAAGAAACATTAAAAACACACTTCCAAATATACTTAAACACTTTAAACATGCTGCTTCTCCTTGCAATTTGATGTTATGAAAGTTTGCCTTCACTTTGAAGCAGTTAAACCAACCAAGACTGGCAATAAATTCCTCTTCACTTTCACTAGATGTACTAGCACTGCAGCTTTCAAAACATTGAAAAGGCTTCTAGCCTTTTCTTACACTAACGCAAGGCTAATCGGTATATTTCACTGATTTTGGTCCTCCAATAATCAACCCACTGCGTTGCTCCATGATTATTGTTGCCTTCATCGAAACAGAGCCATTAACATGTTCCATTATCTGCACTTTGTCTTTCAAAATGTCCCCAATCGTTGACTGACTGTTGTAGCCTAACGCCTTGCCAATGTTTATCGGCATTTCACCCCTTTTGGAATGTCTTATAATGTCAACTTTCTCCTCCATTGTTATTGTTTTTCTCTTCTTTGATGCATCATCAGCACTTGCATCAGATTTTCGTTTATGAACCATGATAGGGGTCTGCACGTTATCAGAAATTGAATATGAATTCACACGAATGACGTCTTAACAAGTACAAGATCCGAAATAATAGACTTTATGGCGGTCTGTTCGTATTTATGGAATGTTGTAAGTCAGATGTTCGTAACTCAGGACCGCCTGTATATATAACTCCGCCAGGTTGTAAAATGCCCTAGACACACTTCTCAAAGTGTCCCAACAACCTATGGGTTATTGGACAAGTGAAAATGATATATATAATAATAGGATTGTTAATTCTTTCCCATTCAAGTTGGGTGAAAACAAACAGGATGCTGGTTTACATTATCACTTAGTTTGGCTATCTTTATCGCTTTGTTTTTCTGAAGTGATTTTACTAGTGAAGCTACTAGCAGGAACCACGTGCATTTGTTTATTTACTTGATGTGTGATGTAAAAACATCGAGAAATGCATTGACGGAGAGTGACAAAATTGGTCAGGAGGGTGAGTGAGGTCTCAAATGGGGTTCAAGTCATCTATGGCACAGAGAGAGAGAGTGTGTGTGTCTAGTATTTTTGGCTTTTAGCTGGCCCAAAGATTGATGTTCTTGATGATGCAGAGTCATCAGATTTCATCCAGCAAATGCTGAAGAGTTTAACTGCTATGCCACACAGACCCAGATGAGGGCAAGCAGAGCTGACAACACCTGGACAGACACCAGCAAGGAAGAGATGAAAGCATCTCCAATGGTAAAAACAACTATAATTCTGTGCCATCCATTGAGAATTACTGGAGGTCAATAGACTTAGCGTCAAAAGTAGCAACAGTGAGACTCTAGAAATGAAATCAGTACTGACACTTGTGACAAAAACTGGGTGATTTTAGTCTACATTTTTGAATTTCTGCACTATAAATTACATTTCCTTTCATTTTCTGGGCATATTTCCTTTTCATTTGGATTACCGAACAGTGAACTAAGTAATTTGTTATTTTGAGTCATTTCAGGATTCTTTAATACTTTTGGAAAATAATGTTAATCAGGTAGGTGCATTTTGTACCATCTTTGAAATTGTCTGAACATTATTTGTGCATATTAAATATTGCATTTCCTGAACATGGAAGGGTTAATGATATTAGCCAATTAAAAAAAAAAAAACATCTAATGGCAGTTTCTCTTCCCTAGGGGAGCCCTTTTGTATAACTATTAAGCTACCACCCTTTCTTTATCATTTTAAAATCTGTAATCTTTGTAAGGATGAAATGCATCTAATTTCTTCATTTGTCTTTCCCTCAAATCTTTTTTCCACTGTGGGCAAGACTTACTCTCTGCATCAAGCCAGCTGTACAATCAAAGATGGGCAACATATTTTTAAAAAAGTACCAACAAAATGAAACAGTACATAACAGCATCCCCAGCAAAGACAACTCTGACAAGGTCATAAGGATGTTAGGTTAAACTGCCTATCTGCTGATCAAAAGAAACAGAGGGAATGTAAAGGAGGCAGTACATACCTTCAAACAGCCGCTGGAATTCATTTGGTCTGTCTTGGGGCAATTCTTTTACTAACTGCTCCGGAGTCTACAAGTGAAAGCAAAAATATGAAGCATGGAATATATTCTGTTCTTTTTCTTTTTGTTTTCTAACAGGAACTTGGACAATACCAGCAAAACATGCCTTGTAAGAACAAATCACATTGAAAACAGAAACAGGTATACATAAAACTTATTTCTTCTCGTTCCAATGATTTCTGCAACAGACTGATAGACTGATTCCTGATTAGATCAGTGCTCATGACAAATGTCCATCAACAGCTTTTAAAAAATTATAACTGTGACTATGATACAATAACCTCCGATTATAAACATTTTAAGTCACCCAGCTAAAAATTGATGAGGTGTCCTTATTTTCTTTAAATATAACAAATCTTATAGGAACATAAATATAATTACATCTGGTGGTTAGTAACAGGTACGGCCAGACAAAGTATAAATCATTATCTTCAGTTGAAATTTTCAAGATGAATCAAAATTTGTTATAATAATAATAATGTTAATAATAAAATATTTAAAATTACCTCCCCTTTGGAATTCACTAAATTAATTTTTGCGCCATGCTGTAAAAGTTTTTCAGCAACCTGTAACCTAGAAGCAAAAAAAAAAAAAAACGAAAAAATTATATATAGAAAAAAAAGTGCGCGTTTAACTTACTTGGCATTCTAGATGTGCTAAAATTAAAGCTAAGAAATAAGGTCGTGTTCTTTGAATGCAGTAGTTAAATTCAATACTTTTATTTTTAATTCTATTTTGTTGGCCAAGAGTTGTTTCCCTTTGATCGCTAAAAATAAACTGGAGATATTGCAGAAGAAAACTGTTTTGGAAATAAACTCATATTATAGGGAAGAAAATTGCATTCTAGCAGCTTAGGATCAATTTAACATACAAAGATTTAAAAAATAGAAATTGTAAGGTAGAAATATAGTCAGCAGATTCATTCTCCTTAAATTACTTAGATCTTTACAAATTTTTAAAATCATCAGGCAGAACAGCTTATAGAATCCAAACAAAGTTGCTATGATGTCACACGATACAGTTTGAGGAAATTGGTGTGGACTGCTAGGTAAGCTGATATTTAGTCCAAATGTCCGATCATGGTGGCAAACACTTACCTAAGAAATCGAATGGCTTCGTGCAAGGGAGCAGTTCCTTTTATCATGTTGATCACATTTGGATTGATTCCGTATTTTAACAACAGTTCAACTATTGGAGCATATCCTCTGATGGATGCCTCAATGATGGCTAGTGTGTTTGACTGGAGACTGGAATCATGATCTAGCAGCATTGAGACAGCATCTGTAATCAAACACATTCATTATCTCTATGGACACTTGTTCTGATTGTGCGCGAAAGAGCTCCTAAATATGAGCATAAGTTTACTTATGCTTCTAATGCTTTCCAAAGCAAATAAAAATAAAAACTAACTGAAACCAAAGTAGCATGAAGCAGAGATGTGGTAAAGTTCTTATAATTTTAATTCTTTCACACCAGTGAAATTTAGTTCTGGAAATTCAAGAAGAAAAAGCAGCTCTGTAATTTGGTTAATTAACTAAGAGAGGATGATAATGGAATTGTCAGCCAGAACTATGGGGTTATACAAGTTAATGATGTGTAGTAAAAAAATTTTCCCATATTCCTCTTTTTTCTATGCAAAAACAAAAACCTTTTTTGTTGTACATGGCTGCCAAGTCCAGCGGAGTAGCTTGCTGCTTGTTTGTTATGTACACATCTGCCCGAGCCTGAAGAAAGAAAGAAAGACAATGACTGGAAAGAATTGAAGAGGAGGAAAAAAGAGGTGCACACTTAATTTTTTCATGTTTCAGAGAGTATGTTTTCAAGAGAAACTGATTGTGAAGAATTGTTTGTTACACAACTTCACTGATATCATGGAGAACTGGTAACTGGGACCATAAAGGTTGCATCATGCCTAGCTTCCCCCTGTCTCTCATCTCTGCCTAGTTCCACCATTAACTTAGAGGTACACTATTTTAACTGAAATTAGATGCAGTTCTCTATTAGATTATTAAAGCAAAATAGAAAACTCAACATTATTATTAGTAGTATTCAATTTAATCTGATTCATGTTCTTATGAAAGTTGAAAAGTTCTTGAGAAAAACAAATCTGTAAACAGTAATGGGATTCTAAAAAAACAACAACTGGTGAGTGTTTATCAGGGGTCTGTGGATGTGTTTCTTCTTTACTACGATGGCTGAAAGTTGAAAGTGTTAATGCTAACAGCCATTGCCAAATAGTAGATGACATCAAAGGAGAACAACATGGATTATGGTGAGCACAGTTTAAGAGCTCTACATAAGGATTACTCTAATCTGGTTTAGCATTAACACCACAAAAGACAGAGATTTTAATATTAATGAAATTTAAATTTTCCACCTCTAAAAATCAGTTTAGGATAAAACAGTTTATTGGTTGTTAAAAAATCCAATATATAAAATAAAAAAAAAGTTTATTGTCCAATTTTTGTTGCATAAGACATTCTTCATTAAAATTTCCTTCTTTATACTTGGATTATTTTAGGGCAAGTCTACAATTATGGCTGCCCCAGTTTATGTGCGCACACTATGTAAATAAAAAAGAAATGTGTATTTGTAGTCACTGAAGTTAAAGAGACAGCTTAAGTGCCAAACTCAGAGATATTCCTTCCTCTATTCATTCTAATTTCTCTCTTCCCCTGCTCTCAACTCCTCTCCTAACTTATTACTCGTTCAATGTTCATTCATCTTTAACCTCAATTTAAAACTCAAGAAGTAAAATCTTAAATCTTATTCCATTTCCTCTGCTGTGTGCAAAGAATGTAACTCTTATTAGAATTTACTTTCTGGAAATGACTTCTAATTCTAATTTATCTTCTTTTGATGCAATGACTGGTCTACTGCATCAAACCATATTGTTTTGAGCAACCGCATGCTTACATAAGAAAGGATAACTAAGAATGTGTCTTCTCCTGTTCTCTTAGTCACAGAAGCCTTGGTGGGTTAAACTCCAGAGTTTTAAATTCTGGCAGCATCCAGCCCTGCATCCTAAACTTACTGTTAACAACTTTAGCAACAGCAGGATACGGTTATCAGCATCACAGTTACAAGCGATATGCAGTGGTGTGTTCCCATCACTGTTCTGAATGTTCACCTGAAGAGAAAAGCAAGTGGATGTGTGTCACACACAAATAACATATATAAATGTATTTAATAAAATGCCAATTATTCAAAATAATCCCTCCTCATAATGAACACAAACACTGTTCTACAATTTTAGGAATTTTATTTATTTAAAATAGATGTATTATATAATGGCTGCACAGTGTTGGCTGTTGATAAAAACCATGAGTGATGTTATGATCAACATACAGAAAATGTTGAGAGCTTTACACACTATTCTAAAGGCCACTTCATTATCTTCAAAAATCCAGTTACAAGTTAAAAATATGGCAGCAGTTAGCTCTCTTTATCTGTTTTTTTTCTGTATGAAACAAACAAATAATCAGCCTCAATATTAATTGACCTGACCTTTGCAGCATGGAACAGCAACCATTCAGATATTAATCAAAAACAATGCCAAGATAATGAATAATTATCTAGTTAACCTTTGGCTTGGAGATTACATATTTTACATTTCAGGGCTTAACTTTCAGATTTTCTTGATAGTGTACCCCAATAATATCTAACTTTGACCTTTGGCTTTCTTGAAATCACAGAAAAATTCTAGATTATGCTTAGTCTGTTTTCACTTAGATATTTATGAGCAAAGAGGAAGTGACTCTGACCTCTGGGGGCACCATGTTTGCTCTCTTCCCTCCCGTATAATTCCAGCCCTGTACCTACTCAAACAGGATTATCTTCTACATACAAAGCAGAGTGAGACTTGTGTGTGACCACTTTGACATACAGGCCATAAATAATAGAACCACAATTTTTCAGTCTACAAACATGGTTGAACAACACTAGCTTTAGTGCTTCTTTAGAAAAAAACAAAGATAGTTCTTTTTTTTTTGTTGGAATCTTAGAGTTGGAAAAAAAAACAAAATAGAAAGGGCATAGTTAAAAAATAGTTGTTAGGTGGCAAGAACTCAAATTTCAGAATGATTCTGTTTTTTTCTCAAAGAAGTTTTTTTAAAAAAATCTTGAATGTCTTAAACAAAACCAACTTGTTGATGAGAAGCTTAATGTGATTCCAAATATTCCATTTTAAATTCAACTCTTTCTAGTACTGTGGTGCTTTGTAGTACAATATGACAGCTGTTAAGCACAGTACTGCCTTAAGGAAGTTTGCATCAGTTTTTTTGCCTAGGTGATGCACTCTGTTAGAATTTCTGAAGTTTATACCACTGTAGAAGGGTAAGCACAACCAGACAAAGTATAGTCACGCTTGCTGCTGAACTTCCAAATTCTGGCTCAGAAACTAGCAGGCCCCAGAAAGTATAGTTTATGACCCCCCCTTATCATGCTGCTGCCATACCTCTGACATGAACTGCAAACCATAAGGACCTGCCATCAGTGAATGACAAACTGAATCATTACTTGTCTGAAAAAGTTATATTAGTGCACATGTTGATGTAAGAATGTCATTTAATCAAGATTGTCTCATCTCAGCCTCTTAAAGAGAGCAATAGAATGCATTAAAACGTGTCATATTCCTACAGTCACTGACACACAGATTCTATTAAGCACTGATTTCATACATAACAGCCATATTTTGACCAGGTGTGGATTTATCTCTGGCATTACCTGTAACTTCATGACAGTGTATAATATGTTGAACACATCAATGAGAAAAACTACTAACAGTGTGATTTGTTAATGTTTTTGCAATTTTTTCATTAACAATTTACAAATAATTTTGATTTAAACCTCATCGAGATAATGTGCGCGCTCGTGTGTGTGTGCGTGCGCACATGTGTGTGAGTGAGAGAGTGAGTGAGTCCATAATCTACCTGACTTCCATTTTGTAACAACAGTTCCATAAGATCAGCTCGTCCACAAAACACTGCCATATGTAGTGCTGTGTTGCTACAACAGAAAAAATTCAAGACTATAATTTAAAACTACTGAAATCAATCAATAAAAATTGCACATTAGTTTTCATAACAGTTCTTAATCAGCAAATACAGTATGGAGAGAAAGTACCCGTCCGTAATCATCTCTAGCTACTGGAATTTAGTATCAATAGCTAAGACATAACTACAAAGTCTTATGTCTGCATATTATTGAAATATAAAAAAATGTTTCAATCATACAACAATGTATACTTCAATTTTTACATTTCCTCCTCTGTACCTAAGTAAATCTCCATCATATTTATCAAACCATGAACTGTTCTCAATCAGTGTAAACAAAAGCATAGGCTGGATCCACTTGACTGGAAATGATGGGTAAGCTTTGGCTGCAATTTAAAGGGACCAAGGGGGCCAAGAATATGCCACCAGAACATGTTGCACATCATGACTCTCCCTTTCAGGTCTGGACAGTTGAGATTTCATAGAAGAATGAGTGATTAATCTTTCTCCAAATGGGTTTTCTCTCATGTGTAAAAAGAGAGGAGTGAGGTGTGACTCATCAGATTACATCATTTTCACCAGTCATCCTTAGTCCAGTCTGCACTCTGTCTAACTGCCTTTCTCCTATTCCAGTTAGAAGCAGGTAGTTTCCTTCACCCTTTGCCATTGTGGATGATGGACCTACCAATGAACACTGTGGTCACTTGGCACCTGCTATAGGAGCAGCCACTATATGGCCTTTTAGAATGCTGTAAAGTCTTTGACTTTCCCCCCATAGCTGTCAGACTGATTGCAACTATGCTGGTCCAAGTCATATATAGTGTCATGGCCAAATCTGAAAGGGTAGTAAATCCTAATAAGGTGGCTAGCCACTGACATACATAGTTAAAAGAAAACCATCTTATTTATTTCAACTGAATGGTTGCATCTAAAACAAGTGAGCTGTCAGTGTAGTGACTCCTACTGTGCTCCAGACAAAGAAGTGACTATTATATAAATAGATATGCATCACTTCTGCCTCTAGGTTGGTTTTTTTGTATGGTGCCTGAAAGATCCATAACAATGAAACCATAATCCAAAAATAGTAGTATTATTGTTATAATAAATAATGATTGTGTGCTCCTACAATATATATAGTATTTCTATGGATAGTATCTACTTCTTCCTGGTGTTGCTCATCTCTCTCTCTCTCAACTTTTTTAAAACATTAACCCTTTCTGAACTGAAATTATCAAAGAGAATTTATTAAAAACTTTCAGTTAACTTTTATCACCCTTCAGGGAGACTGTGCACATTACCAAATTATCTTCATATATCTTCTTGACCTTTTACCAAGATATGTGAATCCATAACATAATATGGAGCTCAAAATTTTACTATGGATAATTTAATATTCTGGTGACCTGAAACCCCTCCCCCCAACACACACACAGGCAAGGCTTTAACAAGCATTTATCTAGCTGAAAATCCAAAGAAAAAAAGAGTACAACAGAAATGGCAAATTGGTAAGCAGGTTGGCCCAAGTGTGTGATTTGCACTAAATAAAGGATAACCCCCATGGTGAAGTCTGGTAATAAATAACACAGATGCTAGACTTGTTTGCTTGGTTAAAAAAAAACAGTCACTGAATCTGACCTTACACCTGTTGGAATTTTGCAAAAAAAAAAAACAAAAAATTTTTTTTCTAGTTTAATTTAGGAACTAACTGGGTTCAAAGGTCAATCTGCACAATGATGATGATGAGGCCACTGGTTAAGGAAAAAAAGATGATGCTTAAAAAAAAAAACAGTTCAGACAGAAAGGGTTTGCAAATAAATGCATTTCGCTGGATTGGATTGCTGCCCCTTGGAAGGTGCTTTAATCTTTTTAAGGTAAAAAAGTGTGAACTTAACAGGTTTCCCTGCAGCAATCTGATAGCCACAATCCAGTGAACTTAGCTCTTCACTACAGCATGGCCACAACAACACTTACTTGGGAAAGTCCACTATGTGTGCAGCCAGACTGAATTAAAATAGCCAGACAAACTTCCCCATAGTAGCGCAAAGAGAAAATGTGTGAAAACAAACACTTCCAACCACAAAAAATTTTTAAAAAAGAGAAAACAACTGAGCCTCCCCACAATGCAACACAAACAGGCTCATACAAAATAGGTTTTTTTCACTTTCGCCACCAGCATATTTTTTGTTGCCATCCATGTTTTCACATTGTTTTCATTAGCAAGAAGTCAACAGTAAACCTAGATGGGGAGGTAACCCATTAAATACATTAGAGAGCCACTTTCCAGCAAGTCGACCTACATGAAATCTTTCATGTTCACCAACCTGGACAAAAGAGCTGTGTTCATTAGAGGAAAATAACTAAAGAGGAAGTAGTTACAATGCTGACTAATATCAGTCTACCCTTATGAGATAGCACCCTAAGGCATTTAGATCCTTCTTTGGCTTAAACAATCTCCAAGATCAAGGAGATAAATTGTGGATTTGTGTTCCTGCAATACACGCTGTACCGCTGTATCGCACGATGTCTGGTTCCCAAAACAATAATTTAATGTCATAGGCCAAGATACAACTAACAGTCTTTCACATATATCCTAGGGTCTGGCTTCCATGGTTACTGCACTAATGTTTGCTTTGGGCAGCCTGATCAATGAAGCTTAAGGCATCAAAGAAAACCTCACAGATCTAACAAGGTAGCAAATTAGCTTCACAGAATAGCTGGCATTAACCCCCCACACATATACCCTTGTATTAAATACCAAATATACTGAGGAAATTTAAAAAAAAAAAAAAGAGGGAAAGAAAGCATTTAAAATTAATTAAAATAGTGACAATAAAACAGCCAGAAAAAAAAAAAAACTTTTTTTTTGTATTAGTGGTGTAAGTGAGAGCTCGTTATACAAAATTCCAAATATGTGGCTCAGATAACCATGGCAACAAAACCAGTGCTACACATAAAAGCTTTCGAATCCAGACCCATGATATTTAATCTGGCAAATGGTTTAAGTGCCAGGCTATAGTGCTCACGTATTAAAATATTATGACATTGAAAAAATGTGATAAGACGGCCATTCTTTACTAATCAACGGCTGCAGACTATTTGATCAAGAGTTTAAGTAAAAACACATACTCTAATCAATCAATACAACTATAGCCATTTTAGTATTCCATGGCTCTTGAATGCTGTAAGAGCAATTATGAAATTGTGTGAACAACACAAATGACTTTACCATCTATGGAGAAAGTAAATAAACACTGGTCTATAGTACAGTGCAGATTATGATGTCTCACAGAACTAATATTTGCTTTTTTAAATCCTTGGTATAAAGTAGATCAGCTGCAGCTTTGTGGAAAAGAAAAATATAATGAAAGAACATTCAAAATACAAGGATGGGTGGTTCTCTACATCAGGCAAGGAAAGGGGGAGAAAAATTCTTGAACTACAGATATGGAGTTTTCACTGTATATAAAACTATTCATAGGAGTATTTCAAATACTGATCACATTTGGAAGCACTCTACTTTCGTTATGCATAAAGTGAGAAAGAATATTAAACACTTTTTAAAATTTTTTGGCTGGGTGCTCTAAAATACAAGTCAGAAACTGATAACTGTAGCAAGTTTAAGGAAAACACAATCAAGTAAAATTGTGTGTGTCATAGTATAAATAAGCAAAGAAAAACCAAAGTCTGGCAGCTAGATTCATATTTCTTTTCTTCAGGCTTGGTTAAGCAGGTAGAGGAAAACAATAACAATTAAATATAAAATCAGTAGTCTCACCAAAAGGTTAGTGGAATGGTAAAATAATACAATAATACATCCATGTATCTTGTGATCAGCTTGACATACACGGTGAAAGGTTAGCCTGGAAGATACATTCAAAATGTTTAACTGATGGTCCAGCTATGGAATTATTTGCTTAGCAAAAGACTTATCATACAAATTCACATCACTGATTTTACCTGTAATATAGAGTCTTCTCCTAAACCAGGGGTAGGAAAGGTTTATCATGCAGGCCCCCTGAGCCATTACATAACTGTGTATCAGTAAAAAGGTAAAACATGCAGCTGGCATTGCCATTAGACTTAATAATCTCAGGGTAATTTTTTGTTGTGTGTATTAAGATTTTCAGACACTTTAGATAAGAACCACATGATCCATATGTGATGGCTATTGACCTGATCACATTTGGTGATATAATATACATGGTAGCTAAAAAAATTGGCTATTTTTCATTCCAAGGTATATGGACAAACCCATTCAAAAATAGATGGGGAAAAGTGATTAATTTAAACTAAATAAAGAGAAAAAGTTATATAGATGCTGACAAAAATAAAGTTATCCAGTTTCTTTATCTTTCATCACTGAAAAGGCATCTATACAATATATCCCCACAAAAGTTGAATTCTGGGAGAAATTGTCAAAGAAAATTTTTTAGATGCACCAGATTTTTTGTAAAACCATAAACATAAATGGATATTTATCCTTATTTCATTAATATAAACTGAGATAATCAGATACACACATTTGTTTAGAATTTCTCTGCATACAACCAGACAAGAGATCTGTATACAGGTGTAAACAATGTGTTTTTCCTTTTAAACCCTATGTACAAAATTTAGGTTTCATCCTTTATCATCAAAGAGGAGTTCTATTTATACTTTAAAAAGTAAATGTAAAAAAATTCAAATTTCAGAAAAGAATCAAAACTTGTTTGTATAGAAGACAAATCACAAAAGAATTAGGAAAAAAACAGAAAATATCTGAATCTTGGTAAGCTCAGGCTAGATTTTTATTATAGCTGATTTGTTATTTTACATTAAGAGATCTCAAGTTTTAATTTTGATTTTCTGAACAGGTGTGTGTGTGTGTAGAGAGAGAGAGGGAGATGGAGGAGAGAAATGGAGGAGAGAAATGAGAGTGGGGATGGAATGATAAATGGACTCTGTTTACTGTTAACCTTGAGAAGTAATAGTGACTTTGGGGCTAGAAGATTACCAAGTATCTACTTCCTGTGGTAAAAGCACAGTTGATATGCAAGTGGGATGTTGAGCTCTTTGACTGGAGAGAGAGAAATGTAGCTCTGCCTGATTATACCACCACAAAAAAGAGGGGGAGCAGATCAAATCCTGACTGTCATGGCAAAGCAGACAAGGAGAAAAACTAGTCAGAGAAAGATCGCTGTGTGTTTAATGTCAATAAAGTAAAAAAAGAAAGAAAGTTCTGGTCTTCTTTAGATATCATAGATAAGAACAGGTTTTCTCCTGTGGGCAGCCGAGTATATACGAGCATTTGTTACTGTGAGCACCTTTTTCTACCTGTCTGGAATAGAACCAAAATCTTCCTGTTTTATCTATGTGGTATGCTGCAGTGAAAACACCTTCATCTAACTAGCTCCATATCAAAGCACCTGTTAATCCATCATTAGATTCAGGAGAAACACCTGAGAGCCAGATCAAAGTAACTCCACCTTTTAAAGCCTCACCTGGGAATGTGCCAGAGAGGCTGACAGGGACATTTGGGCAATTATAAAGTGAACACTAACATCAAACAACTTATTTCCTTATAAAGACCAAGACAAACAATCTGAAGGCTACCACCAAACTTTTTTTCTCTTCAAGTAATTATTAATCAAACATTTTAAATGCCTGGCAACAGGCCCTAAACTCTTTGTCCTTTGCCAGGTTTGGGTCATAAGAGATAGCCATTGTTTTTTTTTTTCACTATTAGATCAAGCAGGCATTAATAAAGTCCCTTAAAACATCACAAAATTAATGTTATATTAATCAATCTGCTGACTGATGATGAATGACACACTCTAACTAAAATTAATTTGTTTAGTATATAGAAATCTAATAAATTTTTTTATATTATCACTTTTCTAACATTAAAGCTAAAGAAAGATTTGAAGCAGATATCGTATCATCTATACATCACCACACTGAGATAAGCTCTAATGACTAGAGATGAAATAGATATGAATCAAAGGTTATAACTGAAAAACTGAAATAACAGCTTAGTGATGACAATAATTTTGTTGCTGTTTGTTTCTTCACCATGTATTTAAGTAGCATCTCTGCATATCTTAGTTCATGAAACTTATATATACATTAAACATAAAAAGGTTAAGCATACTGGTTTATGGCAGTACTTAGGGGCCAGCCAATCTGGGCATGAGCCCACAAGGGCTGCCAAAAAAACAAAACAAACAAAGTCCCTTAATTATTAAATATTATGTCATCACTATATATATATATATATATATATATATGTGTGTGTGTGTGTGTAATATCAGTACATTTTCTGTGCAAATCTTCATACAATGATAATTTCAGTGAATTTTCTATTTGTCACATACCTAAAATTACCAAAAGCTGATTGTTACAATTTGTATCAACTGATAAGGCTTTATGCACATGCAGATACACTTGTAATATTTGTGCTTTCCGAAGTTCCCAAACCTACCCTATCCGCAAAGATCAGATGACTTGAGATGCGATGAATGTAACCTTATTGTGAAACACTATACTAGGTATTTAATATACACATACTGCCTGCATCTATTGGATTTATTCTTTTTGCTCCATGGTTTCATTTGTTAGCCTCATTCATTATATAGCGTAAGAGTTAGGTCGGGTTTTCATCTCATATCACAAGCAGTGCATAAGTGAAACAACCTTGATACTAGTATAAAATATCAGCTCACGCACTTTTAACATAAGTTCTGGCTCTGCTTACACATTATGAAATGAAGTTCTAAGCCAAAATGATCAGCAGATGGGAAAATGATATAGAAGACAGCACAGGAAGCATAATCAGGTTCTGATCATTTTGGCAAGGTTGAGCAAGGACAGTGAAGGAAAAAAATAAATGAAGAAAACGCTGAGCAGCCAGAAGCTGGTCAATCAAATAATCAAAGTAGTGATGAAATTGACAAGGAAAAGAAAAAAAACTTGAGCAAGTTGGGTTAGTAGTAGTGACCAGTAACAGGATAAATGGGATGACCAGATGAACATTGAACCAGAGAATGAACAAACTAGACTACAAAAACTAGACCCTATTGTATTTCACAATGCTGGAAACTAGGCTAATCCTATGAAAGAGCATTTGAGAACTGAACTAGTGAGGTGTGGTTGTTTCCATCTACAAAATGAAGATGGACCTTTTTCTCATGACAACAGCAATTGGTCAGTGTCAAAAGTTTGCTTTTTTTTTTTTAAAAAAAGCTGAGTAATACTGAGAAAATACATAGAACATGATCCTTGTTTTCTCTGTTAAAAGATGCGCTTTTTACTGTTTCTGTTGCTGGCTATTCCATAACCACCAGTTGGCCTTTGGAAAGAACAAAGAATTCAAAGCATGGTGCAAGATGAACCTATACATCAAGGACCATGGAAATAGCCATGCCCATGCCCATTTTTCACTCAGTGGAAGGAACTCTCTATTGTGTTAAAGACAGGTGCTACAAAGGATAAAAACTCAAGTGAAATTGTTGAAGCAGCCAGCGAGTGGAGAGAAATTCTTAAATGAATACTTGATCGAATTATTTTCTTGGCCAGCAAAATTTTTGTTTTAAGAGGAAAACATGAGCAAAAACATCAACTATGGGAATTCCATTGAGGTAGCAAATCTTTTGACAAGGTTATGACTCAGTTGCCCGAGAACACTCTACAAGAATCCAACAAGCAACACACAAAACCATCTCTAACCTATCCACACAAATACAGAATAAGTTCATCAATCTTCTGGACTCTAGCCTACAATCAACAATCATATCAATCATCCATGCAACTAAATACTCTGCCATCATGTAAGGCAGTACATTAGACATATTGCACACTGACTAGCATCTCAGATCATCCATCATTGTCTATTGATGAGGGCAAAGTAAAAGTAATGGAATCTCAGATTATATTCCACTAAGCAGGGAAAACTGCTAAATCCATCACAGACCAGATATTTTCAAGCTTCAAACAGACGGATTAGACACAGAACTGCTATGGTCAAGGATACCATAACACATCAACAATGCCTGGAGTACATCATAGAGTTCAAGGCAGCATTGTGTGAGAATCCAAATGCTTCATTTTCCCCTGTAATAACCACAGTCTAACCATTGTGTGTTACATGCTGTAGGAACTATGCCAATTTCTGTGAACATTTTTGAGACAGGTGAGAGAATATATTCATTTTTTTTCTGCTTCAGCTCACAGAAGGGATGTTTTGAAGAAGCAAGTCCTAATCACAGGAAAGCAGGTCTCTAATACATGCTAAAGTGCAAAGCATGATGCAGTTACTGTACTCAATTCCAATTAAAATTATGTGCTGGCAGAACTATGAAACTAGTACAA
Source organism: Nautilus pompilius (assembly GCA_018389105.1). NCBI lineage: Eukaryota > Metazoa > Mollusca > Cephalopoda > Nautilida > Nautilidae > Nautilus > Nautilus pompilius. The sequence goes on along the minus strand of JACATO010000132.1, from coordinate 2,963,477 downwards.
TGAAACAATAGAAACTAAAGGTGAAGGTAGAAGCCTTCTCATCAGCATCTTATCATACAACTCTATTGCATACCTGCCCTGCATTGCAGGAGATTGATTGTGTCCAGAAGTAGCTGCAGACACATGACCTTGGCTTAGATCAGTGTGCACTGAAGACAGAAGCCCTCTCAATTTTTTGTGGCAAGGAATGAGAGGCTCTGGTCACTGAGGCAGGTTCTAAGGCCACTTAGTTTTGCCCAGAAATAGATGTTTCAATGGAACACTTGAGTGAGGAGAAGAATGGCTCAGCTGACAGGTTTGATCCTACAACGAGAAATATGCAGGGAGCAGCTGGAGGCAGTTGATTGACTCAAAACCGAAGCTGACTGCAGATCTTGAGAGTACACAATCTCAACAACCGTTTTGGCTTCCTCACCCCAAAATATCTGCTATATGAATGAAATAACAATGCTATTCAGACATTACATGTAAACACGGTGTACAAGGAGTTGAGCGCTGCCAACTCTCAAAAGCTGTGACAGCTCAAATGCCATTGGACAGCATCAATGGGAATGATGTTACAAACTGGGGGAGGGGGTTGTTGGAGCTGTTTCAATGGATAGCAACGTGGGTTTACACAAAAAGTCTACTCAACCTTTCCGTTGCTCTACATGGATTTCCGACAACAAGTGTATCCATAGCCACTTGTGAGTGTAGGCATTTTTTAAAGATTAATTTCATCAAGACTTTCCTCAGATCAACCAGGAGTCAGACAAGGCTCAGCAACTTGGCAGTTTTGTCTGCCAAAATGGATGCTGCCCACAAAATTAACTATAACAAAGTACTGGATGACTTAACTACACCAAAAGATAGAAAGACATTTTGTTTGTAACTTAGTCACCTTTTTCTCAGAGAACAATAATTAATTTTAATGCGAAGAGTCTGATATCTATTTAGGTAAATGTGAATGTTTCTGTTATTATTCATTATAGCCAATATTTTCATTTCTGGTGCTAAATTGGGAACTGAAGTTTGTCGTTATAATGGTGACCTGATTAAGAATATATGAAAGGAGATAATTTTTTAAAATTCCATTTCAAATAAAGGTTCCATCAATCTGATTAAAATCTGATGTTAGGACAGCGTTTTCTGTTTTGTTTTTTTTTGCAGCGTCATCATCAGACAGATCAATAAAACAAACTAGGGATGAAATCGTGATATCAGATTAATTCTGTTGTTCTGCAGTTTTTTTTTTTTATTTTCTAGAATGAACAAGGGGCGCTGTTAGAATTCTTCATGCCAAGTGCAATTTAGAGTCTCACTCAGTTCTCTCTCTCTCTCTCACACACACACACAAACAAACAAACAAAACCCTTCAGTTTACAATTCTCCCCTTTAATACTGATTATATGTAGAATAAGTAAACTCTAAAATTCCTTATATATAGATTCCTCAAAGATTGGAAAATAGCTGACATAACTTGGGAATCTCTTAAGGAATGGAAGGGAGCAACACATGGCTTACATTTTACCCGGTGATGAACTGTGACTGAAGCTGATAAAAGAATAAAAATCTGCTGAAATTATAACTTCATTAATTACAATTATCAGATAATGAGCCTAGAAGTATTAAAGAGACAGCTGGCTCGTCTCTGCAGTGATGGAATTACTTCCCCTGGTGCACTCTTACACAAGGTTAGTGGCCATAAAAATACTTATGATTACCCGCTTTTGCTGAAGTTGTTCACTTCTTCTCTTAGGATTGTCCACAAATGCAGATGCACACCACCACAGTTAATTTTAATAATCATTGCCCTGTGTGTGCATCATGGCACTTTGATTTTCAATAGGAAATGGAAAGTCCCTTCCAGAACTCCTTCATTTAGCTGTGGGAACATACTGGTGTGCTCCACTCCAAAAAACATGCTGTAGAAGGTTCACCAAACCATGTCGGTCTCCAAGAGAACTGAATGCAGGCAAGCATACAACATACTCACCCATTTGCCATGTGTTATCAAAAAATAATGCACACATTTCCACACCATAACATAACCCACAATCCCTCCCTCCACCTTGCAAAATAGATATCCAAAGCATGCCTGACCAACCAGACCACCTCCTTGCTGGTTAGTGACATTAGAGGTGGTCTGATGAAACTTTGCCAGATACAATTACTACTGCAATTCTATTTTCAGTCAGGTTTCATCTTAGTTTCCCTAGTGGCCATCAAATGCCTGGGCTGCAGGCACCTATTAGTGTTGAGTTTAAGATGGGGACTGTAACTCTTTAATTGATAATAAAACAGCAAACAAATTTAGAGGCTATTGCAGTTTTTTTATGTGGCTTTTTGACTACAGTAAGCAAGACATATATACAGCACATGCAGACACACCAATATACAGAGGTTTATAGACAGCAAATGCACACAAACAATACATGAAAAGTTATTTAAAAAAAAACATGCAAAAACTTTCTTCCTCTTGGGTCATCCCTACAGACTAAAGATAGCCATTTACAAATTGCATGTAAACTCCTGGACATGGACACAGTAACCAAACTTTTAGATAGCAAGCATTGTAGCCTGGTGTCAACAAATATCTGAAAGCCAGCACACACACAAAACAATGGTACACACACCACACACACACGTTTATAGAAGGCTTGCAAAGAGAATGAAGCAGTTAAAACAATATTTCTTGACCCAGTGCACATGGATAAACTACATAAGAAACTAAAATGGTCAGAAAGTTGAATCAGAAAAATTCATTTTCACTCTGACTTTCGAATAAAATCAACCATTACTGACAAAAGAAACAATACAAAACTTAAGTGTGTTTGGCTCTGAATCTCTTGGTAGGGGGAACACCTAAAGGAAATTTTCAATGATTTTATCTTAATTATTTTTGTGGAGAAAATAAATGATAGGAAATTTGTCATGTACACATTAAGTAATGGTTATTTCAATAGTTAAATCATTCACAGGCCCTTGAGGAACTACCTCCATCTTCTGAATGCTGAAGCTACAAATCTTTTCTGAACCCTAGATGAAATTTTGCTATGGCCTAAATATCAAATCAGTAGATAGTGTGGCCCCCTACCATTCCAGGTTCCTAGCTGGTAACCTCTTCTGATGAGGATTTAGTAGCTAGACCTGGTAATTATGCTACTATAACACAGTCCTTTTTTGATGAGTTCAGCTCTATCCAACAAGCTTTCTAACTATTCCACTGAACACTCCCAAAAATAACAGAAAATATACTGTAATTTAACATAAAGCCTTAGGCTTCCAAGAGAGCACAATCAGCCTCAGGTTGGTCAGCTTCTTCAGAGATGCTGTTGGAAGCATCATCTACAATCCTAATTCCAATTACAAATTAATGATTAACTTAACTATGATACTTGAAAAGTCTTCAGCTTATTAATAGCTGAATAACCAATACAAAATTTTTAATGTTTCTCTCTGTAATATTACACAAAAAACTCAAGTTGTATTTTGAGCTCAGACATTATTTATGCAACATCCACAGTAATGGCAACAAGCTATTAACTGTATGGCAGATTAAAACATTCAATTTAAGATAAGAGTAAATTGCAGTCCTAGTCATCATTTTCACTGTCAGTCAGCTAATTAACACCTTGATTTCCTTTTTAACTGCTCTTAATTGCTGTTTGTATGTAGCTTTAGAGCAAAGTTGATTATTCCCATATATCAGAGATGGCTGCAGACAGAAGTTATTCTAGACTTAACCTGATAAAATTCCAAGAGCACAGCACTAGAACTTTTTGATTGAAATAATATTTCTGCTAGGTTGAAAGTAACAAGTCCTGTCATGCATGGTTAAATATAACCATATAGTTAAGAAAACAAGTGAAAATGTATCACTACAAATTGGACTGTATTTGTGAAAACAAAAAGGATTAAAGCATCCAAGGCAAATGAATAAAACAAGTAAATCATTTTTTCTTTAAAAAAAAAAAAGCAACATAAACTTAGCAATCAGCACTTCTTTTTTGCTGAAGAAAAAAATCTCTATAATTTGTAATAATTGAAGGCAAGTCTGATTTAGGCAGCTCGTGTACACATGCATATGAGAGAGAGAGAGAGAGAGAGAGAGAGAGAGAGAAGGGGTGTGTCTCTCTGTGTGTATTCATAGCCACAAAAAAGTAATGTGCTGTTGAATATATAATTTTGTGTACACAGCAGCCTTCTGACTGGTTGCTTCTTTTGCAAATACCTGACTTAAAAGTAAATGGCTGATCTGAGAACATCCTTCTCAGTGGATTAATAAAATTAAATAAAACCAGTTGCCTTTGTTCACTAACAGTCTACTTGTGTCTGCTCTCCATTTTTCTCAGGCAGGTTAAACAAAAATTGGTCCAGTTAAGTGTCACCATCAGCACTTCAGCCAAAAGATGTCAACTTTCATTCAAAAATAATAATTATATATATATGTATATAGGTAAGTACCATTAAAATAATAGATTAAATGAAATAAAGATACAACAGATTAATATAATAATAATTATTCTTGCTCATTAACTACAATCAACAAATTAAATGTAACCAAGGTTAACAGAAAATTTCCTTGAATCAACCATAATTCAAACCACAGCAAATATTACAAACTGTATATCTGCTTAGAACTCCTCTAAAATTCTCTACATCTGGTAATATATATATAAAAGATGCAGCAACTTGTTTTCTTCCCAAGATACTAGGCATAGCATATTAAAGATGATAATCAGTTACACTCATCTAAATACAATACATTCTAGACAGAGAGTTAACAATTCAGCTTTAAATCTGGTGAGCTGAAAAAGATGGTTAGCAGGAGTTGTCTGTCTACATAGTTCTTTTACTAGAGTGAAGCTATTCAATAATATAATCATTTTCTTTCACAAACTAGCCAGTACCACATCCAGTTCAATTTTTTCAACTGTGATTTCTGTTTTCTGCTTTTCAACTAAAAAGGGGGGGGGATGGTATGCTAATTGAGTTAAATATGGATATTTATGTTTTTACCAAAGATATCTACTCCAAAAAAAGGATTGACTCACTCATTCATTCCTCATTAAAAGCACCCCACTAAGAATTCAGTGATTATGCTGTAGTTTCATTCCAGATTTACCAATCTTAGTTTTTAAAGGTCACTTGATTACAGGTAGGCAGAATTCTCTCTGTCATGTGGTAGGAGTTTATTTTTGACAGTCAACATGGTGGCATTTTGCTGCTTTCTGCAGACATCTTGTTTCCTACCATAACCTCTACCTTAGAGGTAGTGGATAATATGCCACTGATGCAAGATGATATGTGAACAAGCAAGTCGTATTGAAAATTAAAAAGCATTCCTCCAGATCAGAGACCACTTGCTGAGTAAAAGGACAAGAAAGAATACAGATGCTGAACACAAATTGCTTTTTGAGATGTGAATGCTTTCCTCAGGAAGGCAGGTGGTAATATGGTGACCTTTTCCCCAGAATACCCTACAAATGTTTTTGGTTTTCAAACCCTGCTTCCTTCTGATACATTCTGAGGAGAGATCGAGGTGGATATTCCAGGTGTTAAAAAAATGAGTTGTCAAAAAAAAAAACAAAAAAAAAACCAGGAGCCACTAAGATTCTTTTTTAAGTAGTCAAAAAATTTCCAAGTATCTTAAGTAACCAGAAAGATGTTTAAGAGAGTGTTTTCATCATCTGTACTCTGATGTCTACAATGGAGACGACTCAGATGAAAAATCACAAGCTGCAGTTGTTCACTGGGATGTGTTGCCAATCCTGTTCCATGGAATTTACGAATTTGGTAAGAAAAGTCCTATTAGAACTATGTATTATTCAAATATAGGAGGAAACCCATGTAGCCAGCTGGTGAAGAGTGAGAAGAAACTATCCTCAGGAACTATGCCAAACTGAGCCAACTTCAACTGGGATGCAAATTCAGGCTCTTAGTCTTGGAAGTCTGGGAAACTCACCACTGGGCCGCCAGCTGCCCCATAAGAAAATTTAATAAAGGCTTTCAAAAGGAGTTTTCAACACGTGGACAGTCACAAGTTCTTATGATTATTGTTAGTTAGAAAAACTAAAAGTCATAATCATAAATGAACCAAAGTTTCTGTACAGCTTAAAAAATCTTGAATAAATTGCTGTTGATGATGGCAGCTAATAACAAGAAATGATTTTAAAATAATGCTAATAAGCATTTCTTGTCTCTGGGGACTTGTATAAACTATGATAGCTTCCTATCTCTTTGTAATGACTAAACTAAATCCTTAAGTTAAGTCCAATTGTAAACAGTGTTATTAATGATGCCACGATGTAGATTTGTTTTTTCTTCTTATTTTTTCTTCTTTTCTTTGTCTTAGTTCAAATTTCCTTCTCGTGGTTTTTGGTTTTGTGTCTACTGTCTCCTAGAAATTAATTTTGATAAAGGGCATTTGTGCTCCAAATCTTATACCTGTATTCAAGGTTGGCCACCAACTACTGCTTTAAGTAATTAGAAAGCAGAATAAAGAAGTAATTTGTTCATTCCTAGCCATGCAGCCATACACGAACACTCAAGAACCAATCTGCATCTCTGCATAACTGACTTCATGAAATTAATGTTCTGCAACTTGATTTTGGACGCAGATAACACCAGAGAAGGAAACAATGAACTGGATGGATAAAAAAAAACAATGGTATCTATAAGGAGAGAGGGGTGCTGATCAGTATATCAACACAAGGGCTATTTCACAAATGGATGATCAAATAAGAAAACAATAATGGCAATTATTTTCTGCAAGAATGGAGAAAAATTTAAACTTAATCTATCCAATCCAATTTAAATCCTCTATAGCCAAGTGTGCGCTGTGAGTTAAAATGAAATTTATTTATATTTAGATACATTCCAGACTGTGAACTTTCTACAGAAAGTGTTTTCTGTTTGCTTTTGAAACCCAAAACCCATCAATCATATTATATTTCACAAAAATGTTACTGAAGTTGGAAGTCATGGGCTGTTTCACTATTGATGTTCAAAAAGGAAAGACAGGTTATTATCATGTAAAAAAATGGAGGAACAAAATTTTGAAATGCAAAAGAAAATTCCAAGCTCAGTTCTGTCCTGTATAACTACATGAAGGCTAGATGACTTCTGAACCAATCACCATCTCAGCCACAAGACATGGTATCTCTCTGTAACACAATACCATCTTGTGTCATATTTCTTTAAAATCAACCGCCACACATTTGATTATCGTAAATATTTCCATATTAAGATGAAGTAAACAAAAATCAAATCTTGACCATTTTTCCTAACTAATTTCAATATCCAATCCGAAAACATCAACTGGGCTATTGCTGTCTGTCTCACCTGGTTCAGAAGCAGAGTGATGGAGATGAGTGAGAAACAGCTGGAGATGAGTCAGCACACTGATTTGTCTCTGCTAATTGCTACCTAAGATTTAAATTTAAAATACCAGCCAAGGGCCCACTAACCCTAATTCTCTTTCACACCAGCAATGGGTGGTTTGTTCCTTGCCATATCGCCTAATTTTAAGGGTTTTGCTAATAACAGCAGACATTTTTTCTCAAACTGATAAAGAACAGATTTTTTTAGCTATCAGAACAAAAATTTCAAGAACCAAGAAAATGTAATGAATAAAACAAAAACAAAAAATCCCAACAAATCAGAAATGTAGATTTTTGCACTAAAATTCAAGTTTGTGGCTTCCCAAAGCTGATACCACCATCTAAAGAGTAAGTTTGAAATTGTAACATTATATTATGTGGCAGCTCCATTAAAGTAACACGGTTAGTCATAATGACTCATATATGCTGTTTATTTTAAAATGATGAATTCAGATCAGTGTAGTTCATAAGAACTGCTCTTCTAAAACAAGTAACTGAATGTTACTTGTTCACACTCTTCCATTATTCACAAACGAGTTTTCAACATTTCTAAATGAAAACTGTGCCATGAAATCTTCTCCTTGGGAACTTACATCATGGTTTATCACAAGAAACACAAGACATTTTTTTAATGCACATACCAGCTTACTAAATGATCAATAAATTCCAATTCACATAACTCTGTATTTACCTAATGAAGAAACCAAATTAGTTGGTGTAATCAGTTGGTCATGAGACTGCACCCAGATCTCTTTATTTTTCTAGCAATAAAGAAAATATTTCATTGCAAAACACTCTCCTGATTCAATAGGAGGAATTCACAAACAGCCTTTGCCACACCTTAACTTCTGTATCCAGTCTCCAAGGGGCAAACAGTTAATAACTGCTGTCCATATCAGTTGATAAAGCTCAGGCCAACCTAGCCACAAGAGCCTCACCCTTATCTATTCTCTAATCTAAATGGCTTTTATATCTGCAGCTAAGAAAGTAATTCAGCCTCCTCCACATCTACCTTCCAACAGCTTATCAGTCCAGTCAAACCAAATAAATCAGAAAGCCAACCACTGTTGGTGGCTACAGTTCTCTGGCCACAGTTCTTTATATTACACTCCAGTTAGACTTCTAAGATGTAATCCTGATTTAATATGATATTACTCCACCCCCCCCATCTCTGCAAACCTTGCCTGCCTTGGCAGTTTACTCTTAATTACCTAAAAAAGAAAGAATCTGTAGCTGTGTGTAGACTCCATATCCTTCCCCTCTCACATACAACACACAAACCCTGGAGCAGAACCAGTCAGCTCAGGGGATCAAGTATCTCTCACTTTAAAGGTTGGGTAGAATTTGTCTTCCCCTGTTTATTAAAAGTGAAAAAAAAAAATTCTGGCAACAAAACTGAAATCTAATTATTTTTCAGTTGCAATGAATTTGTACTAAGGATTAATTTTGGGCCAGTGTCCATAAGAAAAATTTACAACTATTATTTCATTAGCACTGGATTTCAGAGGGAAAAAAAAATTGAGAGGGGATGCCATCTATCATCAAAAGCAGGTTAACAGACAGATACACAGGTAAAGTTAACTAACCCTTTACTGTCCTTAGCATTACTGTTTGCTCCATAGGTGAAAAGAGACTCCACCATCTCTCTGTGCTCTGGAAAAGAAAATAAGCCAAAATAAATCTACTGATTTCATTACAAGAAAAAAACAAGAGTAAATATAGTTTTCAAATTTTAGCAAACAAAAAAGAGAGAGAGATAAAATAATGATTATATTTGAAATAGTTAAAGAAATAAATTACATTTAACATTTTCTTTGCAATGAAACAAACCAACAGAAAGCAAAGTTTATTGAGCTAGTTTACCTTTACTTTTTAAAAAAAAATGGCTGCTTTTTTCTTGTAGGTAGTGGTGGTGAAGAGGCAAGCAAAGCGAAGATAATCATGATGAAAAATAAAGTATATCAAAAGAAAATGAAAGAGAAGTATGGGAATTCTTTATCATATCCTTGACATCTGACTTGCACATGCAATTTTTTTCTGTAATGTATGAACAATAACTTTGAAAAGCCTCTTTCAATATTTGGTAGGAAGGGCATGTGTATATTATGGATTCTAACAAATTAACGATGGTGACCTGATCTAGGATTTTCCCACAAAGTTTCCAGGTATTCCTTCATTTGCTGCTGAGAGGTTGGTGTTTTGTTTAATTGGTTCTTGGTCATCTACAAAGTTGCTCCTATAAGTGATCAATGTGGTCCACATTTAGGGGCCATGAGATTCAGGGAAGCAATTGCAATCCATTCCTTATTTTCCTGGTGATTCTGAGTGGACAATAATGAGGATATGGTAGTCACAGACAAAGATCTATCTGAGTGGGTATTCTGGCAGAATTTAGATGTCAATGAATGCAAGCTCTAGTTTACCTCACTAGGTACTTGTCTACACCACCGATTCCAGATCTACTGTACTAGAAGGTTGGCTAGAAACAACAATCCAAAAACTTTGAAAACCTTTCTTCTCAGCGATGGGCATACAAAGGATAAGAAATGGTAAAAGTCTGACACATGGATCATCGGTATTTATGCCACACCAAGGGAGGTGAACAATGTACCGGAAAACCCTACTAGAACTCTTCATCTTTTTTCAAGATGCTGAAGTGCCTGGTGGAAGCCCATGTGATGGTTGGCTGGTGAAGATGACCGAGTAGAAAGCATACCAACCAGGGAAGAATACTAAACTGAGTTGGGGTTCCGACCAGAGATCAGACTCTGGCCCTCAACTTTAGCAGCCCGTTAGTCCCATGGTGCAACCCTAGATGTTGGCAGTCATTGCAAAGTTAGCAGGCATTTCCTCCCTCCAATATGTTATGTAGTGATTAAAGCAAAATATCCGAGATATTGGGAATGCAGTGGTTTGAATTTTTTCCATGTCACCTGATTTTTGAATGCCTCTCATTCTACTGATCCCACAAGTCACTTAAAGATGCAGCTTGAGCTTAACAAATCACAATTTATGAAGTATTTAATCAGCAGTCTAGAAACAGGGAAAACAGAAAGTTTACTTCCAATCTGGTCAAGAAGGGGATTGAGGGATAATTTTCTTAGGGTTCTCCTTCCAAAGATTTCTGGAATGTTCTCTTTATCTTGGCAAAATGTTTAAAATGTCCCCTTTAAATTAAAAAAAAAAAAACTAAAACAATAACAACAACAAAAAATGTCTTAAGTGAAGCAGTGAACTGAAGTGGGGAACAAACCAGAAGCTGATTTATTTAAACTTTGTAGGAGGTAGGGGGGGGGGAGGTGATGAAGCAAATGCCCTGCCATTCTATTAGGAAATCTTTCATACTTAAAAATAAATTCAAGCTTGTAGAAAATCTGAATGCACAGTTTGTAAATACCACAAACATTAATCAGAAAGGGGACCTCAAATTTCAGTTGATAGCAATCTTTAAGGTTATAAATATCACCGGTAACTGATGATAAATATGCATTTGAAAAAAATTTGAAGTTAATAGAGACTTTTTTAACCCTCTGTATACTGTTTTTAGTTCACTTATACCACTGAAGGAGTACTGGCTAGTATTTTTAACAAATTGAACTAATTGTATATTTAATCAGCATACATGTAATGCAAAACGCATGAGGAGGGATATGGATTTTTTCATTAGAAAGGATTATATTAATGAAGGTATATGCACCAGCATCCATGCCAGGTAGTATGCAGAGAGTTAAGAAAGCAAATAGAAAACATGATCATATGTTTTATCTAATGTAAGGACAGGCTTAATTAAAAACTTGTACATCAGTGATGCAAGATATCTTCTTAAAAAGAATTTTAAAAAAAGATAACATTGCTGAAAATATCTACGCTGGCTCTTCGTTGACTATATGATGTTTTTTTTGTTTTTCCCAAGCCATTCTGCTAGAAATGTATGCATCTAAAAAGCTCTTTTCTGACTAACAAAATGAAATTAAAAGAGAGATGACAAAGAACAGCATATATTCAAAAACGTATTCCATCTCCATGACAAGGTGAACTAAAATTCAACATATGGAAGTCTGTGATCTGATAATGGCTAATGTTTGTGAAAGGGAGTTGGTGAACTGTTTGTGCATGTATGCTGGGTGTTTCTGCCAGCATCACTAGAATCTCACGTTACACACAAACTCTGGGTCTGAAAGATAAGTCATGTGGAAGGTTGTTCAAGACTTCTGAAATAGCTACATTAACAACAAAAATGATAAAAAATAAGTGTTTCCATCCTCTGTAACCTTGATTCTACTTATAATATTAGTTAAAGAAATGTCATACTGTGCTACATGCTAGGAAGCAAGGTATGATGATTAAACCTTAGTTTTGCCTTCTATTACTTCAGATCCACAAATGGCATGACTCACAACTCTGGTACAAATTTCCCATTGCTTAGCAATTTTCCTTTTCATGTATTAAAAAAAAGGGGTGGCCTTTGTTTTTTTTCACCTCAGAAACTCAATCTGTTTTTTCAAGAATCCAAATTAGAATATTTATTTGATTCTATTAGAAGTTGGTCCAGGTCCAGTAATGTAACATTACATTGATTAAGAGATGCTAACAACTAAATGATGAGATCAAATGCTGACGAAAATGAAAAATTATACCAAAGAATAAAAACTATTACAAAAGGCCTAGAGAGGGGGAAAAAAATTATGGATAAACAATAATAAGCATCTGCAAAACTGACTATGGCAGCAGTTCCAAAATTGGGGTCATGAAGCCAGCCAATATGATCATCTTCTTCTCTACTTTCCTTGGTATACTCCATGTTAGTATATTGCTTGCATAACAGCCCACCTCCTCACATTGACAACTCAAAATGAAGTTGTGGTTGCCTAGAATGTAAGAATTGCTTTATTTCACCAGTTTTTCTTTTTTCAAAATATTCTGGGAAGGCCATTCCCCAGACCTCCCTAGCAGGGTATGTGAAATGTAAGAGGGGAAGAAACACACAGGCTTAATGGTGGTAAGTAACAATGTCATAGACAAGAGGGTAGAGGAAGTTTTGGAAGTTGTGGCAAACAAATTTTAAAAGTACTGCAGATCTACCAGCATCAGATTCAGAAGATGCTATTACTGCTTATGAAAGTGTATAATGTATGCTCCAGTTTTCCTTTCCTTTTATAATATCAAATAAATTTTCAGTGATTGTATCAAACCAGCCAAATGCTTCAAAATTTGTGCCACCTATTATTTTACACACCTGATTTCCAACCAATCATAAATCTGATAAAGTTCATACTGCAGTCCAAGATCTCTGCTATCTTTCATAATCCTGAAAGCCTCTATATAAAATTCCCACAAGACTGGATTTCTTGCTTAAATAAAAATTATAACAGCCAAGATCTTTTTCTAAAGGATTCTGATAAATTAGATTCAAAATCTTTTTAAACACGTTAAGGGTGGTACCAAGCTTGGACTGTAGTGAGGGCTCCAACTAATTCTTTCAATAAGTAAAATGGTCCTTCGTTCTAATGACTGGATCTTACTGATAAATATAAAAGCCCTGCTTTCAGTCACCACTATTGCTTATCACATTTCTAATGAGACTGGATAATTACCTAAGATTCTCTTCCACATCTGAAATGCTAATAAAATATTAGCTATTGTTGACAATAGTGTGATCTGCACAAATGGATTATACCTAAAAAGTTATTTGGTTCATTTGTACCAACTTAAAGTAGCTGTTCACACTGTCATCTGTTTCAGCAAAGCTGCTGAGGTTGTTATAGAGTGTATAGAAACAACTGGACTCCTTGTTCAGTGATTATAAAATTGCTTATCACAAAAGACAATTCCTAATTCTGGATAAAACTGAAAAATTACAGATACAGGTGATGAATTCTGTAAATTAAAAAAAAAATATATACACACACAAATGCATCTAAAAAATTAGAATATTGTGGAAGAGTTCAATATTTTCTGTCAGTTATTTCAGAAAGTGAAAATTGTATATATTCTAGATTCATTACATGAAAACTAAAATGTTTCAAGCATTTTTTTAAATTTAATTTTGATAATTACGGCCTACAGCTCAAAAAAATAGAAAAAATGTATCTCAAAATATTAGAATATTCCATTTAGAGTTTGAGTAAATCACTATTTATGCAGTATAAATACCATGAATCTCTCAGTCTGGTTCAGTACACACAACCACAATCATGGGGAAGACTGCTGACTTTACAGTTGTCCAGAAAACACTCATTGACACCTTCCACAAGGAGGGTAAGCCACAGAAGGTCACTGCTGAAAGGGCTGGCTGTTCGCAGAGTGCTGTATCAAAGCATATTCACAGAAAGTTGACTGGAAGAGAAAAGTGTGGTAGGAAAAGGTGCACAAGCAAGAGGGATGACCACAGCCTTGAGAGGATTGTCAAGCAAAGCTTATTCAAGAACATGGGGGAGCTTCACAAGGAGTGGACTGAGGCTGGAATCAGTGCATCAAGAGCCACCATGCACAGACGTGTCCAGGAAATGGGCTACAAGTCTCGAGCCACTCCTGAACCAGAGACAACGTCAGAAGTGTTTTACCTGGGCTAAGGAGAAAAAGAACTGGACTGTTGCTCAGTGGTCCAAAGTCCTCTTTTTAGATGAAAATAAATTTTGCATTTCATTTGGAAATCAAGGTCCCATAGTCTGGAGGAAAATGGAGAAGCACAGAATCCAAGTTGCTTGAAGTCCAGTGTGAAGTTTCCACAGTCAGTGATGATTTGGGGTGCCATGTCATCTGCTGGTGTTGGTCCACTGTGTTCTATCAAGTCCAAAGTCAATGCAGTCATCTACCAGGAGATTTTAGAGCACTTCATGCTTCTGTCTGCTGACAAACTTTATGGAGATGCTGATTTCCTTTTCCAGCAGGACTTGGCACCTGCCTACAGTGCCAATACTACTAGTAACTTGTTTGCTGACCATGGTATTACTGTGCTTCATTGGCCAGCCAACTCGCCTGACCTGAACCCCATAGATTCTCTATGGGGTATTGTCAAGAGGAAGATGAGAGACACCAGACCCAACAATACAGACGAGCTGAAGGCCGCTATCAAAGCAACCTGGGCTTCCATAACATCTCAGTAGTGCCACAGGCTGATCGCTTCCATGTCACGCCGCATTGATGCAGTGATTCGTGCAAAAGGAGCCCCGACCAAGTATTGACTGCATAAATGAACATACTTTTCAGAAGTTCGACATTTCTATATTATAAATCCTTTTTTTTTTTAAAGTATTCTAATATTTTGAGATAGTGGATCTTTATCAAAATTAAAACAAAAAAAGGCTTGAAATATTTCACTTTATGTATAATGAATCTAGAATATATGAAAGTTTCACTGTTTGAATTAAATTACAGAAAAAAATGAACTCTTCCACGATATTCTAAGTTTTGAGATGCACCTGTATAAGTACACAGGTTCCCAACCTTCAGGATATGAGGTATAATTTAAATTCTACATGATAGAGCTATAATTAGCAACAACTTAAAAAACAATTGATTTTTTTTAAAGAACTGTGACAATCAATACAAAGATTAATTTGTCATCTTTTTTTTATTTTCTAAAAAAAAGCCAAATTTAGATAAATTCCTGTATTTCTGAAGTTAACTTACTGTTCAGCACGGCAAGGATCAGGGGAGTGTAGCCCGTGTCCTCTTCTCGACAGTCAATGTTGATTGGTGCCGCATAGAGCTGAGCATACATGGAGAAGCCAGAGGATGCTAAAGTTCCATTATGTTTCAGCTTTTTCTTATCTGGACAAAGGAGTTTCTAAAAACAAAACAGAAAAATCCTATTATCATCATTATCATTTTTTTTTAATGCTGCATTTAAAAACTCATCTGGTCTTGTTTTCCACTTGAAACAAATATGGGACCAATTTAACAGTGAACTGGTTTTATTAAATCTACTAAAACAAAACAGATTCCATGCTCTTTTTGATAAGGCATACAACAGAGTTAGCTAAAACAATTTTTACTAATCCATCAATCAAACAGGTCAAAATACTAAATACACACAAAATATATATATATATATATATATATTTTGCTTTCTAAATGCCAGTATATTTTCAGTCATCTTCAGGCCACAAACAAGAAAAATACAGAACTTACAATCATCATTTTTGCAAGCACAGAATAATAAAAAAACCTGTCTTTATTATCTTCGCTTGCCTGCACAATGTTGATGGTCCTGAACGATAACAAGGTTACTTTACTAACTGATATCATTATCACAACCCCTTAGCTGAGACTGGCCAAAATTTTTAAAATATCTGCATACCAGCTGCAAACAATTCAGGAACCTCTAAATTAGTATACCTTAATTAGGTTTATTATCAACCAGTGTTGTCTGACAAAGCAATAATAAGATAATTAATTAAATTAATGCAGAACACTTGTGTGGCATCATTTCAGTATCTTGTTTCAAATTGATACAACTTACATCAATATCATAAATTTGCTATTCCTTACCAGATCTGTCAATCAACTACTGATGACAATGAATGATCCAGAAGCAAAGCCAATACTCCCCAACCTTTAGTTAACGGAAATGGATCTGAAATTTCTCACATATTACAAATCTGACTTTGCTTCTCTTTTTCTTTAAACTATAACCAAAATAGCCACCACCATTTATTTTAAAACATATTTAGAATAATAGTAGGCAAGTGATCAGGGTTGTTATTAACATAGACCAGGTTTGTGGATTAATCTCTAACAGAGTGATTAAAATAAAAACCTGGCCTGATATGGCTACTATGATTTTATTTCAATGGAGTTTGTTTTGAATGCCTCTTATATACTCCAGTGCTGCCACAATAGCAAATATTTGTGTTTTCTTTCTGTAGCAGGTTTCTTTTTTCTCCCCCAGCTGAATTGTACTGTTCCATGCTTTTATTTAAATTTTTTGTAACTGAGACTCAATACAGAATTGCATAGTAATTTGCATCTTTGGTGAAAAGGGAAGAACTTTGATGCAGCAAGATAATCTGCACTTTGCCAATCACAATGAAGAAGCTGCTGGTGATAAAAGCACCAGATGTAAAATTGTCAATTATATTCGTTCAGTGAGTCCAGAGGTTATACAAATATAAAAGCTGCCATTTCATGTCCTGTTGCTGCAAGAAGGGCAAGGTCATAAACATTTCTAGAATGATCTTTTTGGTAAAATGTTGTCAATCATCAAAGGGTAGGTCCAGAAGAAAATGAAAGTAGGCAAAAAACATTCTGTTCGCTAGCCATTTTGGTGGCTGTAGAATGTGATAACCTAGCTATTTCTATCAATACTAATGTCACTCAGCCATTTTCCTCCCACATCTGAGAAAAGGAAGGTTCTTTCCAAATTTTCTGTAAGTAACACACACTAGGTTTTGAGGGATAGGCGTGGATAGAAATCCATAAAGATTTGTCTAAATGTCTTAGTGTCAGCCTATTTTTGATCCAACAAGGGGTATACGGACAGGATGTCAATCCACAGCCTGCTACAGATCCACACTGACGTAAGAAATTATGTTTTTGTAACTCTGTTCTCTGACCAAATCTCTAGCGAATGAATGTTACAAAAAAAATATTTATCACTGACATTAGATAGTTTATTATCACAAATTAACATGCAAATTAGTCTCTTCTCTAATAACGAAGTACTTCAGAGACAAAGATGAAGTAGACTGAAAACAGATTTTTTTTTATTAATAAGTTGTAATACTCAGAAATGACGCAATTAAAATATTAGCGATTTATGGAGAGTAACCCTGCTTTCTGTCAGTGCCAGCAGTGGCTGAATATCTACGTAAAAGTAATTAACACCCGCATAAATAAACATGGTACTATCTTGATTATGTACAGACTTCAGCGAAACGTTTCCTTATAGCAGCTGCTGGTGAATTACCAAATTATTTTCCTGGCTCGAGCAAACAAACCCGTCCCATCTTTAACCCTCTTTCTCTCTCATACACATTTTTGGAGGTGGGAGGAAGACGTTCGAAACCATGGAAGGGGAGGAGGGTGGGTGATTCCTTCCTTTTTTGGCGATCTCCCGTCACAGCGTGGCAGGGCCTCCGCCAGGGTTTCGATTCCAGCCAGCCAAACAGAGGTCCCAGAGAGGGGAGAAGCCTGATTGATGATGGCAGAGGAGGAATCGGCCAGCCGCCGACCAGAAGAACCCACGGGTCTGGAACTTTGCGAAGAAAAATGGCCAATGCTGCCAAAAATAATAAACATACTACACAGGCCAGGCCCGCTTCAACCATAGGGCAAACGGGGCACTTGCCCAGGGCCCACGATTGGGAGGGGCCCGAATAATATAACATTATTTATTTTAATTTATCAAATAACGGTATATTTTTATTGTTTTAATCTTGTTTTAATCAATCAATAATTTAAAAGAAAATAATATTGTAAGTTAGATTTTTATAAATTTTAAATATGAAATTAACATGATTTATTATCCATAGTTTTATTAAAAAAGATATTAATACAGTACACATCGGGGGCCAAAATATCTGTTTGGCCCCGGGTCCCACTATTTCCTTGATGCGGCCCTGACTGACACAGGCGAGGAGGTCCCGTCCCGCCCGACCCTACCTACTACTGTCTCGTATATACGTCTCATCACAAAAACAAAAGGGGAGAAAAGAAATCTTACCTGGAATTTGTTCCGATCGTTGTTCCTAACGGCCTTCAACAACTCCGATTCCTTGCCCATATCGTCACGGTTCCGTTCGTCAGACACCTAAGATCCGCATGATTACCCACAGTGATAACACGAAATCACATTTTCCGATTCCCCTCCGCGCACTCGAGGATAGACGGATGTAATTGACATCTCTGTGGTTGGGGTTAGGGGGGGAAGAAGAAGCTGAAATCTGATTGGATACAACGGGGAATGATTGATAGACAACTAGTTTCAAACATCAAACTAAGAAATACCACATTATATGTTAATAATATAGAAACTCGAAGGACGATTTTATTACAGTTTATATTTCTTTTTACTGAATTTTTTTTTTAAATTTCAAAAAGTATTAAGAGAAATATGTGCGTGTGTATGAAGATATGTACTGAAAAAGTTCTCTCCCTTATTCTTTCTCTCATCTATTAATTTTTTTTTTAAATGCAGCTAATCAAAATAAAACCGCAGCCTTTCTGACCTAAAAAAAAAAAACAACCGTTAACAAGTGAATAAAAGAAGGGAAAATAACCATTTCCAACAATTAAAAAAAAAAAAGTAAACCAATGAGTTGTTCCCCCGTAGATTTGTTTACGGTTTAAGAGAATAAATTCCCAAAACGATCGTATTACTTTGAGAAAAAATTAATTTTAATCAAATACTCAGTTTGTTTTGTTTATCGCAAAAAACATATGAAAATATATATTGTTAAGAAAAGCAAAATTTTTGCTGGCTTGTATGTAAAATCAATTTCACACATTTGTTAAAAACGCGACATATTTTGTACGATTTAGCTAATATAAAACTTGTCTGTATTAACGTTTTTTTTCAGTGTAAGTAATTAATAACTGTATGTAGATTTTTCAAACATTTTAATAGAGAAGATTTTAAAATAACATTAGTCAAATAGTAGGAATTTAAAAGATAATCACACAACAAAAAAATAATAAAGCACACACACACATAAAGCAAAAACATATTATCGATACGTAAAAAAGTTAAGCTTGAATAAAAAAATATTTAAAACTTGTTAGAATAATAAATGCTAAAATTTCGTTTAAGTCCAGATTGATTAATGACTACAATAAAATGTTTTTCAAACAGTTATCTCCCCTGTTTTAGAGAAATCTGCTTTACATATATCTATTTCTCTGTAGCTCTCCTATACGTCAGGAATTAAAGTTTGCAAGAGTGACAACATTGACTTTATTTGAAAATGTATTCTTTACATACACGAATAAGGAAAGTAACTACGACCAACATAAATTAAGCAAATAAATTTGATTTTAAAAATTAATGATAATTCTATAGTATAATCTTTATTTATTGTTGGCTTTCCCAACACGTTAAGAATAAAAACAAAATTAATGTTATGAACTCCTTAAAGCGTCAAATCTCTATATACTAGCAGTAATTTTACTCAGAAAAGTAATGCGAACGACCAAAATCACTGATTATCTACATATTGACAAATTATTATTATTCATACAAAACTGATTGATGAAATTCAAGGCCGTTTTTCAATAGAAACTACTTTACCTATTTGTTTATAAAATTTTTGAGAAACTATTTATAAGAATAAAGCAAAGTGCGTTATTATGTAAGATTAAGCACAGTGGAATATATTTATCATATTTTAATAATAAAATATTTATATAAAGATTAACGAATAATTGTAAAATCTGTTTTTATTTAACTAGGACAGTTATTTGACTACAACATCTGGTATGCGTCATCCTTTGAGATAAAAAGAAAAAATGTTTCTCACGAATTCTGCTTGTTAAAATTCCAAGACCTTACATCGAGTTTAAGTGCAAATAAACAGAATCTCCTCGTCTTTTGATGTGATAAAATCAAATAGGTTAGTCAAATTTTAATAAATGTTTCAGGTAGATTGAGACAGAAAACCTTTTCTTCATCTACCAGCAAACGAAGAGACTTTGATGAGTTGACTAACGATATCTTTGTCATTAATATTATTAGTACAAAGAAAATGAACAACTGAGCGATGCTTTATAGATTTTAAATGATAAACTATTACTCACTTGTCTTCGAGTAGATGAAATTTCCAATGAGCAGAGTGACAATATCTGTCAACTAATGCTAACAGTTCCAAGTTCAAATAACACTATGAATCTCTCCTTATCAACGAGATGATACACAGATGTAAGATAAATACTTGGCGATCTTCACTGATGGAAACATTTACAGAACTATTTTATTAACAGTTAGAAATAAGTAATTAACAAATAAAAGTGTAATTGAGATGTAGACAATATAATATCACAGGTATAATGAGTAAAGGACAATTAATAATTACATGAGACAGTGAATACAGACTGCAGTAAAAAGTAACGATAGAAACTCCGAGGCTTTACGTCTGATTAATAAAAGTCTGTCTGAGCATCCTCTCTTCCTCTTGGTATAAAGCTTCATCGTAACGAGTTTGACTCACGATAGATGTAACTTTCAAGGGCGATAATCATAAAACTTCCGTAGTTTCTTTTTTTTTAAAAATGTATTGGCTGAACTTACTTTTGCTTACGACGTAAGGGAGATAATTTAAGAATTTTTCTAGTAGAATCTTTTGCTCTGTTATCTCAATCATATTTACCGTTGTGCCAGCATTTTTTATTTTCTTTTCAGTAAGTTACAAGCATTCATTGTAAATTATGCCACGGCATTACTGCATATCAGCTAGTAGGTAAATTAATTCATCATGTTGTAAACTAAACAACAGTTCACCAGGACGTCCACCATTCTCAGCCAGGGTGAAGCAAGCAGAAACATTTGTAATTCACTCATCCTTTGTTTAGAAGCATTGAGGAAAAAAAATTTACAAACAGAAGTCATCGTATTAAAAGTTGGGAATCTTAAAATTGCCAGTTTTGAGGGAAGAGCATTTGGTGGAAGTATTGAGATACACTACTTCCAAAACGTTAGGCAACAAACAAGCAAGCAAAATTTCTAAAATAAAGCTTTATTCATGAAATGATAAACAAACTCTTTGTGTAACTAAACTTGTATCAAAGGAATATGTTTACAAATAATTTTAAGATTCAGAGGAAAACAAAGGAATTCTAAAAAAGGAATATAAACAAAAATGAATTAGAGGTAGTCAGTAGCTGATGGTAATACATGACTTACAGCATTCTAAGCTGCTTATATCTGTAAAATGAAAGCAGTGGGCACTAAAGTCTTAATTCATTGTCTTAAGTTTGCAGTTCTTGGAATAAAGCAACACTTCCTGGAGCATCCCAGAAATTATCAATAGTATTTAGCTCAGGAAAATGTGCTGGCCATATCATATGGGTAATAGTTTGGTTTTGAAGATATTGATCAGTTACACATGCCCTATGTAGACTAGTGTTATTGTCTATTAAAATGAAGTTATTCCTAATGCACCTACATATAGTGTAACATAAGAATCCACAATCTCATTCCTATACCATATTAAAGTCAGGGTATTTTCCTGAAATACATTAACATTCCTGCCCATGACACCATATTTCCACTAGTGATGGCTACATGTTCCACATTCTCTCCAGATGAGTATGCATCATGGTCCAGTCATGTAGTGTCCAAACATGTTAATGACACAAGTACAACCACTCCTGTTTATGGCAGATGGTCAACGAAATACAGACTGTAAGTCATCTTGCATAGAGTCCCCTTTTTTAGGCAGTCTCTTACATATGGTTGAGTTGCAGAGAGATCAAAAGCAAGTTTGGTCCAAAAATGACACAATGGTTATCTGTTGGAATTGTGACCTATAGTCAACCTTAAACTGGTCTCCAAACAATATATTTATGCACTTGAAATTGTATTAATAGCTGAGAAACTACATACCCATTCACATTCAACCATTCTTCCACCTGAATCTATGGTTGTCTGGCCTCTATCCTACCAGTAGCTTTCCATTTTACAGACTCTATCAAATGAGTATGGCTACCCATTTCTAACACTGTCCTTCAAAACAAATTTTCTCCTGACTCCGGTAGGAAGGGTTGCCATTTTAAACAGTTCATATCTAAAAATAAGTTGGACATTTGTAAGATTTTCCTCAGTAACCTGGGTGTTCAGTGTGCAGAATAGTCTTTCACAGTAGGTTGTATAGATAGTCAAACACCACTCAGTGACTGTGCTGAATGTAAACAACCTGAATACATATTTTAAAGAAATACAAAAATTTTCTAAACCTAAGCTCTTTTTTTTTTTAGTACGTGCGATTAGAAATGCAAATTATTAACCACAAAATGTCGTTAGGTCTATGACCAGGCCTAGAGCCAAACAGGGGTATAGACAGCACGTTTGGCAGAGTTAATCTGATATTCAGGATAAGCTTGAAAAACTGCTTACATTCCACATCCATCAGTTTTCCTTTGCTTGTTATACTGCTCTTTCTGCTCAGATTATCACGTGAAAAAAAACAAAACGATCTTGTCAGAACCCAACAGGGGAAGAAGTGGCACCAGTTACATCAATATCACTTGCTGTTAAGGTAGCCATCAAATTTTGTGAGGAAGAACAACAAAGAAGAAACTTGTTCGGTGTTCAACTTTATCAAAAAACAGAGAATTGAATATAAATGGAAATTTCAAAAAAATCTTTTTAAAATGCTAACTGTTGTATTTATTCTCCCAGTTACTGTTAATTTGTTGGCTATTGAGAGGGTTAAAAAGACAATATATTTACCATCAGAACTGTCAACGGAAATGGATTCAGGGAGAAGACTGGTGATAGTTTAAGGGACCAGCAGTAAGTACTGTTAGCAGGCAAAAGGGAACCTTTAACATGTAACTTACAGTTTTAACTGAAAAGTAATGCACTAAATCGTTATGCAGCATGAAATTTGAGGAAATACCAGAAAAAAAAATAAAAACTTGACAGAAGAGACTTGTAGCTACATTTCCTATTTCTCTGCCAAATTCGGTTTTTCAAAGGAAGTACAATCTACCGAAAGTTTAAGAGATCGTTACTTTTTGTTTAAAAAAGAAATGTCCTAGCTCTGCAACAGACGATGTAGAGAAACGTCATAAGAAAGCGAGAGGACAAATTACTTTTGCCTCGTCTAAAAAATACAAAAGCTGAAAAAAAAAGACTGTCAGTACATAAGCAGAGTTTTCTATTGATGACAAAAAGTGCTAGGAGCTTCTTAAATTAAAATTTATTATTATTATTATTACAGTAAAATCCTGTTTTTATGAAATACTTATTTACCGAAAATGCCAGTTTTCCGAAATGAAAACTAATGACTGGTTAAGATAAAAAAAAAAAAATTAAAAAAAGATTTGAATTTGTCATCTCGTAGTCTCAAAATTAGCCGCAGCGTTGGTCACGTGAAACAAACACGCACTCAGCACTATTCCACTTTCGTGTTAAATAATCACAGAAATCTGTTACTCATGGCCTGCAAGAAACGACGATCCATATCCTTGCTATCATTGCCTACAACAAAGAGAAAACGAGCTTCACTAAATATTTTAGAAAGTGCAAATATTACATTGCCTCGATGCAGGAGAACACGGTATGGGAACTGTAACTTAATCAGCTTTAAGACCAATGATATTGTGCAATAATCTACAGTAAATTTAATAACGCATGCATACTGTATAAAATACTAATTTTAATTACACAATAGTATCATATACTTTTTAATTTGTTAATGAAGGGAAAGAACACGAACCTATAGGTTTTATTTTCCATTATTATTTTTTTTTTTTTTTGCATTTCATTATAATTCTTCGGACAAACTTACACAAACCGGTTAACAAGAAATCCTTTCATACGAAATGGATTCGGTCCCAAGCCATTTCTTAAAAATGGGACTTTACATTATTATTATTATTAATTTATTAATTATTATTATTATTATTATTATTATGTCTGTTGTCGTAAAATAAATAAAAGGGCGACGACTTATTAAAACGATACGGGTGGACCAGTTAACTTGAGGATCTTCCTGGGTAGCGAGATTTGCAGCATAAAATTCAGACTTGGCAATTGTGTTTTCCGGATATGTATCAGCGTCCTGTTTTGTTGTTGTTCTTTAAAAAAAATTTTAAAAAATGAACTGGTTTGGGAACCCTTAAGATTCACAAAAGTAACTGACTTTCTACTTATTTACACTCTCAAAGTAAACAAGTAAATATCTGGTATAACTTTGGATTAAAGACCCGAGGTTGTGTTATAGAAGAGCTATTATAACTTATTTCCTTGTGGTCTTACAGGAAAAAAGTTTCCATACCTATTATTGTTTACTCATTATTTGTTTACGTAACTATTTTCCCATTAAAGAATTTAAAAGAGAGATTATTGTCATTAAATGCATCATTTTTAAACAAACACTTTATAAATAATGTTAACAGGTCCCCGACATGCCGGAATTCTCTTCAGCAATTATTTCTTCCTTTATTCTATTGTTGAATTGTAGGTAGATATCTTATTTATTTTCCCAATTTCTAGAAAAAAACTATTTTTTGGCAAGTAAATAAATGAATAAAACAGTATCAGAGAATTAAGACATACCGCCATAGTCAGGCGAAACAGGTGCGGTGGTTTACCGGTTTTATTGTTTGGAAACCGAAGACAACGAAACGATGTACGGACGACACCGGAACTCGCGCATGAATTATATTTATAGTGGTGATACGGCTCGCGCCGCACCGTCTAGGCTACCCTCACATTTGTAATCTGGCAGTATTTAAGGGCGCAGAAAGCCCCTATTAGGATTCGTCATTTTGGACGCGGAAAGAAACCGGCTTATTTGATATTTCAGCTATTAACACTACGGTAACTGAATAGTGAGAAAAAGTAGCGCGCGCGCCGATTTCTGAAACAGAATAAATGAAAACAAAGAAAGTAAATAAATAAATATTACCTCCTTTTCGTGCCCCCATAACATTTTTTAGAGAGACTTATTTCAAATTGATGAATTCTTTTATATATGTGCGCAATTAAGTCACTGTAACAACGAGAAGTTTTAATAGAAACTTTAAACGTGTAATGAGAACTCCCTCTAAAAAAAAAGTGCTTATTTATTTAAGTCTACATTAGTGCAATAACAACCATAAATCGGAGTCAAGATGGTAGCTTGGCGTAGAAGACGAGTTCGGGATAGCTACTAGGTTGGCTGGTCTTATTTACGGCTAGAGTGGCACTCCAAGCGGCCTTCCGGCCATGAATGTGTTTTGTTGCGATAAGACCGAGCAAAAAGCTTCACTTCCGCGTCGTTCGTTCGAGCGGGGTCCAACAAACAACAAACAAGCAAGTCAGTGGAGATGTCTCCGAGATGTTCGAAACGAGACGTGGACCTGTTCTCTCTTTCGTTCAGCACCTTGCAGTGAAATGTGCTCTCATCCCCCCTCCCGGACACACGTAGAAATTCCACCTCAAATAAGCCCCACCCACTCACATGCCCAAGAGAAAGAAAGCCGTGATGGGAACGTTTGGCCTTTGGCTGGAAACTAAATTCTCCCTCCAAGGACTGGTCACGAAGGCGTAATATAAAATTGGTTGTAAAAACCGGGGAAAATGGATAAAATCAGAACGGACATAATAAAGCCTTCATCGTAAATAAATAAAGAACGAGATATTACTCTGGGAAGAGTATTGCAAAACTCCAAGGTAATTAATACTGACAGAAGCAAAGTCTGTGATGGAGGTATGAACGACTTGTTTGTATATGCAATCATGACGGCTGTCTCTTCGGACATCGGAGCTTTGCGTGGACACAACCCACCCCGACGGACGTCTATAGTTAGATCAGGAGTCAGTTAAGTAGGTGATTAGAACAAACACTCGAGATAATCAGAATGCATGACGTCATTCTGGCGCAGTCCCGAAATTACTGAGACATAAGCAGGAAAGTTGCGCAAATAAATTTAAAAAAATAGCATTTCAAGGAGGCGCACGGAGCGCAAAATTATGCGAATCTGTCAGCTGTTTTTCGACAAAAAGGCCCCACGAATTTAGACGTGGTTAGGATTAGGGCTGTTTTTTTTTTTGTTTATGGGGTAACAGTTTATTATCGAAATTAGTACCAGTGTCAATTTCAAAAGAAGACTTATGAAAATATAACATATACTGTACTCCTTTTCATATTTAAGTAATAAATTAATTTCCACAGAAGAGTTTGGCGAGATAAAACTCTAATCGGCGGGCGCAGCAGATTCGTTACCACTAATGATTCCAAACGATTGAGATCGTGCTGCACTCACCCTTACAGCGAGCACGAGCCATGCTGGATGGGCGTTAGCGTGTAGGAGTCGTCTGGTCTCGGTGCAGCCGACAAGCCGCTATATTGCTCGCAATCTGCCCATTCTTCGCAAGTATCCTCTTCCGTCCTTTGGCTGTAATTAAAACACCGCGATCCCGCTTTCCTGAGTCCTGCGCAGGATGCTGAAGAGGAGGGGACGTTTGAATCTACGTCAGGACGCTGCTCCCTGTTGACAAACTCTGCCGGAGGGGGGGAAGACGTGGTTTGGCTCGGCGAGCGGTGTTACCAGCCGGGGGGACACGCGCACTTTTGTCAGCTAAATTAGCCGAGAGTACAGTTATCGGTGGTGGTGGCTCTAACCTACAGGTCAGCCGTGTAACAGCAGGATTTCGATGTGTAACGTTACACCTCAGCGTACAGTCTCCTCCACCAACTGAGCGATTCGAAACCACCTCTCGATGTTTTAGGAAAACAATAGATTGGCTCTCGTGTCCACTTGTATATCTTCGTTAGCATCCAGACCATTAGTGATCTTATTATTTTCCCGGATATGTAATTACACGAGCCCTCTTCACAGAAAGAGAATCCATCATCATTGGCTGGAGCTTTCGGAAACTATTTGACTGCGAACCGGTGCACCTTCCCCCAACGCTGCTCTTAAGAGTTCGAAAAGTCTGCAAGAATGGTGATGATGGTCGGAACATTCTTCTGCTTTCTACTAGCGGTGACGGGTAAGGTTGTTTTTGATGTTCTTTCCTCTTACAAACATCTTTATGAAGCGAATTTAAGCGGAGTCCACCGAACTTCTGATGCCGAAGTATCTACTTATCTTGCTGCAAGCATCAGTCGCTGCCCCGGCAGATCCTGCATTATTTTTATGAACCCCGCTAAGTGGAATGTTCCAGAATCCAGAATATTATTATTATTAAAGTCCGAAAGTTGTTTAGGATTGCGGGACATGCCGAGTTTTAAGGAACAAATGGAGATCTCGCCGACCAGGTGTCTAAATTCGGGGCAACATTGTCGTGACCCAACGTTATTTGTTTATTTATCAAGCCACAGGCAGACAGAAAGGGGATCTCTAGGAGAACGTTACGGGGTAAAACAATGACGTCACATTTCGAACATCCTGGCAACCTTTCTTTAAAACAGTTATGGCTGAAAGTGCCGTATCATAAGTAATAATATTTGTGCAGGTGAAGTAAATAATATGTCGCGGATAATGTCTATTGTTTTAAATTCTAGTATTTTTTGTGATAAAGAAAGAAAGAATAACTTGACCGACCAATCAAAATGAAGCTCTTTGTCAGTTATTCTAGCTAAGGCGGAGTCGCTGTTCTTGAGCGTTTCCTGAGAGTCAGCCAGGTGTGGCTGCGCGGACTTAGTATCGGTATGATATGTCAAAGAAGGAAGGAAAGGTCTCCTCGTTTTATTGGTCGGCTGAAACCTTAAATCCCCAACTCCGGAAATCGCTTGGTTCAACGTGCTATTTTCTACAGTCAGTATTGTATTGCTCGGTGATTTGCTGTCTGCATTAAATGATTTAGGTGTCCGCTTCTAAAGGTGATCGTAGGGATTCTTCGCTGCTCCCTAGCAGTGATCGACGACGTTCAAAGTTTAATTCGCTGCTGATTGCAATGAACGAATCGTAATTCACTGTCACTTGATACAACTACGGGCAGATGGAGATTCTGCTAAGAGAATCATGGGGTGAGAGAAATTTCTTGAATTCTTCCAATTTGATGCACACAGACAGTTAGCACCACCATATGCCCTAGACAGAAAACAAGCAAAACCACGTTTGTTTCGAACGTTTTATGGGCCCCTGCCCCAGCCACTTCTTTTTTTTGTTTTGATTTCCGTCTCCCGGACATCGGGTTTTCACCGACCAATGGCGGCGTAAGGAAGTGTGAATAGCTACGGAAACCTGAATAATCTCTGAAAGAAAAACAGTTAATAATTTCAACCTCTCGTTATGCTGCTTGTGTAAGAAAACCTCACCGTAAAGCTTACATTTAAAACCGAATTTGTATCGTTGTTATTAAACGACAGCGTAACACAATGTAATAGGTAGTTCTATTTATACAGACGTTGATGGGAGAGGCGGCACTATTGTACGATAGTGAATCTTGTCTTTGTGTAGCTTGTAAATCACAGGTGTTTTTGTGGTCGTTGATAATTTTGTCCATGAAATTAAATTTTTTTTTTGTTTTCATCCTTCTCTTAGTGTTTAGAGAGATAGAGCTGATAACGGTTTATCCCGTTTTGAATTGAAACCGGGACCGACTGCTGGAGTATTATAATTAATCAAGTAAACAACTTTTGCTTTTTAGAGAATGCGTGCTAATAATCTGTTAAATATCTAAAAAAATAACCAACCACTGAAACTCATGAAGGATTAGCAATGAAGTAACATCACATTCTTTAGAGAAAGCCAGAGTAAATAATAGAGAGGCACGTAGACCTCGATAACTGAGCGTCTAAAAAAGAATATGCATTAATATTTTTAAATGTTTCCTTTTTTTGGATAAACGAACGATGGCGCAGGTTTAGGGTTAATGTGATTCTTTAAGCACATCAAGAGACGGATCTAGTAGTTAGTGTTTTTGTTTTTTTTTGAGAGAGAATGCGCCGTGAAGCTGCTTAAAAGAATAGCAAACAACTAGGAATGGTGAACGACGACCATCACGTATGAAAGCCAAACGTAGTTTCGGCTGATCTTTACGGAGCAGGTCCAGAGAGAAGTTACAGACTTGCTGCCTACGTGGAGAAATGGCAAATGCGGAAATTGCGAAATTTTTTATACGAAAGATTTGAGGTTGGATTCGAAAGAGTTCCGCAGACTTTTTTTTTATGCTCTTCAGAAAGAAAAGAAGAATAAAAGGATTAGAACTGTGCATATGTTATAATAATAGTCAATAGTTTATTGACGTTAAATACATGTACACTTATTTACTTTGTAGATTTTTGGGCAAACAATGCTGACGAAAACTTTTTCATCATTTATTGATTTGTGCCGTACGAAACTAATTGAGAGACTGTTACGTAAAATATATTTGATTGGAAAACTACTCGAATATTAAACATTCAAAATTTGACGACTACACATTTCTTTCAGACTCGAAGACACTTTTGCAAATTTAGAAAAGGTTATTAAAACAAAAACATTGCAGGCATAAAATTCCCCTTTTAATGTGAAAAAAAGAAAACCTGTAAATTTTTCGTGTTCTTTAAATAACAACATAAAGTAAATAAATTTAATTCTGATCGAGCCGAGTTCTGAGAGTGAAGCCTAATTTTCACACCTCAGTATTTAGATGCAGAGTTTGTCCACTAAAACTAATAAACGAACTACGGAAGTCTGATGTAATCTATTTATTTTGTTAATCTTCTACAATTTTAGCAGGGAAAGCATGTGAACTGGTTTTTTAAAAATGGGTTTCTCCAAGGACCTATAGAGACCTAGATTAATAAATCAATCCCTTGTGCCTCGTCACAAATTTTATACATTATATTCCAAATTACATTGATTATATGACAGTTTCTTTCTGCGTCACTCATCCCTTTTGGCCCCTCTAATTTTTAAAAATAATATGGCGCTTATGCACAGCAGGAATATATCATAAATAAAAGAATAAAGATGATTAGTTTTTTTCAAATTTGAATCTCCTTTCTGTCGAAATTGTGATTAAAGGAATTTAATTAATTTATCAAAATTAAGGTGCATTAATGATTGGTTACATATACAATTTAAAGGGAAAAAGAATTCGGAATAAACGATGGAAAATTTTTCATAAGTAGCAAATAAGAAGATGGAGGATGAGTCCCCATATTTTTGGCTTAACAAGGATGGGCTGGGTGTGCCCTCTTGAATCTTCCCTTCCTCAGAAACTACGCTGCAAGGCACAATGCACATAGGAAAATGCTTGCAGTTGAAAAAGAAAAGAAAAACGTTCGGGGCTGTCTGGCGAGGAGGAATTATCCAAGCAGGAATACCAAATCGTATCAACAGCCGGCCCACCATTCAACAAAAACCATTACTGGATGTTATTGTAAATACGTGCTGAACCACACAAACTTACATCATTTGTCTGTACTCGCGAGGGCTTCATCGACAAGGAAGACGCTGATGAAGGAAGAAAATATGTACATTTCATCATCATCATCGACTCGAATGGCGGATCCTTGTCCAGTCCGGCCGAGAGGATCTGGAACATTTCGCTTTACCTCGAGGTACGCGAACCTCCCGGATGGAGACTGTTCCATGTCAGCCATTTATTTAGGCGGAAAAGCTCTCCTTCCTGTAATACCTCAAGTGCTTCGTTGTTTGTTTGTTTTTTGACATGCAGAATTTGCTTTTTTCTAGGTGTCAGTGCCCCGAGTAGCTTTGAATAATAAAAATAAATTAATTTCGTTCCCTTTCTTCCATCCAGCCTTTCGAATTTGGCAGGGCGTCGTGGACATCAGTCGCTTTAGAGCTCAGTAAAGGAACCCTCACATCTCCACTAGGCCTGGCGTTTCGCTGAATCCTTCCACCTGGTCTGAGATGGAAGCTCAAATGCATGCGGTTACAATTTTCCTCTTCTGGTTGAAGAAAGTCTGCATCCCAATTCGGAATCAGGCAATCTACAACAGGTTAAAAAAAAAACCCTCTGCTACCGCACAGCGGGCACAGGTATAAATAGCTGCTTGTGACATACGCAGTTCCACCGACAACATCTTTTGGCTGGGATGGCTACTAGTCTCGCGGGGTTGTAATGCTGCAATAATGGCCTACGAAAACCAGATGAGGGCCCCATGCCAGTCCCTTTATTATTCCACCTGTGTACAGACTACCCGCATGTCTTCCGAATGCCGCACCGAGCCGTCACCTTGATGCAGGTCCATGTAATTAATAATAGATAAGTAAGAGCGCCCGTACAGGCCCAACAATAACGAAAAAAGAAAGAAAAGGACCCCCGTAACATGGCCTACCTTTGGTGTAACTTACCTGTTGATTGATAAGTCACCCTAGTCCATACTTTTGTTAACATGTCTGCTTTGGTTCGGGAATTTTAAGCCATCGACTGCAAGAAGAGACTTTATGGGTACATATAAATGCATGATAATTTCTTTTATTATACTGTGTGTATGCAGTGTTCTTTCTATAAAAGTTCTTCGATAAAAAAAGGGAAGAAAATGAAGCAGCTCAAAAGGGTGTATTTTCGATGTAAGACAGGTGATACCCAGACTCTAGTCAGAAATTTCAAATCAAACTTTAAAAAAGTGTGGCAGTTTTGTTTGTTAAAATAGATTGTTCCTGTTTTGCCAATGCTGCATTAATATTCTGTAACCATAGTGCCATGAGCAAAACAACAGTGATCACCTGATATAATTATCAGTTTACTTCTCAAGTAGGCCAGTTTGTGTGGAAATGCTTCGTAATCTGTAGTTAAGTTAGCGTAATTGACAGACGAGTAAAGAGTCTGTTGACTGTATGCACTATTTCTCTTAAGGCAGCTTTAACCCTCCATATGCCATGTCAGTTTTTACTCCCTTATACCACCTAGCCCAGCCTAGAAGCATTGGTGGTTAGTATCTGTTGTTGGACTGGCTGGCATCTTTAGTCAACATAATGCAAAACACGTGGGGTTGGAGTGATATGGGTTTGTCATTACAAAGGGTTATATTAAAGAGGGCAATACTATGCACACAGTTCCTAAGACAACCTGTTTTGAGTAATACAGATTTGAAGAGTAGTAGGCCACCCAAGGTAGAATACAATGAGTTAAATGTACTTAACCTTACCAGTAAAACACTCACCCATATAATCCAACTTGGTTAAATGTTAATGAAAACCATAAACAAATCATAATGTAAAAAAAAAATATTTTAGTCAGTGAAAAACAATAAAACATTTGCATCATAATAAAAGAATATAAAATACTCCTTTATTGAGATTAAGATATACTGTAAAGTATGTTTAAAAAGTTTAATGCAACAGGTCTGTTTTGTGTTTCTAACTTTATAATGTAGTATGCTTTACATTTTTGTGAGAAATCATTAAATAATTTTAAACAAATTACATAGCAAAAAATAACTAAAGTCTGACTAAACCTGATATGACAATACCTTCTGACAGAATATTGAAAACTACTATTTGGTTCCCTATGTAATATTCAGGAAGTGTAATTAGCATCATGATAAGATAGCATATCTTGTAATTGTTGTCATTTTTGTATTTTTTAAGTATAAAAAGCAGTTGTAGCTATGAAAACGTTTGTATAGATAATGTAGACAATTAAATATTGTAAGGAGAACATACATCACACAGCACAGTTCTTAAACCCATGTCAAGTAATCAGTGTTGCACTAAAAGCAGATATTTCCTTTCAGAGTAATTGAGTACACAAACCAGTTACTAGGAGTAGAATCTCCTTTGTCTTTACAGTGGTGTAGCACAATTTGTGTTGAACTTGCTGGTCTGGCCTGTGACATACACAGCTTGATCAGATCAGCCCACTGACACTAGCTAGTAAATATCAGAAAGCAATATGAAATACCTACATTACTAAATATGCATTATATTTATGTTCTCCCTCCACAGGTTTTAATCCTGAATTCTCTGAAACACCAGCCAACCGGACAATTTATTTATTATTCTTTTAGTAGTAGTAGTTTTTTCAAGTTAAAAACCCCTCAAAACTGGCAATGGTAATGAGTAAATTATAGTATTTTTTTTCATTAATTAAACATTTTAAAGGGAGGTAATTATGTAGTACATATGTCATTACCTCCCTTGCTGATTATGATAAGGGAGTATGAAATATGTCAGAGATATGTGAAACGTAACTTTTAACTACTATTATGACTATTCGAAAGATTGATAACTGATACACAACAGGACTTGAATAATTCTTTGTTACTTCCTAATAAACGTAATTTAGCATTTTCTTTGTATTAAGTTAAAAAAATATTTTTTTCTAATAGCATTTTAATTTCGGTTACTAAATATGTATAAGGAAGCAGGAAGGCATTACAACTTGCATAAGGCCCTTTGCTCAGTTCTCTTGTTCTATGCAAGCTTGCTGTGTTTTTGCAAAGTCTGAGAGAAGGAAAAGGATGGTATGACTTCCTCTCAGTACTCAAGGATGCTAGAATTGTGTTGCATATACAAGTTTGATGATGAGGGGGGTGGGTGTTTAGCTGTTTATCTATTTGCTTCTGGTAAAAACAGTCCCTAATTTTAAATATACAAGTTCCTAATATAAAATGCTAATATTTCCAGCAGATTAAATATATAGTTAGTTTTGAAATTTGAGACACCCTGTATGTGTATAAAATGTTTTTTCATTCAGTAATTAGTACTCTCTTTATCACTTTTTAAAAATACCTTTGTAGCAGTTCTTGTTTTAAAAGTTAAATTGGTGTGACCTAGCACAAAGATGAGAAGTGGATTAGTGTTGGAAAGTGAATAAACATTGGACTTAATTTTGTACTTAGGGATTTCTCTTCTAGCTCATCTACAGGAACTGGCTTAGAGTGGATGCTTTTGTCCTGCCTATCTGGCTGGGAAGGTTAGGCATGTCGAGACTGATTTTCGGATTTGACGTGCTGAGGCTTTTTCCACAAGATTGGTTTTTTGGCTGGGGAAGCGATCACTCCCAACATGGGCCGCTTCGGCAGCCAGTTACACGAGGTGCTGTGGTGCCTCAACACGGCCTTCTAGGCCTACACCAGGAGCTTGCTCCACATGGCTTTGGCCTCCTCCATTCCCTTCTCCCCGGAGATAAACACACATACAAGAACTTTACACTTGCACCCACATGCATGCACCACAAAAAGAGAGAGAGAAAAATAAGAGTGTGGATGGTCTTTATTTGCTTTGTGAGAATGGATAGTTTATGGTGGGGTTGCTGGATGGTTCAAACTAGGGAGAGTCAATATGGTTGCATTAAAAAATCATTTTTGAACAGTGTTGAAAAGAGTGTCTCTGTTAAGATGCAAAGCTTCAGGTACTTTTCCACCATAGTTGTCATCTCATCAAACTCCTGTCTTGACTTTTAAGGTCTAAGGGAATCTCACAGTTTATTTTATTTTTTAAAACTTTATTGCAATTCCCAAAGCAACATTAGTAAAAGTAACAACAAACTTAGTCGACATTTCTATTGGTAACACTTTTGGTGCTATTATCTTTATTAAAAATGTTAAATATTCAGTTATGTGACTGACACAAACTTTGTGTGCATGGATGACTTAAAGAAATGACAGTAAGATACTATTTTGATATTATTTATTGTTTTGATAAATATGTATTTTTTTAACTACAGTCTCATTAGAGTGAAAATATCATCATTGAAAGAACCACTGTAGTGGTTCATTTACTATCCAGGTATTTACTGGTACTCATCAAAATTTTAAAGTCAATAAGATGGTCTAAAATACTCAAAATCTGCTGAAAACTGAAAATAAAACCCAAACCTTCCAACAGTAATCAACAGTTGTTACATCACTATGTATTATCTAAATTATTTTAAAATATCTTCAAATGGTAATATAAGCCAAGTAAGGCTGAACACACTTGACAACATAGATTTACACAGCCACGGCCAAAAGTTTGTATCACTCTAGGATTTTCTATTGTTGCTCGATAGAGTAAAATTAAGTCTGTTGAATTTGCTCATTGATGTTATGTTAATGGAAAAATGAAAAAAAAATTGAAAATGTGATAATTTACAATTTAGCATGCAAACACTTGATTTTGGAAAAGACCTTATAAATCATGATAACAAGTGTGAGTGACTCAATTAGAAGTCTTCAAAAGCAGGCATTTAGAAGTGGTTATCAGCACAGAGTATGCTTTGAGACAGATTTTTTTAAAATGGATGATGCAAAATTTCTAGTCATGGGTTTAATGAAAGAATGAAAAAGAAAAAGATTAACATTAGCATATGCAAAAGCAAACTTTTCTGGAAGTCGCCTACCTCTGGGAGCAGGGAAAAACAAAAATAAACAAAAAGAGAATAAAATTTGAATGAACGCAAATCAACTGCATTTGCTTTTATTCTGTTTTATTACTGGATTTAACTTCATTGTGTCACCTTTTTGATATTTCTAGATTTCATCATGGTGTTGATGTTCTAGTTCTTCATCCTCCATGCTGTGCCTAGCCACTTTCATTGCATCTGACATGTTACAATTCTGTTACTTGGAAACTCCAATTAATTTTCATGAAAATTGGAATCCCCGTTCCATAACTTGTTTTCTGTGTTGTCTAGACTATTGTATATGCCTGTCTTGAAACTTTTCTGTCTCAGGAAACAAGGAATTCTATGTATCCTTGACTCACTGAAGGAGATATGGCTCTGGCTGGCTTGTATGCACATACCCCTATGTAATGTATTCTTCATTTACCATTCATTTGTCATTTCTTTTGGATATTTTGCTTGAATTGTCAATTTCATGATATATCAGTTGTACTTAGCTAGTACAATTGCCTGAATTCATTGTAATATCTGAATTTGCAGCCACCCTGTATATGCTTGCTCACTGTCCTTATAACTGCCAGTTCCTTTGTGCCTTAAACAATTACCAAACAAGATGTTTTGATTGGGTGGTGTGGTGATACCCATAAGTTTTATAGCCAGTAAACAATGATGCCTTCATTCAGTTAACATTTGGATTCATTCTAACTAAAACTCTTTCAGTAATCAACAAAGCAAATATTTTTCATTTCTCTTTCATAACAACTACAGGGAATATTTTCATCCAGTGGCCTTTGTGCTAACCATGAATGCCATCTTGTTTTTTTTCCCCTTGTTCAGTTCTTTTGATTAAGATGGTTTTCTGCTGGAGTGGTTGCATTCTACAGTATAATGGAATAGACAGCTGTGACATCCATGTTTCTGATATCAGCAATGATGTACTCCAGGAGTTGTTGCATTCCAGTTATTGTTGGTGGAATTTTTTCCATCTTTTCCTCATGGAGCTCAGGGGGGGGGGTAGCATACACAGCTGCTTTGTCTGGTAAAGATGCCATGCCTCTTTATCTCTTTCTGAAGCTGTCCAGCACTTCCACAGAGCTCCCTCTGTACAGATAAAAGCTTGCTGTGCCTTGAGTTGCATCTGTTTTCCTGCAATTCATATGCCACAGCTATGATACTTGAGAAACTGGTCAGAAAATTGTTGATCTATTTTGGCATCTTACAGCTTTGACCCCCACCCAAACAGCTGATTTCTCATTTTGGGTTGGTCCACAATCAGCTCAGATTCTTTTCTTTTCCTAACTGCCACAGTAATTGTCCTAGCTTTTGCATGGTTTGTGGCATCTAGCCTTAACCCAATCATGTCTCAGTAGGAAATCCTGTTATGGTAAAAAGCTCAGCAAACAATGATCTGGCAAGCTCACTGAACATGTCACTTAAACACAGTGTGTCACAATCCCAAACAAGACTACAGGGACCCATTGTAAGTAACTGTAGGGAGGTGCAGCAACAAACAATAAACAAAGATCATGGATAAAAAATTTGTTCATTGTTGATGGATATTTGGATGGTTAAAAATACTTTGAGATAGGCAGCAGCTAAACTAATTTGAACTGAGATGGCTGATTCTTATATTTAATATTTGTGAGTACAATGATCAATGTAGACGAAAGTAACGAGTCTTGGTGACTCCTTTGCCAGACATGCACCTGCAGCCCCTTAATAACACAGGAGTGGCCATGTTTAAAAAGATTCTATGATGTCAGATTTGCATTAAAGATATAAATAACTGTTAGCAAGATTTTGCAATCAGAATACTGTAATAATAATTTTCGGCAGTTCTAATTGTTGACTGTTGGGCAGGAAGTCTTTTGACTTGTTTGGACTTCCTTCCTTCCAAAAAGTAATCATTTGTGTATGTTTTCATGGTTTGTAGGTGTGTGCTGATTGGATAAACTATAGTCAAAGCTAGACTCTATAGTAAGAAATGTTTTTTTATTTTTTAATGATCTTGTTGTTATCAAGCAGATTGCTTCTGAAAGTTGTGAAGGATGCCTTCTGCTATTGCTTTGTAATCCCCATGCTGTTATACTATCAGAACAAACATTGGGCAGTTCTTTCACTAACATTAACCATATTAATTTATGTTTTATTCTGTGAAACAATCAACAGCAGACACAAAAGCAAAAACCCATTCAACCCATTTCTATAGGAAATAGCCAGTTTTTTCCAGAATGCCAGTCAAAGTTCTTCAACTTCCCAATAATGCTACTTCTGTTTAATGGTATCGATTGAGTAATATCTATTTTTACCATAATTTTTTAACTGGTAAGAGATGACAACAACAGTAACTGGGAGCTTAATGTAATATTCTGGCTCAACTGTCAATCCCATGTACTGATAGAACAATACAAGCCATCTGAGGCTCTGTAGGTACATTTAATCTAGATGTGAATGATATAATTATCCAGAAAATGTGGCAACCTTGGATTGTTGAAACAGTGCTCATGTCAATGATTTGCAATGATAGAGTTTCCTTTTGTCAAGAGAGAAATGTAGACACCATGACAGAAGAACAGACACTAAGGTAGCCATTATGAAGAAGATAATTTCTTGATGGTATGTAGTGAACTTGGTTGGTTTGGGTCCTTGTAGATGGATGGCTGCAGTAACATTTTCCATTGTTAGGAAGTTTACTGAGAAAATAAAGTCGGCTTTAGTAGTAACTGCGAGCAATTGTTTTGATTATGTAAAGTATATTGGGATAATTAAAACAAGCAGGAAGTGTTCAACCTCAGAGTAAGTGTTAGGTTAACCACTGCTCCAGATGACTGATGTGTTTTCAAACTAATTGCCACCTAACTACGACCACTTGTTGAGAGTAAGAACTTAATATTAATTTTCATTTCACAACCACAGGAAAGAATCACACAACTATAGACTAGAAAAAACTAAAAAAGTATATTAGTTTTGTTAATGTTAGATTCCATTAAGAAAATCTTAATTTAAAGTTATTTTAAACACTTTTGTGTCATATAAATGGCTTTGACAGTTTTCTAAGAGAATTGTTCTGTTGTTACTTTTTAAAAATATTATTCCAGATAGGTGAATTATGATGTTGTTGGTAGCAGATATTTAGTTATTGGATATTACTAATATATATTAGGGAAGGGAGGAGAGATCAGGTGGTCCAGTGATAGATTGCTAGGGAGGGCTGAAGTTTGAATCCTAGTTGGGACTAGTGTAGCTTCCTAGTCATGATTCTTTCACTCCCATTCTCAGCCATCCAGCCACCTGGGTTTTCTCCAACACCCAAAAAAGAAGCTAGTAAATGCTTTCTCTGTGAGAAGGTCAGTGCTGGAGGAGGTCCCTTGTGGTGCAGGACCAGTAACCCTTTCTCGTGGTCCACCATGCTTTTTTTTACCAAGATTGTTTCTTTTCTGGATATCATCTTTGATGCAGCAGAAACAACAACAATAAATATACTTTTCTT
This sequence comes from Nautilus pompilius, assembly GCA_018389105.1. Classification (NCBI taxonomy): domain Eukaryota; kingdom Metazoa; phylum Mollusca; class Cephalopoda; order Nautilida; family Nautilidae; genus Nautilus; species Nautilus pompilius. The sequence goes on along the minus strand of JACATO010000132.1, from coordinate 2,924,749 downwards.
TTTTATATATGTGTGTGTGTGTTAGACTCCTTGGGGAGGGAAGGAGCATAGGCCCCAACCTAAAGTTGAGGGCCATGCTTCTCCAGCTAGTAGGTCTGCAACACAAATCCCAGACAGTCTGGGACCTGCTGAATCAGTACTGCTTATCAAACCAAATCCTAACCTTAAGGGTCATGATAGCAGCAAAGACACCATTTCCTTGTTATGCAATTCAGCTATGTAAGCATCTATCTGGTTGTCTACAAGCTGTGACAACCATTTTCTTGCTGTACATACTTGACATTGTGCAGTTTCTTAGAAAAAAAATTGATACTTTCCTCTTGGTTACTTTACAAAAGAAAGGTTAGTTTTTGGAGGCTGTTGATAAAGAAAGCAAGCACCCAGTTCAACTATAAATAGGCTGATATTTGAAATCATTTTAAGGGATAGACTTTTCAAAAGTTTGATAGTCTTTATAAATCTGCAAGATGTAGTTTAAAGCCCAGGCCCCTTTAATCATTCCCCTAGAGTCATTACCCTGCCATTGTATTAATCCCAAGTAAACAATTACTCTGTATCTTCTGGTTTATGTACTTGCTGAAGGGAGTTGTTATTGAACCCTGGCCTGCCTTTCTTCCATCCTTAATTACTTGCTGATAAGGATACTTGACACTTCATTTAAAGCTGAGCAGTTCATGGTGGCCTAACTGCAGGATATGTCTTTGACATTAAAACCTTATACACATCACCCCCTCCTCCATCACTGATAATTACAACTATTCTGGACATAGTCTAATGAAGATAGCTTTTAAATAACTTAATAGTCTCTTGATATATTTTAAAATAAGTGAAATTTAATCTGTTTGAAGAAACATTTTATGAAATGTAAATAAATTTTGTGTAATTTTAACAAAGAAATGAACAAACAGCATGCGAAAGGTTTTGGAAAAATGATTAAAAAAATTAATAAAATTAAAGTATTTGATTATTTAAAATAATAATTATTAACATTTTTATTGTGTTCTTTGTCTAATGTGTTTTTGTTGATAATTTCTGTATTTAATTTTTAATTTAATTTCATTTTATTATGTACTTCCCCACAAAGTTCTGCTCTTCAAGAGAGAGAGAGAGGAAGTAAACATGATATTCTGGTATAGATAGATCACTACAATGTTTTCACTTATTTAGTAATCCTTGGTCTTTTTAAAGCAAAATACTTGTAGAAGTATGGAATTTGAATTAATCATTTTAAACAGTATAGTAAGAAATTTATAATTTTATAATTTTATTTTTTAACTGGGGAGAGAGATAATATATATTTGTGGAGGGTAGCTTTTTTGGTTACAGGCAGGCCATCAGTAAATCTGCTATTTGTTAGATAATAGTTGTTAGTAAATTTTATATGTGTTATTATTGAAATTATTTTTTCTTAAATTTTATGGTTTAATAGAAGTATTAAAGAAACATTTTAAGTCTAAACATAGACTGCGAAAACTAATAAACCACAAGACAATGTGATAGTAAGTGAAGATCTTATGGCCAAATCAAAGAAAGGTGATAAAGTTACTTTACAACAGAAGGTGAATCTAAGATCAAAGAAAATAATAATTAAATATTTAAATGCTACTGGAACTATGGCTCTCATGTAGAGTGTTGGCTAGCATCCTTACAATTTTATTTTTCATAAAAATTAAACAACTTTATTTTTACTGTGGAAGAACATTTATTGGATTTTACTTTTATAATGTTAAATATTTTATAAGAATAAGATTCACTGCATGTTTCTTTATTCAATAATTCTAAAGAAACTCTAATACATCTTTTTTTAAAAAATGTAGATCTTTCTCCGGTGTGGGGGTAAGATTAGCAACAGCAGCATTATAGTTGTGAAGATATTAAAGTGATAAACTTTTTGATGTTATTTTTTCATCTGCACCATGCAAAATTCAGAATATTGGACTTTTTTTTTTTTTCCATATTCAGAAAGAATTTAAACTACTCTCTACCAAAGTTAGAAGATGCACCTGGACTGTTATGTGTATTTAAAGGTTTTTTGATAATGCCAATGAAAAGCAGTGTATTTCTGCAATGCCTTCGTTTTCAGATGTGGGAGGAAACATGAGTCCAAAGGAAGCCAACCCAATTCTCAGTCTATAAGCTGTAAATATAAGTATAAAAAAAAACAACAATTAACAGAAAATCTGTTTATACTTTTAACACCCCCTCTAAATCCTGACATGTTTCTACTTTAGCATGATTTTTTGAGTAAGCATCTGTCCAAAACAACCAAAAAAAGAAGTTTTAAGAATTCATTTTGACCTTGTAGTCAGGAAGTTAAAATCAAGTATCAGTATCGTTTTTGTACTGGTCTTTATTTCTCCCATACTGAAATTTTAAACAGAATCTGTCTGACAAGACTGAATAAAAGTGGTGACAGAACTCTAAAAGAAAGAGAATGTTGTCAGATGGCTGTGTGTGTATTAAAAAGAGTTAATCTGTCAGTGGAAATTTTCAAAGTGATGATTCACAGTTTGAGAAGGGGTCTGTTTCTTGTAGAGATAATAACCCTGGATATCTAACTATAACCACCATTACCTTTCTTCCTAGACAGGACAGGCACAAGGTCAGTAACATTAATTTGAAACTGGGAGGCAGGTGCACTTTGTCTCTGGACTCTTTGATTATATTTAGGCTGGCAGTGATTGCTGATTTTAAGAAATGGAGTTCAGTGCTTTTTTTTTTTTTGTTTGTGCATAGAAATCTTTTGCAAAACGCATCTTCAAAAATGTGCATCGATCTTTTATCAATATCTCTTGCTAATTTTTTTTTAAAATTAAAACAAAAAAATTATTTGCAGACTTAGACAAAAATGGTACCCAATAGATGTAGAGCATCTTCAATTAGAAAGTAAAACACTGAGGCTGGAAGTTTATATAAATACAATAACACTTAACATTTAATTTCTTTTTTTTTTTTAAATTATACATATGGGGTAAAGTAGTTCCTGACCACCAGCAGCACATGACCAGAAGAAAGTGAATGCCAACAAATCAGTTGTGGCCCCTTTTGTCACTTTCACTTTAAATTTTCTTATATTTCTTCTTCCTACCCATAAAATTTAATTGAAAAAAAAATTTTTTTTTATTCAAATAAGAGTTAGTGCAATGTAAAGATGAAGGTGATAAAATCAATTGTTTTCTTCAGCCCTCTGCTGGACCTTTAGGTGAAAAATGAACCAGCCGTGACCAAACCATGCTTATCAACCTTTTTTGATTTAGGCAAAATAAAATCATTGCAAATTTCACCCCATCTATCTGAGTTTCATAATTAGCAAGAGAATAAGTGTAATTTCAGGATTGCACTGGAAAACATTGTACAATTTTATTATTTAAAAAAAATATCTACTGAGTGACCGAGTTTTGATAAACTGAGTGGTCTAACAATCTTGTGTTTTTTGCAGGAAATGTGGCTACTAATACTACCTATGTTGTTTTCTGCTTGAATTTGTTAATGAAGCTGAAGAGAATAGCTGTCGGTAATTTGTCTTGACCAAAATCTCACACTGGGTGGGAAGAGATATCTTAAGATTTAAACCCACTGCCTTTTTGGATTGAGTTTTGTAGTCATGTGCTGATCACATGGTAAAACTTTCCCAATGGAAGTCTGCAGGACCCTAGAAACAAAACTTTACAAAACAATACAGCTGAAAACAGGAAAGGCCATTTTACATGCCAACAGATGTAGTTGGAAGTATGCATTACAAAGGTGTATAAAAAAGCCCCTCTCTGGTCATTAGCTTGACAAGAATGTTTCCATAGTTTTCTTTCCACAAAAATAGTGGTGGGAGTAGAAAATTAGATATGTGACTGATTTTGTTCTGAACTTGAAGGTTTGCAGGTAAGCCCCTAATCTTAGCCTGCACTAGTTCATCACCTCGTGAGTGGGTGACTCACAACCTTAAGACAGCTTGCTTTATTGTAAAATGCAATGGAGCAACTATAAGTAAACAAACAAAAAAAAACAACATTCGGCCATGCGCTTGTTCTGCTCATCATTTCTCATTGGTAAGCGTTAGGGACTTTTTTAGCATTGAGTGTTTACTTTAAAGGACTACGGCAGCTGGTGAGCTAAGTACAGCATTGTCACTGAAGGTGTTAGTGCCACTAATAAGAACGATAGTCTCATGACTGATGTTGTTCAGTTGCTTTGAAGAAGCCTTCCTAGGTCAGCTTTCTGAACTTGTTTCCAGACAGGAAGTTCCCTCTAAATCATCTGTGGGTTTACAACTTTAAGTAGTAAGTTGACAGGAAGGAGTAAAATACCTCTTTCCCTGACTCTCTTTCTAAGTGTCTGCTATATTATGTGGGTGGTGTTTTTTAAAAATGTTTTTTGCTTTCCTATTTTATTTTAAGTATGGCAGCCCTTTCCTTCTAATCAGTGGGAAAGTGAGATCTGAGAGCATCAAGTGGCCAAGAAGTGAAAGGCAGAAATTTGACTCATTATCAAGCTACACGAAGACAGAAATAAAAGCTTATTTACTTAGAAGGAAAATAGGAAAAAAAAAAATTCTTTAGTCTAAAAGGACTATCAGCAAAATTGCATTAAACATGCCATTGAACTTCTGCTCCAGTATATTTACTTCATCTGCACTTAAAAGAATTTCCAGTGTAACTTATGGTATGTTATTAGATTAAAAATGCAGTGTATTTCTCAATGATTCTAAACTGAAACAAATCTGCGAAGAATAAACATCACATTAGCTAAAATCATTTTGTGGAGACAACCTGTCTTTCAGGAATTGATTTGCATTCCTCATCTCTGATGTTAACTTTTTATTCCCCCTCTTTCTGGGTGATTTTCTTTATGCAATTGTTCTGCCATACAAAATAGCAATTTATCATCTTATCTGAGATTTTATACAAATTTATTTGAATCTATTGGGCTTTGTTACCTAGAATTTTTCTCTTGTGTACAGCCTATTCTGTTGAGTGTTTTGAAATATTGTTATCTTACTTAAGCTTATTAAACAAATGGGCCTGGGTGAAAAGAAAAAGATTTTGAATCTTTCTAAGTGCAAATACTTTTAGATGAGTCAGCATCTTTGCTGCTTTGGATATCGTTTTAACAGTGGGAATGATAAACAAGATCTCATAGCAACTGTAGCCATGGGGCGGACAGAATGAAAAATTTGTTCAGCAGAACTGTTAAGATGAAAGCCCCAGATATTTCTTGTTCCTTTATCTAAAGCTTTGGTTAGACCTCATCTGGAGTACCGCATCAGCATGGTACAATGGCAATTCATCAGAACAATTTTGACAAACAAAGGGTATTAGTTATTCTGAGAGATTAACTAATCTTGAACTTCCTAATCTTGCACATTAAAGATTATGTCGGAATCTAATTGACATTTAGTTTTCAAAAATACAATGAACAGGTAGATGAGTCTTGTTTCTTTTAAAAAATATTTTGGGTCTCAAGACTAAAAGGATTCACAAGTGAAAACTTTATAACCATTGCAGAAAGTGATTTTTCAGCAGTAGAATAGTAAATGCATGAAAAAGCATCCCTAATGCAATTATTTCATAAAACAATCAGTACACCTAAAACTGCATTGGATAAGTGGTATAATGAAGGAATTCTTGTCCTTCTGTAAATAATTAAAATAAAAATTAAAAAATATCTTAACTGCCATCCATATACTTTGACATCATTGTATAACAGGGTGGTGGAATTTGAAATGAGTAGCAAGCACTGTCCTTATAATAATTCAAGGATTTGACAAGTAGTTGTGATCCAGATAAATCAACAAGAAGATTGTGAATATTTACATGAAATAAAACTATAAACTATTCTATTTATTTACAGAAATGTATTGTTACTACTACCACAGTATTACTAACTTCAGTACCACGTGGTTGTCTCTCAGGCACATCTGTAGATAGTAGGGATCAGAATCCAGTAACTCACTCATTCTGGAAATAAATTTATATAACTTTTTTTTAAAATTTCAGGAATTTTCTCAGAAGCAGCTGTGGGTAAGCATAAGCAGTAGTTTTTTTTGTTTTTTAATATCTTCAGCTTTAGAAGCTAAACCATGATTCATGGTAGTTATAAAAGTGAAACATGAAAGAAAATGAGTCTCAGAGATTGTGCTGTGTCCTGGTTAGTGCATGCCATCAACTAGAGACATAAAGTGCTTTTGTTAAACAGAGAGATTTGTCTTGGTAAATAATGATGTGCCTTCAAAATATTTAGAGATCATTTAACTACTAATGTTCCTCTAAATTGATCTGCTCTGTTAATAATTCTCAGCTGCATGAAAAGAATATGTTGTTTATGAAGTATGTAAATGAGACTTGGTGAGAATTAGTACACTTCCACCTACAGATCTGTCACAAAAATGCCAGCTGTCCTTTATGTATTATATTTTCTTTTCTACTAAAAGATCATGCCTGCAGATATCTGAGAATGTCTTGATATTTTGAAATTACTCTATCATACACTACACAAAACCTGTTTGCCTGATTTCTGTGATAGTTAATAACTAAAATAGTCTTGTTTACTAAACAAATAGGTTCATTTTAAAAACACTTGTTTAAATATATTTCTTAGAACATACCAACAATATATTCACAAGTGGTAAGCCAACTTATTTTTGGCCGGATTTCAAGCTTTTCAGTAATGGTTGTGACTATTTTGACTGATTTATTTATTGTTTCAGACCCATGCACAAATTTTACTCAGTTAACAGAAGCTGGACGTGCTATTGGCAAATTTAGCAACGAAAATTTGTGTGACTCTAATCTTCTTAAAGGATGGTTCAAATTTGAAATTGATAATAAAGCAGCTGAATTACCAACAGTTTGTTTACAGGCAAGTAGAAAGCATCAAGTACAATCAACCCTCCCTCTCCATTGAGATTTGAGATAAAAGTCAGAATTTTAACCTCAAAGCAATTATAAGGTTTTTGATTTAAGGAGCAATTATATATAGTTCAGGAATATTTTAATTAATGTTAACAAAAAGCTAATGCATATTCATTTTTTTGTACAATTAAATGTCAGTATATCAAATTAAAAGCAGTTTTGCAAAAAAAAAAAATTCATTATGCAAAGGTCAAGATGAGTGTTGGCTATACTACTTTTGATCTCTTAAAATCTGTGCACACTCTACTGTAACTTGTATAATAACAGATAAATTAGTGTATGGTTAAACCTCGATTTAATTAACTAATAAAGTTGAAGGGGTATCCATTACATCTGCTGTTTGCATATGCATGCGCCCAAGTAAAAAACTTTTTGCACAGCTCAATGTGGATTTTTGTCGGGAGTCCAGATAGCATCTGTTGCTTCTGAAGTCCATTGAATGGGGGTCTGTTAAATCAAGGTTTTACTTTAACTAATCAAGAAAATATAATATTGAGCAGAATTTTTAAAAATGCTTTGCAACTAATCAGCAGCAGTATGGCATGTTTGTGCCAACTTCATTCATAAGAATTCCAAATTCCAGGAAATATTTAGGTAACCTACACAGATTAAGATCTGAGCCCTTTTGTTGCTAGTACCATCTGTTGATACTCTGTCTGATGCTTTGCTGGGGGATTTTATGAAGATATGCAGTCAAAAGGAACAAGTAAACAAAGTTTGTGGCTAACAGTTCTTCAAGTAAACTCAACTATCAAATAAGCAGTATGAGTTGAACTTTGGAAGCAATATCAATGTTTGGTTACTAGCAGCCACTTAATACTTATAAGCAATTCCTATTCACAAGTTTACTGCTGCTGCAGACATCAGTGTTATTTTGAATTGATTGATGAGAATGGCAGAGAGAAAACCATTCCCTATGAATTCATAGAATCTACAATTTGTAGTAGGATGGTCTGCAAGTCATGGTGATAGTCAGATCATACACTTAAAAAGTATCTGGAGAGATGAGACTTGTTAAAATAATGTTCCTGCTGCATCATTATTTGTGGAAAGTAATGGATCTAAACAGGGGCGTAGCTAATAGGGGGCGGCACGTTTTGGGGGGCGGCATTTTTTGGTCTGAGTGCGCGTTTGTCAAATTTAGTTCAGGACAGTATGTTACATATATAATGTATTTTTTCGTTCTATTTTTCCAGATATTATTTTTTTCCTGAATTTTTAATGGTAGTTTTTTGAAAGGAAGAAAGTTTTTCTAAAATTTGCTGTAAAAGAAATTTGCTCACTTGAAGTGAGTCACTTCTAATTAATTTTGAATTGAATATCAATATTTTCTCATTATATATTTGATCATTTTTATTTTCTAATAGTACTTTTTTCCAATAAATAAATAAATAAAAAATGAATTTTTTGGAGGTTTTGAAATTCTACGTTATTTAGAGGGCGGCAAATTCTACGACCGCCCCGGGCGGCACAAACGCTAGCTACGCCCCTGGATCTAAACTTATTTTAATTTGATTGATCAGCTGTTGGTAGAGAGGACATGATTGCAAAGAGGTCTTCATTTTCTAACTTCATGTATTTCACATCGGTTACAGACTGAAAGTTATCAAAATGGTCATTTCTCTGTTGTAGAATGGTGTCTGTGGAACCAGTCTGGCAATGCGGGTTGAACTCAATGGGAAATCAATGCCAGCAAAAGTCAATCAAAGTGTCAATGCTACGGTTTGCTCTTCATTCAAGATCTTTAAAAAATGGGACTGCTGTGTCCTCCGTCAGAATGTTGTCATCCACAGATGTATGAATTTTTTTGTATATCACCTGGAACCAGTGGACAGATGCCCTGTGGCCTACTGTGCACAAGGTGAGGCAAATTTCTGGCAACTTGTTTGTTGCATTCTCTTTTGTTCTAGAAGTCAGCATGGAGCAGCTGCTACTCAAGTTGTGTAGCTTGTTGAGAGCTTCAATGACCAGGCTGAAAATATGTACTGCCTGCCACTATAAATTATCTGCTATTTAGGGGAATTATTAGTGTTCATTAATTTAATTTTTTTTTTTATTTCCAAGAGTTTACCATCATTATACTTTCTACAGATGGCATGACATTTATATGTATTAGTTTTCAAAATTGGAAATCTGTCACACTTGATTAATGCTGCGTTAAGGTGATGAAGTGTGCATATGTAGCTTGTATGATCATCTGCTACATTAGTGTAAGATAGTTAGAAAATAGGTGATACCAACACTCCGTATACCCTCCTTATTCCAGCCTAGACACACTAACTAGGATTTGTGTTGAACTGTACTGTTACTACTATTTTATCAACCTTTCTTCTAAGGCAAAAATGTGACAACACCAGAGGAGCTGACAGCTAAACATGGTTCTGCAGTTACAAATTCTTTAAAAGCACAGCAGCTGATGCATCCAGGTGAGAATGAATTTCAATTTAAAACAAATTCACTCACTACTAGACTGATTGGCTTATCCTTCCTACCTCAGTGTGTGTATAGACATTCTTCATCAGTGCCCAACACCTGTAGCTGCTGGTGAAGTATTGACAACTTCAGTTTCTTGCTGGTTGATACAGAATGGCACAGCAGCAAGGGACATTTGGCAGCTGCAGTACTCAACATTTTGTGACAGATAAGCTTGCCACAAGCCAGGGCATCAATTATATGGTCTCAACTGGGAATCAAATGTTTGGTAGTGCTGGCTGCTAGACAATATGGAGGAGACTGGTGAAGGCCAACAAGACATTTCCAGGATTGCCTTTTGGTCTTGCAAAGAGAAACTGTTTTGAGATAGTGACTTGGTTGAAGTCTGTCTGTCTAAATAAGTGTCAATATCCTCACTCAAACTTTACATAATTGACTTCAGGCTAATAGTTTGCAGTTTTTTGAACATATCTCTGAGAGGGTGCCTTTGTTGACCCATTGTGATGCCATTATTGAAATTTTTTTTTTACATTTGCCAACACTAATTCTTCTTAAAATATCATATAAATACACATTTGAACTTTGCTTTTGTTATGGGACTTATTGATTCTTAATAACTTTTTAGTAATATAGGAGCAGTAAGAAATAACTTATAAAACAAGAACAACAGTGCAGCATCTTTTTTCTTCTTCAGATAAGATACAAACAGAAGATATCTCTCAAGCTTTGATTCCTTCATCCACATCTCTGCCAGGTAAACTGATCTTCTCTCAACTATGGGTACATACTGTGTGCTTGCTTTATACATAAATCAGCCTTACTTCAGTTTTTACTGATGATGATTATAATAGTTTAATAGGCAACACATTTTTTGTCATACAAAGTTCTGGTGTCTGTTTATTTTTAATGTCCATAATTCTGCATTCAGTAATAATATTCTTGGTGAGTTTTTAAAAATGTCTCCTATATTTTTGAACTCAAATATATGATATCCATTTCAAAAGAAAATAAAAAAGAAACACTGAAGTTTAGATATAGAGTATTGGAAATAATTATGAAAACAGAAAAAAGTGGATATAAATGCAAATAACATGAAATAGAATTGCATCTTGTGTGTAAAAATAAAATGCTCCATAGTATAGTCATGTGTTGATATAGTACACTGCAATTGGTTGTCATGCAAGCAATTAGAAAGTGCCACACCTGCAGAAGAATCATACAGGTATAGGCTTGACTCCTGGGGAGGGAATATTATATGACAATGATATAGAAATCAAAGTCTTAGCTGGTAAAGGCTACTCCAGCTCAACTTCATGCTTGAGATGATGTAGGCAAGACTCTGAGGATATGTGAAACTGGTTCTGCTGACAATAGATGCAGTTGAGGAAGTAATGCCCAAACCCTCCAAAAGAAAGTACTTCACTAAGGGTATGTTCTCTATGTGATAGATGATGAGCCATTGGAGATCTTGTAAATGACCCAACTGCAATTTACAGGGTGTTAACGTTTCTTCAAGAACAGTAATATATGCAATAGTGCAAAGTTGTCTCATCGGATGTGTAGCTGCCTGAAAACCTTTGCTGAGGCAACCAAACAGCAAGACTGACATGAGTAGCAGAAATGAAGCAGTGGGATGACAAACCTGGAAGAAGGTACTTTTTACAGGTGAGTCCAAGTTTTAACTGTTTGGCAATAATCAACAACAGTTTGTTCAAAGTTGGACTAGGAAGCAGTATTACAGTCAGTGTACATAAGCTACAGGGAAGTATGGGCTGTATATTAGGAAAGGGTATCAGAGACATGCACAAAATTGAAGGTTTACTGACTAGAAATTCTCATCCATTCCCTCAGGAAGACATCTCATTGGGTGGAGATTCATCTTCCAAAATGACAATGATCCCAAGCATACAGCCAATGTAGTGAAAAACTATCTGGAATGTAAAGAGACTAATGAAACACTCACAAAATTGCCTTGGTTTGCAAAATGTTCTGACATGAACATCATCAACTCTATATGGCTACTAAGAGAAACTGCAACTAAACACCTTGGATTAATCATGGAAAGTGCTATAGGATATTCGGAACAACATTCCACATCACATATTGATAACCTGTATGGGAGCATGAAAACAAGGTGTCATGCTATATTAGTGTTTGATATACAAGCCTCATGAACTGTACATATTCATTTTATATGATGGAGTTTGTATTATGTACATCTGTTAGTTGCATTTACTCATTCTTTGTGCATATTGTTTTCCATAATTATTTCCAATACTGCATTTATAATGTGCATGTTAACCAAATGACCACTCACATACAAAACAGCTTTACTTTTTAAACATCATACAATGTGTGGTATGATTATGCTTTATTTTAAAAACATGCAACTCCAAGCCAATCAGTATGAAAGGAGACTTTTTTGTTTTTAAACAGTTGATCAGCATTTTCTGATATTTCTTTACACATGATCTATGATTATTTTTATATAGCTATGCCATCATTGACAAGTAAACTGGCCACATCTTCATTAATGAGTGCTGTGGCCCAACTCCAGTCTTTAACTACTGAACTGATGTCATCAGAGCAGATTTTATCTACAGTTAGTGTGGACAAAGACAGTGCCCTACCTGGAAGTGGTGATGCTATTTCATTTGAAGGAAGTGGGCTAAATGGTATGTTTTGATACTGCTAACTTGTACATAGTTAAGTATCTTCTGTCTTTTAAAATTTGCTTTGTTGGAACCATAGCCCATGAACAATTTCTGGTGGAAATGATTCCCAAACAAAGCTGAACATGAACACAAAGAAAGAGGAGAAAAATGAGTAATAGCACAAGGAAGATCAAACTGCAACGAAAACAGTGCCACTCAACACAAGAAAATCCTGATGCCTGGTTGCAGTTAAAACACTGCTACTTAGAGACAAAATTGAATTGGCTATTTGTTATGGGCTGTAATTGGAATTCCAACCCAAAGCTGTTAAAACTGAAAAATGCATTTGTACTAAACAGCTCTTCTATATTCTAAGTAGATGTGTCACTGCAGGGCATGGTCAGATAGCATATTGTTGTGACAATAGACAAATCAGGGGCCTGGTGTTTTTGCCAGGCCACCTGAGACCGGTATTTCCAAATACACTGCATGATCTGACAACTGAGGTAGCAAATAGCCTCAGCACAAGCTTTGCTTAAAAATGAAAAACCCAGCACACACACACATGGCAAAGAATAAAAGGATCAGCCTCTGTAAAGACTTGCCAGTCCACTACAGTGATGCCACAAATAGGAAAAATCAGTGGATAACCAAAGACTCAATGGTTTCCACAAAAATGCCACACAACCAACATGTGCCATGGCAAGAAGTGCACACCTTTACTGTGTGGACTGAGTAACCACTTCCTTAATGCTATTAGGAAGATAGATTCACAGGCTGAAATGAAAGCAGAAACTCATACCAGCACTTGGTTAGCAAAATATTGATGGAAAATGATGCATGACATCATTGACAGAAAAAAAAACAATCTCTTTTTTAAAATGCAAGTCACAGGCAATGAACTGTTGAGTGATTTGCAGTTCCTTAATGGACAGAGACTGACAGTGCCAAAAAGAAAACCATAGCCAGTAGAAATGTACCTACCAGTTGGCACTACAATGAACTAGCCAGCAAAGTTTTTTTTTTACTCTTCTTTCTACTTAGCCCATTCATGTAAATTATATTCTCAACCAAATGTAATGTTATTTATTGAATTCTAACTGGTGTGTGTAATGTACATAGTTGTATCACTCCCATGCTTAGCCATTATCTATGAGTGAGGGTTATCATATCCATGTAAGAAGTTTGTGCATAATATGAGATGGCTGGCCACCTGGCTCCTTACCATAGGCAAGAGTGAGAGATTGTGGTGAAGAAAAACTTCTTGGAGTGAGGAATGTGATTTCTGTCTGCTGCCAAATCTACTCATACAGAGTTGCTAAAAACAAAAGAAAAACACTTATTTCTCAAGTTTACCATAAAGGATATTGTTCATAACAAATAAGCAAATTAGTAAATGGAAGACAAACCATGTAAAAAGAAAGAAATCTCTGTAATAAACTCTTGTTTCTTCTCTGCTTGTCATTATACACAGGTGTAATAAAAAAAAAATTTTTCTTAGTTTCTTTAGCATTAAAAAAGATAAAATGTACTGTGATATTATTTACTTTCCTTGTGCAGAAAATACTAAAAATATTTAGTGTGTAAAATTTGTTAAAAATGATTTTATTCATTACAGTTGTGTCGACTGGTCTAGTATCAGAGTCAGACCCCTTGATTCCTAAACATTCTAAGCCAGCTCCAACTTCTTCCCAGCTCTTCACTCCAGCAACCATGGTATCTAGCAGTTTTGTCATTTCTAAGGACAATGATACAATGCACAAAACTATTTCAGTCTTTCCTAGCAAGATCAGTTCTTCAGCTATACCTGCTTCTCATAGCAGTTTTTCAACACTGTCACCAGTACAAACGACTTCCATGTTGTGGCCCACTACTACCTTAAATCCATCATCGTCATCATCTTCACTAATGGTAACAGAGGTAAGGTTTTCTATTGTTTGATGATAATAATACTCTCTAAACTGATGTTTATTAACATCTCACTATTAGAATAAATCAGTTTGACTTTTTAAAAATTTATTTTAAGTTGGCCTCACAAAGTAAAGCTTCAGTTTATATCATTACCTTTTTTGATTAAAAAAAAAAGTTCTTACATCAATATTGTAGCCGTCTTCAGTTCAGGAGCAGATGTCATCAAAAATGTTTGTACAAAATTACCAAGAAGGAAAAAAAAAAAAAAATCCAGTCATTTAAGGGGATGGAGGATGATAAATAGTTTCTTGGAAAATAAAACATTGCATTGTAGTTTTTTCTTTCAGCCTGGAGACGAACAAACACTTTTTGAAAAGCATGAAATTCTCTTCATCATTCTTATCATTGTATGCATTGTGTGCATAATCATCATTATTTTGGGAGTGATCTACCTGAAATGTCGACAGCAGTCTGGAACCTGGGATAGAGAATCAGCAGAAAACAGAGACAGAGTAAGTACACACTGCATATGTCTTCAGGTCTTCCCTGCTACAAACCTTAATCCACACATACTCTAGCTGCAGAAGATTACTTTAATTATTTAATTATACACAAAAACTGTCCAAACTTGCACTCTTTTTGCCTATCTTTAATAGTTTTTTTTTTTTTTTAATGACTGTGGTAGCATTTTAAAGCCTATACACTTCAGCACACAAGTTGGTGAAACAGGAAACAAAACAAAAAATTCAACCTTTCACATATCACCAATATGCATGTTAAGTTGCATCACTTTTGAAAGTAAAATTAGATTTCCAGTGTTTTGAATGCAGTTTCAAACTTTGGCTGTTCATGGTTCCTGTTTAGTTCTCAAAAGTTTGATTAGATTTTGAAATGTTTGCACATTTCTTTCTCCCTAATATATATGACAAGGATGACTATCAAGTTACTTCCTGCAGGCTAATGAAAGTGTGTAGGTTCAGGGGACCAGAATTTGCAGATTTTTCCACTGAGAAACAACCCTCATGCATTGTAATAATCTAAAATGTTAGTTGCTAACACCAGTTTATTAAAACTTTGCTTAAATCCACAGGTTTAAGATCTGGTGGCCAGGTGTACAGGAATGCCCCACTGATTCATTCATCAGAAGCAGTGTGTAGCTAGTTTTTCACAGCAATGGTATGACTAACAGTTCACACACCACGATCTGTGGGCTAAACAAAAATTAGGCCCAAAGGTGACATTGCTAGTAAACCCAACCACAACCAGCCTTGAGACTCTTCAATGAATGCATATGGATTGGTCTTACCACAGAATGTCAAGACATTTGTGGTCCACTGCTTCTCCATATCAACAAGCAGCAGTTTCTGCTGCAACTGGTACAAAAAACAGCTTTAGTGTAGTCTCCACCTTCCACAGTGGGCAATCTCATTATGGTGCATCAACCACTTCGACTCTATGGATGAGATTACATGACAACCCCTGATGGTTGCCTCTGTCATGACAAAAGGCATGTAAAGCTGGCCCTTCATTACATCCATCACTATGGAGAAGCTGACACATCTGACAGGTCTAATCTTGTATACAGAGGAAAAAAAGAGGTAACATCACAGCATTTGGAAAAATCTGCAAACTCTGGGAAAGCATTTCCAGCAATCCACTGCTATTAACATATGCATTATGGTTTGAAAATGCCTGAAGTAATTTCATATTCAAGCAGCACACACATGTAAAACAATGAGAATTGTAAGAGTGCATATGCAGAAAACTAGTCGAGAGTGGATTTGCCATCCTCTAAACCTGTAGTTACAACATTGAAGGCCAAGAAATCCCTTTTCATTATGAGGATTGAAACCAAAGATGCATACTCTTCCTTATTTGTAAAACTATGATTTTATTTGAGATCATAAAATGATAGTATGCTGCTTTGAATTGTTTAGTTTAGGATGGTCATCAGAAAAGAGCCACCAGTTGAATTTTGTTTTGATTCACCAATGGCAACCTGGCAACTGTTTTTCTGGATCTCTGACTGTAGCCCAGGCCATGTACAAGTAAATCATCTATTGGAACTGCTGCTGCAGTATATAGAAATCTGGTCACCATCTCTTGTGCAATCCCAGACTATCATTACAAGCATCTTTCCAGCACTAGCCCACAAACTTAGGCAGCTGGAATAAAATGTATTTCTGCTCTTTCTGGTTCAGAGTGATGCTCTAGTGAAATAAAAAAAATCTCTTAAGTCTGAAATTACGCAGTCTCAACTTGTGTCCATCCAGCTGATTGTCAAAGGCAAATGCACCTCCCCATTGGTCATGCACTGCAGACAGTGTTTTCATTGACAAGCAGATGTTTGATACTTTCAGTAGCAAAATGTTGTTTCTCTGTTAACTGTGACAGAATGCAACAGACCATTTGTCCTTCCATAGCTATAATTATTTGTTTGAGATAGATAAACTAAAATTCTCTATTATAGTTCCAACCTAT
This sequence comes from Nautilus pompilius, assembly GCA_018389105.1. Classification (NCBI taxonomy): domain Eukaryota; kingdom Metazoa; phylum Mollusca; class Cephalopoda; order Nautilida; family Nautilidae; genus Nautilus; species Nautilus pompilius. The sequence goes on along the minus strand of JACATO010000132.1, from coordinate 2,908,365 downwards.
TAAGCAAGTAAAAACTGACTGGCACAAGAACTTATGTAAGTAAATAGATTTCATAATTATAATTAGTTCTAATACAATAAATGGACTGGAGAATATCAATAATTTATGAGAGAGAGAGAGACAGTTTAATTAAATTATTCTGGCTTTAAAAAATAGTTCTTTGACCTGCAACAAAATTTTTAAAAGCCATCATTCCTTTGTTAAGTCTTTTAAAACTCTTATTGGTCCATTTTCAAACTGAAGTAGTGTCTAGTATAATTTACAACAGTTGGTGGAAAATTAATAAGTTGAGTTCTTTTTATAGGGTAAGGCCATCTTGATTTAGAGATAATATTCTATACTAGTGACAGAGAAATTGTCGCTACTGTTATTTTCTTGTATAGTTCCAGATTAGACCATCAGAGAAATCCCATTTAGCAGCAGTTGAAAGTCCTCTTACAGATGAAGAAATAACAAAGGATGAAAACATTAAAGACCATCCAAATGGCTTTGGCAACCACTTGGCAATGGATGAAGAGGAAGGTATGGTGGTTCCTATTGACCAGATGAGTACAGATGGAGAAAACACAGTTAAGGATACTGTGCTTTGAATAGAAACAAGCACATCAGGAATTTCACAGCTTATGCAGTGAAAATATTGGACAAACTTTTTTTTTTTAACTGTTAATTCACTCAAAGGAAAATAAAAGTGGTAGATTATTGTCAGAGTCATGGATGGACATCTGAAGAACATTCTCATGGGATTTGATTCACAAAATTTCTTGCATATATACCCTCTTCTCTTTTCTAGACTGAAATCACTGCACAGCTGAAAAACAACAACAACAAACCTAACTGCTAACTGGGAAAGAACAGCATGGATGATGTGCAGAATATCAGTCTTTGCAAAACAATAATTGTAGTTACTTTTTTTTTTCTCTCTCCAGAAAGCAACTGCTTTGTAGATTTTGTTGAGTCTCCCCCCTTTCCAGCAAATGTACTGAACTTTTGACTGCAAGAGAGCAAAAAGTGTGAACTGGTGCCACTTTTAACTCAGTGGCTGGCTTCCCTTGGGTTTTACTGCTTTCTGTAACCACGTGGAGGAATGACAATGAACAACCCATGCAGCAGTTAATGAGTTGGCACTCAAGGAATGTGTTTGGAAAAAAAAATTTTTATGAATAAATTTTGCCTTTAACATTTCTGATGGCTATCTTTTTAATTTTAAATGTGGTCAGACCTGAAAATACAATCATATCTTGATAATGGTCTGCCAAACATTGCTGTAATTAAACACTGCTTTCTGGACTAACTCTGATGCAGATGCAGAAACAAGCAAAATCCAAAGCATTACAAAACATTTTAAGTAATAAATGTGGTTTGCTGTGAGAACAAATGTTTGTATACATTTTTAAAGAAAGTTAGTTTTAAAAGTGGTTGGTATTATTATTCAATGTGAATGTATGCAGAAAGAATCTTTGCTGATCTGAACCAAAAAAGAACAAGGGCATTAAATGCAGGGTCATTGGTAGCCATGTAGAGACTGACTGACAGCAGGAGTCCACAACTTTCCCTTATTTCAGTAATTAATAACAAACAAATTTTAAAAGTTACATATTTACAAAGATATCCATATATAATGAAAAAAAAAAACAACTTACAAAATAAATAATTCCAAAACGAAGCTTATAAAGCATCTCTTGCACACTGCAACAGAGGCTGCTTTATGAGGAGAACCCAGTTATTCTGTGTTTTTACAACATCCAGACTTAACAAGTCAGCCTGGTAGAAATATAGCTGCGATTTGGTTCGTTGGGTCAGCCTGCAGCTGTTGTGCTGTTTCGGAGGTCTCTTTGACAGCATGTCCAGCCCGAATCAGCACTTCTCCGATGTTGACATCTTGGTCCAATGAGGTATCAAACAGTTCCAGACATAATTGCCCAATCCACGTCCTACATTAACAAAATTTGCCCGCAATGAAAAAAAACAAAAAAAACAAACAAACTTCACTAAATTTCTGTTGAGCTGCTACCAATGAAGAATCTAAGCCTTTCTAAGGAAATCTGCATTGCAGTGTATAAAGTTATTGTCAAAATGTCACAAAAAACAATCCAAAACCACCTTACCACTGTACAAATTTTTCCTTTAGTATCGATGAGTTATCTCCCTTTAGTGATTAAATTAAAAAATAAAATCAGGTGGTTTTCATATAAGAAATCCACCGCACTGTATTTTCTCCATCAGTTGAGAAAAACAAAATTAAACTCCCTTTGATTATACCATAAACGACAGGTAAAATTTTCCAACTCATTTGCATTTGTTAAAAAATAAGCATAAAGAAAGCTGCTTTAATTTGAGGAAGTAGGAAGAACAATATCTGGAGCCAGAACAACTGAAGCTCTCCCAATTTCATATATGCTCCATCAAATCCTTAGATACAAGAGACATTATAAAATCATTACAGATAAAGGAAAGTTTGTAACATTCTAAGTTATATGTAAGCATCTACAATCACAATTTCACCTATATATTTGTTTGTTGAAACATTTGGACTTATCACATGATGGTGTGATGATTAAAAAGTACAGGATGGGGAACTTGGTGTCTGGTATCTCAGAGATGTTACTAAATGTCACAGAACCTATTATAGAACATTCCTCCACTTAAATATGGTACAGCTGGTAAAATTATTGATCAAAATCAAATTTATCATCCAAAAGTTCTATGATTAGAGTAGCATGCTGAGGCCAGCATTGTTTCATTGAAATAAGCTACCATTCCGTGCTGTTGGACCAGTCTGTATACATAGTACAGCAACCTCTGAACAAGTCATCCCAGCTCTCACTGATCCTTTCAGTAGTTGTCAGGGCTGGAAGGATCACACAAAATGCAACCATGCTGTAAAATAACAGCTGCTTTTGTTTAATTTTACAGCCATTTGCATAATTTAGAAGTGCAAAAACATTGCTATCATGTCTGTAAAATTGTGCCATTTTGTGGTGACAGTCTAGAAATGATGTAGCCAGTAAGATCAGTCAGTGGTAAGAATGGAGGATAGTTTCGGGTGCAAACCAAAATGTCTACCTATTTTTACCACTCATGACCTGTTTTCGTTTGTACTATATGCATTTCAATTTCATTAAATATGATGTGACATAACTGCAGATGCTACTTTCATATGAATCATGTTATTGTTTACGAAGCAGATGAATATTATTCAGGAGCTCAACAAACCTTGCTTACAAAGATTAATTGCTAAGACTGCTGGCTCAGAACATGTAGAATGATGCAGGAGACAACAAAACTAATGCATTCAGAAGGTGCAATTGCTGTGGTTTAGCCTTAGACAAAGAAACCACATCAAATTGATAAGCCTCAAGCTGCTTACCTTGATTTCACCAGAGCTACCAATACCTTTCCATCCACCAACTTCCAGAACAAGTCCCTGCAATAAAAACAATAATCAGACCAAGAAAGCAGCAGCTCCTGGACCCAAGGTTTTTCATATTAATCCTTTCAGCTGCATTTTATCATCATGTGATAATCTCATTTCCACTTTTTCATAATCTGTTTGTGATTGACTGATTATTACCTGCAGTAAAATTTTTTTTACACCTTTTACTATTCAATTAATTATAAGTATATTCTGACTATTTTTTTTAAAAACTCTTTTCCTACCAAGGTTTTTGATGTCATTTTCATTAACAGATTCGATCTAACACTGACATGATTTAGAATTTCCCCAGGAGCATTCACCAATGCTTAAACTAATGATATCTAGTGCTACCAACCAGCCATCTATCAAGTGTCACAAAAATTATGTTAGATCAGAGATCTCCAACTTTGGCAGTCAAGAGTTAAGTAAATGCCCAATTAGGGTTATTTCCCTTCTCCAACTACATGAGAATTTTTTTAAAAATCATATTCTGTTTTGACAACAATGTACATGCTAAAACTCTAAGTGAAAAGTTCCCAATCTTTTTCTTGGTGTGACTCCATTAACACACTGAAAAATTCTTGTGACCAAAATATTCAGCACAATCAGATTAAGCTACAGGCATTCGACCTGTAAAGTGAAAGGAGAAAGAATGCAATTCCTGTATTCTAGGCCATGGAATAGCAATCTCAGGTATCTAAGAGAGGGGGGTTGGGAGGTTGGTGTAGTGCCATCAATAGATTGGTGCAGATCATACCAAAGAAAATAGGTTAAATACATCAACAGCAGTCGAAATATTAAATATTGCATGAAGATGATAATAATACTGACCAGCTTCGCAACATTCATCCCTTGGGGACTGATGGCAATACTTACTGGGCTTCTTGTGTCCATGTTCCACCTACACTCTTGATATCTGCCAGGAAGCACTCTACAGCTTGGAATGGCAGATGTGTAAACTGTGGCTCTATGGGATGTATTTCATCCTCATTAATCCACTCTGTGTTACCAAAATCAACAAAGAAGACCTGGAAAAAGATAATTAAAACAGGAAAGAAAAAAGTCGTGAAGGCCATGTGGATCTCATGTTTAAAAAAAAACCCAAAAAAATATTCTGAAAATTTTATATGGATTTTAAGTGGAGATGTAATCTGAGTAAGAGTAGAGGAAAAAATTTGACCAGTGAAAAAAGTTATAAAAGTACTGCCAGACTCCAATATTGGTTGATTTTCTCAGCTGGTGTGCCATCAGGACACTTGTCCCTGAAGTTTTAATATTAAATGCCATCCAGACCATTGAATTAACTAACAATCAAGTTGTGTATCAACTTATATACAAAACATCATGAAAGACAGAATAAAAAACAAACAATTTGGAATGTTATTCCAGACTCTTAACCAATTCTACCTTCACTTTCTCCTCCTCATCATCCACCTCACAAACATTGGCTCTGTACCAGGCACCATCGCAGGAGTACCGTGCCACAACCAGCTCCCCCCAAGCCAGATGCACAAACCCCTCATCCACAGCTGTGCACTTCTTGTAGTGACACCTATCAGCAGAGAAAGAAAGCAACATTAGCTAGTTTTAATGTTTTATCTCAAATCTCAATTTGTAAAATGTATGCCAGTTGTAATAAACAAGTAATTTTTCCTGTGAAGAAACAAGCAAGGATTTGTCAAAAGATTTTCAAAGAAAGAAAAAAAGGTTTTTATTATTCATAATTCCTAACATAGCAACTATACACTTTCATTGTAATGAAATAACTCTCTGTACCACCTAATGGCCACCATCTTTGTGATCTATCAGTTTTAAGGTTGTTTTCTCTTAAATGGAATCAGCTTGGATCCACACATGTAATTACATCATCTGAACACAAACTAGACCAAGACTCTTACTGTTATTACCACGTGATTTCTAGTACTACTGGAAACTCATGTGAATAAAAATTCCTCAGTCTTCCAGACTGATGCTGTGCCAACTAGTTAGACACTCACAAGGTAACCAACCATTAGTTTGCTTTCCTGACTCCTTTCAAATATCAAATATTTGTTTATGCTGGAAACGTTTTTGCTTTAGGAGTTATAAATATTGCACAATCCACTTGTGTTAATGCCTATTTTAGCAGTGAAACATCAGTTGGCCAGGTAGTACAAATGAAGAGTATATCTTCTCTTACTCAAAATATGGTGTTTAGAAAAACATGCATTCAAAGTGCCTCTATTTTTATTGTTTTTTTTAAATGCACATATTCTGATGATGTCTTGCTACAGAACTCACTGCAATATCTGTCACTGAGTTAGTACCTTTTGTCACAAGTAGAGTGATATATTGTATGTGTGTTTTTAGTATCTCGAGATATCTCAACTGCTCAGTTGGTAGCACATGGGCTAGCAACTGGAGATTCCTGGTTCAAATCCCAGCATCAGTGTTAGCTGTCTACAGTATCTTGAGATACTGAAAGCACATACATACAGCACATATTCCAGTTTCAAACCTGCAACATAAATTAGAAATGATCATCATCAAAATTATGCTAATGAAAATCACAGGCAAACATTTGCCCTTCCACTGCCTGTTTGTAGGTTGTAGTCCAGTAAACACTGTTTCACTCCTTGAAATTGTTTTTCAACCTCATATTAGAAAACAAAACCATTTTTTAGGATCAGCTAGAACCTGGTCCCAGGTGACTCTTATCAACCATCCCCCAATAACAATAAGTACTGTGAACAACACTTTTGTTCTTCAGCCTATGGTTGATAATGAAAATATTTCTGCTGGGAAAATTTCATGCTTACACTAAACAACATTTTAGACGAAACAAGACACGGTGGACATACTTATGACATTCAGTTTAAATGTGACAAGTTATTGCTAAGAAGAAATGTTACTATAGTTAATTTTTTTATGTTGTCAATCAAATAAAGCCAGACAACTAAATTACCATCATCGGCACCAGGTTACAGTTAGGCAGGAGCATCTGCTGTATTATTTATATGCATTGTAGAAGTAATTTTCCTGTTAGTGTGTCCAGCACTTAAATCTAATCAAAGTGAAGATAGACTAATGAAGGCACAGATCAGTGCCTAGAGCTACTGACAATTTAGGATCAGTCCATCAAAGATGAACAATGATTATTTTAATTAATGTTTAAACTCTGTTTTATAAACTGTCAGCTGATCAAATTAGGGCTGGAAAATTGTGGATAAAAATTCAAGTTGTATATTACTTACAAATTTAAAGATGATATGCTGAAGTTAGGAAAGAAAAGCAAAAACACTTTTTGCTGGAAGATTCCTGTGACAATGTGAATTACTAATGCAAAAGTCTGAAATGAAATTTTGTACTGTTATAGAACAAAAGGAGGGCAAATATACATTTTTTTTTATAACAAGCAGATGAGATTTTAAAAAAAGAGGCAGCAGCATAGAATCGAAGGGTATAGTTATGTCACATTTAGCTACAAAGAGAAACCACAACAGGAATCATCTTACCACAGGTAGAAGCTTTCCAAGCAGATGTAACAACAGTGGAATAAGAGTAATTATACTCCTTCCTTTTGATAAGGAAAATACAGAAGGCAGCCACCAAGAAAAAAAAAGAAGAGGTATTTCAATAACACTGAGCAATGGTATACTTACTGCAAACTTTTCTGCAAGTCAGAAAGCATTTCATATTCTCTCTCAGCTGAAACAAAGTTCAGAAATAAATTAAACTTATTTCTTTAATATTTGATGAGTTGTACAGAACAAAAATACTTCCTTTTCTCATAACCTTTAATCACAAACAGTTTAAAGCCAGCAATGTGTGGTATGAAATGGGTTAATATTTGCTCTTCTTTGACTGTACACTAGTGTCGTATTTTTGTGCATTAATAAATCCTTGGAAAATGTGAAGTATTTCAGCAGAAAAATTGGTAAACCAACAATAATGGGCAAGAAAACCATGCTCTAGTGAAATCTTAGATTTTTTAAGGAAGAATGTGGACAAGTGAATCCTGCAGTTTTCAGGTATGAGCCGAGGAGCCGCCTAAAAATGAGACTAGTGACAGGGGATCACACTGTGTTTGAACAGCTCCATCATCCACAATGAGGGGAGTTCATGTTATGCCTCAATTTCATTCAGGTGTAGACTGATGAGGAGAGCTGCTGGGTCAAGCTGTTCACTGATCTTGAAGTCAAAGATCTCCTCAAAGCTTTCACTTACTGTCTGACCTAACCTTGCATGCACTAGCCATGACTATAATTTTCAGCCCTGCAAAATCAAACTTAATAAACCTGTCTGTTCTCCCTCCCACAGTATTGATGTTGCACAAACTGTTACTAAGCAGTACTGTGGACAAAATTCACCTAAGTCTGTTTACATGTAAAACCTGTCTGGACTACAATATCTACAGATTTTTTCATACAAGAAAGTCAACTTAAGATATCTGGACTTCCTTACCTGAGGCGTTTTGTAGCAGCTCAATTTTCTCCTGCCCCCATGGCAGCACCACGTAGAAGTGGCTGGGATTCATAATGGCACTGACCTCTACTCCAACCATGTCTCCAGGGTTAGGTAAGGGAAACTGATTCACTAATTCCATTCCTCCAAATGTAGTACTTTTATCCACAGTTAGTCTTTCTGGAATATAACCATCCCAAAGTAAATGTTCAGCTAAGCAGGCATAACATCACCACAATAACTGAGCCTAGAAAGGGGACAATCTTGATGAAGGAGCATAGTGCTGCGGCTACACCTGAGGGCTGGCAGTTCCTTACCAGAGATCTTCATTTTTTTTTTAAAGATGTGACACACAGTCAACTGATGAAGAGTGAAAAAGAACCATGCAAGAGAGATATGCCAAACCAAGTTGGCCCCCCTGCAGAAATCAAACTCTGGCTCTCAACCTTAGCAGTCCACTACTAAGATACATTTCATTTTTCCAGCTCAACCCCCCCTACCCAGTATTAAAATCTTGTCATAAACATGCATGGAGGTTCACCACTATATCCAAGCAGGTGGTGAATGGTTAACTCTAGTCATAGCACAAAGAGAACAAACAGGAGTTAGTCAGATGTCTGGGTTTTGCACAATCTCCCAGGTCTCCATTAACAAGGAAAGTTTTAGTCTAAAGAGCTACTCTGCTGCTAAAAAGTGTTCTTAGAACATGACAAGATTAATCTATCATCAGAAAATCAAACATTACTGGTTCATTATTTATTAATCAGTTTGATTTATTCACAAGGAAAAAAAACTGAACTCCAAGGGATAGAGTCAGTGACAACAACAGTTGGCCAGTCAAGCTGTCAATAGCTTCAAGATTGCTTCTGCAAGAAAAAGATGAATTATCTGTTATCAAATTATTATGATTGCAAAAATGGAGATAGGGTGCTGTGCATTTAACCCTGAACTAAAAAGGAAAATGGCTACAAGTCAAGCTAAACCTCCCTTCCACATTATAGCTGGCTATGAAGCATCAATTTCAGACTTTATTTTTATTTCAAACTCAACCAATATTTGTCTAGTCTCACTTGATTCCAATGAGATTTTTGCACTATCAAATTTCTGCATATAACAAAAACTTGTTTTAAAACTGATAAATTTCAGAGCCTTATGATATACCTGTGGGAACCTGGACATGCCTATATGGACATCTGTCTTCACGCCAACAACGGTATCCATTCCTGTAGTAACGACACACAGTCTGCTCATCTTGGGCTTCTGAAAAAACAAAGTGTTGCATCTACTTGTTAACTTCATGAGCTGAGATTAGATAACTGCCATGAAAAATTAAAATGGTTCCTCGATTCCTGCTTTACACCCATGGGCCAGACCTAGTCTCTTCTTTATCAGCTAACCATGTGAGTTTCTTTTTCGGTGCTCCACTTTCCTCCCATATCTAAAAATAAAGAATTTTAGCAGACTCTTGATAGATTTGTTCCTGGGAAGGAGACTGGTGAACATATCTATGGCAAGAAAACAAGGTCCACCCAACTCCTGGAGAAGAGTACCTTCCACCAACATTTACATAGTATATAGTTAAGGCTCTTCGTTTTCAGTTTTATCCAATTTTTATCCTGGGAATCAGATTTTACTGATTTTCACCTAAATTTTGTATCACTCAAGTACAAATAAAGTATTTTTATTAAGTAAATATCAGTTGTGTGTTATGTTAATAAAACTTTAGACTTGTATGCAACATGTACAGTAACGCTCTACGTGCTCTCACACATCTATACACCTGGTTGCATCAGCTCACTCTTGTACTTTTCATACTGGTAAAAGTTTCTGTTTGTTTTCCTAGTAATTTTAAAGTAATAACTCACCCTTCTAAAATGGGATGAAAGCAAAAATCTGTGATACATTACTGGGCATGAGGATTTTGAAAGTTATGAGAAAATATAAACAAGAGGGTAAATGGCAAAGCATCCAAGCTGATACTCATACCGACTGGATTAAAGAACGTTTAGAGAGCGAAAGGTGAAACTAAAAATCAACAAGCACTGGATTCAGCATTCACGTGAACGCAGCAGAAACATTGAGGTCAACAGGATGTAGTAAGTGAATTTGTCTGTGCCCCATGCTTTTCAGGACAGCTGCTTGGCCTTGCTGATGGTCCGGTAGGGAAGTTTTCACAAAGCTTCTGTTCAGGTGCGAAATCCTTTCCAAGTTCAATCCAACCACGGAATAGTTTGGGGGAGAATTTAATTTTGTTAGTCAGGGCAACTTTAGGGAGATTGCCTGGAAATGGTATCTCTTTCATTTTGACAAATTTCCAGATGTTCTTGGCTGCCCAACCCTGATGATTTTGTTGTGGAGAAGCCCGAGCTCATTGTGGTAAACTTAGAGTTTGTAATAACATCAGCAAACAGTCAAAGATGCAGCATGAGTTGGTAAAACTTTTAACGAATATTCACTTACCTGGATGGTATGTGGCAGCAGTAAACCCTGACTCAGTCCATGTTGTCAGTAAGTGAGAAGGAAACACTTGGAAGTGCTTTCAAAAGTTTTCATGAAAAGTTGTCACAGAAGTGGGAAGCTACTGTCATTTTCAATATGTCCCCTGATCCTCATCACACTGTGGCTTCTGTTGATAAATTCACAAAATGTGCGCTTGCATAATTTTCTCCCTTTCCGGCTCCTGGTGAAGAGAGTGCTAAACTGGAAACCACAGCATCACGCCTGAATTCTGGAAAATCCACCATACCAACTTTAAGCCACGCTGCTTCTCGCATCCTCAGTCTCCAACCTGGCTCAACTGATGTAGAGTGTCTTTTCAAAATCCAGCTACATACCAGACTCCAGGTGAACAAGTCTTGGGAAGGACACTTTAAAAATGCTGCTGCGAGCCTACACAATGCAGGACTTCTGTAAATTACATTTGTTCATGTATTTTACATTATATTCGACATATGTTTTTTTTTTTAAAAACCCAGTGGTGGCATACAGTGTGATTTTAAATCATTAGACTGTTTATCAGAGTGCTAGTGTACTTTTTTTTGTCTACCAAAAATAAGCCCCGATATTCACCCAGGAGAATGGTTACTCATTTTATTGCACTGATTTTCACCTGTTTTGTTGTTGTAATAAATACTGATAAATTTCTGGGGAAAAAACTCTTAGTCTGCTTTAAGGCATAAAACCACATTATAGCAACAAAATTAGTATTAACCCTTCCACTAATCTGCTGTACAAAAATAACACTAGTAGGAATGCTGCCAGAATCCAAAAAAACTGACCACATAAGGGAGATGTCAAACCAACCGTAAGAGAGGAAACAGCAGGTATGTGCGTTTTATGACACTTTACACCAGTTCTTGACAACAGCCTTTCTTCTGGAGGAATGGTCACCTATCCTATGTAACAGGCACAGATTTTGTAAGTAAGATAATTAATTAGGAGGGCCACACCTAACAAAAAAAAAAAAAAAAGTCAGACAAGTAACATTTAGAGCTTTAAAACTGTCAGGCTGGTAGTCAGTATTTACCACTAGTCTTTTTCTTCTTTCTCTTAATTTTAAGTCCAGAGAATTTTCATTGGGTAATTGCTCTTCATTGACTAAAAAACTAGATGTATTTTGATTTTGCTCATACCTGTTCACACGTGTAGTGTGGATGACAGTAATGGGCCTGTTAGCACTTGGTTTCAGTCAATACATTGATTAACCCTCAACAACATATTTCACTAACTTACAACCAGTGCATTGATTGCCACTATTCAACCCTATTTGTTAAGTTCCATGATCATGTGAATAATTTCCATTTCACATCTGGATTTCATTCTGAAAGATTTACTGTTGATATAAAAACCCTTTTTTTAAACAGAAAATAATGGAATTGCACTCATGGCATCAAGTTAAAGGCCCAAACCACCATGAAAAGTAAACGACAATTTATTTAATACTACCCAAAAGCAGCAACAACAGAAATCAGAATTCAATTTTTTTAAATAAACAAACCATTAGAAAATTATATACTGGGGTACACAACTGCAGGAGACTGGTAATAGAATACCTCATCACTCACTCGTACATGTAGACTTTCCCTTGCTATTATCCAAATTCAAAATTGAACATTTCTGCCTAAATATATTTGCTACTGGAAAATTGGCAAACAGCTTCTAATATTTGTAGGTAGCCCTATCTGTCTATGTCTCTTAAAGCGTTTCCAAGCAACAAATATCAGATACCTGCAGCCATTGTATAATTATTAAATGTAGTATCAATCAAGTGGTAATTCCATAAATAAATATTTTAGTGTAGTTAATTCAAAAAAAAATCTTAGTTTTAACCACTTTTTGTAACTAGTTAATGAAAGCTCTCAGGAATTGTGTGATACTTCAGTAGTGTTGATTAGATAAATACATAAATAAAAGTAAAGCAATGATGCTTATTTAACAGTAAATTTCTCCTCTTTTCTTCTGATGGACATTTTATGTTACATGAATATCTGTGGCAAAAACTGCATTCTTCATTTTTAAAGATTTTTGTCTACAATAATTATCAGCAGATATCTTTCAAAACCAACAAAATTTCTCATTTAAAAAATACATTATTTTACTTACAACTACTAAACCAAACTGGTCACTTCCATCTCTTTACTCATTTAATTAAATAATTTGTCTGACAGTTCTGTTTTCCCCAAAGCATTGCAGCACGGTACCACATCACACTATTTTGAGAATGCAATTTCCATATAACTTTTTTCTGGTCCAAAAATGCAGCTTCTCATTATGAATGATCACCATGTCCACAGTAACCACCATCACCTCATGTAATCTAGTGCAAGCCTCTCAGTATCCTTTTGTCTATCCAACCAGAATAATTGAGTGGTACAGCAACATGTGGGTGAGACAGTTCACATTCACTTAGCTTTCTATTGCTTACATGCATCGTTCTCAATGTACTTAAATTAGAAATCTGTCAGTGATGCTAGATTTTGCTAGGAAAACAGAAAGAAACCAATCTTCCACTGTCGGTTCTCCACTAATTGATCCATCAATGTCTAAATCAGTTGTTGAACTCCTGGATCAAATTAAAAGCACAAACACAGCTACTCTAGTCTATGGGAAAAAGTTTGGCATTCATCTGGGAAAAATCTGGTTCTCTGCAGTTTCCCTTATTTACTTTTCATCTATAGATCTTTATATTTATCTCTACAGAAACAAAACAGGGTGACCACAAAAAAAGGAGAGAGAGGAGCAAATGATTCTAAACTAATCTGCCTGTAAGGAATGATTCTTAATCTCAGAACAACGATGACGATTTGTACCTTACATAAATGTTTTCGCTCAAGGATATCACTTTTAGACAAAGTGTAAAAAAAAAAAAGAACAATTTTCTGATTAATTTAGCACACATCAAGGAAAAAATGTCTAATTTTTATGTTTTTTTTAAACAATTTTGTTCTTTGACTAATGTCACTCATTCTGATAGTTTAAACAATTTTTGGTATTTCTTTTATTCACACAAGTTATGAGAACAAAGTCTGAACTATTTAAAGAAGAGTCTTTAGGTTAAATTCCTGCAGAAAAAAACTATTTATAATGAAAGAATTTAACCTGGAAAACAATTGATTAGCATGATACCATATCTTATTTACCTAGTAGCACCTGCCTATATTGATTAGATGAAAGCCAATCAATACTGCATACTTAACAGTAAATTTTAAAACTTTGTAGTGTGTTACCCCCAGGTTTTAAAAGGCCACAGAAGATTTTTTTAAAAAATACAGTAGACAGACAGACAGCAGTAGCTTAATGTTTATTAAATACATACATTAGACTAAAAATGACCTTGCACACATTTTTTTTAGGTAAGTCCACTCCAAGGTATGTGACAAATGAAGATGGAAAGATGACAGCAATGGATACTGATTGCTCGATGTCAGAGGCTACAAAATTAAAGAAAATTCAGTAAAAGTAGCAACATGCAGATGTATACAAGTGAACTGTTCTCTTGATTCTAACTCTGAGACAATGTGTGGCAACGAAATTTAGTCTACTTTCAAAAATTGCCTTTCTGTGATGTATTGGGAGCATAAATCTACTTCAAAATCTCCCCCTTCTGACATAAAGCAAATGTCAGAAGTGCATATGAAATTCCACCACCAAATGTCAAAATATAAAATAGATTGTATTAACTTCTCTGACAGTCATAAGCTACATACATTAAAATGAAAGCCCAGCTAACATTTTAAATGAACCACACAAAATTCAAATGGAATGCACTAATTCTCAAAATTACTTTCTAAAAAGTTGTAACTTTGTGTGAACAAAATTTAACTTATTTATTAGAAAAATTACAAAAAAACCAATCATCCACAGCATCAATCCTGAACATAAATAAAAAAACCAGGAATAAACAAATCTAAGAGAAAGATTTAGTTTTTGTTTCTGAGAAACTGATGACTGACCAGTAGGGATTACTGGTTCATTTATACAGTTAAATATAAGTTACCTATAAAAACTTCAACTTTGAAAAGATCCATCCTGTTTAATTTTCAGAATTTACTAAGCAGTCTTTATTTCATCAGCCACTAAGATAAATTTTGATATCTAGTCTATCTGTCAATCAGTGTATGCAATCCTTTTTGAAATTAGATGAACAGTTCACAGAATATCATGCTTCGAATCTGACAGTAAACGCTTGACAAACTGCCATATAATTAACCAAGTACATTCTTTAATCTACAAAACCAGTGTTGTGTAGCACAACAGTTTGTTTCTATGATGCCAATGACTTCTGTAGGCCTAAACTACAGCTTTATATTCAAGTTCATCTAGCCCCAACACAAACATACTGGTCATTTCTGCCTGGTCCTATTATTTATTCAGCTGTGAATGGAAAGGGAGGTTAAAAAAAATAAAATTAAAACTGCTCTCATTTCTAGAGGCAGCTATGATTAACCACCATGATAAAAACAGCAGTTTTTACATTTACTGATAGGAAACTATCACAAAGGAAGTAATTCATGTGCACTGATCAATAACTGGAGCAAAACTTCATGGTTGTTTCAGTTACCAAGGATACCAGGAAATTAAATGCTAATGTAATTTGATAAGCTACCTTCAGCAACACATGATATTACAGATTATCAGTTTGTTTCTTTTTATCTGATATACAGTCAAAGCAAATGAAAAAAATTAACTCCAAAGCTACTAGGGTCTGTGGGTTCTTCGTTGAGATAAAGTTAAAATTGGCATGCCTGCCTGAACTAGAATTGTGCTAAAGTGATGGCAAACTATGGACACCAATTATAGTTATTAAAACAAACAGCTTTATTTCATTCAACATTCTTTGCAAATAAATGCACGACTGCTGACATAGTAAGTAGTTCAAATAAGCTTTAAAAAATTAATTACCTTTAAGGAAAAAGGAATTATTATATTGTTTATTGGCTGAAAAAATAAAAACTGAAGCAGATGAAAAAAAAAAAACAGGATTTGTGAGGGCATATAATGGAAACAATAAAACTACATCTATGAAAAGATTAGTTCCTGCATGTATTATCTCAACCACAGTGCTTTGCCCACTTACATCCTGTTCTGTCATCAGCTGTTCAAAAAGGGATTGTCATATCAAAGAGAAAGCCAGGTAATTCCCATCCCATGAGCTCTGCTGCTATGACACCGCCCTGGTTATCTATATAAAGCACACATTGGGAGAGGATTTAATCAATGTTGGCATAACTGGAATTTACTGAATGAACACGGAAGATAATCACACCGAATGTGAGTAGATATTTACATATAATTTTGAATATCTAACAGAACCACATAGAAGATGAAGCTTGTGACACAGATCAAACATTCACAAATTTATTAAAGCATGGGTTTAGATAATCCACTGCATGAGGACATTTCTTATGAACAAAGGCTTTTGCTTCCTTTCAACAAACCAACCTGCTTTTGCTATCTACTGACAATCATTTTAGCCAGATAATATATGTTTCAAAATAGAACATGATGGATTAGAGTTAACTTCAGTCTCTCATGGATGCTGAGTGACACCCAGTGGACACTACCATGTAATATACACAGTTGTTCTGATGTCAAATCAATTCATAGTTACACAATGTTTGGAAGAATTACATCTGTACACATCTGAAGATTCTACTGGAAACAAAACAATCATTCTGCTGTTAATTTAAAAAAAAAAAAAAAAAACTTTCACACACCACATGGGTGAATAATAGCTACCTGTTGAAAAGAAATTACAGATGTGCTTAAAACATTGCTGCAACATCACAGCTTCTGAGATGGAAGATAACAAAGCTAGTTTTATGAGTGACAGCATTGTCCTGCGCGAGTTCTAAATTCTTAGAAATGCGAAAACACCGATTTAAGACACTAGGACAGTGATAAACCTTTAACTAGAATTCTAGCTGCATCAGAGAGAAATTTTCCCAAACTAATCCATATGCAGACACATGAGTATGTTTTTTCCAAACCATAAGAAAAGAATGAATATATGAATATTTTAAAAACTGTGATAAAAACTAGTTCTGAAGGCACTGTGTTGCTTCCACTACCAAGACAAGACAGACTTATAGATTAAAATGTGGAATGTTTAGTTAGAGAAAAAAAATCAACTGATTTAAACAACAGGAGCCTGGTGAGTTGAACCTAAGCTCATTTACATTAGCAGGTTTGCAACTGACATGTTTATATAGCATAACACAGCCATGAATATTTATGTATTGAGCACAAGTTCATTTATACAAAATTTATTGACAGCAACATAAGTAGTCAAGAAAGGTTTGCTAAGCACTGATAACAGTGTTGATAGTAGAGCAGATTTTCCATGCCTCGTCAATACCTTTGTTGTTACTGGTGCTTCAACAAACACAGCAAAAGTGGTAGTCAGTAAAGAGGAGACAACTGGTGCGGCATAGTGAATGAGTGGCTGACAGGAAACAACCACTAATGACTGAGCCAGCTACAAGCAACTGTAAACTGAACACCACCAATGCATCAGTACATGTTAACTGCACACTGCAGCTTTTGAGAAACATCTCTGTGCCACTGGATGAATACTACAATGGGTCACCACATGAGAACCAATTAGGTCTGGAAATAACAGTGGTCCTGATCTGTGTGCTTGGAGTTTTGGCCACCATGGCTAATATGGTCGTTTTGTTAGCGTCAAAGTTTACAAGTGGTGGTCAGACTCCTACACTGGTGTTCATTCGAAGCCTGTGCGTTAGTGACACCTTGGTTGGAATCTTTGGTGTTCTGAGAGCGATTCAGCTGTTTTTCTTGGAATACACAAAAATAAATTGCTTCCTGCCAGAGAGTGTGCTTGTGGCTGCATCAACAGCCTCATCACTATCACTCTTGTGGCTCAACATAGATTGCTACCTCAAGCTGTCCCGACCCCTTGACTACACCTTTCACATGCACAAGAAAAATGTAATTGCAGTCATGGTGATTCTCTGGAACTTCTCCTTCATCATTGGCTTTTTGCCACAAATGGGATGGTCCATCAAGGCATATAGTTGTGAATTCTTTGACTACTATGACTCCAGATATTTGCTCTTTGTTGCCACACTTTGGATTCTGAGCATCACTCTCACTATCAGCATTCAGATTTATCTTTGTCGCTTACTACAGCACATCAGAACCAACCACACAATCATAACTCCACACAGCAAAGAGTACAAAAAATATGTAAAACTGATAATTACCACCAGGATAGATGTTTGTACCTGGTTGCTAGGCTACATGCCAGTGTTTGTGTATACAGTTATTTTTTGCAAGATCTGTGTCTGGCCCAAACAAAAGGATACCAACTTAAACATTCTTTACTTCATCCCACCACTACTTCTGAAAGCTGTGATCAGCGCCTTAGTGCACGGTTACAAAACTGCTCAGATCCATGAAGTCATCACACAGCTCTCAAGACAGGTGACTAGAAAAATTTGCAGGTCAATCCAAGAAGGTAGTGGTGGAAAAAGATATAACATCAGCAACATTTTTGACGAACGAGAAAGTATGGAGGGTAAATGTTCATCACACATGACTGTATGCACATCACTATCAAATGAACAGATAGACATTCTATCATCTGATGAAGCACAGAAACCACATAACAATGACAGAAACTGTTTATTGCACATAACTGAAAACCCTAAACAGCTAAATGCTATTATGGTCAGTGAGATGAAAAAACTCAACTGTGAAAATGAAATAACCAGGCTATAGGAATACTCAATACATTGCTGCTGCTGAACCTGGTCTTCTCAATTACACCTTCTGGAATACTTAGGAACACTGTGATGGTGGTTACTCAAAAAACTTCAAAATATTCATCATCTTTTAATGTTACGAAACATAATACAGACCATGGAAAAGACTTTACAGTAAGTATGTCAAACTATTTGGCAGTTATTTTTATTTTAGAATAAATCAGTATTTGCATATGTAAGACATTTATTTTTAAAAAAAATTTCTAAAAGTTTATTTTATTGCTACAATTAGTATTTTGGAAGTTAAGCCAAGCCATCTAATGCAGAATTTAAAAGGTAGATTTCTACTCTCTTGACAAACGGTGATTAGTTTCCACAACTTAGGTGTCAGTCAACCTAAGTGAAAGTGTGTAGATCTGTTGCCTGAGTCTTAAACCTAGTGCAGTTTATGTCTCAGCTCCACCACTTAAATGGGTGAATGTTTGCACCACCTGGCCATTACTCTTCAGAAAACAACAGTGTTTTTGTTTAGAGAGAGTGGAAAATACACAGGCAAAATAGCTCAATTTGTATCATTCTTAGCTGACAACACCGATGTGACCAAATTATTTTTGTACTTGTGATTACGTCCTTAAACACACTTCACATACTAAGCTCAGAGCCAAATTAACATTTTTACTGATTTAATTTCAAAAACTAATCCTGCCAAGTTGTGTTACTGCTTGGATGGCTGATGCTGTGCTGAGTGAGTTAGAAGTAATTTGTCATTTGGATTGAACATACAGCAAGCAAATGCTACTGGATTCTTTGCCTAATGGCTTTTCTATGCATATTATAATAGTGAGCCAGATGGTGGGAACAAAAATTGAGATAAAAGATCCGCTGCTAAACTGCTATGATAAATGTTAAGAAAAATAGCTACATCAAAGTGGGTTTTAGATAAAGCCAGTCTCAAGGTCATACAATTAAACAGAAATATCAGAAAGTCATGTTCAATTATCTAAAGCCCACTCCTAAAAAAACAGAATCACATACCAAACATTATTCACTAAGTAAATGCATATGCAATAATCTACAGGTTAGAATCAGGGTTTTAAAACGTTTTTTTTTTTTCAAAAATTTTCTCAATACAGTAAATTAGACTTGTTGATATGCCACAAATTCTCAATTTACAGGAACACACATTCAAAAAAGACAGATGAAGGCAGTGCTTTCAGAATGATCTAGATGCTCTCTTGCTCACTCTCTCTCACATGTACAACCATGGCACAACTCTAGGGATGTTTGTAAAGATGCTCAGTCACTGTTTGCCAGATCCAATTATGCTTGTTGGAAGTCAGAAAGAAAAAACATCAGAAACCAACATTTTATAGGATTGCGTTTTATATTAGATTAGCCTTAGCAAGGTGTCATTATTGTTGGACAAGGATTCCATGACAGGCTGTGTATATGGCGACATTCTGAAAAGGGCTACACTGCTACCAGTGTTGCTCAACACAATCATTGTGGCAGCAGAAATGTAACATGGGTAGGGAGGGATCAAGGCTGGCCCAATTGGGATAACCTATGTCAATAGTCCTGCCTCTTTATTAACAGTTTGGCACCAGTGTTCCTGAATCAAAATGACAATGCTAGGCCACACATAGATAGGGCCAGCAACACCCCTGTAATGGTCTGGTTGCCCTGTCCCCATACATACCTGGTAGAAGTACAAAGCTTAGGAATCCCCATTTTACAGAACTTAAATGGTCTAGGTTTGACCTTGGACCCATGAGTAGAAAGCAAAATCAAAAGAGATGATCACTTCAAGCATGCATAAACTGTGCCAAATGCATACAAAGATGGCCACATGAAACACTGTCAAGCAGCAATCATCTTTTTTTTTTAAATTTATTTTTTAAGATACATGTACAACTTGTGAAATTCTACACTAACATGCACTGATAAAATTCATTACTAACTTGACTAAGAATAAATTGTTTTGCAACTTATGATTTCTTATCAGTTTCTTCAAATAGTATTCTATCCATTGATTTTTTTCTGCCCACAACCCAGACAGACAATCTCAAGTAAACTTTAGCATAGTTTTCCTATAATCTTTTACAATTTTTGTTTTAGGCTTTGAAAGCAATACTCCATCTTCGTAAGGAAGGTTATATGAGAGGTCAAACCTTTGACAATGAAATAATTTTCTTCTTTAAGGAACAAGCAGTTAGTTGTGTGGAAAAAAAGATTGCTTTAATAAGAATAATACAAGCAAAATTTTCAAAGCACCAACAGTTAATTTCAACTATTTCTTGTTATTTTAGAATAAGAAATTTATTTGGTTTTATTTCTGCCTGAGACAAACCATCAGCCACAAAAGAACTTACACAGTAGAATCTAAAATTATTGAGACAAGAGAAAAGCATTCTTGTAGTATGTCTCACAAAAAAAAAAAAAAATCACAAATAATAGTGTACAACTAAGAGAAATTTATGATGCTAGAATATCTGATCAAAAAGTCCTGAGACCAAACTTATTCTTACAAAACTAAATGACAATATAGTTAATCAAATTTATCCGTTTAAAACTAGTTTCCTCCTGATTAGATGCAGTGAGTTTAGCAGTCCTGCATTCCTGGAGAACAGAAAAAAGTCAACTAGTCCCTAATCTGGTGAATAAGGTGGGTAGGGGAGGGGTGGAATGTTGTGCTGGGCTAAACGTGTGCTGACCTGACTCCAATGTACTGCATCTCTTAGTCATTTCAGAATGACCAAATCAAACCACAGATTCACTGCCTGACCTTGTGGAATGAAATCATGGTGCACAGCATCTTAACTTTTCAAAAAACAAGCATCATCTTCTTTACAGCTGAGTGCACTTCTTGCTTTCTTTTGTCAAGGTGGTAACAAGGCTTCCAACGAGACAGCTGCTGCTTCATTTTGGATTTGTAGCCATAAACCAAAGTCTCATCATTTGAGAAGATTCTGGGCAGGTGGTTTTCAAATGTTTCATGATCGAATTCCTGATTTGCTGAGGCTATGTTCCTTCTGTTCCAGAACAAGAAGCCACACGACAAACTTTCCTGAAGCCCACTTCATTTCCAAATTCTGACTCAAGATTGTCTGGTTTGCAACCACAACTTCACAAACTGTCATTCGTCCGTCACCACAAACCATGTTATAAACATGAGCGAATGTATGAGGTTTGTGGGTAGCCAGTGTGGACCACCAGACAGAGGTTCAGCCATTTTTAAAACGAGCAAACCACTCAGATGGTTTTGAACGACTGGGGGGGGGGGGTCACCACCCCCCCTTCAAATGTGGTTTTAACATTTCATAGTAAGACAGCCACGGAAACCTAAGTTTCACCCAAAATTTGATGCACACACATTGCTCCAAGTCGGACATCTTACAATGGGAGAGAAAAATGAACAAGCCTGCACAAAACAGTGCATCATTCAAGACTGAGAACAGATGGTAGCTTCCTGCTGGTGTGATGTCAGCAAGTGTTGCCAACAATGTCACTTGTTTAATATCTCCTTTACTATTTTTAATTTCCCTACAATAAATTTAGTCAAGATATTTTTTGATCAGGCCTTGCACATTGTAATTAATATAATAAGTGTAGGCAGTTTCATATTTTGGACATATTTTTATTGAAATTCTGTTAGAATATTCAGTTATCAGTTACATAATCACTTTATTGGTGCACAGTATGAGACCACACACACACACACAGTTTATTGGGAAAGAAAATGGTCTAGAGAGGCGAACTACTGTAATGACAATGAAGAACAAGGGGCTGGAATATCACCAAGTAATTGAACGTATCATACAATGTATTGCATTCAACTTTGAAGAAAAAGACCCAGACTGGCAGTATTTCCAACAAAAAGAGGCATAGCAGCACAAGAATAATAACTGCTACCCAGGACAAACTTGTTAGGGTCACATCTCTTCTCCACACATGCCTGACTATCCCAGAGATAGCTCAAAAGCTAGCTTCTGCAATTGGGTTGTGGCATCCAAATCATCAATCAGATGTCACTTAAAAGATGCTGGTATCAATAGTTGTAGACCAATTCAGAAATCACTCAGGCAAGAAAACAAGTGAAAATGTAATGCATGGCCAAAGGTATATGTTCTAAAGATCCCACAACAATAGGTCTTATGAACTGATGAATCAAGGTTTGAGCCTTTTTGGTAATAAGCATCATACAAAGAGGGTAATGTAATGGTGGGAGGCTGTTCTGGATATTTAGTTGTTGGTGGTCTTGTTTAGGTCTAAGGTACAAAGACTGTAATGCCCTCTGCTGAATGACTGTTTCGATATAGGGTTCAGTTTCCAATAAGACAATCAATCTTACTTCCAAACTGTGCAAGAGATAGCTGGAGTATCAGAAGAGTTCCTGGACCCAACGATATCACAAAATGGCCAGTATAGACAGTTCCCAGGCTTGTTCACACATGAACTACTGTGGGATGAACTGGATGGGAAGGTTAAACCTAGCATCCAACAAACATTGCACATCTATGGAAGTATTTACCAGGACAGAGGAACATAATGTTAAGCCATTTCTAGTTATGGTTCATTAGGATAGTTAGATGTCAATAAGTTATCACTTCTATAGCCGCTTTTGTCTTTGAATTTAGTAAATTCTCAAAATATGACAAATTAAGAGCTATAATCAGTCACAATAATATTGGAACCCACTGTGTAGATTTATATATGACCCTCTCTTAACCAAAATAACTTGTGTGCACCCATTTTTGTTAATGGACATTTTTGGTTAATACAAACTAAATTTTATTAAAAAGTTAGGTACATTTCCCTGAAGGATTTTTTTCTTTAAAATTTAACAAAAGGGTTTACTGTATGGATAAAAAGAATCAGACCAATATTTTTAAATTTGAAATTATCCAAAAAACAAAACAAAAATAGTAAACATGGTATAGTGTCTTAGTAAACTAATATATTCATCCCACTACTACATGAAATCTAAATATAACCTAACCAACTTGTATAAGCATGTATATTGCTTATGTTCAAAATAAAGTAAATTTTATATATTATTTTAAATATAAAATATTGAATTAAAATAATTTTCCCTTCATAGTTACATGACCTACATCAGCCAATGGTGCTATGTCATGATTACATTGCTTTTATTATATTTGAGACATGTAAACACATAACAAGTTGTAAAAAACTATTCTATTAGGTAAAATTTTTCAGGAGTCAGATCAACTGACCAAAATTTTTAGTAAACTAATTCTATTACATGAAAATTACCAGCTTTTTTCAAATTTCTCATCTGTTAACCAAAATTCAATTTTAATCTAAATTTATGGAATATTTTGAATGCCAGAATTTTAGTTGGAAGTGTGTTTACTCTACATGGTTTTTGTCTGTATACTCTTGTTGCTGAAATCTAAATTGATGCATAAACATGCCAGTTTTAACTTTGGAGCTATAACTACTAACCTCCATGACACTTTCACTGACACGCACAGTATGTAAGCTTTGACTGCAACAAGTAATCAATCAATCAAAATCATTTTCTCCATTAGAAAAATAGCTAAAATTATAAGTCTGCCTACTGAAACCATAGCAACATCACAAATGACCAGATCTATAATATAGCCATAATGAAGTATAGTTTCAAATATTTTTTCCAGTGTTAGAGTTATGGCAACATCACACTTCTGAATTTTCCATAGGTGGTCCATTCCAGTCAACATTAATCCACCAGAGCTCCTATCAAAAGCATAAAGACAGCTGCATTTGAGGTAGGTTTTAAAAAAGTCAATTTTATATTAAGAAGAGTCTACTACTGGAATAGATGCTCATTCATCCTTTTATTTAAATATATATATATATGTGTGAGGTCTGTCTAAAAAGAAACCAAGCTTTTAAAACAGCGTGCCAACCAGCCGGCACAGCACAGAGTTCCAGCTAGCCCTTTTTAGCATGGCACCACGCCATGCCTCTTTGTACAATGACATGCCCTAAATTTACAATGCCATGCCCCAAATGGTGCAAAACACAAAGCCCGATTTTCCTTTTTGTACAGGTATACAACTGCCGCATGCAGAACTTTTTGAGCATCCCCTGGCGGGAATTTTCCAGCCGCTCTGCGGAGTTGTAACTTGTGCGCGTGCGCATTATACGCCATTTAGTTTACGCTTCGAAGCATAGAACGAGTACACAAAAGACCTAACAAAAGAGCGGCAGTCTTAGGAGTATTTTTCTTCAACGTTTTAACATACAATCTAGCCTAATTCAAGGTCGTCAATTAAAGCTATTGCATTTCATTATATTATGAGAACTTGTAAATGTATATATACATGCATGACTTTGTTGCAAATAAATGTGAACTTGTAGGTTTGTATGATTGCATAAGTTAGTAATACTTCACTTAACACCTACATCATACTAGTATTAAACTGTTATTTATCAAATTTGTCTTGTCATTAATGCAAGTAAATGTGCCCACAATACCATGCTTCCGCACCGTGACTGCACGCGATGTGCCCTGTTTTATAATATTTACCATGCCCGTTTGAAAACCTAGCTGTAACACTGCAGCGTGTTCGTGACTGCAGTGCTGTGTATTGGTGACCTTGATCTTCAGTCTAATAATAGCTACATCATGCCACATCAGTTAGTCATCGATCTGCACGCGCTAGAGTGAATGCATGTTTAGTGCACTTGGTGATTTGTCGCAAGTTGAACAATGAAGGATCTTGAACAGCAACGTGTGTGTGTGTGTGTGTGAAATTCTGTTTTAAATTGGGAAAAACTTTTATGGAGACTTTTCTAATGTTGCAACAGGCCTATGGGGAGGATTGTTTGAGCCGTACACAATGTCACGTGTGGTACTAGCGTTTCAAATTGGGAAGAACATCCACAACAACAGACGATCACATTGAGAAAGTGCATGCTGTGATCCATGGAAATCGTCGCCTGACTGTCCGTGAAGGTTCTGAAGAAGTAGGCATCTGTAAAAGTTCGTGCCACATGATTTTAAAAGAAAAATTGAACATGCACTGACTGTGACTCGGTTCTCTTTTTGTTCATCTGTCAGCAGACGCGGCACAAACATTGCGGCTACATGATGTATGTTCAACAAACCTCCCCATAGGCCTGTTACAACATTAGGAAATTTTCTGTAAAAGTTTTTCCCAATTTGAAGCAGAATTTCACACAATCACAGTGCTCTTCAAGATCCTTCATTGTTCAACTTGCGACAAACTGCCAAATGCACTAAACATACATTCACTCTAGCATGTGTAGATCGATGACTAATTGAGGTGGTTATGCGGCTATTATTAGACTGAAGGTCAAGGTCACCAATACAGAGCACTGCAGTCATGAGTATGCTGCACTGGCTGGTTGGCATGCTGTTTTAAAAGTTCGGTTTCTTTTTGGACAAACCTCGTATATATATTTTGCTCAGAAACATGCCTAATGTAAACTTAAAGTCCATCAGGATAAGGTTTGTTGTAATATGTATCCATGTAAATTCTTATCAATTAGACACTGTGCAATATGAAACTGCTAAACTAGTACCAGTCTGAGAAAAGATACATTCATTTAGGTCAGGGGCCACCAAACATTTTTCACAGGGGGCCGGATAACTGAAAGAATGACGAGCGCGGGCCGCATAATCATTCTGTTCAATACTTGCAAGCCAGAACGAAAGCTCTGGGAAAAAAGACGAAACACTAAGTTTAGCATTCCATGTTAATCATGGGTAAGTGGCGTGCAATGCACAAAAAACATAGACAACCAACATATTTATTTACTAAAAAGTTATCAAAGGCGACGTTAGCAAAAATATAGTTACATCAGACCTAGTGTGCACATATCCGAATCTTACAAACTAAGCTGCAAAAAAGGTTAGTGAGATTTGTGAAACTGACGTTTGGCTTTCAAGATATCATCAATGTTTGGTTTGGAATTGCTACATCCAATCAAGAGAATTGCTTTCAAATGTTCATCAGTCAATCTCGTTCGATGTGTTGACTTCACATACTTCATTTTTGAAAATGTTTGCTCACAGACATAAGTTGTTCCAAACAATGATGCCATACCAGCGGCAAATTTCTTCAATTTCGGAAACTCAACATCAGGTAAGAAGCGGTAAAATTCAACAAGTTTTCCTTCTCTGTGGTTCTCTTTCAACAAGTCATTTGCTTGCAAATCAATGAGCTCCAACTGTAGTTCAACTGGCACATCATCAAGGTTACAATCAAATGGATTCTGAAACAGAAAAATGTCACTCTCAATTCTGTCGAGATCTGAAAATCTCTCTAAAAAATGCTTCTTCAAGTCACGAATAATCTTTTTAGGAAAATCGAGGTTGACATCTTCAGCAATTGTAGTGCAAAACTCTTTGAAACAGTGAAAATGAGAGAAGTTTTCTCCTTCCAGTTGTGCTTCAAACAATGACAGCTTTCTCCGAAATCCTTTGATGATTCTGTAGAGATCACAGACGAGGTTATCCTTTCCCTGAAGTTTCAATTTCAGTTCATTCATGTGGGATGTAATGTCGACCAAAAATGACAACTTTGACAGCCAGGTAGTATCTGACAGCTGTGGATCAGCTCTATCTTTTTCAGTGAGAAAAACATCTATTTCTTTTCGGAGCTTGTAAAAAACGAAACAGGACTTTACCGCAGCTGAGCCACTTCAGGAACCTGTATGTCTGCCATGTTAGAAAATATGGTTGCTAGCTCATTACCTTTAATGACACAAATAGTGTATACTATGACCAGACTAATGTAAGGGTCTTACTAGAACTTGTACAACAGATCATTATCTTCCATATTATTAAAAACTGGAAGATTCATTAAAGCTATATACTCTCAATTTATGATCTCAAACAGCAAGAAAATCATAATTTTATGAGTCACATTACATCTTGTTTTAAGGAAAGAATAGAAATGATATGCACACCACAGAAAATACAGTTTGGAAGGAGAATGCAAATAGAAATGAAATAAATGAACGGCATGCTATTAGAGGAAGGAAGTGACCCTACAGCATAAAGACCTCATAATAAAAATGATCATCTTTCAAACTTTCTGGCTTTCTCTGTTCAGCAAGTAGCTTGGAGTAGCCACGGGGCTTCAAAAATTGGCAAATCCACTTCAACCAAAGTCATTTTCAAAAGATACATAAGGCTCCACTTATGCCAAACATACGATCAAGCTCCAAAGCAAGCAACAGAGCAATTTTCAGATACTTTGCTAATTAACTAAGCTTTGGGCCACTTAGTGGGCAAAAAAAATTCACTTGACCTCTATAATCTGACCTTATTTTAGCTAGCGACTAGAATATTCCTCTAACTACCAAGTTTTAAGAAAATTTTGGAACCCACTCTCAACGCCAGTGGCCAATAGTTTCAATAATTCTGCTGTGGTAGCACTAACAATTGGAACCTTGCTTCAAACCAGAATATCACAAGCTGTTGGAATTCAACAAGATTCCTAAATTTCTGTTGTTTACACACAGCTAGATAAAAAAAGATTTTCCTTCCTACAACAATTTTCAATATCCTGGCAGGTAATCAAAGATGGTCTGATATTCTTTTTACATTATTGCGATTTAAGAAAGCTGTTAGAATCTTGAAATTGAAAGGAGTGTTAAACTAGTAGGAAATTACTAGATAATTAATGTGCTTAAACATTCCATCACCATCTCTCCATCTGAAGAAGTCTCCACTCTCCCTGCAAGCCCATCAGCAGCAGCAAACGACCGGCCCGGTGGGGCAGGTGGTAGCAGGTTAGCTCCGTAAGGGGACCGTTGCTCCTGTACCGGGTTCGATCCCCGGATGGGGTCGGAGGAGAGTTGTCGCTGATGATCGCCATAGCGTGAAACAGCTGTACGACATCTCCTTGGTGTCCGACGTGAGAGAGACCTCCCGGGTCCTTGGGGCCCACGGTGTCGGGGGACCGGGCCGCTTGTCGGCTCGACGAACATCTCTCAGGAACGAGGAGGACTCGGCATTTGGACGTCCGACTCGCTCAACAACAACAACAATCAGCAGCAGCAGCTACAGTGAATCCCACCACCCACCCGAGTCACCCATGGTTTTTAAATGTACTCTGGTTTACCAGTTACCTTGTTTGCCACCCTATTAAAGCCTCTACTAGATAGCTGTGGTCTAAACCAGTCAGCACTGACTGACTTCGGACCAAAGAAAACAAAAGACTTTGTTTGATTTTTCAACTGTCAGTGTCGACACTCCTGCCTGGTTAGGAAATACATGCTCCTCACTATTAGAACATCTCAGACATTTCAACTTCATACTGTCATTAGAAACATGCATACATTAGTTCTCATGGCCCTTTTTTGGAACCCTTAAACCTAAAACCAGTACCTATGCATTTATATAATAACCTCGTAAAATCTGCCCATTGAAGGAAAAAGCTCAAACGCTAAGATTATGTACCTATTAAATGTTTCTAGAGGATCCCATACTAACTTTGCATCCGCAATACCCATTTCTTAATGCAAAGCACCATCCCTGTTTAGTTGGCTCTTCAAGCTGGTGAAGCCAAACCCTGTAATGTTGCCTCCAACTCCAACACTGATGAAGCTATCTTGTGAGTTACTGATGAAGATGATCCAAGCCACCTTACAAAAAAATCTGTCACCAGCCAATATAGTAAAGGAAATCACCATTACCTGGACCAGTTTAATTCATTTGCCACCAAGAAAACTATCCATAACCACTTTCAGAGCAAAGTTCACTATTCTCCACCCATACTATAAATACCCTGCAATTTCATTTTAAATTGCCCTATTTGAGAGAGGCAAAAACAGAAGTCCTCAAAAACCCTGTCAGTCAGCTGTCTAGTGTCAAAATGCATCAGTATAGAAGGCAGGTATGCAGTAAGGTCATACTTACTGAACCCTGCAATGGCAATACCAGCATCATCCACATCCCATTTGTAGTTGTTTGTTTTTGAAGTGAAATCATCTCTCATTGGATTCCAAGAATCGTCCATCATCAAATAATCTTTATTTAAAAAAAAAGTTTCAAAAAGTTGTAGACAGAAATTCAGTGTAGTACAAAATATATTCTAAATAGTTGACAACCAAAACACATTCAAGTTAGAATCCTAATTTAAAAAAGTATATAGTTGTTCATGTACCAACCACTCAAGCAAAACCTGTCTAGTAAGACTAGTTTTTAATATGTTGTCTATCAGCACAAATGGAGATTACTAATTAAAAGGATGTGTTCCTGTAAAAAACTTTCACACTTGTAATAGGTTATAGTCTAATACCTGAATACAAGAAAGTTATTTAGAATGGAAATTACTACTGTTGTTTCTGTGTATTGCTACATTACTTGTACAGAAACTGTCAAAGATGCCAACTGACAAATATGACCAAGTGGAGTGTATAAGCTAAAGGAACAAAATTGAGCTTCCAAGGTGTAAGATTTCTGATAGAGTTTGACACTTATTTTTAACCCTTCAATCAATCAGAAGTGAACAAACCTAGAAATCACAAAGATGACATAGGAGTAAACGCCACTCATTTCCTTCAGATTTCATCAAAAACCAATTTATTCAGATTTTTCTTGCAGAATCATCATCCAAATCAACACTTGTTCGCTTTTTAAAAAACTTTTTATGCTTAAAACAGCATTTATTTGTCAAACCACAGCAGTTTGCTGTGTAAGATGGACACTCTTGCACTTGCCTGGGTCACTAGTTTTCAAGCAGGGTTCGATAGCTGCCAGTTTCTGGTACACTAAGTCAAAGTTGATGCAGACCTCCTCCTCCCCAGAAACATCAAAAAGCAACACCTGTAATGGCAGCCGACTGAGCAACTTTTCACTGGAGAAAGAAATAGAAAATGTAAATTAATAAAACCTAACTATTCTAGCACCACCCTCCATCAATCCCTGTAATCCTTTGCCATTAAAAAGGGATCAAGTGAGGACAAGCCATAATTAATAAACAGCTGAAACATTTATTTTCAAAATGCAAAAATTTGTCAGAACCTTTTATTGCAATAATCAGTTGTCAGAAAACAAAGGTCAGACTAGAAAGAATTCAATGTAAGGTTAACAGTATTTACTTGAAGTGTGTTATTACAGCCTGGTTCTTTATATGAGCCCTGAAACACTCATTTTCTAAAAGAATATATATTTATATATTTAGTCTGATCAAAACAAAACTGTTTCCAAAAAAAAAAAATGTCAGTGGTTTATTTTCATTAAAAGTATTGCTTATTCCACTTTTCACAGGTGAGTAGTTGCATTTGTTTTTATAATCACTTATTGTCAAAGTGTCAATTTTTTCTTCCCCCTTTTTATATAACCTACCTTGGCCGTTCAGATGACAAGTAACCAGATACTATCTTCATAAAAAATTTCTTTGTGTAGCCTGTTGCAGACCTAAATGCAGAAATAGACTCCTCGGGCCACGAAACAGACTTGTTTTCATTTGTCAGATCATGGGTGATGAGTGGTTTTAAATAGGCCAGTGAACAACAAACAGCAAGAGGAGGAATGTTGCAAACAGATGATGAAAGGGGGAAGAGTTTTTCTGGAGAAAGCCACTCTTTGTTACCAAAGTCAATATATAAAACCTGTATAGTCAGCATGGCTGTGGAGACTTTTGCTAACTTTTTTTTATGCTGCTGCTCAGTCATCAACACCAAACTTCGATAAAATTTTTTGTCTTTGGAGTAGTAAGCACAACACAGTTTACCCTTCTCAGCAAAAAAGTGACGACTTAGCTCTTTCAGCTGCTGCTTGCTCTTGTGCTGAAATTCAGCATTCAGTTGACTCATCAGTATGTTGAGAAACTGAACAGTCTGCATAGAAACTAGGTGGGCATAGAACTCTGTTGGAGATTCAATGTGAGCCATCATTAAATAATGGTCCACATCTTTATTTTTCTTAGACTTGAAAGACTCTGATCTACTGTAGGGTGTGGTCTCCATGATCATTTGGCTATGTAGAACATTGCTTCTGTTCATACTGTCTATTGTAGATGATGATCTGCATAATTTTTCACAATTGTTCACGTTGAGGATACCCAACCTGGATGGAAATACTGTCTGATTCAGAGCAGAATCCTTTAGTACTGATGCACGGTTGGAATAACTTTTGGTGCTGACTGGCTGAAAGTCTTGCTTAAAGAGAGATTTGCTTAAAGACCTTGTAGAATTCTGAAAACATGACATGTAGAGATGATCAAAAGAGTTGGCTTCCATTAGACCCAGCTGTTCTGTCAGTGATGCGTGCTTGGCAAACCCATACTCCACCAAGAGAGCACTGACCCCGTACAGTTCTGGAATTTGCTCACAGCAATGAGCAATCTGTCTCTCAGCTGTCACTATGAGCAGGTGAACAAACTGTGGCAGTGACTGATTGGTGTCACTTTTTAGTGGAATACAGACCAGCTCAACATTGATGAGTTTCTGGAAGTAATTTATGACCAAACTTGACCAGCCACCATGCAACTCAACTGGTGCCACCTGAAGGAAGCAAACAAGCAAAGAAAAGTGAGGTTAGAATCTGTGGTATTGTTTCTCAAACTGTTAACTAAGAGTGAACCACCATCAAAACAAATTACATCAAACCTTTTTTTTTTTTTTTTTAAATGCTGGTATTTCCAGCTGTCAGAGGATAACAACGTGACCCAAATACACAGAGTTTTCTTTAACTATACTATGGGCAAAGAACTATTTCTGATAACTAAAACAAAACAGACTAAAACACTTTTCTCTATTGCCCATTTAGCTAAAAGGTAACAAGCAAAGGTACTAAAACAAATTTAAAACCAAAAAATTATTTCACCAAAAATGTCCTTCACCTATGTATAACTTACTTTCAATTTCACTAGAAATTTCCAAGTTTTTTTCCTTCTTTTTTTTAAATTCAAGGTAACCAATCCAAGTTTTGGGAAATACTAATTCTTAAAGTAGTCTCCCTTGAATAATCCATAAGATCATACCTACAATTTTCCTCTCATATCTTTCAATACATGTAGTTATTTATTAATTTTATTAACGTTTCTGGTAAAGAGTTATTTATATAATTTGAATTTTACATTCCTTAAACATGCATAAGTGCAGTTTCACTCATCATATAAGTTATTACTGATAAAAATGCTAGTTTTTCATTTTTCTTTTCTGCCACTTGTCAAGAAAGAAAATTTTGATACTTTAGTAAATAAATGCAACCTAAAGATGAAAGCCAGCGGAAAAGACTTAAAAGCTACTATAAATAAAAGGTTTTAATGAGTAGTGACCATTACCACAGTCAATGGTATTTTCATTGGGTATTTAAATGTAGTCAAAAGTACATATTCAATAGTTTTCATTGACTCTTTTCTAGCTGGTTTATTGCTTACTATGATGCTGAGAACACTGCAATAAACTATATTCAATGTGACAGTAGACTTATCTCAATACAGGGAAACAGACAATATTTTGTATATAAAATCAGCATGTTTAAGACAGACAGAAGCAAATACAGGCAGAGAGAGAGAGAAGATATTAGTGTCTATACTGATTATATCTGTAATTATCTGCACATAAGAAAATTAGGATTCTACTTGCATAAGTCTACAAAAATAAGTAAAATTGGTTACATGTAACTAGCCAAGCACCTGAATAAACAGAGTGGCAAATGAATCTCATTCATACAGTACTTCATTTCATACACAAAAATCCAAAAACCTTTTCAGCCTGTTGATTTGCCTACCTTTGCAAGAGCACAACAGATAGCTTGAGCAGGTAACTCAGCTAAGTGAGCAGGCAACTGCCTCAGCCTGTTTTTTGGGATAGTCTCCATGTTTCCAAAATCAACATACAACACCTTTACTCCACACTGATAGCTTTCAACATCTGAACAAATAAATAAAGTTATGCAAGAAATAAAACCAACAACTAAAAATGCCTTTCTTACCTGACACATTAAAATTGTACTACAAGTGTACTGATGCTTAAGATTTTCCTGTTAACACTGATGATTTAAACAATTCTGATTTAAAAAAAAAACAAAACAAACAGGACAAACAACACTCCAGTAGGTGTTCAGAAAACAAGAAACAGCTTGGTTTATTCATTTAAATTTCAATTCTTTCTCAGACAAGGCTATCTTTGTTTTTTTTTTTTTAAGCATACAAAACCTGACCATAACACACAGCACCTCTAATTTTGTGCAGTATTAGATTTAGAAATAAAAACAATTCTACAGTAATGGATTGTAGTAAAATGTATCCAATATAAATAAATTTAAATTTCCAGCACATGGAAATATTCATAAAGTTAGAGGAAAAACAATACATAGCTTACCTTTGACAGTTTGTCTTTTAACTTTAATAATCTGAGCTCTGTAAAATTCCTTGTCCTGAGAAAACTGAGCCAGGCAACTCATCCCTTCCACTGGTTGTCTGATAGTCTTTGGATGACCAAATCTTATAAAATTCCTGTAAAAGAAAATGACATCCAGTACCAGCTTGGCTGAGTGGCAGAGAATGCCAGTAACTATCAAGCACCTGTCTCAGAAATCAGCACATTACATATCTTCTAACTCTATGCATCTATTTGCTGACAACTTATTATAAACCACATAGAAATAGTAATTGTTGTCGTTGGTAAAGGTGCTGGCTGAACTATTTCCAGAAAATGATAACAGAAAAATTAAGGTTGCAACAAATATCTTTTTCTTTAACTTACTTCAAATACTGATTTCATGAAAAGTTTTTTAAATAAAAGAAATCAAGTTAGTTGACCATTATATCTTTTAAAAAACAAACTTTATCGGGTTCATGCAACTACTTGTCTCAAAATTTTCATGTAAAGACTATTATTAAATGAAACGAAAATGAAACAAACTGCATCCCTACCATCATGCTTACAAGTCATACTGGGGCTGGAGTGATGAATTTCACACTAATTCTGGAGGCCAGAGAAAGAAAGACCAAACTAATTTCAGCCTGTACTGATCAAGTTCAAGTTCTTGAATGAATCAAACTCAATCCACACCAAATTCTACAGTTAAATGTTTGCCCAAAAACTTCAGGAAAAGCCACATTTTGTTTACTATCTGTTATTGGTGGGGAAAAAAAAGATATCTTAGAAAAGATTACCTGATATTGTCTGATAGTTTGGTAATCTCTTGAGAAAGTGCATTTGGTATGTGAATCCAGAAACAGTATGGTGTTTGAACCTCTGAGATCATCACTGTCATCGTGGAAGCCAGGAACAGGGACTGGAACTTTGGACCCATGCCATAAGTGTCTTCACTGACAGGCAAAGTCTGGGTAAGGAAACTACTGTGCTTGCTCTCTATGGACACTGGCTTCGAATGCACATCTTTTGACAAGAATGAAGTTGGACTCTCAGTGACCTGACTGCTACACATGTAAAACTGCTCATTCTCTGGCCTCTCAACAATAGTGTTGCTCTCACTTTCAGCATTTAAAAATCTAACAGCCAGCCCTTTGCTGTTCTCTTTCTTCTCTGGAAGAAATTACATCTGATTAAGAACAGCTGGATTATTTTGGTAACATAAACAGGATACATCACAAGAAGGTAGAAATCATTTTTAAAAAATAATCAATGCTGAAACAAACTTCTACAAGAAAACTGCTATTTTTAAAAAAATCCACCATTTTCTATTAGTTTTACATAAACAAAACAAACTTGAACTAATTCTTAAATTCTGCTGACCCAATTTCCTTGTTGTTTTGCAATCTCCTATAGAATTTATTTTCACAAATAAATAATGGGTAGTAAGCATTTAATGAAAAGAAAAGGAAATCCTG
The DNA here is from genome assembly GCA_018389105.1 of Nautilus pompilius. Lineage (NCBI taxonomy): Eukaryota > Metazoa > Mollusca > Cephalopoda > Nautilida > Nautilidae > Nautilus > Nautilus pompilius. The sequence continues at coordinate 2,873,488 of JACATO010000132.1, read as the reverse complement.
GAAATTAGTAGTATGCATGTAAATTTCTACATCTGTGGTCAAAATTGTAGCCTTTTATCCTTCAAAATTGCAATAAAGCTTCAGCTGTTCATTATGTTCTGCTGCCATTGACATGGCTTCAGGTGGTTTAAGCAATGTGAAAATGTGAAATGACAAAATCAGAAAAATCATTCCCAAGCGGCAAAGAAAGTTACAAGTTCTAAAACATTTAACAACATTTATTGCTGATAATTCAAGCTGTTCTATTAGGGCAAAAACATGTTTGCTACGATGGTTGCTGGCATCACATTTGCAAAACATTTTACACAAATGGCACCTATTGTGTGCACCAAATTCAGGTGTACTAAAACCACTATGATCACAAAAAAATGCATTAGCTCCTGGTTCCAATGCCAAGGTCCCTTTAGCTTGCTACCTCATGAATCAAACAATCACACACATACAAAAGAACTCAGCTATTCTTGTTAGCTGCATGGATGAGAAGTGTGAAGAGATCACCAAGTTCCTGCACATGCCAGTACGCAATATTTCAACACAAGCAACAAGTGTTTCAAATTAGGTGACATATGCAAACATTAAATATGGCTTTCAACACATTTTTGCGATCATGGTTAATTAACATTTAGATCATTACTATGCCACCAAACAATTATTCAATAAATTTTTCAGTGACCACTGATTGACTGGAAGAACTTGGCAGACTTTTTTTTTTGTTCAGACAATACCAATGTCATGGTTGGTGCCATAACTCTTCTGTCCACGATCAGAGAAAAGCAGCCAGGTGTTTGATATGGGATGTATTTGTTATTTAGCAAACCTAGTCATTAAGGCAGCCCTGACGCAGCTTCCACTGTCTCTGGACCATATGCTCATTGAAATATATTACATTTCCACTTGAGGTATGCCTCTTTTGTAATGCATAGGAGCTGTATTCAAATAAACCAATGTTAATAATATTCTCCATGCCAAAAAGACAGAACTCTAAAGACATTCTGAAGCATATACATATTAGTTGAGAGGTGGATCAAACAGACCCTGAAACAATGGCCAGTCCTGATGTCTTATTTCACCAGCCATGGAAATGCAAAGACATGCAGAGTACATGTCAAATGACCAAATGCACCTGCTTCCCCTTCATGAAGTTAATTCTGCCCCCTCTGAATTAATTCAACTCTGCTTATTAGATATTTTAGTTTTTAGTAATACTAAATCAGAAAAAAATGATAGCATGGAAAGTTATTTGCTCTTGTATGTATTGTAAATGGTATGTTAATTTCTTCAGGCAGCTGAGGTGAAGGTTCATTTCCATTACAAGTTTGTCCATATTGCTGTCATCAAAAAAGATCCCAATGACTCATGTTCCTTTCAGTACTGCAAGCAGTCAGCTCCCCAATGACCTCCTCCCTGTTGTCATCAAGGCCCAAGAGTACATCTCTTGGCTGAACAATGACCAGCTTATCAAGATTCTTCAAGTAACTGGAACAATGAATGAGTTACAAAGAATTTATAAATGATAATGTATTATATTACAATTGCTATATAATTCCATTCCATATTGTAATCTTACTACAAGAAATCTGTTGCAATGATGCTGAAGTAGTTCGCTTTTAGTAATCCAGTTATTCAGCAGATGGATTCACCCTGATCCAAAACAGAAGCTCCCAAACGTTCAAATTCAATTCAAATAATGTAAAACAAAATAAACTGGTCTGTAGATATTACTTTAACAATATTTCTAATATGATGCATAAGGAAATTTTTATTTGCTCCAATGTTTCTTTCTTTTACAGTTGTATTTGATATGATTTTTATGATTATATCTTTCCAGTCCTGGCCCTTGCCTGAACTACAGCCAGAATCCTTCAGAAGAATTGCCTTCTATCACCAACGGGCCTGACAAGTACTGGATCCAGGTGAAGATGACCAAGATAAACATCTAGCTCATTGAAATTCCAGGAGCCATCCCACCTTGCCATTGTCCCAAACTAACCCTGACACAGAAAATTTGTTGTTCTCCATTATTAGGAAAATAAAGACTGAACAGAGATCAGAGCTGGACAATACAACAGTGCATGGGTCTGACGTGAAGTTTTCAGCACATAATGAAAGCAGAAAAGGTACAACATGGAACACAATAATTCTAAAAATTACTGGAAATGTGTTGTTTAATATCTTTATTAAAAGCATATCTAAACAAGTATAAGCTTAATTTTTTATCTGATTTTCTTAAATTTATAAATTTCTGGTTTTCTTAATGCATATCTCTTGTTTCTTGATGGTTACACATGATGCTGATGTTCATTCTAGTTTGAACGACATTGAAAATAAATACTTCCAAAGACTGTACAGATTTTTATTCAATTTCATTATAGGCAATCAATTTATTTGATAACCCTACGTCATTCTTTTCCCTCTGTAAATTTCAACAAATTTTTGTGAAAACTGTGCATGAGAACATTTTCCTTCTCTAATCCTAGTTATACTCCAAGGGAGGATGATGAAAAAAAAAAGGTACTGACTGCATCCAAACTAGTAATACCACCATCAATTTCCAAGTATTTCATCATGATAAATAAGATATAAAAGCCCAAAAGTGTCTGCATTCTCTCTAATGACAACTAATGTAATAGAAAAGAAGTAACCCAAAACGTCTTGTCTTAACCACTGGTGAGACCTATACATCTTGCAGCTCATAATTCAGATATATATATATATATATAATAAAAAGATTCTTAAGATAACATTAACTGATTAATAGAAAGAAAAAAATAATAATCTGAAATAAGATATATAAATGAGGTAAAACCAGACTTAAACTCCAAAGCTGCTGCTTGTAAAATTACAATTTAGTTGTTTTCTTTTTATATTCATAATTTCAAAGCAATTTCCCTTCTTTACACACAAGCAGCTTTCTGTTCCACAGGTTTGACTGATTTGGTCAGCTAAGGACAGACAAATATACATACACAACTTATTCGAGCTTGAAGGCAAATAAATACTGTTACAGTGGGTCCTACATAATGCTCCTTCACTCCCAATTGTAAGAAACTTTTATAACCAACCAACCTTTCAAACAATGAACCTTTTCTCCACCCTGCTTTTGAATACTCTGAATAAAAATAAATCAAAATATAAAAACTAAATCATTTTATCTGAACAAAAAACATAAGCTCACCTTAATCTAGCACACCTGAAAGTGACAACAGTGTATTCTCAATGCTAACCTCCTCCACCAATAGATATGCTCTCCACCAGTAACATTCTAATTCTTATGATGACAACAAGATGCCACTCCTAGATCCTCCCTGTGTTGTAATGTCCGACATTTGTATAAATTGACCTTAGTGCTTCTGCTGAAGATGATCCAGTAAGTTTTCAGAATGTGTAGCTAGCTACCAGAGGCATCTTTGGCATGTGTCAATCACCTTCTCATTTGCAGTGTTTTCCAAATGGTTGATTTTTACTTACCTAAAAGCTCCTCAGCTGATGCTTCTAAAGTGATGCACATGTTAAAACATCTCTCCAGGTCCTGCATGATGTCCATATAGTGCTGTATTGACTGATTCCTGTCCTCCACACACAGCAGCTGCATTGCTCTCTCTTTAACCTCCAACCATGTAAGAAAATCCAGGTTAGACAACCTGCTAAAGTGTTGAGTTAAAAAACTCCAGCCAGTCCTCTACATTCTACATTACATTTACGTGACCACAAACTGTTCTGGTATAAATCTAGGACATAAACACTTATCATGCATGTTAAATAGAGGAAATTAACATCAATACACCAAATGTTGCAGTAAATAACTAAACACATACCTATGACAAAATATAATATAGGAATTAATTATTCTAAATGCATGCATTTGGCACAATTCAGAATAAAGCATCAGACAGCAAAACATCACAAAGAATGCCCCTACATAACAAGCATTTAAAATGCAGTATTGATTTTGGGAATGTTTTAAAAGAGCAATGAATAAAAACAGTGCATGTTGACTGTTTTGCAGGATTATACATTAACAATTTGTTTCAAAATCAAAAATTTGCATGCAGTCAAATTTTATATTTACCAGTATGTTCCAAGCAAAATGCCTGATGCACATTTTGTGCACTCAATGGACCCTAATAAAAATAGCACAAGTCACTTTATCACACATACACAATGAATAATACATGCCAAGAAGAATCGTGGCATAGAAATGCTGTCTACATAAAGACATGAAAGGCCATAAGTTCTTTTTTTTAATTTAAAGTTATAATTTAAGTCTTTTTCAGTGATATATTTGTTGAATAAATTAATATCCTACGTATTTGTGTTCATGTGTAGCATGTTGTTGTCATTAATGCCCAGTAATGTTCATGTAGATTACAGCAAAGTTTTTGAACAAGTTTTATGCATATATTGATGAGAATTGGACCAAGGAACCTGCAGTAAATACTAGATCTAAAATTGTTGCTTGCTACTTATCATTATAAACAAAATGGCAAATCTGTTATTATTAGAAAGTCAAAGTCCTGCTGGGGTACACAAACCAAAACGACATGCTGTGTTGATGATCCTTCATCTAGAATTTTCTATGTACTTGTACCCTTGTGATTAACCTAATTTATAAAATTCATTTTATTAAGTTAGTATCACAGTGCAAGGAAGGCATGCAAGGTAAATTTAATTTTAAATCATCATTTATTGTTTGATTTAGTGGCAGGAGAATTCTTATATTTGTAACATTTGAGGATCAACATCAAAGGAGATTTAGATATCTGTAAAGAATAATGCAAACTTTTTAAAGATTTTCAACATCCACCCAATGTCATTGTACTGTGTCCATGTACTCAAGAGTACAAGATTATGACTAATTACAGACTGTAAGATCATTGCCAGTGGCATTAATGAAGGGAAGTGCAATCACTGACACAGATGTGTCAACATCTTGCAGGAAGATATTTGTTGCCATCATCCTTACACTGACTGCTCCACCAATTGGGCAAGACAAAGTTGAGTTTTGAATCAAGAAAATTTAAGTTATCAAGAATACCATTATACCAATTTAAATGAATCAGGTTTAATGTGAATATTATGGATGGACACACCAGAGGTTATCGCTAACATGAGGTTTGCTGAGAAATGCATTCTTAAGGGGAATCCATTGAGTGGTTATGGTGCAGTGGATGGAGGATCAAAAAAGGCTGATCTTCCATCATGGCAATGACTCCCCCCACAAAGACAGAGTTGCATGGATAGACCTTTATAGTCACAAAATCCAGGTACTAAATTGATTGTGACATCTACATCCACCTCAGAGGTACAGGAATTGCAGCAGTTCATGAAATATCTGTGCCCACCAACTTCAGGTATGTCTTACTGCCCATGGTAGACACTACTTACTCCTATTGAGCAAATAAATTATCTTGATATCATGACAGGTAGTTAACCTTTGCAAATAGACTGGCAATTTCTGTCGAATGTCATAGTTTTTAAAAGTAACCAGCAGCATTGTACAATTTTTTGTACAACTAAAGCTTTTAAAAAGCATTTCAGTGTAATTACTTAGTTGTGATTATAACCAATAAAATGTCATCATTTAAAATTTCTATAATACCTTTACTTTCAGCATACCTGAAGCAAATAAATGATATCAGGTTTATGTAACTGTCAAAAAGATGAAGACTCAACTGAAAAAAACAGCATAACTATAGCTAAAACAACAGTGATAAGTTATATTTTCTACTGGGTTAGAGCAGCTAAAAGGTTAAACAAAATTATAAAAAGGCAGTTTGCTGACACTTCCTCTCACCGTGGAAATAAATCCTTCAATGAGTGAAACCAGAACATCCTTTTGAGAGTCAATTTCAGCCAGTTTCTCTCGGACACGTTGTCGCATTGCATGTTTCTGTTTTCTGGAGGCCATCTCCTAAATATTCACACTGAAACAGAAAGCATGGTTTAAAATATTCTCTCTCAAACATTTTTTTAATTTCCTAACTGCTACTTGTATGCTTTAGATAATTCTTTTTTATCTACAAAAGGATTTCAGGCACTTGTCTATGCCTGCTCACCTGGGAAATTAAAACCACCAAGTGTATATAAATAGCATTGTTCAAGTCATCACAGCACTAAATAAATTCTAATGTATTCAACACCTACAAATCTGATTTCTCTCTGACTACAATAGCCTAACAGTCCTGAGGATGTACCATGGTCTTCCTGATAACATGACCACTACGAACTGATAGTATCTGATAGGTACAACCAGTACTGAGCATTCTGAATTTGAACAAGTTGATCTGGATTTCTGAACATGCTAATATCTGATAGCTATAAACTAAATTAAAATTGCATAAGGTAAGACTATCAGATCAGATCAGAGTTTTATTCATTAAGTTTTGATAAATATTTCTTTACCCAGGTGGGGACAGGGAAGAATATAACCCAATTCTCCCTCTTGTATTAACTAAATTAAAAACATTTTTTTGGGGAGGAAGGATACAAAAAGAACATGATTAGCAAAATGGCAGATGAGTTTTAAACCTAGGGTGAGATAGTTTCTTTTTGCTGCAAGTGGTCTCATAATAAAAAATAACCAATTTTTTAAACCTACCATGCACATTACATGATCAGGTGTGATCAGGTCCATCATTATTATTTATGGATCACATAATCATTAGCCAAAGTCTCTCTGAAAATCTTAGTACACACACACACAAATTACATAGACTATTAAGTCTAATTGTAATGCCAGCTGCATGTTTCACTTCTTTACCACTATACAGTTATGTAATAACTCATGAACTGTAGGTAAAATTAGTAATGTGGAGCACTGATAAATAGATATGATCAATTTATTGCTAGACAAATAATACTGTACTCAGGGAATCATCTGAAAATGATCCCAAGATCACCCTGTAAACCACAATGAGATATGCATGATCTGTATGACAGCCTGATCACAAGATATGTATATCCTATTTACTGTCTATACTGCACAAACATTTAATCAGAGTACAGTGTGTTTTTATCTCTGCCTTGTTAGCTACACAAAACACAATAGCATTCTCTTTTCATTTCTCTTATTCTAAGTAATGAAAATGTTGAAAAATTATGTTAACAGTAAAGATCAAACAGCCCCCCCCACACAAATACACATATGCAGTATTGAAAATAATCAGGGTTCAAAAACTTTTAAAATCTGATAGCCAGCAAAATTTTCTATTGCTAGCAAAAATAGGATTACAATAGAGATGTGAAGTAAATTGTTTTGCCTTCTAGGCAGCCCAAAGCTTGGATAATCACTCAAGTATTCAAAAATTACTTTCTGTCAATCATACCAGAGTTCATGATTGGATATTGTGTGTGTAAATGAAGCGTGCCTTATCTTCTGAAAATGATTTCATTTGGAGTGGATTTGTCATCCTCTAATAAAGCTCCATAGTTACTCCAAGCTACCCACTAAACAGAGAAGGCCAAGAAGTTAGAAAGGTGATCCTTTTTGTTATGAGGTCTCCATGCTACAAGGATCACTTCATTCCTTTAATAGTAAACTTTTCACTGCCTTCATTTCACTCCAGTCATAGCCTCTTCCAGTGTTCTTGTATTCCCTGGCATGCATACGTTACTGCTTGCTTGTTCCTTAAAACCAGATGTAATGCGATTCATACAATCACAATTTTCTCACAAGCTGAGATCATAAATTGAGATTCATTGAATCTTTTACTTGTCCATAATTTATACAATAATGGTCTGTGCAGAGTTCAGAAGAACTTTCATCTTAGCCTTGTCGTGGTTTTCACTACTGGTGTCGTTCATGGTTCTTAGAAAAGGTAGTTGCCACCCAGGCTTTTTCGGTTGCCAATGACAATCTGATGACTATTTTTGGAGCCATAAAATAATTATGGAAATGCTCACAGGATATCCACAAATAATGAGTAATAGTTATAGTTCTGTAGACATGGAAACTTTCTGATTGCTTTATGAGATTCAATCAAAGTGTACCACATAACACATGGCTATACTATAGAGCATTTTTTTAAAACACATTATTTACATTTTATACCCAAATTTTTCTGTTTCTATAATTATTTCCAATACTGTATATACATTTTAAACGAAGTATCTTATGCCAAATCACTAAAAGCAGCGATGTTTGGAAATTGCATATTCCACTAGAGCTAGATTATGATTGCAGAATTTGATAGATCTCTATAAAAAAAAATGAATAAAGATATAAACAAAAACCTAAAATATCCAAATTATTATATTTTGATTCTGAGTCCAAATTGTCAAATAAATGCATAATTATTCCTTCTAAATTAAATACTAGATATATGCTGCTTTCAGATGAAAGGAAAATACGGAGGACAGAATTTGAGCTGTTGACCATATTGTAGTTATGAAATTCCAGATAATAAAGTGTAGGAAGGATAAAGTGATGAGAATGAAGAAAGTGACAAAGACTGCGATGAAAAGTGAGGAAAATATATGATGCAAGTTTAACAAACTTTATTTAGTAATCATTTACAAAGAAAAGTTTGAAAAATTCTGCTAATAATCATCTAAAACAAACAGGATCCATCATTTTAAATCTGACTATTACAATGTTCTTATTACTTCAAATCTCAGATTTCATTGAACGATCTATGGGAACTGATTTCAAAATCTCTAACAAGAAGAGAAACCCTATCGACTACTAGTTACAAAACATCTGGTTCAATACCATAGAAATGTCAGATCATTAACTTATAAATCTAGCAGAACGGAAGCAGGCAGCAAATTATTTTTAGTGTGCTTAAAATCAATAAATAATAATAAAAAACAACTGTAATATGGCTCATGTTAACAGGATGCCAAAAAAAATTGACAAAATCTTTTGAAATAATTCTATTAGATTTTAAATGCAAATGTAGTAGTAATCAACTGCATTAAGCAATGCCTTCTTCAGTAAATATATAAACTCTGGCTTCTCCAAAGATCCGGTTTCATAAAACAGAATGTTATCGCAATATACATGCAGGTTATGCTGGCATACAACACATCTTCCCTTCATGTATAAACCTCAAAGAATAATAGCTGTTCCATATATGGAAAATAAATTTCACATTACTATTTCCCATAAACAATGTCACTGATCCCATTGATTAAAGATCACATGGTTACTTCTCATTCTTAAAAGGGAGCTTCACATTCTAGATTTCTTTTTTTAATCTTTTTGTGGTGCTTGCGTGAGGGTGCCTGTTAAAGTTCTTGTGTGTGTGTGTGTATCTCCGAGAAGGGAGTGGAGGTTGGTGTCCGAAACCCGGTGTGGAGCAAGCTCCTGTTAAGGCCTAAAAGGCTGGGTTGAGCGCAAGCGCCTCATGTTAGAGTGACCACTTCCCCAGCCAAAAACCAATCTTGGGAAAAAAGGCCTCAGCACGTCAAGTCCGAAAACCGGTCTAGTTAGCCAATAAGCAGCTTGTTTTATTGGGGGGGGGGGTACTAAAAAATAAAAATACAGCATTTGATTGGTTGGAAACAGCTGCTATTAATAAAAAAATTGCTTTTTTGTAATCTTTTTATTTGCCACTTAATTATATTACATTTATATTTACTCAATTAACACAGATCATACATACATACTTACTGTTATTCCAAGGACTGGTTTTGATCTCATTTGTGTAGCTGAACATTCCAATGTTCTTATCCTTACTCCACAAAGAAAAGTTGGAAGATTAACATTTTCTCCATTTATTTATACCTACTCAACCAAATCTCCATCACTATACTGGCACACAAAAAGCAATCCTTAACATTTTCAAGTAACCAGACCCTCAAGTAGGTATTTAAAGTCTACTCAATAAATAGAATAAACAGCAATTAGAGCAGTGATTCTTAACCTTTTTTGGGTCATGGAGACCTTTGAAAATTTGATGAGAGCCACAGACACCCTCCCCAAAAGGGTCCCACCCCCCCTTTAAGTAAGGAATAAAGGGCTATGCCCTCCCCAAACAAATTCCTGGCTACACCACTGTCCAGAAGTACTAACAATATTATATTAACTAGTTTGGAACGAAAAGCTTTGAAACTAAGTTACCACTGGAAATAACTAAATTTTTGCCTTAAAATACCATGACACGATGCAAGCAAAGCCAAGTATCCATACTAGCAGGCTACGTTTCTGTTTACTCCTATCAATGAGAAATATTTGAGACACAACTGTTGATGATGGTTGTATGTTATTTGGCCATATACAGTATCATTCTACACTTGTTTGGAATGAAACAGTGCCTTATTGGCATAATTTGACATAAAACTGAATTTTTAAAAAGAATTTTAAAGTAACAAGATGGCATGAAGAAAAAGTCAATTTTACGCTCTCGGTTCACAGACCCCCTGAAGCCTTCCATGGACCCCTGGTTAAGAACCACTGGATTACAGGAACTACTTTCCAAAGTGAGAGATTTTATTCTTGTTTTCTATTTGCTTTTATTTAATTTTTGTGAAGGGATTAAATTAATTTTGGTCAATACACAAGTCATTTTATTGAACAGCTCTTTCCAGAATATAGCTAGCTGAAGTATTAAAAAATGACTACTAGTTACAAAGACCCATATTGGAGTAGTCTCTATTTTTGAAGATTCCCCACTAAATCTATCGAGTATGTAAACAATTTTTTCCATATTATGTACATAACCCTTACCCCTTCTTATATGCAACCAACCACTACCTTCAACCCTAAAGTAGCTCTAAATCCTAATTTTTCGTTTGTATTTAACCCTCACTCTTATTTAAAAGAAATGTGTAACCAACCATAACACTCAACTTTAAAGATAAGTAACCTAAACTGACAATAACACTCCTAACAACCAAAAAAAGTGAATAGGTAAAACTGGTATAAACATGAAATGTAATAGATATGCATAAAAATATGATATTGTCACTAACTTTCTCTTAGATGTATGTCATCCACATGCTAATGATTTTACATAGCAAGTGTTCTGTATAAAAAGACAACTGACAACACCCTTAATTCATTTTCCAAAGAAAAATACCAACCAAATTATGGCTGCTGGGACAAGTTGTACATCTGAGTCACTAGAAGAAATTACTAGTTATAAGATTTGAAACTAACATGGATGCAGAAAGCCAATGCCCGAAAAGGATGAAAATTCCCACAAACTTTTTGCAGCATCTTTGTCCTGTCCAAAGTGCAGGAATCCTATGTAGTAGTGCTAAGTCTCAGGATTGCAGAATAGGTTTATTTGACATTACCAAAGAAATGTCCAGTAAATTTGGGTAAGATCCTGATTTGATAAAAGCAAATTACACTGTCCAACAAAATTTGATGAATTTTCTTTTACATAGAATGTTAAATGTGTATTTTATTTTTTTTTTGGGTGCCAAATTTGAATTCGGCATTATTTTTTGGATTCAACGTGTTTTTTTTTTTTTAAATTTAGATTTAAGCTAAAAAAAAGAAATGAAATGAAATGGAAAAAAAATGAAAAGACTTTTTATACAATTTGATCATAAAATGATACAAAAATTATATGATTTATTATTCAATTGATACAAAATTACATTTTTATTGTTTTTTAGACAATCAAGACAGAGGCAATGGTTAAAAAGTGTAGTAGGTTAAACTTTAAAAGTGTTTGGCGATGCAGGATCTTTTATGGGAGACAAACTTGGTATCACGCACTAGACACCAACAGTAGTCAGCAAGTAATGCTGGCGAAGGCTTTCCTTTATACCGTGCTTCCATATCACTAATTTCCTGATGAAATCTCTCTGTGTTCATCAGATACATCAGACATATTGTCAGGGAAAAAGTCTAGATGAGAATTGAGAAAATGAAGCTTAAGTGACATATTACAGCCAAGTTTTTCAAAGTTTTTAATTAGATCTTTGACCAGGAATTCAAAATTTGAAGCTTTATGTTTCCAAAGAAAGCCACTGACAACATTTCAAAAAGAGTACCATGCTGCTTTTTTGGACAGGGGTCAGAATGTTTTCAAAGCTTTGATCATTTAACTGCCGTACCTGTGGTCCAACAAATATGCCTTCTGTAATTTTGGCAGTGCTAAGTTTTGGAAATTTTGCCTTTAGAAAGTTAATTGCCTCACAGTCTTTATCAAGTGCCTTCACAAACTGCTTTATAACTCCTAATTTAATGTGAAGGGGTGGCAGAAGAATCTTATTTGATGGCACAAGTGGGGAATTGGCAATATTCTTGAGCCCCACTGTTAATTCCTTGCATTTAGGCCAGTCTTTGACTTTGTAGTGGCTGTCTTTTGCCTGTGAATCCCAAAGGCACAAAAAACAGCAAAACTTTGTATATCCAGTTTGTAGTCCAGCTAACATTGCAATAACTTTTAGATCTGCACAAATTACTGACTGATGTTTATTGTACTGAAGAGCATTTAGAATATCCTTGAGATTGTTGTGTTTCTCTTAGTACCACGGAATGCGCAACAGGAACAGATGGTAATTGATTCCCATTATGCAGTAATACAGCCTTCACACTGTACTTTGAGGCATCAATAAAAAGGCGCCATTCAGAAGTATAATGTTCCAATTCAAAAAAATGAAATAGGCCTTTGATGTCATAGCAAAAACAGAGGTCATACTCCATTTTAAAAAAAGACTAAATTTTGTGAACGTTTGCGATAAAATGATATTTTAACACCTCATTTTTCTCCTTAAGTGATTAAATCAATTAAGAGGTAATGGAGATGTGTTTTTGACAGTGTCAATTATTACTCTATAAATGCTATAGAAGAGCTTCCTTGGGTAACAATAATGGCTCTGCAGATTTTATTATGGTGTTTTATAGATAAAATGAAAACATTGTTAACATAAATTACATGAAACTAAACTCACCAGTTAATTTTGTTGGAGCTTGCCATGTTGTTTACCACCAATGCCATGCTCTGACTGTAAACCTACAACTCTTTCCTGACAGTGGTGGGAGATGAGGAGAAACTATTGCTGGAAAGATGGACCAGGCCATGATCCATCCTTCTACAAAGCTTCACATTTCTTCACAGAGAAGGCATCAAGGGTTGGTTTTCTAGACTTCCGCTTCTTGTTGTAAAGCATCTCATAGGGGGCAAAACAGTTCAACAATTCTCTTCACTCTTGTGCTTTGCTCCATATCAGGATCATTTTCAGCAACAATCTCTAGGGCATCACACAATATCCTATAGGCATTAGAGGAAGCTAAGCCAAGTGACCAACCCACCTCTGCCTGATGCTCATCTGCCTCAACCCTTTGTATCACTTGCATTTTAACACCAATATTAATGACTTTCTTGGTCACTTTGGCTGCTTTTCCAGACCTGGTAGGCCTGAAATTTTCACTAAACACACATAGATTTTAAAAAAAAGAAAAAGAAAACACTACTAAGACAAAAATTGACATCTTGGCAGGCGTATGTGATAGGCTTAGAGAATGTAAACAAATAACAAAGATGATGGCAGACGTTTTGTTGGTTCCTTTTCTTTTGTTTGATGAATTTTTTTCCTTTTTAATGACTTTTCAATGTGTTTGTGTGACTGCATAATGACTGTTACAAGTTCACTTTACATTAGTTGTTTACAAGTTAAAGCTTGTTTAAAGTTGGCTTATACAATCTTTGAACCTTCATGTCCAACGTTCTTGATGACTAACATTGTTCATATCTTACTACAACTTTACTACTTAAGTTTCCTCTTTTCATGTACCCTCATACCATGGTATACAAAACTATCTACAAAAGAACTCCACTAAATTGTGCAGTTAGTTGATAAACAATTTCCAAAAAATACGTAACCAAGAAAAAAATTCTTCATTTTAATGAGACTTTGCAAGTTCATTTTCGAATCAAAGAACATTTTTAGAGCCATATATATATTTCTAATTTCCCGTCTGGAAACAGAAAAATTACTAAGAATTACATAATTAAAAACAGTTTTACTTTTTTCAAAAAAATAGTAGTTTAGAACTCGCAAATTCCAAGTTTTTTTTAAAAGAAATCCCGTTTACTAAAATAAAATAAAATAATCGCCTAGAAATTACCAAGTCCCCCCTCCATTGGAATATATAAATTATTCAATTTCGATGGATTTCATTTTAATAAACAATACAGAGCACTAACAATTGTGTAGTTATTCGAAGAAAAGGTTAAAAATAAGTAAATTTAATTTCAGATCAACTCTTCAACTAGAAAACGAAATTGTCCCCCCCCCCCATTTCTGCCTCGTCGTAACTTGATGCAAGAAGAGTTTTCGGTCCACTTTTTTTCTGTACCACATACTTTCCACAAAAAATTTACGAGTTTGTTTTAGCTTCAGCCAAAGTATTAAAAAAGGTGGGGAGGGACTTGCTACGGGTGGCAGGACTCGGACCGGAGCGGAGCGGACGAGCTTGCTACGCCAATACTACTACTACTACTCAGTATTACTCGTGCTGTTTCTAAGCGGCATAACAATAGGAGCTGATTCCGCTATCCTCACTTACTACAGGACAGATTTTTTCTTTAAAAAAGAGAGCTTACCAAAGCGACTAAGGTTCCACTTGCTCGTCCTACTCGAACGCAAACCCGCATGACAAATTAGTTATCGCGTTCCCGCCGCCATATTCGAAATATTTATTAGCCCGAATTGCAACTTTTATTTCGTAGAATTTTAGTGTTTATAAAGAAAGAAAGAAAAAGAAACCTCTCTGGGAAATTAACCATATTTTAAAATATTATTGTTAAAATATTCTAAATCAAAATTTACGATAACCTATTTTCCCTTAAAGTTGGGGAATACTCCATTTGCCAACACTGCTTAACTTCAATCGAAGTATCTTCTGCAAGTAGTTAAAGGGAGATAAACAGAATTGATAAGCAAAGGGACAGAAGAAGAAAGGCCGTTCATACAGGTCTGAAATATCTAATAAAAAAAGATTCCATAATTTTAAACTTGGAATCCAAGCAGGATCTGGCTCAAATCTGTGTTCGGTTATTGCCATAAAGTTAAAGGCAGAATCCTTATGTTGACATAAATAAGAGACGGACCTATTCGGAACTACATCCTGACATTCAATGAGTAAACTACTGACCCAATCCAACGTAGAAATTTGTTCTTTAAATGGAAAGTACCGTCCCAATTTGACGTTAGATTTAAGGGAAACCCTCAGTAATATTTAAGGGAATAATCTTGATGTTAATCTGACAAGATGTTTCTTCAACTGAACAATATAGATTAAAAAAAAAAAACTAACCTTTTGGAAACAATAATTCTGTCTGATTGAATTAAAAGAATTGTGATCAAAACAGTTAGTATCGCTTTTTTAGCAATTTTTAAAGGATAGCCATCTGCTATTAGCAATTTATAATACAAATTATTTCTTTGTGGAAGTTATGATGAGAACAAATTTTACAAAAAATGATGTATAAAGAATAAGAACTAAATTTTTCTTGAAAGAAGAAGAAAAAAAAGACCATTAGTCAATAAACCAGTAAAACTAACATTTATTTACCTGTCTGCAGATATCACGGATACCCAATCTTTCTAGAAAAAAAAAAAAAAACAACCATCAACCCTAGTTTCAATATGTCCGAATACATTGGTGGTTTGTCTCTGTCTGGACGTGATGGTTCGATCCTACTTTTTTTCTTCTCTCTCTTTGTGTGGTGCATGCGTGCGGGTGCAGGTATAAAGTTCGTGTATGTGTGTTTATCTCCGAGGAGACGGGAGTGGAGTAGGCCGAAGCCGTGTGTGGAACAATCTCCTGAAGGCCGTCCTGAGGCGCCAAAGCACCTCGTGTAACTGGCCGCAGAAGCGACCAGCGTGAGGGCCGCGTAAGCGACCCATATTGGTTGAAGCCGAAGCTTCTAGTTGGGAGTGATCGCTTCCCCAGCCTAAAAACAATCTTGGAAAAAGGCCTCAACACGTCAAATACGAAAATCGGTCTCGACGTGCCTAACCTTTCCAGCCAGACAGGCAGGCCAAAGGCAAAAAGCGCCCCTCGTCTTAACTCTTTACAGATAGAGGACTTTCCGTCTACAATAGCCACAAAGCCGCACAAGACGGCAACTAGACACAGAGTTAAAGTAGATAATTTCATGATTTTTTCCAGGTCTTTTAAGAATTGAAAGTAAAAAAATTACGGAATCTTTTTTTTATTAGACACCTCAAATCTGTGTAAAATGGCCATTCTTCTTTAGTTATTTTGTTTATCAATTTTTTTTTCAACTTAGACTGTCATTAATTTGCATACTTACTATACATGCATTATAAAATATACCCAGTCAGTCTGATTGCGGTCTTTTTCCCTTTTCATTTCTTTTATTCTTGACAATTGGTATGTATTTACATTACATCCGAAAATTTCAGTTGTCTTTAAAGTTTGTTTTTTTACTGTCTTGCTTACACCACCGATGAAACGCAAGCTCTGTATTTACTAAAATATTCTTTTACAAAGAAATCGCACCTTTAATGTTCTAACTATATTTTAAAAGGGTTCTTATTCTCCACCCCCACTTAAAGTATGTTAAAGATAATCAATTGGCAGTTTGTTTATAGCATTACAGTTTCAGTACTTTCTAAGATGGGATTTACATACTTCCTATATCCAGTGGTTTTCATACTCTTCTGAATTAGAGTAAAGGATATAAAGTGACCCTGCGTTCTCGGCAGAGTTTATGTCAAACATTAGGGAGGCAACGACACTTTTAACTTTGGTGGCAATTTTTTAACCATTGATTTGAAAAAGAAATTTAAAGACAGGGGAAAAAGTCCCGACACCACTGTATTAGTTATTATTATTATTTTTTAATATGGTAGCGCGTTCAATCTTACAAGTTGTAAGAACTTAAGAAAATCAATTTCATAATTTTATTTTTCAAAATTCATCTTTTTTCATTAAAATGTTTGGCCCAACAATTT
The DNA here is from genome assembly GCA_018389105.1 of Nautilus pompilius. Classification (NCBI taxonomy): domain Eukaryota; kingdom Metazoa; phylum Mollusca; class Cephalopoda; order Nautilida; family Nautilidae; genus Nautilus; species Nautilus pompilius. The sequence goes on along the minus strand of JACATO010000132.1, from coordinate 2,856,601 downwards.
TTTTGAAGAAAAATATATTCTTCATAAGATCAGATATCATGATCTTTTATGAAACGTGACGTTCATATGATATGGCGTAAAAATAGGTCTTCATCGGAAATTGTCGTAGTATATCTTAATTAAAAAAAAACGCTTTATTGTATATTTATTTACATTTGTTTTGAAATGTTTTCATTACTCTTTTTTAATCAAAAATAGTTTCTTGCGAGTGATGGAGTTCTAGGAATTCACAGCAATTCGACAACTCACACTTCAGTATTAACGTGTAACAGAGAATCTACTACACACAAACTCTGCAGTGACCATCCCCTCCAGACTCTCGAGTTTTGTTTTATAAAACAATTTTAGAATATTTTCCCAATTAATTATACTTTACCAAATGCCACATAATTTTAAGGAATTTAATATGAGCCATCTCCTCTCGAAAGCAGAATTTAACTGCATCCACAACAATTTTGGTCACAGCACTTTCCTTTTGGAAATGGACTTTTAGGAGCACATTTGTCAAATTGCGTGACTGAACGGGAAGAGAAATCGCTCCTCATTTTTACCCTTTTGTTGGAAAATCGATACATGATAAGACCTCTCAATGGGGAACGTGACATGATTTTGGTTGGCAATGGCTGATATGTCACCATTTCGTACAATTTTTACGCGATGTAAAACTCTGAAGACATTTATTCTATTCTGTGGAATCATTCAACAAATAAAAACATCTTTACAATATTCCCGTAAAATCGAATTATGTTACACAAGATGCACAGATTTATCTCACTCACTCTGAAAAGTGACTGGGCTGAACACAGACGCTGCTGATCGCTGGAGATACGAGCTGTGTCCAAACCTTTCGGAAGTCTTAGCAAGCCAAACTCTTGCTGGATTTCAACTCTCGTATAACTACGAACTCGACTGATACTTTGTCTAGTTGTTTTCAAAAGTATCGATGTAGTACTAAAAGAAAATGTTAAACAGAGTAATCGAGAGTGTAAAAGTTGTTGGGCAAAGGATTTATTCATAACAGAACTGTTCATACGCCATGTGTAGAGTGGGGTTGTCCGGTAAATATCAGGAAACCCCGTAATGCCAGTGCAGTAAGAATTAGTTCCTGTGCTCATTATTTTAGATCCTTTTTTTGGTTGTTGTCTTTCCAGTTAATGAGCTTTTGCAAGTAAATAAATGAAATATTAATAGTAGAGAGAGAGAGAGAGAGGTTCACAAATCCGCGGGTTTGACGCGAGCAAAGGTCTTTACAATAAAACCAACATATGAACATCCTATCAATTTAAATGATTTGCTGAAAAACACTGATCTTTATTTTTCTTACTTTTATTGTGTTGAGAACTTTTCTTGACAATATGGCGAATCTCTGGTTGCAAGGATGTGGCATCAACTGTAAAAAAATTTTTGATTTGTTTGTCTGAAAGATTGCAGGTTCTCTCGCCAGCCCTTCCGAATTACATGATTATATTTATACTACATGAAAATAATAATAATAATAATAATAATAATAATAATAATAATAATAATAGGAAAAGTTAATAAAAATCTGCAATAGCTATTTCACGCATCTAGTATTCCTATTTTGGACGAAGTTGTAGATAACTATAAGTAAAGGTATCCCTTAACTGTGGCCTCATAACTACGTACAAATGGGATAAAAATAACTTCCACTGAAAACCAAAAGTTATGAACCAAAATATGTGATTTTTTTAAAAAAAATAGTTGAATTACTGTGTTGTCATCATAAGCGCGAGCTCGAAGTCCGTGCCGGTGTCGTCTGGTCGCAGGTCGGTGTACGTCTACCCTGTTTGCTGGCGGTGTAGTGAATTAACTGCTCAAACAAGGTACATTTTGTCCAGTCAAAAAGTTCTTTTTTTTAAAAAAATTTACATGAATTCAGATATAAACTAATTTAGAAATTTTTTTCTTTTTCGTTTTTACCAAGTTTCGTAAACATACGAATTTGGGGCTTATTTCACCCTGACTTTCTCTATACAGAACAAACAACATGTCTGTGCTTCTTGGTTACACAACTGAAAGATATTCTAAAATTAAAATAAATTTAACGATGTTCTTGAAATGTATTTTAAAGATGTACAAAAAATTATTATTATAGAAGCACACTGTTGACTGGGAAAATCAATGAAAATACACTTACAGCTACACAAACAATGAAAATACACTAACGGTTACACCACCAATCAAATACACTAACGGTAAGACTAACCAATGACATACTAATAACTGGTACAATCTCTGTTTTTCAGAGACCTGTCTTTAAGCCAGTTTTACGCATGCATGTTTTTCGCATTTTTTCAAAAGAATGGTTTGATTTAATAAGAAAACATTGGAAGGTGTTCAGCGATACAGTAGAACTTTTAGAAAAATAACCATAACAAAATTTGTCTTCAAACCGCGCTCACGGCCCCTTTTAACCGAGCCCCTCTTGTCGTCATGATTTTTAAGGTCTTCCCGGAAATCGCGTATTTTCGTGTCAGATTTAAACTCGTCACATTTCGCAATTTGGTCAATTTTTCATCAAAGCAGGCGGAAAACTATAAAGAGCGTGCACTACAATAAAGGTAACGTGGATTTATTATGCAAATTAAGAGGGTTTAATTCGCTTTATCGACCAAACTGAGGATAATGAAATATTTCTGGCCACGGTGATCGTTGAGCTAGATGAGAGTAAAGCAAAGGCCGCTTGTGAAGTAATTAAAACCAACAATTCATGACTGTTTTCTCTGAAAAATAAGATCAAATAAATGAACAGCAGAATAACTTAAATAACAGTTAAACGTAGAATTTTATTATTTTAATCGAATTTTTTTTTTGCTTTCAGTTTCGAAACGAAAAATATTTATTTCCATGAAGTCGTCTTTAACGGAAGTACGGTTTTTTTAAAGCAATCAATCAAAACTCGAAACGAACCCGTCATTTAATTATTTTGTTATCGTTTCGAAGACAAGATCCTGCGCGTGCGAAAATGTAGATAAAAGATTTCTTGATCATTAGCTGGGGGGGGGCTAAAACTTATATCGAATATTTAGGGCATTAGGTGATGACACGTGCGACGAGAATGAGACCACAAGCAGTAACAGAGTCGATCGTTTTCGATGGAGAATCATCACTCTGATGTTGCAACCGTGTCGCACGTCCCTTCAGGTGTCAGTACCTCGCGAAAACGGGCGGTTTTCTCTAGCGGAATAACTGAGGTTTGTGAATGCCTTTTGTCTCCATCTTCATCGAACCGGTGCGGGCAACTCGCGGATGACGACCAACAGCCTCTGGCCAGCTGTTTCAGAGAAAATACCATCTGTCTTTTTCGTAATGACGTCGTGGACTTCAACGAAGTTCAGTAGATCTCTGTCGCCTTAAAAAAAAAAAATTGTCGTTTACAGAAGCTGGTATCGCAGTTTCTCGCCAGGCGGTCTCGCGCAGTGGGTTGACCTTGCGATGGGAGTCGCTGAACCCAGCTGCCACCGTCTCTGGGCGGAGGACGCTTCACACTTAAATAGGCAAATATTACTCGCCCCTACCTTGCGCACGTATGTCAGGTACATTTAAATACGATTTATTTTTACGTGCACCAAACAAGACTTTATTTCAGACAGCGGATGATAATTCTTTAAAAACACAATAATGGACTGTTTATGTTTCGTGGAAAAAAAAATCGTATGGATGTTTGGGAAGTATTGCCCTCACCGGAAAAGGTAAAACATATTCTGATCCTGTTTACATCCTTTAAATGTCCAAAACAAAAATGTCAAGTCTCCTACACAAGTTTGTCGCGTGTACACATCCTACTGGTGCATAGCGACGCCATAAGAGGGACCCGCCTTGTGACTGTATATAAAGGTTCATTGGTCCAGGACACAGTCAAACACATTGCAACTTTCTTTCACTCAATAAAAGCAGTCGGCTTCATCCTTGAAAGATGATTCGGATTGGCCTTTGTTTGGCTCTCCTATCCGCGCTCAGCCCAGCTTATGGCGGGAAGCTCGTATGCAAGAAGGAGTTCCAGACGATTCGAGATCCAGATGACTGTGCCGTGTGGTACAAATGCAGTTTCGGGCGTCTCATCCGCTTCCACCCCTGCTCCTCTGGCTTTGTCTTCAGCCTGGGCCTTGGTGCGTGCGTTCCGAAAGGAAGCACGTGGGATGACTGCATCGAAAGTAAGTTGTCAGTTCCCTAGAGCCCGCGTGGTGATGCTCTCAGCGGAGTTTAGAAACATTGCGTCAAACCGTACCTTATCGCTTACTCAGTTTCCATCGCGAACAACTCTGTCAGGGGCCGGACGGACGATAGCAGAACGACTTTTCGCAGATACTCGAAACAGCGAAGTTTGGTTATGGCGGGTCCGGTTATCCGAAGAAGGCGGAGCACATCGCAAAACATAATCTGAAATCGAAGACTCCACAGCAACAAAACCCTATCAGCGGCCGACTTATTTCAAGGTTGAAAGCCAAACATTAAGCAGATTTTCGCCAGGTAAACCCGCTCGATTTCATGGGCAGACCGCATTAAAGAGAGACTCAAAGTTTAATGCGTCGTCTCGTTAAAACTCGGTTTAGTCGAGGCTGGCACGAGATTCTAAGAGCGGCGGCGTCTTGTTGTTTTTTCTTATTTTTCATTTTTTCCTTTAATCTTTTCTCAGGTGGCAAAAAGCCGAAGACCGTGGAGGAACGATGCCAGGAGGGCCAGGAAATCATCCCGCACCCGACCGAGTGCGCCCTGTTTTACAACTGCAGCCTCAAATACGTGCACGTGCCCCACTTCTTTGAGCAGCATATGGACGAATGTCCTTACCCACAACTTCTATCTCTGACCACGCGCAAGTGCGAGCCCTATCAACACGTACACTGCGGCATCAGAAAAGAGCGGAAATACGCCTGTGAGTATTGATGGCTGATAGGGCGTGACGATGGCTTCTGCAAAACAGGAGGGGGTTTAAAATATTTGATTAAAAAAGAAATTTGTGTTCACAAAAAAAACGGAACTCAGCCGAATGAGTTTTAAATAGCTTTGTTTGCTACGTCATTTTAAGCAAATGGCGGACCGTTTGTGTTCCAGTGAAATAACGACGGTGGGTTGTTTCACACTTATTTTTAGTTCACTTATATTTATGTTACGTAGGATCTATGCTTATTTATCTCTTTTTACTGACTGAATTTAATTTTTGGAGAATTAAATTTTATTTCGCAGTTTGCTTTCTTCTATGAACCAATAACTCGGCTTAGCTAAACTACAGACATGCTGAAAGGACAGTCATAGATTTTTGGTTGCAGGTCCCTTAAAACTTTTTTTAAGGGTTCAGTTCTTTGCTGTCTTCGCAGTAATAAGACAATACGTGTAATGCATAGAAAGATTACTCTGTTTTCCAGGTGAGTACAGGAAGAACATGTGCGGCGGCCCTCACTGTATCCCGTGCAGTCAGCAGTACGGCAACTGCGTGGGTAAGACGGACGGCGTTCACTCCTGGGAGAGCCGTCTTTGGACCCCTTATTTCATCACGTGCTACAACGAAAGGTCTCTGGCCGTGAGCCACTGTTCTAACGTGGACGGCGTCTACTATCTGTTCCACCCCGAGAAGAACGAGTGTGTCAGTCAGTACAAGATCCCAAAATCCAAAGGTGGGTCTATGCCCACGTGCAAGGGGGAAAAGGATGGCTTCTACCCTGACGAAGATGGTCGCTGCGAGTTTTACTTTCACTGTCACCAAGAGGTCTTCACCATGTACTTAAAGTGCCCCAAGGGATTCGTGTTCGACATCTCTGAGAGATCCTGCCAGGAGAAAAAGAACGTTTGTTCCCCGTGTGGTTTCCGAACCAACTGGTGAGTGTTGACATATAATAATTATCTCAGAGATTAGAGAAGAGACAGGGGGAGTTAAAGATAAAAGAGTGGGTGTGGTGAAAAGTCAACTTAGAGTATTATAGTAATTATGGAAATGATATTTTATTAATTTTCATTCCACTAAAATAACGTTACACAGTTAATTGAAAGTGAAAGGAAAACAAACATAAATAGCAGTAGAAACTTATCTTCACTTTTTCGTGAAAAGTGGAGGTTGAGTTAGCGCCATCATCTAGCTGACGCCAACATTTTGTCTTTGCTCCAGTTATGACAAACCGCCAAGACGGAAATTGTGCTGACCAGTGCATTCTGGGTCTTGCTTTTAATTAGGTAAGTAAAAAAACAAACACCACCAGCATGAACCGATTGTCTAATTGCGCGGGCAAGGAAAGACATCAGTTGCTCTCTAGGTTACATGCGCAACAGAAGTATTACTAGCCATTCATATCTGAGAGAATCCATAAAGGCTGATCTTGTGCCACCCGTGAAGAAAGACAGGCTGCGCCATCATTTGTAATCTTTGGGATGGAGGAGGGAACTCGTCCTGGTCGCAGTAATTTTAAATCTGTCTATCATATACATCTTAATCATAGTGCCTTAAGTCACACTGGGTCTTATATCTTAGGCTGCCAGCTGGTATATCATGCGAGTTAATAGACTGACTGATTAAACATAAAAATAAGCGAATAAACCGCGACAGAAGTTTCCCAGACTATGCATGAGACGAAATACCTACAATACCTTGTGAAGTAGCACCTCACGTCTATCTGGAACATACAACTGGAACGAACAGGTACCTTTTGTAAATGCTGATGGTAGCGGAAGCAGGGCGTGTTTTGGTGGAACCACAAGTATTGCTCCTCGTTTTACTAATCATTTCAATTTAGTAATGTTCCCACTCTCTTGTCTTATTTTGCAGCTGAACACTTATCCTGGGCCATGTCCCTCATCACACTTCAGCACTACTCTGAAAAAAGCACCCAGCAGCTGCTGTTCATTTTTCTTGCTTGCAGCCGCCCGTCTGCAGCGTACGACAAGCCTGGATTCTAGCCTCCTACCCGGTGTGTACCACAATAATCCACTCTTTAGATTTCTTCTGGTTCACTTTGCCGAGCGCCTGAATTTATATCTATTTTGTTAGCGTACAGCTTAAATAGAATCTGCTATCGCGATGTGAGAGAAACAGCCGTGTCTCAACACTTTGGTTTATTTTGCTACTTATATTTCATGATGTATGGCGTAAAAAACAATAAAGCAGCGATGCACTTTTTTCTAACACCATCGGTTTTTCTTTTTTTAAACATCGACTTCGATCGTCCGCCCCAAGTAAAGCGTCAGCCGGACAGAAGCCGCATGACGCCCTTCGTAAAAAAGCCATTTTGGAAAATGCCCCCCGTTAAAGTTGTACTGTGGTTGTATACAACTCCTACATGCTTTTGCGTGACCTCTAACCTATCAAATCCATTTTTGACGACCCACGAAAAGAAAAACAATAAAAAATCCAAATGGTTAAAGACAGCAGGGCTCGGGAGAAAGCCATCTGCAAGGTCTAGAACAAATGTTCCAGTTATGACTTTGATGGTCGAGCCGAGTACAAAACTGAATACAAGGTACGACATTCGGTCGGCATGTTGTTGTGCCCAGTTTATCCAAGGAGTGAAGCCGAATTGGTCCGAAAGTTTTCTTGTGCAGCAGGTTACGTGTTTTTATAGCAGAAGACCCCGGCGGTGTTAGTTAATGCCAACGCAATCCTGATTGCGTCAGCCGTACTGGCGGTAACAGTTCGACTGCTGGTCCTTGTCTGCGGCGGCAGTCGGTGGCGTATGACGCAAGCGTGAATTACCGCTGTGACTTGCAAGCTCGTGGGACGTTATGTAGCTTTAATGTTTCGGGACTTTCGTTGCGTTACGTATGCAGGAAAGATAAACCTCTCCCGAGAGTTCTGTTGATAAGCAGCAATATTCTGGTTTACAATTTGTTCATTCTTTAGTTAATAGATAATTCGATTCCACAGAAAGAGAGATGACGTCAATACAGAGAAATGTGACGTCACTACACAGAGAGAGAAAGATGAACACGAATGAAGAAAGTGATACTTGAATAAGAGAAGTTATCTGGTTTTCTTGTACAATCTTTGGCACCAGATTACTCTACCTGGAAGTGTGGTCGATTTGTATTCGGGAGTAATATGTGAAAGATCACCATCTTCGGTTTTGAGGAGCGGCCGTTAGTTGAGCAAGATCGATAGGTGGAAAAATATATTGAAAGACTAAGAAGGTAGAAAGATTAATGACATGGAATTGCAGTTGAAAGAGGTTACCCAGTTATAGGATTAACACAGCTTCTTAAAAGCTTCAGAAGGCAGGATTTGGGTAGAACGTTTACCGAAACCTTATTTTAAAGAGGGATTTGAAGTCGTTTTTGCAATACTGCTGTGTAAACACTTTCTCTCCGCCCCCTCGGAGTAACTTAAATAGCAATTCTAGATCATTTCAAATGCTACACGGTGTCCTGTAAAAAGAGTTCATTGCGGAGAACACGTGAAGGGATTAATTGTTGGTAGCGGGTATCTGGATTTAGATAGGGCAGGTGCATTTTTGAAAAAAAAAACTATAATAATTTGCATAATACAGAAAAACTGATAGATTAAGCGGTAAAGTGGAAAACGAAATACATCATCAGCTTCGAAATTGGCAGAATAGTCATTTTACTTCTTCACCTATATGGACTTGGCTTCCAATTTATTATAACTTTCGGATTTTAGTGAAAGAATTATAACATTGATCGATATTTTTTCTGAAGACGGGCAAACATTTTCGTGATAATTTAAACCTGAAACAAAAAAAAATATTCACAAAAGGGTTATTTTATTCATAACAAATTCCTCTTTACGTAACACAGCTTTTATCAAAGAGACGTGTAAATTGCAAGTATTTAAGAGATGTAAAGGGAAACAAGTGTAGGACCGAACCAGGAAAGAAAGGATTCCAACAGAGAGAATGTAACAAGAAATTAATTGGCGTTAGTCGGTAAAAGACGGTGTTTCCCCAAACGGCTGTGCGGGGTCTCAGCGGCTCTTCGTCCTTTCGTAACCCTGCCAACGAAAGCAGTAAGAAATAGAGCCTATTGTTTTATCAGAAAGGTTTTCAAGTCTTGTTGGGATCTTGTAGAGGCTTGGAAAAAAGAAACACGTTTTCCCGAAGCATAAAAAACACGTTCTTATTAAGATTTAGCTCAAAAGAACGTGCTTGACACATCATATGGGTAACGATATTGTTGTAAAATATTAGTAGACTAGCTGGGGGGTGCTCGGCGCTGCACGGGATAAAATGACTTTTGGCCAGTGAGCAAGTTACAAAGTAACCAAGAAACACTCGAAAATATGTATTAGATCACACATGCTCTTTTTGGACAGGCGTTATCGTTCATTAGAATAAAGTTATCTTTAATTGAACCTTTGTATGGTCTGATGTAGGGATCAAGAATCAGAAGAAGACAAATTTCATAATTTTTACGAATGGATCAACTCTTCCAAACTCTGAACAGTGCTGAAAGACTTCTGCGCCTAAATTGATGATATGCGCTAAGCAAGGCACATGGCAGCTGTTTGGAAGCAGTGGTTAAAGAACATCCCTGACTTGTTTTTTTGCAGTAGGCTGCTGAGTCTGTCACTACATCGATAACCTTATGGAACTGAATGCCAACATTCATCGTAGCTTTGATGATGGCTTGACTAAGTGTGGCGTGATTACACGCTAACATTGCGCAAACATCAATCAGGTAGTATTTACCTCGGACTCCGGCAGTGATGTTCAATATGCTGCAGTCACGAATATCTGTAGTCTCATCAGTAATAATGGAATACTTTGCATCTTTAACAACCTCTTCAAGGCATTAAAGTGGATCTAAAAATGGCGAGGCAGATAGAGATTACGCAATATTTCTGATTTGGGTAAAGAACCACCTTCTTTGCAGTGCTTCTTAATGAAATGTTTCATCTTCACTTTATTGAGTGGAATGTCAGCCAATAGTGCAACATTTGACAAAATCCAGAACGAACTCTTCACGGAGATATTTTGACTTGGTTACGAATTCCAAAGTCATTTGCCGCTTGTATGGCTGTCCAGACGTTCCACCCTCTGATAACTTCAGCTCTCTGTTTTTGAGATGTTTCTCACTTTTGAGACGATCTTTCACTGTATCCACTCTTACAAACTCTATGCTGTGACTACATAATTCACAGAACATTACATTTCCTTCAGCGTAAAAATCATCAGGATACTGCTTAGTCTTTGTAGATGCATTCACCAATGACAGAGGATTTTGCTTCTTTGACTTTGTAGCCATATTGGGAAGACCCACAGTTAGTCTATGACAGATAGTGATACCAGTGTCGAAATCAGCAGAATCGCATTTCATTCATCACTCGTCCTAAATGGTAAAATGATAACAGAGAAGAAACTGGAAATAAAGTTCTAGTCTAATGATTTTACGTACCGCTCTCTGTGTCCGTAAAGAAATCCCTCTGAGATCGATCTAGATTACGGATGCAAGTCAATGCTAAAGTCGTAAAAAAGAGAAAAAGAGAAGAAAAAAAAGGTCGTCTCGCTAGTACAAGTACCTCGTGCAGCGGTGGCAACCTTATTAATAGAGCTGTCTCCATGGAACGCGAGTCCATTCTCCGAGCTTGAATTCCGCGCTGTTGTCGTCACGCAGATAAAATTTGATTGGCTGAATTGTTGGAAGAGTCTACTACATTTAGGGGTTCGCTATTTTGCTATATATATATATATATGTATGGTCATCTTTTTGGGGCGAATTTTGAAAGTCCAACGGCTCTCTCACGATCCAAGATGGCGGCCTTTGATAATAGTGTGTTCTGTCGTGAGTTTTTCTTGGATGTGAATTCCAACGAGGAGTTTTTTTTGTTTTCAGCCTGATGATATATTTAGTCAGAATCTTGAAATGGGCGATGGTGACCAGGAGGTGGACAGTGAATCGAGCGATGTTTGTGGCACCCTGGAACTTCACCTGTCAGAGAGTACACGTTTTTTTCTCTCCTGCATACATTTTAATTTTTTTACGCGATAACGATAAGGATTACAACAAAATAGTCATCAGCATAATTTTTCATTCTTGCCCTTATCTCCAGTGAAAAAATTTCACTCGTATATTTATAAATAGGCACGTAAGTTACAGCTTTTCAAAGTTAGGGGGGTGCGCTCGGAAATGGCGCGGGGAATTCTCAATAACTTCGCCGCTAGCGTAAGGAAGAAATAAAAATTGGAAATGGAATTTTCCTGGCGCAATCATTTACGATGATATAACGCCATAATTGTATCGGAACAAAATTTTCACCCATTTTGTATAGTATAGAGCTAACTGAAAATCGCGGGCTTGTCTTGCTGAAGCAAAACACGGCTCCATGCCAATACCAAACCACAGTGATTCATGGCTATCATAAACGAGCATCAATTCACAAGTCATAAACGAGCATCAGATCAGAAGTTACACACGAGCAGCACTCTAGAATTGATAAACGTGCATCAATTCAGCAGTCATAAACATGCATATATTCAACAGGTATTAAAGACCATCAGATTGGAAGTTATAACGAGCATCAATTCACAAGTTACAGCTAATAATATATATAAACGAGCAGCAGACTAGATGTTATAAACGTGCATCAGTTCTGTAGTTACAAAAGAGAATCAGTTATTAAGTCTTAAACGAGCATCAATTCAAAAGTTATAAACGAATATCAGGTTGGAGTTATAAACGAGCGTCAGTTCAGCATGTATAAACGTGCAACAGCTAAGATGTTTTAAACTAGCTGCAGTTCTAAAGTTAAAAACGTGCATCTCCACAGGAGTTACAAAAGAGAATCAGTTATTAAGTCTTAAACGAGCATCAATTCAAAAGTTATAAACGAATATCAGGTTGGAGTTATAAACGAGCGTCAGTTCAGCATGTATAAACGTGCAACAGCTAAGATGTTTTAAACTAGCTGCAGTTCTAAAGTTAAAAACGTGCATCTCCACAGGAGTTACAAAAGAGAATCAGATATGAAGTCATAAAGGGGCATCAATTACAAGTTATAAACGATAATCAATTCACAAGATATAAACGATCAGCCGTCCTTATGTAATAATCGTGAGTCAGTATAGCAGTTACAAAAGAGATTCAGTTATTAAGTCTTAAACGAGCATCAATTCACAAGTCATAAACGAGCATCAGATCAGAAGTTACACACGAGCAGCACTCTAGAATTGATAAACGTGCATCAATTCAGCAGTCATAAACATGCATATATTCAACAGGTATTAAAGACCATCAGATTGGAAGTTATAAACGAGCATCAATTCAGTAGATATAAAACAGAATCAGTTCGGAAGATATAATCAAGCATAAAATCACAAGTTATAAACTAGCATCAGTTCAAAAGTAATAAACGACCATCAATTCACAAGTTATAAACGAATCTCAGTTCAGATGTTATAATAGAGCATTAGTTCAGATGTAGTAAACGTGCTTCTTTTTTCAGCATGTATAAACGTGCAACAGCTAAGATGTTTTAAACTAGCTGCAGTTCTAAAGTTAAAAAACGTGCATAACCACAGGAGTTACAAAAGAGAGTCAGATATGAAGTCATAAAGGGGCATCAATTCACAAGTTATAAACGAACATCAGATTGGAAGTTATAAACGAGTATCAATTCACAAGTTACAAACGAGCATCAGATCAGAAGTTATAAACGAGCGTCAGTTCAGCAGTTATAAACGTGCTTCTTTTCAGCAAGTTTAAAGGTGCAACAGCTAAGATGTTTTAAAGTAGCAGCAGTTCTAAAGTTAAAAACGTGCATCACCACAGGAGTTACAAAAGGGAATCAGATATGAAGTCATAAAGGGGCATCAATTACAAGTTATAAACGATAATCAATTCACAAGATATAAACGATCAGCCGTCCTTATGTTATAATCGTGCGTCAGTACAGCAGTTACAAAAGAGATTCAGTTATTAAGTCTTAAACGAGCATCAATTCACAAGTTATAAACGAATATCTGGTTGGAAGTTATAAACGAGCATCAGATCAGAAGTTACACACGAGCAGCACTCTAGAATTGATAAACGTGCATCAATTCAGCAGTCATAAACATGCATATATTCAACAGGTATTAAAGACCATCAGATTGGAAGTTATAAACGAGCATCAATTCACAAGTTACAGCTAATATATTATAAACGTGCATCAGTTCTGTAGTTACAAAAGAGAATCAGTTATTAAGTCTTAAACGAGCATCAATTCAAAAGTTATAAACGAATATAAGGTTGGAAGTTATAAACGTGCATAAGTTCGGAAGTTATAAAAGAGAATTAATTAAGTAGATATAAAAGTGTATCAGTTCGGAAGATATAAACGAGAATCAATTCAAAAGTCATAAACGAATAACGGTTCAAAAGTTTTAAACGAGCATCAGATCAGAAGTTAAAAACGAGCATTAAATCAGCAGGTATAAAAGAGCATCAGTTTAGAAGTTATAATCGAGTAATAGTTCACAAGTTATAAACTAGCATCAGTTCGGAAGTAATAAACGACCATCAATTCACAAGTTATAAACGAATCTCAGTTCAGATGTTATAATAGAGCATTAGTTCAGATGTAGTAAACGAATCTAAGTACAGAATGTTATAAACGAGTGTCAGTTCAGCAGTTATAAACGTGCTTCTTTTCACCAGGTATAAACGTGCAACAGCTAATATGTTATAAACGAGCATCAATTCAGTAGATATAAAACAGAATCAGTTCGGAAGATATAATCAAGCATAAAATCACAAATTATAAACAAATCTCAGTTCAAAAGTTATAAATAATATTCAGTTCAGATGTTATAATAGAGCATTAGTTCAGATGTAGTAAACGAATCTAAGTACAGAATGTTATAAACGAGTGTCAGTTCAGCAGTTATAAACGTGCTTCTTTTCACCAGGTATAAACGTGCAACAGCTAATATGTTATAAACGAGCATCAATTCAGTAGATATAAAACAGAATCAGTTCGGAAGATATAATCAAGCATAAAATCACAAAGTACAGAATGTTATAAACGAGCGTCAGTTCAGCAGTTGTAAACGTGCTTCTTTTCAGCATGTATAAACGTGCAACAGCTAAGATGTTTTAAACTAGCTGCAGTTCTAAAGTTAAAAACGGGCATCACCACAGGAGTTACAAAGAGAATCAGATATGAAGTCATAAAGGGGCATCAATTACAAGTTATAAACGATCAGCCGTCCTTATGTTATAATCGTGCGTCACTACAGCAGTTACAAAAGAGATTCAGTTATTAAGTCTTAAACGAGCATCAATTCACAAGTTATTAACGAATATCAGGTTGGAAGTTATAAAAGAGAATTAATTAAGTAGATATAAAAGAGTATCTGTTCGGAAAATATAAACGAGAATCAATTCAAAAGTCATAAACGAATAAGGGTTCAAAGATACAAACGAACAGCACTCCAGAAGTAATAAACGACCATCAATTAACAAGTTATAAATAAGATTCAGGTCAGATGTTATAATAGAGCATTAGTTCAGAAGTAGTAAACGAATCTAAGTACAGAATGTTATAAACGAGCGTCAGTTCAGCAGTTGTAAACGTGCTTCTTTTCAGCATGTATAAACGTGCAACAGCTAAGTTGTTTTAAACTAGCTGCAGTTCTAAAGTTAAAAACGGGCATCACCACAGGAGTTACAAAGAGAATCAGATATGAAGTCATAAAGGGGCATCAATTACAAGTTATAAACGATCAGCCGTCTTATGTTATAATCGTGCGTCACTACAGCAGTTAGAAAAGAGATTCAGTTATTAAGTCTTAAACGAGCATCAATTCACAAGTTATTAACGAATATCAGGTTGGAAGTTTATAAGAGAATTAATTAAGTAGATATAAAAGAGTATCTGTTCGGAAAATATAAACGAGAATCAATTCAAAAGTCATAAACGAATAAGGGTTCAAAAGATACAAACGAAAAGCACTCCAGAAGTAATAAACGACCATCAATTAACAAGTTATAAATAAGATTCAGGTCAGATGTTATAATAGAGCATTAGTTCAGAAGTAGTAAACGAATCTAAGTACAGAATGTTATAAACGAGCGTCAGTTCAGCAGTTGTAAACGTGCTTCTTTTCAGCATGTATAAACGTGCAACAGCTAAGATGTTTTAAACTAGCTGCAGTTCTAAAGTTAAAAACGGGCATCACCACAGGAGTTACAAAGAGAATCAGATATGAAGTCATAAAGGGGCATCAATTACAAGTTATAAACGATCAGCCGTCCTTATGTTATAATCGTGCGTCACTACAGCAGTTACAAAAGAGATTCAGTTATTAAGTCTTAAACGAGCATCAATTCACAAGTTATTAACGAATATCAGGTTGGAAGTTATAAAGAGAATTAATTAAGTAGATATAAAAGAGTATCTGTTCGGAAAATATAAACGAGAATCAATTCAAAAGTCATAAACGAATAAGGGTTCAAAAGATAACAAACGAACAGCACTCCAGAAGAATATAAACGACCATCAATTAACAAGTTATAAATAAGATTCAGGTCAGATGTTATAATAGAGCATTAGTTCATAAGTAGTAAACGAATCTAAGTACAGAATGTTATAAAGGAGCGTCAGTTCAGCAGTTATAAAGGTGCTTCTTTTCAGCATGTATAAACGTGCAACAGCTAAGATGTTTTAAACTAGCAGCAGTTCTAAAGTTAAAAACGTGCATCACCACAGGAGTTACAAAAGAGAGTCAGATATGAAGTCATAAAGGGGCATCAATTACAAGTTATAAACGAATATCAGGTTGGAAGTTATAAACGAGCATCAATTCACAAGTCATAAACGAGCATCAGATCAGAAGTTACACACGAGCAGCACTCTAGAAGTGATAAACGTGCATCAATTCAGCAGTCATAAACATGCATATATTCAACAGGTATTAAAGACCATCAGATTGGAAGTTATAAACGAGCATCAATTCACAAGTTACAGCTAATATAATATAAACGAGCAGCAGACTAGATGTTATAAACGTGCATCAGTTCTGTAGTTACAAAAGAGAATCAGTTATTAAGTCTTAAACGAGCATCAATTCAAAAGTTATAAACGAATATCAGGTTGGAAGTTATAAACGAGCGTCAGTTCAGCATGTATAAACGTGCAACAGCTGAGATGTTTTAAACTAGCTGCAGTTCTAAAGTTAAAAACGTGCATCTCCACAGGAGTTACAAAAGAGAATCAGATATGAAGTCATAAAGGGGCATCAATTACAAGTTATAAACGATAATCAATTCACAAGATATAAACGATCAGCCGTCCTTATGTTATAATCGTGCGTCAGTACAGCAGTTACAAAAGAGATTCAGTTATTAAGTCTTAAACGAGCAACAATTCACAAGTTATAAACGAATATCAGGTTGGAAGTTATAAACGAGCATCAATTCACAAGTCATAAACGAGCATCAGATCAGAAGTTACACACGAGCAGCACTCTAGAATTGATAAACGTGCATCAATTCAGCAGTCATAAACATGCATATATTCAACAGGTATTAAAGACCATCAGATTGGAAGTTATAAACGAGCATCAATTCACAAGTTACAGCTAATATAATATAAACGAGCAGCAGACTAGATGTTATAAACGTGCATCAGTTCTGTAGTTACAAAAGAGAATCAGTTATTAAGTCTTAAACGAGCATCAATTCAAAAGTTATAAACGAATATAAGGTTGGAAGTTATAAACGTGCATAAGTTCGGAAGTTATAAAAGAGAATTAATTAAGTAGATATAAAAGTGTATCAGTTCGGAAGATATAAACGAGAATCAATTCAAAAGTCATAAACGAATAACGGTTCAAAAGTTTTAAACGAGCATCAGATCAGAAGTTAATACGAGCAGCACTCCAGAAGTTAAAAACGAGCATTAATCAGCAGGTATAAAAGAGCATCAGTTTAGAAGTTATAATCGAGTAATAGTTCACAAGTTATAAACTAGCATCAGTTCGGAAGTAATAAACGACCATCAATTCACAAGTTATAAACGAATCTCAGTTCAGATGTTATAATAGAGCATTAGTTCAGATGTAGTAAACGAATCTAAGTACAGAATGTTATAAACGAGTGTCAGTTCAGCAGTTATAAACGTGCTTCTTTTCACCAGGTATAAACGTGCAACAGCTAATATGTTATAAACGAGCATCAATTCAGTAGATATAAAACAGAATCAGTTCGGAAGATATAATCAAGCATAAAATCACAAATTATAAACAAATCTCAGTTCAAAAGTTATAAATAAGATTCAGTTCAGATGTTATAATAGAGCATTAGTTCAGAAGTAGTAAACGAATCTAAGTACAGAATGTTATAAACGAGCGTCAGTTCAGCAGTTGTAAACGTGCTTCTTTTCAGCATGTATAAACGTGCAACAGCTAAGATGTTTTAAACTAGCTGCAGTTCTAAAGTTAAAAACGGGCATCACCACAGGAGTTACAAAGAGAATCAGATATGAAGTCATAAAGGGGCATCAATTACAAGTTATAAACGATCAGCCGTCCTTATGTTATAATCGTGCGTCACTACAGCAGTTAGAAAAGAGATTCAGTTATTAAGTCTTAAACGAGCATCAATTCACAAGTTATTAACGAATATCAGGTTGGAAGTTATAAAGAGAATTAATTAAGTAGATATAAAAGAGTATCTGTTCGGAAAATATAAACGAGAATCAATTCAAAAGTCATAAACGAATAAGGGTTCAAAAGATACAAACGAACAGCACTCCAGAAGTAATAAACGACCATCAATTAACAAGTTATAAATAAGATTCAGGTCAGATGTTATAATAGAGCATTAGTTCAGAAGTAGTAAACGAATCTAAGTACAGAATGTTATAAACGAGCGTCAGTTCAGCAGTTGTAAACGTGCTTCTTTTCAGCATGTATAAACGTGCAACAGCTAAGATGTTTTAAACTAGCTGCAGTTCTAAAGTTAAAAACGGGCATCACCACAGGAGTTACAAAGAGAATCAGATATGAAGTCATAAAGGGGCATCAATTACAAGTTATAAACGATCAGCCGTCCTTATGTTATAATCGTGCGTCACTACAGCAGTTAGAAAAGAGATTCAGTTATTAAGTCTTAAACGAGCATCAATTCACAAGTTATTAACGAATATCAGGTTGGAAGTTATAAAAGAGAATTAATTAAGTAGATATAAAAGTATCTGTTCGGAAAATATAAACGAGAATCAATTCAAAAGTCATAAACGAATAAGGGTTAAAAGATACAAACGAACAGCACTCCAGAAGTAATAAACGACCATCAATTAACAAGTTATAAATAAGATTCAGGTCAGATGTTATAATAGAGCATTAGTTCATAAGTAGTAAACGAATCTAAGTACAGAATGTTATAAAGGAGCGTCAGTTCAGCAGTTATAAAGGTGCTTCTTTTCAGCATGTATAAACGTGCAACAGCTAAGATGTTTAAACTAGCAGCAGTTCTAAAGTTAAAAACGTGCATCACCACAGGAGTTACAAAAGAGAGTCAGATATGAAGTCATAAAGGGGCATCAATTACAAGTTATAAACGAATATCAGGTTGGAAGTTATAAACGAGCATCAATTCACAAGTCATAAACGAGCATCAGATCAGAAGTTACACACGAGCAGCACTCTAGAAGTGATAAACGTGCATCAATTCAGCAGTCATAAACATGCATATATTCAACAGGTATTAAAGACCATCAGATTGGAAGTTATAAACGAGCATCAATTCACAAGTTACAGCTAATATAATATAAACGAGCAGCAGACTAGATGTTATAAACGTGCATCAGTTCTGTAGTTACAAAAGAGAATCAGTTATTAAGTCTTAAACGAGCATCAATTCAAAAGTTATAAACGAGCGTCAGTTCAGCATGTATAAACGTGCAACAGCTGAGATGTTTTAAACTAGCAGCAGTTCTAAAGTTAAAAACGTGCATCACCACAGGAGTTACAAAAGAGAGTCAGATATGAAGTCATAAAGGGGCATCAATTACAAGTTATAAACGAATATCAGGTTGGAAGTTATAAACGAGCATCAATTCACAAGTCATAAACGAGCATCAGATCAGAAGTTACACACGAGCAGCACTCTAGAAGTGATAAACGTGCATTAAATCAGCAGGTATAAAAGAGCATCAGTTTAGAAGTTATAATCGAGTAATAGTTCACAAGTTATAAACTAGCATCAGTTCGGAAGTAATAAACGACCATCAATTCACAAGTTATAAACGAATCTCAGTTCAGATGTTATAATAGAGCATTAGTTCAGATGTAGTAAACGAATCTAAGTACAGAATGTTATAAACGAGTGTCAGTTCAGCAGTTATAAACGTGCTTCTTTTCACCAGGTATAAACGTGCAACAGCTAATATGTTATAAACGCATCAATTCAGTAGATATAAAACAGAATCAGTTCGGAAGATATAATCAAGCATAAAATCACAAATTATAAACAAATCTCAGTTCAAAAGTTATAAATAAGATTCAGTTCAGATGTTATAATAGAGCATTAGTTCAGAAGTAGTAAACGAATCTAGTACAGAATGTTATAAACGAGCGTCAGTTCAGCAGTTGTAAACGTGCTTCTTTTCAGCATGTATAAACGTGCAACAGCTAAGATGTTTTAAACTAGCTGCAGTTCTAAAGTTAAAAACGGGCATCACCACAGGAGTTACAAAGAGAATCAGATATGAAGTCATAAAGGGGCATCAATTACAAGTTATAAACGATCAGCCGTCCTTATGTTATAATCGTGCGTCACTACAGCAGTTAGAAAAGAGATTCAGTTATTAAGTCTTAAACGAGCATCAATTCACAAGTTATTAACGAATATCAGGTTGGAAGTTATAAAAGAGAATTAATTAAGTAGATATAAAAGAGTATCTGTTCGGAAAATATAAACGAGAATCAATTCAAAAGTCATAAACGAATAAGGGTTCAAAAGATACAAACGAACAGCACTCCAGAAGTAATAAACGACCATCAATTAACAAGTTATAAATAAGATTCAGGTCAGATGTTATAATAGAGCATTAGTTCATAAGTAGTAAACGAATCTAAGTACAGAATGTTATAAAGGAGCGTCAGTTCAGCAGTTATAAAGGTGCTTCTTTTCAGCATGTATAAACGTGCAACAGCTAAGATGTTTTAAACTAGCAGCAGTTCTAAAGTTAAAAACGTGCATCACCACAGGAGTTACAAAAGAGAGTCAGATATGAAGTCATAAAGGGGCATCAATTACAAGTTATAAACGAATATCAGGTTGGAAGTTATAAACGAGCATCAATTCACAAGTCATAAACGAGCATCAGATCAGAAGTTACACACGAGCAGCACTCTAGAAGTGATAAACGTGCATCAATTCAGCAGTCATAAACATGCATATATTCAACAGGTATTAAAGACCATCAGATTGGAAGTTATAAACGAGCATCAATTCACAAGTTTCAGCTAATATATTATAAACGAGCAGCAGACTAGATGTTATAAACGTGCATCAGTTCTGTAGTTACAAAAGAGAATAAGTTATTAAGTCTTAAACGAGCATCAATTCAAAAGTTATAAACGAATATCAGGTTGGAAGTTATAAACGAGCGTCAGTTCAGCATGTATAAACGTGCAACAGCTGAGATGTTTTAAACTAGCTGCAGTTCTAAAGTTAAAAACGTGCATCTCCACAGGAGTTACAAAAGAGAATCAGATATGAAGTCATAAAGGGGCATCAATTACAAGTTATAAACGATAATCAATTCACAAGATATAAACGATCAGCCGTCCTTTTGTTATAATCGTGCGTCAGTACAGCAGTTACAAAAGAGATTTAGTTATTAAGTCTTAAACGAGCATCAATTCACAAGTTATAAACGAATATCAGGTTGGAAGTTATAAACGAGCATCAATTCACAAGTCATAAACGAGCATCAGATCAGAAGTTACACACGAGCAGCACTCTAGAATTGATAAACGTGCATCAATTCAGCAGTCATAAACATGCATATATTCAACAGGTATTAAAGACCATCAGATTGGAAGTTATAAACGAGCATCAATTCACAAGTTAAAGCTAATATAATATAAACGAGCAGCAGACTAGATGTTATAAACGTGCATCAGTTCTGTAGTTACAAAAGAGAATCAGTTATTAAGTCTTAAACGAGCATCAATTCAAAAGTTATAAACGAATATAAGGTTGGAAGTTATAAACGTGCATAAGTTCGGAAGTTATAAAAGAGAATTAATTAAGTAGATATAAAAGTGTATCAGTTCGGAAGATATAAACGCGAATCAATTCAAAAGTCATAAACGAATAACGGTTCAAAAGTTTTAAACGAGCATCAGATCAGAAGTTAAATACGAGCAGCACTCCAGAAGTTAAAAACGAGCATTAAATCAGCAGGTATAAAAGAGCATCAGTTTAGAAGTTATAATCGAGTAATAGTTCACAAGTTATAAACTAGCATCAGTTCGGAAGTAATAAACGACCATCAATTCACAAGTTATAAACGAATCTCAGTTCAGATGTTATAATAGAGCATTAGTTCAGATGTAGTAAACGAATCTAAGTACAGAATGTTATAAACGAGTGTCAGTTCAGCAGTTATAAACGTGCTTCTTTTCACCAGGTATAAACGTGCAACAGCTAATATGTTATAAACGAGCATCAATTCAGTAGATATAAAACAGAATCAGTTCGGAAGATATAATCAAGCATAAAATCACAAATTATAAACAAATCTCAGTTCAAAAGTTATAAATAAGATTCAGTTCAGATGTTATAATAGAGCATTAGTTCAGAAGTAGTAAACGAATCTAAGTACAGAATGTTATAAACGAGCGTCAGTTCAGCAGTTGTAAACGTGCTTCTTTTCAGCATGTATAAACGTGCAACAGCTAAGATGTTTTAAACTAGCTGCAGTTCTAAAGTTAAAAACGGGCATCACCACAGGAGTTACAAAGAGAATCAGATATGAAGTCATAAAGGGGCATCAATTACAAGTTATAAACGATCAGCCGTCCTTATGTTATAATCGTGGGTCACTACAGCAGTTACAAAAGAGATTCAGTTATTAAGTCTTAAACGAGCATCAATTCACAAGTTATAAACGAATATGAGATTGGTAGTCTTAAACGAGCATCAGATCAGAAGTTACAAACGAAAAGCACTCCAGAAGTTAAAAACGAGTATTAAATCAGCAGGTATAAAAGATCATCAGTTCAGAAGTTATAATCGAGTAATAGTTCACAAGATATAAACGTGCATCAGTTCGGAAGTTATAAAAGAGAATCTATTCAAACGTCATCAACGAATTTCGGTTCAAAAGTTTTAAACGAGCATCAGATTAGAAGTTATAAACGAGCGTCAGTTCAGCATGTATAAACGTGCAACAGCTAAGGTGTTTTAAACTAGCTGCAGTTCTAAAGTTAAAAACGTGCATCTCCACAGGAGTTACAAAAGAGAATCAGATATTAAGTCATAAAGGGGCATCAATTACAAGTTATAATCGATAATCAATTCACAAGATATAAACGTTCAGCCGTCCTTAAGTTATAATCCTGCGTCAGTACAGCAGTTACAAAAGAGAATCAGTTATTAAGTCTTAAACGAGCATCAATTCACAAGTTTCAGCTAATATATTATAAACGAGCAGCAGACTAGATGTTATAAACGTGCGTCAGTACAGCAGTTTTCAAAAGAGAATCAGTTATTAAGTCTTAAACGAGCATCAATTCACAAGTTATAAACAAATAATCAGGTAGGAAGTTATAAACGAGCATCAATTCACAAGTTATGAACAAGCATCAGATCAGATGTTACAAACCAAAAGCACTCCAGAAGTTAAAAACTAGCATTAAATCAGCAGGTATAAAAGAGCATCAGTTCAGAAGTTATAATCGAGTAATAGTTCACAAGTTATAAACGTGCATCAGTTCGGAAGTTATAAAAGAGAATTAATTACGTGGATATAAAAGTGTATCAGTTCGGAAGATATAAACGAGAATCAATTCAAAAGTCATAAACGAATAACGGTTCAAAAGTTTTAAACGAGTATCAATTCACATGTTACAAACGAGCATCAGATCAGAAGTTACAAACGAGCACCAGATCAGAAGTTACAAACGAGCAGCACTCCAGAAGTTATAATCGAGCGTCAGTTCAGCAGTTATAAACGTGCTTCTTTTCACCAGGTATAAACGTGCAACAGCTAATATGCTATAAACGAGCATCAATTCAGTTGATATAAAAGAGCATCAATTCGGAATTTATAAACGAGCATCAGTTCACAAGTTAAAATCGAGCATTAGTTCAGAAGTAATAAACGAACATAAGTACGGAATGTTATAAACGTGCTTCTTTTCAGCAGGTATAAACGAGCACCAGCTTAGAAATTATAGACGAGCGGCAGTCCAGAAGTTATAAACGTGCATCACTAAAGGAGTTCCAAAAAGCATCAGTTATGAAGCCATAAACGAGTATCAAATCGCATGTTATAAACACTTATCAGTTCAGAAGTTATAAACGAGCAGCATTACAGTAGTTAGAAACGAACATCAGATTGGAAGTTATAATTGAGTATCACTTTAGAAGTTCTGAACGAACAACTGTTTATTAGTAAAAATTGAACAAATTAAGATGTTATAAACGACCTCAGTTAAGATATAAATGAGCATCAGTTCTAAAGTTTTAAACGCACATCTGTTCGGATGTTATAATCAGCATCACTTTAGAAGTTATAAACGAGTATCAAATCAGAAGATATAAACGAACAAAAGTTCTGAAGTTATAAACGCACATCTGTTCAGTAGTTATAAATGAACATTAGTTCTGATGTAATAAACGACAATCTGTTATAAAGTTATAAAGGAGTATCAGTTCATAAGTTATAAACAAACTTCAGTTCAGAAGATATAAATTAGCATCATTTCTGAAGTTATAAATGAACATAAGTTAAGATGTTATAAACGAACATCACTTTAGAAGATATAATTAATCATAAATTCAAAAGATATAGACGAGCATCAGTTTAGAAGATGTAAACTACGAATCTGAATCGCAAGCCTACCTGCGTACCTAGTAATAACGAATCTGAATAGCAAGCCTACCGACCTACCTACTTACCTAGTAACTACGAATCCGAAACGCACACCTATTTATCCAACAAGTAAATAATATGAATCTGAAACACAAACCTACTAACCCACTTAGTAACTACGAATCTGAAACGCAAACCTACTAACTCGAGTAGTAATTACGAATCTGAATCGCAATCCTACCTAACTACCTAGTAACTACGAATCTGAATCGGAAGCCTACCTACGTACCTAGTAATTACGAATCTGAATCGCAAGCCTACTTTCCATCCGATTAACTACGATTCTGAATCGCAAACCTACCTTCCTACCTATTAACTACGAATCTCAATCGCAATCCTAGATACATTCCTACCTAGTAATTACGAATCTCAATATCATGCCTACCTTCCATCCTGGTGACTAGGAATCTGAATCGCAAGCCTACCTACGTACCTAGTAACTTCGAATCTCAATCGCAAGCCTACTTTCCATCCTAGTAACTAAGAATCTCAACAGCAAGCCTACCCACCTAACGAGTAATTACGAATCTGAATCTCAAACCTACCTACCTACCCACCTAGTAACTACGAATCTGAAACGCAAACCCACTTACTCACCTAGTAACTACGAATCTGAATAGCAAGCCTACCTATCAATCTAGTAACTACCAATCTGAATCGCAAACCTACCTATGTACCTAGTTCCTACGACAATAAACACAAACCTTCTTACCCACCTAGTAACTACGAATCTGAATCGCAAGCATACATACCCACCTAGTAACTACGACACTAAATGTAAACCTACTTCCCCACCTTGTAACTATGACACTAAATGTAAACCTACTTACCTACCTAGTAACTACGAATCTGAATCGTAAGCCTTTCCTCCTACCTAGTAACTACGAATCTGATTCGCAAACCTACTACCTACCTAGTAACTAACAGTAATGAACTTTTTACCTGGTAGATAGATATATGTAACAAGTACAAATGTAACCTACTTACCTACCTAGTAACTACGAATCTGAATCGTAAGCCTTATCTCCTACCTAGTAACTACGAATCTGATTCGCAAACCTAGCTACCTACCTAGTAACTAACAGTTAATGAACTTTTAGCACTGGTAGATAGATATATGTAATCCAAGAAGAAATCACCTCAATCAAGAAAGTGGTAAAAACTTGATGTTTCTGCTTTATAATTTAAGAGCTCGTGTGAAAATTATTGCACAACATTTAAATTTAGACATTAATAATTGTTTATAATTTCAAATGTCTTTGTAGACCAGTATTACTTACAGAACTTTGACTTTCACAAAGCCATTCCAAATCCAGATTAATACATAACTATGTTGATCAGATTAACAAAGAAATCTTTAAGCTTTTGATTTCAGTTAGAACATCTTTTATATTTTTCACAGCCTCCAGATAGAAAATTCAACAGATTTATGAAACTTCAGTTTGTAATAAATTATGGTTTTTCTCACCTTGTTATGTATTAATTGGAATTTGAATGTACCTATATTGATTAGTTAACATCTGAAAATTTCATTCATGAATATGTTTGATTTTGAATTACATTTTTAGACCAGTATTACTTTTTTTTTTTTTGGCCTTCACTTATTTATATGTAAGCATATTGATCCTCAATTTGGAGGAGAAGAGGGGACTAAATGGGTGATTTACTTGCCCTTAAAAAATGAATTTGCCCTAAAATATGTGTATGGAAGAGAGCTAGTGACTGAATGAATGGCTAAGGGATTTACCATCTTGACCCCACCTCTCCCCTCTTCATTTTCAAGCCGGACTGATGTCTCTGCTTTTGCACTAATCTCGATAAATTGATTTCTTGACAAAACCAGGTGTAATATGGAAAATAGTACACTGAGCATTTGGGATAGTTGTGTTTTTGTTTGTCATTAGTAAGTTTCCCTGTGAAACTGAATAATTAATAGTGGTAATATATGTTGAAACAGCACGAACTTCTATTTTCTCTTAAATCAGTTTGAATGAACTTCCACTATGTAATCAGTAAATAGTTTGAGGTTAAAATTTGTCTACATGTAACTTTAAGAGAGAGTTTTATAAAATCTGTCTCCTTGAAATCTGGTAACTACTCAAATGTGGTTATATTTCTTGTTAGGAGGAGAAAGTGGCTCTGCTGATACAGCACGTGACCCTAGAGGATTTGCACTGAAGTTCTGCACTGAGATGGGAAACTGGGACCTGGTTGGAAACAACACACCTATTTTCTTCATTAGGGATCCCATGCTGGTAAGTTGTTGGTTTCTCATTTCAAACTGGACTAATTATTAAGACTTGTAGGCAGATTTTTTTTTTTTTAATTTACTGGATTTGCATATATGTATATTTTATAAAATTATTTAATACAGGTACAGAAATGTAATAACATGTTAGTTCTAGTTTCTTAGTTCCCCTTGTTTTAAAAAATATGTTGAATGCCGCACCTCTTCAGTTTATTCAGTTAATTTTCCAGTATTAATGTGTACCAAAAGTAATCTACATACAAAATGGCATAAAATTTGCTACTGTTTTTCAGTTTCCAAGTTTTATTCATATAGAAGAAATCTAAAGACCCATCTGAAAGTAAGCTGTTTATTACTGACAGCTACAGAGGTGGTTTTAAAGGAGTACATGGCAAAATTTGGCTCCATTAAACTCTAATGGAAAGCAAATCTAATGTCTCTCCCTCTCACACATGCATGCAGACTAGTGTCAAGAAAACAAAACTGCTCAGTGCTCAGTGGCATTGAGTTCTCATGCCAATACTTTTTATACTCTCTCTCTCTTCAGAAGTGTCCAAAATTCCGGATGACACTTTCTGAAGAATTGATAGATATGCCAATATTCAATCAATTAGTTCCTTACATGCTATAGATAATTTATTGTTGGTAGTAATGGTAGTGGCATACATTAACATCTGAATGTCCTTTTAAGAGGGTATCTTTTTCTGGGTAATCTTTTAGACAATAATCTTAACCTTCATTTATCTAACTTCTCAAAAAACAGAGTGGGTGAGAATCAACAAAACAGTGATACACATCATCATGTTTTTTATAGGATGCAGACGTTTTGGGACTTCATCACTCTTCGTCCTGAGAACACCCACCACTTGTCTTTCCTGTTCACAGACAGGGGCACCCCGGATGGGTACCGGCACATGAATGGTTATGGAAGACACGCGTATAAAATGGTCAATAATAAAGAGAAGCTGTCTACTGTAAATTCCATTTCAAGGTGAGTGCTCTCTGAATACATAGCACCTTTACATGGATGGGATTTCAAAATCTAAAATCTATTTCTCAACAGTATCTTTTGTTAATATTAGGGGGGCCCAAATAAGGAAAGCTGTCAAACATATCTACACTAGTTGTGGTGTAGTTAGAAACTTGGTTGGAATGACTGAGCCTTCACTGGTGGTATGTGCTGAAAAAGAAAAGTATAAAACAGGAGAAAGAAAAGATAACTGCTGAAATTGGATAGTTTATTATGCATTTCTGATGTCTTAAAATGGTGAGTATTGTATTCTTTTTTCTTTTGTCACTGTAAAATCATAGGCAAAATTTTAGTTTTAAGTTGACCTGTTTGTATTTAGTTTTGAGCATCTTTGTCAATTATAGTACATCCAAAGTTGTTCAATTACAAAGAAGTAGATTGTCTTTTGACTTGAACATTGTATAAATCCTGGCTAGTCCATCATCTACTGAACCTGTCAATTGGAGCTAACCATTTGTAAAACTTATTTTAAAATGCATAGAATATATGTATACACAATTCCAATGTTGTATTTAAGATAATGACATAAAAAATGAGAATGGTTTTGCCTTGAATTTTATTCATATAGGTATAATTTATTTTCAACTGGTTTAGTAGAGGATAGAGATGTAAAAGAAAATTTCTTTGCCAGTATCATGATCTTTTGCAATACGTACATCCATGTATCAGACTTTCGCCATAGTGAAAATGAATTATGACCGCAAAATTTGCAATAGAAAACATACAATTTCCATGATGGAAATTTGCATATAAAAATCTCATAATTATACATTTTTGGGGGGACTTAAAATATAGTACATACTGCATTTGTACTGTACGGTTTGCTGTAGTGCATCTCATACTGTGCAATAGTGTGTAAATATTTTTGAAATTAGATTTGCATTTTCAGCAAAGGGGCATTGCTTGAAAAATTTTGTCCTCCTGACAATATATATGTATGCCAGCAGCCATTAAAATACCATATGTTATTAATTTATTACTAGATTTAGTTACATTTATATTAACCTGAGACTTAAAATGTAAGACTTGGATCAACTGAACTTCCTTTTTTTTTGTCAAACATCTTTTTCTTTTTGAGTCTTGGTTACAGCCATCAGTTTCTGTCTGTACTATAAGGAATATTCAGTTGAAACCCTGCCAGGTACCAATATGTCAATGCTAGTTTAGCAGGATTTCATTTGAATGTCCACACTGTAAGGAAGATCATTTTCCAATAAGTGAAAACTAATGCAATTAATATATAATTTATAAATAAAACCGATGATTACTGAGGTTGTGCTATCTTAATAAAATGGGTATTACATCACTTAAGATAGTTGAATTAATATTTAAGAGAAAACTGATAAGCTTTTTTCTTTTTTCCTTACCTACGCATGTGGGGAAGACATCTAGGGGTTTCCACACGGATCTTTTCTTTTTTTTGTATCTTTTCTGCGGTGCTGAGTAAAACTGAAATCTTTTAATGCATTTAGGCTGGCATCTTACCCTCCCTTGATATGAGGCTCGCAGGTAACATGGCCATTCTTTAGATCAATGGGAAGTTTATATTTCGTGTCCGGTATATAAAGTTTGGTAAAATTTGAATTTAGTTTAATGATTACGAGGAGGCAGAAAGCCATTGTGACTTATAGGCAAGAGTACCCAAAGAATAGAAAAGGCCATTAATAGGATTCATAAAATTATTAGTACTGTCATTGTTTTAGCTCCCTCTGGTGGCACTACATTCCATTTATGATTGCTTACTCGCTAGCTTTGTAGTGAATGAGGGTGTGAAGTATCTGTCTTGTGACCAACAAAGTTAACTTGAAATAGTTGGGTGCTCTTGAGCAGTCGTCAGGATGCAAGCCAGTAAAAATGTCTACCACAAACACTTGTAACATCTATTTTATAATATTCATTTTTCAGATACAAGAGAAAACTCCATGATCAGCTGGTGGAAAAGAATAGGTATATAATTTTGCTCTGGTCCAACCAGGATTCAAACTCATGCCTTCAACCATAATAGTCCAGCAGTCTATCAATGGACCCACATGCCTCTTCACATAAATGGTCATTTATTCCCACTTTTCACCAATTCCTGTTAGTAAAACAATATACTTTATGATAGGCAATTTTAGCTAATGTGTAATGATAGCCCTAGTATCTGCAGAAAACCAAAAAAAAAAAAAATGATCTGCTCACATGCTAAAATCTCATAACCATTTTAAAAACATCTATCACTGCTGTCTCCTCTTAAACATTTAAAACTAAACAATTTTATGCACTGAAACTCAAATTTTCTTCTGTTTGATACTTCAGTTAAATAAATACTCCTAGCATTCTATCTGCTTTGTTTGCAAAATGTTGATTAACATTTACCTCTGGATCTTAAATTACATTTTCCAGTTTAGTGTCATAAATTTATAAAAGTTGGGTTAATTTTTTTAAGAAACTGTTTTATTGATTTGGCAATAATCCTAGATGATCTTGGAAGAACTGCCCAGTATAACCAAAAATATGATAAGCAGTGTGGCCAAATGATAGTCCCGTCAAGCAGAATATTATTAGGTCCATTAAAATAAAAACAATGAACAATCTTCTTTGTTTAAACTCTGGTTACATTTCATTTAGTGTAAGCAGTTGAGGCTTGTTAGAGAGAATGACAGTCTGCCAGAAGTTCAACAACTATTTATTCCCAACAAAATGATTTGGGAAATGAATGATCTTATCCAAGCCAAAAAATTAAACTCCCTAGTTATATACATATATCAAAGATGTGGGAAAACTTTCCAAAACATTTCAATTTTAAAAGGAAAGGAACAAGTAAACAAATGTTTTTGTTATTTTGGTCTCTCAAGTAACAAAAGACCATAATTTAAAATTTCATAGTTTTTTTTTTTAAATAAGATTGGAGGTGAATAAAAAGAATAGTCCGCCTAATGCAGCTGACAAGACACAATCAATATATTAAAAAATATATTAGACAGGTGAGTGAATGAAGGAAGGCTTCATCGTATAAGTTGAAAGACCTTGTGCCTCTTTGTAAGTAGCAGATTTCATTTTAAAATCTAAATCAGCTTACTATTGCCAAACTAAATTTTCTGAAATTAGCTAAACGAGGAGGAAGAGTTTCTTGTCATGATAACTTACATTTGACTTAAATAATAAAAGAACACTTTGCTTTGTTCTCACTTTCATCTGCAACTGTGCATATGACATGGTGCCATCCATGTCTCAGCTTCACACCTGGTACTTACAGTATAAAAAAACCAAAGTAAATTACCACTTAATTTACTTTTGTTAGTCAGCTAGTTTTGCATTTCCAAGATTATGGAAACTCATTCTTACTCTCTCTCTTTTCAATAAGACCTTTCCTCTCTGATCAGTGTCCAGATTTACTTAAGACTTCATCTCTTTATCATTATCAATGTCTTGTAATTCTCTTTGCATCCAAAATGCAGCAGGAAAACAATACATAGTCCCACCTCACAAACTTAAAGTTCAGCTTTAAAATCAATCCATCGACAAAACTACAAGATTTTGAGTTTTAGACCAAAAAATCTGGAAAAAATTAGTGCAAAAAAATTTTTAATGAAAAAAAAAAAAAAAGAAAAGGTTATTGCCACAAACAGAGGGTCAAATGATCTTTTAAGAAAAAAATTCATAAGAATGTGTGCACTATCATCAAAATGATGAGAATAATATGCAGTATAAAAAGTAATTACAGACAGACAGCAAGCTGGCTTATATAAGACTATAAGGTTTGATGGGCTGATTTAACCACTTCTCAGTGACTAACATATTTATAAATAATAGGATGTGATTCTGAGTTCCCTTCATCCTTTCATAGCTAATATTTTCATATCTTCTACAGAAGGACATTTCCAGAAATGCAAAGTGTCAGGTACAATGCAAAAAATCAACTAGATACAACGTTGAAGCTATAACTACAATGATAGAAAAAAGTGAATCTGTGAAGCTAGATCCAGTGGTAAAACTGTATAGAACCAAGTACATTTGTTTTGTGTCCATTCATATTTATTCCATTATTTTTTTCATTTATCCCCTCTTCCCAGGACAGTTCACTTTCTAGATCAGACTTTGAGAGATTTCTGTTCTTCCTGTGCCACTGTAAGTAAAATTAATTTGATAGTGTTTAATGTTTGTCTTTTTTCACTACACATACAGTAGATCTATACCATTTTTCCGGTACTACATGGATTGTACTATCACATAGAGATATTCTTGTGTATAGTTTAGTTCCTAAATGGTGATATATCAACTGTTACCAATGGTAGGAAGGTTTGGGTTTGATTTCCACTTTTTCAGCAGATTTGGACTTTTTTGGCCCTAATAACTGCTCACATCAAACTTTTAAATATTGATGATCCAATATATACCCATCCCACAAGTACAGTCTTCAACTTATATTCCAAATCGACTTATCTATGGATAAACTCAATAATATTTCATTAATAAAATAATTTAAATGACAAAATTGTTATTTTCTGAAATAAACTGTAAAATTGCTAATTTTAAATAGACCTCAGAAATTACTGCACAGAATGTTTGCCAATTGGGTGAGGAGAAATTACCATTAATGTGCTCACTGAACCATGCAAACTTATCCAATAAATAACAAGCATGCACTAACCAATTACCTATCTATCTTTTCCATTCCTAGTTATATGAATAAATACCAAAAACAAATCCTCTACCTCATCTCAGAATGCCTCCTGTAAAGTCAAACAAGTCATACATGGTAGTTTTTAAGATGGAAGTTGTTAAGATTGCTGAAGAAAATGTTGGTAATATGGCTGCCAAGTACAGGAAATATTACACGGGCTTAGTACTGTACAGCTGAGACCAAAGACAAAACAAGCTGTCATTATATTTCATCCTTTCTTTCTTTTGATATTGTACAGTATTCAATATGGTACTTATCCAAGTCTACACAAGAGTTCTGCAATTCCATAAGCAGGTTCTATCACATAGCAATGTCAAAAAATTGCATTCACTTTTCAACAAGCAAAAAAAAAGTAAATAATTATTAAGACAGGATAAATTTCAGAAGTCTTACCTTTATTCTTTGCAAGATCATTTCATAGAATGTAGATTTAAAAAAAATAAAATAGGTGCATTTCAGAGTTCCTAGTGAAAAACTTCGAGCAGTGCATGCAGGCTGCTGGCCGGAATTCAGACACACCATCGAGAGAGACCATAGATTTTATGTGACGTATGTCTAAGGATATAAAAGAAAGCAGATAGCTTTTAAAATGTATTGTTCAAGATCTATTGACAGATTCATAAAATGCAATAATAATAATGCAAGCATTAAAAGGACACAGGATCTATATTCGAAGAGTTTCCTGGCTAATATGTTTGTTTGTTTGTCAGCTTTTTATCATATTTCTTTCATCTCCAAAATCAAAGTGATTAACAGAATTCAATATCTGCTCCATTCAGGGGTGGACTGAGCCATCGGTCAATCAGGCACTGCCTGAGGGCCCATAGCTACAAGGGGCCCACAGCTGCAATAGATTCCCATATAAATTCTATTAAATGAATACTCCAATATACTCCAGATGCAGTCTGAGACAACTAATTTTTAAATTTTTTTTTTGAAAATGACACCCCCAAACCACCCTCCCCTCAACTGGCGCTTTGTAGCCTCTGACATCAGCACTAAGGGGCCCAGTGAACACGCCCCTGGCTCCATTTAATTTCAGATCAAATTAGAATTTTGATTGTTTTTTTTTTCTTTTTTGTGATAGGTTCTGTAAAGTCCATAGAAAATAAAGATAAAACTAAATGAAAGAACAACAGATAACGTGTCACTGATATTAACTATTCATTGACTGGTGAAAGTTACATTAAAAACACATACAAAGGGAAGTCGAAATTAGTGATTATTCTTACAAATACCATTCTTGCTTAACCAACTGAAATTACCTTAAGAGCCTCGTAGCAGTCATGATGATGTGATGTCTTTGTGAAGTAATTAAACTAACGAGAAATGCTATTAAAGTTTGTAAACTTGAAATTGGTAAAAGGTTTATCTTTTATGTTTTGTTAGTCTTCCTTCCGCTTAAATCCATGTCTGGAGAAAGTATGGGGCACAGCAGTCTGTTCTTTGGAATTGTTAAGTTTTTTTCAGAGTAGGAAACAACCCGAAGGCTTTCGATCTGGAGAAGAGAGGATGTATAATGGCACCGGTAACTTGTCTGTGGTGCCAAATAAGCAACATTGTTCGTGTGCGGGATGACAAATCTGCAGATTTTTTCTAGACATTTCCGCTTTAATACCAGAAAGAAACTCTTCCACATAATCTCCTAGAGCCAGCTTTCAGTAATTGTTGTGTGTAGGAAACATTGAATAAATGCAACAAATTGAAAAATTTTAAAATTTAATGGAGCCCTTAATATTTCAGATTGAATGCTGAGACCTGTCTCTCCAGTGTTTTATCATCTACATATAGACTTTTCATTTTTTAAAAGTCATGCATTTTCAAAAGGAGACAGACTACTTTGGAATGCAATAATTAGTTCTTGTTTGGACATGAAAATCTTGGTAATATGAGTAGATTTTCGTTTTCTAACAGAAAAGGAAGGAAGAGAGAAAACCAACAACAACCAACCAACCTCAAAACAGGATGAAAATTTTTAGGTTGGGTAAAATATGAAAGAATTCTACTGCGATAAGAAACTAATCAGAGGAACTGGCACCGAGCAAGGAACAGTAATTTTGGTTAGACAAATATTTATTGGATTTTCCAAATAAACACATCATAGGATTGCATTGTTCAGTTTGAAATATTGTCTTTTAACAATTATAACTTTACATGCACATTAACTCTTTCCCTGCCAAAGTTGGAGTGTTCCAATCAATGATCACATCCCACTGATTGCCATATTCAGAAATCACCAATGTAACATAGTTTTGTCAAACTCAATAGATGGCTGGTCAGTAGTACCAGATTTCATTATTTTAAGCATTGGCGAATGCCCGTGAGGAAATTCTGATTCATCTGTCAAGGGAAAAGGGAACAAGTTAATGGGAAGGTCGTCAAAAACAGTTATAAATGATGCAGCAAAAGAATGTTTATGGTTATTTATACTGATACTAAACATTTTAAAAAGAATTAAACAAAAAAAGGCAGTTTACTCAGCTTAGAAAAGATTTGATTTATAAGAATGAATGGTTGTTTGATTAGCCAGGAGCGAGTTAGTTATCCCTATTGGAAACTTGTTACAAACTACTGATTTCAACTACTCGAGAACCTATGCATACACCAGTCACTTTTCATCCTATGAAAGAATAATTGCTGATATCACATAAACCACAAGATGTCATTCATCAAAAAATTTCAAAAATTACTGTAGTTGAAATGCAAGAGGACTGATGAAAAGGTTGCAATTTTTAATTCTTTTTCCTCTTTTCAGTTTCTTATTAAAAATATTACACGTTTTTGCAATTTCTTAATTATTTACCTTTTTAGCTTTCATATAGTGTTGTAACCAACCTTTTAATTATTCAGATAGACATAACTCCATTGTCAGGCATACCAGAAGAACACATCATGACAAAGCTAATGAGAATCTTTGTACCTACAAAGAATGCCATGCAATTTTATACATCTTTGGAAAATAGAGTTTGATACCAGGGAAAGGTGGGAGAATCCACTAATGGGCTGGAGTTCCACATAAATAATGTATCAGTTTATCCTCTTTTCAGGGAGGTTAAAATCAGAATAACTGAAATTTTAATTATATAACTATACATACATACAAGAGTGTCAGAGGACCAGGAAGTTTTAAAACTTATACATATAGCTCCTTTTTTTTCAATACGTGTGTCCAGTCTGCTTTTAAAAACTATTTGTTTAGTACAATTTAGCAAACTTAAACCCTGTTGGCTTTGAGACATATGTTCTCGCACTGTTTCAACATTTTAAGATGTTATCTACTGTCACTCTTAAATCTTTTTCATCCCCTACATTTGTTATTGCATCTCTGTCATCTAATGAATACAATTTATTTTATCTTGTTACTTGCTAAGATGTTTTTACTTGGAAACATTAAATATCATTTGCTATTTGTGTGACCAGTTTACTAAATTTAAATCAGATTTGTCTTATATTAGTGTTCTATTTGTTAACCTGACTGTGAGTTATTGGGTGCTATTGGTAAATTTCTTAATAGATCCAATATCAGTATTATATACTGTATATGCACATCAAAGAGAATAGGCCCGAGAACTAAACTCTGAAGTATTTTACTGTTGATGCACAAAATCTTAGAACAACCTGTAATGAATCTATAATTATCAGTTCTATAATAAAAGCCATGCTGACTTTTTAGGAAAATCATTTTATTTAAATGACCAACTTCTTTCTTTATCATGCATTCAAGCATATACTCTAAACTAACCAATAGTAATTAGGGTTATTGAGGATCACACCTAGAACCTTTTTTTTTTAAAAATATTGGAGTGTTTGCACCCTCAGTTCCTTCCCAACATCAAATAGATTTATGAATAAAAATGTAATGGACATATCTGTTCTCATGTTATTTTAACAATCTAGAGTGGATTTCTTCTGTTTTTAATGCTATATTAATATTAAGCCAGCTAATTAATGTTTATTTTATTTTTTCTCTTATAGTAATATCAACTATATCGGTGTATTAATTTGTAAAACTGTCACTTAAGGATTGGCTTATTACTTGAGTAACGAATATATAAGTTCCTTTGGTTAACTACATAATTTAGAATGAAAAGTAAATTGCATTACAAACTCATACACTTAAAAGTATTCATTGATTTTTCTGTTTTGTTATTTTGTTAGGTTAGCTGCATTTTGACGCTAAAGCTCTGGTAAACAAGGCACCAGTCAAGAGACTACCATAGCTGTCAAGTATTTTCAAGTAGTATGCAGAAATTGCTTTACAGTACTTCACAAGGAGCTGAACATTATCTTTACAACAGTTCATAAAATTTCGAAAGTGGGGTTTTATCAATGAGAGACAAAGCACACTCCAAAAGCTGGATATGTTCAAAGCCTTGGTGGGTGGAATTTAATGCAGCATCACTGAAGACTTTGGCTTTGTAGAAGCCTAAGGATTCAATACTGCATCAGTCAAAAACTTTAAGCATATAGCTTTGCACTACAATTTATTTTGTTGTTTTCTCTTACTTAATCAAACAATCATTAAATACTGAAAGTCCTAAAGACTTTATAAACACCCTGTATAGTATGAAAATAAATGGCTTCTGTGAGAATAAAAATTGTTTTGCAATTTTCATCACTGGAGTTCTCTCTCTGCCCGGTGACTTTCCATAGGTAGTTTAATTTAGTTATTATGTACTTGTGTGTCACTGGTATCGCACTACTGTAACCTAAAGTGTTGGAAATACAAAGTACTGTAGTTTGTAGTATGCATATGGAACATTATCTTAAGAATCCTTATAGTCAAATGATGCTTCCCAGTCGCAATTGGTAAAGAACTGACAACAACAAAATTTAGTGGCAAACCTGGTCTTTGTATGTACTCTGTTAGTGATTCAGACTTTTTCATTTAATTAACCTCAATACTACTATAATTTTTTTTTTTGTAGGCTGGGATTACATTATTGAGCAGCAGCAGAAAGACTCCACATTAAAGAAATCATATGGTTCTAATTTTTCCTGAGATAAGACGACAAGAGTATCAACGAAGTAACAGACAGATTAATACTTTAATGGAGTGCTTAATGCTTTACACTTTGGTTTTCATGATAATATGGCTGCTTTTTCCTTATATTTTTAATATAAATATGTTGCCTAGATAATTTATAATAAAGGATTAGTATCCAAGATAATTCATTGTCCACTTTTTTAAAAAATGCTGCAAGTTAAACTGACATTTGTTATGTACAGTCAGTGATCTCGCACCCACCATGTAAAGGGGCTCCTATTTTTAGTGTCTCTGTTATTGGTATTCTTGAGTACATTTTACTAAAAGCAAAACAAACAAAATATTTTGAGTGGTTTTCTGAAGAAAAAAAACTGCTGGAATTGTTAACTTTCCTTCTTTTTTTTATTGTCAAGAAAATGGCATAGGAATAAAATTAAACTATTTGCAGTTTTCAGCTGTGAAGAGAGGTAAATTCATTGTATATACGTGTTAACTGATGTTTAATGTGTTTCAATTTCAGTGAAATTAAATTAGGATTACTAATAGCAGTTCATGTGTTACACTGTGTTTGTACAATATGATAAATAACAGTATGCAATCCTTGCTTTGAAGAGGAAATACGTTATACCATTCATTTCCTTATCTTTGAACCTGAATGCTGATGTTGGCACATAAGGCAACCAACAGAAGAAGCCTCTAGTTTCAATTTCCTTAAGTAGACAGAGAAAATGGTGAAAGGGTTAGATTAGGACTATTCATATTTTTAGTTGAGAGAGGAAATCCATATGGCCGGTTGGTGATGAGTGACAAAATTATGCTAGAGAAGTATACCAAACTGATCCAATTCCGGCCAAGTTTCGATTTTGAGCCTTCAATCTTAACAATCTAGTATGCTTGTAGACAGAAGTTTACAGTTGATTACACCCTTAAGTAAAATGTGTTACTGACAAGCAACTAAGCGGTAACATCATGCAATTATGTGCTGAATAAGCAGGGTTACTGCAATTTATGACAACTTGTTATCTGACTGCTCTCTCTCCATTTTCTTTCTTTAAACATTTTAGATTATTTTGTTTCTGTGAAAGGTATGCTGGTTTTTAGTGAAAAGAACTTAATTGCTTTGATAGCCCTCCACCTCTAATAATTAGCACTGTTATATTGCTTATCTGTTAACAGCTGTAATTAGCGCCACAAACTTCTGTCAGAAAATCCTGTAAAATTAAAATATGAAGATTGTTTTGCTTTTATCCAGTGTAAATTTTTATTTTATAAATGGCAAAAAGATTCAAAATTTAATTAATACCTCCTACTTATACATTAAAGGGATAACCAGGCAACCTGATTTCACTGGGATGTGGGTGCATTTCAAAGAATTTTGCTCCTTCACTTTTTTAAGAGCTGCAAGTCCTGATCTGTACTTAAGGATAGCCAACGTAAAGTATAATCAACAGCATTTATGTGATTTGTTTAAGGATGGATCCTATTACATTTTCTTTAGTTCTATATAATTACTGAGAAAACAAGATATATTGTCAGAAACTGACTTGAAGGTATTCCCTCTAAAGGTACATCACTTTATAACTGTGTATTTGTCTAAAAGTTTTACTATGCTTTACAGATTTAAACAAAATGTTTACTTGTTTTTAGCATTGCTTATTTAGATCAAAATTACATATGATTTTTTTTTTTACCCTTTAAACATTTTTAAAATGTGACAAAATTTGCAGAAAGCCACAATGGTTGAACATTTATTTTTTATTACTTTTAATCAATCTTATAGTGTTATTTATTTAGAAAATTTTTTGCATTAAAAATCAAAGAATATGAAAAATAATAAAAGGATAAAAAGTAAATCTTAAAATATCTAAAGTATTTTTTTTTAATTTTGTGCACCATTTTATGAATTGTTACTCTTAGATCAGAAATCTAAATTTCTAGCAGCAACACAATTCATCCATGTAGTTACACTGACATAAATTTTTTTCTTTATTTGTAATTAACATAAATTTAAAATAAAAAATAAATAAATAATGTTAGTGTTTGATTTGTTTGTTTAATCTAGATTATTTGCCTTTATGAATAATATTTTGCTATTATTTAGTTTGTGTAGAGAACTGCAGCTTTTAATGAAATGAACAACTCGAAAATATTTTAATTTGTCATCCTGTGTTGAATGTGTGCCATGGTAGACTTCAAGTTTTGAAAGGTAATTAAACTACTTATTTCTAAAATACATCTGCTGCTGCTATCTAATATTAAAATTATTAATCACAAATTATCAATTGCATACAGGATATTCATTTTCTTGAAAGGAGATTAATAAAGACTGACATCAGAACTTGTACAGACTGCACATGTTAAACTTAAGATAATGATTACAAAGTTTTGAGAAAATAAATAGAAGCCATTACCTTTGAGGTGTCCTTTTCATGTGTGCACACGTGTGCATATACATGATGAAAGTGATCCTAACTTAAGCTATGATTCTGATTCATGAACCAATTGATGACGATAAGTAGGATAAGAGAGAGAGATGATTGCAAGAACAAGCAAAAGAGAAATGTGAATAGGAAAGGTTGCAAAGAAGTATACAACTTGTCAAGTAACAATTGTTGCATAAATGCTCAAGATAACAAATGATGCTCAGAAAGTTTTCACATTTGGGAGTCATCTAATTATAACATGTATGTATGTGATTAAGTGAAATATGTCTCAACAAAATGTACCTACAACTGAAGCAAGGATGGATTCACTCATTTGTAATTGCTTTCATCTGCTAAAGGTAAAGTATCTGTCCATAAATTGTTCTTTCTGAAAACTTGTAATACCAGATAGGAGGCTAGATGGTATTGAAGAAACAAACAGAAAAATGTTCCTTCTCTTAGTAAAAGGTGGAGTTGTTAATTGAGATCTTAAAATTATCATAGGTGAGATTAGCAGCTTCCCTAAATATGGAAGCTATTATGCAATTTTTCCATCACAAAAAGGTGTGTACTTTACCCTGATCTGTCACAAAGATGTATGAACAATCTCTTTAGAGTTTAACATCTTTTTCACCAACTGCAAAAAATTGATTTGACAGTAAATAAAAAGAAAACCATTAAAAGTAATTCTCTAAAGAATGAAACAAACAAAGACAAGAAATATCTAATATATGAAGCTTTTACGTATGATCTTGAAATTGCATGAGGACTTGAACAATAAAATTCATTCCAAGTATAATAATTTGGCAGTGATGTATGTGGCATGCACATGAGATTGGTTCATGTCTACAAATATATTCAAATACAAAAAAGGTAACTGCATTGGTCACACACTGTAGCCATGCACTACCATCAGAGGATGTCAAGATTATGATCTTGGTTATAGGGTCATTTTTGGTGGTAGTGGTGAACTTTACACCAGTCTCTACATGATTTATTTTCATTAGAGACAACCCTGGTGAGAAAGTAAGGTGCAATGGTTGGTGGGACTATACAGATTATTATGATAATTTGATGCAGTTACACATTAGCTCTGAGACGAAATAAATGTTAATTAATGTTACACCTTATCATTTTTAGTACACCACAGTAAAACTTCAATTTAATGGACTTCCGTTAAATCCAGACATTCACATTCAATGTCTAGATATGCATGCGCAAAAGGCATCCAAGCAAAACAATTTTCGCACAGCTCAACGCGGACTTTCGTCGGGAGATCAGACAGCAGCCATTGAATAGGGAGGGGCCTGTTAAATTGAGGTTTCACTGCATTTGTTTTCCAGTATTGAAAATATGGAGCAATATCCTGTGGGGCTGATGACTCGGATTAATAACAAAGTTGTCCAGGCAATGCATGCTTAATATACTAAGCATGGCCGTTAGCCATAATACCGGAAGTAGGTTCTTCTATGGAGCAGATTAAGCTGGGAGGGAGTAGCTCACAAAATCAATACGAATCTAGGGTATTGCTATATCTAGTACTGCGAAGTCAAGCATTGGGAAAATATGGTGTTGTAGGTAGCATCTATAAAATATATAATCAGATTTATACTATGGGGGGAAAAACATGCGATGAAGATATGATTGTCTCTCAAAACACCACTGTTCTGGCTCGACCCAAGTCAGTGGTCTTGGCCCTGAAATGGAAGTACAATAGATAAGATGTCTTGATCTCCGACAGTTTATTACTACACTCAGCATTACAGGTCCAGTCTCTGTGGTGCATTCACAGGCTGGCTCGAGGTACGGCCCAGCAGTTCTACCTGAATGTGGTTCAGTGGGAGTGGGCAGGGCTCGTGTACGACTCGGAGGAGGTTGATGGACAATTTGCAAACTTGGGACCAGATGAGTCAGTAGCGCGAGGATTGAGGGAGTGTGAAGGTATCCAAGCGCTAGTGGGTGGCACGTTGGCATAAACCGTGGAGGGACGACCGTGCCTGCTATCACCTGTCGGTTCTGGCAGGCTTAAGGAATTGTCTGTTCCTTTGATGAATGCTGCCGTCAGGAGATTCAACTATGATCTTGGCTCCGCTGTAGTTTGTTTGATTATTCAAGGCTCCCACAACTTAGTCTTCTCATCCTGGACATGGACTTGTTGGTCTGCATACAACAGTGGGTGCTGGCGATTATTCCGTCGATCGCACCATTCCTGTGTCTTGTCTTTGCATGATCGTATCATCTCTCTCGTTTGCTCACCCACAAGCTGTTGTTTAAAGACAAGTGGTATTCGAATGGGCCTACCTTTGAGTAATTTGGCTGAAAGATGTGTGGCTCTATACGACATCATGGCCAACTGACAGTCAGTGCCAGTTTCTCCCACTTTCAAAAAGTCTTTTACATAATATGCCTACCATCCTCTCGGCGAAGCCATTAGACTGAGGATAGTGCGGTGACGATGTTATATGCATGAAGTTGAACTTCACTGCAAAATTGGCAAATTCCTGACTTGTGTATTGAGGTCCATTGTCACTGTAGACCACCTCAGGTACACCTCGATCTTCAAATATCGACTTCATCTGATCACTGCAACAGACGTGGTAGAATGAAGGCAGCGTATGAATGGACTGCGACTATAGTGGTCAGCCACCAGCCCTGGCAGACAGCTGATGCCATCAAACACATGGGGAAATTTATGGAGAATACACTCTTGCGCTTTGGGGTCTCCTTTCAGCCTCGCTCTCAGCACTGGAATAGGTTTTTTTCCTGTGTTAATCAAAGCTGATTTTTGGTCATGACTGGTCTTGGACTGGCGTTCCTGTGGTTCTTCACTAGGTGGCATCCTTGCCTTGACTGCAAAGTTGAGGGTTACTAACCCAGCTTTCTGGAGGTATGTAGCCCTATTAGGATTGGTCCTTTGGTCTTAACGACGTGGAAAATCACACTGGTAAACACGTTGTGGTGTCTTACTCCCAGAAGGCATGCTCCTGCTTGTTCTATTGCAGAACCTCCAAATGCAAATAACTGTATCAGCATTTTCTTGAGCAAGACATTTTTTTATTGTTTGAATAGGCTCAGAGGTATTAGGTTGCTCATAGCCCCAGTGTCAATCTTTGCATTGATTTCAATCTGGGCTATTTTGTTGCCTATCTTTAGTTGTGCATAGGCCTCTGTCGCACCTGAAGGCATACTGTGCCCTTTTCCACCCTCAGCCGCTACTGTGTGGAAGTAGATGTAGTCATTCCACTGTCATCTTTGGTAGCTATATGGATGTTTCTGCTTCTATGTTTATTGCCAGTGAATTGAGGGCTTGGTCCCTTGCCCTCGTCTTTGTCTACTGTGCAGCATACACTGGTAAAATGACTGTTCTTCTTACATTTGGAACACATCTTGCCTCTAGCAGGGCATTCCCCTCTATAATGGCCTTTACCGCAGAATCTTGCCAGTGACTGCAGTCACGAGCACACTTTGCCAGCTGATTGGTGTACTGTTTTTAAAGTTTTTTTTTTTTGGACAGGCCTCGTAAAGCACAGATTGGAACAGTCATATGCCAAATCAGCTATTATTGTCTTCATATGGCTCTTACAGACAAGACTGAACTGCTCAAAAACTGGCATCTTTCAACTTTAGTGACTTTCATGTTAACTTGGTCATTTCACTGGAATATTTATTGGTACCCCCTAAATATTTCCATTATTCTCGAGAAATTCAAACAGCAGTATTCTTGGCCTTTTAGTCCAGCTGCAGAATTATCCAGTAGTGCAAAAATTATAGAATTAAAAAATACTAATATCCCTGACATTTTATTAAGTAATTTCAGAGTACTGATGGAAGATAAAAATTGTTTTTTTTATTGATGTATTAATAATTTTGTGAGAACAACTTTTGTTTTGATCCACTTCTAAAAACTAAACTACCATTATTTATTCTACAATGAAATTATATATACAGAAAATTTATGATTCAAAACATTAAATTTAGATTTACAGAATGGCTTTTTTCTACTGGAAAGTGCTGTCCAAGATATTTTGAAAATCTACTTATTACGCTGCTGCTGCAATTTTTGTTTTACCCTCAGCCGCCAAGTGTGCACATTTTTTAGATGTAGTTATGTTGCTAAGTTCATTCAGTAATAGGTGAATTTAAAAAAAAATTAAGCCAAATTATGTAAGTGTAGTCTTCATATCAAACATTTGAAAAACTTCAAAGCTTGGAGAAATATTTCATTTATTCAAGTATTTCATATCATTTGTATTATGTACAGAAACTGATGATTGGATGCACATTCATATTACAGAATGTTCTGTGAAAAAATTGATTAAATAAATAAAAAAACAGATCATTATAAAATCTAACCAAAATGGCAATAAAACAATAATAGATTACGTATTTTGGACTACAACAAACCTAACTCCAGAAAAAAGAGAGATTTGAAAAGGAAAATTAGACAAATTAAATAAAGATAAATAGGCAAGATGTTCTAACGGATAACTGCAATACTATGTTTCCTCACCAGAGTTGTCTCCCATGAACATATCCATTGTAGAAACTGGTATACACAACAAGGGTATATATACACACACATTTATTTTCCATTTAGTTTTAGGTAAACAGAATTGTACAAGTTATTACAAATGGAAAGCAAAGCTGTAACAGTTTTGTTTTCATTTAATCACTGTAAAATAAGAAAAATACATCAACCTTTTGACATATAATAATGCGCTAAATTGTTTTCAAACTTGAATACTGAAAGCAATTTTTATTTAAAACCAAAATACATTGATACAAAATCTCTATCAGCCAGTGTTAGCAATATAAAACCAAACCATTAACATGTATTATTCCCTCATATTTTATACCATGAAGGTTAAACCTTTCTTAGATTAGTTTAGTTGGACTTTATATTGTTGTTTTCTAACATTTATATAAAGAAATTAGAGATAATTATTGGGTTACTTCATAATCAATATCTTACAGAAAATGTACATTAGCAGTAAAAAAACTTTTAAAATAAACATTGATTAGACAAGTAGTTAGTTATTGCTTAGTACACTATAAACCTAATTAACCCCATGCTTGAGTTTTACAATAGTGAAGAACCAATTTTCCATCACTTCCAAAGCACTGAAATAAAAAATAAAATAAAGTTCAACATCAATAGCTATACCATAACTGTGAAAAAAAAAAAAGAGAATGTGAGAACTACAAACAAGTATTCTATAATATTGATCCTTTGTATACCACCAAACTATCCTTCATGTTTGTATCACTAAACCTCAGCAGATGCTATGGTACATGTCCCTCACTAACACTCCCTTTGTAACAGAAATCTGTATTGCTCCCCATGTTTGTATTACAAGTGTGATGACTAAATATACATCCAGTTTATCACAAATACTAACTGCTGCTAGAGTACAGTGCAGATGCACTTCAGGTGGAATGAGGTAGGTAAAAGATATAAAAAATATTTCTTAATTTGTTTTCAGCTTGAAGCTTTGCATATCATCCTAAAAA
This sequence comes from Nautilus pompilius, assembly GCA_018389105.1. Lineage (NCBI taxonomy): Eukaryota > Metazoa > Mollusca > Cephalopoda > Nautilida > Nautilidae > Nautilus > Nautilus pompilius. The sequence goes on along the minus strand of JACATO010000132.1, from coordinate 2,811,687 downwards.
TAATAATAATAAAAATCTATCTTCAAACCAGGCTCATGTAGCTTGATACTGTATCCATGACCACTTGTAAATGTCTGCTTTCGAATATGTACTTCTGAGCCATTCTTCTTGTCAGTATTTATAAGTTATTTTCAGAAATAATGTATTTGCATTTTAGATTTCACATTTTTACATTTTTCAGTTTTGGTCATTTTCCCATTATGTATGCGGAAAACAACAAAACTATGCACTTCAATGGGTTAACATATTATTATGCAAATTAAGCAGGTTTAATTAATCAACTATATTAATTATACCTTTTTCAAAATTTAAATTAAAAAAAAAAAACAGACTTGATTACACACACACACACACACACACACACAGTAATGTTAATTAATATAACACGTAAAAAAGTCTTTGAAGAAAAAAATTAAAATTTTTTAATGGGAAAGTACACAGAAATTTATATTTATGTAACAATAAACACAATTCTGGTCAGTGACTAAGCTGTCTTGAGTAAAACATTTCTTTCTCTATTTTTATCTTTGAATGAATGCAATTTGAAAGATGAGGAAAATAACTGTACTTACATCATACAGTATTCCTAATTCTGTATCTGGTGCAGGTGCAAATGACTGGTTTACATATAAAAACTAAGGGAAAAAAAGAAGCTTACAATAGCAAAAGAAAGAACAAGACAAATTTCATTTAATTTGTTCTACTTATATAATTTTTTTCCTTTGACTGAAATTTTTACTAATAGATTTTATTTTATTATTTTTGATTTAGTATAAGTTGATTGATTTTTTTTTGTTTGTATTTTCTATCCAACAGTCGAATTTTAGTAGAAATTTGAATTTTGTCAGGTCTGGGATTCCAAAGAGGAGTAAAATTCTATGAACATAGAAGGCAGGACTCTTTACTTTAAAAAGTGCAAAGAAGCAAAACAAGAACTTTTAATGGATTTCAGGACACATCTAACATTTCCTAGGTGAAATTTAGCATTAGATGCCTTACACAAAGTCTCCAGGAAATAGAAATGGTCATCAACAAGATTCTTCTGAGAAAATCTCTCTCTCTCTCTGTCCATGTGCTCGAAATCCTCAATTATTCTGTAAACTTCTACTAGATCTACTAAATGCATAAATCTGAAACTTCTAGTCATTCAGTATGTTCCAAATGCTTAAGACCTGTAAACATTCTAGTAAATCTATGTTGAACTTTCTCTAATAAAAGTAATATCCAAGCTATCAACAAACTAAGAATTTATACGATGGACCTGTCTGATAGAGAAGTTATACTACCAGATACTAAATAACTGCTACAAGCCAACCCCAACCCCCCCCTTCTCTCTCTGTGCCTAATATCTGAGCTGGTGGTGATGGCTTGTAGCAGTCCTAATGTTTTTTGTTGTTTTTTTTTCTGAGAAAGTTACTGCATTGAAAGATACTTAAAATAAACATTACAGTAAATGTTATTTAAGAAAAATTTCACAATGATTTTTGTAAATATTATTGATCCATCTGTAAAAGATAAAAGTCACTATAAATCTTATTTTTAGCTTAACACCAGAGTAGCCTCACTTTCTTTTTATAACTACCCTAATCTCCAAATAGCTTACCTTATCCTTGGCTTTAGAAAAGATTACATATACCTGCAGGAACAATACTCGTCTTCAGTTTCTCTTTCTTAATCTTAAAATATAATTCTTTAATAGCCAATTAGTTTAGGGAAAGAAAAAACAGATTATTCTACCCCAACACACCATGGAATCCAAGGGATCACTTTTGATGTATTTCTTGATGAATTCACAGACGGCGCTGATTTTCTTCGTTTTTTCCACGAACCATCTTTTCTTCTTCATTATCGGGGCGTCGCCGGCGGGCTTCAAGAGAATGTCAACTGAAAGTAGAACGTCGCTCACCCTGATCAGGGAAGGGGGAGGGGCCGCCGCCGGGCCCCCCCCCCACCACAACCACCTACACTTCGTTTTAATTAATTATATTTTAAAATAAAATTTAAAAAAAGGGATTAATATCTGTAAATTTGTAAGGAGGGGGAAAGAAAAGGGAAATGTTACTTTTTGCTTTGGCCTGCTGCAAAGGACTGGTCGGTAACGCGTCTCCTGATTCAGCAGATGGACCATGATGGGTGTCAGAAGATCTCTCCGCCGCACCGTCCCGGCCTTCTTCCATTGTTCATTACGGCCCCCCCCGCCTCGGTAGTATTCTTCAATGCCGTGAAAGCACATAAACCGAAGCACTTCCTGCTCTGGACTTCCGGTTCGGTTACCGGCAGTAACATCTTGTTTCGATCGAATTCTGTACCATTACCACTTACTGGTAGCCAATATCGAAATATTTCATTAAAAATATATATATTATTATTATTATTACGACATTTGGGAAAAATAAAACAAACAAACATTTCATGATTTTCTAAAGTTCATTTTGGATTTGTCAGTAAATTTTAACTTGGGATCATCGGTTTTAGTATAACAAAACAAACTGCTAGGGGTACAAAAGTACCAACTCCGAAAACACAAAAAGATACTTTGGAAAACATTATTTGCTTCGTCTAAATATTTTCCTATTAAAAAAAATAAATAATTGACTGAACGTTTTTTTTTCACAGACCAGCATCTTAACCTTCCGCATATTATTACCTGGAGTACAGAACCCCACTGGCCCTTACATCTCTAGTAATCGGTCCAACACACGCAGGTGAACCCCAGGGGGGGGGGGGGGAGTGGTGTGTAAAGTAGAATCTGACGTGGTATACACAGAATTTTTTTAAAAATAAAATGGCTGGTGAGTTGTTTTTTTTCAAGTTTTAATCTGTTCTTTAGAATCACGTCACCGTCACCGTCCAGTTTTAAGTCCGTTGATGGACATATGATTCTATCTGGTGAAGGCCTATGTACTAGTGTAAATCTCCCAACAATGGTTTAATGCTCTGGAAACAAATTCCTCCATCTTCAAAGAATTATCAGGCTTTAACTACTTCAACTGAATTTTCTTAGATTGAAAAAAAAAAATATATATATATATATATGAGAGAGAAAGAGGTTGTTAATGCTAAACGAATTAGTTCCCTTTAAAGTTTACTCCATAGATAATTCATTTAATGACAAATATGGGCAGTGGATCAGTTTCAATTTCCCACAGCAGGATTTCATCTTCTGTACCAGCATCTGCATGGATTTCCTTCCACAGCTAAACATAGTGGTAAAGATTTTCCAGGTACACACAACTCCCACTTCGAACACTACAACCTTCTCCACCAAAGGTGATATTCCACACCTCATCTGTCTTCACCACGGGTTTGCAATATTCTGAATGATAGACCTAACTATACACAAATTTTCTACATTCAGAGATTCTATTTACAAAATAGAAGTGAAAAAATACATTTCTCATGCCTAGAATATGCAAGTGTATTTTATAAACTTATCTGCAAAAAATATATATTCAGCAAAAAACTTAAATTATTCACAAAAAAAAATATGTAATCTGGAAAAGTGTATATAGTACTCGTATAGTGTTTTGATCAGGTCATATTTAGTGAGAAAAATACCTTTATAGAAGCTTCAGCTAAAACACACCATTGCCAAAGGTTAACTTAATGAAATGCATAAATGAGAGGTGCTGAACCAAATATTTTTGAGGTGAAGGATTGGCCATGAGGTTAGGGTGCTTCAATTGATAAGTGAAAGATGCTAGATTAAAATTCAAAATGCACAAACTCTCATGTAATTAATACTTCTTAGATGAATTTTTTTAAAAAAATTTGCTCGAGAAGAAAAATTCGGTTATTCTTTTACTGTTCATTAAAACTAAACTTTTCAACATAAAGCAGATTCACAGCTTATATTCTGGTGTTACAATTAAAGGTAGTAAACTAAGTTTTACAATTATTGTTGGTTGAGACGCACTTCACTGTTGAAAACTGAGTAAACAAATCTGTACTAGAATTTCATTGCCTTAAATTTTCTTATCTTGAATATCTGGTTATGCTAAAGTTAATTTTATCTTGCCTGAAACCTTAGAAATAAATATATTTAAAGGTAAGCTTGCTAAAATCATTTACATAAAAAATATGATTGGAATTTTCTAATAGTTTAGGCCAAATCTGCAAACCATTTGCATAGAAGCTGGGTTGTTTTTTTTTCTAAATCAATTTAACTTTTGCAGTAGATTTGTTATAAGACCACACTAATTGATAACTAAATTGAAATTTAAATTAATGAAAATGGTTTAATCCATGTTACCTAACAACTTGTCAAAAAGTGGTTCCATCTTTTTGTTTTTCTGTCTCATTAAATTAAAAATAAACATCCTACAAAATAAGTTAAATATAGTTTAACATTCACAAACTGAAGTCATCAAATTTAAATCAGATCTTATTATTTTTTTAAATGCTGGTCTACCATGTAATTTGATATTAAAAATTTCAATGTTAGTATCATCTATGTACATTAAAAATAGGGCCAATCACCAAAAACAAACAAAATAAACAGATTTGGTAGTGCAGAATCTCAAAAGATTTATTTATTTTGCCAAAATCTTTATTAATAAACTACTTAAGATACACAGAAAAATGTTCTACTAGATACTTCACACTCAGACATGATTAAACATGGAATCTAAGATATTTGTTATGAGTTTCTGGTCAAGATTTTTCTTAGATGAACGAGTGTAGACTTCAATTTATCTACAGCAGCTGGATTTGAGCATAATGCTGATTGTAGCTGCCATGTTGCTCACAGGTTTTATTGGTTCTAGTCTCAGTAGTAAGTGCCCAAGCAAGCAGCTGGAATCTTTGTTTCTTCAACCAGGCAAGTGTTTTTAGCATAACAGGTCAAACCCACTCTCATGAAACAATGATTAGGATGTTTGCAGTGTAATGTGCTGAAATGAACAACAAACAATTCCATCTTGTGTCATACCAAACTGCAACCTGTTTCATGACACTACAGATATTAACTGTTGGTAAAAAAAAGAAAATGGGGGGGGCTCCTCCATAACTGTTCATCTACTGCACATGAAATTACTAGTAATCACTAAATAAACAGTCAATAACAAAAAGATTTCTGTATCATCTATCAGTCAGGAGTTTTTACAACTAAGCATTTAAATTTTTATCCATTCTGGCCAATGTATATCTCAAATTATACATGAAAAGTATATCACAGATATTTTATTTGACAGCTTTGATATCATTTATCCACTAATATTAAAACAGATCTCAAATCACAGCAGCTGACTTAAACAAAATTTTAAAATTATATTTTAATTGAAAATACAGTGGGTTACAATCTTCATTTTCATTTTAACACAACATTATCTTGTATTAAGCAATTCAGGAAAATTATAAATCTAAAAAATGATGCCAATGTTTGAAGTGTGGCTGGCTATACATGCAAGTTGTTTAAAGGGAAACAGAAACATACTTTAACCTATTTTTATAGTTACACCTGCAGTTATTTGTCCTTCTCTCTTATCATCTCACCTACATATGAATGGCAATTCTTTAATTTGTCTCATAGACATTTAAATAAAAGATTTTTCTTTAAAGTTAATTTGCTTCATCTTAAATTTTAATTTAATATTGTGTAACTTTTTTTTGTAAATTATGCAACCATTCACTTATATTAAGTTGTATTTGTTGATAGCTATTTGCATAGCTTAAAGGAAGAGATGCTGCTGCTGTACTGTCAGAATATGAATTGGCCATGAGAGATCAGGTTAAATGAACACTTGTTCTTTTTTTCCAATAAGCTTTCGTTTTATCAGTTGCAAAACACCCAAAATTGATTTCATTACAATATTTATTGAGTTTTTTTTTTTTTTGACTGCTATATTTAACAATCAATTCTACAATCTTTATACATGATACATGTTTGGAATTTCTACAGTAGCAGATTTTACAACTAGAATAATTAAAATGTGTAAGTCCAGTTCTCATTTGACATTTTCACACTGCAAATTTTGTTGGTTTCTTACAAAATCTGCAATTTTAAACACTAAGTTTATCATGTATCAAATAAATTACTTGTAAACATTCTACATAAATGTGACGTCAGCTTTGCTGAAAATGATAAATGTCAGGATCGTTGATCTTATTTCTTCATGATGACTTTTTTGGTGCCTGAGATAAGCCAGACAAGGCCAATTTCAGACATGGTATTTACAATGAATTGTGTAACAAGTTCAAAGGAAATCTTTAAAATTTTTCTTTTAAAGTTTTCAGTTTTTGTACAAAAAAAGTCTCCAAGACTTCAGCACATTGGTAAAATGGTGAATCACTTGGATTGTAATACCGACAGTTGTCAAATATCTTAGTCATATCTTTTATAAAATCAGTCAAACGAGCATATCCTCTGGCACCAACTTTCTCTTCAACAGTGGACAGATCTGGGAAGAAAAAAAAATAATAAAAAAATTTGTTTTTCTTTAGTTTCAAAATACAGACATACATCTTTCATGTAGAGGTTGCATGGTGTCTGGCCAAAATCTATACCTGATAGCTTACTACCTTGATGATAGCCTGAACTAATTCCAGAAGTTTATGGTCGACATGGGTTTAAATTTTTTCTTACTAAAAAAAAAAAAAAAAAAATACTATCCCCAAATCGGACAGTGGAGTAGGAATGACTGACTGACTGCACGTTCAAAATTAACCCAACAGATTCTCAGTGAAAAGGGGCTTGAAGTCTAGTGATTTTGGTAACCAAGAAAAGTGCTCAAATCTACCACATGTTCTTTAAACCAGTTATGAACCATACAGATGTTGTTGTTATCATTTTGAAGGGTAAAAATGGAAATAGAACGTCTTGTCTGCAATGATGCACAGATATCCATGGCATACAATATGGTCCTTCAGATGAATCACTGAACTCAATAAATGCTGTGGTCTCAACTCTAGAATTTTGCATAGCAGAAAATACAAAGTAATACATAACCTAATGGAACTGCCACTAAAACATTACTCTTCCATTTGTACAAAACTAACTAAATTGCAATTTGTCTGAACATGACATTTTCCCATTCTTCCACACTTCAATCCTGATGGTGTCTGCTACTGAAGATGCACCATCAGATGCTTGCTGTGATTGTGTTGAGTGAAATCAGCTTCAATATTGCTGTGTCAGTTCTTCTGTCTTCACTACAGAGATCTCTGCTAATCACAATTCAAGAACAATACTTTTTTTCCAAAGTTGGATATATCTGTTCTCTTCCCCATCCTACAAAGAAGTGAGGCTCAGAGAATGCACTACCCTACAGTATCTGAAAATCAAGCTGGTTATCATATGGTTGGGTAATGTTTTGATCTTCATGAAAGATAACAGGTGGTTTCTAAGGTAGTGTAAATAATACTTAAATCAGAACTTTAATTTGGCTGCTGTAGAACAGGTGTAGAAAGTACAACTACAGATATATGATAAATACTTCAAGAACTCTAACTTTTTAGCTGGGAATTATAGTTCTTTGGTTTGCAAATTATATTTTTGTTAGCACCTGCCTCTGAAAAACATGCATCAATATATTTAATGCATCCCAAATATGACATACTTCTTGGATTCCTAGTAAAAGAACTTTTGTTGTTGTTGTTTTATTTGATAAACTAAAACTTAAAGAAAATGAAAGAGTTCAGATTTGAACTAACTTTATTTTAATAAATCTGTGTAAAATAGTAAGCCAATAAGGGTATTTATAGCAAAATCTGTCAACTTAAAGAGTGCACAGATTTGATTGTGCTTTACACAATTTGTCTGATGATCAAAAGTTAATATTATCCTCCTCCTCTTTTCTTTTTAAATCAGACTTAATCAATCTATGATTTTCTAAACAATTTTGATCAGTTATGTCAAAGATTATAAAAAGAACTAAATTATTATGCATTCTTTCAGAATGGAAGACCAAAAAAAAAAAAAAATTATTCTACTCGACTATGAAACCACACAAGGCTTTTTTAATTGTGAACCCACAATCATCATCATCAACCAAAATCTCGTGCAGAATCTTCAGCATTGTTCTGTATTTGGTGACCATCTACAAACTATGTGACACATTTATTGCCAAGGCAGCACAATAAATAGAAATGAAAAATGTTTTATACTTACACTGTTGTGACACTAGAGTTCAATAACTTTGGAAATTATAATACTTTTAAAATCAACTTAGCAGTCTTACCAGGGTTTTGTGTATGTATTTATTTGTAAATTGTGAAATTTGCTATTTTATAAGCTAAAACAATGTTAAAAACTTTTACAAAAATAGTGTACAAAGTGCAAAAATCTCACCCATTGGTTCCCTTATTACTTCATAGTAATCAGGAGCTTCACTACAATTGACTGGTTCAAGGAATGGCCAGGCCATTTTGTGCGCCTGTGAAAAATTTAAAAAAAAAAAAAAAAAAAAAAAACAAAAAACAAATCAAATAACAAAAAGATAATAATTGCACAGATGGTAACTACAGTGTCTGGATGTAAGGTACTCACTGTACCTTATGACAGGTGCTGAGAGCAACAAGGTGATGGCTTTAAACTTTCAAAATGGTTCCAGTAATAAGTCTGAAAAAAAATTCAACATTCTTCAGTAATTATTTTCAATAGGTGATGAAACATAGATGCGCAATTACAAGCCATAAACCAACAAAGTGCCATCACAAAGACTCTCCCTACAAGAAGTTAAACCTTCTGCTAGAAAAGAGTCATGGTCACAATGTTTTAGGGCGTGCAAAGTATCCTCCTCATTAATTTCAGTTCCAAGGGTGCCACAAACTCTTGAGCACCATACCCAAATGTTTAAAAAGCTGAGACATATCAAGAGAGTTTGCCCAAATCTGGAGATGTCTTAGGTGCTGCTACAACACAACAATGCTCTGCTGGACAGCAGCATGCACACATGTGACAATGGCTTCATTCAAATGAATTGTGCTGCCTCATCCGGCCTGAAGTCCAAATCCTACCCATCAGACTGCCACCTGTTTGGCTGACTGAGGATTGGCTATGGGTACAGAACTTTAAAAACGAAGTAGTAAAGAATGCTACATACAAATGCATGTCCTATTTAAGTGCTGGAAAAACTGTAATACACATAATGGGAATTACATGGAAAAAAATAATTGTTTATAAAATAGGGCTGCATCTATTTTCTTCGCCATTTTCAGAATTTTTTAATAAAAGGTTTTATAGAAAATAATTATCAAGCATTACTTTCATACCCCATCTTAAGGAAGAAAGATGCTAGCTAGAACAAGATTTAGTGGAGAAAACAAACATCAGTGATGTCTAAATTAGATTTTTGCATAACACATCCATGTACAGGAGTAGATATATAACTTAAATATGATATTGGCAAAAGAGGACTGGTAAGCAAAAGAAATATAAAACTACAAAGAATTTTGTTATGAACGTTGTAATAAGTAAACTAAATAATTAGTCTCCTTGCAGAACCACCAAGGTTTTATGAAGACCAGACAAAATACCTGATTGTGAACTTAGTTAGTCTGACATTTTCCATAGACATTTTCATTTTTTAAGGTAAGCAAATACCTTTGCAAATGTCTACATTAACATTTGTTTTAACAATAGAGTATATTTGAAACTTTAGTGACAATCAGTTTTATTAAAGATAATAGCACCCTCATCTGGGCGAATATGATTTATTTTTGCATAAATTTTACAAACCTGCTGTTTTTTTTTGTTTTTTTTACATACATCAGAGAGTTAAGATTATCCAGGGGTCATTTCTTTACATAACAAATCAAAATTGAGAAAATAAATTTTGTAAAGTTGAGACTACTAGGAGACGAAAAATAGCAAACCACGAGCCATGTTCATTTTAATTTGTATATGAAATAACCAAAACGTGACATGAGGATGTAATCGTTTGCTTAGCCAGTAATTGCTTCAGAAAGTAAAAGGCATACTGACCAATAATGTCAGATGTCAATAAGTTACAGATTAAAATCATTATTGATAAGTATGACTTTAGCTGTTGCACTTTCCTTTAATATCTCATTTATTCAAAATCTTATTATTAAATATTTATTTCAATATTTAAAGAACACAAAAAATCAGAATATGGGAAGATATATTTTTTCAGATGTGGATTTATTATTTTGAAAAAAAATTTTTAGCAGCAAAGCAAAATGTCACTAATTAACATGTTAGCTGAATTTAGGGAGTCATGGCAGATCTCATCAAATGCAGTAAAATCTTGTTTGTTTCAAACAAGCAGTTGAAGTCAGAAGTTTTATGTCAAAAAACAAATTAAAATAATTCAATTAATTAAATAGCTTACCTGCAAACTTCTTAGCAACCGCCGAAGACTTTCATAGTCCTTGTCAGACAGTATCCTCTGAGAGAAGCGATCTCCATGGTCATTATTTTTACAATTTGGGCAGATGTATGTGTCCATGTCATCTGCTTCACATTTGGTAACTCCCACACAGCGTCCATGAAACCAGTCCTGGCATCGGTCACAACCAATATAGAACCTAGAAATCAATGATTGTTGTAAGAAAACTGCTAGGTGTGTAAAAAATGAAGAATGCAAACTTAGTGATTTTGTACACATCATGCAAGTTATGCCCAACCAGATCAGTAAGAATGGCAACATTTTTTTTTTTGTTTTAAGTATACCATGTTGCAAGATAATATGAAAATTGTGTTGGTGGCAGTGCCTCAGGTCTATGAGAATAATATGGAAAAAAAAAATCAAAGCTATCAATGGAAATTCCAATGATGATCAACCTGCAATTTGTCAGGAAGGCCAGATGATTACTGACGTTAAGGAACAGGCCCATCTCTTTGGTGTTCACTACTCATCAAAATGCCACAAAGGACACAACCTATGATGAATGTCTATTCAATGAGGTAGACAAACTAGTAGCAAACAACATCAATCTGCTATATCAATGTGAGGATGAATGTCATGCTCTCTTTACCATGCAAGAGCTACAGATGGCCATGGATGAACTTACTAACTCAGCACCTGGTCCAGACCAAATGCTTATAGACATGCCACCAAATGGGAGAACTGCCATTCTAAATCTTTTCAATTGAATTTAGACAAGTGGTGAATATCCATCAACATGAAGTCAAGTCAGATAATTCCATTGCTGAAACCTAATAAAGACAAGCAAAGTATCAAATCTTACCAACCTGTGGCCCTTCCTGCCTTGGCAAGCTTATGGAGAAGTTAATCAGTAAGAAATTCACATGGAGACTCCATAACGACAAGACCCTACAGAGATCCCAGTGTGGTTTTCGTCCCGAATCTGGCACCACAGATGCTCTACTTCAACTAACTGAAAAGTGCCATGATGCCTTACTCAACAAGGAATACACCATAGTGGCTCTCATAGATCTGGAAGTTGCCTTTGACAAAGTGTGGTGGGATGGTATCATTATCAAGGCAGCAGAAATTGGCATATCTGGCAGACTCCTAAAACTGCTTTCTTGATTGACCACACTATTCAAACCCAACTAGCAAATGGAAGTTGAAAGTCCCCAAGGAAAAAACAGAATACACGGTAATTACGAAAAAAACAGAAAGCACTCTCTGCCATTAGATAATCTTGGCATACATCTAGATGGCAAAAGGATTAAATACAAGAAGAATCCAATGATCCTAGGTCTCACCTGTTCAGTGCATATGGACCAACTTGTTGAAAATTGCACCAGACGGCTCTATCTCATGAAAACCATCGCTTCACAATAGTGGGGTGCAGACTTCACTACTCTAAGATCATTTTACCTCATCCATACGAGAAGCAAGATGTCCTATGCTATGGAGATATGGTCATCAAGCAGCAAAGCACAAGTAAAAAGACTGTCAGCTATTCACTCAGAACAACCTCAGTAGCAGCACTAGAAATTGAAACTGACATTCCTCCTCTGGACTTATATATAGAATCAGTGATTCTAAACAGGCAACTTAGCTGTCATTTTATGCCCAGAGACTCCCCAGGGCACCTTAAGAAAAACAGTTTCCCTCAATCATTCTATGCAAGGTCTTCAAAAATCCTAAAGTCAAGAAGTATCTGTCTCCCAGACAGAAGCAGTGTTCAATTCCACTCAATTACAATCCAGAACAAAGTTCCTCCATTGAAGTGGTCACCACCTGAGATAAAGACATCACTACCAAGCGATGCAAGTGAGTCAGATATTCTCACCAAGCTCAAACAGCTTCCATTAGCGATGATCCAAGATCAATACTCCTCAGCACTCCAATCTACACAGATGGGTCACTGGATCCCACTACTGGTATGACTGGTGCAGGCCATATTCCATCAGAGAAACTTAACATCATTCTCCCTCTGTCAAAATGTTCTATATTATGTGCAGAATTGTGGGCTATAGAGAGAGCAGTCCAGGAAACTTCAACCGTATCCAAAGATGACACCTCACAATCGTTTGTCATTCTATCCAATTCCAAGTCATCTCTACAATCTTTGCAGTCATACAAACCTTGAGTATTCTCACCAAACTCAAGCTATTCATGATGCTATTAACACCTGTTCTGCCCAAATTTCTCTCAAATGGATTCCCAGCCATGTGGGCATACCAGGTAACAAAAGTGCAGATGCATTTGCAAAACTCGCTGCAGAAAGTGGACCAGTCAACAAAACCACTGGAACAGCGGCATCCCTACAATGTGACATTGGAAATTCCAAAAATAACATCTAGACTAAGAGATGGACAGGTGACTTCAATGTACAAAAGAAGCCTAATACCATCAGATACAAGTCCCTCAACAGAAAAGATCAAGTCACTCTTTCAAGGATACAATTGCATCACTTTCCTTGTCAAAGCTACCTAGCTAGGTTTAAACTAGCTGAGAACCCAACTTGCCAACTTTGTGGAAGTGAGGAAGAGGATCTTGAACATATCCTATTTCATTGTGATGAGCTTAGTGACAACAGGTGATTTGACACCAATGCTAGTTTAGCAGACCTGTTAGAAACCAAAAATGGTGAATGGTCCAACATCATCCAGATTGTCATCAAAAGAAAAGAAAGAATCCATGCCAAAGCCGTGTTGCCAGATGCATGACACTACCCATAACCATAACAATAATGTGGAAATCTATGAATTTAAAAAATTTAACAATTTTCAAAAAAAAATATTTGAACAGTATCTAAATATATTCATTTATCATCACCCTTCCAGTGATAGCATCAGTGTATTAGATAGAAACCAGTTTGGTTCTTTTTTCATCATTTTAACGAAGCCAGGTGGCTAACCTTGCAATGAACCCTGCCCAAGTTATCTGGGTTAGGGACCAGCTAGTGTACAGCAGGAAGTCTCTACAAGAACTCTTCCATCTAGCTATGGGAGGAAACCCAAGTGATCAGAATGAAACTCATGCAACAGATGGATAAGTACAGAAGAATGAGAATAAACCATGTTACGGAAGTTTAGTCAGTGAGGATCAAACGTGGACCTTCAGACTAGTACACTATGCATTGGCCATCTGCAGCCCAAATAAATTAATCAGGAAGGGATTAAATCATAACTAGTTTCTCTCTTTTAAAATGCTGGTTCAGGCTACCATGAAATTATCAAATCTTTAACCTTTCCTTGCTCCAACATACAAAACTTTGGTGGTTTTTTTTCAGTCCCACACACCTACAGGTAGATAAAAACTGAGGGAGGTTCAAAGCAGTAAGAGTCCATTCAAATTTTCATGAAAGCAGAAAAACTTCATTTTGATGTATTCTATAAATATCTTAAACATTAATTATTTATTTTGCTTCTCTGAATTAAAATAAATTAAAAACATTATTAATAAAGTCTACAAAATGGTTTGTATTTTTTTCTTCTCCATAACCCAGATGTTTCTTGATGAGTGATGCAATAAAAAAGCAGTTTAGCACAAAGTTTATTGATATCATAACACCACGGGGTAGGAAGGTGGTTAATTCAACTACTAATGGATAAGCACAAAATGTAATTTCAGGTGAGATAATAAACTATGCAAATAATGTCAAATTCATTGCACCACTATTGTATTCACTCCTTCAATTTTACATTTTTTTTTGTTTTTATTAGTCTGGAGCTTGAAATCAATTCAACTGTTTGGTTGTTTATTTATAAATTACAGATTTACTACAGATGTTTAACCAACAAGACTTTTTATCACTTATTTAAAAAAAAAGATGATGACTTGGAAGAGACCAGTTGTAGGTGGATTTATATCAGATTAGTCTAAAGCTTTACTACTTACTGTGCCTCATCATAGGGAGTCCGACAAACACAGTAGAGTTCCTCGGATGTATTTTCTTGATGTAGCTTGCATTCTTCACATATGTAGGACTCTATACTTTTTGCTTGTTCCTCAGTAATTTGGACACATTCTCCATGGAACCAGTTGGAACATAAATCACAACCAATATAGAACCTTTCAAAGTAAATTATAAAAGCCAATATATATATAAAAAAAACAAACCTGTCATTGCATTAATGGAAATCAAACCAACAAGAATAGAAACAGTTATTTCAACTGATCCATAATGTCAATCAGCAGATAACCCAGTTAAAATTCACTATAGTTTAAAGCTATACAAAATTACTGTAGCAATATTATAGTATTATACCAATTATCAGAATTTGTGACAAATTTTATTTTAAATGATTGAGTAAAAAAATTAAATGAAAATCTAGTTTTGACTAATTCTGTTTAAGATAACTGAAATTGTTATAATACTTTAAAAAGATTACTGTATTTATTTTTTATATATAAAAATATATTTAGAGATAACAACTGAGCTTTTGTTGACCTTGTCAAATTAGCAAAAAATTTCTGTTATACAGAGTATAAAAATAAAAATAGAATCCCCCCTTCATCCTGCCCCTCCGGTTGGACTTAATAAAAATAAAAAATGGCCCAATGCTCCTCTCTCTCTTAGAATCTTAAGGACACACAGAGAGAAAACTCTGTTCTAGAGGGTTCAGCCTGGATAAACTTACCCCTTCTGAGCGTATTAGATTACGAAGGAGTTGGGTAGCCCGCTGCTCTCGCTAGGATGAGGTACACTAACATTAAGAAAAAATAATACAGGTCGAAATAAGACTTCACTCATAAACAGCTGAGGCGGCCGGTCGTGGAACCGACCCAGCTACACTGCATACATTTGCAAACTTAACAAACAGACCATAACAATCACACCACACCACCCCCCCCCCCACAAAAAAAGATCAGCGAAAGCTTAGTCTTTAGTGTTTTATTCCTGGTGAAAAGTGTAAACTGACTAGTCTTAAGCATATTCTAATCGCTTGAAGTATGTTACTGTTTGTTCTTTAGATTTCCAGAAGATGTTTTGACTGCTACTCATCGATCAGTAGATTATCAACACCACAGTTAGATTTACTGATCGATAATGGTAACTTTAATTTCATAAGATATGATTTAAAATTCAACACTAAGAAAATCACTTCAAATAGTTTTAAACCAGTTTCATTCTATTTCTATAAACATTCCGTGAACTAATAACATTTGTTAGTAATTGGGTCAGTTGTTTGCAGACAACTATAAGTTAGTACAGAAGGAAAACAAAACAAACATTGATATATTGTGGTATCATACAAATTTTTCCTTTTGCTGTCCTTTCAGTCTCATTACAACATTACAAGAGGAGTTGGGTTTTTTTGTCTCCATCACAATACTTAACTATATTAACAAATTGATGATGAAGCAGCCAGAATATTATATTGGCTAGCTTTAAAGTTTCTCACATAATGTTACTGAACTTTTGTACTCTTTAGGTCCAGAAAAGTTTGAAAGATTGAAGTAAGACAGAAAGATAACATTAGCAATACTGAATTTAGAGCTGCATTATCAGACATAAGGAATGCAGAGTTTTTCTTATTTGACTATTGATGAAAGTAGATAGATGGAATAGGAAAGAAATACAAAAATAAGTATAATGACAGTTATAATTATAATTTAGGGAAATCAAGCAGTACTACATTTTCCATAGTTTATGTTTGCACAGATTTGCTCTCTAAGATGGATCAGTTTGGAAAAGGCGGTCCACATAACATAGTATATATACCAGCATAATGTATTGGGACAAAGCCACAGTGAATACTGCTGATAAGGGTTTTTATTAGATGTTTTAAGATACAAATTTATAGCAGTCACTCATTTCTTTAATGGATATTTTGCCATTTCTAACTAGGCTTGTTTTCAAACTGAATATATCGATTACAGGATTATTAAACCATTGGGTAATCTCAAAACAAGTTTTTGTTGAGTTTGAGCCTAACCGCACATAACCAGAAACAAACAAACAAAAAAGTTATAAAACAAATCAATGGCTATGAATGCAAAATTATAAACAATCTAGAACATAAATTTGAATACAGAAATCAACTTCTAAAGAACTTCCATGTTTGTTCCAGAAAATATAAAATTGGTTAGCAAAAATGGTCACAGTCCAGTTTTAAAATGTTGGTGTTAGTGAAGTTGAGGTGCTATATGAACACCACCAGATAAGACAAAACTTGCCATCTGAGCAGTCATGTTATACAGACCTGGCTATCTGAATGTGCAAGAATTTTTTTTTAAAGTAAATTTGTTGAATTTGTGCCAAATATCACTTTATTGCTGATTACTTTGACCATAGCTGTTTCAAGTGTAGAATATGAAAAAGGCTTTTCAATCTAAAACTGTATTATAACAAAATTTAAGAAGCTCCTTGAATAGTAAATAACCCTTAAAAAAATGCCAAATGAATAAATCTGATTTCTCAGCTGCATTATTAAAGTGGAAAAACAAACAGAAATTTATAAAAACACTGTCTATACCAAATAATGACTTCTGTACTTCAGTTTTTATTTTGTACCAAATAAATAATTCTTTGAATAAATTAACTGTTAGAATTACATTAAAATGGTTTGTTTAACCTAATATAAGCAAGATTATTAGCTATTTACAAGTTTCCAGACAAAAAATCTGTGGTGGTAAGTAGTTATCGTCTTGGAGGGTTAGCCTGAGACTTAGATATACATTTTTCAAAAGGAATAAAATGCCTAAATTAAATAAGAGTAACAACATACATGGTGTCATCATAAGGAGTTTTGCACACACAATACAGCTTCTCAGCAGGATTGAAAATCTTAGCATTGCCTGTAGATATAAGCTTTTGTTTCTTTTTTTTAGGTCGAGCATCAATCAGTGTGGGAGGTGATGGTACAGGAGTGGTGGCAAGAGCTGCATTCAGAGGCTGTTCCTTTCTGTGTGAAGCAACTACCACAGGTGATGACAAGACATGCTTCTGTAAGCATTTTTTTTTCTGCCTCTTAAGGAGTTCATTAATTTCAACCTGTTAGCAAAAAAAAAAAAAAACATTAAAAAAATGTTTCAAAATTATGTCATATTTGAGAAAAAAAACTGTTATGCCAAAATAGTTTCTTAAATTGTTTTCCAAATGCATGGTCAAACAATATTTTGCCACCTCATTACCTCAAAAGTCACCAATTTTAATTTCAAAATAAATTCAATGCTATTTCCATCAGGGAATTTTAAAAACAAACTAAACACAGTAGACACATAATGTATTCATTTTCAGGTTAGTTTGTGTTCCTTAGCCAGCAATTAAATTTTCTTTTTTGTCCATAATTGTTTCCTACATCCAGGCCCATTTATTTCTAAAAGTACAGCCTACAGTATTGTAATGTTCATTAAAAGAAAGAAAAAAAAAAAAAAAGGCATTTTTGAAACAAGTCTATGACTAACTGTACAAACAGAGCACTAACCTCATATTATACTCAAGCTGGTTTATGGTAATGTTGGGGTACATGAATAGGGCTTTTATAACATTAATACACCATCGAATTTTGACAATTTTAAGCACAGGTTTAATTTTTCCAGGACAGAAATTCATCTAGTCATCCTTCAGGTAACACCCATCATCTGATGTTGTCATTGTAAAACTACTAATGAAAATGAATCTTATGTAAATAAATAACTTCAATAAACTTAATCTGCATTTATAATCTCTTCAATGGTATTAACTTAGAACCAAAGTTTCTTAAATAATTAACAAAAAAAAAAAAAAAACACAACCAAACCTGAATATCTTGTTGGATGTTCTTTTCCATGAGAGCCCTTTTTCTCAAAATTTCTTTTTTGAGTGCTTCTTTATGTTTGAAAAGTGCAGCTTGAAGCTTGCTCGCAATTAGCCGCTTCTGCTTCTCTTCCACTGATTCTTGCTTCTTGATCCTCTTCTGTTCCAACTTTTCTTCGCGCTCAATTTTGTCCAAAATAGACTTCATAACTTGTCCACAGATAGCCAGTCTGTTTAAGAAGGCAGAAAACTGATACAATCAAGTGCACAAAAAAAAGGGGGGGGGTATTTTTAAAGATAAAACAAAACCTCAGTTGGCAGATGATCATAAGAGACGGTATTGCCAGGTGCCCTCTGAATAAGAACTTAAACACACTGTTCATTTCACCTTCAGTAAACACCTTGATATTGTTTAAGTAACCCGGCATATTCAAAACCATTGACATTATGAAAAAGAACACAACATATTACAATGCCATGCCATACTAAGTGGAATTTGTTTAGTAAATCATGGTTTAATATTACAGCACAACAATGAATGACAAATTATGCAGATTATTTGTCATCAAAAGAAAAAAATCCTCAATGTTTCTTAATTGAAAATTTCTTTTAAATAGACAAACAACAAATCTCAATAAATTTTAAAAAATCAATGTCATTAAAGAATATTGGAAAGATACCAAGTATGAAGTTATAACAAATCTAATGGTCTGGGTAGTGTCAAAAAGAGTTAAAGCAGTTTTGAAGGCAAAAGGAAAATATACAAAATATTAAATAATTTGTTTGTAGTGAATTTTACTTCTAAATGACATATTACATATATCTAAATCACAGTGGATTGTAGCAACAGTAACATACCTAACTTGGTCATCTTTTTGCTCTTGTGTCAAAGACTTCTGCTTAGGACGGGTAGCTTCTGGAGCTGGTGATGGCTGTGGTATTTGTTTCAGAATCACCTGCTGAGTTAGCGTAGCCTGTTTATCTTGACCTTGCAAAGCGGCTAGTGCCTGAAGTTGAGCTTGCGTTAAAGGTTGCTGCTTTGCCTGTTGCATCTGCCTTTGGTATGCCAGTAACTTTGCCTGGATTTCAGGGCTTTGATTCTGCAGCAATGCCTGACGAACAACTGTAAGAAATATGGATGTCTCAAATACTTACATATTCACACTTTTAACAATAATACAAAAGAAAAGCAAAGAAAAAACTGACAAAAATAAGATCTCCTAACATTTTATTTTCTTAGTTTTGAATGATAAATTTTTAATGAATCAATAGATGATGGTAATACCTATTATAATATGTTTGTATGAGACATAAATTCAGAAGTGATATTTGACTAAATTTGACAAAATTGTTGTTTTTCAACATAAAATCTATCCTTTCTTCTTATTCCAAAAAACAACCAAATAAATATGTAATTAGAGAGTTCCAAACATTTTTTTTGTAATATCCCAAATATAATTTGTAATTAAACTAAAAAAGAAAACTAATTTAAATTTAAGAATCAACACGTGTGGTTGCATTACTGTAGACATGGATACTTTTTTTTCCTTCCAACAAAGGATTGCACACATTATGTTCAAATTTGTTAATCAGAACTTTAAGTCACCAGAATAATAAGCTAATATGCAGTAATCTGAGAGATAAACAGTAATTAGTTCACTACTTCCACTGATATGATTTTTACATGTGCCATTCAAAATTATTTGTGGTGAATTTTGAAAATATATACATTCAAGTTTTTAACAATACTCATCTTTTGACTTAATTTAAACTGCAGCATACAATTCCTTAAAGAGCCAACAGATTACACAAGATGTATTAAATGGCAAGCAACTTTATTTAAACAGAATATGGTTAGAAAACTCAATACAGGCAATTTCAGCAAGAAAAGACAGCATAGCATGCAGAATTCAGGATGACATAAGACAGGAATGGCATGTAGAAAAGATCAAAATGGCATGGTAAATGTTCAAACTGGTAAATAAATTTAAAAAAAAAAAGAATCATTAGCTCAAAAGAAGTTAAAGTCCTAAGAGATAGATAGCTATTTATGCATGAGTAAATTAGATGTGAAGAGTGGAAAATATATATATATATTTTTTTACTGAAGTAGTATTTTTAAGTGAAAATTAGCGTTCCATGCTCAAGCAATGAAATGGTAGTCACTCAGCTCGTTCTACATCAGTTTTTATGGCAGATACAATGGTAAAGCTACAGCAATTAACAAGGTGAACTAAATGCAAAAAGGTTTTTTTTTTTTTTTTTAAAGTCTAAAACATGCTATAAAGATTTATGATAAAGATGCACAGGGATGCAGGAAACCCAAGCAGCAGAATCCAATAAAGCAGCTTTCTGTATTCTGCTTGATTCTTGTACAAATCCTCAGCACATTAAATGAAAAGTTGTAGTGAGAATGAGAATTTGGGGCTTAGTTTTGTGGATTTGGAAAACACCTGTTACTGTCAGATTTTTAGAGTCAATACTCAACATTTTAATAACTGGCTTAATCAGCCAAAGTATCAGTGTGATACCTAATTGACATCATCAGTTAACAGCTGTACTAAATGTGCCAGAATAAAACAGCTAATGAATTGTTATATGATTGGAGAAGATATTTTCATTAATACAATTAAAACTAGATGTTAAAAACCATGTGTACTGTAGTCCTCATTTAAACAATATACAGTCATTATAGCACTAATGGGCCTTAACTAATAAACAGCAGACATTTAAAGCTGCCCACCTTGATCATGTATTTTGGGCCACTGATTATGTCTAATGTACCAAGTGTTTGAAGATTCTGTCTCACCCTAACATCTCTGTGCTCCTGAGTAAAAGATCCTTTTATACCTTTGTTTTTACAATAATTTATAAAATTTTCAAATTGTTCAACTTCTTCATTTCAAAGATTTTACATTTAAGTACAAAATGTGTCTCAAATCCTAGAAAATTATAATGTATGTGAAAAATAATTATTAGGAAAGCACAATATCAACATCAAAGAGTTAACAATCTGCATAGTATAATAGATATGTCATTTCTCTAGATGTAGCACCACTCACAAGTTCCTAGGATGCATTTAAAATTATTTTTAAATATTCTAGTTAAATTCTAATTATTTTTTCTGTAAAATGACAAATACTCTGGTAATACTGATCTTGTGAAAGTTAATTTAATTAAATTTTTTCATATAAAAATTTATTTGCTTTCTTGGTCCAGTGATGCAACATTTATATTTGAATATTCAAATGATAAATTAAACAAATTTTTGTTGTTGAAAACAAACAAAACAACAGAAAAATATGCAATTAAATGAAATAAAGCAGGCCAAGCTGCCCAATTACTATTGTAAATAGTCCTTACCCTGCTGTACAACTTGAGGAGTCAGGGCATACTTCGTAGAAGAAACAGGATTACTGGTAGCAGTTGTGACCACAGTAGTTGGGATGCTGGCAGCAACTGTACTCTGAGTTGTTGCAGTCATTGCTGACACAGGCACTGATGCTTGGGGTCGAGTTGTAACAACTGTCACAATTGGTTTAGCTATAACACGTGTTGTGAGAGGAGACTGACTGATGACAGTAGTGGAACTGATGGTAGAGGTAGTGGTTACCAAACTTGTTGCTGCCAGCCCTGAAACCATGGCTGATGATTGGCTTGATTGTGTTGGAGTGACAACGTGCGTGTGCGGTGTGCCAGTTGTTGTTGATCCAGTAACACTTGTAGGAGTGCTAACAATCACTTGTTGGGGGCGGATTGTAACTTGTGGTCGACCTTGAGCCTGTGATGAAGATGAGACTGCAGCCACTGCTTGTGCTGCTGCTGCTGGTAAAGTTATCAGCTGAAGTCGCCCATCAGGCAGTCTAACAATCTGCTGACCTGCATAACAGAAAATTATTTTTCATTAGTTATATATGTATGTATATAAATTTTCAAGACAAAATATTTAGAATCATTTTTAAATTCTAAAGCCTGTTTTGAACCAATATCTAAGACATGCACACACAAGTAACCAAAATCATTGCATCTCATGAAATACTTTTCCTTTTTTTTTGGCTGAAGTGAAATTATACCCTGACAAATGTAATGTTTAAGAATTTCTTGTGTTTATCATCTATGCAATTCTTTTGTTAATATTCTTTGGAAAACCAATAATGAAGTTTACATTTATTACTTCATGGCTGTCTCTCCATAAATGACATTTAAGATAATAAGTGGTAGCTTATGATTAAAACAATAATTCATTGATTTTATTATGTTAAAAATGCAATTTTACACTGTAACACAATGAACACTCCATTCAATATTTTGTTTAATAACAAAAAGTGGATGCAGGTCTCTGTATAAGTATGGGACCAAATCATATAATCAAAAACATTTTTTAAAATATACTTTAATTTACATCAGATATCATGTAAATGATAATATAATAATTAGAATGAAATATATGGTGCACCTGGTTAAGAAATTACCTGGCATAAGTCCACGAACTTGAAGTTGTCCCTGAGGTCCTTGTATAATCTGAACATTTTGCACTTGACCAGGAACTCCTTGAGCAATTACTTGGGGTCGAATCTGAACAGTAGCTTTATTTGAGAAACAAAAACCATAGATTACTGCAACAATAAATATCTGTCAATTTTATTCACTGTTATTTAATTCAAAAAAATTTGAAGAAAAAACACAAAATAAAATATAGAAGGAAAAATAGTAGTTAAAATTCATAACTCTCTTTGCAATGTTCAAATCAAAAAAGACTAGTAAAAAGCATAAAATTTATTATTTTTAAATCTGTTTTATCATAACATAACTATTTTTTTTTAATATTTATCTAGACAGTCAGTGGTTAGGATAGATAATTTTTAATCAGACTTTTTAACAACTCAGTAAATGCCTAAAATTATTGTGGGTACAATCTGTGTAGCCAGAATAATACATTGCAAAATCGGTATAGAAAAATCTTAAAGGTAAACATCAAACGTTCAGAACATGAAAATTAATTAAACATACCACAGTAGTAAAGCAGATAAGCTATTTGTATAAACAATTAATCCAACTTGTGAGAAGAAATTTACTTACAAGACCTATGCCAAAGTAATTTTGTATTTCTGTAAAAACTTGTCTTGTTCATATACTACACAAAATTTGCTAAGAATCAAATGATTATTATATCTAATACTGGTACAATTTACTTTTCATTTGCTAACCTTCTTTTTAGAACCTTTAGTCACAGTGTGACAGAATTTCCTTCAAGTTTAGAGATGCACATTAACATATGGCTCCTGACTGTCATCTAAATGTCTGATGCTGTATGCTGTCTCTGACATTTAAGAAGTTCTTTATCACAATGCTAATTGATACAGAATGGCACAACATTGACAGATGGCACTTGCAGCAGGAGTATGCTGAAAACTAGATCAACTCAACATTTTGTCAGACGAGTTTAGCATATGCCAAAGCATAATTTCTAGAGCCTCGAATCTGTCTCAAACTTTTGGCAGTGCTGCTAGATGGAGCAAAGTGACAGATTTTGCACTCAAGTGTCTCAATAACTAAAAATAGCTGTTTTGGAGAGACGTCTACTGACTCGTAATTTAGTATTTTTTGATATTTGCTAACATAACTGTCTTCTTAAATGATAGATTATACACATTCCAACTTTGCTTTCCTGATGGTACCTAACAACAGGATGACATCAACATTGTATCCCTTGATCCTTAGCAATTTTTTTTTTTTTAGTACTATAGATATAATTTAATTTTCATCTCATAAATATTATATAAATAAACAAACATGTTGCTGATTTTACTTTGAGAAACACACCTGGTGTAATGACAGATACTAGCAGTCATATCAATATTTTTTTTCTATTTTTGTTCCATGCAGTAAATAATTCATTATTTTGATTATGCTCACTACTATTATGACAAAAGATTCAGTATACCAAAAATATCTTGCAGTACTTAATGCATCAAAGGTCACAAAATAGTTTTTTACATAGGTTGTGTATTTAAACTGCATGTAGGCACTCTTAAAGTCCAACAGCTTTATATACAACATCAAAATGTAGTATAGTTGTAGTTTAGACAAAATGATTCTGTGGAGTAAATTTAGGAATATGCTATCACTAATTATTATTAAAAGACTATCTCTAAATAAAAGAAAACAGTCATTCTGCAATAATTAAAATAATAAAACAACATACCTCTGGTCTGAATCTGTCCAGGAGATATCAGGCGAGTTGTGGTTGTGGCTGGTGAGGCTACAGCTGCCCCAAGTTTGGGTGCTAGTGTGACATTGGAGGGACGAAGAGTGATGGTTGTTCCTGGTAACTGAACCTTTACACCTGGTCTTATAGTTGCTGATACAGTAGTTGGGTTGGCAGACGAGAAGTTACTTGTAGATGCTGATACTGAAAATAATTAGCAAGTGAAAAGACATTGTAAAATCACCTGGTAATCTTATTTCACAGAGAAAGGTTTGAAATTGCTATTACTTTTTTTCTGAACACTGCTACAGAAGGTTAAACTGAAATTAGCCTTTGATCATGGCTGGGACATCCTTGAATGTGCAATATGTCAGATGTACACATGCATGTTCTTAAATTTTTTTTATGCTTACAAAGGTTTCCTTTTACATTGGTTTAATAGAACTCACTATTCCACACCATTTTAAAAAAGTTGATTATGGCATGCTTAAAAGCTATAGGCATGTTAGAGATGATAGTCCATGCAATGGGATATCACAAAGTATTTTCATTTACATATTTCAACTTTGAATGAGTTGGGACAATATAGATGACCATAAGAAAAAAAATCTCTCAGGACCACTATACAGTTGCCATTGTGACATTTTAAGGTATCTTTTAACTTTGGCCAATTAGTGGCAGAACTGGTTTGAAATTTTCTGCAATTATAGACTAAGACCACCTAAACCATTTTGGTTCATTATCATCACAACCACTTGGTTTTGTAGTATCAATGACATATTAGAAGGGCCTTTTCTGTCGATGATGAATAGTTTTGTTTATTCACAAGTCAAGATCAGGATGAGAATCTGTCAATGCCAAAATAAATGCTAATACTAATATTTTGACAGTGGTAGTGTTTTGGTGTAGTTTTACATGAAAGAACCATGATGATTATGGTTGAAGGCAAATTATCGGGGATTCTGAGCTAAATGTTATTCAGTAGTTCCTCAAAGACCAAGGTCCTGGCGTTATCCTAAAAGAGAATGATCATTTCCTCCATGTTTGCAATGGTTGTACAAGATTTTTTAAAGTACTGTTCTGGTCAGATGTTCACCTAACTTGTTCTTTAGAGAACAAGTATCGGATTAGATGGTGAAATGATTTTGCTGACAGATCTGTGATTATCATGACATCCTCTGATACCAACAAGATGATGTCAAGAATGCTTAACTGCAAAAGGTCAAAACAAATGTTCTATCAAAATTGTACCAAACTCAAAATGTATTCAATTAAAATAGGGCAAAAACATTTTGAATTGTGAATGTATACTGGGATATCTTCATAGACAACTAAACATTGTCAGCTGGCAAAGTAATCAGTACACCACAATCAATCCTGTTACTACTTTATCATCAGAAAAATCCTGAAGCAAAACCTGAACCTTTCAACTAAGATATCTCAAATATACCATATTTAGTGCTAGACCATTAAAATTTTTTTTAAGTATTACACTACAATACAAGCAATTCTGATACTCTACAAATGAAATTAGTTCATCTACAGTCAGATGACAGCTTTTGTAGACATTCCAGAAATAAATAAAGCAAAACCAGCAGTTAATAAACCAAACAGAATTGTTTTAATTGTCTGTTTGTTTTTTTTCTTATTTAGTTCATTTCTGAACAAAAATAGTCAGACTTATTTATTTAAAATATTTCTGCCAATTGGTATATTACAACTTTGTTACTAATTTTATAAACTCGTTCAAGAAGTGCACGTATCGGTTCTTTTTTATTATCTCCACCTGCTAAAGTTTGCTAATTCTGTTACTGCTTCAAGATTATTTTCCTTTTCAGGCAAAAAAATAAAATGATTCCATTCACCTGGAGTAGCAATGATTGTCTTGGGTTGAACCTGTACATGTTTGATGACTGTTGGAGTAGAAATGATAGTAGGTGCACTAGATGACACCTTGACAGGGGTGGTGGCAGTGCTGGTGGCAGTGATGGTAACTGTGGAGGACCCAGGAGCTGGCAATTTGGCAGTTATCTTGTTCTGAGCTTCTTGTAGGCGTTTCTGTTGAATTGCCAGGCGTTGCTGTTTCAGCTGAAGTTCCATCTGTGCTTTGATCTGAGCAGCATTCTGATTCTGGAGTGAAGATTGCTGCTGGGTAGATTTCTCTTGCAAAGCAGAGCGTTGCTTGTCTAACCTAAACAACAAGAATTTGTATGGAAATTTTCTTTTCACATACAGCACAAAAATTGAATTTGTTTATACTATTCTAGTGAATACACTATTAATTCACTCTATACAAATGTGGTAAAAAAAAAAAACCCACTAAAACATGATAATTTAGAATTTCTGCTTTCCATTATCATGAATACTCAATACACCATCAGCATTTAAAATAGTTATAGTTGACAGCACCTGTTCCCTCCAATTCTAATTAAAAGATTGCGATCATTTTTAAAAATATTTCCAGCTAACTCCACACCAAAAAAAAAAAAAAATCACAATAGTTTTGTTAAATTTTAATTGCTTTAGTTCAATTCTTTTGTGGGCTTATTTTTTTATTTTATAGAACTAACATCTGCTCAACATTTGACTGTAATACCACCAACTCATTGATGAAAACCTACCTTAGTATGTATTCGTATCTTATTTAAAACTGTCAAAGTACCAGAAACCCTTATTAAAAATTTAATTCATAAAAGTTATAACATAACAGAAAACAAAACTCTTACTTCTCCCCAAACTGCTTAATCTCCCATAGCTCTAGATTTTCCTCTGGTGTCCATGTTTCTGTCACACTGGGTTCTGTTTGCTTTGGTGACTCAGCCCGCCTACGTTCTCGAAGACCGCTCCGTTGAGGTGTGTACTTTTCTGTAGAAAGAGAAAAAGCATTTCTTTACATTATTTATGTAATAACATCTCTCTTAGTATTTTCAAAATAGAAGAATGTCCAAAAAATTAGTCAATTTTTATCAAAGCAACCATGTTTGTGGTTAAATTTTGGTTCCTTGTTGGAACATTAAAAAAAACACTCAGTCCTAAAGTTTTTTTTTTCTTTTTCTAAATCATTTTAATAATTAGTGATAGTCATAATTCTAACAAAAACTGATTGTTTATTGAAAAGTTGTGATTAATCAATCAATCTTTAAATTTCTATTAAGGTCAGAAAATATGGCTGTTTTAAAATTCTCTGTGTCATAAAACTATACTTTTCTAGGTAACTTTAATTCAAATGCTATCTATTCTATTCTATTTATAGTTAACTGATATTAATGCAAGCTCTGAGGATGATAATCAAACAAAAAATGTTTAAAAAACAAATTAGGGCCAGCACCAAAATTTGGTCAGATGAAATCAATTTTTCACTTTTCAAGTGTATCGTAGTATACTGAGATTCTACTCTTTTTTTTTCAAAAATAGCAGTGTCATGGATGATATTTTACAATTAAAATGCTCTAATTTTGGATTTTTCCCAACTACAGTGCAGTCTTAAATGATAATACTAGCTTCTGAAGGCTGATGACAAACAAAATGATGATAGGTTATTACCAAAAACTGGCAATAACTTTAAAAATGCGTATTGCTCTTGGTTTTCAAGTAAATTAAGCATTTATTTACTGATTCCTGAGCAAAGAAAACACGAGAAAAAAGATCCTCTATCACTCATTATCTGCTAGTCATTTGGTGTGAGACTGTGTGCTCGCTACTATATGGCTGATAATAAAAACCAATACAAAACAAATAATAAAATACTATTTTTTTTACATCAAAGAGTAGCAACAACCTAATATTGCTTACCTTGATTTCTTGATTGTACTGTAAAAACTACTAAAATTTGTATTTTGTTATTTTTTTAATTTGGAAGCTGAAAAAAAAAAAATCTCATGTTCAAGAGTTATGAACCATAAAGTGAGCTGTTAAACATACTAACCTCTTTGTTGACTAGGTAAACCAATAGGTACAACAATTTTGCGAACTAGAAACTCTGACCTCAGCCCATGTGGACCAGTATCCCTTCTTTTTAACAATTCTGTTGTAGTAATCTCTGTTTCTGTAGAAATTGTGTTAGTACCACCAGCAGGTGGTTTTACAGCCATATCATCCCAATGAAGACATGCCCACAGAATACGAAGTTGCAGACCAGCTGCTGCGAGTGTTTTCAATGTTTGGGTACGATAGCGCCACGCTGTTTTGAAACATGGTCGTGGACATGGATAGATCCAGTTGACATGATTCATTTTACAATTGTAATTAAAAGCTGATGCTTCCATTTGGCCACCTTTTCGAGCCATTTTTTTCAGTTCATATTGTTCTAAAACAAAGTTACTTTTCCTCCTTGCAGGAGTCAAAAACTTTTGACAAACTGGCAAGCTACTTTTACGCAACATTTTTGTCCTTTTGCCAATTTTAGAAAATTTGGGTAGTTGCACTTTATCTTTTGTACTTCTTACAGGAGGCAATTTAGCACGTAGATCTTCAACACTCATGGCAGCAAGAGCTTGTTTGGCAGCCAGCTGAGCAGCAGTGAGTGGTGTTCCAGCTGGACGTGCCGTCAACAACTGTGCAACAGTACTAGTGCTGTTACTTACAGAAATGCTGACAGCTTTGTTTGCAAAGCCTTTTTGTTCATCAGACTTTATTAAACTAATAATGTTTCTACTTGCTGTAGTTTTTGATGCTGGTTGTGAATTTGGTAATTCAGATTCGTTAACCTTACCACTAATTGATTTTGATTCACACATCACTAAAACATCAGTGTTTACAACTGTACATTTTGTTTTATTTTCTTTGTCACTTTCTTTGTCACCCTCAACATCAATTTCTTCATCCTCTTCATTGTCCACAGAACAGTTGTCATCTTTGTTGCCATTTACAATTCTTAATTTAGCTTCATTTGGTGCACAACTTGAAACTTTTGTCTTACTGTTTAATCTGCAAAGTGGAGAATAGCAAGATTCAAATCCCCCAGTTTGACATAACATTGAATAGCATCTATAAGGCAAAAGCATTTGTTGCTTTTTTCTTGACACACCAGTTACTGGTTGTAACTTCAGTTCATCTTTAACTGAAGATGTTACCAGCTTCACTTGAGAATTTACATCTTGAAACTTCAATTTTAGTGCTATTTGTTGTTCAAGTGCTTGTCTCTGCTTCCACTCTAGTTCTTCGTGTTTCAGTCGCCGTTCAAGAAGTGAGTCCAATTTTGAATAGGGCTTTGTAACTTTAGGATAGTAAGATTTCTCAACAAGAGCTTTAGATACATTAACAACTTCAACATCAACTTTGGCAGGCAATTTTGAAAATAGGTATCTATTATCTATTGATTTCTCTTCCATCTTACACTCTGTTATCGATGTAAAAATATCAAAACCAGACTTTTCATCTTGATTTCTACATTTTTCTTTTAGTTCCTCCTTTTCATCTATATTTTCATCAACCTCCATTTTTTCTATTTTGACAGAATGATCAGCAACATTACTTGTTCCAGTTTCCTCCTCCATTTTTTTTTCTTCATTAAAATCAGAAAGACAGTCCTCCTTTTTTATTTTATCCAACTCAGTCTCTTTCTTTGCCTGTGAGATTTTTCCAATATTTTTTCCTCCACTCTCAGCAGCTTTTCTTTTCCGAGCTTGCAGTTTGTGCGCTACAGATCGTAAGCCAACAGCGTCCTGAGAAACCTCCCGCTGTATTCTTATGGCACTGAGCCACTGCCAGCCATTACATCCAGTAATACGATATTCTTCGCCTTTTTGCTTCCACACCTGAAAGTAATCAAATTTAAATTCAGAAATGATTACCAGGGTGTGATATCTAGAAAAAGCTACACAAAATATTTATGATGTACTGTTACTGAAATATCTAATAATATGAAATTTTATAAGGTATCTTAGTACAGTTAGTCAAAATAATAAAACTGCTTCTTTTTTTCCCCTACTTATAAGGGTCATCAAACACTACCAAGATATCTACAAAACTAAAATAAAAAAAAAAACTGAAATTCTGTAATAAATTTTTTTTAAAAATGTAAAATTTAAATAGTCTTCCTTTTAATTAATTCCTTTCCCTTTCCATTAAATTTTCAGCCAGTAACCAGCATGGTTTAAAGGCATGATTATATGGACTTTTGATGTAAAATCTCTTATGATTATACTGGTTGGTTAAGTTGTAAAGAAAAAAAGAAGAAGAAAAAAAGTTGTAAATCCACATTTTTTAATAATTATGTATTCTTACCCGGAATCACTTTTTCTAGAAGAAACTTTCCAACAGCTGCTAGAAGAGCATGCTGTCCAAGAAAATAGCTATTTTTTCTATCCACTACTTGTTACCAATAGCTATACTAAAACCCATAAAGATCAACACATATGTCCATTGTTTTCCCCAAGCTATACAAGCATGTGAAGTGTGCAAATATTTCTAAATCCACCTCTGTGATTACAAAATATAACCTTGGCACACAACTCGTTTAATAAACTAGTCCTCTATAGTTGCTGCTTTTAACCCATACAATGCTGAAAATGGATGTCTGCTTTGAAATTTATAGCCATTTGATGCTGGAAGCAGATTTATCCCACAGCTACAAAAAAAAAAAAAACAATAACTTTACTCTACTGCAATAAGCAGGAATATTGTTACATCTTTGAGAGCCCTGCAACTTCTACTATTAATTTCATTTTTTTGGTGGATAACAAACTTTCCAGCCCAAAATTTAATTAAGCACTGAAAAGGTTAATATAAAAATAACACAATAATCAAATGACATTTTTAATATAATTAGTTTGTTATAATATTTAACAATGCATTTCCTTTATTTCATATTAGAAATGCATTAAAATATTTATGATTCAAAAATAAAAAAATCTAAAGTAAAATTACACTTATTACTATAGATTGTCACAGATGCAGATGATATCTGACAAAAAAAAAATTTTTTTTTTTAAATTATATTCTCTAAACTTGATTGAGTCTGCATGGTGGTTCCTATAAAAATATTAGTTCTCAACATAGCATATTATAAATAATGGAATAAGAACCTCTAATAATAGTTTTAAACCATCTACAGTATTTGGTGATGGATAGACTAAAAACTAGGAATACTCACATCATTTTGCTTACCTCATACTTAAACTAAATAATTTTTAATTGTGAAATCCGCTTTTTTTAAAAAGTGTTAGTGCTGAGATAAATGAATAGATTTAAAAATTCATGCAAAATATTTGATTTTTTATTGTTATAAACTGCATATCTTGGTAATTATTTTCTTTTCACAAAATATGAAGAAAAAACGTTTAGTAGATACCTGATGTTTCAAACCAAGCGGATATTTAATCCAAATGGTTCTGCTGCCATCATCTTCTTCTTCTCTTCTTCGCCTCATTTCCTTCTCTCTTTTTTTCATTTCCTCTCTTTCAACAGCTGTTATCTTTTGCAAGCGAATATGGCCTAATTTACAGAGGGAAAGTTATTATAATAAAAGACATTCAACTCACTGCTAAATAAACAATAGGAAGTACAGCACTATTCAACCAAACAAAACATTAAATTAACCATTTTTAAAGGCAGATACCTTTCTTATTTTATTATTTATTTGTTTCTAATTTTAAACAGACTAAATATAAACTCGTACTAAGTAAAAAATCCTGAACTAAAGTGTTTATAAATCTGTTGCCAGCCAGACATGTAATCACTGAAAGATAAACAAATCTCAATGCTAATTCTGCTTAGCCTAGAAACAAATGCATAATAATTAAAAACTTTTTTTTTTTACTACATTATTTTAAAACTATTTTACTATAAAATTATAGGATACTAGCTGTACTATTTGAATAAAGTTTAAACCTGCTTTCTCTAAATATATTTGCACAGCAGAAGTATATAGAAAATAAGAACTGAACTTTTACTATACATTACTATAAAAATATCACCTGATAATAGCCATGATAGACAGGAGATGGGTAATCACAGAATTATCCTAGGCATCTATATAGCCAATAAGAAATACAACTGTTTTTAAAATTTCTACAGCGGCAACAAAAATGTTTTCTTTAATCTTATTAGGCTGTCAAGTTCCAATTATTGCAAGATAAAAGCAAATAAAATATTTAGATAAGCATGAGAAATTTAAAAAAAAAAACAAACTGTTTAAGTGTCAGCATTAAGATCTTGTAGATAAGTTGAAAAGGAAAACATAATTTGAACTACTGTCTTCTGATATTATAAGATAAACAACTCATTGTTGGGAAGTTATAAGGCATCCAGCAGAAATCAGACAAATTTAAAGAACACAATAGTAATGCATGTCAGGATGCATCTTATAGACGAATAAGATGTTTCCTTTTCTTTTATCTGGAGAATAACGAACATCTCTGTAGTCAGCTGGACATAAGAGTTATTCACTTTCTGCAGCAACAGAGAGAGAAGGTACTATTTACTCATCTTAAATAATGAGAGACAAAGTAGAATAAATTAAAATAAAATTTTGACAGTAACATCTTGTTTTGGGTTAATCTATCATTAAAATGGTCTAAATAAAGTTGCATATATTAAACAAAAAAATTTACAGTAAAAAAACCCAAATGACTTGAAAAGAAAATAGTCTCACCCAGAGATTCAGTCCATACAGGATTAAAGAGTACAGGCTTGATGCAAGTTTCAAGAATTGCAAGAGCCAAAGCAAAGTCTTGAGGATTCTGACACATGTGAACTGCCTTCTGCCAATTTTGGCGGTGAATTGCCCAGTTAGGATGCAAAAAAGAAGTAGGTAGATTGTTCTCAAGCTGAATAATGCTGAGTCTAAGAGTTGAAATTGTCATAAGTCTGTTCCCATACAAACTACCATTCCACTTAAATTCACTCAATGGTGTCAAACTGAATTTATGAGAGAGAAATCGTTTCTTATCACGTTCCTCATTGTGTTGATGCTTGTTAAGTGCAAGAGAATTGGTAGAATACTGGTTCTGGTAGTTTTTGTAGTTACTTTCGATCCCTGAAATAAAAAACAAAATTTAAAATCTCTTTATTTTAAATACAACACAACCACTTTCTTTTAACTACGTAAAAGAACAAAAATGTGCTCAGAGAATACCTCCTCCAAAGCAAAGTTCTCGTTTCCAGTATTTCATAATTAGAAGTCTCCTGTAAAGATTACATTGCCATCATTCTGTCCCAGTGATCTATGGGTAACTCAACAATACTCTTCAGAAAAGATACTTTAGTGGTAACATATGAAAGTGTTTCTGCTGTTGTTTCTAAACAAGAGATTCTTAAAGTTGAAACTATTTCCTTAATAAACAATTTTTCATTCAAACCAATATATGGCATTAGTAACATAAAAACTCGGAGTTCATAGTAGAAAAACTCTAGCATTGGTAAGCAAATCATCAACAGAAGACATGAGCAATCTCATGGCTATTCCCTATCTGTAATATACCACCTCACCCCAATGCACATTAAAGTTACAACATCTCAACCATGAATTCCAACTTCTTTGACCAGACAACATGCCGAGGACCACCCACCTCTGCAGTAAATTAAGAAATTCTGCTATTTTGCAGATGTAATCACAGGAAGTATCTTACAACAAGACAGACTGAAATCCAGTTTTGCAAGTTTGTTTGCATTCTTGGTTTCATCAGGACACATTCAACTTCATGAACTTCTAGCTATAGTTCTACGATTCTGTAGCTGTAAGAAGAGTATCATGAGACTTGTGCAGATTAGGAGTAGCATTTATGCAACACATAACCAGTAAAAAAAATATAATTAAAAATATATTTAAAATAGAATTGATTAAGTATTTACATTTGTCAAGCACTCCACAGATGATCAATGTAACTGGAACTGAACTACAGAAGATTAATTGTTTTCCATTCGGAACAGCTGAAGACAGTTGAGTATTGACAAGTCATTTGATGATCGTTTCCATCTATGCAATAGACATTACATGCAGGAGAAAGCTGGTACACATTATCGCCTCCCTACTTTGTTTTTCCACAAAAGTGAGTTTACTAGTTAAGCTACTTGCACAATTGACTTGGATTACCTACTGTTATCATTATTGTGTGATAGAATCAGACATTAAATTCTTGCTTCTGGTGACCTGGGAGTCTCCAGCTTTCATACCTTGAATCTCTCATCATTTAGTTGGTCAGGCAGTGATATAGACATCAGAAGTGGAAAGAATGAGTGAGGTCAGCAAATGGAATTAGAGTCATCTGCAGCCAATCTACTTGCTGCTGTTTTCATAGTCCACCAGCCCAGTGGATTTCTCCTATGAGTTGATACCAGATTTCTTCCACCATATGACTGAGGAGAGTAATCACAACATCACAGAACCAGAGCTGACAACAGTTAGATGGACACCATTACTACCACCAGGAAAAAGAAAGCTTTTCTGGCAATAAATATCACCACGAGTCTCCCTTCTATGCTGTCCATTCAGGATTTATGGAGTGAAAGTTAGTGTCAAAAGTTATGCCAGTTAGGGAATTCAAGAAAATCAGTAATAGTACTTCTGAGACAACAGTTGAGTGATTTTAATTTACATTGTTTTACTTTCTGCACTATAAATTATATTTTTTCTGGACATATTCCTTTTTTCATTTGGATTACTGATCTGTGTGCTAAGTCACTCGATGACTTCTAAATGTTTTTTTAATAATCTGAATCAGGTTCATTTTATGCAACCATTTTAGAAACTGTTTGAAAATTTGTTTATATTAAATATTGCATTTTCTGGCCATGTAAAAGTTAAAGTAAGTTTCAAAAAATTCTAAATTAGTAAGAGATACTAATATATTTGTGGGGGGGGTGGAGTTAAGGGACTTACTACATAGCCATAAAAGCCATTTGGTCAAAAAGTAACTTGAACTCAAGAAGAAAGTGTTATAAAATAAATTACCAGTTTTTAAAGGCATTTTTTATTTTGTGTTTCAGAGTCTATTATTTATTTATTTTTTTAATAAAGGAAATCTACACAGATATTTATAAGGGATTGGTCAATAAAATAATGGTTGATATCAGGTGATAGATTTCTTCAGCCCTGATCACCACTTGCCTAATTTATTTCACTATGTCAGACCTAATACACACCCAGTTTGAAATATGTAGATGAAGAGTTGCTTTTACTCCTGGTAACTCTGGTGATATCTCCATCTTTGTTGACTACTAAAACATCATCAACAGATGATCTTGTGCTCTTCACTGTTCCTGATGTTATGGAATCTGCAAACTGTTTAGGTGTCAGTGATCCAGTCTTGGAACGTGTCACAATTCTTCTTGTTTCTTATTGAAAAACAAAGAAAAAGAAAAAAATATATATAAGGAATTCAGAATTGTTTGAAAATAGTAATGTTGTGTAGTTTTATGAATCATATGCATTAAAAATTTGAAAAAATAAAAATAAAACACTCTCCTGTTGATTTGAAGAAAAAGCGATAAACTAATTCACAGGTTGATGAAGTGACATGCAATAACAAGATTGATTGGTTTTACTGGGTTTTTTAATATACTTCTGAGAAGCTTTACACAATGGATTGAACAGATTCTTGAAAAAAATCTTTTTTTTCTTCCTTTTTTATAAAGACTTGTTTATGGCATAGGAAATAAAATTAAAAATTTTGTAATTTCTTAATTATCTATCAATTTTATTTGTTTATTTTACTGAGAAAGTTAATGTGTCTGTATAGATGAAAAGTGAAACAGACCACTTTCTACACAACAAAACAAACCAAAATCATAAATAATAATAGGAAGTTTGGTTTCTGGTTAACTAAGAGCATATTCCCCTCACATTCCCATTCAGCTAAGCGCACACGCACACGCACACACAGGTGGTCAAAAGTTTGAAAGCAAGCAAATAAAAAGATTAGTATAATCAATTTATTTCTTGCCATAACTGAGTAACTACAAGATTCAATACATGGATTTAAAAAAAAAAAAGCAAATCTAATACAAATTTTCAAATGTTTGTGCATTTCTTGTTACTCTTTCACAGCTGAACTGTAGCACCAAGAGCCGCATATCTTAGGTGTGAGTATTTCAGAATCTGGGCGAGGTTCTAAGCTACCGCACGTCAGCCATGAAAGCCGCCTTTCAAAAGCCTCATGGATTACACTTAGTTCACTGCGCTCATTCAAAATAGCTAACCTAGCAGCCTCAAATTATAATGAGGTACCTCAGGATTCAAAGGCAGGATCCAAGGGTACCAGAATCTGTCCTCTAAGGCCACTTTTCAAGGTTCATATTGCTTATTCAACTCATAAGTGACCACAGTTTTTAATTTTTCAACAGTTGGCCTTAAAGGCCATTTGAAAGCTATCAGCAGCGGGTTTTGATACCATACACGACAATATAACTTTGAAAACTAAGAATAAAAATTCATTTAGTTCTTTGCTGCAGGTTTGTCATCATCTTATAAGCCAGCCTCATATTGGTCAGGTATCTTTTCAGATTCCTAAAGAAGTCAGCTGAAGTATAACCATTATGAAATTTTAAAAAGCCTGTGTTTTCTCGTGACTTTTTTTCAAGATAAAATTAAATTGAGCTCTTATGGAACAATGTTTAATTTAAGTGTACAGCTCATGCAGTGCCAGGTACCAAAGTTAGTATCTAATAAATTTTGACTTAATTCTTTGTTTCATCAAAATAACCATCTTTGTGCTTCACAAACAAATAGTAAAAGTAGCCTGAAGGTTTCCAGAAAATACTCCTATCCATGTGATATAATTACATTGTGTAAGAGATGAGCCAATAAGATGATGCCACATCACAGAGTATTACAAACAAGAGAGATTTCTAAACCTCAGAACAGTGACAACTGTTGAAGGTTACTTATTGAAATTTTTTTGTTGTTAGGATAGAAAAAAGAAAGTAAATTGATCTTGAAACACAATTTTCTAGTTGTACAAAAAAGGAAAGCCTGACAGAAAGAGTTTACCAAGAAACTTGGAATTTCCAACAAAGATATTCACTACACACAACAAAAGCACCAGAAGACTGGGAGCAATAGATGGAAAATAAATAGGGAGAAGACAAACCTATTATGCTGTTGAGCAAACAAAATAGAAGACTTACAGCCCCAGAAATTATAGCACAGCTAAATAACACATAAGAAAATTTGATGTTGCTGACAACAGTAAAAAGGCATTTTAAAGTTGCTGGTAGAATGAAAAAGACACAAAAGCCAAAATTACTTGACCAATGAAAAATTTAAATAAAGCATTTTAGACTGAGGAGTCTGTTTGGACCCAGTGTTGCTCCTTCATATAAACATGGAGGTGGGCATAATGGATTTGGGGTGTTTTGGAGCTAGTGCAGTTGGAGAGCTTTGTAAAATTAATTGAACATTGACAAAAGAGCATCGCTGCAGTGTTTTTCAAAGACATACGGTTTTTCTGATAATCAACTAATAGATGCAGGGTTTGAAGCAAGATAATGATGCTAAGCACACTTCCATGCAGACCAGGGTGTCCTCCAGAATACGGTTTGGCCACAT
Organism: Nautilus pompilius; assembly: GCA_018389105.1. Taxonomy (NCBI): domain Eukaryota; kingdom Metazoa; phylum Mollusca; class Cephalopoda; order Nautilida; family Nautilidae; genus Nautilus; species Nautilus pompilius. The sequence goes on along the minus strand of JACATO010000132.1, from coordinate 2,773,927 downwards.
CACAACAATTATGGAAACCTCTTCAGACAGCGTGATATTCAGCAACACCAAAAATTTGCAAAGCTGTTATCAGAGAGGGTGGGGAGAGGGGTATAAAAAAAATGTTTAAGTCAAAATTTATTAAATGTGTGTAATTTCTGCATTTATGTAATGACTTTTACATTCACTGTGCTAAAAAATAAATTGGCTCTTCTATTTATTCCTTTTTTTAAATAAATGCCCCCATATTTATTTATTTCCAAATTTTTGTCCTGTAAAGCATATGAGTGTTAAATAAGTTTATTAATCTCTCAAACTTTAGTTGATGACTTCAATTTTATTTTTATATATATATATATATACTTTTACATATATTTGACACCAGAAATTTAAATACAAAATTATTGAATCAAACTGATTAGAATAACTATATAACTATTTTTGTGAAGAATACAATAAATAATTAAGAGGAGAGTGCCTTTTTATTGCAGAACAAACACTTGTTTGCCAACAGGTAAAAATGACTCCGAGATAAGAGATATATGAGAAGTCTTTCTAATAATGTGAAATAATTTGACAGGTAGTTTCTCAGACTGGAGAGCAAAGCAAATTACAGGGGAAAAGGCACAGGTACATTCTACAACAAAATGAGAAAAGAAGAAAGATGGAAGACAAGGTAATCATCAAAATGCTTAAAAGAAACAACTTCCTTACAAACATACAATTAGCAACTGACCACAAATTAATTTTACTACAAAGCTTCATTTCTAAGATGGCCATCAGAAGTCATTTTTAACTGGATTGGTCAGTCTTAGGTGTGGAAATAAGAAAAAATGGATTGGCTGGCAAAAGTATAAGTTTACACAAGTCAACAATGGTATAAGATATTATGGTTAAAAAAGACAAATGGAAATCTCTGGCTCGAAGAGAAGATATGATGGACAATAATTCAGTAAAAGCTGTGTAATCTATCTAACAATTGCAGGAAAGGAATTTTAAAGTGTAGAGCTATTATTAGTGCTTCTCAGGTTTCTCAGGTAAAAAAAGTTAATCATAATTAACAGAATTCTCACAAAGTATCATGTATTTGAGCATCAATTTAAAGGTTATGACTTTGTAAAATTCAATAAAAATACCCATGAGAAAAACAAGTGAAATCATTAAAATGATTATTGGCCACCTCAGTCAACCAAAATTACAACCCTCTTTGAACTATGGCACAAAATAAAAAGTAAGTTTAATAAGTTGTAAAATGACTTATGAGAAATAGAATTTTTTGCCTTCTCAGTACCTGGAGAAATTATTAGCTCAGAGTAAACAATATTTATAACAGTCATCAAACAAAGAGAGAAAATTTTTAAAAAAAGCTATAACATCTTTTTTAATGCATGTATTTTTCTAACAGTTGTGTGTTAACATAAACTATATAGATTGATGAATCCACAATTTTGGCCACCAGTGTGTATGTATGTATATTTGTAATTTTATTATTTTTAAATCACGCATAATAAATTATAAACAGATTCTCACCTGTAGATGCAGATGACTGTACTGTTTTGTTAGAACTACCTTCATTTCCATCAGAACTTTCAGTCTGAGCATTTACTGAAAATGTGACTTTTCCTCCATTTTTATTCAAAACCACCACTGTTTTAGTTGCCAAATTAGGCATTACAAGTGAGTCTGTTTCACCATTAGGTTTTATAATTGTAGCTTTAGCAGATGGACAAACTGATTTTACATCCATAATAGTTGTCTTCAGACCGCCATTATGTAACTGATCTGGCATGTCCTGCTGACAGTCATATACACTGCAATTTTTACCACTATCACTACTTTGACATTCACCTTTATCTCTGGACTGTTCATCAGCCGATGAGTCATCATCTTTATTGTCGTTAATCAGGATAGTTTTTTTAGCAAGAACTGACGAGTTTAATGAAGCTGTTGTTACAGGTGTTAAGGTAAAAGTGGTCTCTGTTCTCATATCCTCACACTTATTTTCTCCAGATGAATTAATTGGCTTCATAAAGCTGGTCATGGTACTCATATCAGTGATGTCTATGGATGAAGTTTCCTAAAGATACAAAATAAAGCAATGTTACAACCAAAAATTTGTAATAAAGATCCATTTCATGCATCATTTCTGGAAGGAGCTTAAATGACAATGATACAGATGATGGCATAAGACAAGGGGAAATATTCAAGAGAGAACACTGAATAAACTTATTATATATCAACTTTGTGCAGTCACAAAATATGTACTGTTGTTCAGTCTCACAAATTGTATCTAAATAACTGATTGGCAAGTATACTCTCAAAATTATCTAATCCTGGCATCACAAATTTAAAATAAGCTTTAAAAAAAAAATGGGGAGGGGGGAGATTGTGCACAATTCTGCTCTAGAGCAAAATGTTCTGATAAAAATTTTCAAAATTAAAACCAACCTCTTTGAAAGATTCCAACAAACTGGATTTTTCATTATCATATTTTTGAAAATCATTGACTATATTCAAAGACTCGTGAAAATGAGGCTCCTCTTCTTTCCGAAGTCTCTCTGCCTCCTCTTGCCTTTTTTTATACTCCTCCTCTTTTGCCTTCCTCTCTGCCTCCTCCACAGCTTTTTTAATGGCTCTTTCATTCTGAAGTTTCAAAAGATTTGCTGAAAAAAGAGAGAAAATTATAACATTCTGTCAACATCCAGAATAGCAAAATGTAAAGAATTTATCAATGTACAAAAAAAATTAGTTATAAAAGTGTACTTTCAATTTCTTTTCCAGAATATCAATCTGTACAAGAATGATTTATCTAGATCAAGAGTAATCATTCTTTTTTGTGACATGGGCTAGTTATTTATCCACTGATTCTCATCTGCCAGAATGGATAGGTGAGGACCACCTCATCAAATGAGAATCTATCATTCCTGTGTAATATTTTGATATTTTACAAAGTCAGAAAACATTGATTCACAACTATGCTAAACCACACAAATGTTTTCAGTTGCATGCAATATTTTTTTAGGATTGGGTATTTCACTCTACCAATAAGTCCTCTTCTGAAGATCTACATTTCAGTTGGATATTATTTACACTTCATACTGTTACTAGACATCAAAATGTGAGAAAATACTTTCTGATATCTTTTCAATGTTCACCTCAAAAAAAAGAGGAGGAAATTTCAGGAACTGTACACTGCTCAATATCCATGAAATCTGCAAGTGCCTATCAAACACTGACGGCAATTTTTTAATGGAGAAACATGTCAGTTACTTTCATACATCTTTAGTTAATTCTTGTGTTTCTAGTTCAGATATTAAATTAGGAAAATATTTCAGTTATTTTTTCACAAGTTGAGACCCACAATTTCAGCTTTTGTTAGAAACTATTCACTGAACTGATACTGTCTATTGCATACTTAGCCTTTCTTTGCAGTTCAAAAGTCAACTTTTAAATTTAAGTAGAAAGGTCCATCAAGAACATTAGATCTAAAAGCCACAAAACCATCATACAATTGTGCAATGTACATTTCTTGATTGCAAAACTGTCCTCACGTGAGACAAAAGTCCTCAGAACCTCTCCTTTGCTTAACTCTCAAATTTTGCAACAGTTCTTCATACTGGCAATCAAGCTCACCAAGGAAATCTTTAAATAATTTAGTATGTGCAAAGGCTTGAGAAAAAAAGGTTAACTAATTTAACCATAATATTCATTACTTTTTTAAGGTTAGCAATTTTTCCACATAACAACATAATATAGTGGTAATGAAAAAAGGTAGAAAAACTATCCTCTAGCAACGTCATAAACCTACTGTTAACATCATTCATTGCTGGGGTGTCATCTGTTGTAAATGAAACAAGCTTGTGTAATGGAACACCTTCATCATTAATGTAATCCCTGAATGATCTCATCTCTCATCTTTTCCTCAATGGGAAGAATCTTCACTAACTTCTTTTTGATGGAGCAGTCATTAAACACCATTCTAATAAAGACACAGAGCTGTGCTGTGCCAACAATATCATTCGATTCATCCAATTTAGTGAAAAGTATTTACAGAAAACCACATCAGATTTCAGCTGTGCAACTAGATCACTTGCTATTTTTCTGTTCACCTTGACAGTTTTCCAAAATAACTAATGAGTGTCTATAGCTAACACGAATTTAAAAGTAAATCAAAAATAACACTGGTCAACAAAATTAAATGTATTATACTCATTATGAATGCAAACCAACTTTTTTAAACTAATTTTTCATGCTGATTTCAAAATTTCACTCCATTTGTATGCAGCACGTATCAGTTTTTCAGTAGATACATGCAAATATTTACATATTTGTATATATGAAATCATTAGCGTAATAAATAAGGACATATTATTTTTAGAAAGTAAATGAGTTTATTGAGTTAAAAATCATCACTATCATTCTACAAAGAGTGAATACACAAAAAATGGGCCAGACAAAACAGACAAAGTTACAACAACAGAGTTAGAAACATTGTGATATGGATTTCCTGCGGTGTTCCTGATCTGGTTGATCACAGTAAAGTGTCTAGCAGTAGTCAGCCAGCATACTGTCATTCCAGAAGCCTTGGTACCGTTGTCCTGGTGAAATCTTTCACCATGTTCATCAGACACTGCTCCAAGGTTATCTGCGAAGAAATCCAGAGGGGAGTCCAAGAAGTGAACTTTCAGTGACATGCGACAACCCATTGCTGAGTAACATTTCAGAAGATTCTTGATGCCATCCTTGTAGTCCATTGCCTTCTTGTTGCCCAAGAAATTCTCACAGATCCAATTGAAAGCATTCCAGGCAGGCAGTTCCAGTACATCCAGTGTTGTCTTGAAGTTGACATCTTTGAGTACTTCTCTAATTTGGGGTCCGACAAAGATACCCTCTTTCAACTTCGCCTGTGTGATTTTGGGAAACTTTTTCTACAATATACTCAAACCCTCTGGCATTTCTCTTCCCTAGTGTCTTTACAAACTGTTTCATCAGTCCAAGCTTTGTGTGCAAAGGAGGCAATAGGACATTACATGGATCTACAAGAGGTGTATTCTTGATGCTAGACAGTCCTGGCTGGTATGATGTTCTTGTCTGCCAGTTTGATTCTGAATAATGTCTGTCAGCTGCCCGACTATCCCATAGACACAAGAAACAAGTATTTTGTGAAACCTGCCTGCATTCCCATTAACATCAGACCAATTATGACTGGACAATTTGAGATGTTGAAATACCTATTTCATCAGACAAAATTTGATTGGTTAATTTAAGATGATGAAATATTGCATCTGAACTATGCAGCAATGAATAATGTAGTTTATTTTAAAGGTATGTTTCCATGATGTACATGAAATACATGCATACACGTCATTAAATGGAATTTCTATATAATGCATGAGCTAAAACCAAAAAATTTTCTCATCTTGAAAACTGTACGTGATGTCAAAAAACTAATTGTATATTTGAAATCAGCATTAAAAACTACACTAAGTATGACATATACTTGATGAAAAATACTTGTTGACCAGTGTAATCAAATAGTGTCTCAACTACTTCTCAAAATGACTCTATTTAATGAATGTTCAATTTTCAAATGATTTCTTTTTTCAAGCAATAACAACAGACAACAATAAGATGCAATTGTCATTGCCAATGATTTATCAACCTGTTTGGTGTTTTATTCTTAAGAGGAAAATCAGCAGTGCTGGTAGGTAATGTACTAAAGTCTTTTTCAATGTTTTCCTTTTTAGCTATTGCCAAACTTACATTACACATCAAACAAATGTACTTATCCTTTGTTGTAAAAAAGTCAAATTTCAGTCCTTAATAAAAAAGTTTTTTTTTTTTTGCCCTGACACTAATCTTCATTTCTTTAGTTCTACATATCACAATAAAATTATCAAAAACTTTTAACCCCAACAGTAGCAGTAGTAAACTGTTACATTATTAACCTAGCCAAAATATAGTCTTTCATGTTATCTATTTATTGATATTGACTAATAATTGGCTTTACAGCCAGAATAAGCTAATATTAATTAAAATTTTTACCTCTGTATTTGTCTTTCTTTTGTACAATTTATCATCTGTATGCTTATTTACTAATTATATTTTTATTTTTCTTAGGATATAGTCTGCCAAATAACTAACTTGCATTATTAACATATGTTTGACATTGAATTTAATGGTCTCATTCCAATCAAATTACATTTTCAAAATTGAATTGTTTTCTGTTATACAGATTTTTATAAAAAAACATTCTTCTTTCACGAAAAACTCCAAACAAACATTAAAAATCAAATCATTGCAAATTCTTTACAGAATTTATGTACATACATAAATACCTAAAGCACATACACGATTGAAATAAAAAATCAAATCTAATACTCGAGCATAGTCAGTTATAATCCAGAGGTTTTAAAGAATTTAACAAATTCTCTTTGTAATTCTCAAGAATGAGTTCTCAATTCCTGTAATCCTTTTATTTAAACAGTACTAGACTTTTACCTTTCATTAATAATTAATGACAATTTAAAGTCTAAAAATTAGTCCTATACATTTTTACTTGGATGATTTTATATATTTTTTTCTATTTTTCTGAGTTAACAATTTATTATTTTTTTTTTTCATGTGGACATATTCCCATTAGCTATTATTTTAAATCTAGGCTTTCCCTGTACTCATGGCATTAGCTGATGACGTGTTGTTTAGAAACAGGCCCTCTTGAAAATACTTGGCAATCAACCTGAGGGTCATCAGAAATAAAATGGTAGCCAAACCCTGGTCTAGATAGTGGAATGTTGCTTGGCTGAATTTGCTCGATCAATTTCAGAAAACATCTTCTGAATCTGATGTAGTAATTTCTCTCTACTTTTTTTTAAAACTATTTCACTGCTAAGTTTTCTTAATGTATAGCATATAAAAGTAATAATTTTCTACATTATACGTAATAAAAAATTGCTATTAAGAAATCAAAGTGGCAGTTTTACAAGTTTGGCAGGCCACCATGCTGAGCCCGCTAAAACAAAAGTTAAAGCTGTTTAAATAATGGCTTTAAATCTAATATTTTGGCAAGGTCTTGTTATATCTTTCAAACTTCTGATATTCCAAAAATCTTATCAAGTGAAATTGCAGTCAATGAATGTCTTTGAGCCATTGAAGATTAAAATGAAACTGTGAGTCCTGTTATTTGTTAATTATAATTTTTGAAGAATGCCATCTAACCACTAAATTTTAAAATATTTATAAGTACATCATAGAATGAGGAACCAACAATGTTCTGAACTAAAAAATACAAAGATGCTGCTTTGTCCCTCCTGATTTTAGAAAAACCAGCAGAACCAGCTTGAAACCTTCACAAGGCCAATTTTAGAATTTCTTTTTGGAGGCACACAAACACTGCTGAACTATGGAATACAAAGACATCAATGTTAGCATCTTTATCTTAATAAGAGCATTTTTGATGGGGTACCTACCACTGCATTTCTTTGGTTATCAAGCCTACTGCAAACATTTAAAGGCAATAAAAAATCATCAGATCTACAAATCACCCGCATAAAAATAAATTAAACTTACAAATTATTAAAACATATATCTGACCTAAACAATTAGTGCCAAGCTTTTTTTCTAGGTTAATAATTTTAGGAAATTCACCTTGAAAAATATTTATTTGTTTAGGTTTTAGTTTAAAGAATTTCATTTGGTTACGTTCAAGCGAATTAACAAGATTCTGTCATAAATCAAATATAAGAGAAACCTAGAACAAAATAATGTAACAACTAAAACATTGAGGAAGATTATTTTAAGATCATGAATATAAATAGTACAATATTCAAGTAATTAGTGTTTTTTTTGCAAACTTTTATTTTGTTTACTTCTGAAGAAAACAAATACTAATTTACAGTTTTATATAGCTATTGCATAGAGCATCATAGTTTTTTATCCTATGACAACTTCACTGCATCTTGTGCTTACTCTTGTGGATGCACAGTCCAATTTGCAAGATATAGTTGAGTGAGCAGATATTGCACAGAAAAAAATGCAGGCTCCCAATAATGACTTTGCGTTGCCTGGCCCTCTTTACATTTTATTTGTTCAAAGTACCAGCCATCATTGATAATCAATTTCCAAAAGGTAACACGATTGATGATGCATCCATTGGCTATGTTTTGTGCACTTCATAAATTTCATCTCACAAGGACTTTTCTATTATATCCAATTCTAACATGTTCATCTAAATTGAGCAGCAAGGATCATTTCTTTAATCCTGGCAGTTATTGCTTCTTCAAGGATTTCCATGTCAGTCACTCTATAATGCAATTAAACTTTTGAAAGCTATTGTCTTTTGTGCTTTGTCAAACCTTCCACAATTCAACACAATCACTTACACTGTTAGTAATATTATTTCTTAAATAGTTCTAATTTTAGTAGTAGCATTCAGTTTTGTGAATATAAAGTATACTGTAATAATAAATAGTGAAGACTATCATAAGCTGTTCACAAAGAAAAAGAAAGGAGCTAATAGTTCTTTTTATATAATTTATACATTATATCATGGATTTGAAATTGGAAACAAGAGATAAAATTGAATTTCCACTAACTTTAAGAAATGTTCTCCCTCACACACACACACATGCACTATTTATGTTGTGGTGGCCACTATGTGCAGTATGACAAAGTTATGATTTAGACAGAATTATGTAAATGCAATAAACCTTACATATCTCCAAAGAAAAACCATCCAAGTAAAACAAGAGTCAAGAGTCAAGAGTAAAGGCAGAAAACTTCCAATTAAAAGCTACATAGAACAAATAGTTGTCTCAGTTTGTGACCTTTGAGACAGTTTAGTTGTTTACTTAAGTTTGTACATTTCATAATAAATAATTAGAATATATTATTGTGATGAATATTGTTATTCATATTTTGATACCTGTACAGTTGGTCACTAACAGAATAAAATCAAAGGTTACCACTTTATACTTAACTTTTAAAAAGTGAAACAAAAAGTTTGTAAACATGTAACAAAACTAATATATTCTATATACAGCACAGTGAAAAAGTAGACAATGCTGTCAAAATGTGATTAGCATTTACATGCAAAATTGCTCAGAGAATGCCCAAACATTTTTTAAAGACTAATTTAAATTTACAAATTTTGTAAAATAAACTTTCATGTATGATGCAGCAAATTCCTGTTGATTTACAAGCTGTATAAGCATTAATGATACAGTTCAATGAAAAGTACTAGATAAATACAGAATCAATATAATGCCCCAAAAAAGTATAAACAGCAAGTGTTTTTTTTTTTCCTAAAATTCTTGTTAAAAAATAAAATATCTACTTTTTGGTAGAATTTTTGACTGATTAAGAAAAAGGGAAGACCTTTTAAAATATACTACTTACTGATCAGAAAGATAAATGTTATTTTACTGCCTAGAAACACTACACATTAAAGTTCAATAATCGATATGCAAAAATTTTGATTCAGAGAGAGTGCTTCATCTTCTTTTGTTTTTGAAAGGATGAATATTCCAACAGTTTGTCCACGTAAAAGCTAATAAGATGACTGACTGTCACAGGATTTAAGACAAACAAACAAAAGGCATGTTCTAGTACATTTGCAGAGAATTTTTAAAATAAAGCTGAGAAAAAAATTATAACTCTATTCTAAATGCTAGTTGAAAGGTGAACAATGTCTGATACTTAATCGTGTTTTTTTTTTATTTTTAAATTTAAAAATAAAAAAACACCAAACTATAAAAATTCAGAACAATGAAAAATTTATCATTTTGAAGTAAGAAACTAATGGAAAATTCACTAAGTTATATGGCCAAAAACAAACATAAATAACTAAAGTTTTGTAGTGTTTGCAAAAAATAAAAAATTTAATTTAATTTACTTTTTTTTTTCATATTTATAATCTAAAATAATCCTTCAACATTCTATGAACAAACTATCTGAATAAATAATTATGTACTCAAAAAAAAAAAAATGTTGAATACATAACTTTGTCATAACTGAATGCAAGATTCCCAAGATTCTGCATCTACCCCTTACTCTTTTTATAGTAGTTACTATAATCTCTCTGCATATTTTTCAGATATATAAATAAGTTCATCTGTGAAGACACCAACCAAAAACAAAATGTATTTTAGTAATTCTATATAAAATACCCACATTTTATAGAACTTATCATATCCCTGACTATTTAAATAATTTATTGAACCTTTTGCATCACACCTATTTCAAATGCTCAGTAGGAAACCTAGGTTTAGCAATATAAGATATTTTCAAAAAATCCTTTAATATAGGATAAATATAAATTGTGGTAGCTTTTAGTTTTCTTCAATCACAGTGTTAACTAGCTGTATAGGAGCCAATACAATGTATTTTAATTATCATGCAATTTATGATCATTTTGTATTTTATGATGTAGCCACCAACAATAACAAGTATTTAAAGATACCATTTTCAATTTCCAACATGGACTTCTTGTTTCCTTTTGCCGTATTGACAAGTTCTTCAGTGATTTGCATCTGTTTAAGAATGTCCTCTCTCATTTCCTCCAACATCACCACAAGCTCTTTCTCCCACTCATCCTTGTCCAAGTTCTGTAATAGTTCATCAAACTGAACTTTTGAACTGTAGTACCAACACTCGTTCTCGTCTTCTCTGAAAATAGATTTTCTGAAATGCACGAATCAACAATACAAAGGAAAAAAAGTACAATCTAAGTGTGAAAAGTTTCATAAGTAATGAAACAAACAATTAACACATTCAAAAAATAATTAAATGAAGAAATTGGTTTTATTTACACAACCTGTCAAAAGAATTATAAAATTATGCCTTTATAAATGTACAAAATATCTGAAAAATAGTTTTAGTTCAACAACAAAACCAGTTTATCTACAGACTTGCTTTATTAAATTAATGTAAACTACAAAGGAAAACAGTAACATACTGTTTTAGTAGGAAGAATATGAACTTCATTATGAAGTAGAGAATAAGAAAAGATTGGTCAAATTCTAATAACTCAGGACCAACCTGAAAATTTGTTTTCAAACAATGTGATCTGGACTGGACTACCTTGATGTCAAAATAACATGGAGTACAGTTCAAGATATCACCACTGCTACACAAATTAGTTCTGATAAATCTTCAATCATGAGATGATAAACAACAACAATACATCTTTCCAACTTCCTGCAAAATCAAATAGAAGTCATGTGGCTAGATCACACATGTATGCACATGCATGAGGAAAAAAAAAGTCTATTTTTTTTAAAATTACTTCTGAATTTAGAGAATCTAATTTCTGGCCACTTTTAACAAAATTAAATAAATGTATAAAATAACCAGATCATTGAAGTTTTAGTAAATTTTTTAAAACTAATCATTCCAATTGTCTGTTCTCCTTGCCCATAATCTGTAGTGTTTCCAGAAAAAATCTATTTACATGTTAGATTTATCAACCTTTAAGGATTGAATGAAAAATTCTATGGTAAGAGCAACAGTAACAGAAAGAGAGATGAAAATGTTAGCTAGGCCTAATCTCATTCATCCATTTGTTACTAAGAAGTCCTATCTATTTTGCTATGCAAACTAACCTACGAAACAGAATTTGAAGCATTTCAAATAGTTTTCTCTTTACTCATATTAAAAAAAGCTAACAACAATGAAAACATTATTACAATTTATTCAAAAATAAACAATCCATTTTTAAAATGAAGAAATTCTTCAATAGAAGTTTCAAAGAAAGGTATAGATTATTTAATGGGGGCTTTTCTGCTAAAAAAAACTTTTATTGATGATATCTTTTAGCTTTCATATGTATACTTGGTTCATAAGCGAATATTCAGTTGATAAGGTAGAGTAGTGAGGAAATAGAGATCTTCATTGGAGTGTATTTCAAGATGTTTATCATTTTCTAGCACTCATAACCAATTTTCATCAAAATGCTTCCAAATTTGGAATGCATTGTCACAGAGAATTTGTTATCTGTATTAGTTTGTAAATTTTTGGGTAAATACGAAAGTTGGAAATTTCAAAAATTTGAAAAATGCCTACAAACATTAACAGAAAAATAAGCAAAATCCTATTACACTGCATTCAAACAAGTGTTAACTTTAGATTAGAAATTACTCAATTCTAACAATAATTAAGAAGAAAAGTGTATCCAAGAGTTTTCACATAATCATTGAGCTTGCAGTGAACCACTGCAATATAACTTTTCTTCTGTCAGTTTACAAACCCTTAAGAAGAAAATGCACCTTTTTGTAGTAGCTGAAGCACAAACTATGAATTTTGCCAAATGGTAAAACTCTAAATATCTTAAAGTATATTATATCATTAGATTATTATTATTATTTAAAATTTAAAAAAAAAAAAAACTAAACAGAGAAATTATTTTTCATGACTTTATATTTACAAATTTTTTTTTACTGCTGAAAAAGACTGCAAATTCACTATGGATTTCTGTTTTAATCAAAACTAAACAATTCAACCATTTTAAGCACTGTCAAGCAGAGAGAATGATGGATGCTACATCCACTTTTTAGAGCTCTCCCAATGAAACAAGATCTATTGTAGTTTTTTTTCTTTCTTTTTTATGGAAGTTTATAAGTCTGGAGGAAGGGAGTAAAAAAACAAAAACAAACAATTTTCAAAGCTGGGAAAGAGTAATAGTCATATATACTAAGCAAGCCACAGTAACTTTATATTGCACATCTACTTACACAATAACTCTTCGAACAAGAAACCAATATTTTCGACCATGGCGATCAAAACCAACAGGTTCCTGCCGACTTAGCAGTCCACTTCTTTCTGCTTCTGAAATACAATCTGTCAAACCTTTTACCTGTGAAAAAATTACAAATATCATTACATAAAATAGTATTAACTTTTTAAAATCTTATTCTATATTTGTATAACTGACAATAAAAACTAATAACAATAGTATTCCACTAAGTTTTCAAAGAATATAGGGTCTGATATACTTTAACTCTAAGTTGATATGGTGTTCATTTTGAAAGACTCATTTTTTAATAATAGATTATTTTAGATGTTGAAAAATTCTTTCAAACCAATATAGAATCAGATATGACTAAACAAATATGATCATTAATAAGGATATTCTCTACATTTGTTAGAATGTTAGACTTTTTGTCTCTCTGTGAGGAGAGTATTCAATGATACATGCATGCATGAACAAACAAAGATGACATGTTACATATTTCTGTAATGTCAGTATTATAGTATTATTAGAAAGGAAAACAAAAAAAAAACAATGCCAAAAACCAACAGTTTGCATGCAGACTGTACATCAAACAACATAACAGTATGATATGGGCTGCTGTGAATAGTAACTTTTGTAGTGGCTTCTGGCTCTCTACAATCAGAATTTGATAGCCTGATGCTCTGTCAAAATATTCTGTTCCTGGTTTTCATTTTTATCCCACAGCAATATAGACTGCATCTGATATTCAGCAGAACAATATCCACACTCACAAAGTTTACATCAGCCTCACTTTCTTAATTTAAAATAATGTCAAAGTGCTTGGGGGCACTTATTCTGATCTGAACCTTATCAGGCATGTTTAGGATAAGCTGTCTCAGCTCGTCACAGCACAGCAACAAGTGAAACATCTCTAAAATCAAGATATGGTGTATATGGCATTTAACAAGCCACAGGTTATATACACATGCAATAGCAAGAAATGGCCATACAAAGTACTGACTTTCTGCAAACAAATGTCAAATGATAAGCTGTTATCACAGATGTTCAATTATGCTTTGGCAATTTCTGTGTGCATAGTGCTTGTTACATCAAAACAGACATGCATTTATAGTGTTTGAGTGTATATGCAATCATGAAGTATGTAACAAATTATAAATGTAACTCTTGTAATGATAATAAAATACTACCAAAAGCAGATGAAAAAAATTGTAATTTTAAATTTTGTAATGATATTATAGTCAACTCTCAATTATCAACAAACAACCTGCCTGCCAAAAACCAGTGTGCGTGTTAGCAGCCATTTTGTATGCTTACGTAGAACACCGAACTTCCATTCACATCTCAAAGTAGTTCTCTTGTTCAGCCAATAGCACTTTAGTATAAACTGATGGAAGGGAGTCCAAAGGCAGGCAGTAGTATCTCAGAGCTAGCTTCCACACGTTCACAGCCCTTCATCACAGGTTCTAACACTTTTTTAACTAGCCAATCATCTTCGGCTTTGAAGGGGAAACAAGTTGTACTGACAACAGAAGATAAGTTAAAGCTGATTCTAACCTAGCCTACTTGGACGTCAACTGTCTACATGCCCCTAGGAACAGATGTACAGAGTCAACTACTAATATTTGGTTTTACTAAATTAACACCTGTATCCCCTGTGTACCACTACCATCACTTACAGTTGACCCAAAAGAAAAGATTAATTATCAATAAATGTTCAACCCTGACCAGATGAGATGTAAGTATACCATATTTTTTTTTTAATTCATCTTTGTAGTTTTATTACACATTTAAATTAACAAAAATACACTCAGGTAACTTTATTCTGGTAATAAAAACAAAGAAAAAAGCAATAAAAACGTTCCTCTCTACATCTTTATGTAGAAAAAAAAGCTTTAATTCTGCACAGCTCAAAAACATCCAACAAAGCTTCTGTGAAATAGTTTAGGTTAAGGTGGGTACTCTTTGGTTAGTTACTACTACAGCCTGGCTTTTATTCGTCAGGCATGTACTAAAGCAGGGGTCGGCAATTGGTGGCCCGTGAGCCTTTACGCATATTAATATAGAATCTGGCCCACGGGCAGTCTTTTCTTAAAAAAGTCAGCACTCGTCATTTCTAAAAATAGTTAACCAACACACTAATACTATAGGAAACTCGATAAAGAGCGCACAATTCACCGATATCGACCATTCATTTTCGTCAAGATTGATGCCAGCGCAGGTGAACAAGAAAGTGTTTCATATTTATCGCAGGCGAGCTGGCAAGATGAAGTTTTCGTCGCCCTTTGGCATTGTTGTGGACGATGCCCCTACTGATCTCTAAATGGAGCTTATTGAGTTGCAGAGTGACGACCAGCTTCGTTCTCGCTTCTCTTCATTGCCTCCCGCCACTTTCTTCAGGGATGTTATGTTTCCCAGTGGTCGCTTTCCTGGAATCGTGGGCCTGGTTCGTGTCATCATGTCGATGTTTGGGTCGACTTATAGTTGTGAACAATTATTTTCTCAAATGAAGCTTACTAAGAACCTCCTTCGTGCATAGTTGACTGATAGTCACCTCAATGATATCCTTGCTTTGAAATCTTGTAGCATTTCACTGGATATTTCATCTCTGTGTTCATGGCAAAAGTGCCATCATGTTTCTCATTGTGTTAAGAAGGCTGATACGCAGTAGTAAAGCAATAAATATGTTTGTGCATTTATAAGTGTCCTTGTTTTTACTCCGGCCCGCGAGGTGATCTTGAGCCCATAATCTGCCCCCCCCGCGGTGTCCGAGAAATTGCCGACCCCTGTACTAAAGACTGGAAAACTGATCAAGAAGAAAATATTTCAAAAGCACATTAATAAAATCAAAATATTTATATAATTCTGTATTGTAATTTATTAAATCAAATTTTTGTTTTATATGCATAAAGCAGACCAAAGATGAAGATGGTTTAGTGTAGTTGAGGAAATGCACATATAAACTAACCAGATACTATTGCCTTCTGATTAGTGTCAAGACTGGACACAGACCGGCAGGGAAACTATACTACTGGCCAGACACAGAACCCAGTCCAGAACCAAAAAGTGCCAAATCCTATGGTGTACACTACAAGAAGCAACTGGTCTAACATGCCATTCCAAGTCATAAGAATATATTGCAAAATCAATTAAATTGAAGCATGCAGTTCAGATTCTTTTGAGAATTTCAATTTTATTACTGGAAGAACAAAAAGTATGAAAGCAAATATGATTATGGTTTCTTTGGCTAATACACACCTGATGAGCTTTGCAAACATTACACAACCAGTCATCTTCTGGTACTTCAGTAAGGGGAGGATCCACACATGCCAAGTGATATACCGCAGGGCATGTCTCACAACACAACAAATCTCCAAGCCTATTTAAAGAAACATAAACAACAAACACTGTTAAGTGGCAGTAGTAGTCAGTAAGAACCACTGTATTTTCCACAAATATTTTAATTATAAAAAAAGTCTATCACTAGACAGTCTCAGAAATCACGATAAAATCCAACCAAAACTTGTCACATCAGTGTCAGTAGCAACTTCTTAAATCATTTGTAGAATGGGTTTGTTTGAACACTAGAACCTAGTAAAATTTTCTAGTAAGCACCATCATAGTTCTCCTAACTCCTTCCTTACTCCACAACTTGTTATTCAAATATCACGAATATAAAAAAGAAAAAAATCAAAACCTGTCATTGCATTTCATAACTTATTTCAGAAAAAGTTATCTTTACTATCATTAAAAATTTTTTAGTTCTCAATCAAGTAGCAAATTTTAAAATCTCTGGAAACAGGAACATACATTACATTTATAAATAAAATACATTATCCACAATAATATGAGATTAAAAAAAAAAAAAACTTATCCTCCTTATAACTAAGTATATGATTAATTCAGTGCAGCAGGGTGCTGATTATCAAAATGTCCAATTATCCAGATCAAATTTTGAAAATTAATTGTTCCTAGTAAAAAAAAAATTGCCGCTAACCGCACAAATGTTGGTAGAGCACACTGCCTTACACTTTAACAGAAGTGACTCCTTACAAATTAAAATCATGTTTATTTTTTTAAAAATAAAACACTCTCTTTGTTGCAGTGAAAATGTCCACTAAATGCAGAGTTGTTGTTCTTTTCTTGAGTGAGAAAGTGGACACTGAAAAGTTAAAAAGTTGGAACTTCACAATATCAAACAGGAAAAAAAAAATTGACTCAATTCTTAATTTTGTTTCTTTTTTGGAGAAGTATGGAAGTTCAGTGTGGAAAGCACTCATTCAGCCCATTTCAAGTCCTGATTTTTGTGAAAAAAAATTTGGTGGTAATCAAGTTACAGAGAGCTAAGAAATTTTAAGTCACAGCACAATGTGCTAAAAGTTCATGGCAAAAAGCTTTCAGCTGACTTTGCAGAGGCTGATAATTTTTTTAAAAAACTAGAAACATTAATTCATGAAGAAAAGTATGATACTAACTTCATCTGTAATGCAGATAAATCTATGCTTAACTGGAAAACTCTCCTAAAAAATTACTGGTATCACGGAGAGGGGCAACAGCACCCAGTTACAACATGTCTAAAAAGAGTATGACAATTTTGGTATGCATTAATGCTAGTGTAAATCACAATCTGCCTTTGCTACTCATTAGGGAAATAAAAATAACCTGGGAATTCAAGGATATGAAAACTTTACCTGCTGTTTACAACAATCAGAAAAAAGTGTGAATGAATACTCAAATGTTTCTAGATGACAAAACCTTCATTCTTGAGGTTAAGTAATACTAGAAAAAGGTTGGAAAAAATCAAAAAATTCTGCTTCTTTTGGACAATGCAGTCGCAACGCGATCACAGCAGGCTCAAGGTTATATTTCTTCCACCATATGTCACTTCAGTAACAGAGGCAATGAAACACTTAAACATCTACATAAGAAACAGCTCCTTCGAAGAGTTTTATCGGCTGACGTCAACAAAGAAGGCATTATAGGTTTTTTAAAAATCATAATCAGTGGCTGATTCTTGAAATTCCCCAAAAAGAAATAATAAATAAATACTATCTTCTAGAAAGCATAGAATAAAATTTTTTTTTTAATTGCATCAAAAGAAGTCAGAGACAAAAAAAATTGTCACTGACATAGCAGTAGCACTGAAAGAAATTTCCAAATAATTGGATTGCGATATAGAAGATATCAAAGTGTGGATGAACTGTGATGCTGATAATCCTGGCTGTCAACTCTTAACAGAAAAGGAGATTGTCAAAGTTGTACAAGAAGAAAATAAAAATGATGATAAAGATAATGAAGGGCTGTCACATGCGGGAGCTTTCAAATGCCTGGACACTGTAATGACATGGTTGGAGGAGCAAAACTGTGAGACAGTTTAGCTGAATCACTTAGTTCTTGTCTTAAATAATTAAATAAATTACAGTAGTGTACATATGTACTCATTTAAGGTAGAAGTACTAACTGATTTTTATTTGTATTAGCTCTATTAATAATACTATAAAATATGTTTAAGATACATATACTTACATACCTACCTACAGTATTGCAACATACAATTTTTTTTAAATCGTCCAATTATCTTGACTGCCTTTGGTCTTAAATTGTCTGATAATCAGTGCACTTCTATACTTAGAAATTACTTACATGCCGACAATTTTCCAAAAGGATATACAATCCAAAAACGTATGTAATAGAATTACTTTAAAACTAGGAAAAAAAAAAAACCAAAATGAATAGAATTGTAGAATTTAAATGCTATTTTAATAGTTTAAAGAATGCCATGTACCATCTAAGTTAAGTACACTGCATTAAATGTTTCGTAAATAACACAGGACAGATAAGAACTTGCCAAAATGATTCTTCTGTAGCTGTTGTACCTTTCTCTGACTTGGCCAGTTCTTCACATCAACAATGTCTAGTGGTTGATCAATGCTTTGATGGTCAATGTTCAAAATTAAAATGTTCTTACAGTCTTCATAAAATTCAGTAAAGGAAAGTCTCTTTATTTAACAAACTTCAGGTTTGAACTATGCAGCAAAGCAAACAAAAATGAGAAATTATGAATTCAAAATAAATTAGTTGTTTAATCATTTTTCTATATATAAAATCACATTAATCACATCCAAAAGCATTATGTACAGATTACAATCAGAAATAACTTAATTTTTCAAAGACTTAAAGAATTTTTTTTCATCCTGAAGCTTAAAACCTTTAACATATAAAAATGAAAATATTAAGCATACCCAATCCTCTCCAGTCACTGGTTGTGTTCTATTTCTTTTTTTTTATGTCTAATTTATGATGCCTCAAAAATATTAAGTGTATCTGATTGAGTTTGGTAGATTCATAACAATTCACTCATTCCTCTCATTAGATAGGAAAATCAATGAGTAAATGGCCTAAAAGACAGATTAAATGTTTCCACTATCATGACAAAGAATAGAAAACAGAAATCTCCAAGAAAATTAAACATTACACATACTCACTACATGAAGGTGCATACTTGTTAACTGTAATCTGTTTATGTGCTATATAAGAAAAGTTTGCATATTTCATGGTTTTGAGATTTTCAATGATTTTCATACATCTGGTTTAATATTTTTGATATTCACATAAAATTATGAATATAAGTTACCATGTAGCATACTGTATGTAACTGTGATTTTTATAATCATTATGCACTACATAAATAGTTTATAAAAAGTGAAAACTTAATCAGGTTACAAGATGAATTCATGTATGGCAGTGCTAAAGAATAGCTTCAGATAAGTTAATCTTCAACAAGAAATTCAGACAAGATAAAACAATAAGCAGATTTGAGCTATATGTCACCTCGTAACAATTAATTATACATCCAAAGTAATGTGACCAGTGGATAAAACCTAAGCAAAAGCCAGTTTTTAAAATGATACAGATGAAAATTTCAGTAATTAAATCATAATCTAAGAAAGGGTATAAGTAGCCATAGCAGGATCCAAAGCTGATAGGCATTAGCAAAACAGAAAGCAAAGGTAAGAGAATGTTAAGATAACTAATGAGATTGTACTTCATTGCAATGATTGGACTATCCATAACATAGTGGGAAACTATGCAAATGAGGGCAACAGAAAAACCATTAAAACTTACATTAGAAAGATATGAGCACAAATGCTAGGCTAAAGCTTATGGAAATTCCTTATGCCAGCCAGGAAGCTAAACCATAGAATACTGAATAAAATGTTTTGGTAGCACTAAAATATTTTGAACTGGCTGAGGATTCTGGCTCTGAGTGAATTGGCACATTTCTGACAGAAGTAGCAGCTAAGCAAGTAAAGGCCTTCATTTAATGAACCTTTATCAATAATTAGAAAAAAGAGAGCTGACAGTAAAATTTAAAAATTGGTGTCAAAAGTGAAGCAAAAGGGGCTACCGAGCAGCAGCAGTGTATTTTTTTAAAAAATGTGATTTTCTTGCAAAAGAACAAATTAAATAGTTGTATGATGCCAAAGTCAGATTAATGAAAATAAATATAGCTAAGTGGATCTGGTGAACGTGTGCTAAATTTGGAGCTTACTTGATCAGGTTGAATGTTACTTTCTTAAAAATATTAGCAACAAAATAATCTACCTTTTAATCATGATAATGTCTCTATATTGCCAAATAATGACAGATGTAGACCAGAAAAGGTCTCTACAAAGAGCCATGATATGAACAGGATGTTCATGGGGAATCATTGACTTTGAAAGGAGACATATAGTTGAGCAACAGGACATTGGTAGAAGTCAATGATAAATCTTCAAAGCATTGGATATTCTGTTGATGACTGATGATTGTCCAGTTCAAAAGAAACTATAAAGTGTTCACGTACATCTTGCATGCCTCAAGCCAACAGAACAGAAACTTTGTACTGTGAAACGTGTGGAAGCAGTAAAATAAAAATAACTATCAGGTGTTATCTCTGCTGCAATGTGGTACAACAGAAGAGTAAAAACCACTGCTCACTCCGCACAATAACAACCATCAAATGCAATTGGTGGTACAGATGCTACCATGTTCTTCTACCTTTTGGAACACTTTTTTTTTTTCCAAAGACTCCCAGGTTTTCAGTTTTCAGATGATGGTCATACATGATGTTGCTATCCAGCACAGAAGTTTTCAATGAAGTTACCTATAAGCCTTAACAAAATAGTCTTTTGTCTGTGATAAAACTCTGTACTTTTACCCGATCAAAAGGCACTGACCATCTAACCAAAAAAGGCAGTATTTTTATGAGAGATGATGCCCTAGCTCACTCATTCATGCCTAACAATGGAAAGGTAATAAGGGCATCACAACTTTGCTTTGACCTGGCCAAGCAATTGCTAAAGATAAACCCTTTGAGCATGTGTTTCCTCATAAACCCACTTCCCTGGACTTCCAATAGAGATCCTATGCCAGGAGTTGGCTGCCACCCCAAAGATCAGGATTACTATCTAGTCCACAAAAATGTATCAGCACATTTCTATTTTGCATAAAGTAAAGGTCTGCATCATGAAGTATTACCCCCAAACATTTTGCCCATGCTATGTATGGTTTCAGAGTAAACAAGTGTTCTTTCAAGCTAGGTTATCTATATAATTATGGTAAATCTTTGAATATTGAATGAAAGCATATAAAACTGTTGGTATTGGAGGTGGAGAGACTAAAAGGAAACAGAGTTTAAGGATAATGACATTAGGTCTTAAAAACTGAGCAGACAGCCAGATAGGCTTACTACCTTAGGATCAACTTGGGTAAGCATACCCAGAAACTTAATCAGGAAGCAAGGCCATAAGTTCATGTTTAGATTGCAATACATCACAGATAGTGACAGGCAAAAATATAGTAGCTAGCACAAATACATTGAAGAGCACACAATAAATAACACATATCTACCTATTTAACAATAAGTTGCCAAAATGAAATAGTAGTAAAGGGTCCAAGAAGAAAATAAGGACAATTCACCTTGTATAAAGGCACCAATAGGGATATTGTGATAGAAATTATATAAATTTATTGAGAATACAAATTTGCAAAAGTTCAAAATTGACCATAAAGTTTGACTTCATTTTGTGCAAATCTGAACATTTTGTATGCATTTATTGATACCATAATGACAACAAACAATCACTACCTACACACCCAAAAGTCACGTGATCTTTAGTAATGTGAATGAATGCTTCTGGCTTGCACTACCGCAATGCATTCTCTCTCATACCATCAGCCAGATGTCTGCCATATTCTACTCTTTGTCAAGGCTTGACATCATTCTGGAATGGTTCCAGAAGACATAGTCACTATCCAGTGTGCCTAGAAAACTTATTCCAGACATGTTCTATGGAAAGTAGATCAGAGAAATGAGCAGGCAATGGAGGATCTTAGATGATTTTGAAGGTAGTTTACAATTATTCTTGTATGATGGGCCTTTGCATTATCATCCATGAAGGTAAATAGACAGATTACTGACTTCATACAAAAGTATAATAATAGGTCTAATGACCTTCATCCAAGTAGTACTGACCTGTAACAGTTCCATCGAATCAGTTTACTTATGTGGTCATATGACACAGCATCATCAAAAATAGTCAGCTGCAAATATGGCAGAATGTGTCCACAAGAACCATCAAATGTTATCTCTGCAGAAAAGGGGTAAAACAAGAGCAACAAGATACAAACTACTCCTCACTCCACACACTAATTTGGTTTGGTCAGGTTCATGGCAAATATGTAAATGACCATCATAGATGATTGAACATTCAAATGAGAAAAGAGAACTTGGCTCAAGCATGCAAAATGTCCATTGTAAATAAATGGATCCTACCTAGACCCCTCGAATCTTTCCCTACAGTGTGCTCACATTAGGGGCATGTGACATACTGGATATGTCTAGAATGTAGATTAGCAAATTGTAGCAGATTTTGAAGTTTGGTTTGAGGCACACATCATATGAGCTAACCAAAATTTGTTCTGGATAAAATGTACCAAGATAATGTGCTTATGTTAAAACAGACAGATGATGTGATTGTTATAATGATGGTTTGAACTGGTAACTGTGTTATACCAAGTTTAATAGCCACATCTATCTACTTACTACTGGTCTGTAGCCTAGGTATGGCTATGTATCACTGCTCATTAGTAGGTCAAGTTTGATAATTCCATCCAAACATATGTAACAGGTTTTATATTAAATATGAAATCATCTGTCAGAGATATGATTCCAAGAATACTCTATTCAAAGACAAAGAGCCAATTAATGGTAGAGAATTAAACCTTAGGTTGTTATAGCTGAAAAATTACACAAAACACCTTCTACACTGGCCAAAGTGATTTTAAATAGTCATACCTGAGATCTCATTTGCTTATCAGCTTATGACAAGACTTGGCTAGTCAGAAAATCTCTAAAAATGTCTTTTGAAAGGTTACCAATTTCTAACATGTAGATGCTTCAGATCCCATGGTGAAGATGAGAAATCATGGGACCAACAACAACAACACAACTGAAGTATCAAGAGAAACTTGCAAAGTGAAACCAGGGCTTAATAATGCTGGTGAAAAGGGTGTTAATGGGACTGTGACAGAGAGCTGATGCCAGTGAAATACTTAAGAGTGACCTACAGGAGTGTTCTGCCAAAAAAGAAGACTATAAATTACTCTTGAGCCACAGAAGCAATCATAACAGAAAAAGGGAAATGAAGCTAAGAATAACAGTAACAAAGAATAAAAATGTTCAGAATGTCTAGTTAAAATGCAAAGATATGGAAACACTGAAAAGAATCCATTTATATAAAGTATTCTGTGCTAGCATGCATTGCACACACAAAACATCAATTTATCACTGAGGTGCTATTTACAGAAGCTAGTGGCAATACAACTTAACCAGTGAACTATGTTTTAGCTATCTTTGTCTGCTGTCATCATCATGTTTTAATTATGAGGAAGACTGCTTTATGTGCAATTTTATTTTTGCAGTGGGTATTTCTATTTTTGGATCATTCAAGTAGCTTGAGTTGGTCTCAAACCTATGATCTATTGGTTCTTATCCTTTGGATGTGGCAATTTCACCAACATTTTTGCCTATTGCACTACCAGGACATCTTTCCAAATAGAAACATCCACTGCAAAAATAATAACAATGCACAAACAAATATTCCTTCTAGTAAGGTGATTAAAACAGTTTTAACTAACACAAAGTTTTTGCAGATCAATCTATAATGGCAAATGTATGACCAGAACAACGTTAGTGCAAGCAAAACACTGAAAACAAAAGTGACAGGCTGAGGAAAGCAACAGAAAATGAAAAAAAAAAAAAAAAAACTTTAAAAGAAAATCAACTGATTCAGTAACATAAAAATACCAGAAGAATCTAGAAGAGAACTCAGAGATGAAAAATTATACAAAACTGCATATTTTACATTATCAAGGAATATATTTTACACTGTAAAACTAATATACTTATCCAAAAATTAAATTTTTAACCCTTTTCCTTGCAAGTTTTTTTCTTAGAATTACAGTTTCTACTCACTTATAGCATGATCTCCAAAATAAAGACCAGACCCTCCCTCATCCTGAAAGAAAGCTTTATTTATAATTAAGTCAACTTTACCTCCAAAAACTACTTTAAAATGTTTTGATATTTAAAGAATTTGGTGGTAGAAAATATTGAATTTTATTGATAATTGTGTATATACTAAAAGAGGTAAAAAATTATATGCAAAAAAAAAAAAATTTTATTTAAAGTAAAGAAAAGAGGATACAAGAAAAACTGCTGCTGTGCTTAGCCAGCCATGTTTTAGCAGGTTTGGAGAGAATGCCTGTGCTAGTTTCATCTTGTTACAAAGTAATATGTTTAATTGGACAATATTTGGCAATGTGAAGTTCCAGAAAAAAACAAAGATTCAGCTCTTCCCACAAAATAATATAACAAAAACTTGAAATCTATGTATTTAATAATTTTACTATAAATATATTAATAAACAGTTATAAAAGGGATAAATACTCCATGCAACAATGTGATTTGCAGCAATCACATCATCCAAGTTATCCAGTTACTTTTTTCTTTCAAATTTATTTATCATTAGTTAATTTTTCTTTTACTTGATCAAGCTTGAATTATTAAAAAGCATAAAGATGTTTAATTTTTTAAAAAAAAAAACAATAATTTTTAAAAGTTTTAAATATTATTATTCAACATGCAAGATTGAGAAAATTCACAAAGTAAAATAACATCAGTATCAATCATTAAAATTAATTAACAGTGTCAAATATTTTAATAAACTAAAAATTCTACAACTAAATTGCTCCAGATACCAAATTTCCTGGTTCTTATTAAAAAAATAGTACTACTACTAACATATTTTGCTAAATGTTCTGTTGTAACCTTACTAACACAAACATTAAAACAATATCTACATCTTTTCTAGGTGAGGATAGAACCTAAAAACAAGTACAAAATTTCTATGAGTTCAGCAAATAATGGATAGCTAAAAACTAATGTTTTCTTCTGATCTGAAGTTAATTCTACAGACTTAAAAGAATTGTCAGTTTCATTTACCTTTCCAGAATAGAGAAGAAACAACACTGTACTAAGATAATCAAAGAAAGTTATAATTAATAAGCATATTACTCAAACAGCTTTTATCTTTTATTTAAACCATACAGTTTGTTTATCAAACTTTACCATTATTTAACAATTTTTAAGTCAATGGGCAGAAATATCAAGACAGTAAACTTAAAGTTCAGCAAGAATGTATTTCAATATTTCATTAAACTATATATAACTGAAATATCCTGAAAGATCTTACCCCTTTGTAAAATGTTTTAGACTCAACAAAACCAAATTTTCTTTTGTATACACTACATTTATATTCTGGTATCATTTTTGTTTGATTGCTGTATATAAAAAAGACACACACACACACATACAGAGAGAGAGAGAGAAAGAGTAATTGGCATTTCTAAAGCAAATATTATTGTCTACAAGTGGAAGCATTTGATAAGGTTGTACAATGCCATAGTTACCAATGACAAGCACCTTGTGAGACAAACTTGGCACTTCTGTCTTCAGTATAAAATAGAAAATCCCTACAAGAACTTGATTTAGCTGTGGAAAGAAACGTGTGCAGAATATTAAGAAGAAACTATGTTGTGGAAGGATGGTCAAACTAAATCAGTCTGCTTTGACCACTAACCATCCATCCAAAGTACAGTCTAATCTTATGAATCCGGACTATCACTGCAGAGAAATATGTTAGGAGAGTTTCAGATAAATTAAATATGGTTGCAATTTTGCTCTAAGTGATAAAAAATAAAGCAAACCACTCTGAAAAAAAGGAAAAGAAAAGATGCCCAAATTCTGTTTCATGAACAGTTCATCTTGGTGTGGCATTCTCATTGCTAAACTGACTCCCTCCCACATTTTACTGATGAAGCAATAGCTGAATTTATATCAAATAAATGCAGAACAATTTTGCTTTGAGAGAAAATGATGCTTCCAAAATTTAAGATATTGATGATTAACCAATTTGGTCTTGGTAGGCATCAGAAGAGAAATGGTGCTATTGATGCCCAAGCCATCTCCCCAGTAGCAATTCATGCAGATATTGTGTAGTGATGACTCCTATCTCTTTCCAGTAGAAGAGGTGCCTCTTTTGTCCTCAACTGTCACTTTCGCATCTTATCCTCTTTTCCAGCCTTGAAAACCAGTGCTCAGTTGCCTAATTTTCATCACCTCTCTTGTCCACCACAGACAATTGACTAGAGAATAAACCAAGATGTATGCAAACACATAATACACTGCAACATCATTTATTAAATGCTGAAGATACTGTTGTTGTGTTAAGTGCCAACCCTCTTGAGTGGCAACAGCAGAGGTAGGTGTGTTCAAGTCTGAGCTAAAGCAGCTAAGTGCTGATTGGCTCTGAGTGCTGATTCAGCAAGCGTAAAAAAATAACGGCTGCACACAGTTCATTCACATTTGCAAATTTTTACTTTATAGAAATTTTTTTTAAAAAGCCAAAGTCAAGAGCTAAATAGTGAATTAGCTTTTAATGGGGTAATGCTGTTGCAAATGCATTTTTTCTTTGCATAATGGCACTACGTACATTTAACACAAATCTGCAGATCAAATTCACGTTTTTCCAGCCATGAAAGTGATCTTAATTAGTCATTGTGGAATACTCATATTTTTGGAATTTTCTTACTGCCAATCAAATGAAAGTTCACATTTTCTTTATAGTTTCTTCATCTAATTGTAGAAAAAATGCTGCATTTATCAAAGTTTCATCAGCTAATTGCTTATGTCCTCCAAAAAAGAAAGAAAGAAAAAAAATCAAATTTATACAGAGTTGTATACTAATGAAGGGTTTAGGACACCATTTTCTAATCTTGCATATTTTCATACATAGCCACTACCATATGTAAAAATACATTCACCAGATATAATACTAAAACAAGAGATGCATGTTTAAAATTATTACAGTTAATTTAAGTTGATGATTATTTCCTGATGCTCAATTGGTAAACAAACAGTGAAATGTTGGATTGATTATTTGTTTATTCAAGCAGTTAGTGACCTGTTACAACCTGATTTCTTAACATTCGTTGTGATTATTACAATTAATATTTACTTGTGGCTTGGTACAAATATAACTAAAGCACAGCATGAGA
Organism: Nautilus pompilius; assembly: GCA_018389105.1. Lineage (NCBI taxonomy): Eukaryota > Metazoa > Mollusca > Cephalopoda > Nautilida > Nautilidae > Nautilus > Nautilus pompilius. The sequence continues at coordinate 2,746,560 of JACATO010000132.1, read as the reverse complement.
TAAAATTGTTTTACACACCCAACCTGTGAAAAATTAACAAGACTTCATGGGGTTCACTACAATGTACATTAATGCATCCAAATCCAATTTACTGCATTATGGGGCCCAAAACCTCAATTCCTTTAGATCGCCAAATGACATTTCAAAATACTACACAAACTGGGTTCACAAGTCTGAATATGATCGCATAGATAGTGAAGTGTTGGTAGATCTAGTTTTAGCAAAAGTTTGGGCTATCTAGCAGCTAAAATGGTTGATCTGTTGGAGCGCTCTGCACAACTTATTTCAATAAGGAATACTGCCAGAAACAAAACAAGATATTGACATTTTATCAGCTGTTGACTGGAGTTTTAGATGTGCAACATTCTCGGAGTTGATGAAACTGTTCTGTCAGTGGTTTCCAAACAAAGTTCTTGGTGTTCTGAAGTTAGTGAAAGGCTAAAAAGCTATAGACTGTATCACAATGCTATGCTGTGCAAACATGGACAGGACTGAGAAATGGCCTAGTGATTGAGCTCTTGCTGTTTTCCCAAAGATCATTGAAACCGCTTGTGATCTACAGAAAGTGTTTTAAGACCAGTATGACTAAAACATAGTTTTAAGGATGGCTAAAGAACTGGGATAGAGAGCTGATAATACAAAACTGTGTACCTTGTGATTGGCAATTTTTCAACTTATCTGGACAATGTGGAGCTGTTACCCAAATGTGTTCAAAATTTTGACTCCCAACACCAGTGCAATCATGCAGCTGATGGACATCAAGAACTTCAAAGGGTACTATTATGCACATCTGAATGTGTAAATCATTAACACTCTTGACGCTGACTCCATACGATAAGCAATGGATGTTGCAATGGCAATACATTTTGAAGTAGATCATCTCAGTCAAGTCTTGGGCCACAGTTCTCCTTTAGACAATCCAAATTTGTGTGGGACTTTTTATGCCCAGTTAAGATAGCTCTGGGCCACCAGACATTGACATATGGGCTGAAGATGACAATTAACAAACTGACAACAGGGGAATTTTAGGTCATGGTTGAGTTTGACAATGATGTAGAGATAGATAGCTTATGAGTTCGCTGATGCCAATTCTAGAGTTAGCGTCACTATGTATCCACAAGCTACAGAGCCAGACTTGTTCGCAAATGTATGGAATGTAATAACTCAAGAGATAAATTTATTATCTATGGGGTTTTGACATGTAGAAGTGAAGGTTACAAACTGTCTTTGAAAAAATGAAAGAAAGAAAAAATACGCTAAGTTTATTAAGCATTCTAGAAAGTTTTCCAGCAAGTGACTTCTTTTTATATGGTAAACTGTATGGAGGTCTGTGAGATTTAAGGTGGAATAGAAACATTCGTAAAAAAATCATTACTATGTGGTCATATCACAAGTTCCATCAATGCATCTAAGCCAATGTTTGGGTTTATCTGGCAAAATATTAAGAGCTAGGCTTTCAAAAATTCCAATAAACCACCTTTTTTTGCAAATAGCAGCAGCCACCATTCCAAATGAAGAAAAATGAGAAAAGGAAATTACAAGTTTGAATTCAGTTTATCTAAGGTAGACTGTTATGAGAACGTAACTTTCTGAAGAGAATTTAAGCAGCATGAATGCTAGCAAACATATAAGGCTATCACGGAACCAAATATACTTAATTTTGTTTTTTGATGAAAATAATTGTTAACAAAGAAAGCATGGTATCAGTGAAATCAAAGATGATGGAAACCAGTTATCTGATCAACTTGTATGTTGAAAATCAATACTGCTGAGAACTGTTCTTCATATATATAAACTTCATGAATTTTATGCTACCAATATAACCTGAGTAATGTAGACAAATATGGATTAGCTCTACTGCTTAACTCTTTAAAAACCTTGAAGATAAAGGAAGGATTGAGATTAATGTCTGAAGTGGTACTGCAATTTTTTTTTTTTATTTTCTTGATCATAACTATTGAAATCTAGTAAATTATTGATTTTGGTATATTAATCCATTTATCTAGCAAACTAGAAAAATTTTCTCACATTTCAGTTCAATAAATACATGTTCACGTTAGGTGTTAAAGGGAGACAAATTTGATTAATTTAAGTTCTAATTTCAATGGAAGTGGAAAGATCCACATCAACCAATCAAACAAACCAATCAAACAAGCTTCAATCTGACAAACAATATTTTTAACTGGTTGGTAAATTATTTGCATCTTTCTGACAAAAACCTTAAAAGATGAAATTCAAAAAGAACTGAGAGCATCCTCTTAAGTGAATCTTGATAACTAGCTCACCCAAACTTCCTAATTTGTGCATCTTCAATGTTAAAAAAATAATCGTCTTGTTAGAAAGGATGATGAAATTTAAACATAAGTATACAGCAATTCTGAAAGTTTAAACTTATCCTCAACTTTACTAATCTATCAACCCATTCAAAATATCCTATTTTCATTGATCAGATTTTTTAAAAGTCTATCAACAAATGATGATTTCATGAAAAAATTAACTTTTAGGAATAAACTTATGATCAATAATGTTTTTTACATACAAAGTTTACAGTTAATAATTGTTTAATTCTGTTTTTCTCTAATTTTTAAAAATAAAATAATTATATTAAACTTGAAAATCAACAATAGTATAAAGCATTTGCAACTAACAAGATAGTAAAGAATTTTTATCATGCTTTGATCTATAATTCAATAATTCAAACTATACTTTGTTTTTTTTTGTAGCATTGTAATAAATTTTTGAAAATTCTTTTTTCTTCACCAAATCTCAATGGAATCAACAATTTGATGTGCAGATTATATTTAATGCCTTCAAATAATAATTTTTTATACTGAAGTAGCTTTCATTTTAATGGAATAATAAATATTTAAGAAATGTGCAAGGGTTTTACTGGTTAAAATAGTTCATTGTTCACACAATAAAAATGAGATGGTTTACACCAGTAGTTGATTTTAACTGGTTTATTATCTCAATTTAAAAATAAGGCATATATGAAAGATACTGACAGAAAATATTACAGAACTTTTTTCTTTCTTCTTTTTGCTGGTAAAACAAGTTTGGATCTATATTTCCATTTGTGGATTGAAATTAAATTTCTGAAAGATTGCATATTTATGCTTATAAAATGCTAGCATTGTGTGACTTTATGCATCAGTAAAACTGTCAAATACATAGGAAAATGCTACTGCATTTTACTCTTCTTAACCATGTTACTAAGCATTTGGGTCATACATTTTCTTTGGATATTGTAAAATTACTGATCAGGCATTCTAATTTCAAACTGTAAGTTAATGAGTTTCTATCAATCAAAAAATTTGTGAGTTTCTTTAATCTCCTACTCTCACTATTAACTTTCACAATTCTTTTCTATTCTATATGACATAAATTAATCTTGAAACCAGTGTTTCTTTTTCATACATGTAATTGGATGCATTCTCCATGGTTTGAGCTTGAATGAGGTTATGAATGTAAACATGAATAAATTCATAGATTATACCCAAATTTGCAAAAAAAGTTAACACATACATAATAAAATTACTTACTAAAAATAACATATTGAATAACATATTGCCAAGAATGGCCAACCATCTGAGCCACAAGCTGCAAGACCTGGATACTTTTCACATGCATTTTAAAATATTAGCATCCTACTAGTAACTGTATTGTGGCTAATTACTGTTTGAAAGTGATGAGAAACTCCATTCTAGTCATAGGTCTTTGGAAATCCAGTTGATGTGTTATCAAGGCAATAAAGAGAACTGTGAGAGATGCTGATTTGTAAGAACTGCAGTGTTTCGATTTCACAAACTTCATTACAGTAGTGGTTTACAGCAGTATATTGTGCCAAAAATTAAAATGAGTCGTGCACTAGTCTTCTTGAGTTCAGAATAGTTCATTCTTGGCACTTGCAACCAGAATTCAATTGCAGACTGATTTATGCATCATCTTTAGACCCTGATCCACTTGGAGTTCTAGTAGTTCCATTTCTACAGTAGATGTTTCTGCAATCAGGGTTTTGAGAATTGGAACCCATTATGTCAACTATCATGAATGGGTTTACAAGACAGACAGACGACAGACAAAGCAGGATTTCAACTTCTACAAGTCTTCAAATCTGGCCCAAATGTCATCGAGCAGTCCCTGCAATTTACCTCTGTATTCCTCAAGTTTGTGATCTTCTTCTTCAATTTCAAGAAATGTATTATTACCCCGACTTTTGTGATGGGGGAAGATTTTGAAAGCTGGTGACACACTCTCTTTGCAGAAGCTTTAACTTATTCTAAAAGCTGAAGACTGTCAAGTTGCGGATGCTGCATAATATCAGTAAGAAACATCAGGTCCTGCATTCATTGCTCATCTTCCAGACATAGATAGGACTCTTCTTTTTTTTGAAAAGCATTGATATGATAGACTCCAACAATTCCACAAACCTGTTTAAGACATTGCTGGTTGATAACCACCTCATAATACAAAGGAATAGACATTACCAGGTTTGGCTTCAAGATAAAGTTTTTCATTGAAATTTTTAATTGTAGAGACAGCTTCCAATTCAAGTGGATAATACTGACCATTTCTAGGAGTGTATTCATAACATTTTTGTACTTGAATATATTCCCGTGAAATGTTCACAATGGATAATGAAATTCAGAGAGAAACACAAAATTTTGATATTGTTTAGAAAGTTCCATAAGGCTTTCACTTTTTCCCACCATCACCAGAGCTCCATCCTTTGCAACAATGAAAAATTTATCCAGCAGTACAATGTCATTTGTCAATGCTTTGTCGAGTGTATTCTTTATGTCAAAATACTTTGTGTTTCTTTCAGTGTCACTAAGTTCAACATTTATTCTTTCACAACTGCATCTGCATAGTGAACAAATATTGCTATCTGTGGACTCAGCAAAAGTTAGGCTAAATGGTAAAGAATTCTTTTAGATTATTTTGCTTTCGACATCAGCACTGATCTGGGAGATATGCTTCTCGGTTTTGTGATTTTTAAATCTAAGATTGCAGCCACTTCAGCAATATTCATGTTAACAAATTCTCCATCAACTACAGATGTTTGGCATGAGCAACATTTCATAACATAACAAAAACAAAACTAGCTGCAGTCATTATGTCATCATCTTTACTGAACACAACTATTCAAGTGGAATCTCAATGCGATTACCTTGTTCGTTTGTTTTTCTTAATTCTGATCCAGGAAGTTATTCAAACAAAAAGTTGTGATTTATTTTGCAATAGTGTTTTAGGTGGCTCACTCTGTAGAAAGCAATGCACTGCAGATACTGAACAGAGGTTTGCCAACTTTAACAATGAATGCGCCTCATGCTGGTTTAGAACATTGGTTTCTTTCTTCATATTTGCATTTCTTACAAGTTTAGTCATCGCTTCCATAAATCTAACATAGGTTGACACTTAAATTTAAAGTATTCAATGGTGACTTATGAACAGTAAATCTTGAAGGTATTAACAAGCACATCCACCCACATCTTCACTCAATCTGCATTACACTGAGAGCTGAATCTCTGTCAAATCACTTCGCACATGCATCCTGTGTGAATTTTCCAATTTACTATAAACCTGCAGCAGCCAGGATTTTTTCTAGGAAAGGAAACAAGCTACAGTAAACCTTTTGTGTACCTGCTATTTCATCCACCGCACATTTTAAACCAAATGCTAACTGGGCCCAACCAGAAAGAACCACACTAACCAGACTATGATAGGTACATAAATGTTGCAATGCATGCACTGCATCTCATAGAATCTGTAGGTTGTAATTCATTCATACAATTTTCATTTTCTTGGTTTTGGAGAAGGTGGAGTGTTCCCAGTGCCATCGTCGTCATTTTATTCCCTCCACCCTTTTCCCAGAGAATATTTCCAGGACAGTTTGCTTTTTTAGATCATTTGTGTTGTCTGATTTTTTTCCTTCTTCCTTCTTGCCACTGAGTAAAATTGTCAACAATGTTTTAACATTGTTTTTTTTTTCATCCTTTTATTATACAGAGATCTATGCTGTCTGTCTGTATGTCATATATGTTCATTGTTACTTTGTGTGTGTTGTCATTAGAGGTATTCTCATATAGGTTAGTGCCTGCATTAAGTATAACTGATTGTATGAAGGTTTGGTTTTCATTTACAGTAGATTTTTAGTTGTTTTTTTTTTAACACACACACTCCAATAATAATTGTTCACCCACAACTTTTGAATTCTGATTAATCAGAAATGTCCAGACAGCAGTAACTTCTTTTAAACTCTGCAGACAAGGTAATTTGAAATAAAATAAAGGCACCATCATCGTCATTTATGTATAGTGGAGATGCACAAAAATTAGTTAGCTAGTTAATATTTACTTGTTTAGTTCACTTTGAGCTGTCACTTTTAGCTGACTTCAGTGTTTCATTTCACTCAGAAAAAAAAAACAAACATTGTTGATCATAAATTAGCCTAAAGAAATCTGCTGAATATAATACTGAATATCTTTTCCATAAAATTTTAAAAGTGTATATAAAAATGTAGGCAATGTGTTTTAAATCACCCACAGTTCCTTAATATATAAAACAAACATCATCTGCATATTTTTAAGGATGGTATTTTTCTTTCTTTAAAGATCTCAACCTAATTATTATTACTTACTTATTGTTGTCATTCATGGACTGGATTTCCATTATTCTGCATTTAATTATTGACATAGTTTAGATATAGATCAGTTTTAATAAAAAAGAAATATTTCACCATTTAAAATTTTATCATGCATTACAAATGAAACCATTCAAAATCAAACTTATCTCCCAATTAAAAAAAAAAAAATTCACAAAAAAATTGCTTTTTAGATTAACAGATTAAATTAAAAAGTTATTTTCAAGATTTAATTTCTAAACCAAAAATTTTTTAAAAAGAATAGATGGATAGATTCTTAAAAATTTAATAAATACCAAGCCAAAGAATCTAGAAGCACTTTCCAACAATTTTCTAAGATGTACTTTGTAATGTTAAAGTAATAATTGATCCATAAAAAGATATCTTGCAAAATGTTTTTTTTTTTAAATGTACTAACCTTAAAAATGTTATGGCTTCTGAAACAATGTGTCCTTAATTGGAGTGGAATAGTACTGTGCTTGTAAAATGTAGATTTTGACAGCAACATGGGCTTAAAATATCTGCTAAAATTTTTTTTCTCAAGTGAATTTCTAAAATTTATTTAAGCATTTTTCCTAAAATTTGAGATAAAATATTCTAAATATGTAAACACTTTCTGCACCAGCTGTAATAAAAGTATATTTATTTAATAGTTTAAATTTTCAGCAAGATTTGAAGCACTAAGAATAACTGAAGTTTCACTAAAATTTTCTCTATTGTTCTAATAAGCTAAATATAATTTAAATGAAAAGTTTTTTTTTCAAAAACTTAAAGTGTTTCATTCACCTTAAATATTCTTTGATGCACCTCTAAGAAAGTCTTTAAAATGTGTTAATGCTTCTCATTTATCTCATGTATTTCTAACTTTAAAAAAAAGTATTTTAAAATGTCACAACAAACTGTACTGAAGACTTGCTGGAAAGCAGTATTGTTTTTGTTTAACTGTTACTTACATTTCTTGGGTTTAAGTATCCATTTCAACTTCACTATTTTATTTTTATTTTTGCTACTTCTTTCCGAATTCATTCATTACTCATCAACTTGCCACTAATTTCTAAAGTCTTCCATAGCTTACACCTCAAATGCAATCATCACAAATTACCACTTTCCAGTTTTGGTGAGGTAGTATATAAATAAACAAGTGTGAATAAATAAATATCTAACTTGTCAAATGACAATGCCATGTTTGTGTAAGGACACTGGAAGAGGAGGAATGATGGAAGTATGAATATGAGCAACATTATCATTAAATTTTTTTTATATTTCATTAGCATTTTAGTAGCATAATAGATAGCATGCTCACCTCACAAGGGTTCATTTTTCTGGTCAGTGCAGAACCTTAGGCAAATGTTCTTACTCCAAATACTTCTGTTTACCTAGCAGTAAGTAGGTAGCCAGATGTTAGGTAAATTGCAGATCATTTTCCAAATTAATGGTTTTGCCAATGTGGATGCTAAGAGGTCTGGTCTTCTAGGATATTCATTAACTCCAGGTTTCAGTGCTTGCTAACTAAAAGTGTGGTTGCTGTGTGAAGCAACTCCTATATTATAAACAAATTCACATACCCATGTGTTCACATGTAAAATATAAGTTATCCTCAGTTATAAAGGACAACCATTATCATTTTTATATATGGCTACATGTATAGATTATTAATGCTATTAAATACACACCATACAATCGTGCAGTTAGATAAGAAATTCATCAACCCAAAATTCCAACCTACTATTTTTATATAGAAAAGTGCTCCAGAAGCTAGTTACTCCAAATTACAGGGTTCAATAACATACTAAGCTAAGAAAGGCACAGGAGAGTGGTACTTAGGGACTATCAATAAATACACAATCAAGAAAGTGGCATAATCAGTGCCAAACAAATAATAAAAAAAATATAAAAATGTATAACTTACTTATGACAAGCTCTGCAGTGGTCATCATACTGAATGTTCCCTTCATTCATAATTTCTTCTCTCACTGCATTGGTAGCCAAGAACAAGTCTGTCAAAGTCTGTAAAACATTGAGTTTATCCGCGATAGGCACAAATGGAAAATCTGGTCTTTCTAAAGCTGAAAGGGCTGTCTGATGCTCTGGATTCCGGTCACTTTCTAAGTAAGTTCTAACTAGCTCTGGCCAGGTCATGCCATCGAGAAAAAAGAAACTGGCATTGATGCTGTCTTTCAAGTCATGTGCGCCAAATGTTGTGTTGTTTGCCTCTTCCTCTCGAAGTAGTGCCTTTAACAGTACAATGTGAGTTTCAGATAAAAGGACACACTGTTCATCAGAAAGCAAGGCTGCGCAAAAATCTTCAAAAATAAAAGGCGAAAGTCTAAGAATTGTTCTAAAATGCCTTAATACTTCATAGATCCCTAGAACCTGCATCAGAATATCGTTTGGAATCATCAGATCTGTGGAACTTGAAGGAAGAAAAAATAAGGGAATCTCTCTGTCCTCGTCTATATCTGGGGTTTTAGGACGCCGTGTAACGTACCGTCTCCGACCAAAAGAACTAACTGTGCTGTAACTTTCTTCACTATATATCGATTCAGATTCCTCATAAGTATCATCCGAACAGTGATCGTCGTCAACGTTTTCTAAGTCCGTGGTAATATCACTGGACTTATCCGGATCCAGGTCGAGTGGGTTCGTATCAATGTCATCTTCTAATATCTGTTGAATGTAACTTCTACTTTTCTGAGCAGCCTCTCTCTGTCTACCTCCTCTTATGAAAGATCTAGAATGCTGAAAACCAAAATAGTTGCCAAGTGGCGTACTACTTTCCGAGTTACCTTCACCGAATCCTCCGAAAGCTTTCGGTTTCTTCAGAAAATGTGTTCTTCCCGACAAAGGAGTCTTCGGTGGACGACCCCTGGCACGCCTCGATTTGGTAGACATTCTGCAAAATCCCAGCCGATTCAAGACGGAGTTGGCAGTTGTTTCATGGAAGATCAGTCACAACAGCAAGCATCGTGCTTTTGAGTGATTATTTTTAGAGTCCATGTTGAAAATTTTCGGAAGCCGCCATTTTACCCAAATGGGTCACGTGACTAAATCAACGCTCTTACTAGTTCATTTTGGCAATAAAACCGTTGCCATCATAAGTGCTCGAAAAGGGTAATGTCTGTACTCACCTTTTAGAAGTTTATTACGTTATGCCAAACTGTACAAACACACAAAATGGCAAAAATAGTTCTAAAACTTGTTTACTTTCAGGTAGACAGTTGGTACACGTTTACCGTTGCAAACACAAGAAGCTTAGACGAGCTGACTGTGTCTAAAATGTGCATATTTGTCATTACAAATGTAACTCCACAGATCCACGGTTCAACTAAAACAAAATGAACCATTTAATTAATCTGGTAGTTTGTACATCACTCTTTCCGCAGAGGTACCAAATCGTTCCAACATTGTATAAAACAGCAGTTCATCCAATCACTGGCCCGCTTTTAAAATGCTAATGTTTTCTCCGTATAACAGTTGCTTGTAAAAAGTAGAATGTGAACGGCTCAGTACAGTTGACAACAACCGGAAGTAATTCTTAAATATGTTATTATTTTTTAAAAAAATTTTGCGCTTAGAAACACTAACAAAAGACAAACAAAACGGTGGTGGGGGGGGAAAAATAGGAATTATGCTGCAGTGCTATGAAAACGACATTTTGGAAAATATAGATATTAGAAAATCAGTATTCATTCGCGTTTGAATAAATATTTATATAATTTATCAAGACTGCAAATGCAACTATTGAAATATTTATCTCCACAGCATTTGAAAATGTTCAACTTTGAGTAGAAATATTTTAGCATAAATGTTATTATTATTATTATTATTATTATTATTATTATTATTAAGCTTAGATTAGATTTCGACTCCAGCGGAGAAAATGACGGAAACCTTTTATTTTTTTTCATTTCAGTTCTGCTTTTAAGTATCTAAAGTTAGAAGTAAATTTTAAAATTTTAAATTCCATTGCATTCTTTTAAATGAATTTATTTATCTTAAGATGTATACTAGGTGTTTTAATAATAGAAAGAACCAAATAGTATATAATTAGTAGAGATTTAGAACGTATGGAAGGTTTTATTGTTTTTTTTTAGATTTATTACAGTTGTCATGCTAGACCTAAACTTGTAAAATCTGACAAGATTTTTTAAATCGTCATATTAGAAATAAATTTCATGTATTTTAACTTTATGACAATTTTTTAAAAATATAATAAAAAATTTAGAAATGTATATCTAGATATGAAAACAAAATTTGTGAAAGAGATAATGTTACACTATATTAGATTACATATATACTGATCGATTTTTCTTCATTTCAAAAACATTTCAGAAGTACATTTAGTTGAAATAATGAAGCTTTTTCTGTTTTTAAAACATCACCTCTTTTACAGAGAGTGAGAGAGGTTAATAAAGGCATCTGTAATTACACTTATCAAAAAAGTATTCTTGCTTTAATTGACTAGCATCGTTGTGTTAAAAAGGAAAACAAAACCTAATCAAAGTATTTAAAATGTTTCCAGGTAACTGAATCTTTGTAAACAGTATTTACTATGACAGTCATTAATAACAAAATAAACAAATGTCCTAAAAAGTGTTTTTTTTTTTTTCTAATTAGTTGTTAGGGATTAGAATATTTTACCTGCAAAGAAGTGAAGCGAAATATACACAGATTTTAAGAACTGACTACTGTATATGTGGGTTTTTTTTTTAAAAGATAATATGAGGTTTACATAAGATTACAAGCTCTTTACTTTCCAACTTTTAGTATCCGGTATTTAATGAAAACTACAGTAAACTGTTAGTATTTCGTTGGAAATATACTACTTCGGCTTTCATTTCGAGATACTTTAAAAGAAAACTAAAGAATTAAACAGTTTGGGCGAATTATTCTGGAATTCGAGAACAAACAAAACAAATAAAAAAGAACTGGGTTTACGCAGGTAAAAATAGGTACAATAAATAAATGACTGACTAAAATATTTGTAAAATAAGTAGCTAAGATTGTTAAAAAATTTTTAAAAGAAATAGTTTGTATTTTTGTGCTACAATTATTATTTTTTGTTTTACAAATCTATGAAAAATATTTTTATATGCCAAGGTGCTTCACATGATCAAGATTCCTATTTTGAACAGATACTAACGAAAACACAGCTAAGATTGTAAATGAATTTAAAATACAATATTTTCAAACAGTAACAGTTGTAATAATAATAATAATAATAATAATAATAATATAATAATAATAATAATAATAATAATATTCAATTGTTTGCATATCTGTTAAGCGTTTTCAGGTTATTGAGTTAAGACTAACTTCCGAATCTTTCACCTGGATGGAGCTGACAGGGTTACATCAAATCGCCCCTCCACAACGTCACGACCTCGCTTTCGTGCAAAGAATCAACATGGCGGCGAATGTCATTTATAGTGTGAGACCTTACTACGATGCGAACGTTAAAGTGCCGCTTCCAGATGTCATGTATAAATCAAAAAGTGTACATTCAACCACACCATTTCAAAAGGTAAGAGCGACTACTGAATTCTTTATACGTACCGTCTTAATTTACAGTACTCGAGAGAGAGTAGTTTGGCATGAAGCTGCGCCACGGTTCGTCGAACATCATGTAAGTTGTCGAAAGCTGGTTTTCCAAGCTTGACTGAACAACTGTGTGTACAGCTGGTATCGAAACGAAAGAAAGAAAGTAAGTCAAAGATTACCGTACACTTATTTCTTACTCTCATGGAATAATGCCACAATTTTCACTCTGCAAGCCACAAGTTCTGATCAGAATCTTTGCTGGGGATCTTATCTAAAATGTCGTCTGAATGGTTGCTTGTAACTACTAATTTTACCGTAGACCGAACTAGATCTATTTCTCAAAGAAATTTGCTCAGCAGATTATATGAAATGCATAATCAGGTTTAGTGAAATGAAATGCGATCCTAGACTTCCAAATTAATGTTTTCAAACTTTGTATGGGTTTAGTGAGCACCCCTTTAAAATAAATAATGAATGATGACTAGAAATTACAAACACAAATACTCAGAAAAATTCTGTACATTTAATTTATTCCTGATATCATCTACCAGTCTCACTTTTATAACATACAACTTGCTTCTGACTTATTGCTACTACTTTTTTTCTTGTCATTTGAGTGGAAATCTGATGGGAATCACTTGCCTGGCAGTCTGGGACAAGTGAAAAGTCTGTATTTATACTAGAGCCATCATTAAAATTTATTTTATCAGCTGAAATTTTACTAAATTGGAAAATTTTCTGTTTATTTTCACAAACAGTTAGATGGCTTCGGAAGATTCACAAAATATTGCAGAAAATAACAGATGTGATTGGACCAAGAATGAGCTCATTGACATTATTCAGCCATTATGTTAATTATGTTCATTTTATTGAACACAGTATGTAACGTAGCTTGATACTGATTTAAAATTGCTTGCCATGTGTTCAAGTGGATGTTACTAAGGAAGGAAAACACATGATCATGATATCAGTAGACCCCATCTAAAATGTGCATTAAAGAATAATGCAGTGGTTGCTCTAGCGAACATTTAAAAAAAATGAACAAAATTTCATTGCATTTCCTATATAAATGCAGCTTATCTAGGGTATTAGATTAAAATAATTTGATTGAAATAAAACATACTATTAGGTCTGTGTTATGTTTATTTATAGTTATTTAGTGTTGAAACTGTGTTGTCCCATTGTCGGTAGAAGACTAGTGATCTTCTCAATGTGTAGAGAGTTTAATGATTTATCTTAAAATTTACCTGCAGAGAATTACAATGAACATATTGCACTGTCTCCTCTTTAATGGAAATATTTTTTTTTTCTTGTGAAATTTTAGTGTTGAGGTAAGGATAGATAGATATTACATTTTAAAACTATTTTTTATTACACAGTGCTCTGCCATCTTAAATTGGCATCTCTATAAAAGAATTTCTGACCAAAATGTACATATTTCAGATGTGATTACATATTATATTGGATATCTAGATATTTCTCAATTTTCTTGAGATTGTTATGGGCTATTTAATGTGCTACCAGAATCAGCTTCTGAAGCAGTGATGCCATGACAAGAATGAGCTATCACTTTCTATTTTGTACTCGCTGTCCAGATCATCGTGCTGACATTGCCTGGGCAATAGATAGAAATGAGCCAAAGGCAGTCCAGTATCTGATCTTTTAACTCCAATGTCTTTTAGCTCGTAATACACTATGCTGGTAGTAGTAAAGCAGGACTGCCACAGTCTTTTATAAGTGAGATCCACAACAATGTGCCACCCTTGTTATAAAAGGGAGCTTATAAAAGTCGCCCATATTACAAAGGCATTATCAATTTACAATTTGAGTTAATAATTTATTTTAAAAGAAAAAACTCACTTGACCACTCTAGTGTAATGCCTGACATTGTATGCTCTCAGCAAATATTAGGTATTCCAGAGTGTATTATGTCATTGACATCCACTTGCAGTCATTCAGATGATGATCTGTTAGAGCTGATCTATGCCCTGATTTTGAGAATATTCAACAGAAGATTTTCAACATGAACTAAAACAAGAGGTCAGCTGCAGAAGATCAAGTTTTGGGAAATTTGTTTCATCCACAAAAGAATAGAAATCTGACTGCACTGATGCTGTTTTTAACTGTGCATTTGTTTAAAGTTATTTCCACATCTAAATCAGCATCAGCAATTTGAACACACTTTAGATTTGAGACATTTAGTAACAGCAGATTGGTCAATCATAAAAGTGGATGATGGTGTAACACAGCTAAAGTCAGAATCTGATCAAAGTTTTGGGGGATCTTGTGAAGATTTTGAACAAAGATATCCCTGTCAATTTTTATTTTTCCTTCCACTTCTCAAGATTATGAAAGTGATGAAATAAGTCTTTTTGGAATTGTCTCATCTGTAACATCAGTTTTCTTTGGAAAGCACTCATTAACCCAATCATGTCTGTAATAGATTTTCTTTCATCTTGTAGTTCCAAATTAAGTTTGAGTTTTGGTGTCAGTTCTATGGGGATCATTCAGTTCTTACTGTTAATTTCTTTATTGTAAGAAAACATTTTTTGGAAGATTCTAAAGTCTTTTGAACACTTTGGTAAGTTACTGTACTTCATTGTAACTGTGTGCATAGACTTCTTCCAAGATGGTTTTAAACCAACTGTGTTGGAGTCTTACATTGAGAACAACTTTTGCTGAAAATCAATCACTTTTGTACATTAGGCCTGCTGGTGGATTATACAATAATAACTGAGGAACTCTGGGAATCCTAGATCATTCCTACAAAGTACAACAAATTCATTATTACCGTTAGTCATGTTCAGTTCACCATCTGTTTTTATTGCAACAAGTTTTTGCAGTGGAATGTCTATTTCAGGTAGGCATGTATCTGATAATTTCTTCAAATGTTTTTCCTTCAAGTGGTGGTATTTTTTAGCGTGTTTTTTTTTTTTAAACTTCTGTTGCAGAAACTTCTGTAGAATTGTTAATTTGGAAACATAAATGTACATCATTCAAAATTTTTTTTCAAACTTCCTTCAGCATCATTGGACATTACTTTTATTCTCCAGGTTATTGTTTCATGAAAACTGAATATCTTTAACTGCATTAAGAATTTATATTTTTGTTTTTAAAGTCATTGAATAAAGTGTTTGTTGCCTCCAGTGAATAATCTTTCACTATCTCAGTGTCTTTAGCAAAAAAATTGAAAGCCTTTTGGTCTGTCTTGCCAAAGATTTGAGCTACTTAGTTTTTACCAAGCCCAATGTTAAATCTTGATTTGTGTACTCGGCATTCTTTAGGTCTTTTGCTTTTCGTAAGTGACTGTCTTATGGAGTCTTCATTGTACTTATATACAGTAGGGTGCCCCATGGTTTTTAAAAGTGTTTGTTTTTGACTTGTCCCTAGATTAATTTTTTTTCCATTATGTAAAAAAATAACTCTCGCAAAATTTCAGCAAAATTCACGTTTGCTTATGTGGGCCACCGGACATTTGAAAATTTGAGCTGCAAAGGTGCTGAATTCGGCAGGTTCAGAGACCCAATTTTTAAATATTTAAATTTTTCATAGCTACTTACCAGATATAGGCATTTTTTTAAAAATAACACTTATGAAATCAATAAAAGGAAGTAAATAAACAACAAATGACAATATTTCAGCACAACTGACATGATTTTTTACCACTTTACCAACATTTTAATGCAATTTTCATCTACATTACATTAACATTATGTCAACTTAAATGTATGGTACACTGTACATAAAGACAACATTGATGTTGTCAGATATGCATAAATAATCCATGTGGAAAAGTTCTGTTCTGCTTATTTACAATGTTCAGATAGCTAAATAAACAATCAGTCTTTGCCTTGCATTTTTGCAGATTTGGAAGAGACCGTCTGTCTTCTTCCACAACTTGAAGAACATTTTGGTAGTGATCTTCACTTCTTGATGCAGATACAAGTTTTGTAGACTGAAGAATGTTGTGGGGAATGAATGCTTCAGTCCCAGTGCGAACTGTGCAGTGATGATTTCTTGTGGATGCAAGCGTCGTATTAGAACTGGAGGAAGGTGCAGTAACATCTGCAGATGCTGAAGAACCGCTGAATAAAGATGCAGATATGGTAGCACACACATCAATATCACTTGTGTCTGTATCAGTTTCAGTTTCACTAAAGCTCTGGAAAGTAGTAGATGCCCTTGATATCTCTTCATTTTTCTCACATCTCCTTACTTCTGCTCTAGCACGTTCTTCACTCTGCTGAATTCTTTGAGCCAACACCTTATCACTGGGTGCAAATGTTGCAGTACGATCTGTCTTCATTGATTGCAGAAACTGCAAGTCTTCAGGATTTTTTTATCAGTTTCTCTGCATTAGCTGGCCACAGCTGAAAAGTTTGATCTAGTTTAGCTTCAACTTGTTCTAATTTAGAGAGGGTAGCTGGTGAAGAACGACGATTAACAGGTATGCTTCTGAGTTTGTTATTATCATCCACAAGCTTTATTATTTTTTCACATGCTTTGCGCTCTGTGATCATGGGAATATTGACTTTCTCATAGAATGGTACAACTTTGAGAAGCACAATTTTTGCACGCACCCACTTTGTTTGGTTCTTCGATGCACCCTTTTGAAGATGGTACATTATACAGTGTAGTACTTGTCTAGAGTCGTGAGCTGGTTATTTGTGAATCATCACCAGTACTGCCTTTTCCAAGTCCAAATATGGCTTTTGCTTTACGTGTCCCAGGAGTTGATTGTGGTGTATTAGTTGGTCTTGCTTTAGAGTCTGACTCTGGAGTTGTTGAAGGTCCAGGTTCTGCTTTATCAGCCATGGTTGAGATCAAGAAAAAACACCAATGTGCAAAAGGATGTAAATATTATAAATTGAAACCTAAGTTAAAATATACCAAAAATATACCAGTTTTTCCAAATATAGCAAATAAAAAAAATCCCTACCAAACAGTTTGAAAATATACCAAATTTTTGATTTTTGGTTGATCATGGACTAATTTTAGCAACATAATCATGCAATGGAAATTCCCACTTCTTTAGATTGCATGTATATTGCGCAATAGGCTCTAATTTTAGTAATGTTTGTATTAACCTTAAAGACAATAGGAAATTCCAATTTCTAAAAATTTCTCCTTAGTATTTATAAGACTATATGAAGATGTTTTGATGCACTGTTAATGGGAAACACAAAACCAAAAAGGAGAATTCAATTGTAAGATTGTTTCATTTGAGTCTTATTGTAAATGGCAAATTATATATTAAAATTATGTAAGAACGCAACAACAATGTCATATTATCGGACATTAGTTTGGTAGCAACACAGTATTCAATGATATACATCTGGAATTTTAGTAATTTTTCTGTAAAAATATTTGTTTCAGTTAAGACTATCAATACAGTTCAGTAACTTTTAATTGACTTTTATGGTATGGGTTTGCATATTACCTTTTAAACCTGCCTAATTCGACAACCTTGCAGTCAAAATTTTCAAACGCATGGTTGCCCACCAAACCAGCTTCAAATTGTCTGAGATTTTACCATTAGTGTTTTTTTCACTAATGGAAAACTTTTAGAGTAGAGACGGAAAAAAATCTGATGGAAGGGGCATTTGATGCCCCCTAATATACAGTTGTGAAATATTGTTCAGCATTGTTTCGCCTGACAGATGCTAGAATTACCAATGAGGCATTCATTTTTTCCACTAACATTGTTTTTTGTTTTTTTTTAAAAGTTCTTGCCCCTCATTGAACTGTTGACAACAAGTTCTCTTTGTGGCTCACTGTCACCAGGAGATATCTAATATGAATGCTACAAGAAGATGATCTGGTTTCGAGTCTAGAATGATAAAATAAACTTCATTTGGTAGGAATCACCACACGAGGGTTTTACCTAAGTTTATCTTTTTTCATCGGTAGGGGAAGTCCTAAGCAGAAAACTGAAACAAAGGTCTTACCAATTCCAGATACCAGAAGCTTTCATAAGTATTGACTATTATTTTGAGGGGTGAGGGGTTATATTTTTTTTGTCTTTGTCAGACCAAAGCGAATTCTGGAAGTTAGTGCGGTCATCATCAGTCATAAATGGATTAGCAACATTTGATTTGATACATAGTAGCCCATCGTGATCAATTTTTCTAAGCCAGGATAATTTGGCAAACCATTCAGCTTGGAATTTTCCAGTACGATTGTCATTGTTTGTGTCACTACTAGGAGATTTACTTTGAATATTTTGACTGTGTAAATAATGAACTCTGATCTGATAAACCTTTATAAATCTTCTTGCTTATTCATTTTCTGTAAACTCGGCAAAATGCTGTGTTTACAATGAGCGAATCCCTTCAGGTTACATTGATTTTGTACAGTGCAGTTGGGTTGGATTTGATCGTCCTCTAGGCCATAACGAATGCACACTCCTATTTACAGTAGTTGGGGAAAAACCAACATAATGTAACTTTAGTGAAGGAATTGGGAAGTTAATATCCATTTGTAAAAATGGAATTTAGTAGACTGATATGTTGCAAAATATTTGCAATATCTTATACTATTATTTCTTGTTTGAGAACCATGGGTCTGGTTAAAAATGTGATTTTTGTGCATCTTTTCATTTGCAATATTTTATGATTGATCTTTTTTTATTTTTGAGCATACAGAATGCCAGATCTTGTTTTGTAAAACTCTGCCCGTGTGTGATTGCTGATGATGTATGTGGTGACTTAAACTAGACAGTTATGATCATTTGACAGAGGATGTCTAATTACATCAGGGAAATCATAATAATGAGGGCATATCCTCAGTTAATTATTTTTTTACTATTGAGATTGGGGAAAGCATTTTGTTTCAAATTTAACATGATTTGGTGATTCCACTGAATGCATTTTAAGAATGTGAGGAAAACATTGCAATAGTCCTTGTAAGAAAAAAACAAACTACGTCAAATGCCTCTGAGACATGTGTCATGTGGTTGTGTGTTGGTGCACCTGTGTTAATTAAGGCAGGGGCTGCACATGGCATATAGAAAAAAGACAATTGGTATTTGTCAAAGGGTATCTTAATTCTACCTTCTTACCTGGCCTAGTGTGCTGCCACTATGCTTACTTGATACTCCTGGCTGTATTAAAATGATCTAAATCCTGAATATTATAAATATGCCAATGAATATTCATAGTTGACTAATTTTGGGAAATTTATTTTTCTCCATCTTTGATATCTGATCATATGGTTGTGGGAAATTTAGAATTTGTTTGACTTGTTTGATCATTCGTTTTGTAAGATATTAGATGTATAAAAGTTTCCTAACTGTGATTTTGTTTCTTGAAGAAAAAAGATACTGGAATGTGCTCATGTTTAAACTAAAAATTAAAGTTTAAAAAAAAGGGGGGGATATCTGATGCCTATTGTTTTAAACTTATTGTAGATTTTCTCCAATAAAAGTGCATTTTAAACAGATAGGCTGTTTAACATTCTTTCCAAAATAATTCACTTTGCAACCTATTGTTAGTTGATATAGCACATGGCTAATATTAATGAGTAATACATATTTCTAGTTTTTTTATTAATTAATTTTTATGTTTAAAAACTTACAGCAGCCTGGTATTCAAACCATGGTTGTAAGTATGTGACGATGTATAAAATTTTTAATTTATAAAAAAATGTAACTAAATATTAGTTCTAAAAAAATTATAACCACTATATTTTTAATTACAAAACAATAATATAGATGATTATGGTCTCATTACTGTTACACAAGTCTACATATCTGTTGCATGATATTATTTCTAAAAGATCACAGATTTCTGATTACTTCATATTTTTATTTCTTTATTCATTTAGTTTTTAAGAATTAAAAGGTTATTAAAATGTTACATATCATTTTTAGGAAGAGTTTGCAAAGTCAACCACCTGAGAAAAAAGCCAGATAAAAAAACAACTTGTGGCTGGCATCCATCTATCCATCCACCCATTTATTTATTTGCATGTAGGCTGTTAGGTTGGAATGATGAGACCATGTTGTATAGTACAGTGTCCCCCTAACTCCTTGTTTAGTGCTGGTATCAACATTTAGCACTGTAGCTACAGACATTAACTAAACTATTTGTTTGGCTACCATCCCTGAACAATTCTATAGTAGATATTCATAGACATTCAACAGGAAAATGTTCCAATTCAAGAAAACTTGCTGAAGTGGAAAAAATAATCTCTGTGGAGCCATTTTTCTTTAGTGCCTTATTTTTGCTATAGAAATGTGAGATGGAAGGGGTTAGTGCTTTCTTCTAAGTGTAAAATAAAAAATAGAATTTGTTCCATTTGAGTGGCTGACTAAGGACATGCCATTATAGTGATATGCAGTAACTTTCCATTAGAAACTCTATCCATTTTTGACTCTGGTTCTGAATGGAGCTAGACAATTCTAAATAATGGGAAATGCATTATATATTTGTGGTAGGAGAATTACTACCTCTGCTGGACTTTGTTTTAGAAACAACACTACTGAGAACATGACCATGCCATCAAAAGAAATATTTACCCTTCAAGCTGGGAATGAAGCAGCTCCTCCGATAAGTAATTTATTAGAATCTAGTGCTTACCAATTTATTATAACAGAGGAACATTAAAAAAATCGTGAAATTCATTTATGTCGAGTTAGTGAGAACATTAAAAGTGCAGTTAACTACTGAGAGAGTTGATGATAATGTAGTTCCTGTGGATTTGTCTGATGGAAATTTATTTGTACCAAGCTTTTCTTATATTGTTTTTATATGCTACCCTGATCACCCCAGTAAGGAAGAAAAAAAAAGTCAGTTTTCAACTAGATGATAGATATCAAATCATTAGTTATGTAACAAAAGAGATTTTTGTGTAGAATGCAACACCTGGATACTGCTTTGAAATCGAGTATATGGAAAATTAGGAGGATATGTTCCAAAGTTTAGTTTCCTAGCTGCTCATAATCTTTGTATTATACTATACTATAATATAAGATGGCAATTTTGATTTTAGTATTTTATTAATAATTAATATTATTATGGTTGGCCAATTATTTAGCAGTATCTTACAATAGCTAATTTATTTTTTCCCTTTAATATTTATTAATATGTAACTAAAATTAATATGAAGATTTTAGTTCATTTGCAAAAATCTGGTACTACCATAAATATTCACCCTAAAAATAATAGGACATTTAGCAGGTCAACATAAATGTTTCAGGTGATTGCTATCATTCCGTCTTGCAAGAAAAATTTGGCTTTAGGAAGAACAAGATTATTTAAATGACTATTGACTTCTCATATACTTTTAATGCCTAGTCTTTATTAGGTTTTAATTTTCTACTTGACTAGTCAACTTATGGTTTTCCTTTTTGGGGGGGCAGTTTCTTTGATTTGTGGATGTTCTATACAAAACTCTTGCCTGAAAGAGTTAATTAATAATTGTTACCAATTTTGTAAGAATTTCTTAATTTTTATTTTGTTTTTTTTTTTGTGTAAGTTTGCCAGAAATTAAATTATTAATACAATAGTACCAACTGATCCAGTTTGGCCAGAGCTACTCAATTTAATTTTAAGCAACAAAAGCTTTGAATTTTGTCTGGTTTTTATTTATTTAAAATATTTTTGATTACACATAATATGATTTAGCCACATCATACTAGGGTTAAGAAATATCTTTATTAAATAAAGTTTTTGAATTCTTGCAGGAGGGAAATCAAAGTTTGAAACTGAATTGGCTAGAAGAACGCCAGATAGCCATCTTGAAGCGACTGGAGGAACTGCGTCAGGAGCTTAAAGAGCTTAATGCTTCAGGTGGTTTTGCTCAAGATATTCCATTCAGCAACTCTCAGATGACTGTGTGCTCACAAAACTTTACAGAAACAACAGTAAGTTAGCCATTTATAAAGGTCATGTGATTTCTTTTAAAAGAAAATTACTTTTTATATTAGTAAAGGATTCAGATATTTTTTTTTTTGTCAGATAGCTTTTTAAAGAAATATGATAATGCAAAATTTTAACCTTTAATTTTATTATAGTGCAACTACAACCAGACTTTATTCTATATAGTTAGGTTACTCTCTCTCTCTTTTTTTTTTTTTTTTTAAGTTGGATTAATGAGTTTTACTTAATAATACTTTTGGAAGTGTTTAACTTTTAACACTAACATTTTAATGTTTAAAAAATATTGCAGTCTATTTTATAGATAATAAATTGACAGGACTGTTTAATTAATTTAAATTTAATTAGATTTTGTTTAATGTTAGTTTTTTTTTTTTAAATTAGTCTTTGTAACTTCCATTGAAATAAAGTCCTGAATAGATTTGAGAGTTGAAAGAAGTTTCCAGCAGTTTGTTTTCTTATTAAAGCTAATTTTCTTTAATGTAGATTGTTCTATAGCTTTTTATTTAGTAACACAATTGTTTAGTTTTGCATTGTAAATTTTTTTCTGGCAAATTCCCTTCAGTAAGGCTTTGGAATAACTTGGCTAGAGGTGGCTGAGGTTAGACTACTGGACTGTCATGGCTGATGGCCAGACTTTAATTCTTGGTTTGGTTTAGTCTCTCTCTTTGACATGGCTTCTTCTTTACCAGTTGCATAGGTTCTCACATCTAAAGATGAAAAATTATAGGAGTCTCTGTTGTGTTGGAAGTGCTTGTGTGGTACAAACAATAATATATTCAACATTATATTAGTTTGGTTACATAGAGAAAGCTAATCAAAATTGGATTGAAAATTAAGACCTATTCATTTAGATTACATTACTAGCAGTTGTCACTTAGTAATGAAA
This sequence comes from Nautilus pompilius, assembly GCA_018389105.1. Taxonomy (NCBI): domain Eukaryota; kingdom Metazoa; phylum Mollusca; class Cephalopoda; order Nautilida; family Nautilidae; genus Nautilus; species Nautilus pompilius. The sequence continues at coordinate 2,723,609 of JACATO010000132.1, read as the reverse complement.
GAGATTAAAAATGAGCTATACAGATACTAACACCTATTTAATCTGGAACCATACATAGCACTAATGAGTAGAGTTAATATTTTGTGGTGTAGCCATAGCCAAAGTCAGTAATCCTGGAAGAGTGGATTTACGAGGATACTCTCAGGATTGGATTGAGGATGCCACTTGCTCAATGAAGTTCATGTCTGGTGATTGACCAGACTAACTTTCCATCTTTTTATTACATGAGCAGTATGAATTGGGAAACCATTTATAAAAACAGCAGCCTCTTTGGACAGGTGACCATTAGAATAGATAGACAGAAATCCCTTTTGGAAAATGTTGAGACTTTAGTTCCTTTTGACTACCTGCTGTGACAGAGCAGTAGCCCAAATTGCATCCAACACACTGATACACAAACTACTGTATTTTATGGCTTGCAATTAGCAATTAGTTAATTGAAACTTCCTGTGTTGTATTGAACCATACTCATATAATACCACTGTTTGAGAACTGTGAAAATCCAAATATGTCAGATAAAAATTAGTTCTCCAAAAGGCAAGATGGTATGATAGCATCTAGCTGCTCTCTGTAACCCATACTGTAGAGAGGACATCTAATGGTTCTTATGGACACCGTTACATTTTCAATTGTCAGGATTCAGTTTCTACTCTCTTCTTCACAGCAGTTTCGGTTCTGTTCTGTTGGCTTTGTGCATCCAAAATGCACACGAAGGGGTTGTCTTCTTTAAATTGGATAAGCAGCCTGTTAACAGTGGATTGGAGAATTTGTTGGATTATAACATCTCATTGCTAACCATGCACCCCATTAGGTTTTGTGATCTCTGACCTGTATGTTGGTATAGCTTGTGATTTTTTTTTTTTTTTTTAATCAGGATACTGGATGGACTTAAAGAGGATAATTATTATGTTAGGACAGATTACTGGGATTTAGATTTTGAAGTATGTTTTTAGTCATTCATTTCAATGCCTCTATTATTAGCTCTGGAGATAATTAACCTACCATTGTGGTAACTTTAGTTGAGGGGTTTTGCTTTCTCTGACACCTCAAGTACTTTTATGTCGTGCTAAATTTCAGGTTTTTTAAAAATACTGTTATATTGAATTAAAAGAAAAAATATGCTCAGATTTAAAAAAAAACTTTTCATATATATCACCTTATTTTCATACAAAAATGAACTTGCAAATGCAAAAAAACAAAATTGGTCGAGTCAAAGTTAAGGAAAATTTTAATGTAATTTTCATCTTAAAAATGAAAAAAAAAACTAACTTATTTAACTTCATTGTTCTTTTTTTTTTTAGCAATGCACAAAATCTTGGTTAATAATAAATATGTTATCCGATAAAAGAAAGTCCTGTCCAGTTTGAAAAAATTTTTTGGCTATGAATTGGAAGTTCATTGTTATGTAACCTTTAAAAATTCATTTACTAGGAATGAAAAGTTTATTTCTTGTGACAGATACCAGAGTTCCAGGATGTTGTGATCTGTACAGATCCCTCTTCTCCTCCTCCTCTCTCTCTCTTTGTTCTCTTTGAATTATTGAGAGACAACTTGAGGATAGCAACTGTTGTCCATGTTCATTCTTCTGTGAAGGACTCTGTTGAAAGCTTCTGGAAGACTTTAGTGAATACTTCACAACAACAAAGATCAAACTTTGATCTTGTGATCACCCTGATCTTGAAAAAAGGTGAGTATGCAGTTCAAATGAAAAAATGTAAAATGTCTGCAGTTTTAAAAACATTTTTACCTTTATATTTACTAGATAACACTCATTTCCATGTTTTATCTCCAAGTCATGTGATATAACAGTAATCACTTGTTTCAGATGGAATTTTAGTAATGATGAACTCTGAGGAGCCCGCAATTGATATTAATCCTTAGGTGTTGGTTCTGTCTGAAAACACAGATCCTATTTATACTGTACTATAAAGAAACTATTTATGTATTAAACTTTAGAATTAAATCTTAATGCTTCTTTCAAGATAAAGGAAAGTAAATTCTGTTATTGTAAAATCAGTTTTAAAAGAAATGTGGTATGAGAATAATTGATAAAAGTAAATGTTTTAAAAGGTGTTTTTAAATGTAAAGAAAAGGAAAATCAGAAATGAGTTTGAAAGAATTTTTCTAGTATACACCACAAGGAATAAATAGAAGAGATTGCTAGTCCAATTTTAAATGGAAAAAAAAAAAAGTTTGTAAAATGAAATGTTTGAAACTGCATACTTAAGCTAAATTTAAAAAAAAAAAACAAAACAAAAAAAGGCTATCCCTTTAGACTAAAAGGTAGTAGTTCTGAAGGCTGATTGAGATTCATTTTCAATGTGAAATCAAATAGCTTAAAGTAGATTTAGTATTGACTTCATTATCAGTTGCCAACAAGAAAATGAACTGATCAAGGAGAAAAGTCTTTTCACTTTAGAGCATTTTTGGTATCCAAATCATCTTTTTCAATGTTATCCTACACGGTATATCAATTCTGTTCAAACAGTAAATGATGGCACCTTTCACATATTACACAAAATGGTAGTAATCCGACTATATGCCACATGCAGTTATCATTTATTTTATTGTATAAATAACAAACACATACAATCATTAAAATCAAATTGATTTGCTTGTAGATGTGGAGTCCTTATTTGAGAAAGGATATTGATTTATTAGAATGTTTCCAGGTCTTAACCAGTTGGAATACACTAAACAATAAAAATTCAGATATACTAAATTTGAATTTTAAATCCTTAAGAGAATACCTGGTAAGTTTTTTTTTTTCAGAATTAGGGGTTTTGAACATGTGGACAAATTTAGTTGGTTATCTACAGTTACTAAATGTCATAAATACAGATTAGCTAAGATTCTGTTAAACATCAAAAATATTTTTTTAGTAATAATGTGTGAAATGAATTATTGACAAGTGTAGCTATTAGTGATAATTTTAATCAATTTAAGAAATGGCATTTTTTCTTTTCTTTGGGGGCACTATCATGGTTTCCTGCCTCCTTGTAACTACATTAGATAGATATAAAAAAACTTTCTGCAAATGACTTTACTAGTAAATATGTATATTGTGAAGTTTTAAATAAAAAATGACAAAATGTAGTATTATTATTATATAATGTATGAATTTAAAACATTTGAGATGTTTGCTACCTATGAAAATGTTAGTTGGATTAATAAAATCAATAGCAAACATTAAGATCAGCTGAAGATGGAGTAAATAAAGTTATTCATCTGAGCATCGTTAAAATTGTGCCTAAGATCACAAACTGATCATAAAAAGAAAATTATATTTGTCTTGTAGTGCTTAAAATCTTTAGCTAATATCTGACACGTTTATTTTCTTTTCTTTTTTTAGTTGACCAAGGACCAGTTTTGATGGTGTGTCCATATAAGCAGACACTAATTTGTGGTGAGGCAAATGTAGCTCGCTTTCTTGCTCGGTTAATCAAGCCACCCTATGACAGTAAAGATGTTGGGAGAGCAACTCAGATTGATGAATGGTTAGATGTTGCTAGTTTTCAGATTTTGCAGGGATCTAATGAGGATAGAACAGGTGTTTTAAAATCTATGAACACTCATTTGATTAAATATAATTGGCTAGTTGGTACCAGTCTTTCATTAGCTGATATATTCATGTGGTCAGCTATTCAACAGATTAAACAATCTATAAATGTTCCTTTGAATGTGAAAAAGTGGTTAGAATCATGTTCAGCTACTACTACATTTAATTTGGCAGCTGGCTTTTTAAAGTGAATTTCCTTTCAAAGAAATGATACTCACCTCTTTCGAAAAATAAAATCTAAATTTTCTACCTGGTAAGTCCATTACTAGCCTGTAGCGGATTAAAGGTTTTGGTAAAACAACAATTAACTTAGAGCCAAAAGGTTGGGATTTAGTTAGACTAACAAAATCAGAAAAAAATAGTTTTTTTTTTCATATAAAAGTCCATGCACACTTTATACATTTTGAGACAGTATTTAGTCAGTCTTTTTCAGTAGGATAGGATAGAGAAATGAAAAACCGATTACGCATCACCAAAGAAAATACTTATTCATATCATTTTTGTTTAAAATATGCTGTTAAAATAACATTTCTAAATGTCAGATAGTAATACTGTATCTGCCTACCTGATAGAACATGTGATTATCAGTCAGCAGAACTATGGTACTTGAGCCCTCTACTCTCAAGAAAAGCACTTTTCTTAAACAATAATATTTTGACTAAGGATTGGGCACTTATTATTTAATTTTTGCAACTCAGAGGAAGTACTAATGAGAACTGACATTTAGCAAGCCTGTTTTTGATATTAGTATAAATTTAAATTAAACTTGGACAGATCATGTGTACACACCCTCCTGACACTAATACCATATTTTCTTCCCATATGTTGGCCATTTATTCATTTGGGTGAAGTAAGTAACCATGCCAACTTTCAGACCTTGGGGCTGACCAAATTTGGACTTCCCCAGCTGACCCCCAGTCTTTCAGAGGCTATATCTCAGGCTGTACTGGTCTGATTTGGATGATCTTGGTATCAAAATGCTTGTAAAAGCAAGATCTTTCCAATCGCCTATGTAAAAATAATTTCAAAATAGAAATTCCAAAAGTGGTAATTGATGGCGCCCTTTAACCCTTAGCCCCCCACCACCCAGCAAAACCGTTATTGGTTCTACCGAAAGAAGAATATCGGAAATATCTAATATATACTGATCTTCAATTTCAGGAAAAAAGAAACTATCTGAGGGCCTGTTTGGATGAAGAAAATTCACTTCATGATTGTCCTGAAAGGCTTCCATGATACAGGAAAGCCACCATTGTCCATCATAGTGCACTGTGATGTAACCCGAGAGTTTCCCATAGATTTTGAAATTACTGACTCTATGCGCTATTTCTTACTAAGGCTGAATTTGCATCTTGAACAGTAGTTTCTGAAAGAGGGATGAAAGCATGGAGTTTTTGAGTCTTCCAGGTTTCTTGGGTCCCATAACCAAACTTCATTTCATTCAGCCCATTTTTGGCAAAAGCGAAATTATTTGCCTGTCGTATGATCTATGCCAGCTCTCGTGTTGCTTCTCGCTTGACTGTACCTCCCACCCCATCTGAAGGGCCCTTTCCATGACTGGTGGCAAAAAAATGCTATTCTGCATCTATATTATACTGTGATTTGGAAAGTTGCACAGGTCAATATAAGAATTGCAAAACATGTCTGAGAAATAGGAAAGTTTTTTGACATTTCCAAACCTAGATTTCAAGTGCTCAATGAGCATTCTTTGAAAAAGGTGGACTGAGACAACATTGTGAATATTGCACTCTGAAATCACTGTGAACAAATCATGGTTCAGTTTGCCATCGTCTGATTTGGAATAGTAAACCCAGTGGTGGCTTGAGAGCAGTTCCAATGGAATCCTTGGGCCGCATCCTGCACAACAAAGGAATAGTTCTTTGAAAAATCTCCAATGATGACAGATTCTCCTTCACCAATTTAGTCTTTTTAATTTTTCAAAAACTCAGATTGAGCCTTGGCAATGAAGTCGTCTCACTAAATTCTCCCAAAGGCAGCACCATGGAGCTAAGCTCAGAACTGTCGGTGGATGTCCATCGTTTTAACTGAATTTCGTTAATCCACTCTAGTTCAAAAGTGCTTAGCAGCTCCTTTTTGAAGTCTTCAATTGATGGGCAACTTTCACAAGTTCTAAAATAACACACCGGTTGTGCGTGCTATCACATGATGATATGTGACATCTTTGATCCAATCATCACGAGTTTCAAATTTTGAGGGATCACACACACACAGAGCGAAGGATGGAGCATAGCAAACTTTGAATTTCTGAAATGAGTTCCTTGAGATTGCTTAGTACCAGGCACTTTTGATTTTTTTTTCCTTTCCATGTTCATTCTTGACTACCACAAAGCCCCCCCCCCAGGGGGGGGGGGCGTTATTCGGCTGACTTCTTCACTTCGATAGAATTCAGTTACAGCAGATTTAACTTTCTCTGGCAATATTTCACCCTGTTTGGGATCTTTTGTTCATCAACATATGACAGCTGAATGGATCAAAACTATTTGCGGAACTCCTTTCTATCTTCGCTTGCTGTGCTTATGCTGAAAAATATGCAAAAAAAGAGAAAAGAATGAAATTAGCTCATTTGACTCTGATGACTTAAAAATCAATTCACACATTGGAATGAATGCTTTACAAATAATGCAATATATAGTCCACAGATGATAATTGTCAGTTTCAGACATATGGTCACTTGCCAGCATTTGACAACTGGACTGACAGGCCAACTTTAGGAAGTAGACACCAAACCGTATAAACCTTAAGCTGAGTTTGTCTAAAATGGAATATAAAGTGAAATAAATTATAGTTTACAAACTGCGGAGCCAATTACAACAACAAATCCAAGATACATTCATACACTTAGACTGAAACAACAAAGTCCCAATTGTGGCTATAACTGTGACTAAACTTACTTGTATGGTGGTCTTTTCCTAGAATTTATTTTAAATTTTCTGGTTAGTGGACATGGTTGGCCAGCATGCGTGGATAGTCAGTCAGCGTCCCTCCTGTAGAAAGCCTGGAGCAGCAAGTTCTCCACAAATTTATAGCAGAAATTTGTCGAACAATAGATACAGCTGAACAGTGTAAATGTCTACTTGCCAAACAATAACAGACAGGTGGACAAAGCAAATGGAAGTGTTTAGATAGCAAGCCTACAATTCCCACTCAGCGAGCCCTACGATAACATGAACTGTCTAAACTAAAGCTAAACATCGAAACAATGACATTAAATGTCAATCTCAGAAGAAGCAGGTCGAGCCACACCTAAACTCTTGGAGATCCTGTTTTTGTTGAGGTGTTGGAGTATAAGAAGGGGTACTCTCCACACAAAAAAATCGGGACCCTGCTGGGTGGTGGGGGCTAAAGGTCAAAGGGCACCGTCAATTACTACTTTTGGAATTTCTATTTTGAAGTGATTTTACGTGATTGGAAAGATCTTGCTTTTATGAGCATTTTGATACCAAGATCATCCAAATTGGACCAGTACAGCCCGAGAAGTCCAAATTTGGGGTGGGGGTGGGTGGGTGTGTGGCCCCAAGGTCTGAAAATTGGTACATAATGTTTCACTATAGAAACAAACACTTGCACACAAAAAAGAGTGAAATCTGAGCCGGTGTGTCAAAAATTTGCTGAAAAGTGTGTACATTTGACATGGAATAGCAAAACTATTTAATATTAGTAGGGTATCAAAGTTTCCAACACAAAAATTGAGTATGTCTGTTTAATGGTTAAGAATGTGAAATATGAATTCTTCATGATATATAAAAAATATTTTGTTAAAATATGGTTAAATTAGATATAAGTATAAAAGTGATAAAAAGTTAATATTTTGTGCAAGAAAAACCAGAAAAGATTTAGTTTAAAAATAAACTTAAAAATGTGCATCATATATACAGTCGACCCCCCCGTAATTGCAGTTCAGCATTCACGGCTCTGGTTACTTGCGGAATTTTCCTTAGAACCTAACTAATAATTGTTCATGGAAACCCCCACATATTCGTGGAATCGCAAATATCTTTTGCAATTTTTTTATGGCTTTTTTCATGGCAATATATATTTTTTCAAGCTTTTTAGCACTAAATTATTAATAACAATGTAATATAAAATAAATGCTATTGGCTGGAGGTTTGAAAGTAGCCAATCTAAGAGCATTATTCATTTCTCCTTGCTGCTGATTGGCTGCTGCCGCGGTCTCAGGCAGATGCAGCCCAGCATCATCCCAGTTTACCGAGTGTAGTTATCTTGAGTGTTTCTCTGAGTGTTGTTTTTTATTAAATTATTATTATATATTTACTTATTTTTTATTATATTTTAATGTTTATAGACATTTATAGGCATTTTTATGGACCATGTCCAATATTCGAGGTTTTTCACTTTTTGCAGGTGTTCTAGGAACGTAACCCCTGCGAATACCAGGGGACAACTGTGTGTATATATAATGAGATCTTCATCAGGTTAAATGTAATTAAAAACCTTTTTATTTTACCATTATACAGTAATACCTCGAACATTCGCAAGGTTAGGTTCCAGAACCCGTTGCGGATCAGGAGGAATCGCGAATGTTTGGTACGAGTCACTAAAAATGCTAATAAATGCTTATTTCTAGAGTTTAAACCCTAAATATGACCCAAATCATGCTCCCAAAGCACTTTAATTTCATTTAAAAGTTAGCTTAATACATTACCCTTAAAAAAATAAATAAATGGTTGACGTAAAAATAGAGTACAGTATCGCCTAATGGGTATATGCCACACTAGCGCATTTACAGTACGGTATACTAATGTTACCCCTATACTAATTCATTGGCAGCCATTTTCTTTTGCACTCACAGTAAGGTAAAACCAAGTAACGAATTGGACTGTAAACTTCACATGTCACAGAAGTCATATAACGAAGGCACAATTCAATAAAATAAAGAAAACATGTACGTACTGTACGCAGAATATTGATTGAAGATAATGATGATGATGAATTAGCTGTGCAGCACGGTGAAAATAATGAAAATTACTGCACAGCGTACTTGAGGAGACTCTTCTGCCAGGGCTGCTTTGGGTGGGGGTTCGTGCGAGGGATTGGGTTTCCGATCAAAGAACCAAGTTATTTTGCTCTGCTGCTGCTGTTTTTTCATAGTAGTGTAGAGGATTCTGTATGTCTCCATGACTGAATTTAAGCCATTTATTGTTTTCAGAGCACGTTCAAAATAGGGATCCCACTCTTCTATGTAGGATTGCAACTGCTGTTGAGTCCTCATGATTATTCGAAGGCATTCAATTGAAAGACCCTCGTCGTCCTCTTGTTGTTCTTGAGCTGATTCCTCTTCCTCTTCACTTGCTGACTTGGTCAGCTCAAGCAAGTCGTCATCCGTCAGGGGGTCAGAGTGGGCATCGATGAGTGTGTTGACTTCTTCGGTGCAATCATCAAATCCTTCACCCCCAAGCAATTTTGACAGCCTCATTGTGAATCTCCTCTGGCGAGAAGCCCTTGTAGTCATGGACTGCATCTGGCCAGTTTTTTCCAGCATGCATTGAGAGTTTCACTTTTCATTTCTTTGAGGGCAGACTGGATTATTGTAAGGCACGATGCTATGGTGAATTTCTTCCAGTATTCTTTTAAGGTGAAGTCCTCCATCATATCTATTGCATTGACCAGGTGTTGCAGAGAGTTGCGCATGTAGGGGGCCTTAAATGCATGGATCACGCCTTGGTCCATAGGTTGTATGAGGGAGGGGTGTTGGAAGGGAGTAATTCGATCTGCACACCATCATACGACAGATCTAGGGGATGCCCTCCAGCATTGTCCATGAGTAACAACACCTTAAATTCAAGGCCTAGGTTGAGAAGGTATTTCTCCACTTCAGGGATGAAACACCGGTGGAACCAGTCAGATGCTATGACTTTGGTTATCCTGGCCTGGTTTGAGCAAGTGGCCAGCAGCATTCCCACACATAATGAGCGTGATTCTCTCCTTTTGTGCCTTAAATCCAGGAGCTTTGGCCTCTTCCTTCATCAGATATGTTCTCGATGGCATTTTCTTCCAGAATAATCCAATCTCATCCATGTTGAAGACCTGTTCAGGCCTGTATCCCTTCTCTTGGATGATTTGTTTGAGAGGTCTCCGGATACACCTCTGCAGCTTCTACGTCAGCAGATGCAGTCTCTCCATGCAATCTCACACTCCTTAGGTTCCTGCTGGCCTGAAAACTTCCAAGGTGTGGTGGTATCGATGTTCCTGGCTGCGGGTCTTGTGTATCCTCTTCAACAAGCTTCTTATAAAAATTTAAAACCTTCCCCCGAATCACATTGCCCTGCAAGGGGATGTCCATTTTACGGCAGTCTTCAATCCATAATGAAAGGGCAGATTCCATCTTAATGTATGGGTCTCTTTTGGTGGAAACCTACTTTGCTTCATGCAGGTAGCTCTTTGAGACCAATTTCCTAATTTTGGACACTTTATAGAGCATACAGTGCTTTCATTCACGCCATATTGGCGTCCTATGCTTGTAGCAGTCTCACCAGATTTCAACAAATCTAAAACTTTTACTTTTTCCTCTAGTGTCATCACCACCTTCTGATGCTTAGGAACACTGCTAGGAGCCTTAGATGCGCGGAACGTTTAGGCATCTTGAAGGTTTTTAGAAGTAAGTAAAAACCAAGAAAAAAGCACTGAAAACACTTATCACACTTGTACGGAATACGCGTGTGTTGAACTGAGATGCGGGAAGATGAACTGCAGCTTCACTCATACACTAGTGACAGTACGTGCACAAAGCATCCGAGCTACAAGCCAATCAGCAACGAGGAAAGCTGGTACCCTGCTGTGTGATTGGCTACTTCCAACCAATAGCATGTTGTCATGGAGCCTACATCATCGCCCGAACCCGATACAGTATGCATTTGCTATGAACACAAGCAGAAAATTTATAATTTGTGTGTTGAATTTACATTAACATTTATTTACTATTACAAAATTGTAAATTAACTACAGTATTTTCTAATAATTATGTAACCATTAGCATTCCAAAGGGAATAAACTTTGCAAATGGGTATCGCATCTTGTAAAGGTACAGTACAGTACTTTACATAAAAAGGAACGTTTCCACAGGAAAGCAAAGATTTTTCGAAGGAATTTCTTAACTGATTTCTTGTATATCTTTAACTCCCCCCCCCAAGAAAACAGTAAAATTTTCATTAACAAAATTGTTCATACCAATTTTACACTTAAAAGCATGAAAACTTATAAATTACTTCAAAAATTAAACAAACACTTCTGCAGGGTTTTTCAATGATTTCGCAAATTTCGCAGACCTGTGAAAAAAATTATGGATGCAAATTAGTTAGGTTCCAATGAAATTTTCGCGAATCCACGAGGTATGACTGTACTTGAATAGAATGTGTATAGAGACAGACACTATGTCTCAATGTAAAACCCTATGACAAAAGTCTGAAATTAATGATTAGAGGTTAAAAGGAGCTCGCAAAACCACTAGATTGCTACTCTTTGAATTCATAAAAATTTTTTTTTTTGAATGGTCCAGATCTATACAAGAATAAAAATAAAGTAGACCGTTTTCCTAATCTAAGCAGTTAAGAATCTCGCATAAAAATATTAAGAATTTTTTTCTAATTTATAAAGTATTTAAATCATTCTAATATTTAGATGAAAGTTATCAAAAGATTTACAACTATAACCTTTTGTATCATTTATATAGACTAGCCTCAGGGTTTTTGAATCCTTTATAAAAATTGTAGCACATACCTTACTACAAAACACATTCATTTTGTTTTAAACACACACCTCAGTTACATCATTTAACATTGTAAACTTTAAAATAAAAATGTGATGTCTGGTTTGAATTGAAATTCCTTTTATTTCTAGGCAATTTAGGTGTATGCCATGAAGAGATTTTTGTATCTACATCATGCTAGTCTGAAATTCCTGACTAAAAGAAACTTGTATTTAAGTTGACTAATTTTACATGTCAAAGAAATGAAACTTTCAAACAACACTGCATTGATGTTAACTAGAGTGGAAAAACAATATTGTCAGTTTATATATATACTTGATACAAACAAAATTTAAATGAAAGGAAAAATTAATATTGACAGTACAAAAATGAAATTCACTGACTGTCTTTCTGTTTGTCAGGATTCTTATTAAATGATCTTAGAATTCTATCAATTTCCATAAAAATTAACATTTATTTTCAAAATATTTCCATTATTTCTGATGCTTTGAGAAAAAGCCACCAATAGTTTGATCCAAATCATTAGGTAACCTGAATAAAAGTAGTTGATTCCCCTGCCTTAGACTGTCAGAGAAATTGAAAAGCTGGAAAAGAAAAAAAAGTTAGATTGACTGACATGATACAAAACTGAGCAGAGCAGTGTGTTCAACTTATCCCTTGTAATTCTCATGTCACTATTTGACTTTAATTCTGCAACATTTTAGCAAAAATTTATCCAAGATTGTCAAACATGACATTTACATACATAGTTATTTAGTATGAATACTATACAAAAGTTCATATTTTATCAATAACATTGTAGATGATTTGTCCTTTCTATCCCCACAGGTTTGTTTCATTTTTTATATTGCCATATTTCTTAAATATGTAATTTCATAGAACTAGTGATGTTAACATATCGAATGACTTTAAACATGAAAACCAAACTCACAGGTTCTTTGCGAATTTCCCTTAAACATTTTCCCATCACTGTAGCATACCTTGGTTTCAATCTTCTTTCTGCTTTCTGTTTGTCTGCATAAATCTGTTGAATTAGAATATTTAAGTAAATATACTGAGATATGGAGCAGACTAACGATAAAATGTTCAAAATTTATAGATTTTTTGTCAGTAAACTTCATTTATATGAAAGGAATGTTAGTTCTTTTTATAAACAATTTTAAAATTTCTTTTTCAGTGGAACACTAAAATCACTTTAAAATAATTTCTTCCTATTTGATCTGGAAGTGGAATACTAAAACGTTGATTTTTGAGAACACTCTCTTGTGAATCTTAGTGCATTTGTCTACCCCCTATTAGGTCACTATCAATATCCATTTGAGCTACAGATGACAAATTTATGCAAAAATTTTTTTTTAATATCCAGAATAGTAATTACTTAACTGTTAACAAATCTTCTGCTAAAATTTCCAGTGTTAGCATCTATTTAGTTACAAACAAAAACTCAGATTAAGCTATACAAAATACTGTTCATCTTAAGATATTTACTTTTCTACTAATTGTCATCGAATTACTGTATCAAATCCAAGCAACAGTGGAATTATACACATTTCTTTCATTTATGGTGAAATATTAGTTTTTATTTGGAATGACCACAATGATGATTTTTTTTTTTTTGCACATCTAAGAATTCATACTCAGTGATGGTCAAAAAAAGCTAACTGAGTCGTTTACTGCCCTCTATTTTATTCTCGGTGCATCATGAGAGAAATCATTGAAAAATCTCTTCCCCAACTTTGTAGATAGAAACTCTAGCGAAGCCTTGATAATATCTAGTAAAACAAAACTAGTACCTTGAATTACTGTGTGATTAGCCCTGCGGCAGTGCTGCTGATGTTCAAGGAAGACAGTCAGATGAGCAGCTTTCCTACTGATGCTAAAGTTAAAAGTTTTATCAGTTTGTTGAAACAGAAGCGCAAGAGGCGGCGCACAGCATCAAGTCAGAATTGATCACGTGTGTTGCCTGCTTTCCATATTGTATTACCTCGGGACTATATCCGCATACTTTAGTATACATTTGTACTGTGTACTACTGAAAACTCAAATGCCTTTAACCTTTTCATTTTTTTTTCAATTTTTGTTCTGAAAGATGTTTTGAAATCTGATGTGATACATTCAAATAAGTTTCGGATGCTTTGGGAATGTCAATCACCCCATAGTAAAAAGCGACTACCTGGCTTGTGAGGGCTGTGTTAAAATGATTTAGTTTCTTTAGGCTCATAATCAACAAAATTTATTTATATGGAAATAAGCGTGCACTCTGCTTCATCTTGATTTATATATACATACACATAAATGAACTACCAGATTTTATCAGAATCAAGAGTCAACCCATAACCCAGAAAACAGGTACTTATTTACTGTTTTAATCATTATCGGTAAAAAAAAAATTTACTATTTCTTTAGTTTTTAAATATATATATACTTTTTTTAAAATATAAGAACACAAAATTGTTCAACCATATATAGCTACTTGGTTTCAGTAAATCATTCTTTGAAACTGGCCATTCTTGGCCTGCTGGAAAAAGAAAGTCCCAGTTAAATTTAACCTAGAGACAAATCAGGATGGTCCATAATGATAAAGAACATGTCTGCCATAATAGTTATGCCAAATTACTGATCTGACACAATCCAGTACACCAATCTTGATGGATTAATGTTGCTAAAGAAATCCCGAGAAACTCGTTATTGTGATAGAGCTGCAAAAGGTAGTTTTAAATGCAGAAAACTTACCATGACTATACTTACATTTTATCATTTGTTGGCTCTAGATGCAACAAATTTTCTTTCTTTTTTTTTTTTATTAGTTAAATGAGAAAATATTCTGAAGTTCCAGAGGTGTTGAGATTTAACAACTGAATATGCCTGGAGCATAAGGAAGACAAAGGTGAGATTTAATGGTGGTCTGGGAGGAGACAAATAAGGTTGTTTTAGACAGATTACTCTGGAATTGTTTTTTTGTAGTGATTTTTTTCAAAAGGAGAACACAAAATAAAATCTAAGAACTATTATTATTCCAGATGAAATAAATCAAAGAAATTAAATTTCATGAAAAAAAAAAATAAAATTTAAACCAAAATTTTGTAGCTGTGTTTGCTAGACTCTACCAATGAACTTACACAGCAAATTGTCCAGGGGGTAGAGAAACCAAGTGCTCACATTAGAAAACAGGAGGATAGCCAAGGTTGGTGCAGAAACCTACCAGTGTTCAGATTTCATCCAAGAGATAAACAAAAACAAAAAAAAAAAGATTAATTTTCTAGTAACATACAAAAATGCAAATTAATAGGTATCACACTAAGCAGTGGATATACTTTTCATCATAAATGACAGCTGTAGGTTGTAGAATGAGAGCTGCTTCATGCACAAAAAAATTAATTAATTTAGTGGTAATTAAAGTAACATCAGTTTCTATTTATGCACGGGAAGCTGACCATAATTGTTAAGAAGCCAGCTATCACCTGTGACTGAAGAGCATGCATTAATTGTACAAAGAATAACAATGGCCAGGAACAGCTCCACATGGCTATCTCCTACCCCACTCCCTCCTCTGACAGTAAATGAAATATCTTTACCAAGATAACAAAGGAAGGAACTTAATGAAATAGATGGATAAAGTTGGGAGAGGCCAGGTAATCTGATCAAGCATCCATAACAAAGGGTATCTGAAAAGTGAACCAGATAACAAGACATTTCATAAACCCTGACCGCTGATGGACTGCCAAATAGGGAGTTGAAGAACATAAATACTAAAGGATATGACAAAGTCATTGAAGGCATACCTGGTCAGACTGTGGTGTGGTTATTTTGACAGATATCCTTTACAAAAACACTGGGCTTGTAACATTGGAAGATAAATATCCAAAGAAAGAAAAATTAGAAAATCAATACAAATGTAAAGTATATTAAACTCACTCAAACTGGAATAAATAAATGACGACGGCAACTATAGCTCAGGTAGGGAAACAAAATTTAAAAGAAACTTGTGAGGCTACATATCAGTAGTCAAACCAGTGAGAGGATGTAAACAGTAGTTATTGGAATGCCAGTAATGATGTCATAATAGTAACAGTGGCATAGAGAGAAAACAAGAGTCCAGAGCATCATAACAATAATCATATGTTGATGTCATGATCTTGATCACATCACATTCATAATGACCAAAATCTAGAATGTCTTGAATGCTAGCTCTACCTCATCAAGCTAAAGTCAGCAGAGTCAACAGCTATATAGAAAATATATCTCCTGGAAGTTTATTTTAATAAACAAACAGTAAGTCCAGAAAGGAGGAATGGGGTCCAGCTAATGATGGTGAGTGACAAGCAGGCTTGCTTATCCCTATAACTGCACGATTGTAATAGTTGTATATATGGTTATGGTATGCATTTTTAGAAATAAATAAATAAAAACCTAATAAAATATTTGTACAGATAGCCTATTTGAAAATAAAATTTTGTTGATACCTTGAACTCCGGCATTCTTAAAAGCTGGAAATGATCTGCTGGCACAAATAAAATGTGAATTTTGTTGTTCATGTTCTGTTTTCCCATTGGGACTCTCTGCCTCAGTAACTGTAGGTAACTGAGTTGTTGACGATGGATGTTTAACCAGTAAATTAGTTTTAGTAGTGCTATTCAAAGCATCATTAACCTCCATATTGTCCAGGGGGGGAACTAATGTAGAAATTTTATTTGTTGGTGGTAATGTGTCCGAAATATTTTCTAAGTTCTCACTGCTATTTCTTTTCCCACAGGAATATACAAATTCTTCAGATATGTGGCTTTTAGCAATTGGTAAAACTTCCTTGCTTTCACTTTCAAGATCCAGCATATTTGTCCCTTTATGGATACCAGTGGCTAAAACATCCAAACAAGAACTTTTAATTTCTTGTGAATTTTCTTTGGACATCTGCTGAGATGCTCGTGTAATGCCATAATTTTGGGCACTAACATTTCTTGTTTTCCTTCCATAAAACTGTAATGTCAAGTATTTTTTAAATCCATATAAATCTTGTTTATCTTCAGCAACAAAAGTTGATAGTGTGCATGCAGATTCTGCAGACAATTTCTTTAGCCTACAGTTTTCTCTTTCATCATTTGAATTTTTTTGTGTCCCTAGAGATAATGGAATGCCATTTCTAATCTGTTTATGGCTTGTACTGGACCTCAAAATCTTGAATCTCTGTGGCAATAAAGCATCATCAGAATCCGAGGTCTAGAAAAAAAAAAAAAACGAACTATAATGATATAATAAAAACTTGCATTCTTTCAAATGTACTTGAAAAATTAAACAAAGTGCACTGTGAAGAGTATACTTATGATCTAATATTTTGTGCTGTATGGAATTAAGGCAACAGTTGTTTAAAGGATCTATCTGATACAACATAATGTTCTCCCTTTACTGCATCTTGAAATTATTTTTAGATAAACTTGCAGCTTGATTTTATCAAATGTAAGAAATTAGAATAAATTAAAAATACTTTCTTGTAACAAAATGGTCAAAATTGTTGTTGTTTAAATTACTCTAAAATTTAATTAGCTGCCATTTCATGAGGCAAAAATAAAAGGTATACAGCTGTTTTGCTTCATAGCAGAGGCCTGTTCTTCTAGTGGAGCTTTGAAAAGATTTTTACTTTCAATTTTAGAGATCAAAATGAAATTATTTTTTAAGGTTATGTAATCTAATACATACATAAATTTTTTTTTGCATAGTTGCAATAGGAAATAATAAAGGAACCATGTAATTAGAAAAATTTTTTTTAAAAAGTATACTTAAAAATAAAAGTGAGTTAAAATTAGAATTTAAATGTACTTTTATCTATTTTCTAATTTCCTTGAATGGTATCTGATTTTGACTCTGAATCTACTTTAGTAGTAGTGTGTACAAGCAATAGTTAATAAAAAATGATATTTTGTCTTTTTTTGTGTGTGAGTTAGGGAAAAAACTGAGAGAGTCTTGAGTAGTATATGTAAGGTAAGTTCATGGCTACCCTCTCTCAATTTTAAAGACTCTTTAAAGTACAGGGGAATCTGTTGATGTTCAAATAAAATTCATCTGGATACTATTATAGTGATGCTATTTCAGCCAGATTTCATTTGAACATCACAAGTACTGCAAAGGAAACATGCACAGGATATACACAAATAATAGGTAATTGCAAATGAACACATATTTAATATATAGATAATGCATTAGTATTTAGTATGTGAGCACTTTGATTTATATAGAACATAGCATCTTGTTTTTATGCTCCATTACAGGCTATCAATGTACGACTCTTGTTCCAAATATCATGTAACGTTTTCCGCAATTCATCCAAATTGTTTGGTTGCTGGTAAACTCTCTGTAGTCATTTATATCAGAACTTTGTGCAGGTCCTCTTTACATTCCGGATATTTTTCCCTTCACATTGGCTACACACTTGGGTCAGTGACATATTAGAAGATGAACCCCTGCTCAATAAGATGTCTTGCTGAGGGAATGGTGATTGATGAGAACCTCCCTGTGCCTGTTGGCAGTCAGTACACTTGTATTAATCCATTCCCATGCTTCACCGTAGCTGTTGTGTTCACCTTGGAAAACAAACCGCTCTGGATTATTGGCAAATAGTTCAATCTTGAGTTATCTGTAAAGAGCACCTTCATCCAGGTGCGGTCATCATACTGTTTCATTTTTGCTACTGGCTTGTTGTCTATAACATCACTTTTGGAGAGTTTGAACTCTCTTCCTCAACCATGTTTACTGTCAACAGTATAAGTGTCACGCATCATTATCAGTCTTGCACAAAGCTATCACATCAAAGTCAGTCTGCAATCTTCTGTATGGAGTAACCTTCATTGTTTGTCATGATATTTCCTTTCCAAAAGTCATAGCATTCACCACACTACACTGATATCAGCACCCATACTGTTATGGTCCTTCTGCTGGTATGACACCTTCTGATTGCTTGCATGCATTTCTACACTCCTGATATGATTCTATCACACGTTATTTGCATTTTTAACTGTTTTGCCTGTTTTCATAATTATCTCCAGTACTGCACCCATGCGCACAGACAAACAGACAGGCAGAGAAAATTGTTTAAAACAAAGAAAACCTTACCAAATGAATGAAAATGGTTTGAAAAATTTAAATTTTATGGACAATCACCTGTCGTGTGTTAGGGTTAGCTGCTTTCATCAACACTCTGCCTTCAACCATGTCCCCAAAACTCTCGACAAACCCTCGCATGTTTACATTGGTGTGGGCATCGGTCTGTTGACAACTTTTTGACACTTTGCTCAGCGAACTAATTCCAATGTCTGCTCTTGTGGTGTGAACATTTTTAGATCTGTTTGGATACCGTTGCCATTCTTGAAAAAGAAACAGAAGATACAAAATTATAATATACCATATTTACTGCTTAACTTAAATACAATTTAAGGCTGCAATATGATATTGCATAATTTAAAATGTACAAACTAAATAAAAATTTCACACAGGAAACGTCTTAAGACAATTAAATAAACTCTTGAGACACAAAATGTGATGCAAAAACAAACATGGATTCCTTGAAAATGCTATTAACTAACAATTTTTCTGTTTAATAGTCTTTTAATAAATTCTGAAGAACAAGAACGATGAAGTCTAAAATAATGATGACAATATTTAAAGGTACACAAGAATTATTTACATATTTGACCAACAATAAAATTAATTTATATTAATTATTATGATAATCTTTATTTAGCATGACTAAAATTTGGAAACTAATCACATCATGATAGAGAAAGGCGATACTAAAGTGTTTCATCTTTTTGCAAAAAGCTTTTGGCCATTCTGCAATAAACACAAACATTTACAAAAGAACTTTTTTTATGTTGTCATTTTAAAAAAAAAATTGTTGTACGTTAAATACTGATTTTGATTAATTATATCTTTGAGACTTGTAAACCTTTCTAACTGATGGCAACATCAATATCAATGAATTCAAAAATTATTTATCACCAGACTACTAATGCCAAACATGAATATAAATTTTGATCTTTGATAATTAATATTTATTTTTTGTCATATGCATAATCATTGACCAATATTTTAGACATACAAATAAATTTTAAGAATTAAAAATTTACAACTTACTTTGAACATCGTTCAGTATCAATAAGTCATCTGTAGTAACTAAGAATTCTTGCACAGAAAAGTTATTAAACTGGTCTTGAGCTTCACGATCCTTCAATTTGTCAATGTATCCTTTGAAACCGATTTCTTCTTCATCTTTTATATATAACAAATAAATTAATTCTGATTAGTGTAAAATAAAATTTAATTTTTAAAATAGTATATACTTGACTAGTTAAATGATGAAACAGATTTTTTTATACAAAATGTTCGCAATAAAACCATTTCTTTTAAAATCATTGTCACCCCCCCCCCCCCCACAAGAGAGGGAGAGAGAGAGTGTAACACTAACCACATATTAAAAAGGAAATTTATATGTTCTGAGTACAGCCTGGAGACCAAAGAGCAAATAACAAATTTTTGATTATCCAAACACACTGTCTGCCCCTCAAACTTGATAATTTACCAAACAGTTTGATTCTAAATGAAATACAACTAAACAACAGTTGTTTTTTTCCATCTAATTCTCAAACAAATGATGAATAAGCATAACATTATCCAGTATGTCACAGTGTGATCTGTATTTCTTCATATTTTGCAACTCAATATAAATAAAGCAGCCACTAAGCTAATTATTCTATTGTTGTTGGTATTTTAGAATTCAATCTTTTTGAGAATTTTCTAATTTGAAGACTTAGTCATATTTAATTCTTTAATGATCTTTCATTTGTCAGTTTACAGTATTTTTGAAAAGTCTTGTTTTCTACATCAGTTCTATACCTTTAAGAGTTCCTCCTAGTCAAGATCGCATAAATGAATGGTTGCATATCTAAATAATATCCAAGGATGTTCTTCAAACATTTTGGATATGCAATGTTCTACAGCATGTGAAAAAAATCAAATCCATCCCTATTCTTAATATTTATGCATTACTTAATACACTTTATAAATGAAATAAGGAGAAAAAGTCAGATAATTTCATCAAGTCTTGAACTGATTCATTTATTAGCTTCTGCCTTCTGTATAACAATTTTACCTGTACAGATTTTCTCCATGCATGTTTTGACCCCCCCCCACCAGCTGGCCAATTAAAAAACAAACACTAAACAAATATGGTCTTTTATAAGTGTGTGTATAAAAGATTTACAAACTAAAATTAAATAAAAAAGAAATTTTCGTCATAAGCAAATTATTTCCTAAAGTACTTTGATTGCAATGTATTATACCAAAAAATTCTCTTCAGCAACTGATTGATCATTTTAATTATTTAAAAAGAGACAGATCAGTGTCTTTTGCAGATATTAAAAATCTGAAAATCTGGAAAAAAAAAAAAAAACACACAAAAGCAGATCTATTTCCAAACACTGGTACATTACAATATACAAGGGTCCTACACATTTTAAATGTGTGGAAGTCCACTGTATGACTTACAAAACTGGTTAGTATGTATATAATTTAAAATTTTGTAATTGTTTGTCATACACAGTGATTAAGAAAACAACAAATAAGCATACTCCTTACCTGTAGGTTGTTCTTTTACATCTTGTAAATGATGCAGATATTGTGAATCAACTCGAACATTGTAATCCATTTTTTTCAAAATCTGGGTGAAATTGATACTGTTTTGGGTACTTTTCTTAGCTGAGATGTTTTGCTTTGCTCTGTGTAGACATTTATTACCAAAGAGACAGTTTGGATTAAAGGCAAATGGCTTAAATTTCATTGAGTTTCATTAGCAAATATACACAATTGGTATTCTATTTTAAACCATTTAAAAACATGGTAAGTATACATACTTAAAAAAAACTAAACAACAAGGATAAATTAATCATTAAGTTTGAACAAGTAGCATTTGAATTAAAATGTTACACTTAAGTTAGTTTTTTGTAATGGGAAGTTTGTTGTGCATCTCTCAAATCTTTAAAACCACAAATGCCTCTAGATCCAGATTATTCAATATGTGCATGTGCATATTTATGTACTCTCCAGATATGAATCACTAATTAATTGGCCATTAGCAACAAAAAACCTCCCAACAAAATATATTGATATTTATAATGGTTTGCTAATGACCATCTTTTACATTATGTTCACTTTAATAAATGCATGAGTTTTGTATAGATAATGCTAATCTACGACAAGTTTACCAAAATGATATCATTCACAATCATCCAGTTAGTGTAAGCAACATGGTTATATGCAGATTTTGTCAATCAAAGTCTCTCTTCCACTCTGGGATGGACTCTTTGGCATGATTTGGATATTTTCTGAGGCACATACTCCTCAGTGCTGTCTGCATCCACTAATTTCTGCAGCATATTTTTAAAATAGTTATTCTAGTTGCACATTTCACCTAAACAAAATCTGGTGCAAGTGCAAAACAGCAGATGAGCTTTCAGCTTTGCAAGATTGCAATTTCTCATTTTGGTCCCACCATGCAGCTTCCCAATAGCAATGAATTATTTTAAACTTGAGTCATGAAGTTGATAGCAATAATGATCTACCATTATGAATCACTGCATTATGTTACAAAGTTCTATCCAGTCAGAACAACTGATTTGTATAGCAACACATGGGTAAGACACTTACTTCACCCTCATTCTTCTATTTAGTGTTACAATTCCTTTAAAATAGAAATCCAAGTCATTGATACTTGATTTTGCAGGAAAATGCTCAAAATATGAGGAAAAAAAAACATCCACTAATGATTGATTCATCGTCATATGTGAATCCACTCCTCTGATTCCAACTGGATCAAATTAAAAGTATACAAACATGGCTGCTCTAAGTCCTTGAGTAAAGACAAATTTTTGTTAATAAGCAGAAGACAAGTTTGGGACAACACTGGGAAAATTTTCTGGGGAGAACCCTGAAATATACGGAGCATCTGGTTTGACAAAGTGAGCTAGAGAATTATCATCTAAAGCTTCCTTGCAATTCTGAGTCATCTTTGCTTCTAAATGTATCAGCTGTATGTCATTTATGACATTTGCACAAGTGACAAATGATATGGTAACCCTAACAACATTTCTGGGAAAAAATTCATCCAGATGCTTTATGTTGCCTACTATGTCATCAAGATCCCCATTATTATGACTAGTGGCAAAAAAATGTGAAGCAACTTCATCCAAATAGAACTGCTGCTTGAAAAAACCAAGTTTCATGATTGTTAGTGGGATACTTTGACTGCACATCTTGCACAAATGATTCATGGTATTTGTGTACACTGTACAACACTGTAATCTGTGTAGTGATCCAATGTGCAAACAGCATTATCTTGATACTGTGTCATACAGGTTTCGGCAAAGACCACTTTTACAGACAGGAAGTATAAAAGCCATTGAAAAGCACATAGTAGTGAGTCTGCTAAATACGTGTTGCAGACTGGTGACAATTCAAGCAGTTACTATGGTTGCAGTGTAGCAGACATATTTTGACACACATTACCTCAGATAATTTTGTTAATTAACAGAGTCATCCATCAGATTTAGTAGTACTTCTTAGTTTTAACCTTGCAATGAAAAGATCAACTTATGAAAATTTACATATAAAAAATAGCAGATATGACAAATATGTTAGATAAAGCATGCCATGGGGATCTACATCACAAAGATATATGACCAATATTAATAATATCCAAGTGTGAACAAGTTTCAAAAAGAAAACAAATGTTTCTGGTAATGGGTTAATAAAAAAGGGCTAAGTATGAAAATTTTAACACTGATAACACAGGCCTGCAAAATTTGGGTCATTGAAAATTGTCTGCAATGTTATAACTGATTTTTATGTTGTTTGGTGTGCTGATTTCAAATATGACCACTAGTTTTCTCTATCCAGTAAAGATTTTTCACAAAGTGAATCCGAAAATATGGGAAAAGAGATTATTAATATGTATTCTGGTTGAAACATTTACAGTTTTCCCTCGCCGCTTTGCAGTTCACTTATTGCGGTCTTGATACATCGCAGATTTTCTATGATGGATGAGACGCAACCAATCAGAGCACGCTGTTCAGTATCCTGGGTGCTAATTGGCTCAGTGAGCGCAGCATCAGTCTGCCAGGTATCGAAGCGCATAGTCTCAAGCCCTACGATGCCACTCAAACGTTCTGCTCCTTCTAAGGCTGTTGGCACTGAATCCAAGCTCCAGAGGAAGATGCTTACTATCGCCGAGAAGGTGAAACTCCGCGACATGATAAAGAATGGGAGAAGCTATGCGAATGTAGGCCGCCATCACGGCATCAATGAATCTATGGTCCATTATATTAAAAAGGACAAGAAGAATATAAGGCCGATGGCAGAAGTGTCCTTTAACCAGAGTGAAAAGGGTGGTAACTTCCCGCAATAAGGCCATTGTAAAAATGGAGGCTGCATTGGCCCTTTGGATCAGTGACTGCAGGAAGAAGAATGTCCCACTGGATACCAACGTTATTAGTGAGAAAGCCAGGAAGTTTCATGCCAAGGTTACTGAAGGTGGTGACAATGGCAAACCTGAAGCTGAACCATCGACCGAATCCCCCACCAGACCAACTGAATTCACGGCCAGCAAGGGTTGGTTTGATAAATTTCAGAAGCGCTTCAACCCAAAGAGCGTGTCCCTGCATGGAGAAGCTGCCTCTGCTGATAACGCTGCCGCCAAGGAGTACGCGAACGAGACGTTCAAGAAAATCATCGAGGAAGGGGGTTACAAGCCTGAACAGGTGTTCAATATGGATGAGACGGGTCTATTTTGGAAACGGATGCCATCTCGCACTTACCAGAGCCTCTGGTTTTAAGGTGCACAAGGATTGAGTCACCTTGATCATGTGTGGCAATGTTGTGGGCATTATGATAAAGCCAGGTCTTATTTATAAGTCCAAAAATCCAAGAGCCCTCAAAAACAAAAATAAGAACCTGCTGCCAGTGTATTGGATGCACAACCCCAAGTCTTGGATCAAGAAAATCCTCACAACAGTGTGGTTCCACCAGTGCTTCATTCCAGAGGTTAAGCTTTATCTGGCAGAAAAAGGAATGAATTTCAAAGTGCTTCTGCTGATGGACAATGCAGGAGGTCACGCGCTCGACTTGTCGTATGAGGGCGTACAAGTTGAGTTTCTACCGCCGAACACCACATCGCTGATCCAGCCCATGGATCATGGCGTTATTCACACATTTAAGGCGACACCCTGCACCACCTGGTTGAGGCTATGAACTCGGATGACAAGTTCTCGCTGAAGGCATACTGGCGTGAGTACACCATTGCATTGTGTTTGCAAAATATCCAGAAGGCCATAAAGGAAATGAAGACAGAAGCATTGAATGCCTGCTGGAAAAAATTGTGACCAGAAATGGTCCACGATTATAAAGGATTCTCTCCTGAGAATATCCACCACTCTGCAGTAGATAAGGCAGTGAAGCTGGCTTCAACGATATGACTCAAGATGATGTTAATGACCTGATCGATGCCCATTCAGATCCGTTAACAGATGAAGACTTGACGGAGACGAAGAAGTCAGCAAGCGAGGAAGAAGAGGAGGAACAAGAGGATCCAGGGGATGAAGAAGACGGCCTATCATTGGAACGCCTCGCAACTATGGTGAGAAAGGCAAAAGAACTTCAGGGAGTGGCTGAAGAATGGGACCCCCAGATGATTCATGCATTGCAGTTCAGAAATGCAATCGACGGAGCCATTGAAGCTTATAAAAACCTCCTCACCCAGAAGAAAAGGCAACGCCAGCAACTGCCCATCACTATGTTCCTCACCCGCAAAAAAGAAAGAAGACACGCCTGCGCCTTCAGCAGAAGTTGAAGTTACAAACGGGGAGAGTTTAAAAAGGTTTAAAATATATAAAAATAATAAAATAAATAGATAGTTTCTACTTTGCAGATTTCACTTATCGCAGGGGGGTTCTACTGCGACAATCGAGGTATCACCGTATTTGCAAAAAAAATTTTAAAAAAGTTTCATTTACAAAATTACTGATAGAAAGCTGTTCTCAACACTTACTCACCTTTACAAATCCTGTGAAAAATGTTGGGGCTCACTGCTGCCTGAAACATTGTGAAAGTCCCCATCAGAATCCTGGCCTTCCTTTTCAGAGTCTTCAGGCGTGTCTTTAGTTTTTCTGGAGGTAAAGGTACTGGTATACCTGGGCCATGAGGTACAGGGCGTATTGCCGACAAGAGGTTCGGATAGAAAATTTCTTTCTTATTTTTTTAGATCAAACCACTGTATGTTACATGAACAAAAGTAACAGTCATCACTGTGATTTCTGTGTTCCCTCCAGATCATAGGGATCCCAAAACGGAAAGACTTTTTCTTACCTTGAGACCACTGTCGGAGTTCTTCCACACAAATAGAACGCGTTTTATGTGGGGCCCAGGACTTATCCTGGTCACCAAGTTTCACACCAGAATACACATAATACACTTTCTTAACAAAGTCTGTAATGTTTCTTTGCTGTTTCTTCACTACATAGATACCACAAATGTAACAAAAGTTATCAGCTGCATTAAGACAAACCCTTGCAGCCATTTAGTACACTTATAAACAGAAGAAAACTGCAAATAAAAACCACAGGAAAAAGGAGAAAAAAAGTAAACTTCTGCAGAAATGACACGTCTGGAAAAGTACACTGGTTATGACAGAATCTTCTCTCACAGAGATCTAATTGCAACTGAGTCCAAGTAGGGAGTGTGGAGAGAGGGAAACAAAAAAAGATTAAGAAAAATTAATTATAATTAATTTTTTGTTTAGAAGCTTAATACAGTGATTCTGGAGATATTGAAATTGAAAATTTGAGTTTGTGGGAAAATGGTACATGATGGAATTTTTAAACTATTTTTACTGAAAACAGCACCAAAAAATCTATAAGAATCAGCTGTTAGTTTTCGGACAATTTTTCCATTGCAGGCCTGTGTAATCATTCCCACGTATGTGCATATCTGGCCCTCTCAACTGAGAAATGATGCACTACAATTTTTAGCAGAGTCTAGTGTAAGCGACAATATTGGAAATGGTTGTGCTACTGTTTTCATACGGATTTTGTGGTAAATAAAATTTAATCATTTGTAAACCAAAAGAAATGCTTTTATTTTATTTAAGTGTCTGATAAGTGCATTGTCTACTGAAGAAACGCTAAAAACTAACTGGCTGAACAAAAAGAAAAAAAAAATCTTATCAACACCAAAAACTCTCTCAAAGAAAGTTGTAATCCCCTAAAATTGTCTACAGGGTGCTAAAATCAAACAAATTTGTATAAATTAACCAGTAATTAAATACAACTGCGAGTGTTGGAAAATAAATTGTCAAATGGAAAACTCTACACTCCTTTAGCTTTCAGAATATATGTGTATATATAATTCAAAACATCACCTAATAATCTAATAATTGACAGTAACAATGAATAAAAAAAAAAAGCAGCAGCATCAGTCAACATAAGGAACAAAAAAAAAAAAAACATTAAAAGACACATATTCAGATTAAAACAACAAACAAATCACAGGTGCTAACAAAAGGGAAACATGATTTTGTCTCTACAAGAGACTATTCAAATGATGGAAGCAAGCTAAAGCACATGATCTGCACCATGAAAGCCTGGCACTTCTGACTTAGGCAGGGAAAGCCCTATTAAAACTCTTCACTTTTAAATGCAAAAGGAAACCTACACAACCGACTTGTGAAGAAAAGCAAGAAACCATGCCAAATCAATTTGACCCTGTCCGAGGATCAAACTACAGGCCTCATCTCAGCAGTCCAGAAGCCTGACCAGTGTACTAGCAGCTACCCTCTTATATCTATAAACTGAGCACCCAAAAACAAAATTTTGAAAAATAAAAGTTGTGTATTCTCTATTAAAAGTAAGAGAAAAAATGTTGACTTCTTTTTCAATAATTTATACTCAACAACTAATCAATAAATAGTAATGGTGACATTCATGTACTGCATATAAAAATGTCATTATAGACAAACTGATTATTTACTGTATAAGTGTTTATATATGAAACTTTGATGGAATTTAGATATAAATTTTAGTAAGTTAAATATAACATTTGACTAATTCCAGATTTCATTTTAACATGTAGGACTTATTTTCCCAAAACTAAAAGTAATTCAAGTTGATTTCAATAAATATAAGAATGGCAGAATTCTTGAGGTTTAGAACTATTGTTTTGATACTTTTCTTATTGTTGACCATTCACACTTGCAAATTTAGAAAAAAATTTTTAAAAACTAACTAAACCAATAGATTTGTTAATAAATGTGCCAGTGTAACTCAAACTTACTATTATAATTTTACAGTGATTATATGATTTGTGGAAAGAACAATTAAACTGGGGATGTTTTGAATAAACTACAAATTTAAAACTATTACACTCATAAACAATGATTGTAAATTTAAAAGCAGAAAAGAATTCTTTGTTTATTTGTTTCTGAAATTCCTGTAATAGATACTGCAAAATAATGATGAAAAGTGGCTAACCTACCTACCTCTGCAAAACCCACAATTTTTCAACCTTATTTTGAACCAAAGGATGTGAAACACTAGTAAAAAAGAAAGAAGAAAACAATTAAATTGCAGTTAAACAAACAAAAAAAAATAATTTTAATATGGTATACACCCAAACAAAAGCATATCTGCCTATTGAAAATATTTAATTCTTTAACTTAAGAGAACTAATACCTATTTTCATTTGGAAGTTATTCTTATACAGTAAGTAAAATACTTAATTCCTTAGAAATAATGCACATTTATTTGGGATGTGCATTTTAAAAATAAAAAATATAATTTTTCACATTATAACTTGGGAGATATTGATAACATTAAAATATAATAAAAATAATAATAGTAATTTAAGTGAATAAGTAAGTTGATAGGAATATGATTTTAATATTGATCTCTATACTTGGAAAATCATACATAAAACATGTGAACAGAATCTATAGTGCAAATTCCAGGAGTAATTTCACAAAGATATTATTAAAAGGAAAATTTAAAAATAAAACTTCCATGAAAAAATAAATGTAAGGCCATTAGAGGCCTTGTTTTTCATAGTTTAACACATTTATAATAAGGCAAATAAACAAAATTTATCAGCCATGATTTGTTGTATTAATGTTGAACTAAGCTTATAGGTCCAAAATGTCTGTTTCTGCAATGATTTTGTTGTTTAATACTTAAATCATGACTTATATTTTCATTCAGAAAATTTAACAAAACTATTTTATCAAAGATTTCTTCTTTCCTAAATGGAGCTGCTGGCTAGTTATTTCTACAAGGTAAATAAATTAGCCATAATACACACAAATGCAATATGATGGATTTTTTGCCATGAAAATGTTGGCTAATTTCAGACATTTTTGCTTCTGTAGACATAGTATTAAGACATTTAAAAAAAAGAATATATTTATTAATCTATATATTACTAAAACTCTGATCTTGTATGCATGTTCCCGAAACTCCGTCTAAACGGTGAGCGAAGGAGCTATAATTTTATGGTCACCTTACTCACCATCCGACTGCAGTGTGCAGTAGCGAGTTTTGTTTAAATCAGGCAACGAATAATGGAATTATTAAGACTTTTGTAATTATTACTAGCAAACCGTGTGTTTGAATTTAGTGGCTGCTCTGTCCCAATTTATCGAGAACGAGGAAAGGCTGATCCTAATTGGTCAAGGGCAGTGACATAGAATGCGGCTAGCAGTTATTTTGAATACAGACTGAGTGCCCTTTGTCCTAATTTAATATCCTGAAATCGCTAACGAAGCCAGGCCAGGCAACAGCAGTGACATAGACTGGAATCGAGATCGAAGCTACTACGGCTGCTTAAGCGAGCCCGCCACATTATGATTTGGGAGTTATTTAGACCATAGTGTGAGGCATCCAGAGGATACAGGCGAGTGTGCAGCAACAAGGTTTATTAAGACTTTGTAATTATTACTAGCAATATAGTGTTTTTTTAATTTTGTGGTTGCCTAGAATGTTGTGATTAAATGTGTGCTTCATTAAACAATGACTCGATGTAGATGCTCAACTTTTCATAAAATTAAAATTTGATCACTCAATAATATTAAAATTGTGTGTTGTCTTTTTTTCATCAGTCGTTGTCACAATAGGAACCCAACGGGTTCATGGGTAGTCTAGTTATTCCTAAATCCTTGAGTAAAATTGTATTAACTTATCTGTTTATTGGAAAATCTCCTCTTATTTTTGTTTCAAGAATATGAAATCACCATGTACATTTTTCTAACTCAACAAGCAACCTTCAGTTATCTAAATATTTTTCTCGCTTTTACCCAGATATTTATTCAGAGTCTCCCCAAACTGAAAATAAGTGGACTTTTAAATGACAAATGTTGCAAAGGCATGTAGGTAGATTATTTATTAATTTAAACTACTGGGATTGTGAAGAGGTCTGCTTGTACCTGACTTTGTTGAACCATTGCTTTAACTTTGTAAAAAGTCAGCCAGACTCCATATGGATTGTTTTTTCACCTACTCCTTTCCTTCACCAAGATCACTGGATTAGCTTGGATTATTTTTATTACTATTCTTTGCCAGAGCAATAATGTGCCTGCACATTGTCCTCACCAGCTTTACATCAATATCACAGAGATAAACAGCTGATCGGTTATACAGAAGCAGAAAACTCGTTGTTTGGAGCTATTTTAGAATGTGTGAAAGGCATTGATGAAAGTAAACAGAGAAAGAAAAATGGCGCAGACAAGTAAGGAAAGTTCAAAACTTCATTTAGTGGTACAAGCAGCTAAAAAATTAATATTAAAATGGGTAGTTGACAATGAAGATAATTTTGAACAATCCAGTGAATTAGAATTTGAAATAAAATAGTACAGATACTAGCTCTGAAGAAGAAAAGACTAACTGAAGTAGAAACGTGTGTTTAAAAAAAAAAAAAGTGAGCACGAGTTGAGGGAAAATATCAGAGAATGAGGTGAGGCAACAAGTCCCTGATAAAAATAAATGGAGATGTGATAAATAATGAAAATGATTCCGAAAGTTTTCATTCAACTTTTAGCCCAAAATAATATTGGTGTAAATGCTAATTTAGACAAAAATTAAGCAGCCTTGGATTGTCTATTTGAACTAGTGACAGGTGATGTGACGGAAGTTTAATTACCATGATAAAATTAATATGCAGTTCATAAACAATTAATGAACCACCCTCAAAGGTAACGAACATTTGATGAAACATATTTCAATAGGCAGAAATTGTGTTGTTTGTAGTACTCTGACTAAAGGAAAATGCAAGCTGAACGTCATCCATACCCTAAGGAATGCTTTGAGAAATATCATTCATAAAGGACTTATTTTGTTGGAGTTAAACTCAAATTATTGTAAAAATTGTGTAAATGATGATCAGCATAAACTGTTGTTGAAAAAAGAGAAAAGTGTGAACTTTTGCAAAAATGATTCCGTGTGTCATGCAATTTCAGTTGCCACTATTTACAAATTATTTTAGTGAAATGTGATTTATGTTTGCTAAATAAATCTTGAGAGATTTTATCTTGGATTAACTGTTGATAAAGGTAAATTTTAATTTTATTCATATTCAAATAATCATTACATTTCAGGTATTTATTTCATTGCATTTTTATTTACATTATGTCCAGAAAGATAATTTTATAAGGATCATTTTATTAAATAAGTCTAAATTGATATCTCTTCAAATAAAAAAAAAATTACAGAGGTGTGTAGCTATTACTCAAAACAAATGGCTTTCAATAATTAATCTTAACACAGCATGACCATTAACTCAGTAGTGAAATTAAACTTCTTTATATTTTCATAATCAATATTTCTAAATCTGCAAACATTTGCTTGAAATTACTTTCTCCATTAATGGAATTTTACAAAATGCACATACGAAGAATAAAAGCATAAAACATTTCTCCAAATTTTTGCAAGCTTCATTTTTTGACCAACCCTAATTACCCTTAGCACAAATTCAAACAGAAAGCATCACTAAAGGTATCAGATGCCCAATTTTTCCATAGAGCATGGCATCAATAAAATACTCTACAAATGATAACAACAATATTGCAAATACATTAATAAATAATAGACAGTTTATCACAAATTCTAGGTGTATCAAAGAGATTGTTTGTGTGTGAAAATCCTTAAACTGTCATTCACATGCAAAAGGTTCTTAATAAATTACTCTTATAAGATTTGGATTTAAAAAAAAATTCATTTGCAAAGCAAAGAAAGGGTAGAAAAAAAGTAGAGCAACAGGATTAAGTTCACTAGGATGGAAGAAGAAAAATAAAATCAAACTACACTAAAAACAGCAAAAATGAAACTTCCAGACAAGGCCTTAAACAGCGAGCAGTGGTAAACAAAAAAAAAACCAGTACAGTTTTCAAGAGCCAGTCAACCGTTGTAACTAACTGTATAGTTCGTATCACAAGAATGCAAAGCTAAATTGTGTATGTCATTGTCTTGTTTAGCACAGTTAAACTAAAAGGCTAAGATGTTTAGCTGGTTAAGAGAAGCAGAAATAAGTTTTATGTCAGTTTAATGTAGTTTTTACAAGCAGGCAGGAAGACAACTTGGCAAAGCTCCCAGGGAAGAAAATAGTTGCTGCAATTTATTCTATAACTAAAGGAAGTTTAATATATTTCTTTTTACCAGTTTAAAATGGAACTCTAGTATTACTAAAATGTTTGTCACTGTCCTCACACTCAAAACCTTTAATTATTTTAAAACCTATTGTGAATTCCTCTTAAACACTCAAAACCCAAACTAAATTTCTAAAACCTGGAAATAATCCTTGGTGAATCTATGCTAACCATTTGTAATAATTTATGTTGGTTAATTTACTTGGGCTGTTCATCTAATAAAAATAAATTAATCTGAAAATGAGGCACTTGTGATTTCCATTGTTGAATTAGTATGTTATAATTGCTCGATTGCATCAGTACTTCTGCAATAACAGTTTGAGTTCCAGCTCCTGTTGCCAGCATGTATTGTCTGCGCTTCCATTAGGGCGGCAGAGCGACAGAAATCTGGGTGACAAGCGTGCGGGGTGGCAGGTGGCATAGTAGCACTGTTCTGCGATTTTGTTCTGAGTACGTATCTGTTACAAGTGATCGAGTTTGTTGCTGTTACCATGTCTATGAAGAGAAAGCGACCACCACTGACAATCGAAGAGAAAAGCGAGATTTTACAGCATCTGGATCGTGGTGAAAAGGCATCAAAGATTGCACAAGAGTACAAGCAACAGTCTAACATCAAGAAAGCAAGACCAGCGATTGAGAAATTTATCAACGAAAGTGACACTTCCCGTGCATTAAGAAGAAAATCCACGAAGTCAGCGAAAGATGAACAACTCAACCAAGCCATATTTTTGTGGTTTTCACAGCAGCATGAATAGGGGCATCCTGTCTCTGGTCTGATGTTACAAGAAAAAGCTGCAAATTTCCATGAATGAATCCACGGCAGTGAAGCACAACAAGAGTCTGATTGCAGCCTATCATCAGGCTTGTCACAGCTTTTCAAAGATCGTCACGGCATTAGGCAACTCAGCGTTCTTGGAGAGCAGAAGTCCATGGATGACAGCATCATGGAAGAATTCAGACAAACTACAATCCATCATTCATGAAGAAAATTATGAACTTCAACAATTGTATAATGCTGATGAAAATGGACTGTTTTGGTGTGCATTGCCGGACAAAACACTTGCATCCACCAAAGAAAAGCAGGTATCGGGACAAAGTGCAGAAGGATCGCATTACGATTTTTCCTTGTGTTAACGCCACAGGCACTCAAATTACCGCTTGTCTGCATCAGATGTTATGCTAATCCAAGCTGCTTCAATAACTGTGACAAGAACTCATTTCCCGTGAAGTACAAATCATAAAACAAAGCATGGATGACATATCCACGTTTTTCATCTTGGTTTCTGGAAGAATTTGTACATGCCATCCGATTACATTTAGCAAGTCTGGACTCGAGCAATGTGCGCTTCTGCTTCTTGACAATGAGGGGCAACAACAGTATGAAAGGCGGCCATTTAGAATCGCCAGATGGAGCTGTCAAGTGTTTGATTTTACCACCAAACACCACTTCAAAGCTACAGCCGCTCGATCAGGGAATCATCGCAACAATGAAGAAATATTATTGCCATAACATTTTGCGTGCTGTCGTCGACGAAGACAATGCAGACAAAGGATTGCCGCAAATCATCAAGTCATTCACAGTCAAGGACGCTTTGTTCATGATTGCTGATTCTTGGGACCACATCAAGCCATCGACAGTCACGGGGTGTTGGTAGCCATGACAGTGAAGAGGACACTTGTCCAGATCAAAGGGTAACCAGTGAAATCACCGAGAACTGCAAACAGCTTGGATAAACTGTGACAACGATATCAGTACAGAGACATTCAGCGATGATCAGATTAACATAGTCACGGAAGAACAGCGGGAAAGTACAGACGTCATGGATGATAAGGGAAATCAGATACCGACACCTCCTCCAGTCCCCATTAACGAAGCTATCGACGGTTTGCGACCTTTCATGGAGTGGTACGAAGCACAAGACGAAGTCAAAGTCGTTAAGTTGATGCATCTTCGTCAAATGTTATCGTTGGCAAAAACAAAGAAACAGAAGCACCTCAAGCAAAAGTGAATGGATTTTTTCTTTGCAAAAAAAAATGACAACCTTTACCTCAATGAATTACATGAACTTAGTATCTTCAACAAACTCGGTGAACTTCCCGTGCACGTATGTAAAGGTATTTTTTTGTAATTACATCACATTTCCTTGAATTTTCAGCTCCATATTTTCATTATTTAAACAACACATAATGTGATTTTATTTGAAAACATGAATTTTTAAGCAATATACAGTAGTTGTACACATTTTATCGATTGAATGAAATGAAAACTCTGTAAACATGCCTTTTTTTTAAAATGTAATTATGTTCAGTATGGCTTCCTTTGTTTACGATCAGATCAGTTATCCGAACAAAATACTCCCCGCCCATCTCGTTCGGATAATTGAGGTTTAACTGTATTTGTTTATTACCAGTAAGTTATCCTTCATACTATGATCTACTTATTAAATGAACACATCTATTTACTGCAAATCTGTCACCATGATCAAAGCATTAAGCAACCTTGCCTTATCCAATAATAAAATCAATAATAAACAGACTGTTTTTACCAGGTTTTCATGTGATATTGAAACTCTTCTTCATTAAACCAGGAATAAAACTTTTTTATACAAAGGAGAAATTCACATCTGATCTGAAATAAAACAAAATATAAGATAATTAAACAGTTATTACTGCTAAAATGAGAGAGATAGCATAAACATTTCTTAGAGATGAGCTCTACTGTCAGAGTTCATGAAGATAT
Organism: Nautilus pompilius; assembly: GCA_018389105.1. Lineage (NCBI taxonomy): Eukaryota > Metazoa > Mollusca > Cephalopoda > Nautilida > Nautilidae > Nautilus > Nautilus pompilius. Next base: position 2,688,850 of record JACATO010000132.1, on the reverse strand, counting down.
CTTACAAATAATGTAATCAAAAAATTTAAGACAGCTAGTTTGGGCATTTTCTTGTTAGTAGAACAAGAGAATTTAAGTTATAGGAATCTTTCCTATTTCTACCAGTAAGCTTTAGCTCTGAAAACTGTTTTAGTGTTTTGATGTTAATATTAAGTAGATTATTTTCTATTTTTGTTCTTAAATAGCATCGTCTAAAACCAATGTTATACTGTATTTATAGACCAATACTTTAGCTTACTATGCCTGTTAGACACAATGATGATGATTAGCATAACTTTTTTCTAGCATCTTTACAGGTATATACTGGGCTAGTAAGCCTGCTTTATTAGATGACAACCAAATATCAAAGTACCACTAATTCTACTTTTGAACTTCTGTTTAGGATAAGTATGTCATAGAGTTTTGATGGTTGTACAGGTGCATCTCAAAAAAATTAGAATATCGTGGAAGAGTTCAATATTTTTTGTCAGTTATTTCAGAAAGTGAAAATTGTATATATTCTAGACTCATTACATGTAAACTAAAATGTTTCAAGCATTTTTTTAATTTTAATTTTGATAATTACGGCCTACAACTAAAAAAAAAGAAAAAAAAAACGTATCTTAAAATATTAGAATATTCCATTTAGAGTTTTGAGTAAATCACCATTTATGCAGTATAAATACCATGAATCTCTCAGTCTGGTTCAGTACACACATCCACAATCATGGGACAGACTGCTGACTTGACAGTTGTCCAGAAGACACTCATTGACACCCTCCACAAAGAGGGTAAGCCACAGAAAGTCATTGCTGAAAGGGATGGCTGTTTGCAGAGTGCTATATCAAAGCGTATTCATGGAAAGTTGACTGGAAGGGAAAAGTGTGGTAGGAAAAGGTGCAGAAGCAAGAGGGATAACCACAGCCTTGAGAGGATTGTCAAGCAAAGCTGATTTCAAGAACTTGGGGGAACTTCACAAGGAGTGGACCGAGGCTGGAGTCAGTGCATCAAGAGCTAACATGCACAGACATGTCCAGGAAATGGGCTACAAGTGTCGCATTCTTAGTGTCAAGCCACTCTTGAACCAGAGACAACGTCAGAAGCGTCTTACCTGGGCTAAGGAGAAAAAGAACTGGACCGCTGCTCAATGGTCCTCTTTTCAGATGAAAGTAAATTTTGCATTTCATTTGGAAATCAAGGTCCCACAGTTTGGAGGAAGAGTGGAGAGGCACAGAATCCAAGTTGCTTAAGTCCAGTGTGAAGTTTCTATAGTCAGTGATGATTTGGGGTGCCATGTCATCTGCTGGTGTTGGTCCACTGTGTTTTATCAAGTCCAAAGTCAACGCAGACGTCTACCAGGAGATTTTATAGCACTTCATGCTTCTGTCTGCTGACAAGCTTTATGGAGAAGCTGATTTCCTTTTCCAGCAGGACTCGGCACCTGCCCACGGTGCCAAAACTACTAGTAACTGGTTTGCTGACCATGGTATTACTGTGCTTGATTGGCCAGCCAACTCGCCTGACCTGAACCCCATAGAGATAATCTATGGGGTATTGTCAAGAGGAAGAGAGATACCAGACCCAACAATGCAGACAAGCTGAAGGCCGCTATCAAAGCAACCTGGGCTTCCATAACACCTCAGCAGTGCCACAGGCTGATCGCATCCATGCCATGCCGCATTGATGCAGTGATTCGTGCAAAAGGGGGCCCGACCAAGTATTGAGTGCATAAATGAACATATTTTTCAGAAGTTCGATATTTCTAAATTATAAATCCTTTTTTTTTTAATTGATCTTATGAAATATTCTAATATTTTGAGATAGCGGATTTTTGATTTTCATGAGTTGTAAGCTGTGATCATCAAAATTAAAACAAAAAAAAAAGGCTTGAAACATTTTAGTTTACATGTAATGAGTCTAGAATATATACAATTTTCACTTTCTGAAATAACTGACAAAAATTATCGAACTCTTCCAAGATATTCTAATTTTTTGAGATGCATCTGTTTATCTGAAAAAGAACTTGACCAGTTAGTTTGTTATTTGGCAATTAGAAAAAGGTTTTGCATTTCTTATCTGAATGGAGATATGTAAGCTGCAAGGAAAACGAAAACTTCAAAGAGGAAAAGCAAATGGTGAAGAAATGAGTAAAAGGCTATAAATCTGGCACTTTTATTTTGTATATCTTTGATTGCAAAGATTTAACATTTAAGAAGAATGTCTTCAAGGGATCAAAGTTATATAACACTCAATTAAACTGTCATAAAAATTAGGGGATCTGAATTGTTTGTTATAAAGTCAGAGCCTAGATTAAGCCTGGTAGGCTTTGCAAGTTTTAAGTGATGTTTTAACACTTTGTTTTCAGAAGCTTAATCCTTATGCTGCTGAAAGTGGATGTCTGCAAAAGAAAAGCTCTGCAACTTGTGACCAAATTTAATTTAGCACCAAAAGAGTTAAAGACAAAATACAAAAATAAAAAAAAAAAAAATGGGAGAAACAAAACCCAAATAAATGAAAAAAATTGTTATTAGGTGAGGTGAATACTGACAAAGAAGCTTACCAATTTGATTTGAAGGTAATCTTACTTAATAACAACCCAAAAAAAAAATTACATTCAAATATTTGTCTATAGATTTTCAACTATGATTGTAAGCGAGAGAGATAATTATGAAAATTTTTATGAGCTGGTTGGTACATTTAAGAATTCACCTGTCAGTGAATAAAAGCAATATGCAAGGTGGTGTAACACCTGTCATTTATTTTTAGATTTCCGTTAGTTTAGTAGTTTCAAGAAAGCAGGAAGCCATCATGATTTGTGTAAAGGTCCAAAGAGAAGAGAAAAAGCCCACAATATGATTCTTAATGTGATTAATATAATCACTATTAACTACACTTGTGACTACTTTAATTCACTCATAAACAATTCAGTTTTTTAAAAAAATGTTTTCTGATATTTAAACTCTGCTGCAATCTTAGCAATCCCTAGTTGGAGCAAACATTCAAAACCATTTTAATTCTTCTGAAAATCTTTATCAAGTCTCATCTTAAACATCTAAAATTCAAACATGGTAGATCTAGCATTTTCATCTGTTTATTCATGCTGGAAACATTCTAGCAAATTGATGTAGATATCTTTAATAAATTCATATCCTTTTTCAAATGACTTCATGTTTGCACAGAATATTCAAGGATCTACACAACAAAACTTCTTTCTTCTTTACTTCTGTTTGATACCCTAACATATTTTAATACAATACGTATTCACTTCACAATTAGAATTGTTTTCAGGTTTCTGTCTTACCTTTAGATCGTTCACAAAAAACTACAGATTAAAATCCTGGACAATAATTAAGTTACATCCACAGGTTTCCTGAGAAAAGCCCTCTTTGCTAAAAAAAAAAAAAAAAGCAAAGCAAATCAAAATACATTTTTAGGAATGTCTTAATGAAAACAAATGAATGAAATATACTACAGTGCAATATATAAAACAAAAGTACGCTGATGTATTTCTGTAATCAACTTGCAAAAAGATTTTTTAAAGGAAATTTTAAATGGAATCTAAAATCTCAATTAGAATCACTGTTAGAGCCATTAAAAGAAATACAAAGAAACCAAACGATAGCAGTGTATTTAATACATATTAATGTGCTACACTTTTTCTCTGAGTTTCAAAATTACTTAATGAATACATAACGTATGTGTACAAAATGTATGATCAGATGCTACTTTAGTAAGAGTCCATTTCAGAAAATAGTCACATTAATACGTTAAACATGTATAAAATTAAAATCTTACTGTTGTATGAAATTTAAAAGAGTTTTTTTAGTAAAAACTGCTTTCATAATAAACTTTCCATCTGTGACAGGCTTAATAACACTGCCATCCTTATCAGGACCAGCTACGTGCTAAGATCAAATTAAAAATACCAGATATTAGTCACAATAACTGAGCATAATTGTTTTCCTATGAAAAGATTAATTGGTTTTAACTCCCATTTAAAAATTTTAATTTATGTTAACTTATTTTAAATAATTTTACCACACTTTATCCAATGTTCAAACCATTACAAAAATTATTTAAATTCAATAATAGGTTGTTTTAAAGCCTATAAGCATCACTTCATAATAACTAAAAGTTACCTAAAAATGAACTGAATTTTTCTTCTTTTAGGTGGCATTTGCGGGTAGATGGTTAGGGATGGGTTTTGAGTTGGGTAGGAGTGGTATATCATCATTATCTTGTGAAAGGTGAAGTGACAGTGCATCATAGCATACAACCAGTTTTGTGAAAAAAACGGTTGTAAGACATTGTGAATTTCTGAAATTATTAAATTGATTTCTTCAAGCAATCAATTTACCTGGCATAAGCAAATGAATTTTCCTCCATAGTCTGTCTGGATCTATCACTGTAGCTTTGCTAACAATTGACAGTCCTGTTTCACCAGTGGTGGATGTCATATTCAGAAAAGTAAACCATGGAGAATCCACAAATTTACAAGTAAATAAATGTTAATTTATTAAAATAAGATCTCTAATTTAGTAATATTAAAAATGTTACTGAATAGCTCTTCATTTCATAGCACACTTTGATGCTTTTACAAAAAAAAAACAAAAACAAAAAAAAAACAGAGGTATTTTCCATCATAGTATAACCAGGCTGGCACCATTAAGCTCGTAAATGTAGTAAATTTAGATTTCAGATAATGGATGTAAAATAAATGATGCCTTTGAAGGACAATGAATTTGATAATTTTTGTAAATTTAAAGCCTTTATATTGTTAACACTGTTTTTAAAAACTCAGTTGTTTGAAATATTTCATGAGATGCTTACAGCTTTTGGAATACTCCAACTAATATAAATGTAGAGACAGAGAGATCTGATTTGAGTAAATAAGCACTCGTATATAAAAGGCAACTGCTTATTCTGAAGCTATACATAGCACCGGCAAAATACAGGCAGGGACGTTATGGTACAGCTTTTGACTTTATGTATCACAACAATGTGCTAATACAGTGTAGATGAGATTAACAATGCTGGTCTGCAGAACTACAGCCAATTTGTGATACAGAATATATATTATGGAATCTTGGGAATTAGATTTACGAGTACACTTCTGCAAAGACTAAGGTTCATATTTGTTGACTGGCCAAGGCCAGAGCAAAGTTGTTTTAACCCCCTTTTTAACTTTATATAAACAATGTGAGCCAAGAAACCATTTTTATAATTAAAATACTGCATTCTTTGATAATCACTTTCACTTTCAGAGAATGCTGATATATCAAGCAGTAGTTCTTTTGCAAATTACAATCTGACTGTCAGTGACCCAGTGTACCATATTTCGTAGTGGCCTGCTGATGATTACTGTCTGAGAAACAAAAGCTTGGTGTTCTAAAAGAGGAGAGAAAGGTAGCATCTACATTTCCTATTGTAAGGCATGCATGTGCAGCTGAATGGTGGGTTTGGTTATCATGCTTCTCTTCATGGCATGAAATTTCTGTTCTGTTAGTTCAGGTCGCCTATGATTATTGTATATCTTCTCTTGAACTGGAAAAATCACCCCATTAACAGCTGACAATGAAATATCTAGTCTCAGAAATATTTTACTTCTATCGATGTCACATTTTCCAGTTATTAGCTCCCTTCAGAGTACATATTTTTCTGTGAACCTCTCATTTGTGGTATGGCTATCTGCAGACTCAGGCTTCCTTCCATTCCCTTGGTCTGTATCTGTTCTTATAGCTTGCATTCACATGTGTGGTTGAAATGGTCTATCTTAGTCTCAGAAGTATCTATTCTTGAAAACTATCTGTATGCAAAACTTGGAAAAATATGCAATTATCTAATTTGATTATTAATAGATATTACTCATTTAAAAATGTGAATTTTTTCCATACAAGTTTTCTGGAACTTTCAGCTCAACAAAATGATATGAACAAGATTCAATGCAAAAACAGAGACTCCATAATTTATGTTAGTGGCTTGGTGCAAATAAATAAGTTGGTCAATGTGTCAAATGAATGAAATATGCACTATCACTATGCACCCAGTGATGGGAAAGTGTGAAATGTTACTATGTTAACTAAATGCATGGAATGGATTATCTCAGAGATTTCTCAAAATACAAGTAGCACACCTGCCTGCTAATGTTGCACCACTTGATTGTGTTATTTACATATTTATTGATTTGTAGCTATCACATTTTCATGTACCACAGAATAACATGCTGTTGAACCCATAATATACAACAATCACTGAAAATTTCTAAGGCTAAAGGAACAATTTCATCCAGAATTCTTAAAAGTTTAATATTCAAGAACTTTTATGAAAATTAATAATTTGTTTGTTTCTTAGTACAGTTTCAGATTTAACAGATAAAATTAGTTTATTTAGTTAGATTGTTTCTGGTGCTAATTTAAACATTATTTCAGATTTAAAAAATTTTAATTTTTAGAAAGGAAGGATATTGCAGAAAAGTCCCAAGTACCTATCTACTTTTTTAAAAATATTTTTTTTTTGTAGACTGTACAACTGTATTAGGCAGACTAGTGAATGTATGGAACACTCTATATATATATATAAAAAGTTAGAAAAATTTAGCTAACTACAATTCTTAGAATTTTAACAATCTCCATACAATTTATGATATGCAAGACAAGTTTCAGCATTTGCTAAATGATCAGAATAACATTCCCCTTTCTAGTAACTCCTTTGAACTCTATCTGAATTGCTAACAATCTTAACAAAGGGTACCAAGTCTGCACTGCATATGCTAATTGTTGTCTAATGCTTTAAATGAGGTGCCCCTCTGGCATCTTCATGTGAACAGTTTTGTCCAGTTTCCCTAAGATTCTATTTGCCCTATTTACTGCCAATGTATAGATCCCTTAACTATTATAAATGTGCAAAATATAAAATTTGAGATACAATTTTATTCACAAAGAAAATTTTAAACATTTTTTTTTTCACAGCCTGAGATTTGTTTACAACAAATTTACCTATCAATGTCTGTTTTAAGCACCTTAACATTTGTTACCAACTTATTTATTAACTAATGGCTTATTGACAGAGTTAACCAGAGTAATGTTATTTTAATGACGACATTGCAATTTTTCACATGCAAAATGTTACAGCAGAAAGGGAAAGTCAGGTACCTATGCATATGATTAAATAATCTAAAGATAATTTGTGATATTGTTGATGTGCTGCAATTTTTAAAACTGTTACAATAGTATCTTCAGTTGATTTCTTAGTTTACGAATACAAATCTAGCTAAAGAAACATTTTGTATGGGTATGTTCAATATCACAAATCCATTAATCTGAAAATGCCAAATGTTTTCTTGTTCTTATTTTAGTTTCAAAAACCTGTTACTTTGCTGGAAGTATTACCCATTATTTATTAATTTGCTGCTGTTGATCCACTGAAGAATGTAGGCCTAAGCATGCCATTGCCGATCTTTCAGATTTACCAGTTATCCTTGTCCAGCCAATTCTGTTAAACCAATTGTTCAATTCATCATGTCTTTCTCTAATTTTCTCTACTGTGCTACCTCATGTGGTGCTTACTCTATTTTTAACTCTGCCCATTGGTTGTCATGTTCTTCCCAATGAGTGATTCTTTACTGTTTTCTGAACTAAAGTCTTAAGTAAATTAATTTCACAAAGTTATAATGGGGTCTGTACTTTCATAACTGGGTTACTAGATATGGCAGAAGGTATCCTGCATCTAGAAAAAAATTGGTTCTTCTTTGGAAATGCATTTTTTGATAATTTCTTCTGAAAACTTGCAGTTTCCAAACACCTGTTTTCAGATTCATGGTCTGTTCCAATAAAGTGTCTATAGTCTGTTTCCTTTTAACCAAGGATTCATTCTGGTCTGTTTGATTTGTCTGCATTCCTATCTGGTGATTTTTGTTAAATAAAATACTATAGTACTGAGAGATAGTCATAAAAAGTACTGAAATGGTAAGTAGTTCTAAATCTGGCCCTATTCTACTACACAACTTTATTAAGTACAAAGCTAAAAAAAATAGTCAACAAATTTTAAATGTAAAAAAAAAAAGCATGAGGATTGAAAAAAATAAGGAAGAAAAGGCAACATGACTTTAAAAATGAGTTGGAGTATAGATGTAAAGCTGCTGAAAGAAAGGTCATGAGTGTTAAAAAAAAAAAAAGGAAGAGGAAAGAGCAAATGAGTCCTGACCTTCCACTTTTACTCTTTGTATTCCTTTTAAGTGTCCACAATATTTGAGAAAGGCATTAAAAATCCATGAAATCACACTGTCCCCAAACTAGAGGAAATGTAGTTGCAGGCCCTGCTGCATATGTTGGTTAAACCTTAAAAATATATATATATATATACAAACTTGAAGAAATGATTCAGAATGTAACAGTTTTACAAACAACCAAATAAAAATGCCCCAAACAATGGCTGGCATGAAAGCCAAAAAGTAATCTGTGAGAATGGCAAAAAAATTAAGCTAATTAAGCATACTTGAGAGGCACATCAAAATTTAGTTGAGAAGTTCCTTGTCAAATTCAGAACTGCAAACTGCAGCAAAGAATTTTGTTATTGATACAAATACCAGTGGTCCAATGTAAGTGCCAGATTTATGAGAATTTTTATTTCTTAATTTAGAAGTATTGAGAATAACCAGTGGAAGTTTCTGGGAAGATATTCTTTACAATAACTCCCTAAATTCTAATTGCTGGCAAGGATAACATGCTAAATATAAGACCGGCTATAGATCCAGCTATTTTAGTTAAAAGCATACAAAAGTAAATGATACCAAAAGAAACTATGCTATTTTGAATGAAGCATAAAAAGAGAAATGGAAGTCTTGCAAGGTCTACAAGTTAGAATACCAACTTAAGAAAGAAGAATTGTGCCAGTAAAATAGACTTTACCAAGAACTATTCATGTGAATATCAAAATGTCCAATCTACTAAATGAATCAAAGAAAGTGTCATTCTCTTTACAGCAACAGTCATGAATAATGGATATTGTCATCAGAGAATTCTGACATGCTCTGACAAAAATCTAAAAACAAGGACATAACTGCAGCATTTCTTTGTAAATTTTATGAATAGCACATTCCCACTGATAAAAGATCACGAAATTATTTGGAGTGATGGGCCATCCTCTAAATTTAAGAATAAGTGTACAATGAAAATTCTCAACCAATTTTATTCAGTCTGAGAATGCCTTTGCCCGGAAATTCTCTACCACATCACATTGCAAGGATTAGTTGATAATATTTGGTTAGGGTAAAATCACTAATGCACCGGAAGGTAATGAGAAAAAAGACCAAAGGATTATCTAGAAGTGTGTCAGTGACGCCAGAGCCCTGATGCCAAAGACAACTGTACTATGTACCAGAGAAAAATTTGAGGACATTTTGTGGAAAACTGACAGCTGTGGGCAGGCAATGTTCCTGCCATACCAAAGAACATAAAAACGTACATTGGATCTTAAAGTTACAAAGTCTTATGACAGCAACAATATTACTTTTGAGGTGGAAGAGGTACAGTTTTTGGGTTGATTACTGGATATTTGTTACTTATGATGTTGATGTTAATGGTTTGGAGTATCCTGAAGAAATCGATTACGCTTGTCAAAGTTATGCACAAGTCTGGTGTCTGTTACAAATGGCTGAAACTAGAAGGCAAAATCCTCTACCAACACAAAAAATGTCGTTTGTAAACCTTCACCAGTTGCTGCTGGAAACCATGGACAGTTCACATAAAGGCCACCGTTCCACGTGCTCGTTAGTAAAACAGATTTCTAAGGAAGTGAATTACGAAACTGAGTTGCCGTATCAAAGGGCTAAAAATTTAGACACGTCACCGCACACAGGACTCCCTGGACCAGTCTTACCTGGAAGAATTACTGCCGAGTACCCTTGTGAAGTCCAGTCCTTCGCTGGTCACCCGAATATAATGGAGAGTGACAGAGCATCTCGTTTCTCCGAGTCACGGGAAGTCTGGTCTGAAGAGCGTTCTGCTGATTTATTTATTTATTTCTGTCACTATCTCTACACGTCTGTCTATGATGCTCGCTCCATCCGGAGGTAAACCGACCCTGCCTGAAGTGTTGGTACATCGGTGTCGTACTTACCCTCCGTAAACGTCGCGCGCGCGCCAGTACGCAATGGCCGCCGTCTTCATGCCACATTCTATTCCTCTCTCCACAGATTTAGACTACGTTCCTTCACTTCGGTTCTCGCCTTTTGTATCATCGTCCATCTTGGTTAAAGATTGATTCGCCGCGATCTTTCTATCTATTCATCCCCGAGATTTTATTTGGTGGGGGGGGGGGAGAAGATCGTCTCTAAGCAGTTGAGTACAGTACTTCAGGATGGCGGACAGAAGAGAAGCGGCAATGACCGGACACCGGAGCTAACGCATACGGACGGAACCCGCTCCGGTAAGGATGTAACAAATAGAAATAAGAGGAGAAAACAAACCTCTACGATACTCGAAAGTTCAGGTGTGAATTCATTGACAGCTTTTTCAAGAACAGAGACAACCAACCACGAATGGGTCGACTAGCATCATCCGGTTTACCCATAATACATTGTTTTTTTTTGTTGTTGTTGTTTTTTACTTTTATCTAAAATCGTTTTATTTTTTTTGCGATTAAATGCGTTATTTTTAAATTATAATTGAAAATATTTATAAGAATCTTTTAGAAGTTTCAGAACAATTTATGCAAAAACTAGAAGTAAAATTAAATGTTGCTGCATTTTTGTTGTGTTTTTTTTTATATCGGATTAGCTGTATACTTTTTGATGTATGATAATGGAACGCTTAATAATAGTTTTTTGATTTAAAAATACGACAATGTGAGAACTGACTGTAATAAGTGACACAAACGCACCACTGATCCCCCCCCTTTTTTTAGAGATTAAACTTTGGTTCATAGGATATGTTGGGGCGTGCGGCAGTCATGCGTTTCGAGTGTTTGCCTCCAGGTGGAGTAGGAGAGAATGCGATTGAGAGATGGCGAGAACAGCGAAATCTCTGGCCAGGTCGTCGAACGCCGTAATCGAAGTGAAGAGTAAGGTGAGCCGACCGACAGGTACACGGCCGCCGTGTCTTTAGAATTGACGATGACATGGCGTATTGTCTGAACACAACACATACCGGGCCGGAGGGATGACGGGACTCGCGCACCCACCTTGCGTCGTTGTTTATTCTTTTTAATGTAATAATAATAATGATTATATCGCTCACTGGTGATAGCGAAGTGGACACGAGCGATATCAGGAAAGGGCTGGGGGCTGTTTCAGACGGTTGGTTTTTCTACTTAGATTACGGAAATGGGAATCATTTTGTTTGTAAGTCAGCATAGGTGAGTCGCTGGTCGGCCCCTGAAAAAGTATGTGTGTGTGTGGGGGGGGGGGAGACGATACAGCCTTTAGCTCGCTCTGCTTTCTGATGTATGCATCAACAATCCGTATTCCCTGCTCAGCCTCACTTACCTGGGGGGGGGGGGAGATCTGGCTTTTATAGGTGCCCACTTTATTTGGCGTAATATAAAGTTAACTAATTTAAGACTTTACAATTTATATTCGAAGCTAGCTTGCTAAATTATTCAAACCTAAAAAAGGGGGGGGGCATTTGTCATGAGCTTCAATTTGTAGTTTTCCTTATTTTTCTTTAAATGAAGATGGACAAAATATTTAATAAGGATGCAGATTTCACCATTACTTCATAAGATCTGAAGTTTGCCCTGACATCACCAGTTCTAGCATCACAGTTTTCTCTCGAGCCACCACTCAGTATTACATTATGACTTGAGACTAGACTTTTGTTTTCAAAAAAAAAAAAAGTGTTAGAAGAATATATAGGCTTAAGGGTTCAAAAATTAACATTCAGTAAATGTACATATTTGTCAAAGTGACTGCAAAAGATTTGCATAATTAAAAAAAAATTTTTTTTGTTAGGGATATCTTCAAAATTTAGCAAGAAAATTTTTACTGATAAGTGATATTGTAAGTGTGATTCAGAGGATAGGCTCTAATCAGCTACAGGTAAACATGTTTGTCCTCAACCCACCTGATTTTTTTGAATTAGTGGTAGCAGGAATATGGTCTAGTATATAGAGGGAGGCTTGGACTCATACAGAACCTGCTAGTATTTATTCCAGACTTTCATTTGAATTTTCTTTTAACCTCATAATTTTAGGTGCATTTATGTTATTACATTTCTTAATATTGAAACAAAATTATTTAATACAATTGTCTGTAAACATTGAAAATGTTAGAAATAATTCTGGTGAGCATAATTTCCTAACATTTCTAATTTTGATTTTGTAAATTTGACATTGATTAGCACAGGCTGCATTAAGCGAGCATGGGGCAGGGACACAGCAAATCAGCACACAGTACAACGATGGTTTGCAAAGTTTCAGTCAGGAGATGTAAGCCTCAAAGACAAGTAATGCAGTGAACGACGTCCTTCCAGCTGTGATGATGACCATCTGAAAACCTCAGTTGAAGCCGATCAAGGATAAACAGTGCGAGAAATTGCTGGAGAGCTCGACGTAAGCACTGCAACTGTTTCCTCGCTTCTTGATGCAACCGGCGAGGTGAAAAAGCTTGACAAAAGAGCGCCTCATGAGTTGAATGAACAACAAAATTGTTGATTAGAGATGTCTTTGCTGTCATAAGAAACAAAAATGACCCATTTCTTGACTGAATCATTACGTGTGATGAAAAATGGAATACCTTTTTGACAGTTGCAAATGATCAGCACTGGCTTGACAGAAACAAGGTACCTAACCACATTCCAAAACCCAGCTTCCACCCAAAGAAGGTCATGGTCTCTGTCTGGTGGACTGCATCTAGTGTCATCCACTATAACTTGCAACCTGGCAAAACCATCACAGCTGAAAGGTACTGTCATGAATTAAACGTTGTTCATCAGAAACTCTCCCAATGACAGCCGGCATTGGTGAAACGAAGAGGCCCAATCCTGCTTCATGTCAATGCTTTTCCTCATGTTGCAAAAGTGATTCTTCAGAAACCGAACATGTTGGGGTACAAAGTTCACCCTCACCCAGCCTATTCACCAGACCTTTCTCCAACAGACTACCACCTTTTCAAACACCTCCACAGCTTCCTCCGTACAAAATCCTTCTCCAACCAAGCAACAATTGAAACTGCCTTCGAGCAGTTTATCGACTCCAGAAATCCAGATTTTTTTCAAAATGGTATAAATGTACTTGTAACTTAATGGCAGAAGTGTATTGATTGTAATGGAACTTGCTTTGATTAATAAACTCCACTTTCAGCAATGTTATGAAGTCTCATTGTAACAGTAAAAAAAAAAAAAAACCGACAAAACTTTTGTAACAACCTAATATTAGCAACTAGGAAATTTCATAAATAAGGGATATAATCTTTAAAAAGTAAGCTGTAATATTGTTAGAATTTAATTTTTTTTGTGATTTCAAAATTTTTATTTACATGTTAAGTGTTGAAGATACACATTAAATAAAATTAATATTAGAATTGAAATTGAAAGTTTATTGGTACTACTGCTCTTAATATTAAATATGCTGCTTAGCATCACTTAAGTTATTTGTATTATCAAATTTTTCATTACTTTCATTAGTTTGATGCAGAATTCAGACGTTTCTCCATTCAAAGGAACAGCTTTGAAAATTTTGAAGATTTTTATCAGTTGGTAGAGAGCCTTCACAAGCTGCAGGACATTCCATTTATTATTACATACACAGACCCAGTTCATGGAGATTTGCTGCCAATCAACAACTTTGAAAACTACATGAAATCAGTCTCTACAGCCAAGCCACTTCTAAGGCTGTTACTTCAAAGAAAAGGTAAGTAAGTTGGCAGGTTCTTAATTATTATCCATAATTTGGAGAAAAGCTTTTAAAATTGATGAAAATTTTGAAAAACAGTATATGTGGAATTTGTTGTGCATCCTGCTAAAAAGGAAGTTGCATTGAATGTTTAACAATTTGGTGTCCAAAAAAAAAACCTTTAAATAAAGTTCTGGAATTGTAGCATTGATTTTGGAGACCCAAGTATAATAAAATTCTGACATTAAAAGCAGACTTTTTACTTGCAGGTAAAAGCTATGGAGAGATAAATGGATATGGACATGGACCAATAAAAAAGAAAAATCCAATCAGTAAACTGATTAACAGTGAATCATCTCCAAAACCTCGCCTGAGAATCAGTATGCCTGAGGACTTTCGCAGAGTATCTGCAATTATTGATGTTGATATTGTTCCAGAAACACACAGACGAGTAAAGTTAATGAAAAATGGATCAGATAAACCTCTGGGATTTTATATAAGAGATGGAACAAGTTTTCGTATGACACCAAACGGAGTGGAAAAGTTTCCTGCAATTTTTATTTCTAGATTAGTTCCTGGTGGTCTTGCAGAGAGTACTGGTTTGTTAGCGGTCAATGATGAGGTGCTGGAAGTCAATGGTATAGAGGTTGCAGGGAAAACATTAGATCAGGTAACAGACATGATGGTTGCCAACAGTGCAAATTTGATTATTACCGTGAAACCTGTAAATCAAAGAATGACACTGGCAACCCAGCAGCGTGGTAGTTATGGCCGACATTCACATGTCTCTACTACATCTCAGCTTTCCAGTAAGTCCTATGACAGTGATCCTGTGCCTGAAGTTGATGAAGAAGATGAAGTACATGATCATTTGAGCAAAGGAGACAAGGATAGTACAGTTACACTTTAAATAATGTATATTGAGGGGGGATGCCTGGGATCTTCTATTGGTATTTTCACAAAGACTAATTTTGAAAATTAGACTGGACCAACTAAAGTTGTGAAATGTAAATAATTGATTTATTGAAGTGATTTGCTTGACAAGCTAAATGCATTCCAAACTTTATATTCATTTCTCATTAAAATAATTATTTAAACTAATTCTACATTTAATGAAAAATTATCAGCTGCTTATACTATCAGCTTTGTAAGAATCAAAAGGATTTTTATACTGAATTATTTATTTGATATTTGAAGTTTAGAAATAAAATTCAATCAGTCATTAATCAAATCACTTTGTTCTAAATGCTTAAATGTAAGAAAAGAACTTAGGGAATATTTTTAAAAATCTCAACATACTGCACTTTGGCAAAATGAAATTAAAATTCTTTTGAGTTTCAATAATTTTAAAAATCTAATGTTAAGTATTTCGAGCAGTTTATTGTAAACTAACTTTTAATTAAAATCTGTTTAATTTGAACCACTGAATGGGAGATTTAGTAGTTTTTTTCTAGTGGTGTAGAATTAAAGATTAAGCTTTATAGTGCTTCCCAGCATTTCTTCAAGGAATGCTTTTTTTAATGACCCTTATTGAGTTTCAGTATTATTACATATCAACCATTTTAGTTTCTCCTGAAAAAAATTTATAGTAATCTGTAGATGACATAAGGGGAGTTACTAACAAATGATCCCTCCGAAAGAAAAGTTTGAATTCTTTGTTTCAAGATAATAGTCTAACATTAACATCGTATGTGATTATCTGATTGTTTGGCTGCATTTGCAGGTAGGTAGAAGATGACCCAACTTTGAGTATCCATAACTCTCAAACAAAAAATCTACTTATTTCAATAGGAGGCATACAGTAAATTGCTAGTAAGAACTTTATTTGAAGATGGGGTCTCCTGTCATCTGAAAATGAAAAGCTGTATGATATCGGTAAAGATATTGTAGTAAACCTTTGATGTTTTGCCCATTAGAAAAGAAAAACTTTGCTAAATAGCATTTTCATCTAAACAGTGATCATTAAATGAGTTTCTAGTACAGAGGATTTGGCATTAGTTCCATCGAGATACTAACTAAACTCAAATTTGTTTAGTACAAGTCATTATTTACAAACAATTACATGCTAGTAAGAACTGGTTGGTTTCTTAAAATATTTTTTATTTTTAGTGTATTAAATTTTTAAAATTAGAATCTTAATGTTGTATTGTAGATCTGCCTGATGGTAAGATGGTGACCACCTATATCTTATTTTAAACTAGCTAATTTCTGATAGTAAAATTTCCTTAAATGGCATTAGTCTGATGACCTTTCCATACTTAGATTTATTTATTTACCGATATTCGTAAGCTTTCTTTAAGAGTGATACATTTTGAAATGTCTATCCATATTTGATTAACTGATTATGTAAAATACTTCAGGTGTTGTCAGTTTTCATTTTTAAGTATAAAAACAATGGTATACTTCAAGAGCAAGTACAGCTTACTGCCAATAATAAAAATGAATGATAACATAAGTACAAAATTTCAAATGCTATAATTATCAAAGATATATTTAGTGGACTAAAAGTTTAGCCAAATGACTGGTCTCTGAGACTAGAGGAGTATTAAAACAAATCTTCCATATTGAATGTGTGTTATGGTTTGGAATAGGTCAGAAAACTTATCACAATGCTTTTGTTAAAATGTGTTCTATTTTTACCTCAACAACATGATGTAAACTTGATGGTAGCATTTCTTGGGAGTCAGATGCTGTTGAAGACTTCACCTGTTGCAGTATGTATTTTAAGGAAAAAGTTGTGCAAAATTATTTTTAAAGTTTTGATTTTTAATCTAATTGAATATGAACAATTTTCCCCATAAACTGTTTTTATATTATGTAATAAAAATTATGATATTTAAGGTATTCTATAAAAATATATATTTTTTTGTCTTCATACTCAATTTTTTAAAAATTTTATAAATCATTTACATTTAAGGATTTGAAATATTTTTTTTACAATATATATAAAAGACTAATCAAATCGTCCTGAATATCTTTAGCTACTTCTTTAGTGGAATAAATTGACTAGTTTTATATTTATCAAATTTTTTGAAGTTCTAACCCCAATTAATGTCAAAATAAAACTGAATAAATATGCTATTTCTAATGGTCACCCGGTGCAATAAAGTTAAATTTTGAGCGGAATATCAGATGTGGCAAACGAAAAAATTCAATTGTTGTTTCAAGCAAACTTAAAGGGGAGGGGCTTTCACCTCAACTAGGAAATGTTTAGCTATAAAGGATTAAAACCAGCCAAAATAATTTACCAGAACTCTCCATTAATAAATGTTTTTTCTGATACTGCATCATTAATGACTTGGCTCTGAAGCGTCTAGATGCCTGCGGTGATTTCCCCAGCGGACATTTTGGTGGCTTGTATTTTCGTCCTTGTCACTACTCTCTAATGTTCTTGTATGACTTATCAATTTGCAATAAATACTGCATTAATAGTCAAACCTAAACTCGTTTAGGTTATGCATATGGGAGTAATTTCAACATGGATGCTTGTTTCAGATTACAGATGATTTTGATTTTACATGATTGACTACATACCCAGTAAATGGTTTCAAAATATCAAATGAATGGCATTGTTTGATGTTTAGGTTAAATAACATAAACAAAACATTTTGCCATAACCACCAATGAAATACAGTAAGTCAAAATAAGACTAAGCATAATTATCTTTGAGTCCAGCCTCCTGCAACATAAGATCATCACCATGCTGACCTTTGCTTCATGTTTAAAAACCTGAAATAGATCTAATTCAGTCCCAATGCAATTACTGTTCAGAGATTTCTGTAAAAATGAATCCTATGAACTCAAGTATGGGGTCTCATCATTATATTATCAAAAATCCAGTGGCAATAGTAGTTGGATATTTTTTTAGTTTTAGCTACTTGTTCCTTAATCGTCTTTTTTTAAAAACTACTGCTTTTACAATTAAGCTTAGCATATTTTGACTCATGATTCACAAGTTTTCATCAAATAAATTTATATAATTCCATATTTTTGGCTTTGAAAGTTTGATAAAAATTTGCAAGATTTCTATGCCTTAAGCCATTTTCCAGCATTAAAAAAAAAAAATTCTTCACATTTGTTTAATACCTGGTAATAAACCTGTTCAAAAACAATTTTAAATGTCTCCAAGAGAATTTATCAAAACTAATAATAGACTTTAGAATTGCTCAAATCCAGGTATAAACAAAATGAATCATTATTCAGATTTTATTTTTAAGAAAATTACATACTTTGCACCAACCAGCCTGTGCTGGCGTATAATAATTCCAAACTTATTTACCAATAAAAAATTTTTCATATGCAAATTTTTTTTTCATATCCATGTGAAATCTTGCATAAATTGCACATGATAGCAGTAAAAAGTCATTCACTTTACAAACTAATCTCTTTCTGCATCAGGTTGTCAAGGAAGATGTGATTCTGTAATCATGAGCAGACGACGAAGAGGTCGTTTCTCAGGCATGTTTGGTTCATTTTCTAAATAAGCCTTCAGCCTATGGTACAAACCCATGAGAACGCTGCGTATGTGTTCTTGTGTGACTGGGTTATCAGGGTCCAAACTCAAGATAGCTTCTTCCAAGTATCTGAAATAAAGTAATATCTGTTTTAAGGTATTTTTCAAAACTAATGCATTGTACACTGAATAAAATTAAACAAAACTGGATATCTTAAAATAAAAGGATTCTTAATAAATGAAAAACACTTTAACTGTTGCAAAATAATGTAACTCAAATCATTACTGCTACAATATTTGGCTAAAGTGTCTTATGCAGTTTGCCTGTTCTCCAAGAACAGCAAGTTGTTAGTAATATATTATTTAGAAAGAGTTATCATTATCATGGTTAGTCCTCACAAGAACCATCTTAGTGTGCAACTAATTGAGTAGGAAAACTACAGTTTGAGTGTGTTTTCCTTCCTGGATTTCAGATAGTCTTCTGCCAATGAGATTAGCATTAGCAACCATTAATAGCTGAAATTATCAGTTATATACATTATTTTGTATTGATTAGAATATTGTAAGGTATAGTCTGCTCCCTCTTGTACACAGTAACCTAGGTCAGTAAATATTCACTTATGTCCCTGTAACCACATTCCGTAAATTTATTCTTGATTTATTGTAAGCTTCAATTTTCCAAAAAAAAATACTCATGCAATATTAAATATTAAAATATGCTTCTATTAACAATAAATGGTAAAAAATGTAGTTTATCTAATCACAACAAAAATGTGTGTACTTATTTCTTTTTTATTTACAAAGATATATAATAGGCAAATAAGTACATTTAATTTTTTACAAGTTTGAAAAAAATCAGTTTCAAAAACTGAAGAGAGAACTTTATAATTCTTGATGTTTTAATAAACTACTGTAATTTGTAATTTGAGAGATTTCAATCTAAGAAAAAATTTTCCCTCTTTTAATTGCATCTGATTTTGTGAAATCTTAGCTGGATTCAAATTCTAAACATGAAAAATTTCTTTTCATTTTATGAATTTTTGTTGTTGAAATAAGTAAATGTACAGATGTACAGTGCCCTGCTATTCACCTATTATGAAAATAGCAAAGAAACAAGCAAGTAAAATTCTGTATGTTAATACTCGGGGGAGCCATTTTTTGCATTACAACGAATCAATAAGATTTTGTATCATGGTCTGGTCTAGGTTTACCCCAATCCATGTGAGAATTTCCTTTTATCTCATCAAATCGAGCAGCCAGTGTCTTTGTTTGGTTTATTTCCCTATCATGCTCTTTTTCACCAGCTGGTTGTGTGGTTTTCCTCTGGGCTCTCCAATTTCCTCCCATATGCAAAACAAAGAGTTCTGGTAGGGATTTCGTTGTTAAAGTCAGACATGCTAGGCCCCTTGTGGCACAAGATACCTCTGTTTCTGAGACTGGCATATGACAACATTCCACCATATTGGCAGAATGTGGATGGGTTTTAGCTAATGATCCAGAGGCTCCCATAGGTGCTAAATAGGATTCATATCAGAATTTTTGGTGCCCAGGGAAAATCTTGGATGCCTCTTCTGTATTGTGGTCACATTAATGTCATCTTTCTGAAGAATATAAACAGTGCCTTCTTAGTAAAATGGTAGATGCCCATAAAATGGCAATGTATCCAGCAGATTTGAGGCATCCTTTGACAAAACCAAATTCTGTTTTTCCACAATGCCAGATTGCAGCCCATACCATGGCATTGCCACCTCCATATTTCAACATGGGCTAAAAACATTGAGGGCTGAAGGTTTCCCTTAGATCTACCCCAAATCCAGGTGTGACATCCATGCATAAATTATTGAAACCTGGACTCATATGAGTACATACTGCCAATCTTGCCAGACAAGTACTTTGACCAGACCTTTCTCAAGTGTTTTATTCCTAAGTAAGCAACAGAAGGGGGTTCTTACATGCTACACACTCGCTGAAGCTGGATGCCATTCTTTGGTTCATTTGTTTCCCAGGTGACAATATTGAGAGAATCTTTACAGTGATTGCAGATGTGGTGAGTAATAGCACATTCTTATCTTAAGTCCTTCCAGGATGGTTTGCTGCAAGCAGTGGCATTTGTCTCAAAAAAAAAAAAAAACATGACAATAATATGAAAAATGTCAAAATTTTTGGAAATCTGTTGCTGACTCTGGACATATAAAAGTTTTGTTAAATGGAAAAATGTTGTGGGATTCACCTGCTTTTGGCACCTAGATATCAAATATATTCATTTATGGGAGTGGCCAAATTAGTATGGCTGGTATGTTGTACTTAGGTTAATTGCATACACAGCACTTACCTTACTTTTAACTTTGTTTGTGTTTGGATATCTGCAGATAGTTGTTGGATCAATGAGAGCAGTACAGGCTGATGAAAAAATGCATCTTGTGCAAAGATTTTTGTAGGATCTGCCTTCTCACATATTAACATCACTAAATCTAAGTTTGAAGCAGACAGAGCCTATACAGAGAAGAAAGAATATAGAAAGTTAACATAACAAACAAAAAACAATTTTTAAATGTTCTTCATTCAACTGACCTGTTTATCATGGCTATGATAATGGTTTAAAACATCTGATCTGGCAACATATTGAAAAAAAGAATTTTATCATCAATGTTAAAGTGGTAACCAACTAGCATAGTGCCTGCTGTAAAGGTGGTGATGGAGTGGCACCAATCATGCCGATTAAATTCCTTTTCTGGAAATGATTTATTCTCAAAATTGTACACTTAGATTGAATACAATTGTACATAAATCTGCAAAATCAGCCTGATTGAAATAGTTTTTAGTTAAAAACAAATTATAACATTTGAAAAGATAGTAAATTTTAAAACCAATGGATTTAGCATAAAAGGTTTATTTTTTTCTCTATTAAACTAAATTTTGTTTGAAAAAAACAGCAAAAAAAATCAATCAAACAAACATACAAATAATTCTAATACGGTGACATGAACCAAAAATAATCACCTCTTTAAAAGCGGCATTAAACTGATCTTTTTTTAGCATCTCCAGTATTTTAGTCTGCATGGCCTGGGGGTCTGGGATTGCAGATACAGGAGTCACACCTCCAGATCGCATAGCACTGAGAACATTATCACTTATGGCTATGCCTTGTTCTTTCAAAGCTTGGTTCACTTCAACTTTTACCACATCATGCACATGCTGCACTAAAGTGTCCTTCAGACTGTGAAAAAAAAGAGAAGAAATATTGCTCTGCATTAGATGTTTCCAGCAGATGTCTATAGTTTTGTTTTTAAATTAAATGCTGGTTTAAGAAAACTGAATATAATGTTATTAGAATACTGTTTTCTAGTCATATGAATGATGTAGCATTAATTTAAAGAAAGGAGAGAGAGCAGCAGCTGATTACATATAAGGAAACAGGCAGAAATAATTTCAGGATGATGGTCAATAACAAGATTTCTAACTAACAGCCTCAACAGATTTGACTAATCATTCCAGATTTGTCAGTCATATAGACAGGTTCAGATGTTACTAAGAGGTAAAAAGCACAAACACCATTGCTCATCATAGAGACAAGTGCCTTTTATTCTCATGATGAATGTGCAAAAAAAAATTGACTTACCTTGTGAGAGACTGTTTTAGCATTTTATCCAATCTATTTTGAAAAAATGTGAAAAGATTCACTTGCAGATCATCAGCATTTGATTTAAACTCACTGAGTAAAGCTTTCATCTGCGCAATGATGGGATCCCTAAGTTCCTGCTGTTGTTGTGTGGCAACTTCAAGATGGCTCTGCAGCTTAATGGCATCTGTAACAAAATTAGTAATGGTGGCCCTGCATTTATAGTTGTCTTCAGACATTAGCAAAGTAATTTAAACAGAAAAATATCTATTGGTTTTGAACATCAATTCTTTCATATCTCAGCTATTTAAAAGCTAGACAACACAACAAAAAACAAACAAAGAATACATCTGTATTTCATCTAAGTTTCTTTAATTTACATACCATCAGAATAAGTTAAAAAACAAAAAAAAAAAAATACTATTTTAACCAAATATGAAGAAAACAAAATATATTATACCTGAGCACTCTGGTCAAAGGTCAAAGGAATACTCTTATACACAGAAAACAAGCTTTGAGAATAAGAGATTTTTATTCCTATTTTCCATGTTCTGTCAACAGAAAATTTCCATTCTTGTTCTTTCACAACAATAATGATTTTAAATTAAAATCGATTAACAATAGCTCAAAGGTATCTATCATATAACAAGAAACTAATTAACTGACTGACTTTGCAATAAAGAAAAACACTGCAGCAAGACTGTAAACAAAACAAACAAAAATAAAAATCCTAACACTTTTCTACCTAACTGCAACAAATCAGGGGCAGTAGTTATTGTTCATTTCAGAAAGATAATCAACCAATAATACCGATATATTTGACTGGTAGTGAATATAAAAAAAGCAAAACAACTGACTGCTAATCAATTCATATCACCAAGCTGAAAAAGCTGCAACAAAAAGAGAAAAAAAAATAAATTCAGTTTTTGTTGATGCAAAATAAAATTGTAATTGCAGAATATTGTCAAACAATATGGTTACAAGTTATGCTAATGCTTATTTTCATAGTAATAACATCTAAAAACATTTGCAGCAGCTACATAATTACATACAAAGCAAAAAACATACAGACTTTACCAATAACATTCTATTCATTAGAGGACAGAAATCTTTGCAAGTGGATGGAAACAAAGTACTGATAAAAACTTTAGAAGTAAACATCCTCTCAAAGTGAAGAATTTTTTTAAAAAAATAAGACGGGGGCAGTAAATAACCAAATGTCCAGCAAAGGAAAATGAGTCAGATGATGGCAAGCCACATTCACAAGGGAAGTAACAAGGCAGCAAAAACAAACAGTAGCCAAGCAGAATGAAAAAGTTAAGGATTATAGAATCTAACACCCAATTAAAAGCAGACAAACTGCAATGACCAATAATACATGGCACCATGAAAGTTTGCAATGATTATATTGATAAAGAGTCCAGCTCTGATGCTAAAAAGCCCAACAAAACAAAGACATTGACTCCATGTGGAGAGAAGAAATAAGCTAAGTAAGAGCTGTAAAAGTATAAAAGTAGAAGAGTGGCCACCAACTTAACATGTGTCTTGGTAAATGTCCAAAGATCAGAACTCTTTCAGGCTTGGTAAGGCTATACTGAAAGTCTTGCTACCTCAACCAAAGCAGCCTGAGGAGGGGGAATGATAAACTTAAAATAAGAAAATGAAAGACATTTCACACCAGATTCTGTAGAATTAAATCATTAAAGAAACCCTGGCCAAAGAGGGGAATCATAATGCACCCTGACACAACCTCCTTGTGATAACTTTTTCCATGCTTGTTCCTTTTAGAACACAGGTCCAATGCGAACTTCTGTTAAGTTCACAAGAAAGGCACATCAAAAGTGCTACTGTGGGAACATTTTCAACATGCTGTGCAAAGTTGGTGGCTACTCTACCTGGAAGAGTAGATATATTTAAAACAAATGAAATAACTCAGCAAGAACAAAGTACAAAAGACTGCCTACATAAATATGCCAGAAATGGGAACTAAGAGAATAATTACAATGTAAAATAAATTAGTCATCAAATAATAAGATAAGTCAACTTCTAATCCTCCTTATGTACTACATTTGAAGTCAATATCCTGGAGCCAAGAAAACAGATTTTAATACCAAGATGGCAGTGAGATCATGATCTTGTCAGAGAAATCTCCTATCTTTTCTGAAGTAATCCAAAGTTAAAAAGGTTTACTTAATATTATATAGTTTCTCTCTCTGAAGCTCAATAATAAGAATATAAGACTATAAATACTAACAATGTATGTTTCAAAATTTTTGAAAAATATTTAAAAACTAATAATAAGCATAACTGAATCTAATGTTCACCTCAAACTAAGTAGGTGTGTACCATCTTTGTGTTTAATAAAATAAGTAAATTAGGTATTTCATTCATCTTAATTAAAAATAATAACAGCAAACTATAATATTCCTTACACTATTCTGCTATGCTATCACATAAACAAAACTGCTTAAATACCAAGTGATCAAAGTATAGATCCTTTGTTTATTATTATTATTATAGAAGAGGTAACTTACATTCATTTGTTCCTCTTTGGAATGCTTCATTCACCTGCTGAAACAGTTTCTGAGTAATCCGTTCAAAAGCAGGTATGACTACATTATGAAAAGCTTCCTTGTATGCAGCTTGTATGGGTACTTCTATCACAGAGCCTACAGATGAACCTATTGCATCTATGGTTTGCTGAAAAAAAAACAATAAAACATAATTATGCCATTTGCTTTAAAAAAAAGTTATTTTTACAAAGATTTACCTCAGTAATTTTGCAAACGACCCATCTTTAACAGCTTTCGTATTATTTTGAAGCAGACTTAAAGGCATATGGCACTGAGTCTGATCTTCCACCCACATGCTTGGCTTGCTTTCCATCTTCTCTAGCATGCTTCTCCTAGATCAGGCCAACTGCTCAGCTGTTAATTAAGTGGCAGTCTTGATAAGTGCTTTAATGTTATAATCATTTCTCAAAAAATTGTTCTAAGGGATGATGTAGGCAAATTTAAGGCATCGCCCACATTCACTTGCCAGTCACCTGATTCCAGCCTCTTCAGCAATTCCATTTTCACCTCTAAAGTGATATTTTTTCTTGTCACCTTAGATTTACTTCCAGAACTATTACTCAAAGGACTTTTTCCAGACATTATGGGTACAGATAATTCACAAATGTTTTTTTTAAAAATGATGAATAAAACAAGTGTGAGGGTGGAGCATGCATGTGGTGAACGTTTAAGCTAAGCGCTGATTGGCTCCGAGTGCTCTAATACGGCACTCATCACTGGGCCAGCAGCCATAAACAAAAAAACAAACAAAACCAAGAGCTTAATAGTGAATCAGCTTTCAATAGGGTATTACTGTAAAACCAACAAATACTTTTTTTTAAAAAAAAAAAAACAAACAAGCACAGAAGAAAGACATTTTATTTGCCGATTTGTCAAAAAGTAAATTAGGTAATTATAAGTACATCATTTCTAGCTTGTTATATGATTTCTTGTTTAAGCTTTCAAATTTAGCCAGAGCATTCTGCACAGAGTTGATTTAATGGCTAATCATTTGTCAGTCAATGTAAAAAAGAAACAATGATATTTTAACTTGCTATGCTATAGTGAACACATTGTGTCATTTCTTTTTTTGCAATGAGTTTTATACTTGCACTGTTAACTGCTATGAATTAACATGACAGCTATATTACTTATCACAAAATAACATATTTTGCAAAGATTCAGCAAGTTATACTGTTTTGAATGAATTTCACATTCACCTATCAAATTTTCTTCTAAAAATATAATACTTCATTAGAAGCAGTGGAAATACACAGTAAAACTGTTGTATTGGCAAAATCAGTCAACAATGATGATTAGATAAATGCCCAACTAATTGCACCTGCAATTAGTTTAATCTAAAACAACAGACAAGTTTATCCCCATCTTTGGTGGAGAAATTTAAAGATAAAAAAAAAAAACCAGCTTCACATCAAGTTAGAAAATAAATACAAATATTTGTTCGAAAAGTTTTCCAACCTGTTGTGTTTTTAGTGATTGTTTCCTTTTGAAAATGTAAGTTTATGTATTGTCTGAAATTACTTATGTGTATAGACTGTTTTTTTTATTATTTTTCTTTGTCTCTCTTAAAAAAATGTGTATAAATATTTTTAAGAAAATTTACCTGATTTCGGATAACTTTTGATAAACTCTCTTTCAGGAGTGCATCTGTTGCTGTAAGCTTCTGAGCAACTTCCTTGTGTAAATCATTTTTTATTGGTTCAATAGTTTTAATCAAAACTAAAAATAAAGAAAACAAATACTATTAAACAACCACATTAACCCAAATTAGCTAGCATTTTATGTAAATTTATTAATTTCCACATAAATCTAAAAGCAATGAAAAATTCTCTAAATGCTTAAAAATATATATGTATATAATATCAAAAGAATATTCTTGCTAAATAATCAGTGTATTAAAAGTTTTATAAAAATGAATGTGTACAAATATCATCTGCTAGCATTTATAGAGGTGAGACCTTTTTTAAAATTTTTGTAACAGCAATAAGATGCCAAACATTTTCAGCAGCATTTATCATCACAGAATAAAATCAGAATTAGTGTTGCCCTTGATATGATATCTATCATTTCATACATTTAACAAAACCAAATTAGACACGCATGAAACCTCAGATGTCTCACCCGCACATCTATAAGTGGTAAAATGCTACAATGAAGAAAGCGCTCAATTAATTATTTTGGTTTACATGAAAATGCCTTTAAAAATGTTTGAATTCCACATGAATTGATTAGCTAAATTCTTTTTCATCCGTTAAATGCAATTTTTAAATGTTAATTCAGCAAATCAGTTTATAAGTAGATAAAAAGTTTGCTATCAAAAAATGGCACTCTAAAGACATTGTTATACATAAGTGCTATCTGGTTATTTACTTTTTTAGGATCTGTGCAAAGATGCAAATTTATTAAATTTAACCTGATGTTGAGGAAAAAAAAATTTCATATAGTAAATTTTCATGAGAAATAACACCTCTTTTGTGTGTCTTGTGAAAATAAAAAAGTGAGATTGATACGTAACAGATACAGCTTATCGACATTTTTATTTTCAAAAGAATTTTGACATTGCAACCACCATGCAGCTGAAGTGAAAAAAAAAATAAAAGTAACAAATGTGATCCAAAATTAATTGTTAACTTGTTTGTACTAGGTACATTCAACTAAAACCTGGATGAAATAGCATTGCCAAAATTGGATCCAGCTGAACTTCATTTAAATTTCTCTAATATTACAAAAATGGCTGAAAATGTACAAGGATACCACAAAAAAATGGTAAAATGTACCCACATTGCACTCCTAGTAATCTACATGCAACATTCACTTTTAATAAAATTTCCAATCCCCCCACCAAGTTAAAATAAATTATAAACAGTGTTGAGTTACATACTGTTTGCTTTCAAACACTTAATTACTCTTCTGAAATAAACTTATATCACGAATCAAATTAAAATGCAAAAGTTGCCTTAATTTATAAATAAAGGAAAAACAGAAATACTTATGAAATCATCTTTTTTAAAAATTGCTATCATTACCACCAGTAATTTATTGTTTATTTACAATTCTATTACATTTCCCTAAAACTGTGCAGATATTTAGCTAATTTATTTACTCCCTAGTATTTTTAACTGAAGATAACCCCCAAATTTGTTGTTTACATATTCCCTGATTATTACAAACCTCAATTTAAATATCTAATCACTGCCTATGAAACTCTAACATTTTTAATTGATCTGCACATTCTTCATGTTTAAAATCTGAAAAAATTCTAGAGAATCTGTTGAAACTCTGTAATATTTGAGTAACCCTTGGCAAATAAGAACTTTATGCTTGCATCACACACTCAAAATATGAACATATCAAAGACTAAAAAAAAACTAAAATTTTGAAATTGTATTGTTGTTGTCCAATAATCCAGTTAAGTATACCCATAATTTTATTAACTTTGCTGACATTCTTACCTTTAAATTTTCTAATTTAGTATCTCTAACAAAATGATTATAATTTCCTCTTAAGCAGTTTTATGCTTTTTAGTGTTAAATACAATCTTTTATCAGATAAGACAATCTGAAACTTCTCCCCATCCATTTCTGTATCAATCTTAATTTAAATTTTTGTATCATCTGCATATCATCACATTAGTGGCACAAATCAATGGACACTTGTTAATATGATGATCTAAAAGTATGCATGTCTATCTATTTTTTGTAGAAATTATTTATCCATAACAAGTACAGGTAATGGTAAAAAACATGGACAAGTTTTAGAAGTTCTTATAATGTCAGGATTCCCAAGTGGTCTAGGTCTGCTAGTAAGTCTTGTGCTGAAAGTTGGTAGACAACAAGTGTCACTACAGAGCCAGTTATCATAACAAAATGTGTTAACAGAAATAACAGCAGCTAATGAATTGGCTGCTAGTATGAGATGCTATGACATATCCATTTGTTTTGTTTTATCCAGAGTAAAGCCAAAAACAAGATCACTCCTGCTAACGTTTTTTTTTTTTTTTACACTCTCATAATAAATAAATAAGGTAATTTTAAAAATGGTGCATGTAAATAAAAACAAAGCAGAAAAGTATGAGACTTTCGTTACTACAAATTTTTTCCTGCTTCACCAAAATTCAGTAACATAAAACCGAACAAACAGCTTACCTGGAACTATGTTGTTTTTAATTTCTGTCTTAACTGTGGCTTCTACATTCTTTTGCAGTGTATCATCAAGTGTTTGCCACCAACTTTTAGTCAAGGTTTCTTCTTTCTTCTCTAGTGCTTGCGTTTCATTTAACTTCTGCTGAAACAGCTGGCCTTGTGCAGTTAAGGGATTTGACTAAAGATCTATGAAATTAAGTAGCAAACATGTGAACTATCCTCAGTTTTGACTTAACAAATTACTTATTTACAGCAATAAAAATGAATGACTTTGATTACACTGGTCAACAAGTATTTTTTATCAAGCATATGTCAAGGTGTACTTAGTGTAGTTTTTAATGCTGATTTCAAATATACAATTAGATTTTGACATCACGAACAGTTTTCAAGATGAGAAAGTTTTTTGGTTTTAGCTCATGCATTATATAGAAATTCCAATTAATGACGTGTGTGCATGTATTTCATGTACATCATGGAAACATACCTTTAAAATAAACTACATTATTCATTGCTGCATAGTTCAGATGCAATATTTCATCATCTTAAATTAACCAATCAAGTTTTGTCTGATGAAATAGGTATTTCAACATCTCAAATTGTCCAGTCATAATTGGTCTGTTGAAATATTTCATCATCTCAAATTCAATATAAGTATAACCATTTGTATCTATTTCCTTACTTGTTTTACAGTGTTAACAATGTCAAGAAGTGTAGAAATCTTCCTGATGTGTTTTGTTATGTCTGTGGACAATTTATTGTGAAAGCTCAAAAACATACAATAACACCAGAGATCAGAAGATTAATAAGCTATACTTTGACTGTCCTCTTGGAGATTAGGACAAGTTATGGGCACCACATTTTATCTGTTCAGCTTGCTCAAATGGCTTACATGACTGATTCAATAAGAGGAAGAAGTCCATGCCTTTTGCCATTCCAATGATATGGAGGGAGCCGAAAGACCATTTTAATTAATGACTGTTATTTTTGCAAAGTAAATGTCACAGGATTTTCTATGAAGAATAAACACAAAATTGTGTATCCCAATTTGGATTCTGCAATGAGACCTGTGCCTCACAATGGAAGTCTGCCAATTCCAGTTCCACCAGATGATGGTATTGAAACAGCAGATGATGCTGCTGACTGTCACGATAGTGCTGCTGAGGAAGATTACATGGCTGATGACGATAGCTTTGAACCTCAGAGATTTTCCCAAGCTGAACTGAATGACCTTGTCAGAGACCTATCCCTCTCAAAAGATAAAGCAGAACTGTTGGCATCAAGACTCAAGGAGAAGTATCTGCTAGAGCACAGTGTTCGTATAACTTATTTTCGGCAGAGAAATGTGGTTCTACAAACGTGTTTTTCTGTTGAAGGCCCGCTTTGCTTTTTCAGTAACATCGATGGACTTTTTGAATGTTTATCACAAAATCATGATCCTACAGAGTGGTGTTTGTTTATTGAATCTTCAAAACGAAGTTTAAAAGCTGTACTTCTCCAAAATGGTAATTTGAAGCCCTCCATTCTTATTGCACACTCCATTCATCTTCATGAATCATATGAGAATATGGAACTTTTACTTCATGCCATTGCCTATGAAAGATACTCATGGAAAATATGTGGAGATTTAAAAGTCATTGGAATGTTAATGGGAATGCAGTCAGGTTTCACAAAATACTGTTGTTTCTTGTGTCTATGGGATAGTCGGGCAACTGACAGACATTATTCAGAATCAAACTGGCAGACAAGAACATCATACCAGCCAGGACTGTCTAACGTCAAGATACACCTCTTGTAGATCCATGTAATGTCCTATTGCCTCCTTTGCACATAAAGCTTGGACTGATGAAACAGTTTGTAAAGACACTAGGGAAGAGTATATTGTAGAAAAGTTTCCCAAAATCACACAGGCGAAGTTGAAAGAGGGTATCTTTGTCGGACCCCAAATCAGAGAAGTACTCAAAGATGTCAACTTCAAGACAACACTGGATGTACTGGAACTGCCTGCCTGGAATGCTTTCAATTGGATCTGTGAGAATTTCTTGGGCAACAAGAAGGCAATGGACTACAAGGATGGCATCAAGAATCTTCTGAAATGTTACTCAGCAATGGGTTGTCGCATGTCACTGAAAGTTCACTTCTTGGACTCCCCTCTGGATTTCTTCGCAGATAACCTTGGAGCAGTGTCTGATGAACATGGTGAAAGATTTCACCAGGACAACGGTACCAAGGCTTCTGGAATGACAGTATGCTGGCTGACTACTGCTGGACACTTTACCATGATCAACCAGATCAGGAACACCGCAGGAAATCCAAATCACAATGTTTCTAACTCTGTTGTTGTAACTTTGTCTGTTTTGTCTGGCCCATTTTTTGTGTATTCACTCTTTGTAGAATGATAGTGATGATTTTTAACTCAATAAACTCATTTACTTTCTAAAAATAATATGTCCTTATTTATTACGCTAATGATTTCATATATACAAATATGTAAATATTTGCATGTATCTACTGAAAAACTGATACGTGCTGCATACAAATGGAGTGAAATTTTGAAATCAGCATGAAAAATTAGTCTAAAAAAGTTGGTTTGCATTCATAATGAGTATAATACATTTAATTTTGTTGACCAGTGTTATAAAAGCAAGAAAATTTGTCAATCATAATTTTTTTTGCTAAATTTAACTGCTATCAGATTTGCTAAATAGCGCATGCATGCACAATATAGTAAATGATATTTTTAAAATGACAAAGACAAAAATATTTCAATAATCAAATGCTGTAACAACTGATTTTAAATACATTTTCCTTTTGAATAATTTTTATTTTAATTGTCAACAACTCATATTCCATAACATAATATTTACTGATACTTATAATAAAAGTAATGCGAAATCTTCCATATTCACCACCCATGAAGGGAGACACTGATTGCAACCCTGAGAAGTAGCATCTCTCTCTGTAATACCAGTGAGTATATTAACAATAGAACATTAAAACAAAATTACATGTATCCTTCAGAAACATTAAAATTAAATGAAGTATTTTCTTAGGTGTCCTAAAGTCCTCTGGTTCAAAATCTAGTTTACAATATATACAAAATCATTTGACTGAAGTTTAAATAGCTTTTTTATGTTGCTGGGTACATTTTTTAAAATATTAGCACAGTAGAGCATTCATTTCCTTAGTAAGTTTGAATTCTCTTTACAGAACCTGTAACCTTTTATAACAAGGAATGGCATAGATTAAATTAAAAAATAGGCCTTTTTAAATAGGTAATACTTGTTCACTTTCAGAATACAAACAATTAATAAGAGTACATGCACACCACCTGAGGCAATAATTTATATTATATTCCTTACTGATACTATTTCCAATTCAAGCCCCTTATGTTAAACCATTTATAACTGTTTAAGAACTATTTTCTTGATTTTGCAACTATCAAATAGAAAAATAAAAAAAGAGAATGGTAAATTTCAGTCTAAACAGGCATAAAAGTATTTTCAAAGAAACAAACTTCACTTGTAAAAAGTATTATTACAAGTGAATAGGATTCATACACTTTCCAGATGGCCAGTTTCCATGACTCTCAGAATAAAATATTAAGACCCATAGCACTGGAAAAATATTTAAACAAACAAACAAAATCCCTTGAATATTCAAGTTGAACTGCTTCTTGAATTCCTCACAGAAAAACATATGCAAGTCTACTCACATAGCCAAAACACATTTAGTGCCAATAGTTTCCAATGTTCTTCACAGAAAGAAATACTGAGAATGATGATACAATTAGATTATTCAACACCGTTTCTGAATCCAGTTAAGAATAATATGCAATGTCTCATCCAGTGTCAATGAAAGTAGGTCCAGTTGTATGTTTATCAGAATTCTTATCACTAATTTCAATGTATGGAGGATTAGTGAGAAAAAAACAGAATTGGATCACAAGTATACTATTCAAAAGCATTCAGCTGCTGCCTCTAGAAGTTTCCTTGTAATTTGAACATTTTTCATTCCTCAATATAACTAATGTGTCAATGAATGTGCTGGGCTAAGAGACACGCTGTCAACTATAATTTCCTTTTTATGAGATAAATCTGTCCACTTTGGAAGTGAAGTTTTTGAACCTCATACTGTGTTGCACACACACACACACACACACACACACACCTCTTTCCACCTAAGTGTCTACTGAAGCTGGCAGAAATTTCAATCTTTCTCCTCCATCTTTATTTTGGGAGTGCCATGTCAAACACTGAACCAGTCCATAGTGAATTGAGGATGTTTCAAAAACTTTCCACACAACTGCTCTACTACAAAGCTCATGTCCTTTCCTACCTGGCTTTGCTGTGGCCAACAATTTCTTAGCAACAAACCCCACAAATTTTTAGAATAGCATGACAGAAATAGCCTCATCAATTAAGGTTAAAGCAACAGTCTTTGTTGATAGTGTGTAGCTTTCAAAAACCTGTCAAGGAAGCATCTGACTATTATGAATAAGTCAACTGACAAGCATGACAACATGGGTACACTATATTGACACTTGGTCAGGAATGGTGTAATCATCTCTGCAATGATGAAAAACAAACCTTAGCCTCTCGAGCACATATTTGGCAAAGTGTGTCAGGTTCTTGAAGGTCTTATTTTGTGCTTCTAGTGCTTTTTCAGCTTTGACAACACTAAAATGCACTTTGACCTGGAGCCATATATTCAGTGCCTTCTCTGTGACTGGTACATTCTCCAGCCAGCAATGATTGCAAAAATGCAATGAAAAAAAAAAAATTACCAAAATGTGAGTGAATAAAATAATTATGAAGCAGAAAAAGTAATAATCTTAAAAAGCACCTTTAAACTTTTGCCTTTGATAAATAGAATTATAATTATTCCTTAATACATATATTATAAAACATTAACAACTGCGCACGTTTTCAAAAAATCACTCTTACACTGCCATTAATGGATATAAGATTATCAATGTCATATCATATAATGATAATTTTAAATAACTCCCTGTAACTGCAACAATACCTGCTCTACATGCAGGAAAATCTTTAAATAGCATACAGAAAGACAAACTAATCCACTATCTATCCAGTTGATCAACAATGAGTGAATTGGGGACCATATATAGTTCACAATGCCCATCATTTAGAAACTCCCTGTAGCACTCCTTTTCCACCAAAGATCTGATCATATGATACAATTTCCACTTAATGTTCAGAGCAATCATAGAAAGCTAAGGAGACTGTAGAACCCAAGATCACCATAAAACTGAAGCCATTTTCAAAATTTCTACCAAACCTTATCCTATATTAAAAAATGGAAGTTTCCCAAACTTACTCTAGCCTAACCTCAAAATACTTATAAATGCCCAGTCAGGCTCAAAATTAAAAGAGAGGAAAACTAAAACATGAAATGTGTGAATTAATTTGCAGTTTTTTAAATTAGATATTTAAAAATGAACCCTTACTTGGCATCTACCCCAGCATCTTACATGGATACCTAGTTGTTTCTTCTGTAGCTGTTCATATTGTCCGTAAACAAGCTCGTGAAATAGGGTTCGATTCTAAATGAAGCAAGGTAGGTACACTTTTGTAAACAAGATTTTTCAACATCCACATAATTCTATAAAAAGAATAAAAAAATGATTTTTAAGAACTTTCATTCTGTAAAATCTTAGAACTCAGTGTCATTTGTACTCACAGACAATGCAATAGTTTTTGAGTCAGCAGTAGTAAATTCCAAAGCAAATGCTATTGATGAAGCCACATTTTCACAAGTTTGTGATACCTTGTTGAATGAATCTGATATTCTGAATTTTCCACCACCCTTTTGCACTAAGTCTTCATGATTGGTCAAGTTGCTGTGGCCTATGAAGGCAGCTTCACCCATATTGGAAACATTGAGCTCATTTTTGCAAAAACACAATCTTACTTTGAAGTAAAATCCACTCTGTAAACCTTGGATTTTCAAGCTACTTACCAGGGATGTCTATTGATCATGTTAACTATCATGATTAACACAATAAAAAAATATAATGCATAACACAACTAATATTTTTAATCGTTTAATCTTGCTTTGCTTGTGAGAGCCTACTCGCACCAATGACAAACTTTCAAAGCATTAGCCAAGCTGACTGGTGAAAGAAGAAAGCAACAGAGTAACAGTCATACCAGCAATTATTAATAAAAAACATTGCTGCAGGCAGACCTCTTGAGGTTGAGGTCTCCCTGGAGCACAGGTTGAGAAGGGAAATAATGACTGCCATGACTCTACAGTCCTCTCTATGAATGTGGCAGTTATATGGCCTTTCCTCGTCTAACTTTCCTCTTACCTTCAGCAGTAGCATTCTGAATAAAAACTCCTTTCCAAACAGTAAAAACCAGGGAAAACTTCCACACGCCCGCTGGGGCTTCCTCTGAAGATTCATCAACCATGCTGTTATAGCCTCAAACCCAAACTTTTAGCAAGAGATAAAATTTTATAAAAAAATATTTTAAAATCAGACATTTTAATTTGTTTATTAACTTTTAAAAATAATAAATAATATCATAAAGCAAAGAAAAATCTTTCTTGATCACTCTGGAAAATACTTGAGGCTAAAGGGTGATGCGGGTGTTCTTGGCAGTAAGTTTGTTTTCAAACAAGCCAACAGCAAAACTGCTATCTGCATGGTTTGCCAAAAACAATTTTCTTATCACTTGATGATCGAAAGCACCCACTTTCTTCCACAATTCCTTCAAAATCCGGAGGCTCCACTAGTAAGAGCACCAGCAAAAGAGACCCTAGTACGCCCGTTCAACAGTAACGTCTTACATATCGCGTAAGCTTACAGCTGGACTTAATGAAAAGCTAATCAAAAAGATAGCATTGTGGATTGCTGGATCTGCTTGATCTACATTTGTATGTGAAGACCCAGGCTACAAAATTTGCTCAGGACAGCCCTTGAAAATAACGAATATGTGGTACCAAGTAGGCAAACTATTACCAGGAGAGTCGAGCAGCTGTATGAGACAGCAAAAACTGACAGAGTGAATAATGAAAAGGGTTGTTAATGTGGCCATTACTGTTGACTAGTGGTCGTCTTTATCCAATCACAGTTACCTGGGAGTCACATCTCATCACACAGATGACGGCTGGAAGTTCATTAACAAAGTCTTAGGGCTAGTAAACTGAATGCCACTTTAGTGATAATGTTGCCCAGTAGATCAGAGAGACTTGTGAACAATGGGGAGTTTTTGAGAAGCTTTCTTCAGTGGGAATTGACAATGCAAAAAACATGACAAACGCAGCTGGTCAGCTTGGATTTGGCATTCAGCATTTACCCTGCACAGCACATTCTTTACAGCTAGCAGTGAACAAGGGCATGAAAAACTGTGGACTGGATAATCTTTTAAGCAAAGTGAGAAGGATGGTCAGCCATGTGAAGCATTCTCCAGCAAACTTCCTTGAACTGTTGAACTGAGGGAAAAGCAGAAAACCTGTGGAGAGAGCCAGCAGACATTAGCAAGTATTGATTTGTACCAGTTAGAATACATATTTTATTTTTAAAACGGTTATGTATCATGCCTGAATCTTTGTGTATACATTTACTATAGTAGAGCTGCATACCACTAGACTAATGAAGCACTGAATAACAAATATTAGTTTTAGGCCTAAACCTGATTCTTGACTTGTCTAGGTTATGTGTATATAACACATTTCTGACTTTTGGATAAGCTTGGTCATCATAAGACCAGAGATATTTGTCCTGAGTGTGTAATGTTTTCTGTTAGTGACTGGAATGTTTAAAAAAACTTGATCACCACCCCATTTTTTTTCAAGTTTTCTTCCTGCCTTCCTTGATTCTGATGCTCCCTTCAAACCCTTAATTTCTCTCATTATTATCATTGTAGATCCAGGATATTGTGGCATGTTGGAATTCAATGTATGACATGATTGGGAGAGTACTTGCCCATAAAATGTCTCTAATGCAGCTGTTGGAGGACTGATCACAGATTCAAGAGCTCTCAGAAACAGAATGGAACAAGCTTGCCTTGCTAACAACTCTACTGAAGCCATGTAAAAGATGCTACCCAAGATTTCGGTGCTGATCTGTATGTCTTGTTCAATTGAACTACCTTTCATTGCACATCTAAAAAATCAACTTAAACCATCTGATGATGATCCTGCCTATATTGTTCGTTTTAAGGAAGATTTTTTAAGTTCAATTAACAGGCAACAAAGTGCTTTGAACAATGACTTTCTGAAAGCAGCCACTGCACTTTATCTCAGATTTAAGTCTTCAATTTTTGCCTAGTTTAGATAAGATAGCTGTCTGGAGCAGTCTCTCTTTGTTAGTTGCAGGTAATATGCGAAAGCTTACCAAAACTAATGAAGAAAGTGCTGACTACATAGAAGAAAAACAGCCTGTAGCAAAGCGAAGTAGATTTAGATTTGACAATGACAGCTCAACAGAGTCTGAGGATGCTGATAAAGAAGCTGAAGTACAAGTACAAAAAGCTGCATCCCTATATCCTTGACTCTGAAGACCCAATACTTTGGTGGAAATCTCAGGCATCTGCATTAATGCCAGTGGCTCATTTAGACAAAATATATTTGGACTCCGTGGCCACAACTGTACCCTGAGAGAGCCTTTTCAATCATGCTGAGGATATTGCTTGTGCAAAGCAGGCCTCATTGCTCCAGAGAATGTTAATAAGATGGTTTGCTTAAACAATTGGCT
Source organism: Nautilus pompilius (assembly GCA_018389105.1). Taxonomy (NCBI): domain Eukaryota; kingdom Metazoa; phylum Mollusca; class Cephalopoda; order Nautilida; family Nautilidae; genus Nautilus; species Nautilus pompilius. The sequence continues at coordinate 2,651,535 of JACATO010000132.1, read as the reverse complement.
TTAATCAAGCAAATGAATTTGTTTTGCTTGCTGCTTAGCTTTGGTTAGTAAATGCGCATGTCAATCTGCTAGTTCTCTTCTTAGTTTCTGATGTTGTTCATTATTGGAATGCATAAATTTGTGACAAATAGTGTATAGGTATTATTTGGTGGTTTTACACGAACAGACACCTCCTGATGGTGTGATAACTGCCAAGATTAAATTTAAAATTAACTGAAGATTAAAATATCTAATCGAAGATTAATCATAGATTAAAAGTTTTTAATTTTTGGACAGCCCTACTATTTGCTATTAAAGGCATACTTTCCAGCTATTTAAAGAAAAAATGATGCTATATTTTGACTGAATCAGGATGAAGGTAGAAAAGGATTGCAATCTGTGCAAAATGTATGCACTTAAGTAGTGAGATGCCCACAAGAACAATGCATTCTTGTTAAATGGGCTGTATGAGCCATTTCAAAATAATTGTGAAGAGAAGGTAAATGCAACAACTACAAATTCCCTATAGCCAATTGTATTTGCAGAAATAATCTCATCCATGACATCATTCAACATGCTTGTGGAAATTTCCAAATCTCTTTTTAAAACTACACTTGATCTGATAAACTTAAAAAATATATATTATTATGTGGATTCTTTGATTTAGAGCTAAAACTCTCTTTTTCAAACCTGGAATAAGATTTCTGAATTCCATGAACTGTACAAACCAAAATAATCCTACAATCATTCTAATTCTACATTTGTCATCAGGCTTATTGTAATATTACACGATTTACAGCAAATGTAAGCACCAAGTTTTCAGTTTATTTCTATGTCCCATAAAGCACAGCCAAATTAGTATGTAAATGTTTGGATTTAATGGACTCCCGGCATTAATAGACACCCCTTTCACCCTATTAATCCGTTAAATCAAGGTTTTTCTGTATACGAAGGGAAAGCAGGGTCAGTTTATTCACTGAAGGTTAGCTGACTTATAAAACTGGATCCTTGGAAAATATGCTGAAGAAATAATAGGATGATGCTGGCATTCAGATGATCTCATTGACCGTATGACAAAGACTTCGGGAAGATGGATGAAAAACAAAAGTCTGAAGAAACAACTGCTAAGCACCAAAATAAATAATAATAAAGAAAAACAGCTGGCAGGAGCTAAAAGATACAAGTTAATAGATGAAGGAACATTTGAGAAAAGTGTTTCTTTTCTGATGAACTCATTTTGAAGTTCAAGGTCAATAAAGTCAATAAGTTCATTGAGCAAGTGGGAAAATAATAATTGATGTGCAGTAGCATATGTGAAAACAAGATAGATGTTTTGGAAACAGGTTTGTTCATTCAAATGGAAGGCATGATGAAAAGCAAGTAGTATGTACATTCACAATCTAAAGAGAGGAGTGGTTACTGAATTGACCATGTTCTACCACACATCAAGAACTGTCAGAAAGCACAAATGTAGTGGAATTGTCATTATTTCACACCAAGGAACTTACAGTTGAGGACCTATTAGAACTTGATCAAGAAAGGAGACAGGAGCACATCACCACTACCACCAAAACAGTTGACTACAAAGAGGTTTGCAGCATTTAGCTGCATCAAACAAGCCATGGCCATCTTCAAAGGTGATCATCCATACATGGAGCATAGTATTGTGTAGCCACATAATGGAAGATGCCATATACTGTTAAAAGGAAGGAGAAAAAAAGAAAGCTGTCCATGTCTTTTAATGCATTCTTCAAACCTCAACCTTCAGCCAGCAAAGAATCAGAGATCTTTCCAATTAAGTGAATAAATTTATTAATGCAAATGTTTTTTTTTTAATTTGCAAATTATCATTTTACAAATGTTTGTAAATTGAGGGATACCTGTACATATGGTGTTCAACTAAGGAAAACTTATGATGTTAAAATGTAAAATGCCATATGTTATAATTAAGACAATACAATTCTGGAAAAAAAATGGCATTAAGAGTTTAATTAAATATGAGCAGTTCTGTATTTTAGTGTATATTTCAATGAAGTTGGGTTAGGATATTCATCTTCATTTTCATCCAGACAGGTGATGATTGTAGATTAATCTGAGTCACACCATTTAATATTCAGAAATGTGTCAGACAATAATCACTCCCTTTTGGGGTAATTACTTCATTGGTGAGTAATATGAGACCATCAGATGGCATCACTATAAAAGACACCAAATCAGCTGAATGAGAAAAAAGATGGCCAAGAAAGAAAGAAAGAAATTAGTATAGAGAAGCCAGCTGCTAAAATAACACTGAGAAATGAGTCTAAACCATCAGATATATTGCCAAGAAACTGAAGATGTCATAAAATGCAGTGCTCGCCCAAAAGAGAAAATGTTGTAACCCAGGGAAAATTTTCTAGGATCAGACTTCTTTGCAACAAGATCTGTTGTGTCAGCAGTCAGATATTACCTAAAGTATCTTGATATCAGCAGTCATTCATGTAGCAGCTTGAAAACTGTCATTCTTCATAGAGAAAACAAGCAGAAAGGAACATATAACAATGGCAGTAAGTGTTATCTACATCTGTCACTAAACACAAAAAATTTGTTGATGGCTGTTGTTGTGGCAACAGTGAAACATGGAAGGGGTAGTGAAATGGTGGGGCTGTTGTTGAGGTTCAGCAGTTGGTGGTTTTGTTCAGGTAAAAAGTACAATGAGAAAGAGAGGAATGAAATCAAATCTTTCAGATTAATGTGATGGCTTCTGGTAAACATTTATTTAAATGTGCATTCATTTTCCAATAAGACAACAATCCTAAACACAAATCAAAGCTCTGCAAAAGTTATTTGCAGCGACATCATCAGAAGGCTTCCAGACTTTGCAATATCACCTGGCCACCATAGTCCCTGACTTTAAAATTGAACTGCTGAGGGATGAACTGGATAGGAAAGTTAAATCTAGGCACCAAACATCATAACTATGACAGTACTTGTAAGAAAAATAAATATACATTTCAACTGATTACACTGGACAACAACCAATTTGCTAATGAGGTAAGAGTGTCTCTCTTAGACTAATTTGAGTATGCTGTTTTTAAATCAGAAATCAGAATTAACTCAATACATAAGGATTTTTAGTTACAGAAATAAATGGAAATTTAATGTTATATATTTTGAGTGTTCTTTTTAGTACTGTGTACACACAGCAGGCTATGCTGGAGAACCACGTGGTTGCCTGCTTACATGTGCTTCTTGTGCTTGTGGAATAGCTGAGGTGATGCAAATCACTATAAGATCAAAGAATGGCCATCAAGAACAAACCATAATCCAGGAAAATTCAATGCGCAACATGTGCCATTGGTACATCCAAAAAAGAATATTTCTTCCACCACTGCATATAAAGCTGGGCCTAATGAAGAGTTTTGTAAAGGCAATGAGTGTTGAAGGTGCAGGATTTTTTTATCTGAAAGAAAAATTTGGAGTGTTTTTAATTGATGCCAAGTTGAAGGCTGGAATATCTGTCGGACCACAAATTCGTGATTTATTTTCCGATCCAGTCTTCCAGTCAACACTTAACCCACTGGAGCTGGCTGCATGGGAGGCTTACAAACTGGTAGTCCACAATTTCATTGGGAAGCAACTGCAAAGTAGGCAACTATGCCAAGTTGGTTCAAGACACATGACAAAAGCTGTTGAAGAAATTGGTTGTCATATGTCGCTGAAGTTGCATTTTCTTCACTCACATTTGGATTTTTTCCAAGCCAACCTTGGTGCTGTGAGCAATGAGCATGATGAGAGATTCCACCAACACACAAAGGCAATGGAGACCCACTATCAGGAGAGATTCAACTCCAACATGATTGGGGACTACTGTTGGTTTCTTCAGAGACAAACCACTGCTATTCACAAGTGTAAAATCAAGTACCTAAAGCATTTCTAAACAGCTAATGTATACTTTATACAATGTGTTTATATTGTGAAATAAATTTATTTTTTGCAATTTTGCAATGCCCTTGATTTATTAATAAACAAGGACTGAAAATGACATTTTTCTGTAACTACAAATCCTGACGTGCTGGGTCAATTCTGACTTCAGATTCGGAATCAGATGCTTTATTTGATAAAGGACACCTACATGTACGTCAGTATCAGATGAAAACTTATTTTTTGTTGTCCGGTGTTATTTACAAAAAGTTTTGAATCATATGCCCAGAGCATGCAAGTCAGTTTAAGATGGAGACAGGGTTAATTTTAATGGGTTTGGCAACTGACAGCATCCAGAATGTTACTCCATTGCATGTTGAGGCATTTCTATTTATGGTTCTTTAGGACATTTTAGATGTCAATAAGGTATCATTCTCATAGCTGCTTTTTTTCCTGTGAATTCAGTAAATTTTCAAAATGCAACAAACTTAGTTTGTTCCAATAATTCTGGAACCTACTGTTTACATATAGATGATGATAACAGCATTTTTCCAAAGTCAATCCCACATGCAAGTGGAATCAAAATGCACTAAATCCATGTAGCCCGTGTGAGAGTACAAGCAACATATTCAGAAGTTAGACAATTGTGAAAATGCTTTCTTTGGTGGGGCTAACCGCAGTGAGGTATACGTGTGTATATATAAATATTTATAAGACCAAAAGTGAGCAAAACAAGGGAGACATTCAAGCATGAAAACATTACAAGCAAAATAAAATGTGTTCTAGCTCTGTAAATTTAATATAGTTATTTTTATACTGATTAATAAAAACAACAATCCTGTGCAAAGCGATGCAAGCACTATCGCTATAAACAAAAATTATTTATACAAATAAAGATCTTTTCAAAAAAAAAAAATTCTTGCTTAAAAATCTGGATAGTAAGAAAAAAGAGACTAAATAATTTAATTCTTACCTGTGAAGGGCACCATCTTAATTACAAATGTGTATAAATAAACTTTGCAAAGGATACTCTCTTTTTGTACATGTTGCTCTAAAATTCTCTCTAAACGAGAAGAAAGAACATTTTCCATCCCCCTGAAGCGCTGCTCAATGTTCGGCTGTTGTAGTTTAAATTGATGCAATATCTGATTTATTCTGCTGCCTGCCTTAGACTGCTGCTCTTCTTGCTGTATCATCCGTTCATTAAGCTCCTTTAAATTTTGTTGCTGAGTCTGAAGAATACTCATTATTTGATGCAATTTTTCATGTAGCTAAAAAAAAAAAAATAAAAATCTTGTATATTAGTCTTGTTTTGAATACAAATAATTTTAAACATGAAAATTTACCTTAAAATATTTAGGCCTATCTCACCAAATGGGTTAAATTCATTTGATTTAAAGCATTAAACTAAATTACATCTTTTCAAAGAGTAATTCATTTAGTTGTCTCATTAGAGCAGATTTTAGTAATTTGCTAAACAAAAAAGCAATTGTAATTTTAACCCTTTATTGATAACATTTTCCAACCAACTAAAGGTAGTTGTGGTGTCCATACCAGCCTTTTACCCCCGACGACTGACTTAAACTTAAGATTATGCCACTATTTTGCGTCCAATTGAGCATTTGAAATGTTGTTGCTAGAAACCAGCAGAATGAACTTTGGTATAAATCATTGTGGTCTGGTGCACAGAGCCCCTTCCTCATATTAGATGTCTTGTTGTTTACAAAAGCTAACTTAATGTTATATGTTACTCTTAGCAAGGCCACATTCTTTTCAAATTTCTTCCAGGAGAATCAATGACATTCTCTTACCAGTGGTTGCAATCTTTAACCTATGTAACATGATGAACAATATGTGGTTTGATGAATTGATGTATCTGACACAAATAAGATCATAATATAAAGGTGTGCCATTACAGCAAGTGCTTCATCAGGGTAGAATTAAATACAACAAAGATAGTTCCAGTCATTAAAATTATTATATATAGCATGGTTTTCTATAGTAAGGTGCAACAATTTTTTTTTTAAAGATACAAAAATTTAGTGTTTAGATTCTTTTTTCGCATTTATTTTCTACAGAATATGTAATATGCAAAGACTCGATGCATGATTGAAAGCTACAGAAATACATATAAGCCAGCAAAATCTTCAGTTTGTTGGTAGCCATGCCATGAATAGGAGGTAGGATGAATAGCTATGCAATGGTAGAAGTCAGTGGGAAATCTCCAAAGTACCGGATATTCTGATGGTGGCTATTATCAAGAGCAGCCGTAAGACAACTATTTGTGCATATTCTGGGTGCTCAAAGCCAAGAAGATGGGAAATTCGTACAGTGAAGAAGTTGAAAAATGTGGCAGAACATGAGTAGGTGTTAGTGAGAACCATCAGGCATTATTTCCACACAACGTGGGTACAACAGAAGAATGGGGAGATGCAATCCACTTATCCAACACAATGTTAGTCATTGACTGCAAAACCCAATGCAAATGCTACCATACTTTTGAAATGTTCATTTTTTTCCTGAAAAGCCAGGTTTTCACAGTTCTCAGACAGTGGTCTCGCATGGAAGTGGCGCCATGAAGCACAGGAATTTTCAATGAACCATCTGCAAGTGATGATAAACTATGCCATTCTATCTGTGAAGGAACTCTACCTGATATATCAACATTTTCCAAGTGGAATTTCTGCCTAGCTAATTGGTCATTTGATCAAAACAAGCTTCACATTATTTTTTTTTAGTTTTCAAAGTTTACAGATTCCCTTCTCTTTCCTCAATGTCTTCAGAAAAACAAGTCTAAAAATCTACTCTGTCATTATATTTAAATTATCATCATCAGTATCTTGAGAATGTACACAGCATACCATGTAGAGTATGTAAAGACTAAGACAAAAGTATCAACATCTGATACTAATCAGAAGTTTACATCAGACCCTACTAAAACAATGGAACTTTCACAACTTGTCATATATTTCACCAAAAAAAAATAGTGTCCTATCTGTGACCACACTAAACTACAAATTAAATCATTTACCAATTCAAACTAAAGTTATGACTATAGAAAACATAATTACAAAAATCATTTTTAATGGATCTCTCATGATCACACCCAACTGCAAATAACATGTAAACAATGAATAGATGGCTGGAAAAAAACAAACAAATTCCAATTACAATTTTAAACAAGCATCTTATTTGTGCTTATTTATTGTTGTTTGTAGTTTTCAACACCACATTTTCACTTAAGTTAAATAATATTATCACCTTTTAACTATTCAAATAATTTACTTTGATATCATTCAATACTTCAGAGTTTGCACACTTTTGCTAATGTAAAATTTCGTATTTCCAAAACTTGTCCATCTCAATTTTTAATGTAAAAATAACATTTGAAAAAACAAACTAAACCATGCATTCTACAGATCATAAATTTAAAAACAACACTGTAATATCCAATGTTTTCATTGATGACACATTCAGTGTTGTGGTGTAAATTTTATGTAACATAATATTTGGTTTTTCTATGCATGTGGTTACTAAGCACCACCATTCCCATGCTGCACCTTGCTTTGAGGCAATTGGTTGGGTCTTTTGCTAACCACATTTTCCCACCAATTGTTATTTAACACATTTCCCCAGCAGATCCTTATTCATGTTAAGTTATCATGCTATTCTCACTATTTACAAGAAAAATTTTAAGTGTAATCAAATCCAGACAATAACAGAGGAAATAATACAAGTGAAAAAAATTAACCAAAATCAATCATTTGAAGTTTTTGATATTAATGGATGGAATTCATCAAAATAACAAAGCAAGCAAATCATATGACTTTTCTGACATGTTAAGAAAGCCTCCATATTTTTTGATATCTAAGCCTAGATTTCTAGAATATCATTTTACATGACTTTCTAAATTTTTAAGCACCTGCTGATCTTTTATTATGGCACAAGTGACTATTTAACAAACAGGATTAGTACCATTACCTTTTGTTAGCCTGTTTGAGGCAAGGTTTCCAAAAAGTCTTAATCTATTTGATTATCAGTGGCATTGTCATTGCCAGAAAAGATATACAAAAACCATTTTTAGGTACCTTTATGCAGGACTGAAAGCAAAATGTAAAGAAAGAAAACAGGTCTTCTGGAGCATATTTAGAGTTCTAAGCAACCACACTGCTATTTATGAATAGTAAGCACTGGACCACTTTTAGTCATTTGTTGACTGAACAGGAATGAATCAATAATGGAACAGCACCAATACACAGTCAAACAAATGAATCATTGATTGGTGGAAGTGGAAATATATCCAAAGAGCTGCTAATTTATATAAAGAAAAAATGTGTGGTTGCAGAGATGGAGTTTGTAATAAGTGAACATCTTGATTTGATAGAAAGCTCAGGGTATTAATAAGTTTTTAGAGATCAAATGAGATCTGGGAGTTTCCAGTGTTCTTTGCTTTCAATAGTACAAGACAGAAGTAGGGTGCTGCTAATTTTATTAAGAATAATCATATTGAAGACAAAATTTAAAAAAAAATAAAAAAAAACAGCTACAGCTTCCATCTTGCAGAAGCCTGAACCACAAGCAACTTTGATAATGCAACACAAGATACTCTACACAGCAAACCAAATCATTGCTACTTTGTGTTATCAATTCTTTCATTATTGAGTCTGTGTCATAAATAGTTCAGTGCTCACATGAGATTTATTGTGGTTTTATTAAGATGTTGTGAGAACAATATTTCAGTGTGATCTTTTACTTGTGATGTTTAGCCATACTTATCAAGTGACTAATGTAGCAGTATCTTTTTTTGTTTCTATGCCCAAATCAGAAGAGTAGTTACAGAAACTTTTACTCGATAACACATTAAAAATTATACTGATCTGTAATGTTGTGAGGTATGCATACATTTGTTGTAACTTTATAGAAATAAAATCATTGATGATAATTTCATATTCTGATAGTTAATAAACATCATCTAAAACTATAAATATACTTGATGAGGTTACAGTGTGCCATTGTCACCACTAACAAGTGTGTTAATCCTGTATTTCGTAGGGCTTAGTATTTCAGTCTTCAGCAGCAAATGGAAAGTCCCAACTAGAACTGGAGTACCTAGAGAAAATCAGGAATCACCAGACTTCAACAGAGTATTTAAGTAAGCTAAGCATTCAACATCCATCCCTACACTTTATCACACTGAAGCAACACATTTTCTGAGTGTAATTTATTTTCCTATGATGGATCCTGAGTTTACTTGTGGTGGGAGGGAGAGAAACAACTACACTAAAGATGTAATCAACTTGCTCAAGAGAGAAAAAGAATCTAAATATTTGGGTGGCATTTATTCAAAATCAGTTAAATTTGTGAGAACCTGCCAATCTTTTGTATTAATGAGTTCATATTCCCCACACAAAAAAAAGAATTAATTAAAAATTCTTACTTCGTTGATTGATTCTCTTTCTACTACTTGAACAGCTTTATCTCTGAAAATAGACAAAAACATGCGTAAGGAAACAGAATAACTTTTTTTTTTTTCTGGGTAATGACCTCAGCATCTGCAGGTTTAAAAAACAAATACCGTAAAATGCTGTGTATTTATACGAGTTTTTAAAAAAAAAATGTACCCTTTAAAAATTGGTTGCGTATTATACAAGATATCAGACATCACTGACTATTTTTCTCCAGACTGCTGTAGCCATTGCCAGTGATATCTAGTGCACTTTTCAGAGCAAAATGGACTTAAGGGAAATTAAAAAAAACATTTACCGCAAAGTAATCTCATCTTTCGGACTCTCTTTGGTAGCTGGTTTTTCCTGCATTTTGATCTCAACATCATTACTTTCTGATAAGTTTATTTCATTAGTTACTTCTTCAACCACTTCTTCTATTCTAACATCATCCCCATCATCCTCTTCATCTCTGATGGAGGCAATGATAAAATAAAAGAGAAGAACACTGTCAGATAACTTGTTATGAACAAATAAAGATGGATAAATCTACAAATATTTACATTAAACATTATACACAAAAACAAAAACAAGAAAACAATCATAATGTTTAGACAAGTAAAAAAAAAAAAAAAGTAGAATATGAAAAGTTATTAAAAAAGTAAATGAAAAAAGTTCAGTATTTTTAATATGGAAGAAATAATTCTAGAGAATGTTGATTTAGAAAAAAAATTTAGAGGTAGTTACCAATAAAAGTCTATTGCCTAAAGAGATTATAAAATAAAAAAAAAAAAAAACTTAAGAAAATGTGGTACCACTACCTAAAACCTTGGTTTTGGCTCACTTTAAATTTGCTGTTGGTATACTAATTTAAAACAACAACACAGCATATACACTGAAAATGTTTTTGGAAATAAAGGTTATTTACCTACTGATAACTGAATCTGTTGCTGCTGCTATTCGCAAAGCTTCAGAACCAACATTAGGTGGTTTGGGCCATTCTCTAGGAGAAACTCTCTTCTCAGGCATTTCCTCCTTTATATCATTAGTTACTTGTGCCACTTCAACTTCCTGTTTCATAACTGGAGTGTTGTCTTCCCCCATGACTTCAGCCACTTCATTATCTGTTTCATCAAACAGTGGTGGAATACTTTTCCTCCTAACTTTAGGGTAAACTCTTATGTCAAGATCAACAGCGTTTAAATTTTCTGTTTCACAGTTTGGCTGGATTTTAAAAAGTTTTTCAACACTAATTTGTTTGGTCTGTTGAGTTTCTTGCAAAGTCAAATCTTTCATGGTTGAACATGATGTAGTTAATTCTTCCTCTTCAACTGATGTGACTAGAGATAAAGAAAGAGATGATGGAGTCACTTCTAAAGTCTTTTGTGAAGAAATGTCTTTGTTCGAGTTTGAGGTTTGCATGACTGATGATGATGCTAAAAGCACTGTTTCTGTGGTTTCCTCAATAGCAGTAACTTGTGTAAAACTACTATTGTTGCTACTTGTATTGGATCTGAAAAAAAAAATGATATGTAGCCTATTAAAAAAAATCTTATAAGCAATATCATAAAAGATGCAAAGTAACATTTTTCATGTGGAGTTAGTTTTATAAAGAATTAAGCTAACATGATTATCATTTAAATAAATTTCTAAATATTCCAAAGTTAGGTAAAACAAAACTATGAAAACTATTTTTAAACTCAAAAGTTTCTAAGTTTTCAGATAAAATATAAACTAGCTTCTAATGCAGGATCAATAGCATTGCAAATGTAGTTCTGTCATAAGCAGAAGACATTTAAAAAAAAAATCTATGCACAAGGTAGATAAAAAGTTATTTGCTAACAGTTTCTTTTTTAAGACTACTTGTGATACATATATTCCTCTCCTAAACATGTAAACAACAAACAGCCTAAATGAATTCAAAAGATTTTGCACGTAGTTTGAATGATGGCAAAAAGAGCTAAGACAACACGCTGAATAGATTATAAAAAAAAGAATTTGAAAAAAATAGTGGCTTAGCAAAAGAAAAACTACAAAAAGAATTTAGCAAAGAATAAAAGAAGTGATCCAAAAATGCATATGCATGTGCTAAGGACAAAAATATGTATAGAGATAAAACTAAAATCCTTTTTAAAGTATGGAGTGTGTGTGCCATAATTCATGATTTAAGCAAATATTTTATGTTTTTATAAACCATGTTTATTTTAGCAGGGAATAAGTCTATGCTTGAAGACTGGCATCAGAAAAGCATGTGAATAATGTAACCAAACATAAGAACTATGATAAACTTAAATAGGTAGCTCAAAGTAGATCCTGATGGATACATATTAAAATACCAAAAATAGTCTCTGAACAAATATTCTAACCCAATATTTATGTATTTCAGAAACTAATTAATATATAGAAAGTAACATTATAAAGGAAAAAGGAAAATGTCACTAATTTTTTAAATAATAAGGAAATTCTAGGTGGCCTCGGTAATTAGAGGCCAGAGAGTTTAGCATTTTCAGTGGGCAAAAAACTTGAGACAACAGTCAAGAAATATCATATTTCTCATCTAGATAAAAATACTTTAAATGCAGATAGGTAGAATAGATTTCAATTGGAAAACATCTTGCATTACTAATTTGTCAGAATCTCAATTCCTTTGTTGAGGATTGTTTATTTATTAATGTTATAGCCTGAAGATAAAGATATATTTTATTAGCAACATGCTGCAATGTTTAGTACTTAAGAAAATCTATTTTTTTATCTCTATAAACAATACTGATAGTAATATCTCCAGTTGCATCATGAAATTTATAGGTAAACAAGATTTCATGGTAAGGTAAATAACAGAAATAATGTAAAACATTTACAGTCAGACTGAAACATTTAGAAGATTGGGCATTTAAATAGAAATGTATTCCAAAGATAAGAAGCTCAAGCACCTGAGTCTTGTAAGTCAAAGCTTGCTTTCTTATGGAGCCAGGTAATAACTTGATTAAAACATGAAATATCAAAGAATGTAAAATGTTATTAACAGACAGAAACTAAAAAATTCAAAAGTAATGCATAACTGTGTGTGTGTTTGTGCACGCATGCATGCACAGTAAAACCAATGGGTTTATAGGTATGTTAAATGGAATTATTGATTATAAAGCAACATAAGTTCCAGTTTCATTATGCAAAACACTAGTTAGTCATGGAATATGTGGTCCAGGCATGGAGTACTCATTACCAAAAAATATGGAAAAGGGTAATAATTTTTAAAGAAAATGAGCATGGTTAAAGAGCATGAACAATTACAGCTATCAGGAAACACTACATAGGCTATGACTGCCTAGATGTCATTTGTTTAAAGTAATCAAAATGTTTTTAGGTAAGAGAAAAATAGCTAATCTGAAGAATTTCTGCAGAGGACAGTCTACAATACTATATAAAATAAATGTCAAACTAGTTAGTTATTAGAAAAGCTTTTTTAAGCAGTCATATCATAAATGTTAGCAATGCCTATGATAAATATTTCTAGGTTGTCTGATGCTCATTTTATCTTAAAATGAGCAATTTCCAAAACTTGTTTCTACTACTGGCAACTACAATAAAATTGTTTCCATATAAATTCTCAACTGTACTTGAATATTAAATTAACTCGCCTGCTAATGACCTCTATTCATCCACAATGTTCAGATTTTGAAGCATTTTTTTACACCAAAATTTGAAAGGTACAAAAGCCAATTTCACACATAATAAACCTTTTGATTTAGAATGTGTACAACTTTTCTGGGATCTACTTAAGCTAATATTGGAGTAAATTTAATTGCAAATATATCTTTTTAAATTTTTTTGAAAAGACTAACCTTTTACTTTTTTTGCGTGCACACACACACAGATACAAAACTGAACAGATCAGGCTCCTAAAATTGTTCCTTTTTATTCAGCACCATTTACTTAACCTTTCATTTAAAGTTAGCAATCTATTTTTTCATAAATGAACTGAAATTTTAAATATTTGGAAAATTCATTTGTAGAGATCATAAAATTTAGTCCATAAATAAAAAATAATTATCATTTGAAGCAGATAGTGTCATTATAACTAAGAAAAAATGTAGCCTACATTAAGAATAGAAAAGTAATGTTCTTTGATAAAATGTAAAAGTCACTGTGCTAACAGCATTTCAAATTTTACTAAAAGCAAGTGTCACTAAGGTTTGTGATGTAACTGAATCATTCATCTCTGTAGATGGATACATTATGTAGAAAGACAATCCCATACAATGTAAAAATAGTTGCTGCATTCTTTGGTTTTTGTTTCTTGTGTTGTTTTTACACTTTATAGATAACCACATACATCAGAATTTCCGCAGAAGACAATAGTTCCAAAAACAAAGGAAGCACATTTTTAAACTCAAGTTAGCAGAAACAAAATCTATTCACAAATATGAAAGTAGCAAACATAAATGAACCTTCCACTAATGAAAGCATCTGGCGTCAGGAGTACTGGCTGGATTTCACTTCTGTTAAACGAGTCTGAAACCGAAGAATCCACTAAAGAGGTGATGTCTGATAATCCATCCTTTAACCCTAGAAAGAAAAGTAAAAATTCACCAAAGCACTAAAAATACCAACAAAATTCTGCTAAGTTACGCAAAATTTATTTTTTTTTTATAAACTATTCTAGAAAGTCTTTGAACAGTTCAATGAATGTTTAATTTCTATATTCTTTAGTATTACTGAATCGTCCCCTCATTTTTCTAGATCTCCATAAATGTGAAAGACCATGACAAATAATTTTATAAGAAATAAATTTAGTAACCTTCATGCATAATTAGGAAAAAAAAAATTTAAATGTAATACTTTTTTTATCTTTTAAGGTGAATCTAACTTTCAATTACTTTTAGTTCCAGCCTAAGGAAGAAACAGAATATGCAAATTAAGAAAATACAAAAAATTTCACTTCATAATACTTTCAAAATCACTTATATAAATTAAAATCAAATTTAGGATGATTAAACTTAACTTTACAGTGGTGATAAATAAAACATATCTACCTTAAATAAATATAACTCAATCTTCAAAATAAAAACTTAACAAAAAACAAGACCTGCCAATTTAGTGATTGAGACAAACAATTATTAAATTAATAAAGAAGTCTGAGGACTTTCAATGAAAAAAGTTTCATTATTTTTAAACTTCAAATAGTACAGATCCTGACATCATACACTTTATCCTTAATTTCTAAATAATATCTCAATTTAGCATTAGATGCCAAGTAGACATTCAATAGATCTTGACAGAATAAATTAGATGTTAACTTTAACAAGCTGCTTTCTAACTAAATTTGAACACTCCATTCTTTACACTCACATCTGCTGGGTATTCTGTAAACCCAGTTTTTTTGAGTTTGTGCATGCTGAAGACATGTTATCCAAAATTTAATATTTATTATAGGTATGCATAATGAATTTATAAGTAGCAATTTAAAATAATATTAATATTAATATTAGCTGGGATTAGCACCTACCAAAATCATCTTGAGATGAACTAAAAGATGCTGATGAAGGTACTGACGAGTCAGGATATCGAATGTGAAGTTCCTGCAAAATACTATTAAAACATTTAGAATTGACATAAGCATAATCTGATATTGAAATAGTTTCTCTAACTGAAGTATTAACAGTGAGCCTATGATTTTAACCTATGATAAATACCAATTTTTAAAAGATATTCAAAGATCTTATTAATGAAAGCTATGGAATAAACTGTTAAAATTGATAATTCAATAATGCTGAGAAATGTACAATATAATGTTCTTAAGAAAATATGTCTAATAATATTTTTAAAATGTGTTTTGATGCTTTCAATTGTGACGTCCCTCAAAGTTACTTTCTGCAGTCAATTTATTGAAACGAAATTTTATTAATTTCTGAACTGGTTCAACTTGTCACAGTAAATTCAACTCAAGATCAACAAAAAGCAATTCCTGCAGTTCTTGCATCTTGTAAGAAAAACAAGCTTTAGCATTGTATACATGTTTGCTGGTGGACCTGGCAACTTGACAGTTGCTGCTTTCTCTATGAGAACTGCCATGTTGAATTTCTGAAACAAATGCCACAGGTATAAGTAGGCATTCTGATTATGGCCGTAAATCCTACCTCCTTAAATTTATTGATAAGATTACACAAGCTCCTTCAGTTACATGAACCTAACACCCTTACATTACAAAATGCTTCCCCTATGACCCTGCTGTGTATGCACACTTATTTCCTTTAACAAGTGTTATGGTGGTTTGCAAAGTATAAGCAAATGACTGCAGGAAGTAACTTTATTTTCAACCAATATTCACTATAGTTTTCCTCCTCATTAAAAACATCTTTAACATACTATAAGTATTAAAACCTCTGCTGTGGTATGATGCAGAAAAGCGCTATAAAATAAATAATGTTGGTATATTTAAAAAAAATAAATCACAAAAGTTCAATTGTTATTTACAAAAACTTTTTCAGAAGATATCTGCAAGAAGACTTTTAGAACAAATGAATTATTGATTATCTTTCTTAATCTATTAATAATCATTTACAACTCTTACATCCTTCAAAAAATATTCTACGGTGTTAGTTTATTTTTGTGATATCTATATTCTCCATATACTTCTCTTCATATCTATTGAAGAAAATTTCTAAAAAATAATTTAAATTCTAAAAATCTTATTAAAAAAACAAACTTTTACTTGTTTACACACAATTTGTTAATTTGTCCAATGAAATTTAAAAAAAAAAAGGTTAAGAGGAAGAAAAGCTTGTGAATAGCTAACAAAAGTTTCTACTGTAACCCATTTAAAACATTCAACTCTTTTATAAAATGGTACCCCCAATATTCATATGATGCCTATAGCAAAATAAGAATTTTGGTACATACGTTGTGTGAACAGAATATAATTTAATCTGGATACCATTTACAATTTCATCAGTTCCACCAACAGTCTTGTCTTTATCATCATCATCTCTTTCTAATTCTCCTTAAAAACAAAACAAAACAAACTGACAAGTTAAAACACAGGCTATATAAAGTGCCAACACCATAGAGGCAATCAAGCTAAATTTGATAATTTATTTCATTAAAAGTCCTAGTCCTGTCTACATTTGTTTTATACAGATTAAAAATAAAACTAGTCATTCTAATTCTTTTAGATAATAATGAATGCAATAGCAAAAATTGTATATTTGGAAAAAAACAAACAAACTGTGGGCACTTTGGTTTCCTCCCACATTTAGAAATAAGGGAGTAGGGACTTTCTGCTTTGCTATCTGCTGCTGCACTGTGTAGCAAGCAGTCACTTGCGCAGTTACTATGGAAAGAATTGATCGGCATAACTGCCTGACCCTATAAAATGGCCAATGATCATGGAATTGCACATTGCCTATGGCACCAGGAGAAAAAGAAGAAAAATTAACAGATTAAAATACTGAAAACGGAATAAGAAATATATCATTTAACAATGGTGACATGAGGCTGTAATGCAGCATTATTTGACAAGTTAAACAATGACAAAATATTAAAAAATGTATTGTTTTAATTCCAGTCCATATTCATGAAACACATTTAAAAATATTTGCTGAAATGACATACAATACATATTGTTATCATCAAAATCTTTGTTTTATGGTGAAAAAGATTCCTATAATACATTGTTATACTATAAATACTGTTCTAAAAACTTTGTCTATCTGTATCTAGAATTCATCAGTGGGTTGATGATAAGCCAGACTGTATAATGGTTCATAGCAAAGGTGCAGTGAGTTGCCATTAGGTTCTGTATCAAAAAAACCCTAAAAGAACTCTTCACTTTTAGATGAAAAAGGAAACTTGGATGCCTGGAGGAAATCCACGAGGCTAGTTGATGAAATCATGCCAAACTTGGTCCCCAGGAGGAACTGAACCCAGGCTATCAACTTTAGCGGTATAGTAGTCTAACCACTGCATCACCCAAAATACTCTAATAGTAAACATGGTATTAAAAAAACTGTTCTGCAAGAGGCGAATATTTCCAGTAGCTAGTATTGTAGGCGCTATCTTAAATTATTCAAAATTCGTTCTTTCAAGATTTTAATTTGTTTCTTGAAATTAATTTTAAAAATTATCCCCTTCCCAATCCACAAAGCAACTAATGTTCAAAATATTACTTTATTTAAAAAATCTCTAAAGCAATGGAACAAAAGTTATCTATCATGGATGTTTAATTTGACATTGTCTTGTGTATAGAATAAATGACATGCCAATCCTAATATCAACCTTACTCGCTTGAGTCATGAACCTCAGGAAGTCTTAAATGTTCTGCTTGCAAGGAGTGGCACTGGGTGTGGGCAGAATGGTGATACATTCTCCTTCCAAAAAACAAATAAACCACACAAGCAGAGAGCAGGTAGTCCACTAAATATAGAAAAAGAATTTCTGGAGCATTTCACATTTTGGTTATTTGTCATTCTGAGAGACGAAGTATCTTTTCCCCCCAATTTTTCAATTATGATTAAATTTGACTTTAAGTAGACCACTAAATACCATACAAAATAAACTACATATTTTTTAAACTGTGACAGACAAAGTACAGAAATCAGAAATAAATTATTCTGCTTACTGAAACTAATTCTTTTGATTTCACTGCATAGGTGCATAAAGTAGTGTTTGCGCTTTAAAGAGATCTAACTATTTAAAATCTAATAACAGCAACAATCACTTAAGTAAATTCTTAGTGGAAATTTTGCATAATAAAAAAGAAGTTTTATGAACTCTCCATCCTTGTTTAGTTTGTATTCACTAGTCAGGTTATTTCTCATTGTCTGGATGTGCTTGCTGATTAAGGATGCATTACTTGCTACATTTTCCAATGTTGTATTAAACCATACCTGTTGTAACTTCATCTGTATAAGCATTCTCCATAGATTTACAAAATTTCTTGGCAGAAGCATCCAGAATGGCAAAACTGAGACATGGTTGAGTGAGTAAAAATTCAGCTACAGATATCACTTGAGCTGTACCAACTGTGTGATCCTGGCTGATCTGAAGAACATCCAAAATCTAGAAAAAGATTTAAAAAAAAAAACAACAAATATATAAACATTTTAAAGGTAGAACAAACATAACAAGATATTTCCTGCTTTGCATATTTAAAATATCATTTATAGTGTCCTGCCATAAAAATTTAAAATTTAACCACCCCTGAATATCTCTGATATATACACACACATTCAGCTCTTGATTAGCATGTTTTTTTGGAATAACGTGGGATGAAGCACGCACCTCACTTTTGGTGTGGGCTGGCAGAATAGAGGTAGGACACTCACCGCGGCCAACCTGGTGGAGAATCCAGGTCAAACACAAGGCTCCACTGTGTAAACATATTCACTAGAGTCCACTCCTCTGGACATCTGCCCCAGCTGATAAACAATTAGCATGATAGCAACGCCTGCAATTTGAATCCTTTGCACAACACCGCCAAAAATAAACATTTAAAAATTCCTCAGTCACAGACCCAAGGAATTTTGTCAACCCCCCCCCACCATTGTCACCCCCCCCCCAACTCTTGACACCACCGTTGATGACACTTATGATGTGGTGCAAGGCAAGGTGAGCTTTCAGCATCCTCAATCTTTCTCAGTATCTGTGCAACCATTGTAATAGTGTGCGTGATCATTTTTTCCTTTAAACTATCTAACTTTATTTTTTGAACTCTTGACCCTTATCATGACTGGAAAGCATCCATCTACATCACAGGCTAAGACCCAATCCAAGAAGAAGTGAAAGGCAATTGCCGTTGGTGTGAAAATGGATGTAATAAGCCACATTGAGAGAGAACGCATAGCTGTTGTTGGTTGTGTCCTTGGCTTTAGAGAGAGTACTGTCAGAACAATACATGACAATGCAGCAAAAATTAAGGAAAGTGCTAAGTCTGGAAGCTCTTTAAGAGCCACAAAAACTTTGTAAGTACAACAATGGAGAAGATGGAAAAATGCCAAGTATGTGGATAGAGGATCAAAACCAGTGGAATGTGCCTGTCAACATGTTTTTGACACAAGCTAAAGCTCATTCATTTTATAAGGATTTAGCAACGAATGAAGAGGTAGACTGGTTTGCCAATTTTAGAAAAAGATACAATTTACACAATGTTAAAATGGCTGAAGAGGCGGTATCTACCGATACTAATGCTGTGGAAAGTTTTATTGTGACCATGAAAATTATCATCCAGGAAGGCAGATATTCTCCGAAGCAAATTTTCAACCTTGATGATATGGCACTTTTCTGGAAAAGGATGCCATCCAGAACACATCTTTCTCGAGAGAAATCAGTACTAGGCTTTAAGGATGCTAAAGATCATTTTATGCTGCTGCTAAGTGGAAATGCTGAAGTTGATTGCAAGTTGAAGCCAGTGTTGGTGTATCATTCAGAAAATCCCTGTGCTCTTAAAGGGTCTGTGAAACAAGTTCTACCTGTTTATTATTATTCCAATGCCCAGGGGTTGGACAACGGGTAGCATTTTCTGTGATTATCTCGGTTCCAAGCTTAAAGATGAGCTGCACAAATACTGCAAAAAGAATAATCTTGATCTCAAGATTCTCCTTCTCGTTGATAATGCCCCTGGTCATCCACCATCAATTCAAGGCGTTTCTAACTCCCAACATAAAGCCTTTTATTCAGCTCATAGACCAGGGCATAATTACTACTTTTAAGATCTGAAGAAAACTTTTGATATGCTTGTGAAGGCTACTGAAGATAATAAATTGTCAGTGAAAGAATTCTGGAAAAGTTTCACCATCAAGAACTCCATCATGCTTGTGGAAGAGGCCTGGAAGGAGATTACACACTTTTGCATAAGTGGTTTATGGAAGAAACTTTTCCCTTATCTACAGTATGATTTAGAGAGGTTCAGTGTCAATGAGGACATCGCTAAAACCTGGGAAAATGCCGTAAAATTGGCGAGGAAAGTAGGGTTTCACGAGATGGATTTAGATGATGTGGAGGAGTCATTAGACTTGCACAAAGAGGAACTTTCTAACCAAGGATTTACTTCAACTTCAGAAGATACATCATGGAAGAGCTGGGTGTGGCAGAGATTGAGGTGGTGCGCATGCTCACGGGTAAAAGATTGGAAAAAGTATTTCGCCTGATAGTGGAAGGTCTTGCTATTTTTGATGTAGATGATCCCAATATTGAAAAGAGTGCAAAAGTGTCAAGAAATGTTTAAGCTGCCAAGCAGTGTACACTGAAATTCTGAAAGAAAGAAAGAAAGTGTCCAAAAAATCATTGCTTTCCTACTTTAAAAAAAAGGAAATTGTAAAACCTCTTGAACAAACAAAATTCCCCACCTCTGGCATCTTGAAATCCCAAAAGCTGCCCATAATTGGAGAGACATCTTCAACTCTTTCTTCACCACTAGCACCAATAAGCCATACCAGCCAGTATTCAACATAAGTGTTAGTAAAACCTTTCATATTTCTTTTCATTTTAGATTGTTTTTTTCTAATATCTTTATTCTTAATAACAAATAAGCACAGTTTAAAGAAATAGTTTAGGAAACAGATGTACAAATGTGATTTCAAACAGAATTATCCCTGATCGCTACCATATGTATTTAGAAAGCGTTTCCCCTAATCCCTACCATTTCCTTTATTTTTATGGAAAAATCAAGTTTAATTTACGTGCAGAATTTCAGGAACATAACTATTGCGTAAATCTAGAGCTGACTATATATATATTTTTTTTTTCCAAATGTGTTTATGTATACAGTGAATACCTAGGTGGGCAGTTAACCCAAAACAACAAATAAAGACCTTCAGGCCCATGGATTAATATGGAGATACAAGAGCCATGGTACAGGCTGTGATCTGGCAAGGTGGAAAGACAAAATTGGTTTGTTGAAGGTTATCTCAATTCTGCTGGGTACACTGTCATTTTAAAGAACAGAGATTAGATACATTCTTCAGGAAGAAGTTATTACACATCATACCTCTCATGTGACCACATCAGCTAAGAGCAAAGGTTACATCTCACCAATATACTGAAATTAAAGGAAGCTCTCACATGGATATAGGAAAACCTGGTCTGTCTAGACATCTCAATGATTCAATATCAAACAGAGAAGAGGCTCTTCATGCTGCAAAAGGTAGCTCACCAAAGTGCCAATTTTCCTATGCCACTACTTCAGCAGCAAAATACCTACTAAAACTCTATGTTTTTAAGTGTCTGAAGAAAACCAACACAGCCAGATTAAGAGCAGCTAGAAGAAACCATGCCAGAAAAGAATGCAAAACTGATCTGACCCCAACCAGGAACTGAACTTGGATTCTCAGCCTTGGCAGATGTAAATAAAGCAATACTGTTTAAAAAATGAAGCTACTGAGTTTGAGTGGCAAATATACTTGCCATTTACAGAACTTAGATTACAGGCTACACATGATAAAAGTCATTCTGATGTATGAATGTGGTAGTATTATGCCAACTAAAAAATATATAAATAGTATTTTGAAGGTGAAAAATACTTATCAATTATACTTTATCATATATATATATTGCATTGTTAACTTAATATAATATATTGCTTTTAAATAAAAAATATCTTATGCAGTAAATGATTGCTTTTTTTAATCAAGGCTTTCTTCCTTGATCCCTTTATTACTAGAAATAACTTTGCTCATCAGATGGAAAGATATCAGACTTCTTTTATGATCAGTCTGCTACAAATCACTAATATAACATTCCAGAGCAAGAAATACTGAAATTATTCCCATTGAATTTTAAGTGGCATATGATGATGACCAAGAAAGTCCTGCAGGCATGACAGAACAAATAAAAAACAAATGTAGAGATTTATCAAGGTTTTAAATTGTTTAGTTTAGAGTGAAAATTAAAAATTCCAATGTCTCAGCACTGACTACCACTATCTAGATAATGCCAAGATTATGTGGACAAACTGTAATCATAAAGCTGGTGTTCACTTTTATACACTGACACAACATTTGTGTAAAAATAGCACTAACCTTTCGCCGAAAGTCAGTCAGTATTAGGTAATGGGCACTCATGTCAACCATTGCCTTCATGCAAAGTTCTATCTCAGTGTCAGAACATGGGGGTGACATAAATCTGAAATGAAATTAAAAGTGTATCAATCATTTTACAGTGCAATATTTCTAAAAATAAAATATATTTACTTACAGACCTATAAATGTAAACTAGCAGATTATGTACTATCATCCACAATGGAATACATTGGGTTTTTTATTATCATTTTAGGTAATAATAATAATAATTTTAAAATCAACCTAGCTCACTACTTTATCACCTCAAATTTCTTGTAGAATTTGTTTAAGCAGTTTTAAAAGAAATAACAATGTGAATCTGGAAAACCAGGCAATTTATACTTATTTAAATAAAAAATAGCCAAGAAATTTCCAGGTATACTTTCAACACTAGAAATTCATTTTTCTCTGAATTAAAGGAAAATAATTTGATAATCTCCATTATAAATGCAAAATGCTTGACATTAGAATCAGGATTTTCCAAATAACCATGTTTATAGATAAGCCTGAACAAAAACAAAAATGCTATTAAGAATTAAATAACATTTATTACTCTTGATTAGCTTGAAATGTGTTGATTTTTTTTATCATTGCATGGCTCTATGAATCAGTCTTGCTAGTTTGAAATAGAAATGCTTGGCTCTTTTGAGTAGTTTCTTTCTGGTTTGTTACATTTTAAGTTCTCATGTATTATGTCACTGGATGAAAACTTTTGCTAAGGAAAATCTGAACAGATTAGTGGAATCTTAACTACAACAAACAGTTCTTCTGTGCTAACTGGTTGCCATCACAACAGTTATTTAATTTTTGTACAAATTAAGAAGTAAATATAAAACATTTTATACTATCCTACAGTATCATTTTATATTATGCACCTGCTGCTCATTTAGTAAAAATATATAAGCAAAATGTTTCAGAAAGCCCAGCATATTCAAAAAATTTTTTAAATTGTTACCTAATCGTTTGTAAACAAGTCCATGATTCGCAACTCCAGATCTTGAGTTCTTGGTTATTATTAGCACCAGAGATAGCAAATTTCCAAAAAGGAATTCTAAAATAAATACAAAAAAAAATCCATTGCTATACATATATTTTTCGTTTAAATGATGCCAGTCTAATAGGTTGGTTACAACGAGAGAAGATTTTTTATTCTCCATGTTTCAGCGTGGCAATGTGCTTATTTGAACATTCCATTTTCTTTGTGTGGAGGGTTGCTTAGTTGCAATACTATTAAAAAGAAAAAAAGTAAGAGATCATTTGAACTGGATGAATGCTGAATGCTACATGCATAGAAATCATTGCTAAAGCAAATTCTCAAAATGTGCTTCTTTATAAGAAAATGTGTACTTACATATTATTTTAAATTTTGAATGATTACTCAAATTTGTAAGTTTATAAAAAAATTTATAAAATAAGCTAAACTTTAAAAATATGCAATCTTAGATATCTACATTTCTGCTTTTTTCACAACTGCATTCTATAATTGTTTTTTACAACATTTAAGTTAGGGAGATTAAAATAGTAAATGCAACATGAGAATATTTGATTATGAGATTGAAAAGTCATTGGTAAAAAGCAACAATGACAAGGATAATTGAATTAAAAAGAGCAAAACATCTGATAGCTATATATTCGCAGAACAAATATTTTTGAAAAAAAAAAAACATGGTAATAGGTGATCAGGCAGATTGATGGACAAAATTTATAAAACAGCTTGACAGATACAAGTCAAAACTCAACCACTCACAGTACTTGCTAAATGGGACAAATCTGTATGATAAGCATATGATGTTGTGTCTAACCATCTATATTTCATGGGTTGAGAATCAAAAGGCTAGATAAGTCTTCAATGCAGAGTGCCTTAGATTATGCTGTTTTAAAAATTATTAAAATGCAATTATCTAAAAAAAACAGACAAAAATGCACTTTATGGCCTCTTGGTTCTTAACCAATGATGTGACAGATGTAGATACAGAAAGTCCCTTATGTATTAAATTAAAAAGTGTTTCATAAAACTACTGCATTATGAGGAGAACAGTGAAAATTGGTAACAGAAAGTTTGTTTTATTAACAAAAAAGGCATAAATATTCTATTATCAAGACCTCTATTAAATCATAGTACTGTATTAACTGCTATCACCCACTATATAAAATGATTGATAAAATGATAAAGAATTGTATTTACTACAAATAAAAAATAATTCTGTTTAACAAATAAAATTATTCTACATTTTTCATAAAAAGAGCAAAACATTATCTTAAACAAAAATTAGAATGAATCCTTGTTCTTTATTATTGCTGTTCGGAGATTACATGATCTTAAATTAGTCTGTGCATACAAAAAAAAAAAAAAAAAAAATCTAAAAATTAGAAAAAAAATGTAATTACTCAGTTCGAGGATTCTTGTAGTCATCTAAAAAAAATAACGACGACAATGGCTGTCCACCATGGGGTTTCCATTTGTGCAAGCATCTAAAAGGAAAGATAGTAAATAGGCTCTAGTTTAAAATAGACTTTAAAACTATAAATTCTTTAAAAAGTGAAATAACATTTTAAACATTAAACTTTTGAAATGCAGATAAACAAAAAACTTGTAAATTTTTTTTCATCTGTAAAAACATTTTCAACTGAAAAATTAAACAATTTTATTTAACTTTCAACACTTAGTATTTATCACCAAGTACAGACAGTCGTTGACTTACAACAGTGTTCCATTCTGATTGACTGGTCGTAAGTCGGACCGGTATATCTATAGATTCCACATTACTGCATGTATAGTACTGTATAATAAAAATATCTTATCCTTAAGTCATATTGTTTCTTTTCTATCCCTTTTACCATCATTATTTGCACATCATATAGATTTTCTATCAATTTCTTTGTAAATTATTTTTAGTAAAACCTTTCATTATCTTTTTTAGACGTTGTGTATTGTAGATATATTTTTTTATCAGTTTATATCTTAACTGTTATATTTTTTTATTTTTATCTTTGATAGGTTTAAATCAAACACTGCGCACACTACAATTGGTTTAATATTTGCAAAACATACAAAAATTAGAAAATATTCTATTGACTGCTCGTGTTTGGCTGAGAATCATCAATGTTGTCATCGTGGGCAGTGCTGGGGTATCTGGTGGAGTTGTTTTTTTTTCCACAAACATGCTGAGCTTTGTCTGAATTGTTCGTTTCTTTCTCTCCTCGTAAATTTCACGATACGGACGAAAAGCATCTTGTACAATTCGTTCAATCCTTGCAAATCGTTCAATATTTGGATCCATTCCCTCAAAATGTGCAAGAACTTTATTGAGTTGAGAAAAACCTTCCGATAACCATTTAGTGGAGAATTTCTGTTCTGGTTCCTCCTCCTCTCTTCTTCAAAAGTGATTAGCTCTTCATTCGTAAGTTCTTCGGGTTCTCGGTCTTCACACTCCAAAGAAAGTTCTTTTGCCAGTTTTCCCCGAATCATCTCAAGATCATTTTTACTGTCAAATCCATCAAAAGTAATAACATAATGCTTAACACACTTTTTCCAAACACAATTCATGCATTTCTTTGTCACAGCCTCCCACATGGTAGCGATATTCTTGATATGATATTTTGAAATGTAGGCTTTCCAAAAATCACGCAATGATAGATCTGGGTTGGCATCTGTTGTGGCTATGGCTTGGGTTGATGTTGTTCGGAGATAGTAGGCCATAGGTGTGGTGATCGATCCTTGGTCCATGGATTGAATTAGTGGAGTGGTGTTTGGGGGCAAATACACCACTTTCACATCGGGATGGAGGTCATCTAGATGAGGTGGATGTCCAGGTGCATTATCTAAGAGCAATAAAATTTTGAAAGGAATTCCTTTCTCCAAAGCAAATTTCACGAGCTTGAGGTATAAAACAATTCAGGAACCAGTCTTCGAACAATGTTTGTGTCATCCAGGCTTTACAGTTGGAACAAAAGTAGACTGGCAGTGTGTGCTTGTTCTTATTCTTGAATGCACATGGATTTTCAGAATGATAAATTAAAAAAAGGCTTCAGCTTACAGCCAGCAATGTTCCCACCAAGCAGCAAAGTCACCCTATCCTTAAATGCCTTAAAGCCAGGCATGGTTTTGGCTTCTTTGTGAATGTATGTGCGTTCTGGCATCCTTTTCCAAAATAACCCGGTTTCATCCACATTGTAAATCTAGTCTGGTTGATACCCTTCTTCCATAATTATTTCGTCCAGACTTTCAACAAACTTTCGAGCTCCTTCCTCATCTGCACTCGTTGCTTCTTCAATGATTCGAACATTATGAAGTTTGAATCTTTTCTTGAACCTTTTGAACCATCCTGTACTTGCTACAAATTCTTGAGTGTAGTCTTCTCCGGCACGTTCTTTCAAAGTCTGAAATAGACTTATAGCCTTTGATTGTACTGTAAGAAGGCTTAAGGATGTCCGTTTTTGTATCTGATCTTCCATCCAAATACAGTGGTCCCTCGTCTATTGCGGGGGTTAGGTTCCAGAACCCCCTGCGATATGCGAAAATCTGCAAAGTAGCGACCTTATATTTATTTTATTTTTTATATATATTTTAAGGCTTTATAAACCCTCCCCACACTTTTATAAACCTTTCCCACACTCTTATAAACACTTCCTATGCTCTTAAACACTCCATCCTCACAATGGCCTTATTGCGGAAAGTTACCACCCTCTTTTCAGTCTTGTTAAAGACACAGCTGATGTCGTCCTCCTTTATGTAGCGAACCGAAGATTCATTGATCCCATAATGGCGGTCTACAGCCGTGTAGCTTCTCCCTTCTTTTAGCATGTCGAGGAGTTCCACCTTTTCTGCAATGGTAAGCATCTTCCTCTGGCGCTTCAGTTCACTGCCAGAAGCCTTAGAAGACGCAGAACGTTTGGGCGACATCGTAGGACACAGTGCTCTGGTTGGTCGCCTCCCCATCCATCAGCCAATAGTGTGCCGTGTACGATCTCACGCGGGCAAACTAGCTCAAGCGGAAGCAGCCGTAGCTGCGTTTTCCATACATGCGAGTCTTTGTCTACTCATCTGCTGTACGTTACGTATTTTATTTCGATTTAATATTCTTTTAATATGTTTTAATTAATATTTTTTATACATTTTTTCAATTTTTTAGGCTAGAAAATGCTTATTTTACCGCAAAAATAATTAAAATAATAAATATATAAGAATACCTATATGCCACAAAATCCCGCGATATAGCGAAAAATCCGCGATACAGTGAGACCGCGAAAAGTGAACCGCGATATGGCGAGGGACGACTGTATACAATAATTTATCCATTTCGTGGATGGGCCCTGAATCTTGTTTTGTTATTACCGTTGATAGCATGGGTGCCGAACCTTTCACAGCTTCAAGAATCCTTTCTTTATCCTTCAAAATTGTCGACACAGTAGAGTGGGATAACTGAAGGTCTCGTGTGATGTCATTTACTTTCTTTCCTCCTCCATGCTGCTTGATCACCTTCATCTTGGTGTCGAGATCAATGGCCTTTCTTTGCTTCTTGCCAGGTGTAGGCGTAGACGAAGGCATCTTCCTCTTGGTGGACATCATAGAGGGCTTAGGGGGTATTGAAATATAAATAAATGTAGACAAAACCGATACATAGAGATAAATGTAGATGAAACCGATGCTGGCGAACGACTGAGCGTTGCCAGCCACAGCGCGGAAACTATCATATGCCCAGCTGCCTTGGGCTGGGCAACACTGCCAGATGCGCTGTCGTGGTCGTAAAGTCAAACAGTTGTAAGTCGCATGTCGACGACTGTCTGTAGAAGTTGTTGTGCAGCTGAAGAATCTATGCAATGCTTACAAAATATCTGTAAATGCAACTACAATCCTCATTCTTAGAGAACCAATAAATAAAATTTCATTAAAGAAATAATTCATAAAAACAATTTGTATACTTTTTTATTTGCAAGCATGATTGACTAAATCAGTATGCTGACAGTAATTTATGACGAAACTTGATTGACAATGCGCTGAGATCAACCATGCAATATAAAACCAAAATTTCAAGACCACCTGCAGGACAGCAGTTTTGAGCCTGCTAAACATTTGAATGAACAGTATGATAGCTGGCAGAATTTCCTCTAACCTCATGGTGGTGAGATAACAAGAATCTTTTGCTACTGATTAAAATGCTTGCTGTCAGATCCATACACTATGGCTAAACATGCTAAAAAGTGCACTCATGCTGTTAAAGATACATGAAGTCTGTTGCCTGATGCTACTGGTCTGGAAGAAACAGGCATCTGTGAAGCATTTACCAGTTGGCATCACACATTCAAGCAGCCATTAACCAAGCAAAATAAACATGTTAGTAAGTTGAAAGGTGTCAAGCATATATTCTCTACATGAGAGCTTTGATGACTATGCTGTGTGAAGAGGAAGTCGATGGTATGGACAGTGATTTTGGAAACATGACTGGTATAGTGTCTGGTTATTATTACTTTTTCACTGTTTTTACAGTTGTAACTGGGGATCTGAACTAGTCATGAAGATTAGTTAATTAGTTTTGCTTTTGAGGCTGCTGCTGGTCATCAAATGAATATATTTTTGTGTTGTTCAGAGTTAACAAGTTGGTGCCTATGTATGGTAAATCTCTGAATGAGCACTACTCTTACTATTGTCATGTACCGTCAGCTTAAACAGGATTATCCAGCAAATTGGCCCCATAATTTTTTTAAGGTATAGATAATGTCTGGCATTTCTATCCTTAATTGTAACTGCTCTCACAAAACAATTCTTATGCTTGTTCATCAAAGGTACCCTGATGTTTTAATAAGTTTTCTTCAGTGTTTAGACCTTTTAATTTTTCCACATCAAAATTAAACCTGTAATGAATTCATATTGCATTAGTGAAAGTAACAGAGACAAAAGGGTTGAAGACTTGAGAATAAAAACAAACATTAGCCATTGTTGAAATAATGTTTGTTACTATCTTTTACCAGAGGATAGTATTTAAATTAATGTTATTGCTTCTTTGCAGAACATCTCCATGTTGATTTTATTTAAAAAGACTGCAAAAATATGCATTATAGGTCTGGTCTGAAAGCCACTGGAGATTCAAATCATTCTAGCATTGTGAATTTTAAATTAAGTGAAGAGAGTTCCTCCGAATGTAGCAAACATGTCAAATCATTAGGAAAAAATGTGCTATTTCATAAGCCTACTAGATGAGACTTAAAGGGCCTCCAATTTTGTTTAGCAGCATTATGTGGTAGCAAGTGTCTTCATCAATATTCATCAGATGAGGTGCTTTCCCTGTCTAGATTGACTGTCTGCTCTAATAACACTCAGAAGAAAAATGCTAACTTAACTTTGTTTTTTTTTTTGCATAAGGTGGTAGTAGCAGCAGCAGATTATAATAACCCAAATTCTCTTTAAAAGTTTGTTGGTGAACAATATGTTCAAGAAGATATATTCTTCAAATGAGATTGGGTCTCCAATCACAGCACTAATCCATCCATATCTCATTTTGTATGAGGCAGGTGTTCTTGTGTTGGAAGTATGTAGGTTCCTTCAGCACATTACAGAAACCATAGTAAATCAAGAACCATTACCTGTTAGAAGCAAAAAATGAAAATTATAAAAACCAAAAAATTTCATAATATATCTACATTTTTATTCATGAATTTCCCATTTCTATAAGTTTGTATTTTAAAATAAAAATGTATTATTTAATCTTCATTTATATAGTTAAATTCATCAAAAACATTTTTTGTTGTTGTTGCTTAAAAGCCAAATACTTGGAAGCAATCATAAGATTTGATGAAAATTAAATCAGTGATTATCCTATACATAAAATATTTGTTTTGAACAAGTCTGTCATTTGCTAAAAATAATTAATTAAATACATGTACACGTATAACATACGCACCAATATAAAAAAAAAAACAAAAAAAATTATAAATAAGCCTTGAAACTCACTTCAATAACTTGCTGCTCCATCAAAAATGGAAATAGGTCTGCTTGGAGAATCCATCTTTTTACTTCCATTTTTCCCAGCCAAATAAGAGAACTGTCCAGACATTTTGGGTTGGGTGTCCTATGTATCACTGTTTAGCAATCTGAATGCTGGAATACTGATTTTGTTTTATGCATTATACTTATGCATCCATGCGCACTCAGATGCCCCCAAAATGGGATCTCCAAAATTACTGTAATCATCTCAGCAAAAAATCCTTGGAGGTAGTTAGATAATCTTAGGCTTCTGTTACCATATTATTTCAAATATTTGAAAATTTCAAATTAATGAAGTTTTAAATTAAAAATGTAAGGATTTATTAGTGATACATTCCAGTTATATAATATTTTGTAACTGTTAAGAGAAAATGAAAAGCTATTATTAAGTGTTTTTTGCTCTACACATTTAGTGCTTACAATTTCATGTTTTGAAAGATCTTCACACCTAAAAATAACAGCATTTAACAGATGTATCATATCAGAATTCCAATTTTTTAATAATTGTGCAGTTTTTTTAATGAAATGTATATTGTTTAATACCCTAACACCACACAGAGATAGGCTATGAAAATGCAAGGAAAAAAACCCAGATAGCATCAAATCAGCTGACTTCAGGGAGATAAAATTTGAAAAGGTTGGCCTGGAATACATCCATTCAATCTCAGTATTTTTACAGAAATCTCTGTCTCTTTCTCTCTCTCTTTAGACATCAATGAACAGGCCTCACACTGATCCTTCAGGAAAAAATGTGACTTCTCCTTACCAGTAGTGACAGGAATAAATTTTTAGTAAGTAATGTTGCTCAAATAAGATTAAAAAAACTATGTTCACATTAATGGATATTTTAATATAACAACAAAATCAATTTGTTTTTGAAATTTATTAATTTAGTACAAAATAAAAAGGGAAATACAGAAATCAGTATTTGGCATAGACTTTATATATACAGGTGCATCTCAAAAAATTAGAATATCGTGGAAGAGTTCATTTTTTCCGGTAATTTAATTCAGTGAAGCTTTCATATATTCTAGACTCATTACACACAATAAAGTGAAATATTTCAAGTCTTTTTTTTGGTTTTACAGCTCATGAAAATCAAAAATCCGCTATCTCAAAATATTAGAATATTTCATAAGATCATTAAAAAAAAAAAAAAAGGATTTATAATATAGAAATGTCGAACTTCTGAAAAGTATGTTCATTTATGCACTCAATACTTGGTCGGGTCTCCTTTTGCACGAATCACTGCATCAATGCGGTGTGGCATGGATGCGATCAGCCTGTGGCACTGCTGAGCTGTTATGGAAGCCCAGGTTGCTTTGATAGCGGCCTTCAGCTCGTCTGTATTGTTGGGTCTGGTGTCTCTCATCTTCCTCTTGACAATACCCTATAGATTCTCCATGGGGTTCAGGTCAGGCGAGTTGGCTGGCCAATCAAGCACAGTAATACCATGGTCAACAAACCAGTTACTAGTAGTTTTGGCACCGTGGGCAGGTGTCAAGTCCTGCTGGAAAAGGAAATCAGCATCTTCATAAAGCTTGTCAGCAGACGGAGACTTGATAAAACACAGTGGACCAACACCAGCAGATGACATGGCACCCCAAATCATCACTGACTGTGGAAACTTCACACAACTCGGATTCTGTGCCTCTCCAGACTGTGGGATCTTGATTTCCAAATGAAATGCAAAATTTACTTTCATCTGAAAAGAGGACTTTGGACCACTGAGCAACGGTCCAGTTCTTTTTCTCCTTAGCCCAGGTAAGACACTTCTGACGTTGTCTCTGGTTCAGGAGTGGCTTGACACTAGGAATGAGACACTTGTAGCCCATTTCCTGGACATGTCAGTGCGTGGTGGCTCTTGATGCACTGACTCCAGCATCAGTCTGCTCCTTGTGAAGCTTTCCCAAGTTCTTGAATCCTCTCAAGGCTGCGGTCATCCCTCTTGCTTGTGCACCTTTTCCCTTCCAGTCAACTTTCCATGAATACACTTTGATACAGCACTCTGCTAACAGCCATCCCTTTCAGCAATGACCTTCTGTGGTTTACCCTCCTTGTGGAGGGTGTCAATGTGTTTTCTGGACAACTGTCAAGTCAGCAATCTTCCCTATGGTTGTGGTTGTGTGTACTGAACCAGACTGAGAGATTCATGGTATTTATACTGCATAAATAGTGATTTACTCAAACTCAAAATGGAATATTCTAATAGTGAGATACGTTTTTTTCTATTTTTTTTTGAGCTGTAGGCCATAATTATCAAAATTAAAATTAAAAAATGCTTGACTAGTTTACATGTAATGAGTCTAGAATATATACAATTTTCACTTTGTGAAATAACTGACAAAAAATATTGAACTCTTCCACGATATTCTAATTTTTTTGAGATGCACCTATATATATATATATAATTTTGTTCTTTTTCTTTTTCCACTTTAATGGTGCAGCTCAAGATGATCCAGGACTAAAATTAAAATAAATAATCCTCAGTTAAAGGTACAAAGAGTGATAGCTTGTATCCAAAGTAAAATAGATCATTTAGTTTTTATTTCTAATTTAGAAACTTTAATTAATTATTGGGATGGAGACAAAAAAACCCAACTACTCTTGTAATGAGACTGAATGGGCAGCAAAAGGTAACATTTGTATGATACCACAATATATCAATGTGTGTTTTGTTTTCCTTCTGTACTAACTTATAGTTGTCTGCAAACAACTGACCCAATTACTAACAAATGTTATTAGTTCATGGAATGTTTATAGAAATAGAATGAAACTGGTTTAAAACAATTTGGATTTTCTTAGTGTTGAATTTTAAATCATATCTTATGAAATTAAAGTTACCATTATGGATCAGTAAATCTAACTGTGATGTTGATAATCTACTGATCGATGAGTAGCAGTCAAAACATCTTCTGGAAATCTAAAGAACAAACAGTAACATACTTCAAGCGATTAGAATATGCTTAAGACTAGTCAGTTTACACTTTTCACCAGGAATAAAACACTAGAAACTAAGCTTTCGCTGATCTTATACTCGGCATAACAGAAATTTCTTGCTAATTTGACAAGGTCAACAAAAGCTCAGTTGTTATTTTAAGATTTTACAGTGTTTTATTTCCACTGAAATATTTTAACTACTAATATGCAACAGTGCAGAAGTCTCAGCCACGTGCTTATGATTCATCTTTAGACTTGTACAGAAAAAAGCATTAAAACTATAAAAATATACTTACATTTTGAATGCCAATCTTTTGTCTTGCGTGAACTCTCATGTCCCTTGGTATATGGATTTATGCCATGCCAAAATCCTTTTTTGTCCCAGATGTACCTACTAAATTTCCCCCGTTTAGAATTTTGATACTTTTTTTTTTCTTTTTGGCTTTTTAGCTATTTTGTTAAATAGTGACTTTTCATTTTAAATCACTTTTGATGAAAAATGGAATTCTCATCAAACCATCTAACTCGGTTGGAGAATGTTTTTGAGATTCTGTAGCTTCATTCACACTCCAACTCAGCGACATATTTCAAGTGATTACAGTACGATCAGAACCATAAGCTAGACACCTTGTCAATTGTTAGTTTAGTTGTTTCCTTCATAAAACCTCTCTTTTGTTGAAGAGTCATGCATCCATTCTACTGTCATCTGTTAATATCAGTACAATCTCCCTAATCATATTGTCCGCTCTTGGAAATCCATGGCAAAAAAACCCAGCAGCCAAGCAATTAGTTGTGGTGAATGACGATGAGATTTAAGATAAAAATATTCTATCATTGCTTAAGTGGACTGAGGATTTCATCAAGTGCCTTGCTCCAATCTTTTCTTGTTTCTTTACAGCAATGCAACTTCATTTCATTTTGGGTGCAATTTTTAGATAAAATCAATAGTAAATCATTTTTTAAGAATTGCACCTTGATGCATGAGTATCTGGTACCTAATCATTAACCAATTGTTTCATTACTTTGCATAAAATTGGCTTCCACTGTTGGAATCCATAGGAAAATTTTCTATGGATAACTAATTGATAATTGGACAGATTTTTATTTCATCTAGCAGCAGAAATAGTAAAGTTTATCATTGCTAACTTAGTTTAGTTATGTTAGCCAGATGCAGTATCTCTTGGCCACTGTGACCTGGGTGGCTTGCTCCCACACTCTGGTTTGTTGCTTCATAAGATGCCTTCCTGTCTATGTAGTTTTCTAGCTCTAGAATATATCTTCTTTTAAGATGGTCAACTTTTAATGTTTCATCAAGATAATATGCATCAACACTGGCAATAAAGTTTTTACTATTAGTAAAAGATTCTGTCATAAAACCCATTCATTTGCATTTGATCCATGGTGTCCATCATACACAAGGCTCCATGACTTAAACTCTGTTTATATCAGAATTTTCTGAGGCAGAAGACAATTATTATAAATCCCATGCTTTTCAAGTATAAAAATACCAATACTGGCTTTTAGTTTTTCTTAATAAATGAAAGTAAATAAATTGTCTAATTTTGTAACAAACTCCATATTTGGATAATATTTAGAGAAAATATCTATATTAATGGATTTGTTTACATAGTTATTCTGCTCAAATTTCCTTCTTTCCACCAAAAATAGTCAACAAATAGCAATTTTAAATAGATTTTATTCTTTTGATATTACAAATATTGTAATTGAAAAATAACTACTGTATGGTACATACTAACATTTACAAATTGTTTCTCCAAGTAAGGAATGTTCTCCTGGGGAGTAGTTTATTTGGAATGTGTAGGTAACCTTTTTGGGCTTTATGTAATATAAATAATGTTATTCTTTAAGGGAAAATGATCAGTAACTTGCTCAAACATTTAATTCCAAAATTATTGTTGTTGTTTTTTCCAATTATTTTTAAAGATACTAACCAACATGTAATTAAAGAAAGTGTTAAAGGAGCCTAAGTTCCCAAACCTTATTAAAGTAATGAAGTAGATTTTAAATTTTGTATTGGAAATGCAGTAGCAAATACAAAGTGTTGAAATAAAAATAAAGAAAATTATTTAGGACCAAGTAAATAGAATGGTTCCCTCCATGAAACAGCAAATATCATGGAGAAAAAAAAACGACAATATGAATAGAATTAATACAAAGGATAACATGAAAAGTGCACAAGTAAATGTTAATTTGAAAGAATCAATCAAACTTCTGAATAAAGTTGTATTTTTTGTTTAACTTATAGCATTCTCTCTTTTAATTTGTTTTTTTTTTTTGAAGAGGATATATTCATTTTAGCAGTGAAAGCAAAACAAGGCAGGCACACAGGCAGAGATAGTAGATATTCAAAAAAAAATTTCAGAGATCCATTACATGCTAAGTAACCTCAAATTCTAACTACATAAAACATCTCCAAACTGCCATTCCAGTTTATTTCCTGTTCATAATTGTTAGACCTACCTTGGTGTAGTATCCTCTTGCACATACACCTGAAAGAACTTGACATAGCCATCAAGGCTAGCTGTAGCAACTGCACTACCATCTGGAGAAATTGCAGCATCTACTAATGGCTATAATAGAAAAAATATTTGGAAATGGGTTTGTATATATATATATATACATGAGAGAGATGCCCTTAAAAAAGATAACATATTTACAAATTAATAAGCTATTTTTTTTGTAATCGTACAGTAAAATATTTTCTTTGACCTACCAGAATCAGGCACTATATTTTTCAGTGTAAAGGTAGGTCAATAACCCCCCCCCCACCATACTTCAAATCAACTTAAGTATGGAGAGAGTCACTGAAACTGCTTTAATGAAAAAATTTAAAAATGACAAAGTACGTTATTTTCTGAAATAAACTGTAAAATTTGTTCATTTAAATTAGAGTAGAGAAATTATTGCTCAGAACATTTATAATGTAAACAGATTTATGGGACAAATTGAACATACTCCACATAGATTTATTCTAAAAGATAAAAAATGGTATGGAAAAAAGAGGGGGAGGAAAGTTCAAGCAACAAGGACAAAACTAAGCATAAACACAGCAGTGAAAGTTATTTACTGATTACAAATAAGGCATAGTATTTGCAATGGGAGGGTACATGGGCGATTGCTCCCTGCTGAAAGTTGGTATGGTGGTGATAGTTTAATGACGGCATTATATTTTTTGCCTGATTCGCCATCCTCACTGGTGTGGTGGATCAGATTCTAACCACACGTAGCTGAAGGCCAAAAGGCTGGGAAGAGAGTAACAATATATGAAAATACAATGTAAGGCATTGGCTGAGCATGTGTAAGTCAAAGTAAATAAGTAAACTATCCATCTCTCTGACTAGTTTTGAGAAACAAGCTGATAGGTTAATTAAGAAGTGAAGGGATTGCTAATTGGTTAGTTAACTGTTTTGACTAGTTAGTTAGTGGCCCTAGCAGCACTTCTAATTGGTTAATCAAAATAAGCGCTAAGAGCCACTTCAGATCCCAATAAGCTATAAAATTTGGCAAAGAAATCCCCATCCAACAGCCAAGTGACCAAGTTAAGAATGGTTTACATTTTATTCATTTTAAGATATTTTGTTAATCCTTATGTTCCAAAAAGGGATATCAGAAAGTTTTAGCAAAGCAGAATTAGAAACACCGGAGGAGTCGTCCAGATTCAACAGCAGCAGTTAAATGTCATTAACCCAATCATTCGGATGATAATCCTGACGATATTGGATTGCATGTTAATTTGTCTCTAAAACTAATGGAAAATCATAAACAAAATCTACTTGTAAAAATGCCTTGTCTTTTGAGAATTATGATTTCAAAAAGCATGCAAAAGGTGTTTCTGTGGTTTGACTAAATAAATATTCACAATGACCTACTTATTCTCCACACCCAAAAGCAGTAATTTGTAAATGCAACTAACTTCTTGACCATCAGGAAAACACCAGAAAGTATTATATCCAATATTGTCAACCATTTTATTTTGTTGTACACTAGACATTGCTTTACGTGGTAAAGAAAGCAAAACTAGAAATGTTAAAAGCCTGTTTAATTTTTGTATTGAATCAGGAGAGGAGACACTATGAAACCATTTGGAAATACTCCAACTAATGCTTGCTATACATCTGTGGTCCGTGTAGAAAATGAACTATTCATTCTCTGTGAAGAAACTATCTGGGAAGAAATAGTTTGTTTGGCAAACAGTTTGATTTCCAATAATTGCTTTGAAAATACTGTCAGAGAATTTATCATTGATCAGTGTACAAAGTTTGGTTTGAATCTAGCAAAACTAAAATGGCCAAGGATACAATGAGTGCTCTACAATGACAGGAAAGGAGCATGCATGCTACAATGAAATGTAACTATCCAAAAGATTTGTTTGTCTATCTTTCTGCTCATTAACTCAATCTAGTTGTGAAAGACTTGAATTGTGTATCTGAGATACACAATACAAATGGTGCAATCAAAGCTATCTTAAAAATTTCCCATGGATGTCCAAAGAGATGACCTGCTATCTGAAACATATTTTTGATCATTTAAGCATACTGGCCACTTCAGCTTCAATTAAAACACCACAAAATGTACAATAATTAGAACCTACTTCAAGCGCAAAGATGTTTATTTTTTTGTCTGACTAATTTCTAGTTATTTGGCAATGCTAGAATCTGTAACACAAGGTCTCCAAGCTGTTGAAATTGATATCATACAAGTGCATGATCAGGTTTAGGAGTTTATAAGTACTGTATGTTTTGTGAACACTGAAAAAAAAAAAAAAAGCAGAACAACAATTAAACAAACTTTTCACTAAAGTTCAACAGTTGTTGAAGTTGAACATTGAATTATCTGTTCCCAGACAATGCAGACAGCAGACATTTTGATCTAATGCTGATGGCACAGTTGTGGAGATATATTTTTGCCAAACATATATCATTTCATCACTAGAGAGCCAGTCTTTCAGCAGCAAAATTTCTGTCTTTTTTGCCTTCTATGGCATCCATTGGATGTGAAGGATTCAAAAACCAAATTAAATGTACAACATTGAAAACTTGGAAGCTCAGGCTATCATCTGGTTTGAGATGTGGTCCAGAAAAGTGGAACAATGTGTTAGCAAATTAAAAAATGAACTATTAAGTTGTTATAGCACACTGATCTGTTCCCTCCTATTCATCGAGCAATTCATACTGCTCTAACATTGCCAGTAACAATCTGCCATCAGAAAGATCATTTAGCACAAAGGTGAAAACATGACTGGACTCAACAATGGCAGATGATCATTTGTCTGGACTTTGCAAGATAAGTGTTCATAGAGCAAAAGTTACAGCTAATAAGCACAAATTTATTCAAAAAGTAATGAATAAAATTGGACAAGACCAGAGGCATTTACAATTTGTATTGAATAAAAATGTATTTTTTTAATTTTGGTTTTGTTATTTAGGTCTGATTGGGGAGCACAATAGCAAAGAAAACAGACTAACATCAAAAAATAAATTAAATTTTAAATGAATCACAAAAAATATTTCTAAGTAAAAAACATTGTTGATAATGATATGCATGAGGATACCTGATGAGATGATAAATGCAAGTGTACTTTTTTTATGTGGTTCTAAGCAATCTATAAAGGATACTCAGTTATATAGAAAGCAAATGTTATTAAACAAATTAGAGTATAAAATTTAAATTACTTATTTTTTCTTGAAAATTTCTAGAATTAATTGTTTGACCTTTTAACATTTTCTTTTCTTATACGAAGAATGTTTAGTTCTATATGGGTATGGTTTTTTTTATAACAGAGTTCTTCTATAGCATCAGGATGACTTCAATGATAGAAACACTTTAAATACTGCAAATTAATGAAAGCAAAAAATGGTGATAGTTTAAGAGTTAAGTAGTTTGAATTATGAAAGTAGCTCAGATAAAATTGTATACTTTAATATTTGGTGAATACCAGAAAAAAATCCTGGTAATTCTGTTTCTAAACCATTCATGCAAAGATTTAACATTAAAAAGTTTTTTCTTGTCAGCATTTCCTCCCAATAAAATCCATTTTCATTCTCTCTTTCTCTTTACCACTAATGGAACTTTTTCAACTAAATGAAAAAAAAAAAATAACAACAACAAGCTTGAATTAAAATTCCTATCTAACATTAGTTGCAGTAGAAACTCACTTATCCAACTTGAATGAAACCAACCCCATTTGATAAGTGAAATGTCAATTTACAACCCACAAAACTCCAATTATGAGCAATCTTTGTCTGGAAACACACCGTGCAGTAAAGTTCAAAATATGAAAATAAAATTATCAGATCTTTTCAAGGCCCCAGATATTTCCCTGAGGGTTACACAACCACCCCTTTCCTTTTTTCTGCTACTCCATATTGGAAAAACTTTGTAAAAAGTTTAAATGTTCACTAGAAGCACATCATCTCAGTAGCTAAAATAGAAATGGAATGTCTTCCGTGGATTAAATACACCTTGTAGCAATCTTATGCATGCATGTGTGTGTAACTGATAGAGGCCAGTCAGAACAACTTTCTACTGTATTATTCTTTAAAAACTTATCTTGTTTGTCTTCAGTATTTTTAATACACAAAATTATGTCATTTTAACAACATTTTACAAAAGTTACAAGTTCATGTATGCATCTCTTAAGAAATTTGAAATTTCACTTTTGATGCAAAAATTTTGCACATGTACATTAAAATTTTTGCAGTGAGTACTGTATGTGGGAATTGGATCAATCCTAACATTTATGAAGTCTAGTTACCAATCTTGAAAAAGGCAGACCTCAACATGATAATACTGGTTGAACAATTGGTCAACACCATACTCACCTTTGTATGACTAGATACTCTCATTAAACCATGATCAATATTTGAGACTTCCAAAGGACCCTGGCCATATTTCGATATCAGAACAGCAACATTCAGAATTTCAGCCTAAGAATCATTTTAAAAAATTAATCATTAGACATGGTTTTAACAGTTTAAAATTTGTTACATGGATAATATTTATGAACATATAATGTTCTGTAGTTTTAGTCTTTACAGTATTCCCAAGTGTTTGCATAGCAGTTAAGTATTAAAGATTTAGAAAAGCTTCAAATGTTTTAGAACTGAGTAAAATATCAATTTTTAAAGTGTCTGAGTTTCCATAAGAACCACAAATTAAAAACACATTTTCAGATAATCATCAAAATAATGCAAAGCAATATTTCACATTGTTTCAGCAACAGAATTACAGGTAGTATGTCTCCACATTTTACACAAAATTATAGCAAATTAGTCATCCAAAAAAGAAAAACAAAAATACACTTTTAAATGCTTTCAATAAATTCTAGTAATATTTTTTATTGCCTGAGGAAAATTTTTTAGTAAAACAATTTTCACTTGAATTTATTTTAAATAGATATTAGAATGCAATGTGTTACATCTTCATTTTACTCAATGGGTGTGTGATGAAAGACTACTTAGTTTAGATAAAAGCTTACCACTTCATCATGAGTAACAACAAGAATTCTGCAAGCATCTTCAGTGAGTGTGCTATCATCATCATAATCTTCAGGAATATAAGGACACCAAATAACTCTGTGAAAGTCAGATAATACTGAACTTGCCTTTCTGTTAATTTGTAACATTTGTGAAGTACTTAAGAACAGTTAAAGAAAACTGTACTTGTCATTGAGAATGTTTCTCGTTTAAGCTTCAAAAGTTCCATATTAAAACAAAACAAAAACAAACATAAGTTTTGCAAAAATAAAGATCAATACTAAAAATCAGAATGTAGTAGTAGATGTTGGTTTAGATGATTGGCCTAATTTTAATTAGCTAAGTTTAAAGAAATGCAAGTTAAAAAGCATACTAGTCTTGAATTCTTACCAACTCCATATAAAATAACACACACAATAATAATAATAAATCGTTTTCATTTATGTTGACAATTTTGTAATACCACTCAGTGAAACCTACATGATGATGATTACTATGCAGGAGCAGATCAAGATGGGGAGAGAAAGAAGAGTTTACCAGGTGGCTGTGTCCCTGACATTTTTTTTTATACAAATTTTCAGACATGTTATCCCAAGAAATCCAATAATAAAGAAAATGGCATCATGTGATCATATGGTGAAATATCATTGGACAATGGGAAAATCACAGATTTTTTGGTTACACTAAGCCAAGCCAAGCCAAGCCAAGCCAAGCCATGTACGACAGGAGCAATGTGTAAACAGCTACCAACTTGTTTGGCTATCAATGTCTTCAGTTTGTAGATATATTGAACCTTTGTAGATTTAGCTTTGCCAATCTATAATATTCTATGTATTACCGTAACTCATACTGTATGACTGCGACAACTCCACATGCCAAGTACGAGTGCTTGTGAGCAGTAGGTTCTGCTGCACTCTGTGTTTGTTAATACTCTTCCAATCAGGAGTGCCATCAAGCCTCAGGCATGTTGGAACCTATTGTAAACAAAACTGTAGATAATGAAGGATGTTAGTGAAGAACAAATGCACAGGACATCATGAATATTCAAGTATAAAATGTAGTTTGTTGGCAAAAAAACAAACGAAATATGAAATTTTAAAACTATTAATCATGTTAATGATCAAACACCATTTAATAGCTATCAATAGAGTATGAAGACTTAATACTGTTGACCTGAAAAATAAGAGAGAGAGATAACCTGAGTAAGAGTGACCAAGGCTTGGTGGTAGATAGTTTCACAATCTATAAACATGGATGCCTTCAGTGAACCCCCTCTAAAAAGCTTCTTACTTGAAGGAAATCAATAATTTAATCTGTGCATACAGTGCACAAGTG
Organism: Nautilus pompilius; assembly: GCA_018389105.1. NCBI lineage: Eukaryota > Metazoa > Mollusca > Cephalopoda > Nautilida > Nautilidae > Nautilus > Nautilus pompilius. The sequence continues at coordinate 2,609,408 of JACATO010000132.1, read as the reverse complement.
TAGATTTTGTAATTTTTCACAATTTGTACATCCCACTAGAGTCATTCAAGAAAGCAGGTTGAAATTTGACTTGACTTTACTTAGAAGACGAAGATTCCTTTTCCAATTTGGCCAATTGTGTTTATCAAGGAGTTATGAGCAACAATGACTAGATAAAGCAATCTTGAGGGGGGAAATGTTATAGGACTGGTTCAAAGGTCAGTCAACAAGGGAAGTTGCAAGATAGCCAAAATGTCATCATACCATCATTGTTTTGTTGTGGGATAGGCATGGAGAGACAGGTTTGAGTTGCGACAGCAATATGCAAAACCAAAAAAACACGAGAGAGATGAAATGGAGCAATGAGTTTACTGTCTGCACTATTCAAAATTTCTTTAGAATTCTGACTGACTTAACAAGACAGTGTTATGCAAATCTTGTAGAAAACTGCAAAGGACACATTTAGTACTGATGCTCAACAAGACACTGAATGGATAGTTCTGCTAAACAGAATGCTGTTTTCATATAACAAAATGTTTGTTTTTTTAACATGCAAAAATGAACAATATCTAATTTGGTATATAATTCATATAGTTTAGATTGGTTATACAAATCTTTCACTGCTTAAAAATAAGTAGTACATTTTAAATCAGTTCAGCATTTACCATTTTTACAAAGCATTCATACACACATCATCAATGAGCATCTTTACTAATTACAAGTATATGCTGGACCTACAGCAAATTCTAGTGGTTCTGGACAGCAGGCCAGTGGATTTCTTAAGCAAACTGGTTGCAGAAAGGTAGTGATAATAAGCTAATGTCCGCAGATTAGTTAAGTAATGCTATGAACAAAATGAACATCTTTTCATTTAAATATATATTTTACTGCATGTCTTGTTATCTGTCTAGCTTAAAAGGATATGTCATTAGAGAAAAATTTGGCTGAAAACTGGTACAAGTGGCATTCTTTTATGTTATTATAGAATGAGTAGTCAAAACACCACCATTTTGTTTCGAAATTTTTTCTTTAAAACCTAACTGTTGGAAACTTTTCCAGACAATATCTAGCATCATAGAATATTGACTATCATGAGCTGTTTTCTTTATTAGTATAATCATTATAACAACTTAAAAATTTTTTGTGCAAAAATATTAATAAATAAAGGATACATAATTTTGTTTTCATTGGCATTTGAAATTTGATAAATATAGAGATTTCCCAGTGTGTCCACAGCAGCTAAAATAATTTCATCACAATGAGCAAAAGCCAAATCTACAACACGACCATGGAAGTCCTTCAATAGCACTCTATCAGCTGTTTTCCGATTGATAATGCGAATGTTGGCTCCAGCTTTTCCTAAAAGCAACAACAAAAATAAAGAAAAGATTAATAGAGGAATATTAATACTGTGTATGTACGTACGTTGAATAGAAAAATCTATGCAAATTAGTATTACTTTAAGATATGCATGTATTTTTCATACATGTTGATCATATAAAGTGCTAATACAAGTGTGTAAAAACCCACAAGCACTATTTTAAAAAAACTGCTTGATGTCGTCATTTTTAAACAAAGACTGACTGACAAAAGAAAATTAGCAGCTTGCAAGTTAAACTGGGTTTACTGAAAAAAATTTCCAACAATGACAAAACTACCAACAGTAGCAGAGTTCACAATTTTTTAGAAATCAAAACAATTATGTGAAATGCTAGATAAAGTTGCACATTTCATTATTTGTGTTTTTGCACTGTTTACTATATTTTCTAATAAAGTCTTCATTCTTCATTTAGCTAAGTCATTTATAAATCAATTTCTAAAACAGAGCATTTCCAGTAATCATACTGAATTATACATTTTATTTAAAATTTCAAAAAATCCTTTAATATTAAATATTTTGTTTTTCAATTCTAGTTTAATCAGCTGAAAGTAGCAGAAGAGGCCTCAGTTTACAAAAAAACAATTTTTAAACAATGACAAAAAATAAACAACAATTATAATCAATTCACCATATATTTAAATCTTTTCCTTGGTTAGTCTTTCTAAAGTTCAATCTGTCTTTTAGGTTTATCATGTGGAAATTTATCTTAGTATATAATTTAATTTTTTTCCTACTTCCGTTTGTGATGTTCTAAATTAATAGAACTAGCAAAGCGGTAATTTTAATAATAACAAAATGCTTAGTACTGAAAATATTAAGTAAAAAAAAAAAAAAAAACAACAATAATAATTATAGGAAGACTGCTGCAATTATTTACCCCAGTCTGACACAGAAAAGAATCTGATGTCAGTCATGAGCCACCTAAGAGACATTCAAAACAAATAAAACAAAATAAGGTATATATTAAAATAAATATCCATAAAATGAAAATGACTCAATATAAGCCACAATTACTATCTTTGATTTTGTTTACCAATCTTCCAAAATGTTTTTTTGGCATCTGAACTATTAATTTTTCCAACTGTTGAGAAAGTAAAGAATTGTGGTTCTCAGAGTCCTGTCACAGCTGCAGAAAATTAGACTTCCTCCCTTTCTAAACTTTTCAAAGTAGTTTTTGTCAGACTAGCTCATTAGAGTTGAAATCTTGGCAAATGAAATGGCTAATTTATCATTTTTTTTTTTACAATTTCATCCATTTTCTCCTCACAAATATTCTGAGTTTTGCAGTGCATATAGGGCCATTGTTCCGTTATATTAAAAATAGGACCTTAAATTGATAACCAGAAGATTAAGCATAATGCTTCAAAATTGCATGATACTTTGCAAAATTCCATTAATTATGATTAACATTTTAACATAAGAACCATTAATAATAGCTCTACACTTTAAAATTCCTCTCTGCTATTGTTAACTAAAACACATCACACAACCCTCGCTGACTCTTTCTTTGGATGTACTAGCTTTCTTTGAACCAGAGATATCAAATTGTTTCTCATTTGACCATAGCATCTGGTAACACTGTTGAATTGTGTAATTTCAATGCTCTACTGCTAATCAAACCTTTTACAAATTATTTTTGTCTCTAAGAGTAATGATGCAAGCAGCTAACTGACCAATCAAACTATGCACTTTCAAATGGCTGCTGATTACATGCTGGTAAGGAAGTAGTTTGGTTTACTCTCTAGTAATTGTCCTCTTGTCTCTTTTATCTTCCTCTTCCTTCTACATCCTTTAGGGTTTCTATCCCAGCAATTACCTATCTTTCTTCAGTATAGATTCTTGCACCAAATACAATTTGTACAGAAGAAACTGGCTGATCCCTGCAACTACTGGAATATATATATATTTGTGTAGTGTATATATATATATACATATATACACTACACAAATAAGTTAAATTTAGAATATTTAAAATTTATTAATTACAACATGCTAAAATACAATGTAACTATTTCAGTGAATTAACTTATATACACTGACATTCAAAATTATTAGCAAATAAAATGTTGTTGTTAATAAACATTATTCTAATAAAAAACCATTAAAAGTCATATGAACCATGTATCAGAAGATATTAACCATTAATTGTGTCATTGTTATCAAGGTTTTTATTTTCAACAAAATAAAGCTATCTTTCATGTGAATAACTGTTTAAAATATCATCTTATAAGTAAACCCATTTCTCTTGCAACTTTTCCCTTGGCTCTTCCATCTAGTTCATCCTTACAAATCCAATGGAGTTTAGTAATGGAGATTAATGGGGCCAAACCATGATTTTAAGTGCTTCTGATCACTATTGTTGCAGTATGAACCAATCATCTGTAGATGGAATTGCATGATGTTGCAAAATATTGCGATCTTTCTCTTTTGTAAGTCCTACCAATTTTTATCCAAGCACCAACAAAACTACCCTACACTTTTACATTTTAACTACCAAGTTTAGGTGTAGGACAAATGCAGTTCTTGTACTTTTCTATCAAATATTCCAAAATTGCCCCTATTTAACCAAAGTACATTGCAACATTGCTCCTAAGTGTAGCTTTGTTGTTATTTAACCCAGGCAAGCAACTTTTTCTTCTTATGACATCTAAGAAAAGGCTTTATAATTAATACTTGGTCAATCAATTGAATTTTTCTTAGAATCTACCACAAAAAGATGGGTGAGATGCTGAATGTTGCAGAGGAATTGTGAATAGGAAACTACAACTCACAGTAGCATTTTGAATGACTAGCCAGCTGCATTGTGGCAACATGTTACTGGCCATCAGAAAGAAAATAGCAGATATTGAATGAATGTGCACATACTGGCAAGTGTGCTAATGACCAAAAGCTGAATTTTCTTACATGGTTAAGTAATGTCTCAAGCAAATTGAGATGTGATGACTTATGCAAACTGACAACTGATACTACACAGCTATGAACTAAGGAGATTGATATCAAATGATAACCAGAAGCCAAATGGCTTGCCCATCCATGACTCTCTGTCACTGATGATCATGATACCAGAGATTTGGTGCAAATGATCAATGCAACACTAGAGACTGGAAGTCCACAGAATATATAGGGGTCATAAGAGTGGTCAATGGCAATTTGTATTCATGATGTTAGTGAAAGATGTCTCAAACTCAAAAAATTGTAGGCAGCTGTGTGTTTCACTGTGGATACTGGTACAGAAAGTTTTATTTTTTTCTTAGAGAGGAAAGAACCAACAGCTCACCAATAATTGTATAATCCATCTTTTTTTGTTACAAGTGGTATCCCAGACAATACCCCCTCCATCCTCCACCAGGATGGAGTACCCCTCTAGTGTGCTTCCCATCAGCCTTGCTTTGTAAGCTTTTCAGTCTTGTGTGGCCAACAGGATAAAAGTTTACCCAACACTGCTCTAGATTTTTAAACCACCAGCCTTATTTTCCATTCTGAGCCAGCTGACTTCATTCTATAAAAAGTTGTTCACACAATATTCTGCGTAATTCTTCTAACTTCTTTCACAGTTTTCCATTGGGCATAACCAGCTTTATTGGAGTTTTAATGTATTTTTTGCTGAGATAATGCACTCTCATTAGCAATAAAGTGTTAAAAAAAGCAAATACAGTAACCAAAATTATGGCAACTCCAGACCAAAATTAAAATTGAAACCATCAATTTTTTATTAACAGAACTAGTTTATTAGAAATTGTAACCAGCTAATCAAATTCCAAAAATATTTCACTTAACAGAACATATTTTCATGACTTAAGATATGTTAATGTCTTATGCAGTGTAAAAATGATGCAACTGTGGATAGAGAAATGCTATAACAGAAATGACAGATGTAGGACATTATATCATGTTTAATGTCTTTTTTTTTTTTTTTGATAATCCAAAATTTGAATTTATCTATCTGATTTGTCATTCATTCATACATTTAACCCTTCCCTTAAATTCCAAAATTTTTGAAGAAATGTACCTAACCCAATAAAATTTGAGTTTATATTAACCAAAAACATCCACTGACCAAATGTAGTGTACACTAATTATTCTGGTTAAGAGAGAATTCAATGTATTGATGGATGTTTTGTGTATATATGACAAGGGTGGGTGGGTCACATACAGTACAAAGTTGAACAACAACAACAAAAAATTTTTTTTTTAACATAAACAACTGAAAACCAAAGAAATTCCCAAATGTGTTCTAATCAGAACAATAATACAAAGTTAATAAAAATTACTGCAATCTGTAGAATCCAAATAAGGTAAAATCCAGGTATATTCAGAAAGAAAAAAAAAATTATGAAAAAAAAAAAAAACATGACAGAAATGAAATAATCCAAATGCAAAGTGTGTTCATAAGAAGCTGCCTGGTGATCTTGAATCCAAACGTCTTTTGTATTATGGCAGATGATAATCCATTATATGAATCCTGGTCTGACACTGTAAGGAACTCCCAGAAATAAAAATACAGATGATTGCTGAATGTGTTTTCTGTCTAAGAATTAACTTGGGTTCACCGAAATTAATGCAGATTTGCAAAAATGTAAACAATGCAAAGTCAGGACTTAAACAAAACCAAGCCTATAACATCCTAAAGAATAAGCACGGGAAATAGACTATCCTCAAACTATACACTTTGAACAATTAAATATAGATTAGGAATGCATACATGATGTATTATGTAATTTAAAATGAGTCAATAATATTTAACTTGGTAGGAATTGGAATACCTATCATGCACACATTAAAAGACTAAAAATAATTCAAAGTAATATCAAAACATGCAAAAAACAATGAAGATTGGTAAACAAATACTTTATTTACTTATTCAATCGAGAGAAAATCTATTTTATACTTCAAATATAAATAGAGTCTTTATAACTGAATATTCTTAAGAATAGAAATAACCAACTCTATGATAACAATAGAATTAATAGAGTAATTGTTTACACTATAAAAAGTTAGTTAATATGGAACATTACAAAAATCTTAATGTAAATCGGGCAGCAAAATCTGAGCAAATGTAAATCACACTGTGACAATGAGAAGCTTACTTTTTGAGCTATTTCAAGTGCAATAATATAAATTTGTGTATGTTTAACTTATTCCTAATTCTACATTCAGGACAAAATCATGCCTGCTTTCAATTCAAAATATATTACACATTACTGGATTACTATTAATGGATGTTTTCTCTAGTAAACAAAAGAGAAAAATAAATTAGTAAATAGCACTTCAAATGATATATGAACAATTTCATCAGTTATCTGATAGCTACTAATACTAGTACCATCAGAAAGACATGCAATTATTATAAAGTCACATAAGAAAAATAAATGTATGTATCAAGGATTTTACAATATGTATTTTTAATTTATCTTTACAATACTCTAGTTAAGCACATCACACTCAGATGAAATGCATTCAAAATATTCTCTCCCAACAAGTGACCTCCACATTCAGATATTGTGAAGTTTTCAGTTTAACATAATTTTTCATTTCAGTTAGTCAGCATCATTTAATAGAAAAACACTATGTTCATCATTTGAAGGGAATGATAATGATCATAAATGAAATGAAACTGACAATTTAATCAAGGAAAACAAAAATGTTACTTAGCTGAAACTACCATAAAGACATATCGGGCAAAATATCACGAAAGTACTAACATCCATGAAAAAAAAAAAAGATCTCTAAGAAAATTCAGTGTAACTACTAATCAAAATTGCCAACAAAAAAAATTCTGGGAGAAAACAGAACATACAAACCTTAATGGCCACAGAAAACCCCAATAACACAGCAGCCTAAAAAAATCATAGACCATAACAACAGACAAAAACAAGTAGTGTACCTAGCAGCAGTCTGAGTCTTTATCACACTTAGTGATCTCAGTTCCCAAAGAAAAGAAAATTATCCTTCAAACACTTCATTCACTGTACTGTCAACCACTTTACCCCAAAACACCTTCTCTACCTTTTACAACACATGGAAATCATTTTTATAACCTTTTCCACAACCCTGAAATAATTCTACTGTAAGGATGTGACTTAAGGCGATAATTATTCAAAACAGGTCTACATCAAGAAAGCTGATTCTGTGAAACAAGAATCTCAGATTACAAATCAGATCTATTATATGGTACAGCTAAAACAAATTCTAAGGCAAAGCAAATAGAGGCAGAGAACCTCAAACTATGATCTTCTAATACAAAATGGCTAAAAGCCTGGTGAATTATTTTGCTCCCCTTACTGAAAATAAGTTCTCTAAGAATACCTTAGATTTTTCAAACTACCTAAACAATTATAGTGTACAAAGTCATAAAATACTTGTGCCATAAAAAGTAGACACCTGTTTCATAGAAATACCTCTAAATTAAATGGTTACAAAATTGGTCATTAATCACTTCACAAAATGATTTTAAAAAACTGTTTTTAGTTTTAATAACAGACTTTACAGACTTTACAAACAAATTGACAAATGCAAAGTAGGTAACCCACTATCTCCTGTAAGTTTGTACATAAAGATGTTTGTAAGTAAAGAAAAGATACATCATCAATTCCATTATTTTTTTATTGGTATGTTGATTACTTTACTGAATGAAAAAAAAGATAAAATTGGCCATCTACTTGAATCCTTGATTATTTCCTACCATCTTAATATCAATTTCATAACTAAAGAAAATACAAACCATTTCTTAGATAAATCTTTCCAATTCCAGGAATAAGTTCTCTATATTTGCCTAAAAACCAAGAAAAGTGCCTATCCACTAGAAGTCAGATCCCAATTAATTGGAAGCACAACTCCTTATTAAACAAAAATTATTCAGACAATGTTCTCTAGGCTGGTTACTCATTACAAATTAATCATGGACAATACAAAATTTTGATAAACCAAAACCACCAGAAACCATTAATACTACAAAACAGTTTGATGACCGTACAAAGATTCTAGCTTCCATTTTGTAAAGGAAATAAACAAAGCAAAAATTTCCCAAGAAGATTTCACACAAGTTACACAGTTTCTCTATTAGTTGGAACACATGGAAAATTAGATCATTCTTCCATCTAAATGGATAAAATACACATCCTTTACATGTTGTCTATGAAAGCACATACTTATCAGTGAAACAACTTTGCACTCAAGAGCATGAAGATTCAACAAAACAGAACCCGCTTGTCACCTTTTTTCCCTTGGGGAATTAAAACAATAGAAGCTCTTTACATTGGTAAGTAAATCCCATCCTAACCTCTACAAAAAAACCAAACTTTCTATTAGAGTTTGCTGGACTCTAAACCTTTTCTTACACAGTCCATACCTGATGATGGCTCACTGATATAAAATTTTTTTTTAACTGTTAAAAAAGTCTCTCTAGCCTGTTTAAACAGTTTACCTTTGGCAAATAATGTCACAATTTTATAATATTTCAAGTCAACTTAGAACCCATCAAAAAAATAAAATCAACCTTGAAGAATCAGAGACATTTGATAATAACATGTTGGCCTTGCATTAATAAATCATCATCATATAATCATTATGCAAAGATTGAAACTGTCATTTTAACAAGCTAATACCAGCATACGGTGTTCCAGATGAAACACCGTGATTTTACATATTCGTTATTAACAAACTATTAATGACAGAAACATAAAACTTATACCACTATAAAGAAAAAGATTCTAAAGTTTTGCATTATGTTCCATTTGTTGTCCACAGGCTGATTGTGCAACAGAAAAAACAAAAACAAACCAAACATCACTGCCAGCCAATTGTATGCAACATTAAAACCATGCAGGTTTTAACCACCCCATGATTGACAGTGGCTGAAAGAACTCAGGGTGTCGAAAAACACCAGAGAATTCTTAAAAACAACTTTAAATGTGTTTCAGTGCAAAAATCTGTTATGCAGGGATTGACATTACTGATGTGTCATGGTTTTGATGAGGCATACTTCCACCTGACTGGCAATGTCAGGCAAAGAGAATGTGAGATTCTGAGCACTAGAAAACCTGCACACTGCAAAACGCCACATTAGCCCAGGTGCTGGTCTCATGCATAGTCTTCACACCAGGTCCTTCTGTTTTTTTTTTTAATGAACTTGACAACTTTCTCCAATAAGATGCCAATGGTTTCAACAGGAGACCACTGATAAGTTAATGTGACTTCTTATAGGGGTACCTTAAGGATCAAGTTTACAAGATCCCCCCCCCCCCACAAACAAGGAGTATCAATTAACTAAAACTCTCTGGGAAAAGTTATAGAGAAAACATGTATAAGCATATGTGCCATATTTAACTGGTGGGCAGATCCCATGAAGCAATTTTATATTTTATTATATATTTGTGTCTTTAAAAGTTCATTAATAATAAGTGTGTAAAATCATGGTGTTTCATTTAGAACATTCTGTAGACACATATCTTCCAGCATTCTCATACTTACTCCTAGCATGATTTTTTAAAAGATTTCATTCAAATAACTTTCCCATGGTGCACCAATTAATGTTAAGTAAGCATTACATATTATTAAAACAGTTTGAAATAAATCTTTATTTTTTAAATTAATTAATTACTCATTCAAAGATAAAATTTATTGAAAAATGCTATTGGAGAACCATTTCAATAGGCCTACTCACCTCTTAAGCAGTATGCTACAAAATTATTGTTTCTGTGAACTGCCACCAAATTGCCAATATATTTCCTTTGTTCCCAATCAAATTTCACTACTGGTGTAGCCTTCACCTTAAAGGAAGGAAAATAATATAAAAGATCTGAGAAAAATGATAAGATACAGCATGTCTGTTCCACTGATGAAAACAGTTTTGGGGGTTAAAAAAGAGACTTCGCAAACTGGATAATAATAATAATAAAACAATAACAAATCTTATGATACAATGACCTTTATATACATTTGATCTTTACACTAAAATAAACTTTAGCATATGAGTGTTATGCAATCAATCATTTTATTGCTGCTAAGGAAAACAACATAGCCATGTTGAAGCAATAGCAAAAATAATTCCACTAAAAAATATTGCTAATTAAATACAAGAAATAAAATATTTAATTTTTAAAAAGACAAGATTTTGTTTTGATGGGAAAAGTCCTATGACCAATGACAAGTAACAATAGTTCATCGACAACACAGACAAATGCATGCTTAAAAACAACAATTATCTCATTGTTTCAAAAGCACTAAGCTGAAGTGAAAAAAAGAAAGAAAGAATACATAAGATAGATAAAACCAGAATAGGGTGAGTGCAGCAAGACAAATTTACCATACACAAATTGATTACAACTAAATCTTATCTACTAGAGAACTTTAACTGGCCAGAAATTTATGACAATTTAATAAGTGGAAATACCAGATGGTCACCAGTGTCCTTTACTTATAAAATTTTTGGGCCATTGCATTTGAACAATGATTAAGTATAAAATTAGTTAATACTAAGGTAAGTTACTTGTATCAATTAAAGTCAGATCAGTGAACAATACTTGTTATTGTAAAGGCTGTGGAATCACACACCAGTTTTGGAGCACATAGACACATCTGGGTACTGTTCAGAGATAACATCTGGTTTTGCTGTGCTTTCCTGACAATGTGGTGATTGTCAGAGTCAGTCCTGGTTGCAGTAGCTTCTTCAGAAGTGAACCAGCTGGCTAACACTGATCAAGTTAGGACTATGCTAGTTTGTCTGGGTGTAAACAAAGTAGAAGCAAGCCAGCTATTGAAAGAAGTTTTTTTTCTCTGTCTTTCCAAGTTGGTATGGAATCAATCAGTTGCTGCAGCCAACTCTTGTCTGGAGGGAAGTATAACAGGTACATTGCACCCATCTAGGGTTGCAGGTCATGGACCTACAGAGGGTCAGGTCCTTGATGTAGGTTGAGACAAAATACTTCCACCCACACTGAGACTGAACCAAAGGCAAAGGCAGGGACATCTACCGGGCTCTTTTATGCAAATGACTGGGAAGTATTGTCATTGGAGTCTGATGGTGAAGCTACGTTTGCAACCTTCTTCTGAGAATAAAAACAGAAGTTAATAACCTCCACAGATAGTGAGATGATGGTTTCACTATCTGGTTGGCAATGTGAGTTGAAAAAACACTGTGGTGAGAGGCATTCATTGCAGGTGGAAAAAGGCATTACCACTCCATTTTGGCAACAGATGAAGGGAACATCAAGGGTTGGCGCTGTCCTATCCAAATCCAATGGAACAGCAGAAATCATTTGTAAAAAAACAGACGACGATGCCAACTTTAATTCTAGAGTACCTCTAGAAGGGGCATGGGTTTCAAGCTGTGGTGCGAATTCCATTGTTTGGGTGAAGGTATGTGGGTTGCCTTTAGTGGCCCAGAAGAGACTCCGGTCCTGCTCCTGTGGTATAGTAGGGTTTTAGTTGGCTTTAATATGACACCCTGCATGATGTACCCTTTTTGTCAGGGCAGAGAAGTGGGAAAAAGCTTATTAAAAAGCCAGTCCCTAGGAAGCTTTCCAGTATGTTTAACATTCAGATGCACAGGGTCATCCTGTATAAAGACCAGCCAGGCCAATTACCTGTTTGCTTGGTGTGTAGGATGTGAGAGCATACCCTCAACTCATGCACAGGAATAACCGAGAAGGTGCTGACCAAAAAACCAAAAGAAGTTTCAACTTCCTCCAAATGAAGCTGCAGATGCAAGGATGTTGAGAGAGTTCATAGGGTCAACAAGTGTGGTGCCTGAAGAAACCCTCTCCTGACAACAGTGTAGCGCAGGATGCTCCGCTATAGCTGGCCAACAAAAATGAAGGTCTTGTGAATAAAAAGTCCAGTTCAACCACAGAGCTAGCCACTTAAGGTGAATCCCTTAATTTTGAAGGTTTTTTCAGGCTAGTGACTAGGTTTTAAAGTCCATGGACAAAATTCTATTTGCAGATTTGTGACTATGAAAAGGATGAAATTTTTTGGCCTCAATGACAGAGGGACCAAATTCAAAATGCATTTTGATGCCTTTATAGGTAACTTGGTTATAACTGAAACATGCATCCTGCCTGCAGGAACTACATCTCAATAGCCAGGCAGAAGTAGAGTTTAAATTCACCAAGTGGAAAGGACAGCGGCTGTCACTTAGCACCCACTGGCAGAAATGTGTAGCAGCCCCAAGTTTAAGTTACGTAGAGTAATCTTATAGTGATAATGCTGGATGTGTAATCATAGCTAGCATTAAATTAGAAGATCAAATAAAGGCAATAATAGCAATGATATATGCACCAGCAAATGGGCTAGCCAAAGTTATACATAAAATTACTGATGAGGGTTAAACTTATTCAGTTAGAGCAGTGGTTCCCAACCAGGGGTCCATGGAAGAATTTCAAGGGGTCCATAGAGATTCTACTTATTTTTAAATTTATTATACTGGAATTAGAAGACATGCGGCTCAGAATAAAATTATTACTACTGTTCACAATCCTTAAAACTGAATGTTTAAATGTTAGAATTGCTCTACATTAGCTAACAGTATCAGCGGTGTCAAACTCACGGTCCATGTGACAAATTTGGCCCTTGGGATGGTCATGAGCGGCCCGCGAGATGACAGGAAGATTTATTGCCTCCTTAAATGACGAGTGTCATGAATATACGTGATATATGAATGAGAGAGAGAAAATGAATAAATAACCTTTATTTTATTATGGCAATATTAAGAAAATAATATTAAGGCAATGTTAATTATTTTCTTTCTAATATGGCTAACAACAAGTGATAATATTTAGCAAAATCGTGAAATTAGTGAAATCGTGACTTATACTTTGCATGTTTAAGTGTCTGTGTGTATATGATACCTCTTTGGTTTGTTATTATTTTACTTGTATATTGTTGTTATATTAACCTGGTCGCACACATAGTCAGCTTTCTTTTTTCCACCCACAGATATTGCATAATGTCAAGTAAGAAGAGAAAGTTCTCAGAAGATTATCTTCAGTGGGGGTTTACTTCGATTCAAAAAAATAATGTAGATCTCCCACAGTGTGTCATTTGTTTTCGTGTCCTGGGAAATGATTCACTGAAGCCTTCAAAATTACAACTTCACCTGACCAAATGCCACCCTGAGTATGCTAGCAAGGAAAAGTATTTTTTCAAGAGGAAAGCTGATGAACTGAAGAGGCAAAAACTTGATGCGACTGGTAGCTTCCAAGAGAAGAGAGGGAACATCGTGGAAGCATCATACAGAGTGGCTTATTTAGTAGCACGGAAGAAAAAGCCACACACAATTGCTGAAGAATTGATCCTACCTTGTGCAAAAGAAATGGTTAGACTGGTTCTTGGAGCAGAAGCAGCACAGAAACTAAGTGATGTATCTCTTTCGAATAATACTATCCAGCGAAGAATCAGCGACATGTCAGGTGATGTGAAAGATCAGATTATTGAAGAGATAAAAGCATCCCCCATTTTTGCTATACAGGTCGATGAATCCACTGATGTAGCAATGGCGTGCCAGCTGTTGGTATACTGCCGATACCTGTTCAAAGGCATAATCAAGGAGGAATTTCTTTGCTGTCAAAATCTTGAAACATCAAGTACGGCCACTGATGTGATGAATGCTGTGTCATCGTTTTTTGACGAGCATGGTTTGAGTTGGAATAATCTTGTTGGAATCACAACTGATGGAGCTCCAGCCATGCTTGGGTCGAGGTCGGGTTTCCAAGCAAAAGTAAAATCCAAAGCACCAAATGCAGTTGGTGTGCACTGCTTCATTCATCGGGAGGCTCTGGCTTCTAAATCGCTTCCTTCTGGGCTTCTCACAATTTTCACTGGTATTGTTAAGGTCGTGAACTATGTGAAAAACTCTGCCCTAAACACGAGACTGTTCCAGCAACTGTGTCATGACATGGAATCCGAGCATAGTTCCATGCTCTTTTATACATCCGTCAGGTGGTTGTCTGCAGGGAGATTTTTGTCCCGCTTCTTCTCTCTTCGCCAGGAAGTTGAAATGTTTCTTGATGTACAGAAAAAATGTGACCTGTTGGAGATATTGAAATCAGAACACTTTGAGCTCCGCCTTGCTTATCTTGTGGACATATTTGAAATCTTCAACCAGCTGAACTTGAGACTCCAAGGAAAGGATTCAAACTTGCTCAGCCACTGTGACTCAATACATGCATTTTTGGCCAAATTGGAGCTGTATAAGAAGAGAGTGAGTGTAGGAAAATTTATGATGTTTCCATCATTGAATGAAGTTCTTGCTGATGGTCAGCTTTCAAGCACCTTGTCCAAGGAAATCATGGACCACTTGTCTCATCTAGATGATGAATTTCGCCGTTACTTTCCTGACTTGAGCCCTCAGCATGCAGGATTAGCAAAAAATCCTTTCTTATGTCAGGTTGATGATGTGTTAGAAGACGCACAAGAAGAGTTCATTGAGCTTCTCCATGATTCAACAGCCAAGAATGTGTTCCAGTCAAACTCCTTGTCTAGCTTCTGGTGTTCAATGATGGAATCATATCCAAAAATAAGTGATCTGGCAGTTCGAGTTCTTTTGCCTTTTGCTTCAACCTACCTGTGCGAAAGTGGGTTTTCTTCATTACTTGCAATAAAAACAAAATCAAGGAACAAGCTGTCTGTGGAAGATGACTTGAGGTGTGCCCTGGCTGCCACTGAGCCAAGGATTCATGAGCTGGTTGCTCAAAAACAACCACAAACGTCCCATTGAGAAATATAAAGTGACATACTTTTTCGCAACCAATGAAAAGTTTCATTCACTGCTGTTTTTGTGATTTTTTGTTGTATTAATACAGTTTTTGTGATTCTTTTTATTCATACATGTGCTTGCAAGCTCAAAAAAGAGCAAATATTATAAAGATAGTTTTTGCACACAATACCTACAACTATAACAACATTAACATAACATTTTTCCTATGTGTTGTACTTAAATCAAAAAGTGCTGAACGGAATGTTTTCTGATTTCATATAAATAGGCCTACATCTTAATCAGCATAACAATGGAAGGCATTTTACATTAATATATTCATTTCTTGCAGAAAAATCTTTTATTAATTTTCTTGGCTTAACATATTTCGTTGTAGGGGGTCCACAGGTGAAACAATGACTGGAAAAGGGGGAACGGGACAAAAAAGGTTGGGAACCACTGAGTTAGAGGAAGGACAGTCATGGACTCCCTACAAATGATCAGAGAAATTCTGCATACAGTAGACACGGAAGGCTCCCCAATAGGGATGTAAATTACTAAGCGCTTAAACATTTAAACAATAAGCATTGTGGTAAACGTTTAGGAAAATATGTAAATGTTTAAATGTTAAAAACATTTTTAGCTGATATTTTAGACTTGAACATCTGTAGTAGTCAGTGCTTGCTCTGATGTCAGGACCTGGCCAAACTGGAATGTTATATGCCCACAAATTGTCTCAGGTGACCAGAAACTAACTGTGAAAGTCATTATCTTCTTCCCCAAGGGGTTAGTGGATGCAGTCAGATCCGGTGAAGGGTAAAAGGTTTTTGTCAAGAAGGCAGTTGGATTCTAACAGTCCCCAGTGAAAGTTGTATTATTCGCTTTCTCCTGATCTTCACGATGTACAACATACCGAGTGATTTTTTTCATATTCTTCTGTTAACCTGTTGTGCGTGTTATATGAACAATCGGATTACCTGAGTTCTGTGGACACATATCAGAAAATCATTTAAGCCAGACTTCCTTATTCACTCAATTTGTAACAACTTTGATTTCTTTTCTCTGAGGTTTTATTGTAATTGCATCCATTTCATATTTTGCAAATATTGAAAATTAATGCTGCTGCTACATTTCAAAGATAGGGCGATCAAAAAGGATTAATGTGTGGAATCATTTCACAAAAACAACGCTAAATACTGTTCAATGCAAACTATGTAAAACTGAATTCAAATATATGAACAGCACCAGAACAATGCACAATCATTTAAAACTGAAGCATCGCTCTATCCTTAGTTGGATAAAAAACAAAACATTTTTCGCGCTTGTATCCGAAAACTGCAGGAAGTGTAGCATCCAACGTGCTGAGAAATTAATAGAATTACTGTGTATAATGATAACAAAAGATAAGCTGCCTCTAAGTTTTGTTAAGGAAGCAGGTTCTAAAAAATTCATGAATGCACAGAAACCTGAATACCGTGCTTCTGTAAGGAAGACTGTGATCTCCCAGCTAGAAAGGTGCTATGAAGATAGCTTGAAGCTTCTTTACAAAAAATTAAAAACACCAACAAAAGTAGCTTTAACACTACTGCTGGACATCACTGTATACAGAAAGCTACAAGACTGTAACCTGTCACTATTTTGAGAATTGGGAGCTTCAAACAGCAGTTATTTAAACTGAAAACAGAGGACAGGCATACCGCAGCAAACTTGGCCGAAAAATTACATGTAACCGTGGAAAATTGGGGTCTTACAGGACGTGTCTTGGTATGTGTACATGATAATGCAAAGAATATTATGTTTGCTAACACAGCGAAATAAGTATCATGGCAATCAGTCAGTTGCTTTGCACACATTTTACAGTTGGCTATAAATGATAGATTCATCAAGTGGCATTAATCGTGCAGCTGAAGCTGCAAGTAAAATGGTTGCTCACTTTCACCACAGCACAATAGCTACAAAAGCACTTAAAAGAAAGCAAATACAACTTAATGTAGTGCAATACCATCTTATATAGTCATGTAAAACTCTGAATTCAGTTTACAATATGTTTGAAGACATTCTACCACTACTCTCAACTTTGAAGTGTGCAACAACTGCTATATCTGCATAAAATTCAGTTTCACTATCACATGCATCCAATCTGCAACAGTCTCCTTCAGAATAATCTTAGCAACAAAGTACAAATTGAAAACAAAAATCGTATGAAATATGATCTCCTTTCAATGACAACAGCCTGCTCTCATTGCCTCTTTGTAAGATCCATTTCACAAGCATGTGTGCTTCCTTTCGCCTGCTTCTCAGGTAGCTACAAAATCAACACTTACGCAACTTGCCGAATTTGAAGATTCATAGGGTTTTGTGCCTAAACTGATAGGTGCTAAATTAGATGAATCAGTGGAACCAGCTTTGAAAAAAATTCCGCATGAGATATGAGTGCTATAATGACGCTTCTGGGTGAAAAGTATGCAGACAACAGTGTGTGTGAAAATAATGTGGAAAACAAGCTTTCCAGTTACTTCAAACAGTCAAGTCCTTCATTCGAATTTAACCCAATGGAGTGGTGGTGGAAATTCAATACACAGTTTCCCAAGACTTGGAAAACTTGCAGTCTTACCTTTGCATTCCAGCAATGTCTGTACCTTCCAAATGTGTTTTTTATAGTGTTAGCCATGTTTTCAATTAAATTATGACAAATTTAACTTAAGATCTTTGTTACTGCTTTCATTGGAATAGTAATCTTATATAATCATGGTCCCTGCAATACTACAAATTATAACACTATTTTGCAATCAATTACTTGAGTAAATGTTATTGAGTCAAAGATAAAGCTTCAAATGAAAAAAAAAAAAGTATATATATTTTGCATTTTCCTGTAATTAATGTAGGCAGATGTATCACAAGCTTTCAATGATATTATTTAGGCTTACGGCTAATAGCTATTATTATAGTATTCTATTCCATAGAAATTAATCAGACATTCTTACATAAAGTAATATATTTTATGGTATTTCCTCTGGAATGAGTTGCATTTTCCTTTATCAAAGTCTTGCTATTTTTGTTATTTCCAAAGAGTTATCTGTCCCTTACACCAAAACTGTGAAAAGGCGTTTGGGACTAAATCAACACTGGAACTGTTATCGTTTAAATGTTATAAACTTGAACCATTTACGATATTAAATGATATTTACATCCCTGCTCCCCAGCCATCATGCTAGTTATCAATCAGATGAAAGTGTCTGATAGGGCAGACTGCGGCTTTCTGTTCAGGACATTTAAACGGTCTGGATTCAGGGAAGACTTTATTAGTTGGATAAAGTCATGTTACACCAATATCCAGACAAGTAGTCTCAACAGCTTCACATCAGCATATTTTAAACCTTTCATGGAATCCGGTAAGGCAGCCTTCTCAATGCATTGCTGTACTACATAGTCATTGTAGTGACACTGGCTTGTAGTGCATGTTGAAGAGAAAATCAAAGGGATAGAGATAACTGATCAGTACGCCGACAACACCATGATGATTGTACTTAATGGTGTGAGAGGTTTACCAGTGGCTTTCGACAAGCTTTACAAATGTGCACCAGGTGCCAAAGTCAAAACAGGAGCAGCGTGTCTGGGCTCTCACAACCCAGCCAGTTTCAGGGTTAGGTGGGCTAAGCGGAATAAAAATTCTGGGTATTGTTTCCAATAACTATACACAAATGTAGATGAAAACAACTGGCAACAACTAGTTAATTACCTTTGCTTAGCAATAAATAGCATAATGATGAATCTCCTATGGTATAGGAGTAAAATTATAGGAATGTCAGACTGAGCATGAACCACCATTAACGCTGAACTGGCTAAGCTCTTATGTCAAGGACACAAACATCTAGTGAATAAAAAATTAAATCTCCTTCACTGGCATCTAGAAAGGTTAAACATTGTAAACACAGTGGGCAAAATAAGTGCTTAACAGATTAAAAACATACCAAATATCATAAGTGATAGCAGTAATACGAAATACTTTTCTGCCATCAGATATCTATACTAAAGGCTTAAGTTAACAGGATAGCCATCCTATGTGACAAACCTAGAATCTACCAAAAGCTTAGTAATAATCTTAGCAATTTCCGCAAAACTAGCTTAGAGATGGAGTAAGAGCAAAATAAGCAAACCTATTCACTTGACTTCAAAACGCACCTACACCTCGTGTCAGTCCTAGTTTCTGAAGGGTATCTCAACACTGTGTCACTTCCATGGAAGGAACTTTGGAACAATTCTAAAAACTGCCATTTAGATGGGTATACCTGACTTCCAGTGGAAAATTTTACACTTGGTACTCCCTATAAGGGAAAATAAATATAAATGGAAGTTTATAGGTTCCTCCAAATGCCTTGTATGAGAGAGGTTGGACAATAGTTATCCACAGCATTTTTACCTGTCCACAACATAAAGAACTGTGGGACCTAGTCCAAGTTTTGGTACAAGGAATTAAAAGTCATCAGCACAGACTTAATCTGCACAGGCGTCTTTGGGTTTACCCACTCATAATAAAAATAACCATCTTTTGAACTTCTGTGCCCAGAGGATTGCTTGAAGAAGCAGAAGAGCTTTAGAGAATGGTAAATCTGCTCCAACCAAATTTATCTGATGTTCATATGTAAGAAGTATTTTACGTAAAAAGTATAGTTGAGTCTTCCAATGCATTTGTCAGGCAACACTTTTCAAACTGCCAGATATTAGGCCACCTTTTGGCCAAAGAGCGAGTTTTGCTCATTTAAATGTGCTTTGAACAACCAATTTTCAATTTAGGACAGACTCCTCAGTCAAAAAACACTTTATTTCAGTCAAGAAAAGATGACACAGTGCAGCTGGAGTAATAAATTAATACTAAGTTGGATAACAGCCGACGACTAGATATCAAATGTAAACATCTGATAAGATCACTGAGGTCACAGATGCCCACCAATTTCATTAAGAGTAAACTGTGAAGGAATAAGCAACTGGGTAAATCTCATCTCTCCTGCCCACTTGGGAGGAGATGGGTGGCTGGCTGTTTCCACAGAGTCTGTTACATGTACTTTCATAGACACAAACAAGTCTTATTCATAAACCTGCAACAGAAGAACGTGGAACCAATCCAGCTTGATCATATACACATACAACTTAACATCACAGCACTTCATTATATCAATAAAATGTTAAGTGCATTAAAAAAAAAACTGCTGTTAGGGTTTGTTAATAAAAGCTATAAAGTTATGTGAAACTTACTTTATCAGTTAAGATTTAAGAAAAATCAAATAACTATTATCGTGGAACTTCAGGAAGTAAACTTTTGAGAGAAAATTCATTAAAAAACATGAAAGTATGCCCTTTTTGATTATTAATTTGATGGAATTCTTCAACTCACTGTTAACAAAGCCTAAACAAATCTTACATCTAGCAAAAACTTTGGTCAACAATGCTTAGTGATAAAATTCTAATTTCCCTTAGGTGTTCTTGAAAATACTCTAATCTGGAATTCTAAAAGATTGCTACAAAAGTTTTGTTGATTTTTGTATTATGTTAATTTGGGGTTCATTTTTTGCATGCTTGTGAAGTTGTATGTAGATACATACTGTTTTTTTTTTAGCATGTGCTTTGGCATACATTATGCAAAACCTACCTTTTTAAAAATCATATACAGTCTACCCCCGCGTAAACGCGGTTCGGCATTCGTGGAATTTTCCTTAGAACCTAACTAATAATTGTTCGTGGAAACACCCACATATTCGCGGAATCGCAAATATCTTCCACAATTTTTTATGGCTTTTTTGTGGCAATATATATTTTTTCACACTTTTTAATGCTAAATTATTAATAACAATATAATTTACTAATTTTGTAATATAAATACTAACATAAATTCAGCAAAATATCAATATAAAATAAACGCTATTGGCTGGAGGTTTGAAAGTAGCCAATCCGAGAGCGTTATTCATTTATCCTCGCTGCTGCCCACGAGGCGTTGTCTCAGGCAGATGCAGCCCAGCATCATCCCAGTTTACCGTGTGTAGCTATCTCAAGTGTTTCGCTGAGTGTTGTATTTTTTATTAAATTATTATTATATATTTACTTATATTTCACGTTATATTTTGACGTTTATAGGCATTTTAATGGACCACGTCCAATATTCACGGTTTTTCACTCTTCGCGGGTGCTCTAGGAACATAACCCCCCCACCCGTGAATACCAGGGGACAACTGTAATGGATATTTGCTTCAGGGTTCTGAGTGAAGCATGGATTCATGCCATTTTGCTTCACGAGTTCAAACCAGGCCACAAAGTGAGTGAAGAAATTCGTAACATTAAGCAAGCATGGGGTGAGGATACAGCAGATGAGTGCAGAGTACAACGATGGTTTGCAGTTTTGATCAGAAGTGAGCCATGAAGGAACATAGCGGGCATCCTTTTAGTTGTGATGACAACCATCTGAAAGCTTTGGTTGAAACCAATCCAAGAGAGAGAGAATTTGCTGGAGAACTTGATGTAAGTACTGCAACCTGCAACTGTTTTCCAGCATCTTGATGCAATCAGCAAGGTGAAAAAGCCTGACAAGTGAGTGCCTCAGAACTTGTATAAACAAAATCATTTGGTGGACTGCAACTGGTGTCATCCACTATAACTTGCAACCTGGCAAAACCATCACAGCTGAAAGGTACTGTCGTGAATTAAACGTTGTTCATCAGAAACTATCCCAATGACAGCCGGCATTGGTGAAACGAAGAGGCCCAATCCTGCTTCATGTCAATGCTTTTCCTCATGTTGCAAAAGTGATTTTTCAGAAACCGAACATGTTGGGGTACAAAGTTCACCCTCACCCAGCCTATTCACCAGACCTTTCTCCAACAGACTACCACCTTTTCAAACACCTCCACAGCTACCTCCGTACAAAATCCTTCTCCAACCAAGCAACAATTGAAACTGCCTTACAGCAGTTTATCGACTCCAGAAATCCAGATTTTTTTCAAAATGGTATAAATGTGCTTGTAACTTAATGGCAGAAGTGTATTGATTGTAATGGAACTTGCTTTGATTAATAAACTCCACTTTCAGCAATGATATGAAGTCTCATTGTTACAGTAAAAAAACCAACAAAACTTTTGTAACAACCTAATAAATCAACTTTGAAAAGTAATGATTTACTCAAAGGACATGTGTGAATTTCCAGGATACCTGTTACTCTCTACTTTTTCAATCAGAAAGGTCCACACATTTGATAAGCTGCTATTGTATACACACACACACACACACATTACTGAACCAACCTCTCAAACATTGAGCTAGCGTGCTTACACAGCCCTTATCTTCCTAGAGATGCTAAAATTGCTTTTCCTAGTTTATAGTAATCTGAAGCAAAATAAAAGTTTTGTACAATCTGAAGAATGAACCCTAACAGTTGCATATGTAAAATTTATACTTCAATTTATCATTTTAGAATAAGGGTGTTCATAAACAATTTGTGCACCATCGTCTTTGATTTTATCACTGTAACTGTCAATAAATTTTCTCAACTCATATTCTGAGTAGATTAACACCACTATTCAAAGTAGAAAAGGTATGCCATCATACAAAAAAATAATAATCAAGTTTCAAATAACTTGCATCTCCAGCTAGACAATAGGAAAATATCAATACAAGTTTTGTTTGCAGCATCTGCTCCAGATGAATATGCAGTTAAATTTATGATTCTAATTGTTTAGATTTATATTACCTATTGGGTCATTTTTTACTACTAGATGAACATCCCAGATTAATTGCGTTGTTATTTCTAATCTTATCATTAAATTTGAATCATAAATGTACTTCTTAGTTGTTGCATCATTAGTGTTAGTTAGATTTGCAATGTTTATAATCCCCCCATTTATCAACATTAAATATGCAGTATTACTATCATAATCTATTTTATCATGCATCTAAAATTCATATCTATCTTGTGCTATGGCAAACATCCATTCTTTATCTTTTACTGTATAAATTTGTACCAACAGTTCTAACTGAAAATCTAGATTTTTTTCCTAATCTAAACTTTAATGGACTATATGTGGTACCAAATTTGGTGAATACAGTGGGTGAGGAATGTGCACGGTCAGAATCATTGTCATGATGCAACATTCACACACCTGACTGCCATTTTTATTTGCATCTCTTAGGTGTTTTAGGATGGCCAAATAAAACTGCCGTCACATTCAGCTCCCTCCACATGAGAATTTCAGACTGAAATGCACCCTAACGGGAAAGATATTCAGGACATGCCAATAATCATCCAAAATGTGACGCTGGAATTGAAAGCCATCATGAAAGAAGAGTACCAGAGATGCTTCAACAAGGGTTAGGAGTTCTGGAATCAGTACATTCAAGCAGGAGGGGACAACTTTGAAGGAGATAAATCTGATTAACTGTTTTATGCTTTAGTTTTGTCTGAATAAATTTAGTTCTGGAATTTCTTGATCAGACCTTGTATGGAGGAAAAAAATAAATATATATGTAACACCACATGAAAGTGAAACAGAAATAACAATGATTACAAAATAAATCATTTTAATACTTTTTTCTTTTATTCTTAAAAATCCTGAATCCCCCCCCCCACTAAAAACAGTAATACTACATTATTACATTAGAAGTTAATTTCCTTTAACTTCTAATTTATCCATAAAGCTCAGAAAATTGTGTTTGGGAATTTTATTTTAAATACTTTTAGCAAATTTAGTAAAAAAAAAAACTATTAAGCATAACTGACCCCAAATAATGAGTCTCTATTTTAAATTTCAAATGTAATAAAAAAATATTTTTATTAGATTCCTTTTTACATTTAAAAAAAAAGGGAGTTGGTGGCAGTAAAACAAAAGAATCAAAACAAACATTTTTATTAACTTTATACGAACAACCCCACCGTGCACCAACAATTTTAACCAAATCTAAAACACAGCATCTTAACTGGTTTACCAGGAAGAGCATCTCATAAAATCTTCTAAATCAAAGCTAGTGAATGGTCTTTCCAGTGAATAATTAAAGAATTACAACAGTTATTGCATATTTTTAAAATGGTACTAAAATAGCCTCTTTACTTATACAAAGGATCATTATCAGTCACAAAGCAATATTTCATCTCAGTGGTAATTTTTAATAAGCATTATGCATACTACTGGACCAATAAATGTTCTTTACTATCAGGGAGCATTTTTCTAGTCATTACATACTTTTAAAAAAAATTTAAATATTAACCCCATGGTTCCTAACATTTCAGACATCAGCTTTTTCTACTGCAACTGTCTGCTAAAAAATTGCATTATCATCTCCTTTCCATGATAAAACAATTTGATTCTTCATTCTACATGGTCTTCACAACCCCAAAGATGACAATTTAAAGCTACCTTAGGAATTTGACTTTTTCTATTATGCAATCATATCTTGCTTTAAATCTTATATCAACATTTATAGATGCTTCATTTGTCTTTCTACCAACATTAGTTTAATCATTGGAACTGACTAGAATCTGGATAAATTATCAAACCTTCTATAGTTGTTGCCTAACCTGGATGAAGCGTAGTTATAATTTCTTTATCCACTAAAATATATTTAATCTGACTGACAAATGGCACAATTTGTAGTATTAGCTTTTAGAAGTTCTTCAAACAATAGTCATCAGTTTTATGTAGCAACAAATTTACATCTTGATTTTGGATTGTAATATTAATTACTGGACAAAGATTAAGATTTGTTCCAGTGTTGATTTCATACTCAATTCAGTTTCATCAAAAATCAATTCTTCTGCAATATCAGTATATTCTATTTAATAAGCAATATTTTGTAGAATCCTCTTCCTATTTTTATTTTGTTAAAAAGCTTAAACTTTTAAAATGTTTTAGCTCCAAATCCAGCAATTAAATGAGAATTTTGACAATGATTTAGATTTCTTTTTTTCTTTTTTAAAGAATCATAAGCTTTTTTCTTACTATCTTTGATTGATTTCTGGTTATTCAAACATATCTAATCATAGTTAAAACCTTTTTTTTTCTTTTCAAGTATCAACCACCTTTCCCAATAATTTATTTTCTCTCTCTTAATCATTACATTTTTTAAAATTTCAAACATGTTTCAGACATAATCTTAGTCATAACTTCATTTTTTATTTTTCAACTATTTCATGTCAAGGTAAAACATTTGCAAAACAATATACAAGAAATATATCCATTAATGTGTGTTTCTTTTACTAAATAGCGATGCCCAAGAATAGAAATAAATAGTGATAATCAAGTTGATATTTTTTCATTATAATCAAAGAATAAAGTCTAAGAGATAAATCAACCTAGTTAGAACTAATAATAATAGATTTGAGAGTAAGCTTTAAAGGCAATATAATACTCTTTATTCTTTGAATCCCAGTAATTGTTATTTTTCAGCTGTTTTTGAATTTCACTGCTAATTTGTGAGAGTTCATATGAACTTGTGGGTAAAGTTTTATTATCAATATGTCCAAGTAGTTCCAATAACAATATATTTTTAAAATATTATTTACATTCAGATTTGAAAAAGAATACATCTCAAGATTAACCAAAGCAATTTCATATTGTTTTACAGAATTTAAAATTAGTGTTGAATAAAAAATCTGTTTTTAAATTCGCAGTTTTTCAATGATAAAAACAAACCTGTAAGAAAATTTAGGTTTTACTAATTATACTCTGCTTTTTGCCATATTTATTAGTTAAAGAATTTATGTTGTTTATAAAAATGAATTAAATTTAAATTGATCCAGATTTCCAGTTATTTCATTAAAAACAACATTTCCAGGTTGTTTAGATCTTAAAGAGAAAACTAATTGTTTCAATAATTTTGACCTAAGGGTTAAAGCATAACAACTGTTAACACCAGAAGTGCTACCTGTTCTATTATCAGCAAAATATGGTTATCTTATGCTTAAACAGTCTTATTCTAGATTAATCTTTTGCTGGACATTTAATAGTTCCTTTTCATCTTAACTCTGGAACAATATTCATTTATCATTTTTACTCGAACATATTTTATTTTGTAAAGCATCGTTGTTTTGATAAATAGCAAAGCTATTTTAAAATTATAACAATTTTGAATATCATCTTCACTAGGAAGATTTTCATCTAGTTGTCTATTTACTAGATCTGAAAAACCAAGATTGGTGTCAGTTTTATAGCTATCATTAACATTAAGCTTATTAGGAATTACTTCTATAGTAGCTAATCAAATTGAATAATACAGTGTATATCAGATTCTAACTGTTGTAAAGCAAATGCAAACTGGTCATCTTTAAAAGTTAAATAATTTGCAGTAGTAGTAGCATCTACTTCTATTTTATAACTGCCATCAGCTTTTAAAAGGTGGAGCAACTAAAGATATTGATGATGGAACAGTTGAATTAAACAATGATTATTCTTCTATTGGTATTAATTTGTTAAGTTAGTTTTATCTGCTTGCTTGTATTTATAATTGACTAAAATAATTTAGTTGATTAGGCATAAATTGCTGCTCACCTATTTTTTTCATCAATGCACTGTTTCTTTAATTTCTTCAAATCCTTACATATATATAATTTTATTTCAATAAACAAAACAATTTTTTTTAAAAATCAGTATTGCTTAATGATATAATCAAAGCTTCCTATAGAATCATTAGGTGGAATAAATATAATGGAAGGTATCATTTAAAGTCAGAATTTTATCAGATTAATCTATAACTGTAAACCCAGTTTAATTTCACCAAAGGTATTATTTGTTCCCAACATTTTTCTGAGAAATAGTTAAATTCATCAAAATCCATATTTTTACTAAACAAGTAATTTATTTTTAGGTAATGGAAAGAGGATAAAATGTGAATTACTTCTGATGGTTTGTCTGGGAAGTTTGTGACAGTTCTGAGAAATATAAAAAGTACCAATGTTATTGTGTCTACCTCTGGTATAAAAACGTTTCTGGGAAGTTTGATTTTTGCATCAAAATAAATTATTTCACAAATGTTTTGTAGATCTAAATTTTCACTCCAATTCAATTTAATTTTCAAAAATATTAATTATCTGTTTTTTAAGCTTGTTTGCAAACCCACATTTTATTATTTAATATTCAGGCTGATGTAAAGATTTTTCTAAAAATATGCACTCTATAGTAGTCTAAAAAAACCCATATCCAATAACATAAGCATAAGTAGAGAGACTGTCACATCCACTTTCTTGCATAATCAATCCACTTATGCTTTTAAGTAATAAAAAGAAAGAAAAATCTTTATTTTCTGAATACATTCTAAATTCAATCATTAAGTTTCACCTAGTTAAATTTTGTTTTGTTTTTTTTTTTTACTTACATGATCACTTTCTTCTTCGCTTTCATTTCCTTCTGTAAACTCAAAACATCAGATTCAGTGAAACCTTCAGAATATTAATACTCTCTAAATAATTCTTCATTAGCATAATTTTTATAGTGACATTTAAATTATTAAAAATAGGAAATACTGCAGAAAAATATAAAAGAATAACTTATAAAAAGGCATAACATGCTTTTTACAAATAATCATCATCATAAAACACTTCAAAATATATATATATATGTGTTAAGTATAGAATCGTCAAATCAAAATTTCTTTCTAATAAAGTTGGTGATAAACAAAATAGTTTAAATAAATTGTTTTTCCTTTAGAAAGATGTCCAAGTGAAAAACATTTATCAGTATAATTGATGTAGTCCAATAACAAGATTAGATTAAATCCAGATAATTCACCAAAATAAGGTGAAAAACATTAATAAAGTTGACTGAGTATTCATGATCTTAATAATATTCAAAATCCTAGTTTAAGAGAAAAAACTGTTTACTTAAAGTAACAATAAAAGCTATGGAGGTTCCAAAAATGTTACTAATTCTTGTTCAAATTAAGTAGCAAACCAAAAAACTTGAAAATATCTGGTCAGTGGATTTAGTTGATATGTTTGCTGTTTCTATATCTGAAAAGTTGAGAGAAATGCAATGGATTTATTTTCTAAAAATGCATATTTTTTGTTTTTTTTTAAAGATAAAATTGGAAAATTTTTCATAGCAGCATTTAAAATACCAAACAGATTATGGACTATTTGAGAAGTGAATTCATTAACAAAACCTGAAAACTTATCAGAAAGAGACTTTCAAAAATAGAATTTTATCCCACACAATGAATAGTAAACTGAATGAGTATTTTAGATAAGTTAATGATGAAGGCATGACTGACACTCAAAGAAACAATGGGAAAAAAACGAAACCTAGATTTAAAGTGAATAATTTAGCATACACATCATTATGAAAAAATGTATTTTTAAAAAAAGATACAGTAAAACTTGAATGATGAAATATTTATAATCAAAGATTAATAATACTGTTTCTTGGTCTTAAATTAAGCATTTCATAGAGGAAGAAATACAAGGATAATTTTAAGAGGTGTTACAAAATACAAACTTGCTTAAAGACGACTGAAATGTCCATAAGGTAAAGTTGATATAGTATTATCTAGTCAATAAAACTTAGTGAGATTAATTGTAGTTTTCTTTTTTATCTGATTAAATTCAATTTGTACTATAAAAAGTATTTATATAAATCTGGTTTTAATTCTTTAATATCAGATTATTTTAGATCAAGTCCCAAAAATTCATTCATTATTTTCCCTATTCATATTTCATACAATTTTTTTTTTGTCTGTTTAGAGTCATTTACTGATTAACGCTTTCAGGACAAATGACAAACATTATCATCATTATTATAATGCCTTAGCAGAGCAAATGACAGATTTTTGTCATTTTATTTCCATAATTATGCAGTTGAGATTAATGCTGATGTTCTGTTTTTAGTTTATAGTTACTTTGCATTCAGTTCAAGGGTGTTATAAATCCACATGCCATCACATCATGGTCAGACTAACTTGCGGTGAACTGGCCAGTGGCAAATTGTCTTCGTGGTGAACCAGATGCAGCAAATCATCCCATTCTCTAATTAGTCTACATAGATGTCTAATTAAAGTATGAGTTTAATGCACTTACATTTTGTTGTTGTCAAATTTGTTGAAATCAACGCAGACTGGTATTGACTGAAAAACCAGCATCTCATTGGAGACTAATAAAAGTAATGCCCAATAAGCAGCTGATGGCTAAATATCTGGTTCTGCACTTTTTATAAATATGTAATTTTTGCAGATGTAGGAAATGGTGACACAGTAGTTTATATATATACAGTAGGGTTCCTGAATAATTTTTTAATTGCATGGTTTGCATATTATCCTTGCAAGCTCACTGAAAATGCAAAATCACTATGGCACAGTTTTTGCCTTAATTAATCATTTCTGATGGATGATTATCTTTTTTTTTCTAATTTAAAGATAACACTTGTCTGAATATAATGCTATAGGGAATTGCATGTTTATCTTGCTTTATTTTTTAGACATCTTATTTTTAAAATTTTTTATGAAAGTCATAGTATATGTATCCCAAACTTACAAGCAAACAAAATTTCTATGGCACTGCATTTGACAGACCAGACTATATACAAAAGTGTTGAAATAAATATCCACCTAGTAGACATCCAAAAGCTAAGAAACTGCTTTGGACATGAAAACCAGATAAGTTGATTTAGTGCTGTACAAGCTTAGAAAAACAAACTATATTTCAGACAATACAAATATATTCTGTGGCAGATTAATGCATGGACCAACAAGCCCCTCCCCCAACAAATTTTCTGTAACACTACTATAGCAGGAAAAAAAAAAAAAAAAAACATTTAAATATTTTTATTTAACACAAAAGACAATACAATTTCCAAGCCTTTTTAAGTTTTGAAAAGTAAATATTTAAATATCTATAAATGAAAATTCCAGACATAAGCAGTCTACATTAAATTATGATTGATGCTTATATAACATCATGAAATAGTGAGACTGATTTAAAGAACAAATTGCAAGAGTAACAGATGCATGTGAAAGAATGACATCAATTCTATTTCCGTTCCAGTAACTGAACGTCAATCGTCTGAGCAACAAAGACCAAACCAAAGAGCACCAGCTTCGGCAGCATCCAAACACCCTACCAAAGAGAGATCCCTCCTTGCCAAGGGAGATCAAATCAATTCATTCTACTCTTCAACTTCCAACATTCCCACCCCACCGTCTTCTAGTCACCACTCATTGTTGGCACCTCAATGAAGAATAACAGCCACAAGAACATTCTATAAATACTGCACTTCATACTGTAGAAGGGTTAACCCACCTGCTGGATTTGTAATCATATATTATTAGTATCTGTGCTTGTAAACTGTTTTGTTTTGATTTAATGAACAGGCTTTAACAATTGGAATTTGTATACAAAACACCCAGTATGGGTTGGCATTACTTGAAAGAGAAAGTTAAATCAACCAAAGGTTAAAAGAATGGATTTGGTGTAAAAGATACCAAAAATTAACCAATATTTCAAGGAGAGACAGAAAAAAAACAAAAAACAGCTGATGGAAATATGAATGTTGGTTCAGTATAGTGATTCTTATAATGTAGAATTTCAAGAGGAAAACACAGACCAAAGCCATCAGAAAGCAGACAAGCTGGGACTGATTGATGCAAGTGAAATAAATGCAAATGAAGCAAATCAATTTAGCAGCAAACCTACTTGTAAAGTATGAAAGATGAAAGTTTAAAATTTTAGATTGCTAAGGGTTCAAAGGCTTGTCAAAATAAAAACAAAAAAATTCCTCTGCTTTTGCTCAAGTGACTAAAGGGAAGATGCATATGCTGTCTGAAGATCTGTTTTCTTGTTGGCTGCGCAACAGTGAATCTGTTAAAGACTGGCTTATTTACTCACCATCTTCTGGAAAGGTCTACTGTTTTGCCTGCAATCTTTCAACCAAAGAATATGTCTCTATTGAAGAATACATTGGTTAGAAGCACACTGAATGCTTTTCTGAACTCAACGAAAGTTTGGGACACCAAAACTGTATGCTGGCTGGCATCAATACATCATGCAAAGACAACAGGTATAGTTGATACACATTTAGTGTAACAAGTTCAGCCAGTGAAAGTACTGGATAGATGTCTTTATGTGTGTTATACTAGTTACTAAGTGAGTGCAGATCATGTACTGTCAACATGAGAAGCTCTTAGGGGCATCACATGTAAACGATTTGGAAAATTGGGAGCTGACAACTCAATTTAATGCATTTTTTTTTTTGCAAATCATGTGGCTAAATTCAGACAGAGTAAAGGTAATCTTTACCTGTCGATCAAGTATTTGTGAAGAATTCAATTATTTCACGGGGCAAAATATGAAAAATGCAATAACAGCAAAACTGCAATAAGTCAGTGATTGTGGACTCAACACCAGATTGATTGCATGCTGATCAGCTGACTTTAATTCAGAGGAGAAATCTGTAAAACAATTTATTGGATTTGAACTACAAGAAAATCACACGGTGCAAGCCTTGCTGAATGTACTTGCAACACTGAACAACTTTGTCAGATAATTGTCTATACCAATGTCAAAAATAAGTCAAGACAATACAGTGGTCTGCAGGCACAGTTAAATCAAATCCTCTTATTTACTGCATTCCTTGTGCTGCCCATTCTTTGAATTTAGCAAAAGTTAACAGTATTAACAGCTGTTCAAAGGTTAGTAATTTTTTCTGATTTCTTCAGTCACCGTGTTTTCTTCTTGATGTCTATTTATCTAGAAACGAGTTTTCCATAATGATGGTAGGCAATTATTCCTTATACTCAAAAGTCTGTCAGACACAAGATGCAGCAGTTGTGCAGATTCTATAAAAGCTCTGTCAGAACCACAGTACAATTCAACTAGTTCTGGAAGACCTATAAAAAAGACATGAACTAATCACATAATATCCAACTGGAAGCAACTATTTTTCAAAGCAAGATAGAACAATTGGAAACAGTCTTTTATGACAGAATTTTGGCTCACCATTCTTCAACAATTTAAAATGACCAGCTTGTGGTTACAGAACTACAACATTAATCTGAATACAGCAGATTAGTTACTGCAATCATTTTCAAAGCTAAAAAAAAATCAGTCATTTAAAAGGTAAGACATCTTCATGAAATTTTGTGCTCGCATTTTCTCAAATTTGGTTACATGTTACAGTACTATTAAAATGCAGATGTAATGGGTATATAGAGAAACAAACATTTAATGTTTCAGGAATTATAGACCATTGATATGTATTGCATATTGCTTCATTTTAATTATAAAAAAGAAATAAATAAATCACTGTAAAGGTAATATTGGACTCATACTAAAAGATATCAGTAAGGCCTTATGTTTTTCTTGTGGTTTACAAGTGTATGATGTAAAAATGTGAAGTTAAAATGTTTTTTTTTTTATTATAATAGGGATGACAACCACATTTTTAAGTTCTTAGCAAACAAGAGTGTCAGATGACTAAAACATCATTCTGTTTCATCTTATTTTACATTTTTAGCAATCCAATCAACTTCCTAAGTTATTTTATTCAATTTTGTGTGGAAAAATTAAGCAGTTAATTTAGATAGTGCACTGTGATTTGTTTTATTATTAATGCAGTATGTAGACATTCAATGAGAGAAGCCCCAATAAATCTCCATCAGCCTCTGAATATTCAACTAATTTAAGTTAGCCACACATTTGACCATACCTTGTTACTGCCTGATGATTTTTCCTTATTATTTCCAACTCTGCTGGTTACAATGTCCACATCCTTACTACACACATTGAAGCTGTTATTACTGTCATTTCCATCTAAAATTCTGGAAAAAATAGACAAAAGGCAGGTGAATTCAGCAAACTATCTTATTTCCAACCTGCAAAATTGAAATATTTTTAAATTTGCACAATGTTAGAATTTTTGACAATGCTGAATACAAAACCAGAGAAAACAGTTATTTTCATATAGTGTTTTATAATATTCTGAAAAGTTACCATAAGTTTATTTTTCACAGCAAGGCATAAAGTAGCTGTCAATACTAAAGTATCAAAACAAGTTTCACCTGTGAAATACGTAATTTTTTTTTTTTTAGTTAGTTAATTTTTCTGGATGACATTAGTGAATATGAGTCACAACAATATTCCAAATGAGATCAAATTTGGTCTGGCTAGTACTTAGCTGTCCCCCAAGATTGTACTATCCACAAAACTTAAATTTCAAATGTAAATCTTACTGGTTCATCTCTAAGAGGAAAAACTAGTATACAAATAAGAGAATCATCTATATAAATACAAGAAAAAAAAATAAAAGAACCCACTTTCTCTAAACACTTCATTTAAACTTTAAGATGGTAAGAAACTAAAATACATTTTAACAGTGGAAATAATGCAGGCCAGCCATGCTTAGACAGCCCACCAAGTGCTGCGAAACCTCACAACAAAACGAACATGCGTAGATAAAATAATTTAAAATGATAGTCAGGTAATAGTCAAGAATATTGCTCACAAAATTAGGTTTGGCTAAATTGCCAAACAAAAAATTATCAATGACCTACTCTACAGGAATGTTTTTGCTTGTTACAAGTCTCACCTGTTGACTGAAGTTCAACAGGATAAAATACCGTAACATCATAAAACATCAAGTGATGTATTCATCCATAACATCAATTATGAGTGACAAGTCATGGGTGTACCATTTTCAACTGGAAACAAAGATAATCTATGGAATGGCACCAGCCCATTTGGTTCCACCAAAAAAATTGAAGGCTGCACCTTAGCAAGTAGTGTTGCTTACTGTGTTTTGGGATACCAGGAGTGTATTTGTTGTTAATTTTTTTTATCTAAGAGATAAACTTTTCATATCAAAAAATTTCAAACAAACTGGACACTGATTCTCAGCACAAGCACTAGCAGTGAAAGCACACCATTTTGTGATGAGAATACAAGATTGTACACTGTTCATGCAAAAACTTCACAAATCAAAGCAAAAAGGTTGGACTGTGCTTCCTCACCCCAACCAACCATATAGGTGTGACTTTGAACCATCAGATTTTAACCTTTTTTGAACTCTTGAACTTTCTCCATAATCATGAATTTTCTACTTTGTTGATGGCCAAGCTGTAATCAGATACTGGGTCTAAATGAACAACAAACATTTTACAATTTTATTGCAATGGGATTTACAGCAGGATCCAGAAATGAGAATTATGCACAAAAGTAACACGTTGTTTGGTTTTTTTTATAGTATTTCCATAAGGTAATATTGTTAGAATAAAAAAAAATCACATTGTCCAAATAGTTTTCCTGTAACTATTTTCAGTACAATTCCCATATAATGGGTATACCTTTTATCTTAAAGTA
The DNA here is from genome assembly GCA_018389105.1 of Nautilus pompilius. Taxonomy (NCBI): domain Eukaryota; kingdom Metazoa; phylum Mollusca; class Cephalopoda; order Nautilida; family Nautilidae; genus Nautilus; species Nautilus pompilius. The sequence continues at coordinate 2,575,043 of JACATO010000132.1, read as the reverse complement.
CTTTTCTTAGATACTAAGTCAATACAAAATTTATGCTTGAGCAAATGAAGTATATTCTTTTTTAAAATTTAGCAATGACTTACAGAAAAAAATAAAAACAAAAACATTTCCAATGGCTTTACAGAATAAAGAGTATCCTGCAAAACATAAGAAAAAAAATTAAAATGTGCAAGAGAAACAAAGAAGTTTGCTTACATTTGCTGTTTCCTACAGGCTGCTATATAATATGCTTCAGTTTTTGCATTTCCATTATTTTGTGAGTCACTGAAAAAAATTAATGAAGATATTACTGACATTTTTCTAAAATGTGTTATACCAAGAGCTTTAATTCTATTCTGTTTAATGTTTCAAAATTTTTTTGCAGACATCTTCAATATATTGAAAATTATGCAATTTGGTCATTTCTCTTTAATTCAGCATGCTAAATTTGGTAAAATAGAAAGTATAAAAAAATAAGTAATAATTGGATACTACAATATTGTTTTGCATAATTAATTAAAGAGAATTTTGAATGTGTGCCATTAGTGCAAATGCAGGTTGTGAAAAAAAAACAAAACAAAACCTAACAGAAAAGTTAAAAAAAAAAAAATCACTACTATAAAAGCAATTATTTTTTCTAACTGGTAGAACAATCAAACATCACTCAAAAACGTTTTTTTGATTTTAACTAGATACTCGGTAACAAAAACAGTTAGTGGTATATAATGCAGACTGTAGGTAAATAATATTATGAAGAGCATGCAGTTAGGATAGGCTAGTTGAAATATATTTAGTGTACCCCACTTCAACACTCAAATTTGATGCAACTATTTAGTTAGACCTAAAGAGGAAGAACTCAAAATATACTACACTTTTAGATCTTTTAAAAAAGTCTCTACTCATAACAAAATCAGATAACTGTTTACTAGTAAGAATAATTTCTTACAACTGCTAACCATGACAGACATACCAATATCAATAAATAAAATTCTATTTATCAGGATTTTTCCTTTATGACAAATTTTTAATAACCATAACTTTTTAGAGTAACGAGTCATCGGGAACTCTCCCCAAAAATATGTTTCCCTCAATTTGTTTTACTGAAGTATTATCATATTTATTAAAATTATTAAAAATAACATTTTTATTTCTGTTCATGATTAACAAAACAATAATACTTATGGAGAAATCAATACAAGTATGCTTTCTCTCTTTTTTTTTTTTTAAATTATATGACACTGACCTATAACCTGGAAATGTACAGCACTGTTCTAAGAACACAAAACTAAAATTAAATGAAAAAAGCAAGAGAATTTGTCAGTCCCCTTAATTTACTTTTTAACCATATTCTTTTTGTATTTATCGTTCAATGTACAAATTATGAAAATGCACTAGAGTATCTTAATAAATAGTTTTTATTTTGATATTTTTTACCCATATTTTCTATGATATATATTTTATGCTTTTTAGTAGTTTATTTTCATTTTTTTTTTCTTATTTGTACAAGGTAATTTCCCTAGGCAATAATTAAATTGTTTTGTTTTGTTTTGTTCATATTCCTTTTTATATATTAACTGCATAGATTCCAAGTTTTTAAAACAAAAAAAACAAACTTTTTTTTCACTTACTTTGCTCCCATAAAGTTGTTGTTACAGACTTGCATGTGTGTAGCTGGAAATAAGATAGTAGTTTTTTTATCTAGATAACCATTTAAGCAGATATAACTAAAAAGTGAAAGCTCAATATTAATAAAAATATAATTTCATATATATATATAGCCTTAGCATTAAAAAAATATCAGGTTATTTTCCACTTGGTGGTTTCAGATAATAAAAAGAAACATATTTAAACATTAAAACAAGCAGTTCCAAAAATAAGTTGGCATATAACTATTGTGAATTTTCTATTTAAAAAAAAATTATTAAAATTAAAACTTAAACAAAAGGAAACTGAGAAAATGTTGGTAAATAAGTTATTTTGTTTATTTGGAAATCAATTTGAGTCATTTTAGAAATAAACAGAATAAATTTTTTACTACTTTATTTCTACTAGTTAACAACAACAATCTAAGCAGCAGTCAGTGACAGAACATCTTTTATAATATTAACAATTAGTTGAACATACCATACTGGTTCAAACTGCCAAACATCCTCCAGTTCAGCCCCTATAATGCCCATTTCTCTGCATTCATATCACTAACACACGAATATTATCTATTCTCAATATGAATCAGTTGTAGCCTACTATCGAGTCCTATCTACTTATTGTTTGTTGAAGCATTTCACTACCTACATACAGTGTCCCTATAGCTTTTATATCACCTTAGTTGGTAATACTGTATTTAGGTGATGCATACACTGGGTCAGATCATTTGCTGTGCTTTTACAATATTATATCTTTTGATTACAGCACCAATTCTTTCCAGTATGTTCACTTATTTGAAATTCTCATTCCAAGCACTAGAATGCAAGTGATATAGTTCAAGTTAGATATTGTAAAATATGCAAATTCTAAAAATACTAATGAAGCAGCAAGGAAATTTGGCAAAAACAGTTAAAGGAAAACTGATTTATGTACATGCCCAAGGTGATGAAGCAGCTACCTGTTGGTGGTTAAAACATGTAAATTACTGATGATGATTTTTTTTTTTTTTCTGTGATTTGTAATGTTTGGAAAACCAGTTAAAAAAAAAACAAAAAACTTAAGGCACAACATATATATATATATAAAATCTCTGCTAGCCACAGATTCCAGGACAAGTGCCAGATGGCAGCCACGCTGTCTATACATGGCAAAATCATTGTGCAAAAACTACCTTAACACAAGGAGGGAAAGGTGCATAAAATTCCATTAGTACACTATTAGAATGGTGATAGCTTTAAGTACTTCATTAACAATATGGGAAACATGGATAAGACCGCACACTGCTGAAGGGGGGGGGATCAAAATTGGGTATGAAAAAGACAACTGTCCTAAAAGTGATATTGATAAGGTTAAAGTATTCACCCTTGTATTTTAAAAAAGAATGAAGATTGCTTTATTGATTCCTATAGGAGTTTTAGTCAGAATGAGTCCAAATGATTAGTTGAATGAAGACATGTGTATGGTTGCCACAACCAATAAAAGCTTAGTATACAAAGCATGAGTGACTGCAATTCAGCCAATGAAATGATTCCATGTGGTTGCATAACTTAATATAACTGGGCGATGTATCCTAAAATTGGCCATCCAAGAAGAAATGAGATAATTGAACAGTAAGTGGACAAGAGCACAGATGCATCCAAAAGAGCAAACCCACAACACTTCCATCAGTAGGTCAAGGATGCATGGAATTCCTTGTCTCTTGATGTGATCAAGAAAAGTTTCGAGACGGACATATCCAATATCCTGTAGATGGCACAGATAACATGTTGTGGAACATGATTCAGACTATGAGAACTGAGATTCCAGGATTCACAATGCAAAGTGTAGGGTACTGTTTGATAAGTAGCAAGACTATGCAGAGATGCCAACCCTTTCTGCCAAATTTAGTCTGAAGTCTTTCTTATTTTTCCTCACATGGCTAAAGATGCACTCACTGTCAGCACTGCTGTGTGGTATTAGACTACTTCTATCATAAGTACAGGTAGCACTTTGTATTTAGTAGATCCTTCTGCTGTCTTAAGTTGTGATATCAAATGACATGCTTCATCAATTCTTTCTAACTGCAATATATCATAGTGAGACTGTCTATTTGATAATTCAAATTCTGCTCTAAGTCATCAATAACATTTTATAAATCTAGAACTTTTAATGGTTTCAAGAGAATAGGGAATCTAGAAATAAAGTATTCCACTGATGAGAACTTATGCTGTTCTTCTCAAAGCTATGTCCACAACTTCAGCATTTTCGAGCAGTCTTCCAGCACCACTCCTCTCCTTCTTGATATACTGCTCTGGTTTTAGATGCTATTACTATATCCTGCTTAGTTCTTTTGGTTTTGTTTCCTTTCAAAGTCAATACTGAAAATGTCTTTTGCATCAGCCACAGCCCTAGGCAATGAATCATCTCACATACAATTCTGTTAGTATTCTCTGTAGAATTCTTCTCATTTTATGTATTTGAGCAGCTTCTTCTTGTAAAGTCAAATTACCTTTTGTTAAATACAAACAAAAGGTTTACCAAAAATAAAGGGTAAGGTTTTGTAGGGGAATCTTGAAATTTGTCTTAAATTCTTCACGATTCTGTTCAAAGCCATACTGTTATTTGCCTTTTGGTTTTAAAAAAGGAGGATGGAAAAGGGGAGCATACAGAAAAGGTGCCAAAAATATAATACAATAACACAGAAAAGCAAAAACGCAGAATTTAGCAAAACTTTCTAGGAGCGAGTAAAATAATTCTGCATATGTAGCTTTTACACTTCGGACCTGAAGAATTGCAATTTCCAAGAAGAAATCCGTCGTCATTCTGCTGCTTGTCTTCATTCCCAAGTCGATGTAACCCCACAACTACGTCACTATTCAGAGATGTCTCCACGCTGGACTTTTCAGAGCTCATTTCCGTTTAACCTTTTCAGATTCCGATTTACTGTCCGTCTTCAGCGGCGTAAGATAAGTTACAAGAAATGTCGAGTAAAACACCAACGAAACAAAAATTTCACCCCCTTATAAATACTGGAACAGGAAAACTTCGTTGAATATGGCGGCGCAAACTCTCGACAAAACGTGAGTAATTTTTTTTTTATATTATTATTTCGATTTCATTGTTTTATATTAATTAAAAAGCTGATAAAATAACAAACTATTTTATAATTCACTAAAATTTTTATTAAAGAAATTAATTAATAAAAAAAAAAAAGTGTCACTTCCGGGTTAGTGGAAGTAATGGCGGATCAGAAGTGGATCTGTTTTCTTGTTTGACATTGAAGAGACTGCAGCTCAAAATGAGGAAATCGAGTGGAAGGAGGAAAAAGGTTTGCGCAGATAACTCAAATCGTTCAGCAGTAACTTTTTAGCGTTAGTTATTTAATGTTAATAATTAATACCACCAATGAAATTGAAGCAGTAGTAGTTAAACAACTTCTGGATAGAGTTTGATAAGTAATGGTAGTAAAGTAGTTATAACTAGGCAGCTGAAGCTCCGTACCCTTTCCTGGATGTATTTCAAATAAATATGCTTGTATATTTATGCATTTAACTTCAAGTAAATTGGACACAGACAGTTTTATTATTAGTAGTACTGTATTGGTGATTCAGGGTGCATTCTATAACCCATTTTTATGTCCAACTATGTTTTTACTTTCAGTAATTATTCTTTATTATTGGCTAACAAATAGGTATATTTATATGTGAAAATAATGTTAACAATATTCATGGTTTTAAACAAAATTATTGTGAATGTTTTTTTGTAAAAATTTTATTCAGTGTTCAAAATAATCAGAAAAATGCATTTCTCTGCATCTCATTTCTAGATTTGAGAGTCTGTATCAGCTCATTGAGGTTCAGTGCATCAACTTTGTACACATTTAATAAAAGTAAATTGTTAACTCTGGCTTGAGTCATGGTGGATCATAGGTAGTTGTTCACATGATACAGATGCAAGAAACTTCTCTCAAAAATTGCTCTTGAGGCTGGATTCGCAAGATACAGTGAACACAACTTGATGATCTCCGGAATAACCTTTTTTTTTTTTTTTTTTAGCAGATTACTTCTAATTTGTGTAAGAAGGACCTCAGGTTCTCATTTCCATCAAAACCAGTATCCTTTATTTAATGTTTGCCATTGTTTGCAGGCAAGAATCATTCATCAATGTACCAATATATTGGTGACATCAGTTTCAGAGATATTGTCATCATCTCAGGCAACTTGTAACACTTCTCATATTGCTTACAGGATAGGGATACTTGTCTTCAATTTTTCTGGTCAAACGAGAGATTGTAATATCAATGATTTTGAAAAAAATAACAAGTGGTAGTATTGCTTTGGCACATCATATTGATCTCTATAACTGATACCAACCCGATATCAAACTTTCTTTGTTGATGAATTCTTGGCTTATCTGCATCACAATCTTTTGCAAGACATTACTAAATCCAGAATGCTGTCAAAAGAAATCTCCGATATCATTTTTTCAAAACTAGTTTTTGTGAATTGACAGTTTCACTCCTATAGCAGAAGTAATATAACTTTGCAACTGTTTGCTGAGAAGATTTCGGTCGTGATGTAGAATTCAAAGTCACTGAATTGTTTGATATAGTCACTTGCACTAATTTTACTTTATTAGCAGTTATTTATTTCTGAATACCAATCAATAATGGAATTGCATTGATAATATAGTGGGTACAGCAAACTTATATGAGCTTGGGAACAGTTACATTTCCTTTTTGTACAGTAACACTGTGTTTAGGACTGTTTCAAAAAGTTTACCAAATTTTTGACAAGATTTAAGAAATCTTGCATTACTGGAATTTGGAAAACAGTATCCTGAACTGTGAGGTTGAATGAGTGCATCTGATAATGTTGCCAAAAGCTCAAGTCTTCGTGTCTTGAATTCACTTTGCCACTCCTATGCAACTGTTCAGTCATAACTGATGCACCATGATAACACTGTCCACAAATGTATGCAATATCTAAATTTAAATTTAAAATGATGAATTTTGTGCAGAATTGTGTCTGCTTGTTTTTGCATCACAACTTTCAAGAGCATAGTCATACTCTTTCACTTTCAGATTCTGAAAAATAGTTTTCACCATAATGCGCATCTTTCAATGTGTATTATATTTACTGTTTCTGCCATTATGAACTAGTACTTTTTTTCCATGATAATTTTGACAAATTTCATAATAATGAGTGGACCATAAGTTCCAGGATCTGATTTTGAGTTTTTGGTGAACTCCATGGATTTTTGTTTGAACTATTTTTTATTGTTGGTAAATTTCTGTTACAACTGCTCTTGATTATAGAACCCATTTAATTTATAAGGATTTTAAGTAAATAAATAATAATAATAATAAATACTTTTTGTTGTTGTTGTTAAGTTTTACAGAGAAGATGCTCCAGAGATTTTAGATAATTCCCCTCCAAGGTTTGAAAGTTTATCAGAGAGAATTAGTGGGATTCATAGGCAGCCAGACTGGAAGCATGGTTGTGATAATTTCCAAGAAAAAAAAGTGAAAAGGAAAACAAGTAAAAGGAAAAAAAAGAAAATTGTTTGGAAATTGAATGATTTACCAATTAAAGAAAATAAAAGAGTTTTGCAAAGTTCAAGTAAGTAAATTTATTAGAAAACAGGATTTTAAAAATTTAGTCTGAAAAAAATTTTCTGAATGTTGGAAAAAAAAAATTTGATACTAGACATGTTTTGCTATTAGATATAATGGATCATTGGTTCAGTATCCTTAAACATTTGGCTGGTTTTATTTTGAAATTTTAAATTTGAACAATAAAAATAAGATTGGGTTTTGAAATTACATTTCTAGAGAGGGGTCAAAGATTTTATAAAAATGCATATTTTTCACTTATAATAAAACTACATTGTAGTAATAGTTAATATTGTATGTTTTGATGCTATATTTAAAAAAACTCTATAAAAATAAACAAAAAAGCAGGGTTTGGAAGAAGCTTTTATAAAATTCAGTAATCCCTCACCATTCACAGGGGGGTATGTTCTTGCTGCAAATACAAATACTAAGGGCTTATGTAAAAATGAGAATAGGTTCCCAACACACAAATAACAACAATTCAATAATAAAAACTATGTAATAGTGTAAAATAAACTGCTAAGAATGACAAAGTGCGGTAATTTTAAAGGCTTTGTACAGTACATGCGAAAGAGTGTCGCTAACAGTGGCTGGACAAAGACTAATGTTGGAGAGCAAGCATGGGTGATGCTGCGGATGTAATACTATGCTCGAACTGTGCTACGGACTAGTTTTCGTGCCCTAATGTGGGCGGGAATATGGATTGCTGCACAGTGCGATTAGTGTAAATGGTTTTGACAGCAAAAATTTATGCAAAGTAAATTGGTCTTTTGTTAATTTTAGAAATGTGGTATTTTGAATACTGTTTTAATAAGTGGTATTGAATATTATATTTAAACAAACTGATTCCTTAAAATTGAAAAGTTACAAGTTATATACTGTACTTAAAATTTAACTTCTTATGTAAAATATTGACATTTAAAATTTTTAAAGGAAATTTCCAGAACAAGCATGTTTATGGCACTGTATACAAGTCAAGTTTCTCCCAGGTTCAGAACTTAACAAGTCTAATGAATTAAAGATGATTTATATTTTAGGTATAAATACAAAAAAATTATAGTTATTAATAACAATGTTAAGAATTTGCTGAATTTTTAGTTATATTATTTGTCATTGACAGTATCTTGCTATGTGTTATGACACAGGCTCTAAGTTTGGCAAAGAAATTAGTTAAATATATATGTACAGTATATCATTTTCTTATTCTAAATTTAAAGTAAAAAATAATGTAAACTTTATTTCTGAATAGTTATTAGATATATTATTATAAAGACAAAAAACAACCAAAATTCCATGGATTGCATTTAAAATAATTCAATAGAACTAGTCCAAAATTGCCATTAATCCACCTGGGGTGCATTTATGCTCCACTACCCTTCAAATCTGTATTACTCAGCACAATTTGAGCCATATGGCCTGTGTACATAGTATCTTCTAACCCTAACCCTTTGTAATGGCATATTTTTATGTCACTCCCACCTCATATTTTGATTGACTAAATTTACAGCCACTTTATCACAAATACAAACTACTACTGAGCTGGTATAATTAAGGTAAAAACTGATATATAGGATGGTTAACAAATAAGTAAAATATTAAATAAACTTATTTAATAAATTTAAATAATATAATTCTAGTGGAACAAATGCTGAACTAATAGACAATTTTACTTTCACTATGAGTAACATGATATGATGAAATTTTTATTCACTTTTTCTCATTTTTATGAATATAATTATTTTTAAAAATGTAAAATCCATTGGCATATTTTTACTCTTTGTTAGCACAAACAGGGAGAATTCTTTGGAGTTCTACCGACAGTGATAAAGACATGTCCTTATCCAGTTTTATGCAGTGGCTTGTACCTAAAGATGGCTATAGCCTGATGCATAAAAAAGTGTTTCCAGATTTTCAACAGGAGATACAAGATTCTGATAGTGACACAAACTTTTCAGCAACTACAAAGCCACATCTCTCTAGGAATTTTAAAAAAAAATGGGTAAGTTAGTTAAAGTACTTTTTTGTCTTAAATTGATGGTGATTTTATTTTATTAATAGATTCTTGTAAAATATGTAGTTTTTATTAACATTTATAATTTAATAGAAATTCATGCATGATCTTATATTTTTAAATATTACAAAATAATGTTAATTTGTTAGAACACTGAAATTGTCTATTTTAACTTTAATTTTTTTCCATTAAGCCATTATTATTATTAATATCATTATCAACAGATAATTATTTTCATACTAAGCTTTGATTAAATAACAATAATAATAATTTTAGCAGACTTTAGTAATTTCCATATCTTGTTTCTGGTAGAATTTTAGATTGATTAGCATAAGAGGTTTAATTCTTTTCTTGACATCTTTAATGTTTTAGAACAGCAAGCAACTAAATAAAATTTTTGTGTTTTTTTCTCCGTTCCTTTTTCTAAATAAAATTTGATATCTTTTGTATTTTCTGACTGGAATAATTCATGGTTGGTTCAAAGAATTTTGTAACTAAGTACTTGAATGTTTATATCGATATTCTCTGTTATTGTTTTGTGAAATTTTGCCATTGGAAAAAATAGTCTAAAAGAACAAATTGTTTTCTTTTGCTGGAAGCATTATTGAATGATCTGATATCAACCAAGATATGTGTAAATTTTATGAAAACAAAGCTCTGCACTCAATTTCTGTTGACACAATGAATAGAGATGCCTGATGCACACTTTTCAGCACATTATCTATAGAATCAAAGTACCAGACATACAAAGTGGCTTAGCATTTGTTGATTATAACTCTATTTGTTCATATCTAGGGATTTCAGCTTTATAAATATGGAGTTCCTAGCATATGAAATCTATTTGATGCTTCAATAACTGTATACATATTCTGATAACAATGATCTTCAACATGTAAATTTATCTTTACCCAGAATTAAAATCTGTGAAATGTGAAGAGTTTTTATGCAGTAATATTTGGGTTTTGGCTTTTGAAATTGGAAAGAAATTCTTTGATTTGTCAAAATTAAAATTTTTGTTTCAATAAGTAAAATCATTTAAGGCCAGATAGTTTGAGTGAGAGTCATATGTATTAGTTGATAGGTGCATCAGAGGTACTTTAGGAAAGAGGTGTGTAAAAAAAAAATCATTAAAATTTTAACCAGTTAATTTGGGACTCCTGGCTAAGTTGACATAGATTGACTCTATCCCTTTTGGATAGCAAAAATGTTTACTAAATGTTTACTACTTTGTGATAAATTATACACTGGTCTTCTGACTTATGAAATTATTAACTGATATCTTTCTGACACCAGGTGTCTGCTATCATTGAGTCTGATGCCTTTATGAAGCAAGGCACTTGTTTTACATATCTAATGAGTTATCTTAGTGCTTGAGCATGTATGTCACGTATCTCTATAAAAGTTTTCTTTATTGTCAGCTTTTAAAGCACTGTATTGAATCTCCTCTTGTCAAGTTTTCACTAGCTTTTTCTGCCACCTTTTGTCTAACCCTAACTTTAACATTGTAAATATTTTTTGTATCACTGGAATCAGTATCTAAGAATAAACAGTAGTAACCAGGTAAATAGTTCATCATGAATTTGCTACTTTAATCAATAAAAGTGCTACCTTTATTTATAGTCCTGACTAGTCAGTTATCTACTCATTAATTTTCAGCATGTTTGCTTTTATGTTATATAATCTAATTGCAAAACAATTATCTAAATATTAAACCTTTCCTTATTTTATATGATTTTAAAAAAATTATAAAAAAATCTCCAAATACTTAGAAAATAAGAGTTTTAAATGGAATACATATTATTTGCAACTTTTCTGTTACAGAACTCACTGCAATATCAGTGAAATGATTTATGATCTTTCTGTTGTGTTTTGGAAATTGCTTGAACTTTCCTTTCAGTCTAGAAAATCCTGGAGATTTTTAGACATTTCTTCATAAATGTCCATGTATAGAAATATCCATCCATGCATCAGCATCTTTGGTAGAAGTTCAAGTAAATTTTCAGCAAATATATTGATTCTGAATTCTGAAAATGTGTAATTGATTGTGATAGACAACAGATTGCTACATTTATTAAAATGGGCCTGACACTTTCAGGAATTGTTGAAAAAACTTGATCTTCCAGCAAGAATTGTCAGCAAGATTGTTGGAACGATTAAGGAAACTAGACATTTTCTTCTAAAAAAGGAAGTGGATCATTAAAAAAAAAAAAAACAATTGTTATCAAGTGAAGAACTGGATTCAGAAAGGCTTTGGAAGAAAGTATTGCCAAGAAGATTATTGGATCGATCTGTTAGAAAACATTTCGTAACATTGGGCCTCAAATCACATTTTCCAGCTAAAAAATCGACTTTCTACCCTATAAAGCCAAAAGGGTAAGAAATGCCAAAGTTGGCTAGAAGAAGATTTGGAGCAACAGCATATTTGCAGATGAAAGTTCGCCTTATCTTTTTGGTAATTGTGCTACATTGAGAGTCTGTAGAAATTCAGGTGAAAAATTTTAATTAAACTGTATCCAAAAACTATCCACACCTGTTTCTCTGCTAATAGTAAAGGTAATTTGGTGATCTTACCAAACAGAACATCATCAAATAAAAATTGAATTTGAAACTTTTAAAACCAATTTTGTAGAATTTGCTAACAAAACTGCATCCTGATGGTAATATTTAGTTTTTACAGGATAAAGAACAATGGCATACAGCGCAGAAAGTCCTTTCTAGGTTCAAAAACAATAAAATCCATTGGTTTGAAAACAGGCCTGGAAAATTTCTTTATTAACTTCAATTGAGAACATATGGATAATGGTGGGGCAATATATCACAAAGAGTTGTTAAAAAGGCTGAAAATATTTCAACATACAAGACATTAGTTGAAACAATGCCAGGTAGACAAAAAGCTGTCATTAAAGACAAAGGTTACTGGTCAAAATATTAAAAAATAAGCCATTGTAGTTTAAAATAATTTTTGTTATAATTTCGTGTTTTTGTTATTTGTTTTTGTTTTTTTGTAATTTAAAAAAAAATCACATTAATAAATGATAAAACCAAACCACTTTTATCTGGTTTTAAGCTGGAGGATCTAATCAGCTGGTTATTAGCTTCAAAACAGCAAACAGAAAACTTTTTGTCAGAAAGAACTGGAATATTGCTTGTTTTTTTGTGTTTTTTCAGTGGCATTGACCTAGCTTGAACTTGGAAGATTGGAGGAGGAGTGAACATTGTAAATCCTATAGTCATTCTTTCAGTCACTGCCATCTTCTCTCTTTCTCTCTCTCTCTCTCACACACACACACACACAACCTATATACATATACATTTTAGCACCTTTTTTTCTTTGGTGTGGGGCAATTGCATCTTCAAATTAGCTCTACCCAAACCGAGGATTGGCTGACATCCCTGCTCAGAACTGGACAAAAAAAAAAAAAAAAAAAAAAAAAAAAACAATTAAAAATTCAACACATTTATAAAATTTAATAGGCTGTCAAAATAGATTGAAAATTTACTACTTGAAATCAAAAGCTTAAAAATCTCTGCTAAACTAGTCAACATTGATATTTCCAAATCCAGATTAATATGTAACTATGTGAAAGCAAAGGTTTTTGAAAGTAGTACTGGTCTACAATCAGATTTAAAATGAAAATGATTATGAAAGTTTGTCAGAAGTATAACTTAGTATTTAAAGGCAAAATTTTAAATTATAATTTGGAAACTAACTTTTCGCCAGTTTCTGTATTGAGGCAATTTCTTGTTGGCTTGTAGAGGTAGTGCGCATAAATTCTTGATCAGTCATATCACACAATACTAAGAATGAATAAGTAGGCAGAAAAACAATGGAAAGGCTTTTGTGTCATGAAAATCGGACTTTAATATTGGTTGGTTGCTTTGCAGTATGCAAGACTTGTATATTCCATAATCTAAAAATAATTTTACATCTATTTTTGTAAAAAGGAAATGGCTAATGTATATCTTCATCTATTGCAAGAGAATGGTTTAATAATAGTAAGTGCATTGTGATATAGACATTCCATGCAATGATCATTTCTTTCATAGTCTATGCTTCTGTAGATATTTCTTTTATTTCCCTCTCCTATCAAAACAGTATATTGACAGAATGTTGCAATATATCACAAGTTCTAAAAAGTTTACATGAATTGAGAAATTATTCAGGGTGTTTTTACTGTTTAATTTGCATTAGCAAATTAAATTTTTTTCAAGATTTTGGGCAAATGAATCAAATTTGACTACATGAAGTTTCATGTACATATCCATTACATTGGGCAAGAGAGCAGGCCCATCTATTTTTCTGCCTGTATTGTTATTGTGTACAGAAAAGACTTTCTGGCTTTTCAGTAAAAGCAGGCCCAGAATTCTCAAAACTGTCACTAATCTGCCACTTAATTGGTAATCAGTCATTTTGATAATCAACACATCCTACTTTAAACCTTCTAGTTATACGAAAAATGTATAAAACGATGAAAAATACAGTGGGCCAATCTGACCGGTCAAAGTTGTTTTTTTTTTTTAATTTGCTAATTTTACATTGTTAAAAGTATGTTTTGTTTTTTAAAATTATTTTTAAACCAAAAATTTTATTCAAAATTTGTTTATCTCATTATATATTATATATTTTATTTTGTGCTTATTATAGAATTTGAATCTCTCTGCATCATTTTTACTGGAAAATCCATCACAATGTGGTACTTTTGTGCAGGAAATGTCAGGTACAAAAGCCAGTAAGTGGTTAAAGGCTGTACTGAACAAATCAATTACTCCAACAAAGAATTTAATTAGGAGAAATTCTCATCCCAAAAGTTCCTCCCAGAAGGAAAAAAATGGGTATCTTAAGTAAGTATTTCTTTCAGTTATATTGGTAGATGGATACTAAATACCCACATAATTACTTGGAAATCTATGAAGATTAGATCAGTTTTGAAGATGAAGAACTTGAAATGTGAACCAAGTGTTCAAATTTAATTCTGAAGATCATGCAGTATGTTTTGATATATTCAGCTTTAGAAAATAGAAAACAAGTTTCAATCTTCTGTCCTGTGCATTCAAGGACAGTATTCCTTAATGTTCTATAGAAATGTAATAACTGCTTTTGTCTTTGTGCATTGTACCTGTCAGTAAATCATTTAAATGTTAAAATAGTTTTAAAATTTTTGTCTTAATTTGTGCAAGATGATTAATGAACAAGTTCACATTTATCTCTCTCTCAACATCTGTATGAATAATATTTTTTTTATATTTTTAAAGAGGAGGCTTAGCTGAAAAACTATCAAAAATGTATGCCAGAGAAAAGACTGCAAATCGAATGCTGTGTTACAATCAGGAAAATACGAGGGATCTTAATCTTGGTAAGCAGCACTCATCTATTTACTATTTTATTTTAAAAAGTTAGAAATAATTTTCTTTGTAAATTTGAATTTATTCTTTATACATAATTTATGATCTGCTCTGTAATACTATTTTTATTAATTAATATATCAAATCATTTATGATTATGCTGATAATTTCATTATGCATTAAGGATGATTAATCAAAGATGACCAGATTATTTTTTCTTGCTTACCATAAAAGAAAATTTTGTTACAAATAACTTTGTTATCAGAGAATTTTTAGCAAATTTATATTTAAATATATTGTATATTTTGTAAATATATTATCCAAGAATTATTCCCATGCTGCTAGTAATTTGGAGCTAACATTTTTAAAAAAATGTAAATTTATTTGTTTGGTTCGTTACTTTATTCCTGCTGCATTTTCACTATTCTTATTCTGCTGATCCCTTAAGTAAGTGATTTCATGTGTTCTTCCATCAGTTGCAATCTCAAAGAGGAGCAAATAATGTTCATATTGCTTAATTCTCTCATTCAACAGTGCTGACTAGCAAAAATGTTTATTACAAACTTCAGTTGACTCCTGATGATTCATTGTAAACGTTCTTCTTAGCTTAAATGAAAGTCCAAAACATGCAATGTTTTGTTTGACTGTACTTAAGTGTCAGTTCATTTGGCAGATAGTTGGCATCTAAATACTCGATTGCATGACTAAATTTCTCTTCTGAATCTGGCCTGCAATAAGTCAATCAGAACCTTGTGAAACTGACCTTTCTGAATTTTTCTTGTCCTGCCAGTCTCTTCAGTCAGTGTTACATTTACACACCTGAATTATTTTGCTTCTACTGCTCAGCAGACTTTATTATACACTTTAACCTCTGGTAAGTAAGTAGTCAGGGATGTGAGTCAAACAAACAAAAGCAGATATCCTGAATAACTCTTTATCATTGGCATGGGTACTTTAAGGGAAAAGACTTTGAAATAGACTATAAGTGATTCAAACTAAGGTGGCTAACTTTCATTTAGTATAAAAGGGGCATTCAGATGAAACTTAACTGAAATAGAATCTCTGTAGTCTTATCCAGCTAAGTTTGATTTGAATGTCCCCAGTATCTGTGAATACAAAGATCAAGAGTCATATCTACAAAGTAAATTCTTCAATAGACAATATTCACATGCCAAAAATTTTTTTTAAAAAAAAAGAGAGATAGTGGTTTGTTTTGGGATATTTATGAATGCAAAGGTTTTTTTTTTTTTTCATTTTTAACTTTTTATTACTAAAGTAGGAGGGATGGCAGCTAGAACAGATGATTAAAATTTTTTCCTGGTAATCTCATTTTATGATTTCTGTATAGTTTATAAACCAAAATGGTAAGAATATTGTTTATGTTAATTTCTTGTGAGTGAGATGCATGCTTTGTTTGGGATGGCTTTTTTTACGCTTTTTGAGTTGAAGGGATCTGTGGTTGGCCATGCCATGTGTTTTTCAGAGATAACAAAGTCTGTCACTGTTTTCTAAATTAAAATCCTTTGACCTCTAGTGCTAATTACGACAAATTTTATTCAATGAACTGAAAATTGCTATTGCATGTTTACAGTAACTTTTAGATGATACATAGTGTTAAATATTACAAAAAAAGAGAAGAAAAAAAACTGAATATTAGATAGTTTTAAGTACCTACCATTCTTTTGTTAACCCTACATTGATACGTTAACAACAACAAAACGCTAATTGAAACCTTTCTCAAACAGATTGTGATGCAGAAGTCTCAAGGAATTTCAAAAGCATTTGAGTATTTTCATATAGAATTGCTGTATAGGAAGATTATTTTGCAACAGTATCTTTGAAACTTTTCTGATTTTCAAACACTTTTCAATGTTTGAAAAGTTCTGGAATTACTGAAAAGTTTAATGCATAGGAATTGCACTTTTTGTTAAAATTGCCTACCATCATTAATGTCATTATTCACAATTTTCCTGTTTGTTGTTGTGATGCTTTTTGTAATATGACATAAATTTCCCGTTGCAATGTGTTTTTTTTTTGTTTTTTTTCAGGTGCTACTGTTACTGCCACAGTGTGTGATTACCAGTCTCAGTGTTCATTATATTTAGCTGTGTGTGCCATTTCTGAATTAGGTGGCAATGAAAAGCATACAAAGGAGCAGACAGTACACCAACTTATTCTTTTTTCTAAAACAGCTACAAATCCTCATACAATTCATATTGGAGCAACAGTCAAAATATACCCGCCATGGTATGCAATGAGATTTAAAAAATTTCATTTTTTTGCTATATAGTAGTTCTAATAGCTGGTGTTACTGTTACTTAAGGTTACTATTATAATGTTTTCCATTATTTTCAGAATTTGACTTTTGTGCATTATTCAAATTTATATCTGTATATACATTTGTCAGTTCTAAATTCTTAGAAGTTGTTTGATTTTGTTAGTTTATGGAGCAAAAACTAAATGACAGAGTAGCTACTTGGAACAACTAATTATTAAGCATGTCAGGATATGATGAATGACTCAGTATTTCTATAAATGAGTACATTTCAGAGACATCTAAAAGGTTGCCATTTTTCACTAAGAATTGTCTCAAAACTAGGCTCATAAGTGAACTGTAAACATGTACTTCTCTACCACAAGTGTATTGATCTAATCTTTAAAGCTACATTTAAGGAGTTCATTTAGAGATTCAAAGGAAATATGATTAATATACCAGGACATGAAGATCAAGTAAATTTTAACAATGAAGCATGACTGCAGGTTGAAAGTTTCATTACTGGTCAAAATTTTAAACAAGATACTGAAAAATGTTGTACCTTCAGAGTCTTGCCAAAACCAGTTTAATGATAAATTGCATTTTCTGTTTGTTATTATTTCAAAACGCCATGGAAATTAGAAATTTAGGATATTATTTTATATTACAGGCCTTTAAATGATGCATATAATACTAAATAATATAATGGCAACACATTGTATAGTAGTTTCCTCGATGGAAATAATACTTTGGTACTATTTTTTTTGGTGTGGTTAAATCGCCTAATAATTCTATATTTTTTTTAGGCACCAATTATCACTTCTGGAAAGTCATATTCTACTTTGTACCTACTACTATCAGATTTTGAATCAGCAGAGAAATGGAAGTAGTTTTAGTTTGAAGAGAATACAGAGAGAATAGTTTTGCACAACCATATTTTCCTGTTCTTGTGACTCTGGTAAGATTTTTATTGGAAACTTTATTTTATATTGCTTTCAATTTTGCAAAGAAAACAGCTTTGAGATTTGAAGTTTATTTAAGACTTTTGGTTTTTCTAACCTTGTTTATTTCTTTTCCTTTTGGCAAATCAATTGATTTTCTTATTTAATCAATAAATTATTCTCTATAAACAATTTTATTAGTACAAATTCATATGAACTATAATTTTTAAAACTATTCTTGTCATTTTTTTAATTTAAAGAGTGTTATTTTCATTATTCACTGTAAAATACTTTCTAAATATTATTGCATGATCACATTTTCAGCCAGCAGCACATGATAATGTCAGATTTTGTTGAAAGAAAGCATATGAGAATTTTATAATCTAATTTTTATAAATTAATTTATGGAGTTCAAAATATAAATTATCTGCAGTAGCTAATCAGTAGAGGCAAAAGGTAATCCTGACTTTGAGATTTATCAATGCATATTTCTCAATGGGGTGAAAATTGTTGTTCGCTCTGTGATGTGCTCCTTAGCCCAGCTCTCACATTATGATCACCTGATATTCATTATGGTCCACTGATTTCCACTTTCTGTTCAATAGATGAGGTGGTGAGTCATTGCTTTCTTAAATTACAATATTTCTATGCTTGTGTAGTATCTGTGAAAAAACTGTTTTGCCAGTTAGATCATGCAAACTAATAGCATCTTGAAGCATGAGGAATGTTTGGATTTTAGAATTCATTAAATGGTAAAATCTTGCTATTTCTTTTATTTTTGTTAATTTGTTTACTATTAATCTTGTGGTGAATGAACATACAGAATTTGAAAAATGGATTGTGGGTAGAGATTATCAAATCAACTATTGTCAGCAGAGATTTTTATTAATCAGCAATTTTGTGGAAGATAAATTTGTATTGTCACTTTAATGTTTTTGAAAAGCATCTCATCAGTGCTCCCCATCACAACAGATTTGTCTGTCTTGGGTGTATTTTGGACATTTTCTGAGATAATGTTCAATGGTTTCATCTATGTTGCAATTGAGGCATATCTTTGAAGTGGCTATTTGTATTTTATCAATACATAGCCTGTTAATTTGTACCTATAGATTCCTGGAAACTTGTAAAAAATCTCTGCACATTTGTTTATTCTAATTCTTCAAATCAAGGTGTTGTTTTCAGATTTGACTTTACGTAGATCCTTAATTTTTTGATTGACGTGTTCACACTTGAGACCAACATGCTCTGGTACCCATTGTGATATAAATGTGAAACCACTTCTACAAATAACTATAGAAGCACATTATGTATTTATTAATCTTCTCCAGTCCAGTTTTACTTACATTCTTCAGAGATTATAGGGGTAGTGTATCTGAACTAAAAGCAGTTAGTCTTTTAAAAATCCAACCGTCTCTCCATGTTAGCTGCTGCAGATAACTTCAGCTGGTACCTCAACTATCTATTTTCCATTTGGCATTTTTATGTAAACTTCTGCATCACAAGACATAAAACCATCTTCTACTGCTCCATCTGTATATATTTACACTGAGGCAATGTAGCTAAAGTTGTATACAGTGGGTTAAATCAGCATCGAGGGTGTCGTTTTAGAACATGGCAAGATAACAGGATAAGATCTTCATTAATTATAATTTTGTGGTGTTACCCATATTTCTGATTGCTGCCAGTGGCTTCCCTTATGATTCTTCATCAGATCATTTATCTAAATCTTCTCACTTAGCTATTTGTAACACTGTAATGTTGGTCATTTAACTTGACAAGGAGTGTTTTGTTTTATAACTTAGTGTGATGTAATCAATGTTGACATTTGATTTTCTCTATGAATTTGAGTGTTTTACTTTGAAGATGAGTTTAACAAGGGCTGATGATCGATGTGTTGTGTATATATCTCAGCTTTATTTTTAACAGTGACCTTACTCAAATTTTCTGTAGAGGCAGGTTTTTTTGTTCATTCTTGGCACCACCTTAGATAATGTTTAAATAGCTTTAAACATCTTTTTTTCTAGTTTTAAAAAAAATGATGTTGATAGTGGTTTTAATCTTATTGTATTTTACACAACTCTTTTTAAGAAAGTTTTAGTTGATCAGATCCTAGTTTCAGTTAAGCAAGTGTGTCACTGTAATAAATACTCTCTTACAGCCACACATGTTTATTGCCTTTGAACTTATTACAAGGAAATGCTTAGTATGACCACAAAACTAAATCATAAAGATTTCATCTGTGGAGATCAAATCTAAAAATAATGAAGAAACAAATTTTTTTGTGAATGCTAAAAGCCTGACTGAAACAATTGAAAAATAGAAAAGGTGGTTATTTTGCTTTCTTATGTCATGTCACTGATGTTTGTGTTGATCCTGCTGAAATGTCTTGCAGGAAGAAAGTTAAAAGAACTCAACTGTGTGTTTACCAGATATGGCCTTACCATCAACAAGTTTGACTACCCCTTGTGTAAATGACTGATTTGTTATATTCATTAACTTGGCGATATAACTTAATTTTGCTTTTAAACAGATAGGTTAAACTTAAAATTGTTTATACATTCCTTTTGCTTCTCTGCATCTGTTGATGTCCTATAGGTTTCCTCTCATAACCATGACAGGATATTGATAACAAGGGGAAAAGAGTCTATATTTTTGAAAGAAAACTTTTATATATTGGCTGATTATTTTCTTAAGCATCTGAAATGGACCAAATGGCTGAAGAGCAACACTTTCATATACTGTACAGCAGTGGAATAAAAAAAAAACAAAAAAATTTGCTCTAATAAGCTGTTTGTGTTGAATACTGTTTTATTTGCATTTGTAGTTACAAAAAATAAATATCTGATTACAGTCAAAGCTAAATGTTCTCAACATAATACATCTAAAATTAAAGATCACTGACAATTATTTGTTAACTTATTACGTAAAAAGGAGATGCACTAAAGGGTCATTTGGATACATAGATATGCAATTAATTTGATGACCCTTATGTTATCAGAGCACATCACTCCTCAAAAGAAGATGGCTGGTATTATTTGGCTTGACAGAAGAACCCGGTTTATCCAAGAGTAGCCATGCATGAGCAAGACTGGTAGGTTATGATGAAACATGCAAACAATTCAGATCTGCTGTTGGTGCACAGTCATAAATGAATGCATTTCCTTCGCCAGAAGTCCACAGTGAGTGGGCATAACTTTTGTGAAATATTAATTTAATATGGATGAAACCTGATGCAAAAAATTGTTTTGTTTATCAGATGTTGGTTGCTACAAGAAACATTATTAGGCCTATATTTATATACAAACAGAAAAACTCAATGCAATTCATATCTATTTAATTGGGTCTGCTCTAAATTATATGCTCTTGAAAACTACTTTTTTTTTCCTTTAAAAGGTCAAAAAAGAAAAAAATCCAAACAAACATCTTGATGTGATTACTTGTCTTAACAGTAGAGCTGTGGTGTTGCCTATACTCGTTTGAAAATCATCCATGTATTTATGGATATCATCAAGATTTCTGAAAAATATGGCCAGTATCAGTAATGAAAGAAGAGTGAAATTATAAGTAGAATCAGACATTTTGCAGGATTTAAATGAAAATCAAGTTGGTTTTCTCAAAAGATTTACTGTTTACAAAAGAATTTTTAGTGCTTAGGATAGGTGAGAAAAGTGAGTTGACAACTGAAATAGACCAAACATTGAGAAATGATTAACAACATAGCCAGGAGAAAATTTACATATTTTGAACACATACCTTAACTGCAGGAATTTGAGGAAGAACCTTAGCTGAGAAATCTGGATGGTATCTCTAAAAAAAAAAAGGGCAGCAAGGGGAAAGAATGAAGGGCCATGGTCACCAACCTTACATTAGGCAGCACACATTCTGAGCCTCAACTCTTACCAATCAAAATGTGAAGAAACTAAACAAGAAAAAAGGCTATATAGCACAAATTAAATTGCTGCAAGCATCATTTGGAAGTTTGCTTCATTCTCTTTATTTTCCTTTCTTGACCATAACAATCATTGGACTGAGAATCTTTGAGAAGTGTGAAACATGCAGGCAAAGCTCATTCTCCACTACCAATAATATGGCTTGAACAATGGATAAATGAAGTGCTATTCACAAACTTGTAGAATTCATTCAGATGTGGTGGCCCAACAAACTATTAGTTAGGATTTTCAGATCATGTGGCCAGTATAATTAATTTTTTTTTTAAATTAATATTCCTTATCCAAAATCAAAATAAGCTAAATTTGAATCCAGATTTTAGGTATGAGACACTGAAGACAAAAAAAAATTAAATAATGTGATATGATGCAATATTGGATTGAATGTATTTAAACACTTTATTTACCATTTACACAAGTATTGACAAAAATTAAGATTAATTTTGGAAAACTGACAAAAAATGTTGGGTTTGAAAATGCAAATGCCAAATTTATCTAATTATATATCATGCTGAATCACTGATAGCAGTAATGTCATTTAACAAAGCAAAACCACATTTTAAAAATAATCTATTTTTCACTGTAAGCTCAGATTTTCGATAAAATGAAATTATGAAAAATCTACTCAGCTTAATTTATGAACAACAATATTTTGCTTGTAACATTTGAATGTGCTCTCTACATTCCAATTAGCATTAACAAAAATTTTTCACAATCCTCAATAAGAAAGTAATGGTTCAGCAGTTTTTCTTTTCTTGGTTATTATTCCTGAAATATTAATAAAATCAAAGAAATCTAAATTACAATAGAAATATTCTTATAAATGTATAATAAAGTAACTTTTATTGAGAAAAACAAAACAAAAAAAATCTTTTAAACCTCTGCAACAACTAAAATGGTAAAGATAAGGAAGATGGAAAAGCAAAAGTGAGGAGGGGTATGTAGTGTTAATTAAATCT
The DNA here is from genome assembly GCA_018389105.1 of Nautilus pompilius. Lineage (NCBI taxonomy): Eukaryota > Metazoa > Mollusca > Cephalopoda > Nautilida > Nautilidae > Nautilus > Nautilus pompilius. The sequence continues at coordinate 2,552,372 of JACATO010000132.1, read as the reverse complement.
TTATATTTGTTTAAAAATGGTTTTAGAAATTGTAGGTTTCTATTATCACTTTTTTCAATTTGAAAGTTAAAATTGTAACAGTTATGTTTTATTAGTTCAGGAAAAGACTGCATGTAAAATTTCCATATTAGTTTCTACAAATAGGTATTTTCAAATATAAATTCAAAAACAGGGCTCACTGAAAGACTCAAAGTTAGCTGGGCAAAATATGTATGTCATAATGTTGAGCTACTTGAGAAATTCAAAGCCCGCATATGAAGAACCATGTTGCAATGAATGTACGGACTGCATTTAAATACCCATTACATTGCTTATTATATGCACAAAACATGCCTTTACAATGTATAAAAGCAACACGTGCTATATTTTTATTTATTCTCTGGAAAAAAGAGTTGGGACAGTGAGCAAAACCATAAATATTTTTCAACATTCCAAATTACAATCAAACAAATGCATGGAAACGATCAACTGACTAGTAGTGGGTTGCATATCCGTGATTTTCGATCACTTCTCGACAACGACGGGACATAGATTCGACCAAACAAAGGCAGTTGGAAATGGCCATTTCCTGCCAGCTTTTCTCGACGGCCTGTCAGTGTAGTCCTGCCACGCTCATATACCCCCAGACCATCAACGATCCAGCCTATACCATCAGTCGGGTGCACTTTATGTTGTATTTTTTGCCATGGTAACATCAAGCATGTACTTTGCCAGCGCTGTGAATGCGCATGATCATCGTTTCATCGGAAAAGAGAACTCTAGCCCATTGAACTTTGGTCCAGTTTTTGTGCACTTTAGCCCATGCTATGCAGATGGGCCTGTTGCTGCTGATGATGAATGGCTTTTTTATGGGTGATTCATCCAAAGAAATTCCCATTGCATAGACAACGTTGAATAGTGCGACTGGAGACATTCACTCCACTCAGGGAGGATCGAATGACCGTCGATGTCAGGAAACAATTGGCCCTGGATTTGCAACAAATGAATTGATCCATTTTGTTGTCACAATTTTGTGGTCTTCCGATTTGTATTTTTGGTTTCGTGTTTCCGGTCTCCTTGTACTACTTCAGAATGTGGTTTACAGTGCTTTTCGGTCAAGTGACTCAATCAGCTATCTCCCAACAAGACAGATTTTCTTGATGGTGCTCAACTATCAAGTCTCTGATTTCGATGACGCTGTCCTGCCAGGCATGGTGCAAAAATGATTTTAAATGGTTTTAGATGATGTGATTCTATTCATTTGATCCTTTAAAAATGAATATATTGAGGGGAATAAATGTATGCACAGATTTTGTTCACTGTCTCAACTCTTTTGTCATAGTACAAATTTGACTATGCTAATTCAAATATTTTTTCTGGACAATAGATACACATATGACATTCGTTGTTTTTACACTTTGTAAAGGCACGTTTTATACAACTTATGGACAATAGGATGGCTATCTGTATGCAAATGTAAAAACAAGAGAGCTCAGATATCAATTTCACAGCAAGTGTCCCAACTCTTGTCCGGCACTACTGTGTATATATATATATATATAACATTTGGCTAGAATGACTTTGCTAAGTTTGTTGACTTGTGGGTATTCCAGTGAGAGAAAAAGTAGTAATGAAATTTTTTTAAGACTAATAAAACCTCATAATCTCCAGTCCTCCAAAGGAGAAGTCTCCAAATGTTGGCCAGTAGTGTTTCCAAACAATGCGTAATGTGCCTGTACTGAAATTAAAACCAGCTTCACATCCAAACAAAGAGGCAGAAAAATGAGTCTGTGGTGGATTTCCATGATCATGCAACCTTGAATTTTCTTTAGATCTTTGTTTGGTAAGTTCACTTTTACAACTCATTAACTAACCTGTTTTTCTAACAAGAAAGAACATTGAATAAAATTCAAGGGCACTTGCACTTTAGTGGGAGGTAACTTAAGTGATACAAAGCAAAAAACATGATATGAAAGAATTCATTTCTTAAATAATATTACAAAACATGTTAGAATAATTCATAAAATGTGTTATTTTATGCTAAACTCTCATATTTGTTTCGAGTCACTTGGCATGATTTGTTATATTTATATATTTAAAAAAAACCCAGTTTTTTTAAGAAATTAAGTAGGGAATATTAAACTAGCTAAACTCTACCAAATTAAAAATTTGAAAGCATTCAAGTGAAATAAATTGTGAGTAATATTAGAACTAATAAATGCTAATATTCTTTTTTGTCATCTTGCCTCTTGTATATACCAAGATAATGCATATGATTTACCTTGTATTTGGTCAGAAGGCACATCAGGAAGATTAACATCTTGAAGAATAAGTTCTTTCGGCTGGTTTATCTGAAAAACAATGATTACAATAACATTAGTCTCAGCAATTATTGCAAAAATGTAAAATGGGTTTTAAAGGTAGGTTGGCTTCAGAATAGTCACATCAATTGTACATCACAGGACATTTAAGAAAAAATCTGTTACAAATACAAATATGTAAAATGTACTGATACCAAATGCTTCTTGCACACTTTCATATTTGACCTAATCTTTAAAAAGAAAATGACTGTAAACACATGCATTTTTAAATGAGAGATTCCTTATTGCTATAACAATGGTAGGTAGTATATGCATGCTGCCTCCGGACCAGTGATGGCAACAAAAGGCCGAGCAGATGTCATCACTGTTATATAGATGCTTACAATAAATGGTCCAGCAAAACAGGGCAATGACTGCAGTTTTTCAGCTCCTGGCAGTCAGAGAAACTCAGGTGTCTGGAAAAATTATTAGAAACTGACTTCATGCAGGATTATGTACTGCAGCAAGTGATATTTTCTGATAAGTTTCTTCAACATGGACCTCTCTGATGGTAGGTTACCTGCATGGTGACAGTAATGGAATGATATTGGGAAGGTTAATGACTGAGAGAGGAACTCCTAGTTGTTTGCCTAACTAAAATGTACTTAGTTGCAGTGCATTTCTTAGGGCCTATGAAATCATTACAATGGAATAGCTAGTTGTGCGTCTCCAGATCTATCATACATTGATCTCTGGGACATCATTTTTAGATACATAATGAGTGAGGAATCCCTCTCTATAGAGAGTCCACAATCTAGGTATAGCCTTGTCAAGAAATAACAGATGAGGTGATCAGAAATCTTGTTTCAAGCATGTACAAATGTAATACTGGCTATGCCAATCATCATGTGATTTTTTCATTTTACGAGGTCTGTCCAAAAGGAAACCGAACTTTTAAAACAGCATGCTCACAATGCAGTGCTGTGTATCAGTGACCTTGACCTTCAGTCTAATAATAGCTGCATCACGCCATGTTAGTTAGTCATCGATCTACACATGCTAGAGTGAACAATGTATGTTTAGCGCACTTGAACAATGAAGGATCTTGAAGAGTAACATGTTTGTGTGAAATTCTGTTTCAAATTGGGAAAAACTTTTACGGAGACTTTTCTAATGTTGCAACAGGCCTATGAGGATTGAGCCGTACGCAATGTCACGAGTAATACCAGCATTTCAAATTGGGAAGAACATCCACTGAGGACAATCCCAAATCTGGATGACGATCACATTGAGAAAGTGCATGCTGTGATCCGTAGAAATCATCACCTGACTGTCCATGAAGTTTCTGAAGAAGTAGGCATCTGTAAAAGTTCATGCCACATGATTTTAAAAGAAAAATTGAACATGCATCGTGTAGCCACAAAATTTGTGCCGCATCTGCTGACAGATGAACAAAAAGAGAACAGAGTCACAGTCAGTCAGGAGCTTTTTGATCGTTCAAATGCTGATGAAAGCTTTTTGAAAAGCAAATCTGGAGAGTAGGGCAGCTGGGGGATGAGAGTCATCTCATGCTTTGCCAAAAAGTCACAGATAAGGAGTGGCACGTGAGCAGGTGTGTTGTCGTGGTGCAGCATCCAGGTTTTGTTTTTCCATGCCTCAGGCTTCCTCCTTCGCACCGCCTCTCCCAACCACTTCAGGACATCCAAGTAAAACTCTTTATTGATCATCTGACCACATGGAACAAACTCATGATGAACGATGCCCTTCCAATCAAAAAAGACAATCAACATCACCTTCACATTTGAGCGACTCTGACGTGCTTTTTTTGGTCATGGCGATGATGATCCAACCCACTGCGATGACTGCCTTTTTGTTTAAACATCGTAGCTGTACACCCACATTTCATCACCTGTTATGACACTTTTCAGAAAGGAACAATCAAAGAGCTCCTGATTGTTTGTTTCCGAAATGTTCCTGACTGGACTATTTAAAGCATTTTCTGTATGAAGCCAAGATTCTTGGATACTATTTGCCATGGCAATTAACTGATTTCAAAGCAACAATTTTTTTACACATGAATGGTTTCTATTATTGTTGGAATGTGCTAAGTTGCAGACAACAATTGTCCATTTTTTTAATAATAAGAGCTATGATCTATTACCAGGTAGCATAAGAATGAAAAAAAAAAAAATATTAAGTTTTGGTATTAATTAATAAATTTCCCTTTATTTTAAGCCATAACATTAGTTAATGCTCACCAACACCAAATAAGTACATAGTTAATCTTACTTAAGCTGATCACATTTTTACAAGTATGAAGTTCTGTAGCAGTAGGTTTAATTAATGGTCCAGCTGATGTTTTCAGTAACCACTAAATGAAGAAAATGGCTTTCTTTATAGGAAAATGTTTGGGTAGATTCGTAATGTTCTCTCAGATCAATGTAGATTTGCAAGCAAAAACAAATTTTTGACATCAACTGACACAATAACTTTCAATATGGACCAAGCAGAAGTACAAGAGCCCAAAAATTTTAACTGACTTGTTTATAATGTCGTCATGCCACAGGTAAAAATTCTTGGTTGGAGCCCAGATTCTAGTTGACTTGGCTGTAAAAAGAACCTCTCTTGTATAGAATTCCTGTGACTATTATGCTGCCTAATGTTTTCCATGGTTGAAGTTTGTTGCTAGGTTGTCTAATAAGAGAGATAATTTTTAAATACAACCCTGCAGTCTTGATGCACTTACCTTGATAATGGAATCCAATTCAGCCAGTACATCATTTTCATCATCTTTGCTAAGTCCATTAGATAGTAAAGCATCAATCTCCTACAAAATTACAAATTAAGAACAGCTGATTTAACACTAACATTTTCTGACACTCATTGCAATATATTTAATTCTGCATTTCTTTTATAAAATTTTGTGTAATCACTTTGAAAGTAGAAAAGCAAGATGTTCATCAGGTTAGCATAAGCAGTTTTCACTGTAGGCATAAAAAAAGGGGTAAATAATATCTGAAGTATTTTCATGTAGTTAGAATGAGTAAACGTGAAATAATAAAATTCCTGTCAAAGATCAGAAAAGTGAAAGCTGACAGGAAGACCAGGGGGCAGCTGATAGATATAATGTATAAAGATTTTATAGTAAAAATACTTTTGGCATAAACTAATAATGCCTGAAATACTCTGCAATAACATAACTGCAATTTTTTAAAAAGTTTTTTAATACAGTAAAACTAAAGTTATTCATTATTACATTTTAAGACTTGCCACTGCAATGTCTTTTAACCTTTTAAGGTATATTCCCATATATTTATGGGGAGTGGGTATTAATCCTGAAAAACTATACATATATAAAGTTTTGCAGGCTGTAGGAAACCTGCAGATGATTAGAAAGTGAACAAATGTCTCATTTAAAATGATTTCTAAAATTTCCCCAAACTCTCTTCCACACGAAAAAATTTACTTCTAATGGCCATGTAAGTATTAAAAAGAAACAACAATCCTGAAAGGGTTAAAATACTTTGCAAAATTACATTTACATAAATATAGTTTATGCATTGGATCAAATATCATATTCATTCTGAACAAACCATCAGAGAACTACAGTAAGAATTAAGAACCTATTTCTTTTTTATCAATAATTTTTCCTATCATATTTAAGACTTTGAAGTCAAACTATTTACCACTACTACTTATAGCTAAATTAACAATACAATAATCAAACCAACACATTGTATTGATCATTATTTTAACTAGTTACAAAGACTTTCAAAGTGTATGGAAACCAACAAAGATGGGTGAATTCTTCTGGTGACCAATCTCACAAGAGTTGCTGCAAGTCACAACAGAATCTACTTTTCTTAAAACTAGCAATGAATTTATTGAAGTCTAGTGGATAACTTTTGAGACTAAATTATGTTTTTCTGGGTAATGAATACCAAATTCTTTCAGTAGTGTTGGCAATGATATTTTCAGTGTCGTTAAAGTTCTTGTTTTGCTACATTTTCTATAATTAAATATTCCCTTCTAGGAAAGTGTGATGAATTTATACATATATATAGATTTGTAATTTTTAAAAAATGATTTGTTTTTAATTATCAAGTCAAAACTGAATTATTTTTTTAACTCAAATTTGGGCAAAAGTTTCTTTCCAGATCATGAGAGAATTTCCTTTTATAGTGTGGAACCATTTTTGTTCGTGAGATTGCTCTTCATTTCTTAAAGTGGGCTAGAATTGCATTTTTGAAGACAAGTGATAAAATTCAGACCAATCATCAGAGAAAAATTTTCAAAAGAAAACTGGTGACCGCACTATAATAATAATAATAATAATAATAATAATAATAATAATAATAATAATTTTAAAATTTGAGAATGAACAAACAAACAGTGACATGACTACCAACAATGCTAACAAGATGAATAGTGATATCTGTAAAAATTCTCATTACTTCCAAGCTGCAGATTTACAGATGACACTATGTAACACAAAACTTATTGAAAGGTTTTATGCAAATTTTTTTTAAAAAACAACTTTCCTAATAGTAATATTGGTTACTTTAGCAAAAAAAAAGTTTAGAGCATGTTACATGTAAAGATAAGAATTAATGTAATAAGTTAACAGTATTGTCACACAAAGCAGATTGTTTTAATAAGTGATGCAACTTGACAGAATGAGATGCTTGTCCCTGGTCTCTCACATTAATTAGCAAGGAAATTACTAAAACACTACAGAATATTTGCATTTGAACTGATCAATGTTTTTATTTATTAGTAAACTTTAGTATCTCTAATATGATTAGCAAAAGATTTTGTTAGAAGAAGCGTTAAACTAGGAAAGTCTTGATGTAATAGAGTATTGTACCCCTTCAAACTTGTTTAACATAATTATCTTAATTTTTTTTAGAAGTAGCATTTACCAACATTTTAGTACTTACCTGCTGATATTCTATAGATTGTGCAGTTTCATCCATAATTTTTTCAACATCCTCAAGTGACAGCATCTAAAAATAAATACATTTTAAAATATTACAGCTATGATTTGCATATTACATTAGCTTATATTTCTGAAAAAAAAAAAAAGCACTAGATACAGCAATGACCAGGCTAATACGTTGTAGCTAGAATTTCAGACATTAAACATATTACAGTGCTAGAATAAAATAAAAATCACTTGTCCATTGCATATGCATAAGTACTACAGATCTTATCAGTTTCATTTCATATAGTGAACAATCCACTCATTGAAGAATATCAAAAGTTCTTAGATGAAAAACAAAAAAAAATCTCTCTAAGTATACTTTAAATGATTTGAATGACTAACATGACATTGTGGTCCAAAGTTACAAAACTAAAGAATAGTTAATGAAAGTGTTACGCCATAGCATTATTAATGTAAACATAGCCAGGGAAAGAATCTGAGAAGGGTACTTGTATAATGCTGATGCTGTAAGGAAAAAAAAGACAAATGAAACAAAATAAAATTTAATGGATAGAATTAAAGCCTGAAAAGGCAACTGGTTCTAAATTATTTTATCTGCTTATTTTAATCAGTATAACAGAGTTTTGGGGAAACATTTTTACCTGGTGTATTTTCTTGAGAGATTCATTTCCAGACTGTAGGCCTTGAATAACTTCACTTTCAATCTGTGCAAACTCCAAATTATGCACCTAACAATAATGAAAATTACAATTATAATTTTTTTTAAAGATGACATAAGTACTGGTAAGGAAATTATACCATTCGGTGTTAAAAGAATATCTGTAGTTTGTGTGGAATTGCTAGTCATTGTGAATAATTCTTTTTTGATGAGAATAAACAAAAATATCATACATTTGTAAGCATATTTATTTTAAGTTTTTCCAGTTTGCCTTTACTGATGTATGAATAAATAAAATGTTTTTCACTATCATTAAAAATCAGCAAAATGTTAGTCTAGTTAATTTAATATTTTCGAAAAATAATTTAAGTTATTTTTAAACCCATTAGGACCCAAGTTTTCCCTAGTGATATCATTAGTTTCATAAGCGAGATCACAGAAATGAGCATTATGAAGTCGCAACTTGTACGATCTTCATCAAATAAAGTGCATTGTGTCACATGTTTAGCTAAATGATCATTGTAAGTGTCTTTACCAAACTCCATAATAAATATAAAATTATTGCTAATATATTTGTATACCTCACATCGGTTAATCCAACTCTACTCCAAATGTTTATCTTATGAGCAAACAGAATAATCATCACTTCATTCATCAACAAAAGAAAAGAAATCAAATGCTCTTTTGTTTTTATCAAGAACAACCTTACCTTCAGTGTTTCTGAGAAAAGCAAGCAGTTCTGTAGTATAAACAGCTTCAGACTACTCACAGTCAGCACTTTTCCAGCTTGCTCAGTTTACATTCATATGACTATGATTTCTTATTGTAGGTACCACAATTTCTTCACTTTTACCATGTGATTGAAGATCGTTGGTATCACTGTCTTCATCTTCTGATAATTCTATTTCCCTATTCATTCCATTCATCTGGAATACTGTCAAGAATAAGCTATGTTGCTTCATCAGCTGTTAAGTATCATCTCTTCGGTGGAATGCCCTATTAACTTTGTAAATTTGTAAAAAATTCATAAAACATCATACACTTTAACCAGCCATGAAGAACACAGCAGAAATGTGCTCAGATCAAAATAGACCACAAGGGAAGCAACACTTGTCAAAAATTATTGACTATGGAAAACTGAAATGGTCATAACTTAGCAATATATCATATAGTAAAACCTAGTGGAAAAATGGATGCATACAATATATTGTACATTGGGCCCTAAAGGGTTAAAGATAATAACTAAGATTGCTTGATGTTAAAATCTAAAATGTTTGCATCTTTTTACAAGTTTCATATTTGATTAAATTTTCAACAAATCTGAACAAACTTAGGCAACAGAGATATTAATAATAGTGGTAAGTATCACTTTAAGGGTTTTATGATAAGATCCAAAATGTCTGGTTTGCAAGGGCTGGACAACACATTTCTTTGCAGCATAAAGAGCTATGGAACCTAGATCAATATTTGATTCAACAAATTAAGTCACATGCACAAGCTTAACCTGTACAGACTGCTTTTGACTTCAACCCCCCCCCCCCACCACCACCACAATAAAAAGGACAGACTTTTGAACTTTCTGACCTTCACTGTTTGGAATAGCAGCAAGGCTTTAGGAGGAAAGTCCACTCCAACTGAAAAAATACACCAAAGATGCATTGGAATTTTCTTACAAAGACAATATGTGGTCAAGAGCTCCAGTGTGTTTGACAGACAGGATTTTTCAAACATTTGGTTAATAAACCAAACTTTAGGCTACCTAGATGGCAACAAACTCATTTTGCACAATTAAACATGCTTTTAAAACATCTCTGGCTTAGGATGGAATCCTGAGCCTAAAAACTCATCCCCTTTTCTTTCCCTTCAGGGAATGGTTAGTGGGGGAGGGGCAAAAGAATCCACTCCAGATGGCTGAGCAGCAGCTGGCCTTTCAATTGTAACACACAGCACTTTCTAGTTTCAATAAACTGGTAGGTACAAAAACTGTACATGAAGCTGATTCTTTCTTTTTTTGTTAATAAAATCTCAAAGTACAAGCAAAAAATTAAACTTTACTGCATTAAAGATCTCAAACTATCAATTTGTGTGCTATGCATAACATGACAAACATGATCTTGAATTTCAAAAAAATTAATTTTAGGAAAATCAAAATTGATTAACATGCAAAATGTAAGACATTGGTGATAATAGTACAGGTCAAGAATCCCTTTTCCAAAATATTTTTTGAGCGCCTTCAGTGGAAAATTCCAGGTTTATGGGCAATGTGCAGATCCAAACACGCTTGACGTAGGCGCATTACTCACCGTAATTTTTGTGCTTTGTTGTTGGTGCGAATATACTTTAGAATTGTCTAGAAGGCCTACAAACACCCCTACGTTACCGGTAGGCCTACCAGTGATTGCTTACCTTTCTGATGGCTAAATGTACACCTTTTTCTTATGGTTTCACGCACAAACTGATTTTAAAATATTGTATAAAACTACCTGTAGGCCATATGTATCTGTATGCGGTCATAATGTTGTAAATGAATTTGTGCCCAGTCCCCAGTCGGCGAGCTACCAAATTATGCCAGTATATCTATAATCCACAATCCAAAACACATTTGGCCCCGAGGATTTCGGACAAGGGATTCTCAACCTGTAGTAGAATAAAATGCATCTTAATAACTAGCTTTTCTGATTATTTAACCATTACTAAAATCTTGAATTTGTGATCTTTTTAAAACATATCTGAATTTAATGATTTTAAAATTATATTCAATGCATTTGAATCTAATCTTGTTGCTCTTTTCCTTAAAAGTTAGATTAATTCAGTTCCAAAGGTTGTTGAGCCAATTCAAAATGGAACCTCAATCAAATTTGTCTAGTTCAATATGAAATAGTTCTTTTGCACAATGATTAAATAAAATTAAGAATAGTGCAATAAATTGTTTTTTTAAAAGTTGGTCATGTTTTGGGAAGTTTAGTGTGAATTAGCTATTTTTTTAAAAAAAAAAAAAAGCTTCATTACAAATAAATGCAGTCATCTAAAGATTTCACTTACCATGCTTTCTATGTTATCCATTTGATTATTGGTCTTTTCAATAAAACCTTCCTGAAATTTTTTTTTCCTTAATAATAATTTTGCCTTTCTGAAATAAATCAAAATGAGTACAAGATGCAACAATTAAATATTTAAAACGATTTATTTTAATCCTTTAAAGTAAATGAAAAAAATTCAAATAATCAAACTTAAAGAAAGAGAAACAGACTAAGAGAAAAAATGCTTGTCAACTACACAGAACAGTTAGCTGCACAAGTTGTACTAATTTATAATTTTAAAACTCATTTTATTATGTTAAAAATCTGATTTTAGTCTTGCTTAAGACATTGAGATTTATGCTGACCTATTTTGATGCTGGTTCTTGTCCTTATTCATCATTAGACAAGTACTGTGATGAGTTCAACACAATCCTATTGGATAAAATGATAAACAAACAAAAAACAATGTTTGCTGCGAATCAATGTCTTTGATCAGGATAATGACCATTCAATCATCCTATTTTGTTATGCATACATTATATTGCTTTCAATTTTCAGAGAATGTTGGAAAATATATAAGTTGAAAGGTTATTACTAGTATACTGTTTACTGGCAAAAGCTAGTTAAAAATGAAGAACTGTGTAGCATACAGCTGCAGTATGTCAAGAAGAAAGCAAATGTGCTGCTGTTGTTTTTTAAACATTCACCTTAAATATATTTGGATCTACTATAGTACTACAGAAAAGGACTTTAGTTTGTTGTTGCACAAAGAGAGCAAAAAGAGATTTAGTGACAGAACATCCATATTCATAGATATACATCTGAATATTTTTAGGGAAATATATTTTTATAAATAACACCTATAAGCAGTTTCAATTTGTCATCATGAACAAATAAGCCTTGCAGTTTGTTTAGCCAATTTCTCTCTAGTACTTGAAATCAGTAGTGTGTATATATCTCCTTCCAGCACCAGTATTGTCATGTAGAGTAGAAATCAGTTCTCGCCATTATCGAAGCCACCATCTGTTCTGTGATATTAAGATCAACAGATCTCCATCCTTGCTTAGAGTTTTCTTTGGGTTTCTTTTGTTCGCTTGTTTTCTCTCACCATTTGTTAGTTTCATAGGATAGTCAATGTGTAAGCATCTAAAGAACATGCCCCAGATAGATCAGGCTCTCTTTCTGATCTTGATGACATCATTCATACAAATGCTTTCTTAAATATCTATGAATTTGACAAGCTTAATATTCTTAGTCTCTCAGAATTATTTAAAATCTTATGTTTAAAACAATGGAAAACCTAATTTGTACTGAATTCCTTATAATATCTATTGTTGCTAAGTCTTTTTGTGAATAAACATTTGATGGCAATGTTTCTCCGCTATAATAATAACATTGCATTTTAACTTTTGTACAGTATTTCAGATGTTTGACCATTCTGATGACTTGTTTAATAACTATTTCTTTAATTATTCTATTATTAACTTTAGTGTAAATTAATTTTAGTGACACTACCAATCATTTTAGTATTGTTTACATGATTACAATCACTTAAAGGAACCATACTAAACCACCTGCATGTCGTCATGTTAGGAATTTGACAAATGTACCATTTATGCTCTTTACTTTTTCTGTTAATCTTTTATAATAAATGGAAACTCATCTGAATACTTTTGGCACCAAATAAAACTAAACTAAAATGCCTACAGCCTTTGATCTGTGTGACCCTTAAGGGGTTTTCTTTATGAAAAAGGTTTTTGCATGCATGTGTGCAAAATTTCTGAAAATGTTTTAACCAAAATCATAAATCAATTATTTTAATAAATTCGAGAGTTCTTCAAAAAAAAAACAAAACAAAAAAGCAAACTGAATTTCATTATTTGATGCTTTGAAGTTAGATAAACCGGGATATTCATTTTAATTTATAAACTTATTTTTATGATATTATATTGTGTCTAGGTGAATCTTTCAATGGAATTTTGAAGCAAGCACAGTCAAAGCTACACCATTACATATACTATAAAAGATTTTAAAAATCAGAAAAAAATAGAACAAGTCAAAGAGATAACAGTTTTTAATGATTTTATTTAATCAACAACTAGGCAAAAGGATGGCTGAATTATTTATGATGATACTGTCTCACTTCATATTGTTTTTAACAAATTTTTGGATTTGGCAACTGAAAGACTTTCAACTAAGTTAGAATTAGATTACCAAACAAATTGAATGATCATCACACTCTTGCCCAAACACATTGAGGTATGCATTATTTTATCACAGTTAATTTAATAGCAATTCAAATATGCTACATCCTAATTACCACAGAAATAAATTTTTTTGATTTTTATTAGAGAAAAAACAACCTAGAATTTTTTTTGAGGACTTGTTACCTACCTATCCTTAAGAATAAGGAGTTGTCTACCATTATTAATTTTTAAATTATTTTCCTGGTAAATATATTTACCCAGTAGTTTAAAATTGTTTATAGCTGATGTTTGGTATCTGTTGCCATGGGGCTGGGTCTTCTGCCTTCTCATTATGAACAAAGAGTCCTGGGAATACAATGTGCATGTGTGCATTCCATTAAAGTGTTAGAATTTGGGGCTGGGGTGAAAGATTAATGTTTTTTTTTTATTTTTCTTAGATATTGATTTTTTCTGTACAGATTTACAATCCAAAGATTTTCTGAATCCACATGTTGATAAGCTACGCTACAATCTCTAGATTATACAGATGACCAAAATGCACAGAACACTATTTTTTTTAAAAAAAAAAAAAAACTGTTTTATTGTGTACACAAAATTTTAGTCAATATTTAGCTTACCCATTCAAATTCCAGAAATAAATAAATAAAGATATAAATGCAAAAAATTTTGTTCTTTTCTTCAATCAAGTTGTATAGCCCAGTAAGTTGTTACGAAGCAACACTAATGGCCTCTGTGTTGCATCCTGGGACAATACTACTACTTGATGGTTGGCAAAAATTTTGTTACTTACTCTTTTTTACCATCTTTCAACAATTTCACTGCAACTTGCCGTTCCTTCTCAATTTGCTCATGGATTTTCATTTGATACTGCTTTAACTTATCTCGTTGCTGCTTCAGTTGCTGTAACATTAAAAGATGTTAACTCTTATTTGCTAATATTATTGTTGTTTAGTAAAATACTTATAGAGATAGGTCGAGAATATCCAAGGTTCTTTAAGTTTTAGTTTCAGCTCTTGCTACTTCAGAACAAAAATCATTAAATCTTTAAAATCAAAAGCTTGAGGATCTGTTGCATGCTTTCACATTCCTACAGGTTATTTCATAAATCAAGCAAAATGTGCATAATAAACAAAAAACAAATTTTATCATGTAAAAAAAAAAAAAAAGAAGCCAAAAGCCACTATACACTAAGGTGAGGGTTGTCAACTTTTTTCTTTGCACTGTGAGCTACTTATTTTTTTTGGAAGGTATTTACTGATCTGTATGTAAGCTAGAATATAGAAAATTAACTTGATCACACGTAACAAAACAGAGTCACATACAATACTTTTAAAATAATTTGTTAACATAAAATTTATAAACTTGCAAAAATTAATGAGATGTTTGACAATGAATAGAAATCAAGTTGGTGAGAAAGACATCATGACCAGCCTGATGTAGTAATCCAAGTAAGGATCTGTCATTCTTTTGAGATATTTTGAGGTTATGAATTTTAAGTCAAAAAAACACTAATTTACATTTGTTGAACCAACTGATGCTTTCAGTCACATAGCAACATTCTTTGGGATTTGGCATTTTACTATCAACAAGAGTCCAAATGTCCTTATCAGAAGATCTGCATTTCATTTAGATATTATTTCCATTTCAAGCAAAGTTACTCAACATAAAAATGTGCTGCAATACTTGTTGACATCTCTTCAGTGTCCACCACAAAAAATGGAAATGATAACTCTCAATATCCTTGAAATTTGGGAGAAGCACCTATCAAACTCCGACAAAGGAGAAACATATCTGTTAGTTCTATTCTCATAGTTAAGATTCCCATAGTTTCAGACTTATATTGGAAACTGTTCAGTGAACTGTCTACATGCTTATCCTTTCCTTGCAGTTTTAAATTCAATTCTTAATCTATTGTAATGAAAAAAAAAAAAACATGTACAAAAAAATACTTTCCTCCTTAATATAATCTCTAATGACTTATAAATGTCCTCACCCCTTATCTTTTTCTTGAGATGGGAGAATCTTCACAAACTTCTCTTTGACAAAGCAGTCATTAAGCACCATTCTAGCAAGGACACAGAGTTGTGCCATGCTAACAATATTGCCTCACTCATCCAAATGTAGTGAAAAGCATGAACAGGAGTCTGCATCAGATTTCAGCTGTGCAACTATATCACTAGCCATATTTTCTATTTTTCTTGATAGTCTTTCCTGATAAATGACAACAGTCTATGACTAACATTATTTCTGATATAAATTTTAATTTGTCAATATGTCAGCTGCTTCTGAAAATGTCTATTTAATGAATGTTCATCTACAATCATTTTTTTTCTAGCAATGGTACAACAAACATGATAAGATGCAACTGTGACTGCCTTTGATTTATCAACCTGTTTCATGAAAACCATTTGCTGCACTTTAAACTTAGTTCATTCTTAAGAGGACAATCTTTCACACTTAGCATGTAATGTCTCGTCTTTCAATGTTTCCCTTTTCAGCTAATTTCACTCTCACATATCAAGCATATCTTTCATTGTTATAGAAAATAACTAGGCTCTTGATGAAAAGTGTGTTTACAAGATTTTTTTTGCCCCAGCACTGATCTTTGTCTTTAGTTCAATGCATGATCACAATAAAATTATCAAAAAAACTTAACACCAGCTGAGGCCCTAAAAGTAGCAGTATGCAACTTTGTTAAATTGCTAACCACATTGGCATTGACCACTAATAAACTTTACTTGCTTAAAAACACTTAAAGATTGCCAGTAGTACACGATTGGCCACTAAACTAATATTTATTTAAATCCACCTCATGTACATCTGTTTTTCTTTGTAATTTGTATGGTTTATCATTTGCATGTTTATTTACTAATTATATATTTATTTCCTTTTTTTTCCTTAGTATCATTAATATTCAGCACACTGTATTCTAAATAACTTGAATTGTTGCCAGAGGTTTGACATTAGTTGATTAATGAGATACATTAGATTCAATTAAATTACATTTTAAAAATTGAATTTTTTGTTTTGTTTTATGCAGACCTTTACAAAATGGCATTCTTCTTTTATGAAAAATTTAAAAAATAAAATGAAAAATTAAATCACTTATCTTTTCAAAATTTGTACACATATGCAAATATAAAAAACACAAACAGGATTGAAATAAAAATCTAATATAATAGTCAAACACTATCAGTTATAATCCAGAAGTTGTTTTGTTGTTTTAAAAAACTCAACAAATTCCTGATCTTTGTAGCTCTCAAGCACAGATTCTCAATTCCTGCAATCCTTTGATTAAATAATATTATGCTTGTAATTTCCATTAATAATTTTTGGCAATTTAAGTTCTAAAAATTAATCCTATATATATTTTTACTTGGGTAATTTTCATATTTTCTGTTTTTTCAAGTGGGCATTTGCCATCTACTTATTATGTTAAAAATAGGCTTTCCCTGCACTAGCTAAAGGAACATTACAGTTAGCTTAACTGACCCCTGCAAAATACGTTGTAATTGGCATGAGAAGCATTGGAGATCAACCAGTTGCACATGAGACGCAGGTTGATGAACCTGCACTAAAGGAACAAGTGCAGAATTCAGTATCACTTACTGTCAGTTGTAATATGATTCTTCCTCAGATCAAATGAATTCTTAAACAGGAATAATTCAAATTCTTTCCCTTTTTGTCAGTAGCATGACACTGTTAAGGAAAAATTTTAGATGAGATCTGTTGCTATGCAGAATGTTAGGTTAAATTTTTTTAAGTAAATGATATATTAGATTATCATAATCATACCTATTTTAAGTTGCCTTGGTGAAATAACTTGTTGCACACATACATATACACATGTGATGTATATTAGAACCTGTCTTATTTCCTCTAAAATGTGTATAATGGTTACATTTCTAACCAGAATAATAGTTATGCAGACACTGTTTATCTGCGAAACTTACTACATAAATGCTTTAAAAACACACCTACTTACAATGGCTATGATACAAATACTAGTAATACAAATGTGAAAATTGTCAGATATGAAAAATGAACATTACTGAATATCCATGATAACACAGTTCATGATATGGCATGTCTATATAAATGATTTAGAATCACATGACACCAGGAATCCAGCAGTCAGTGCCTCGTTTGGCTACTTTTTGCAATGGGACATGCAAAAATATGTTATGGACTGGCTGCAGGAATGTTGTGACAACCTGCTGAGTGATTTTTGGTATGACATTATGCTTGTGAAGATGATCCCCTAGATCACATCAAATGCAATCAATAGGGTTGTGCCAGACTTGAAAAATACTCAATCTCAATCAGCCAGAGAGCATCAACACACTATCGCAACATATCCAAAGATGAAATACAAGTTTTCAACCTCTTCAAGATGAAACTATATGTAACCGTAGTGCGCTTTACAGGAAGTGAAATGGCACATACATTTTTAAGGAAAAAAATATTGTTTTTAAGGTAATTGTGCGTTTTATCCTGAAGTGTAGTTTCTGTTTGTAAATATTGTTGGTAGAATGCGATCTACTTATGGTGCAATTCGAAAGAACTTCCACTGTTGTGAGGAGAGGGGGGATAACGAGTGAAGGTGCCTACCAATTTAACACATACCACCAAGGAAATGCTTAAACACAAGGTGAAATGGATACAGCCATTTATCATTATTGATGAAAGGGAGAGAAGTTGGATGTAAACGCAGAATTCAAGGGCACTTCCATTTGTTTTGTCACTTTCTAGACATCCTAACTTGACTTGATGAACATTTAGTATTTATAAGAAAAGAAAAAGTGTTCACCAATATTTAATGAAACAAAAAGTGCAAACTCGTCACTCATTTGACTGGTTTCTTGCTCATTTTCCACACACACACACACACACACATATTTAAGTCAACATTACCAATACAGCTTTATCTTGCTCTGTAATTCGTGTTTCTTTCTTCTTTTGACCAAAAATATTTCCCATCCTAACTAATCATAAAAAAGTAAAACGAACCAAGAACACAACATAACTTTGGTACCCAAAAATGCGAAATATACAAGCGGGCACTAGAACTCAGCCCTGCAGAAATAGTAGTCTAAACGATGATTGGCTGAAATTTATCTTTATCCAAAAATTTAAAAACTAATTTACAAAATTTTCCCTTCTTAAAAACATTTTTTTTTAATTTTTTGACATAATTTATTCTCATTTTGTTGGTAAAATAAGTAATAATAATGTTTTAATAATATTATAGATTATATAAAATGTCCGCCCTAGTCTGGGTTAGCGTCTGCTTAAGAAAAAGAACTTAACGCCAGAAATGGTACGTTTATTTACATGTATACCCGAATACAGGTTTGTAATAGCACGGTGAGTTGTGCTTACCAAAGACACCGCAATATTGAAAAACATTTCGATTCCCCACTTTAATAATCAAAACTGGCGACGAAAAGGGCATCGTAACAGGCAGAAATGATTGCAGGACGGGTTAGTAAATACTGTAATCTGTTGTTGTTATAATAACAGGCAGAAATGATTGCAGGACGGGTTAGTAAATACTGTAATCTGTTGTTGTTATAATAACAGGCAGAAATGATTGCAGGACGGGTTAGTAAATACTGTAATCTGTTGTTGTTATAATAACAGGCAGAAATGATTGTAGAACTAGTTAGTAAATACTGTTCTCTGTTGTTGTTGTCATTATTGTTGTTGTTGTGTCAAATGACTGTTTTCAAAAATGTACCTGGAGGGAGGTGGGTTGCATGCCTCTGGATCCACCCAGCTCAGATATAATTTTGTCACTCGTTACTTCTTTGCATCTCTTTTTAATCACTTGAAGAATAATTTTTGTTTTATTCTTCTGTTCCTTTTCTTAGATGACCAGTGTGGTTACTCCAGAATTTTCTTTTTTTTTTTTTGTAAGAACTTGCCTATTTAATTAAATTCAAAGGAATTTCGGTACATTTAGACTTTCACTACTATAGCTTTTCTGTCATGAAGACCACAAACTGCTTTGTGTCATAGTTGTGTGGCAAGTGTGCTCAATACATAGTGCTTGTAGGGGTTCTGATGTCACTTTTTTCCTACCTTCTCTCAAAAAGCTCAAAACAGTAGTTTCTGAAATAATATGAAAGTATTTAATTACTTTTTTGCATATGATAATTAGTGATGGGAGTTTTAGTATTAAAATTGAATCAAATTGTTCTAATAATTCTTAAAACTGGTTTTCAGTGCTCCTTCACTGAATAATCACAAAGATAGTACTCAATATTAAAAAACATCCATCCTTTAACAAAATAAAAAAAAAAATCTTGAACAATATTACAATTACAAATATCAACTAAATATTAATCATTCTAGTAATTTTTATTTTCTTTTACCTTTTTCCAAGATATCACCATGAATGAACTACAAAAGTAGCGTGCAATTTTTTTCTTTCTTTACATGACACATGGATGGACAATGGCTTTAGAAACTCACCACACCAAGGTGAATGATGAAAATGAACAAAGGAAATACCATAAAATAGAAATAGACATGCAGTATTTAGATTTAGCATTCATATATGTATCACTTTTTAAAAAAAAAAAAAAAGTTATTGTCATTGTATCCAAAGTGATAACTGTACAGTTACTTCAGAAGTAAAAAATTCTAAGAAAATTATAAGAAAATATGACAGAAAAATGTATGTATTTTATTATTACAGCGTTTTAAGGTGTTGAATAATTTGAAGACACATTGCTATTGTACATACATGTCACTGGGGTATTCCAAAAGAATCAAATGAAATACTTGGCTCATTTTGTTATTAGCATTTATAAATGACTGTGACAGTAGATTATCTACTAATATTAAATGTTTGTTGATGATACTAAAATATATGGAAAAGTGATCAGTGTCATTTTTTACTTTCTGTGTGGACAAAACAATATAATAAATGTTTTACAGTAAGGTTAATGCTACTGTATAGAATTTGTTAATCAGCACATGAGATACTGATGGACATCATACTATTTGGCGTAAAATCAAACCAAGAGGTGATCTAAGACTAAAATTACTGGCAGTTGAAACATACATTGTTTATAATCTCATGATTAAATTTAGTATGAAAGAACATGAAGGAATACAATCCATATTAGACAGATGCAAAAAAAATTGGTTTAACATTAACAAAAATTTAGCATACCTATGTATGATTTAACTTACTGAAAAACCTAATTGCTCTAAGATGAACATTGTGAGATCTTTTTCTTTTATGCTTGTTGTTTAGTAATGCATACCTTGTATGAGTATATCTGTGTGTTCACGTATTTGGGAGTGCATATCTGTATGACAAATTGCTGCTCATAATATATCATGATACAGGAGAAATTGAATGGTTTTTACAGTAGAGATTAGTTTTATTATGGTTGGGCAGATGCTTTCATTTCCAGCACCTTATGAATTATGAGGCCTTTGCACCTTTTGATACTTTGGGCATTTTGGAAAGAATTTTAGTCTATCTTTGATGGTAGTTCTCCTCCAAGCAGAATCTTTTTTTTTGAATCCCTAGATTTATCATCATAAGTGTGTTCAGGTAATGGTTTTCTAAGCAGCTTTTTTTTTTTTTTTCTGTTTGCAAGTGTTTTGGATGTTTAATTACTTTCCTTGGCTGTTTCTGCATGTTTCAGCTTAGGAAAATCTTAGCTTTCTCATATTCTCTTATGCCAACATGCAATGGACTCCAAATGAATCTGGTTGTTTTGGAAGATTATAGGTTTGAAATTTGTAAATTGAACTCTATTATGTTTGCATGTTTTACAATTTCAAAATTATACTTAGATTCTCTATAGATAGTGCTTGATCTATCATTAATATAGTTATTGATAGTTTTGCTACTTTAATTTATCCTGTAACTACCTCAGTGAACCAAGATTCATACTTGCTCATTGCAGTTTTAAAAAAAAACTAAAAAGGAACCACCAATCTTTTGCTCAGATGTTTTATTTTCCCATTGTAAGGAGCAATTTTATTTTTACAATATTTTTAATATTCTAATGCTAAAACTTTAAATATCTGAATGTTTATTTGAAGCATTAATTGTTTAATAGATTTAATATTGTGAAACATTTCTTTAGTAATGAGATCATTCATATGAGATGGGTTGGTTACTAGTTACACAGGCAGCTGTAATATGATAATTGGTTTAAAAGCAAGGCAATATACTTTACTAAATTAACATTAAATTTTAAATCAAGAGAACTATAATGAACATTAGTATCTTGTATTTTATTTTTTAATTTTAGATGAATTGCTGCAGAAAAGGAAAAACACAAGAAATGAAAATTTTGACAAAATACATTTTCTTTTGGATCTTAGAATTAACAGCAGCACTTAGAGACTTGGAAGAGATGCAGTGTCACATTAAAAGATCTATATGTAAAAATGGCTTCCACAGGTTTGTTGCTTAAAATTTTTCAATATTAGGGAAAATCGTCATTGAATTAAAATACTACGAGGGAAAGTCAAAAATTATCCGTTGGCACCCATCTTGCACAGACTTTATGGAAGCCGAGCTCGTCATGGATGATTTGATAGGCAGAACCATGACTAATCTGCAGAGAACATGCTACCTCATCGATGATAACTTGCCGGTTTGCCATTACCATCTCTCAAGCTTGCTGAATCTTCTCGTCAGTGGTGGAGGTTGACGGGCATCCTGCTCCTCCTTTGTGTGTCACGCTTGTCCGGCCACTTTTAAACTTCTCGATCCACTCATACACACTTCTGCACGGTAGTGCACTGTTGCCATATTGTGTTAAAAGCCTCCGATGAATTTCAGCCCCTGACACACCTTACGACCAGAGAAATCAGATCACTGCTCTTTGTTTCTCCTTGGTGCACACTGCCAGCAGAGCGGCCATGTTTACACTGTAACAGCAGCAAGAAAACTGGTGCAATCAAGCTCAAACTTCGATCACATGACCACAATAGTACCAACTATAAGCACGCGTGAGCAGAAGGCAGTGTGACAAACCTAAAGATATGTTATGGCGAAAGTGCAGATAATTTTTGACTATATTCTAAACCTTGAGATATTGTACAGAAATTATAGAGCTGAGACTGAGAGTAAGAAGTTTAAAGAATTTGAGTTTGAGTACTGCGATAAAAAAACAAGGTCCCATTATAGATAAAAAAAATTGAGATCACTGCAAAAAGACATGAGTTATGTATTACAAAAACAAGCAAATGGTTCTGAAAGATTGGCTTGAAAATAGTGAAAATATTTTCTCTTATTTAAAATACATATAAAGAGGTAATGTTTAAAGAAAAACCAACATTTGTGGTTTTCTTGATTTGGCGAGAGGAAAAGAGAGTCATCTATCTCTACCCCAACAGACAAACAACTGTGAGATTCAAACCCCTGGTATATGATAATGAAAACCATAATAATAAGTTAGATAATAATTTTAAAAAAATATTAAATGTCTTAGTCAAATAGAATTCATTACGAATAAAAATATAAACTCTGAAGAGAGAAAGAAGAAAGAAAAAAATAATACTAAATGTCCCAACAATGATTGAATAGATTTGATTATCCAATAATTTTTAGAGGTTTATTCAGGGATAGTTATTTTTGTGTTTATGCTTGATGATAATAATAATAATAATTCCTGCTCTGTTCAGTTAAATACTTCTTGACTTTGTTTCCTACGTTTGGTATTCATAGCCCGCAGGTGTTTTCAGTGATTCTTGTACAGATGCATCTCAAAAAATTGAATATCGTGGAAGAGTTCATTTTTTCCGGTAATTTAATTCAAACAGTGAAGCTTTCATATATTCTAGACTCATTACACACAAAGTGAAATATTTCAAGCCTTTTTTTTGTTTTTACAGCTCATGAAAATCAAAAATCTGCTATCTCAAAATATTAGAACATTTCATAAGATCATTAAAAAAAAAAAAAAAAGGATTTATAATATAGAAATGTCAAACTTCTGAAAAGTATGTTCATTTATGCACTCAATACTTGGTCGGGTCTCCTTTTGCACGAATCACTGCATCAATGCGGCGTGGCATGGATGCGATCAGCCTGTGGCACTGCTGAGCTGTTATGGAAGCCCAGGTTGCTTTGATAGCGGCCTTCAGCTCGTCTGTATTGTTGGGTCTGGTGTCTCTCATCTTCCTCTTGACAATACCCTATAGATTCTCTATGGGGTTCAGGTCAGGCGAGTTGGCTGGCCAATCAAGCACAGTAATACCATGGTCAACAAACCAGTTACTAGTAGTTTTGGCACCGTGGGCAGGTGTCAAGTCCTGCTGGAAAAGGAAATCAGCATCTTCATAAAGCTTGTCAGCAGACGGAGACTTGATAAAACACAGTGGACCAACACCAGCAGATGACATGGCACCCCAAATCATCACTGACTGTGGAAACTTCACACTGGACTTCAAGCAACATGGATTCTGTGCCTCTCCACTCTTCCTCCAGACTGTGGGACCTTGATTTCCAAATGAAATGCAAAATTTACTTTCATCTGAAAAGAGGACTTTGGACCACTGAGCAACGGTCCAGTTCTTTTTCTCCTTAGCCCAGGTAAGACGCTTCTGACGTTGTCTCTGGTTCAGGAGTGGCTTGACACTAGGAATGCAACACTTGTAGCTCATTCCCTGAACACATCTGTGCATGGTGGCTCTTGATGCACTGACTCAAGCCTCAGTCCACTCCTTGTGAAACTTCCCCAAGTTCTTGAATCGGCTTTGCTTGACAATCCTCTCAAAGCTGCGGTCATCCCTCTTGCTTGTGCACCTTTCCCTACCACACTTTTCCCTCCCAGTCAACTTTCCATGAACATACAGCACTCTGCGAACAACCAGCCCTTTCAGCAATGACCTTCTGTGGCTTACCCTCCTTGTGGAGGGTGTCAGTGAGTGTCTTCTGGACAACTGTCAAGTCAGCAGTCTGTCCCATGATTGTGGTTGTGTGTGCTAAACCAGGCTGAGAGATTCATGGTATTTATACTGCATAAATAGTGATTTACTCAAAACTCGAAATGGGATATTCTAATATTTTGAGATACGCTTTTTCTCTTTTTTTTGAGCTGTAGGCTGTAATTATCAAAATTAAAATTAAAAAAATGCTTGAAACATTTTAGTTTACACGTAATGAGTTTAGAATATATACAATTTTCACTCTCTGAAATAACTGACAATAAATATTGAACTCTTCCACGATATTCTAATTTTTTTTGAGATGCACCTGCATATAAAGTAAATCAGTGAACATGAGAAAGAGATCCTATGCAAGCGGAAGTACCTGAGGAAACACGTCAGAGGCGGGTAGGAGTTAATTTTTAAATCTGGGATAACAAAGATCACTGTTTAGAAATTTCTGTGAAATTGATAGCCACTACAAACAAAAATAATGATTTAATAATTTTCTGAGGTAATTATAAATAACATTGGGAAACAATTACCAAGAAAAATAGAAAATAGATCATTGTTGTTAAACAACAAGGAATACTAAAGTAACAAATCTTAACTACAAAAATCTACTTTAAAGCTAAAGACAAAAAATATTTACTACCTATTTTAATTATCAGAAGAAAAAAAAAACAAAACAATATGATACTACAAGTCCAACCATCAATCCACCAGCTCTAATGAATAGAGAAAACAAGCAGAAGAGTGAAAGTCCTTGTTTGTTCCTGAAAATAACTACAATAAACAGGTATCAGTTTTTCTTTTCTTTTAAAACTTAACCTAATTTATTTTTAAATTTGTTATTTGACAAAAATATCAAATGCTGAAATCTTTTTCTCAATGTGAGTTTATTAAGACTGACAAATTCTTGCAACTCCATATTCTGGCAGCATTAGTCGTAGTGCAGGAGAATCTGAGTTAATATTGCTTCAGAATATTTTGGTTTTAAAAAAAGCAACCAAACTGGGTGTATGCGCTTTGACAGAGTCAAAAGATTAAATGTTGCATGAAAATAACATGATGCTGGCTTTGCAACCCTATTTGGTGTCACAGCTACTTGTTTAGGCTGGAAATTTCTAGAAATCTTGATGTAGCATTATAATTCTTTTAAGGTGGAGTAACCTTATTTCTCAGATATTCATATTTAACAGCAATCTTTTTAGATGAGCAGATTTATTTGCTGTCTCAATATAATGATGGTAGTTTAATAATCCTGAACATAAGTTATGATATTTTTAATGTTATGTAAAAATGCACTTTTAGAAAATTATGATGTAGCTGGCATAAGGATGTGGTTCTCTATTAAAGTAATTTAAAGTGTAGTTTGCCACATCAACAATGAATACAATTTTTTTCTTCTATTTTTAAAAGAGCAAGTAACATTTTTTTCCTTATTAGCTATTAGTCTTAAACTATTGGTTTCCAAACTTTATATAGTTGTTCCCCCCCACTCCTCCACTAAATGAAAAAAAGTACTAAAATCATGAAACCAATAACTTACTTTCGTTAGTGTGATGTGTGGGCTTCTGAGCACAAATATGATGTCACAAAGACTAGAAAATTTTTCGTAGCCTTGTCTGACAAGATGGGATACTCCTTTTTGACATGCATCCAAAACTTAGAAAAATTTTCTGGATCTACAACTGTTGTAACAAACCATCACATGACAAGTCTGAGTTGTTCTTGTTCAGAAGTTGTTGATCCGAAGACTGTTGGCTGCAAATGATTTCTTATCCATTCAAGTTTTGAAACATCTACATCCTAAAAATAAAATGTAAATTACTGCTGTAAAGTGTTCAAAAGTTCAATAAATAATTCAGTGTTGGCTTCCATTTCACTGATGTGAGGAAATTTTTCAAATATAGGGAACATATCAAAAACATTTTCTAAAATTTTCCATAATTGTAGTTTTCTCGTGAATGCATTCACTTTGTTGTTCTGGGTCATAATATTTATTTGTGGACCTTACATTGACCTATTCAAATGGATCAGTTTTTTAAAAAAATATCTACCAAATATGCAAATTTCTGATTAAAATTTTCATCACAAAACAAATTAACATCACTGATACTGTTTTCATTAAGAAAGATGCTTAATTCATGTCTTAGTTCCAACACTCTTGCAAGTAGTTTTGCATGGGAGAGCCAGTGTGATTCATAATAATATAGCAGTGTGCTCTGTTTCCATATTATCTCACAACTTTGCAAAGAGCCTTCCCCTCAATGGACTATTTTTATATAGTTGACAATTCTGACAACATTTTGAAGAACGGCCTTTAGCTCTTCACTCATATTACTAGATGCAGGTACCTGCCTATGAAGCATGCAGTGTGTCCAGACAGCATATAAGGCTTTTTTCACCAATAGAAATTTGTCAATAATATTGAACACTTCCAACGATGTACCTATCCCATCAATGAGTTTGTGAAATAACATATCCTCTTTAATTTCATTTTCTGCAACAAATTGTACAAAAGTAATCAAATGAGTATCCTTAACTACATCAGTTGCCTCAATTACTTGCAACGTAAAATGTGAAGTTTTAAGTTTTTAAATCAACTGATCACACAGGTCTTCACTTATATCTGAAATTATTCTTCTGACTGTTTTATCTGCAAGTGGAATACTGTGCAACTATTTGGCACTTGATTCCTTGAGCATCATTTCAACCATATCAATAACAGCAGGTAACACCAAACTTTCTCCTATTGAATGAGGCTTTCTACATCTTGCAATTCCATACGTAACTTTGTACAATGCAAGCAAAGCTTTTTGACGAAACTGTTGTTTTTACAAAGGTTTGACTTTGTGCATTCAATCTTTCTAGCTTTCTGGAAGTCTACTAAGTTTCAAGATGCTGCTTTAATTTATTAGGCTTCATGCTGTCTGCACACAAAACAGTCATGCATAATAAACACTGAAGTCTATCCTTTCTATTAATGTTAGTACTTGTGAATCCAAGTAATGGGTGTTTCTTATTTTATGAATTTTCTTTTTTTTTTTTTTACATTCCATTCTATTACTTAAACCAGCCCACTGCCTTTATTTGAATTTGCTTCACTTTCTGTCTTTCCTCTTGTAACCATTAACTGGAAAACCTTTCAAATAAGTAAAAGAATGAAAGGACTAAAGGAACAATAGATGTTAGAACAATATTTGACACAATTGAAGAAATATCCTAGCAACACTGTTGGCAGTATCCCAACATTGTTCCTTGGCAGTGACTTAGGCCTTCATATTCAACAACCACTTCATAGGATGATAGAAGAAAGCATTTTTTATTCAGGATGTCATTAAAAATGCTTGTTAGTAAGTAATGAATAAATACAAGAACAAAAAGAAAATATGAGAGCAAGTTGTTGTCTCCA